>OZ024871.1:82030767-83277017 GCA_964017185.1 Rugalucina vietnamica | reverse complement strand
ATTTGACCAAAGCCCTGATAGGGGTTTAGATTATATCGAAAACTAAATCTCTCCCCCAAAATGGTCGGGGTTGACGCATTTTATTATTGATTCACAACAATTGGGCTAAACTCTTTACAAACCCTAAATAAAATCCCAAAACCCTACGTTATTTGACCAAAGCCCTGATAGGGGTTTCAAGTAAATCAGATTGAAAATTAAATTTCTCCCCAAAATGGTCGGGGTTGACGCATTTTATGATTGATTCACAACAATTGGGCTAAACTCTTTTCAAACCCTGAATAAAATCCCAAAACCCTACGTGATTTGACCAAAGCCCTGATAGGGGTTCAAATTATATCGAAAATCAAAACTCTCCCACAAAATGGCCGGGGTTGACGCATTTTATTATTGATTCACAACAATTGGGCTAAACTCTTTTCAAACCCTGAATAAAATCCCAAAACCGTACGTTATTTGACCAAAACGCTGATAGGGGTACGAAATTATGTTAATTAATATGTCTGAAAACAATATATTGTTTGTGCGAACTAAATGAAACTATAGATTGAGTTCCCTTAAGAGCAATGAAAACAGTCTACGAACTGAAGCTACATACGGCATTATGCTTAGTGATATATATATATGAACACATTGTGTTGTTCGTCAGAAGTAAAGGAACACGCGAAATATGTTAAGAAATCTATATGAAAAAGCATATAAAGCTTGTCCGAACTAACGTTACATATGAATTCATGTTATCTAATATCAAAGATTAGCATCTCTGAATAGACCCCAACTGAGACAAGTTTTATCATTAATAATATAAAGGAGAACACAAAAGGAAAACATGTAGAAAGAAAGAAATCAGGTCATAGCCGAGATGGGCAAGTTGTTTATCTTCGCACATCAGCTTACACCCTGACCCTAACCCTAACCCAAAAAATGCTACGGCCCGTAGAGTCCATGGATGTTGCACAAGGCCCATATAGTCCATTGGATTGTATTGATTTTTTCTGAGTTCTGCGGCCCCTATAGTCCATGGATATTGCAAGTCCAATATAGTCCAATGAATTGCTAGGCATGAGAACCTTTGTTCTTTAACTTGCTCCTGGAAAATAGGTACTGCGAATGGAATACCGCTCTAAAAGCAATATTCTTAGAGGTCAATTTAGTCTTTACGTTCTGTTTTCATGTAACCAAAGACAACGCTCGTATACCAACCTGGGTCAGCCTGCATTAAGTCGAAAATCAACATCTACCGCCAATATTATATCCATTGTACAATCAAATACACACAACTTACAAAAGTTCACTTCTAGGGCTACTGATGAGGGCTCATTACCCGAAATTGTGCAATACGGTCCATACTATCTCCCTTTGAATGATTTAACTGCTTCCAAAGGGTCCAACCTTTATATTTTACTTACTTCTCTTGGAAGCACACACCAGTTAAGCATTGTCTTAAGCGTAGGCACATCTATACTGAAAAATCGTGGATGGCCACTCACTGTCAGCCGCGCAAAGTATGCTCAAATACAATGCTTTCTCAAATTTTGAATGACAAGCGAGATTGACGTCATAAGGGCTACATGTTGCCAGAAGATTGAAAGTGCGCACAATCAAACAAGGTGTGTTTCAAGCGCCTAACCTTAACCCTAACCCTACGTTACATACGAATTCATGTTATTTAATATTAAAGATTAGCATCTCTGAATGGACCCAAACTGAGACAAGGTTTATCACTGATAATATAAAGGCGAACAAAAAAGGGGGGAAAAAGAAATAAAAAAAAAATGTAGAAAGAAAAGAATCAGATCAATAACCAAGATGGGCAAGTTGCCCATCTTCGTACATCAGCTTATACCCCAATCCTAACCCTAACCCTCTCTGAATAGACCCCAAATGGGACATGTTTTATCATTGATAATATAAAGGAGAACAAAAAAGAACAAATGCAGAAATAAAAAAACATAATCAGATCATAACCAAGATGGGCAAGTTGCCCATCTTCGCACACCCGCTTATACCCTAACCCTACCCTAACCCTAATCCTAACCCTAACCCTAACCCTTAACCCTAACCCTAACCCTAACCCTAACCCTAACCCTAACCCTCCTAACCCTAACCCTAACCCTAACCCTAACCCTAACCCTAAACCCTAACCCTAACCCTAACCCTAACCCTAAACCTAACCCTAACCCTAACCCTAACCCTAACCTAACCCTAACCCTAACCCTAACCCTAACCCTATCCCTAACCCTAACCCTAACCCTATCCTAACCCTAACCCTAACCCAAACCCTAACCCTAACCCTTACCCTAAGCCCTGATAGGGGTTTCAAGTGAATCAGATTGAAAATTTAATTTCTCCCCAAAATGGTCGGGGTTGACGCATTTTATTATTGATTCACAACAATTGATTTTAACTCTTTTCAAACCCTAAATAAAATCCCAAAACCATACGTGATTTGACCAAAGCCCTGATAGGGGTTTAGATTATATCGAAAACTAAATATCTCCCCCAAAATGGTCGGGGTTGACGCATTTTATTATTAATTCACAACAATTGGGCTAAACTCTTTTCAAACCCTAAATAAAATCCCAAAACCCTACGTTATTTGACCGAAGCCCTGATAGGGGTTTCAAGAAAATTAGATTGAAAATTTAATTTCTCCCCAAAATGGTCGGGGTTGACGCATTTTATGATTGATTCACAACAATTGGGCTAAACTCTTTTCAAACCCTGAATAAAATCCCAAAACCCTACGTGATTTGACCAAAGCCCTGATAGGGAGGGGTTCAAATTATATCGAAGATCAAATCTCTCCCACAAAATGGTCGGGGTTGACGCATTTTATTATTGATTCACAACAATTGAGCTAAACTCTTTTCAACTCCTAAATAAAATCCCAAAACCCTACGTGATTTGACCAAAGCCCTGATAGGGGTTTAGATTATATCAAAAACTAAATATCTCCCCCAAAATGGTCGGGGTTGACGCATTTTATTATTGATTCACAACAATTGGGCTAAACTCTTTACAAACCCTAAATAAAATCCCCAAACCCTACGTTATTTGACCGAAGCCCTGATAGGGGTTTCAAGTAAATTAGATTGAGAATTTTAATTTCTCCCCAAAATGGTCGGGGTTGACGCATTTTATAATTGATTCACAACAATTGGGCTAAACTCTTTTCAAACCCTGAATAAAATCCACAAATTCTACGTGATTTGACCAAAGCCCTGATAGGGAGGGGTTCAAATTATATCGAAGATCAAATCTCTCCCACAAAATGGTCGGGGTTGACGCATTTTATTATTGATTCACAACAATTGGGCTAAACTCCTTTCAAACCCCAAATAAAATCCCAAAACCCTACTTTATCTGACCAAAGCCCTGATAGGGGTTTAGATTATATCGAAAACTAAATCTCTCCCCCAAAATGGTCGGGGTTGACGCATTTTATTATTGATTCACAACAATTGGGCTAAACTCTTTACAAACCCTAAATAAAATCCCAAAACCCTACGTTATTTGACCAAAGCCCTGATAGGGGTTTCAAGTAAATCAGATTGAAAATTAAATTTCTCCCCAAAATGGTCGGGGTTGACGCATTTTATGATTGATTCACAACAATTGGGCTAAACTCTTTTCAAACCCTGAATAAAATCCCAAAACCCTACGTGATTTGACCAAAGCCCTGATAGGGAGGGGTTCAAATTATATCGAAGATCAAATCTCTCCCACAAAATGGTCGGGGTTGACGCATTTTATTATTGATTCACAACAATTGAGCTAAACTCTTTTCAACTCCTAAATAAAATCCCAAAACCCTACGTGATTTGACCAAAGCCCTGATAGGGGTTTAGATTTTATCGAAAACTAAATCTCTCCCCCAAAATGGTCGGGGTTGACGCATTTTATTATTGATTCACAACAATTGGGCTAAACTCTTTACAAACCCTAAATAAAATCCCAAAACCCTACGTTATTTGACCGAAGCCCTGATAGGGGTTTCAAGAAAACTAGATTGAAAATTTAATTTCTCCCCAAAATGGTCGGGGTTGACGCATTTTACGATTGATTCACAACAATCGGGCTAAACTCTTTTCAAACCCTGAATAAAATTTCCAAACCCTACGTGATTTGACCAAAGCACTGACAGGGAGGGGTTCAAATTATATCGAAGATCAAATCTCTCCCACAAAATGGTCGGGGTTGACGCATTTTATTATTGATTCACAACAATTGAGCTAAACTCTTTTCAAACCCTAAATAAAATCCCAAAACCCTACGTGATTTGACCAAAGCCCTGATAGGGGTTTAGATTATATCGAAAACTAAATATCTCCCCCAAAATGGTCGGGGTTGACGCATTTTATTTTTGATTCACAACAATTGGGCTAAACTCTTTACAAATCCTAAATAAAATCCCAAAACCCTACGTTATTTGACCGAAGCCCTGATAGGGGTTTCCAGTGAATTAGATTGAAAATTTAATTTCTCCCCAAAATGGTCGGGGTTGACGCATTTTATGATTGATTCACAACAATTGGGCTAAACTCTTTTCAAACCCTGAATAAAATCCACAAACCCTACGTGATTTGACCAAAGCCCTGATAGGGAGGGGTTCAAATTATATCGAAGATCAAATCTCTCCCACAAAATGGTCGGGGTTGACGCATTTTATTGTTGATTCACAACAATTGAGCTAAACTCTTTTCAAACCCCAAATAAAATCCCAAAACCCTACGTGATTTGACCAAAGCCCTGATAGGGGTTTAGATTATATCAAAAACTAAATATCTCCCCCGAAATGGTCGGGGTTGACGCATTTTATTATTGATTCACAACAATTGGGCTAAACTCTTTACAAACCCTAAATAAAATCCCCAAACCCTACGTTATTTGACCGAAGCCCTGATAGGGGTTTCAAGTAAATTAGATTGAAAATTTTAATTTCTCCCCAAAATGGTCGGGGTTGACGCATTTTATTATTGATTCACAACAATTGGGCTAAACTCTTTTCAAACCCTGAATAAAATCCACAAATTCTACGTGATTTGACCAAAGCCCTGATAGGGAGGGGTTCAAATTATATCGAAGATCAAATCTCTCCCACAAAATGGTCGGGGTTGACGCATTTTATTATTGATTCACAACAATTGGGCTAAACTCCTTTCAAACCCCAAATAAAATCCCAAAACCCTACTTGATTTGACCAAAGCCCTGATAGGGGTTTAGATTATATCAAAAACTAAATCTCTCCCCCAAAATGGTCGGGGTTGACGCATTTTATTATTGATTCACAACAATTGGGCTAAACTCTTTACAAACCCTAAATAAAATCCCAAAACCCTACGTTATTTGACCAAAGCCCTGATAGGGGTTTCAAGTAAATCAGATTGAAAATTAAATTTCTCCCCAAAATGGTCGGGGTTGACGCATTTTATGATTGATTCACAACAATTGGGCTAAACTCTTTTCAAACCCTGAATAAAATCCCAAAACCCTACGTGATTTGACCAAAGCCCTGATAGGGGTTCAAATTATATCGAAAATCAAAACTCTCCCACAAAATGGCCGGGGTTGACGCATTTTATTATTGATTCACAACAATTGGGCTAAACTCTTTTCAAACCCTGAATAAAATCCCAAAACCGTACGTTATTTGACCAAAACGCTGATAGGGGTACGAAATTATGTTAATTAATATGTCTGAAAACAATATATTGTTTGTGCGAACTAAATGAAACTATAGATTGAGTTCCCTTAAGAGCAATGAAAACAGTCTACGAACTGAAGCTACATACGGCATTATGCTTAGTGATATATATATATGAACACATTGTGTTGTTCGTCAGAAGTAAAGGAACACGCGAAATATGTTAAGAAATCTATATGAAAAAGCATATAAAGCTTGTCCGAACTAACGTTACATATGAATTCATGTTATCTAATATTAAAGATTAGCATCTCTGAATAGACCCCAACTGAGACAAGTTTTATCATTAATAATATAAAGGAGAACACAAAAGGAAAACATGTAGAAAGAAAGAAATCAGGTCATAGCCGAGATGGGCAAGTTGTTTATCTTCGCACATCAGCTTACACCCTGACCCTAACCCTAACCCAAAAAATGCTACGGCCCGTAGAGTCCATGGATGTTGCACAAGGCCCATATAGTCCATTGGATTGTATTGATTTTTTCTGAGTTCTGCGGCCCCTATAGTCCACGGATATTGCAAGTCCAATATAGTCCAATGAATTGCTAGGCATGAGAACCTTTGTTCTTTAACTTGCTCCTGGAAAATAGGTACTGCGAATGGAATACCGCTCTAAAAGCAATATTCTTAGAGGTCAATTTAGTCTTTACGTTCTGTTTTCATGTAACCAAAGACAACGCTCGTATACCAACCTGGGTCAGCCTGCATTAAGTCGAAAATCAACATCTACCGCCAATATTATATCCATTGTACAATCAAATACACACAACTTACAAAAGTTCACTTCTAGGGCTACTGATGAGGGCTCATTACCCGAAATTGTGCAATATGGTCCATACTATCTCCCTTTGAATGATTTAACTGCTTCCAAAGGGTCCAACCTTTATATTTTACTTACTTCTCTTGGAAGCACACACCAGTTAAGCATTGTCTTAAGCGTAGGCACATCTATACTGAAAAATCGTGGATGGCCACTCACTGTCAGCCGCGCAAAGTATGCTCAAATACAATGCTTTCTCAAATTTTGAATGACAAGCGAGATTGACGTCATAAGGGCTACATGTTGCCAGAAGATTGAAAGTGCGCACAATCAAACAAGGTGTGTTTCAAGCGCCTAACCTTAACCCTAACCCTACGTTACATACGAATTCATGTTATTTAATATTAAAGATTAGCATCTCTGAATGGACCCAAACTGAGACAAGGTTTATCACTGATAATATAAAGGCGAACAAAAAAGGGGGGAAAAAGAAATAAAAAAAAATGTAGAAAGAAAAGAATCAGATCAATAACCAAGATGGGCAAGTTGCCCATCTTCGTACATCAGCTTATACCCTAATCCTAACCCTAACCCTCTCTGAATAGACCCCAAATGGGACATGTTTTATCATTGATAATATAAAGGAGAACAAAAAAGAACAAATGCAGAAATAAAAAAAAATAATCAGATCATAACCAAGATGGGCAAGTTGCCCATCTTCGCACACCCGCTTATACCCTAACCCTAACCCTAACCCTAACCCTAAGAATCAGATCAATAACCAAGATGGGCAAGTTGCCCATCTTCGTACATCAGCTTATACCCTAATCCTAACCCTAACCCTCTCTGAATAGACCCCAAATGGGACATGTTTTATCATTGATAATATAAAGGAGAACAAAAAAGAACAAATGCAGAAATAAAAAAAAATAATCAGATCATAACCAAGATGGGCAAGTTGCCCATCTTCGCACACCCGCTTATACCCTAACCCTAACCCTAACCCTAACCCTAACCCTAAGAATCAGATCAATAACCAAGATGGGCAAGTTGCCCATCTTCGTACATCAGCTTATACCCTAATCCTAACCCTAACCCTCTCTGAATAGACCCCAAAGGGACATGTTTTATCATTGATAATATAAAGGAGAACAAAAAAGAACAAATGCAGAAATAAAAAAAAATAATCAGATCATAACCAAGATGGGCAAGTTGCCCATCTTCGCACACCCGCTTATACCCTAACCCTAACCCTAACCCTAACCCTAACCCTAACTCCTAACCCTAACCCTAACCCTAACCCCAACCCCAACCCCAACCCTAACCCTAACCCTAACCCTAACCCTAACCCTAACCTAACCCTAACCCTAACCCTAACCCTAACCCTAACCCAAACCCTAACCCTAACCCTAACCCTAACCCTAACCCTAACCCCTAACCCTAACCTAAACCTAACCCTAACCCTAACCCTAACCCTAACCCTACGCTAACCCTAACCCTAACCCTAACCCTAACCCTAACCCTAACCCCCTAACCCCCTAACCCTAACCCTAACCCTAACCCTAACCCAAATCCCAAAACCCAAAAACCCTACGTGATTTGACCAAAGCCCTGATAGGGGTTCAAATAATATCGAAAATCAAATCTCTCCCACAAAATGGTCGGGGTTGACGCATTTTATTATTGATTCACAACAATTGGGCTAAACTCTTTTCAAACCCTGAATAAAATCCCAAAACCGTACGTTATTTGACCAAAACGCTGATAGGGGTACGAAATTATGTTAATTAATATATCTGCAAACAGTATATTGTTTGTGCGAACTAAATGAAACTATAGATTGAGTTCCCTTAAGAGCAATGAAAACAGTCTACGAACTGAAGTTACATACGGCATTATGCTTAGTGATATATATACATATGAACACATTGTGTTGTTCGTCAGAAATAAAGGAACACGCGAAATATGTTAAGAAATCTATATGAAAAAGCATATAAAGCTTGTCCGAACTAACGTTACATATGAATTCATGCTATCTAATATCAAAGATTAGCATCTCTGAGTAGACCCCAACTGAGACAAGTTTTATCATTAATAATATAAAGGAGAACACAAAAGGAAAACATGTAGAAAGAAAAAAATCAGGTCATAGCCGAGATGGGCAAGTTGTTTATCTTCGCACATCAGCTTACACCCTGACCGTAACCCTAACCCAAAAAATGCTACGGCCCGTAGAGTCCATGGATGTTGCACAAGGCCCATATAGTCCATTGGATTGTATTGATTTTTTCTGATTTCTGCGGCCCCTATAGTCCATGGATATTGCAAGTCCAATATAGTCCAATGAATTGCTAGGCATGAGAACCTTTGTTCTTTAACTTGCTCCTGGAAAATAGGTACTGCGAATGGAATACTGCTCTAAAAGCAATATTCTTAGAGGTCAATTTAGTCTTTACGTTCTGTTTTCATGTAACCAAAGACAACGCTCGTATACCAACCTGGGTCAGCCTGCATTAAGTCGAAAATCAACATCTACCGCCAATATTATATCCATTGTACGATCAAATACACACAACTTACAAATGTTCACTTCTAGGGCTACTGATGAGGGCTCATTACCCGAAATTGTGCAATATGGTCCATACTATCTCCCTTTGAATGATTTAACTGCTTCCAAAGGGTCCAACCTTTATATTTTACTTACTTCTCTTGGAAGCACACACCAGTTAAGCATTGTCTTAAGCGTAGGCACATCTATACTGAAAAATCGTGGATGGCCACTCACTGTCAGCCGCGCAAAGTATGCTCAAATACAATGCTTGCTCAAATTTTGAATGACAAGCGAGATTGACGTCATAAGGGCTACATGTTGCCAGAAGATTGAAAGTGCGCACAATCAAACAAGGTGTGTTTCAAGCGCCTAACCTTAACCCTAACCCTACGTTACATACGAATTCATGTTATTAATATTAAAGATTAGCATCTCTGAATGGACCCAAACTGAGACAAGGTTAATCACTGATAATATAAAGGCGAACAAAAAAGGGGGGAAAAAAGAAATAAAAAAAAGATGTAGAAAGAAAAGAATCAGATCATAACCAAGATGGGCAAGTTGCCCATCTTCGTACATCAGCTTATACCCTAATCCTAACCCTAACCCTCTCTGAATAGACCCCAAATGGGACATGTTTTATCATTAATAATATAAAGGAGAACAAAAAAGAACAAATGCAGAAATAAAAAAAAATAATCAGATCATAACCAAGATGGGCAAGTTGCCCATCTTCGCACACCCGCTTATACCCTAACCCTAACCCTAACCCTAACCCTAACCTAACCCTAACCCTAACCCTAACCCTAACCCTAACCTAACCCTAACCCTAACCCTAACCCTTAACCTAACCCTAACCCTAACCCTAACCCTAACCTAACCCTAACCTAACCCTAACCCTAACCCTAACCCTAACCTAACCCTAACCCTAACCCTAACCCTAACCCTAACCCCTAACCCTAACCCTAACCCTAACCCTAACCCTGACCATTTTGGAAAAAGGTGGAAAAACTATGTCGCGCGCTTGCGGCACTTTCCAGCGCAGTACAGCCTTCAGGTTTCGGCAAGATACATACAGTAATGCGATATCCAATGCTATAAGCAACATGGGTCCCTACTGCGTTCAAAAGGCACTTCAAACCTCTAACGCTGTACGAGTTCAGACATTCGTGTTTCTTCAAGACATGGTACACATTGGACTGTGGCAACAACAAGTAAAATATTGGACTTGCGATTCCAGCTACACTCCGCAACTCCACCACCACGCCGTCAATGTCGTATGCTTTATCTATAAACAATTCCTGCTCCATTTTAGTCGCATTTATGCAATGTATACTAACACGAGCGTCTTCGTCCCCGAGGAAGTCTTTCAGTGTTGAAGCTCTCGCGAATGCATCAGAAACAGATGCGCTGTTGGCTTTAGCAGTTTTAATTAGTCCCTCTTCATCGGAGTCGTTCATACTTGATTCTGAAACAGAACATCAAGAAAAGAAAATCATCTACAGTGTTAAAAAGCAAACTAACGCAATCTGTTGGTCACATCATACCGGTATGATACTCGTTTTCTTCTCTAATACCTAACCCTAACCCTAACCCTAACCCTACCCTAACCCTAACCCTAACCCTACCCTAACCCTAACCCCAACCCCAACCCTAACCCTAACCCCCTAACCCTAACCCTAACCCTAACCCTAACCCAAACCCAAACCCTAACCCTAACCCTAACCCTAACCGTACCTCTCCCTAACCCTAACCCTACCCTAACCCTAACCCTAACCCTAACCCTATCCATACGAATTCATGTTATTTAATATTAAAGATTAGCATCTCTGAATGGACCCCAATTGAGACAAGTTTTATCACTGATAATATAAAGGAGAACAAAAAAGGGGGGAAAAAGAAATAAATAAAAATGTAGAAAGAAAAGAATCAGATCATAACCAAGATGGGCAAGTTGCCCATCTTCGTACATCAGCTTATACCCTAATCCTAACCCTAACACTCTCTGAATAGACCCCAAATGGGACACGTTTTATCATTAATAATATAAAGGAGAACAAAAAAAGAACAAATGCAGAAATAAAAAAAAAATTCAGATCATAACCAAGATGGGCAAGTTGCCCATCTTCGCACACCAGCTTATACCCTAACCCTACCCTAACCCTAACCCTATCCCTAACCCTAACCCTAACCCTATGAATATTACACTGTATGGGCAATGGATCACTTTGAGTGGATCATTTTTTGTATATGACCCTTGCCCTAACCCTAACCCTAACCCTAACCTAAACCCTAACCCTAACCCTAACCCTCGAAGGATTTGACATGAAAAAGTGCTAGAAAACATCGATAAATCTTTAGAAAGTTTAGCAATACGAAGGGTATATTGACCGACTATGGTGTACGCTGTTTACGTGATTTCTGTATAATATCCATGTGGTTTTCTTCCTCTTCTGTTGATGATCTCGAAGGATTTTCACTTGAAAATCAATTGTTGATCATTTTGACATGAACAACTTCTAAAAAAATTCGATAAACCTTTAGAAAAGTTTAGCAATACAAAGGGTATATTGACCGACTATGATTTACGAAGTTTGGGTGATTTTTGTACAATATCCATGTGAGTTTCTGCCTTTTCGGTTGATGATCTCTGAGGATTTTCACTTGAATATCAATCTTTTATCATTATGACATGCAAAACTGCTAGAAAATTTCGATAACCTTTAGAAAAGTTTAACAATACAAAGGGTTTATTGACCGACTATGATTTACGTAGTTTACGTGATTTTTGTATAATACCCATATGAGTTTCTGCCTTTTCGGTTGATGATCTCGTAGACTTTGTATTTGAATATCAATCTTTGATCGTTTTGACATGAAAAACAGCTAGCACTAACCCCAACCTAGAAACACCTTGAACCTTTTTTGCACCTTTCACCTTGCACCTTTCTCGCCAAAACGCCCCTACCTTAACCCTAACCCTAACCCTAACCCTACTCTGTATGGGCAATGGATCACTTTGACTGGATCATTTTTCGTATATGACCCTAACCCTCACCCTAACCCTATCCCTAACCCTAACCTAACCCTAACCCTAACCCTAACCCTAACCCTACCCTAACCCTAACCCTATCCCTAACCCCTAACCCTAACCCTATAACCTTAACCCTAGCCCTTCGCCTAACCCTAGCCTAAGCCCTAACCATAACCATAACCGTAGCCCTAATGCTAGCCCTAATCTTTACACTACCCCTAACCCTATAATCCTTACACTAACAATAACACTAACCCTAAGGTTAAAAAGATAAACACCACAATGTGGCCTTGTGCTGACAAGAAAGATAAACTCCAGAATGTGGCTGATGCCGGGAAAAAAGATAAACACCAGAATGTAGCTGACGCTGACAGCAAACAATCTAATAAATATTCGTTTATATAAACGACCCCCTAAATATATATTAACGAATGAACCCCTAACCTTAACCCTTACCCTAACCTAATCTAAACCCTAGCCCAAGCCCTAGCCCTAGCCCTAACCCTAACCCTAGCCCTAACACTAACACTAACCCTAACGCTAGCCCTAGCTCTAGCCCTAGCCTAAGCCCTAACCGTAACCATAACCCTAGCCCTAACCCTAACCCTAATCTTTACACTAGCCCTAGCCCTATAATCCGTACACTAACAATAACCCTAACCCTAAGGTTAAAAAGATAAACACCACAATGTGACCTTGTGCTGACAAGAAAACAGATAAACACCAGAATGTGGCGGATGCTGGGAAAAAAAGATAAACACTAGAATGTGGCTGACGCTCATAGCAAACAATCTAATACATATTTGTTTATATATAAACGAATGAACCTATATATACGGTTCTGATACGGTACATTGGTGCATTGGATTAGTTCATTCGTTTGAAGTATACTTATATTCTTATATATACTCGCCAAAGGCTCGTTTCATAAATTTCATATGAAATGACCACTCGTGTAAGATCCTCTATATATACGAATACATGTTTACGATATTGTTATACTAGACCGGTTCTGATACGGTGCATTGGTGCATTAGATTAGTTCATTCGTTATGTTTTCGTATATTGCAAAATATATTATGCAAAACCTCTACCAAACATCTTACTTGACACACCTTACCACCGCACAGAATTAGATTTTCCTGATATATTAAAGCAAACCTTACCACGTTGTCATCCACTTGGATTCTTAAAATGTGGGCTGGTGAAGAAACGCCAGGTGGTGATGAATCAACAGGGCTAGAGTCGGAGGCCGACTCCGAGACAGAATCTGGGGATAGGTTGGACAAATCTAAGAAGGGGCAGCGCCGAAAACCGGGCAACTTCAGGAATTGTAAGATTGAACGTTCTGAAATAACATTTAAAGAGTTTGTTTATCCTTGGAATTTTTATCACATATTCCTTCAAGATGAAGAGTCTGTTCACAATTGATGTAGATAACACGGCTTGTTGGCAACGTCAATGCAGTGTAGTGTATGTGACGGCACCATGGTTTTGAGAAAGCATATAGGCAGTTTGCGAATGAAGCCTTCAGATGTAATAAGAATAGTGGTCATACAAGGCAGACGAGGGAGTCTTCTTTGTTCGAAGGTTCGAAAGTGCCAACCAATGATCTTAAAATGGTACAAGTAAATGCTGTTTATCATAAGCAATTTAGATAGCTGCACACTCCTACAATGCTCAAAGTTTGCGGGCGTTAGCTATGGTAGTACAGCTGTATATTGGGCGATGTATATCAGGGAGTTGTTCCAGGACGATTTTCTGCGCAATCTTGTGCATAAGAAGTTGAAAGAGGACATTGAAATCGACGAGTCCTTATTAATACCAAAGAGGAAATTCAAATATAGGAGTAAAGTTCTGGGTCTTCGACATGGTGGAAAGAAAATCAAATTCCATTATCTTATATGCTGCCAATGACAGTTCTGAATAAAAACACTCATTCCACTAATAGAAAGGCATGTTGAGAAGTGATCTGCTATTTATTCTGACGGCTGCTCTGCACACTGTGGCCTGAACAACAGAGCTTACAAGCATTTCACTGTGTTGCATAAATATGCTTTCAAGAAAGTGTACGAAAGAAGAGGTAATTGTCCACAACAGAATTGAGGGTGCGTGGAAACACGTTAAAAACCACTTCAGGAAAATGTCCGGTACTCCCTTTTTCCAATTCGACGGACAACTTGCTGAAATTATGTGGCGGAACAAAACTAAACGCAAACACCTTTACGAGAAGTTCTTCACAGTGCTGCAAATGGTCTATAGTCTGGATGATCTACCCACTTTCTCATTTTCCCGAGATCAGCCGCTATTTGTTTCGTTGGATTTAGCCCAACTAGGAAATGGCTGTACCAGTCACGACCGATTCCGAATCCGAGGGTGAAAGTTCTGCTCCAAGCTCTGTATTAAGTGGTTCTCTGCCGTCCATCCTGCAGCAAGAAAGCTCAAACTCGTCACGCAAGGAAACTTTCAAATAGATAACGACATTATTGAAATAAGTTCCACTGACTCAGAAATTCGACCTAATAGGACTAGACCTGACTTGAGAATCTCGGAAAGCAAACGACATGCTCTGCATGGACTGTTTTTGTCACCGAATTCCGATTCAGAAAATGATCAGAACAAAACGGTCGTTAAAGAGTCGCCCTCCCCTGCCAGATCGAAACGATATTAGACGTCAACATTTCGCAGTGAAGCCACCATGTCCACATAAAGTCAGCCAAATGACGCTCAAACGGACCCTTCCCCAGCTGTGCGCCCCAAGAAGTCTGCAAATACAACACGAAGCAAAGTAGCGGGAACAGTATACAAATATTTCATACCTTCCTGTGTGACAGTCAAAACTATCACTCCGAGGTGCTGTGGATGACCCGATGAACTGTTGCCCGATGCCGAAGGCCGAGGGGTGATAGTTATGACTGTCACACAGGAAGGTTTGAAATAGTTGTTTTATTACCAAACTCAAACATTCATTATTTATAAAATTCATAACAGACACATACTATACAGTATTATGACAAGACTGGTTGTTTCATTAAATGGTAAATCTGAAAATATGGTTGAAACATGCTTATATCCTGGTATTGTTGTACAGACCATGTTTGCTTGTTTGCTTCTAATTTGCTTGTTTGTTTACTTTATCGTTTTTTGTAAGTTCTGCTTGTCTGTTTTGCATTTAAGTTGATTTACATGTTTGCTTATTTCACTGTTTTTGCTTTGTTTATTCTGTTTGATTGTTTGCTTCATTTTTGTTTGTATGATTGTTTGTTTGTTATGTTTTATTCTGTTTGTTGTTTGTTTTGCTTGTTTGTTTGTTGTTTGTTTTGTGTTAAGTTATTATTAGTTTTTTTTTTTTGTTTCCTTTTTTTTTAGAAAATTTCATGTGCTTATTTTGTGATTAATGTTTGGCTGGATTTGTTTGTTTT
Source organism: Rugalucina vietnamica (assembly GCA_964017185.1). Classification (NCBI taxonomy): domain Eukaryota; kingdom Metazoa; phylum Mollusca; class Bivalvia; order Lucinida; family Lucinidae; genus Rugalucina; species Rugalucina vietnamica. The sequence continues at coordinate 83,261,542 of OZ024871.1, read as the reverse complement.
ATGTTTGTTTGCTTGTTTTCGTTTGTTTGGTCATATGTTTTGTTTGTTTGTTTGATCGTTTGCTTTTGATTACTTTTTGTTTGACATTATTTGCAGGTACGGTGAGGCAGTATAAAAGCATGCAAAGCATGTCACATGACTGGGAAATAGTAAAAACTGTTTCCCACGAAACAGTTCGGCACATGACATGAAACAGTCCATTGAAACTGGTTTAAACTGGCTTTTACTAAAATTGTTTAAAAACAGCCTGAAATGTTTTATTTCTCTTTATATAGTATGTTGGGTAATAAAGATCACTGTTTCAAAGAAGACAACGGCTAGATCCACATACCTTCCTTCTCAGCGAAGTCTTGTGGAAAGAACAGCTAAGACGAAAAAGACTAAAGAGCACGTGTGTCATCCCCGGACTTTGCGCAGAAGCAGGCCGACAAATCTCGTACATTGAAATCCACGGCGGCCACAAACCCATATGCATCTAAGAACGCGTACCAGTGGTCGTCGGAAGTGACTTCCAATCAGTCAATTTAATGCTAGAAGTAGAGCTGTCTAGATTTGTAAATATTACTTTTTGTGTTAATTAACATTTTTTTTTCTCAAATGTCGAAAAAACGACTTGCTGACTGTATAAATGAGTTTTTGACGGCGAAAGTTATCGCGGAACCAAAGAAGACCTACCATACATTTCATCATTGTCATCATCATCTTCAGGAATAATGACCTCCCTCAGTACTTAAGCATTCTCGAAAGGTACAATTTAATTGTCATCTACTTGAACATTTGTACTAACGCTTTTGCTGTTCTCTATTAAGAAATATATAAACGGCTCTAATCCTGGTCTATTATGCAATTTAGGATTAAAACGGCAAAATGAGGTACCTCAGTTGCATTTGACGGAATCCAATTTTCAAAAAAAAGTGAAATGTGAAGCAGATATTATATACTACTACAATCAAAGAATACTATCTGGTTATTTATAAAATAAGAAAACAATAACTAATCTTGAAAATTAAAGAAAAAGGTTTCTAGTTTCTCTCAGTATATCATCAGCATTGCGAAGCAAAACGTCTAGCAGAAGGCTCAGTCAAAAAGACGAGAACGTCAGTAGTCTGATTGATGGACTTATCGAAGGTATAAACAACGGAAAATGGTGGATATCTTCTGACCTGGGTAAGTTTTGATTCTCTACAGGAAAATACATCATGGAAACATCTCCGTATGAAAGCTACTCCAGATTTGCTCCTTACATATAGTAAAAATGGGGGAAATCAGGGGTAGGTATTAAATTATTGATTTTTAATATTAATCCATAAAATTTTATATTGTGGGTATTTGTCATGTTCCAATCGATGAGGATACTCAAAATACATGATTTTCTTGACAACAAGTTTAATAGCGTAATTAATGAAAAATACAAACAAAATCAGCTGAGTTATAGAATATTCTGTGCAAAAAGAGATGTTTCCGTAATGGCAATTATCGGAGAAGACGTGGAACAACTTGTTTTACCAACATCATTGACGGATACTATCTTCAAGGCCTACCACGACGACTAAGGCCACCAGGGTCGAGATCGCACTACATCTTGGATCCGACTACGGTTCTTCTGGCCAGGAATGAGAAAAGACATCAAGAGAAGAATTCAGAGGTGCGGCAGATGTATCCTAAGAAAGACATCCTAAACTAAAGTAAATAGAACTTGTGAATATCACTTCCACAGCGCCTATGGAATTGGTGTGTATCGGCTTTGTCTCACTCGAGAAGTCAGAAGGAGGACAAGAAAATATCCTCGTAATCACTGATCACTTAAGTCGATACGCCCATCAAGCCATACCTATCATGAAACAGTAGGAGTCAACAACAGTCAAAGCTCTATGTGAGAAATTCGTTCTCCACTACTTTTTTCGGCAGTTCGGCACAGTGAAAATGGGGCCGACTTCGAATCCAAAACGTCGCCAGAAAATTATGTAAAATAGTTGGAAAGAAATCAAAAACCATCTCGTACCATCCGATGGGGAATGGAATAGCGGAGTGTTACAGTACAGTCAGCGTGATTTTTATATCCCTCACGCTTACGAACGTGGAATCTCGCATGTCACGTGACTTTTTTCCGTGAATTTTGCGTGGAATTAGCGTGGATTTTGCGTGAGTTTTGCGAGGAAGTAGCGTGAGTTTTGCGTGGAGTTTGGACATGAAACGTGGAACTGCTTAACTGTAGCGTGAAACGAAACGTGGAAAGGATTAGGAGAGTTGCGTGAGATATCTACAGTACCACGCTCGCTCACGCTTTCCACGTTCGTTTCACGCTCAGGAAAAAAGGGACATGAAGAAAGTGATTATTTTCACTTTTTATATATATGTACATGTCTCTTGTCAACCATAATAAAAGCAGTGAAGCCATTTCCGCCGCTGAAAGTCTGGAATTTTGCCGTGTACGGACATGTACATGTACTAATCTGTATGGTGTGTCACAAAGAAACAAAGAAGACACGCGCAAACGTAGTTTTTGTTTGTAATTTCTAACTTATTGTTCTTTTTTGTTTTTCTAAAGTTTCAAATCTCAAAGATATGCTTGCATTTTATCACTTATCACACAAACTGAATTGTGTGTTTGTTTGATTAGGGTAATTTATAAATTTATGCACCCAATTAGAGCTATTAGTTATAACTTAGAGGCTATGTCGCTTATTAATCCTGTGTACAATAATTGTGCCGATACAAGAATAAAGAATACCTTGATTTTGTTGACTTTGGTAAATGCTTGAAAGATAAAAGAACAGGTTAAAGGGAATCAGAATTCTCGCAGGGCGTTGTACCGACTCTTAAGATGAAATTAAGATGATTTAATTGCATGTAAATTTAATTGCAACGTACATCGTAATTTATGATTAAATAATACATGTACATGTAGCATGGTGCTTGAACCGTATTACATGTAGGCCGAGCTTTAATTGACGTTGGGCATCTTAGAGAATACGAAAGACGCAAAGACGCTGCCAAATAATATTTAAACGTGCAAATAATCTACGATGATAATTGAATCAACACTGAATAACGTATTTTTCAGACTGCATCTCGTCAAAACATTCGTATGTATTTACGTACATGCGCTTTGTCGTACAAGTGTGTTTTTTACAGGTTTACCGTCATCATAGTTACTTAATTACCGTCCTTGTACTAAAGATTAATAAATAAATACATAAAATATATTTAATTTGGTCACAAAACTTTAACAATTTCATCCTTTTGAACAAGACGAAACGATAATCCTTTTCTCGCATGTCTCTTAATCCTTTCCACGCTTCTTTTCTTAAATGAACGTGTAAAGCGTGAGCAAGCGTGGAACTGCTTATATCTCACGCAACTCACACGCTTCTTGCGAGGAATAAACGTGGACATAGCGTGGAACAAGCGTGGATTTTGCGAGGAATGAGCGAGGGTTTTGCGTGGGTTTTGCGTGGAACTTAATCCTTTTTTCTTTCGTGCGTGAGCGCGAAGGATATAAACATCACGCTGACTGTACTGTATAACAAAAATCTACTGCAACAGGAAAACATCTACGCCAAGAGAAGAATCTACCACGTTAGTCGAAAGACAAGTTCCAGATCGGTTTAGATACATTTTCTTACCAACGTTTTATATATTGAATCGACTATCCTTGTGAAAGTTTTAAAATAACGGTATTTCACTTTGGCTCCATTTTGCCAAATCCAAAGGGTCACTGAAGAGGCTTAAGTAGCCAAAACCGCGGTATGGCTCATCCCTTTCTCATTAATATGCTCACTGCTCTTAAAGGATATCAGTTTTATTTTCATTCAAGATACGTGATACAGCGTACCAAAGCGAAGAGAGCAGACAGCGAAATCTTCAAATGACGCCAGTACCTATGGATTGAAGCCAATTAGACACGGAGTGATAGGGACCAGCAGGCGTTTTGTGCATCTCCCGACGGTAGCTATTCAAGACAAACTTCCAGCAGGCTCTCTTCAGTCCTGAAAATAAACCGAGAAGAGGATTGTTCAAAGTCGATACTTCTGCAGTGGTTCTTTTTGTTTTATGTCTTGGTGTTGAATTTTTTTTGTGCTGTTGGCGCCTTATGTATGTTTTCATATTTTTAGTTAAGTTAAGGTAACTGAGTGGCCATATTGGGAAAATAGCTGCTCATTCGGCTTACGATATGTTTCATGGTATAAGTGCCTGATTGTTAGTTTGGTTTTTTCCCACCTCGGTTTTTGGAGTGGGAATCTTTTTCTGATTGCGCCTTTTCCTGATCTTTGCCTACTTGTACTTTTTTAAGACACAGATTACCACCGTAATGGATGAAAACAAATGACTTACAAATTTAACAGCAGCCATATATCATACATGTTGATTCCCCACAAATAGTTGAGCTATGATTGAAGAGGCAGTGATTTTGAAACAGCAGTGTAAACAAAAGTGATAAGAGACTTACGTTTTAAAATGGTTACTGATGCATCATTTTTCGCCGTGTTTGCATTTGGTGATTTTATACGTGAGTGGTCCCGAAACATCAAGTACTTTCTTCATAAAAATTGCACATAAGCATGTTAGAGACAAATGGCTACAGGAAATCACAAACTCATGTCTAGTGATTGCTCGTGCCAAGTTTCAATGTTCTACCTTTCAAGTTGATAAACAACTTAAATAGATAACTTTTATACATGCCGGTAGGATGACACCGGCGCACGTCAGAGTAACGTGAACGACGTCATGTTAACGTCGCGATATTCTTTCTCCAAATATTATCCGTTATTCCTTCTCATCTCCGTAAGAAGCAGTGGAAACCACCTTACACAAACTCTCGACATTCCCAAAGCCTCATGTAGAATCCGGTGCACAGAAGTTTTACTTATACCGATGTCCTCGGAAATTTCCCGGACTGTCAATCTTCGATCAGTGTCGATGACGTCTCTAACTTGATTTACGATCTGGCTATTTATTTCATAGTTCTACCAGCTTACAGTCACTCTCACCGATCCAACTCTCGGCAAATCGCTTATGTCACTTGAATACGAGAGCACCAGACACATTTTTATATTTTTCTGTGGTTTATTATTGTTTAAATGTTTGTGTCGGAGTCATTTTCAGCTGAACACAATACTCAATGACATTTGGCTGAGCTGCATTTTCAGCTGATGTCGCCATTTTTTTCTCGTTTGTCGAATGCAATGCTATTCGAGCTTGCATATGCGACCGCTTTAAAAATGACGTCAGATTCCCGATATTTTACAAATTGATGTCAGACATATAAACGTCAATGCATAAAGAGCGGTTTTGCGCAACCTTATCCCAAACGCGCACAATAAATGCCTGAATTAAATCTATTGTTAAAATCTTGACTAAAAGTTTTACGTGCGCCGCTTTACTGAACTCGCAATAAGTATTTTCAAAAAACAGGGCTTGAACGTTTTGCTTCCGAATTTTGTTTTGTATCTACGCATGTGAAAACAGTTGAAATACAACATATAAAGCCAACATGGGAATATTACGTCAAATTCCCTGAATTCAGGGGCTGTCTACGCTATTTTGGGACAACCTACGTACAATTACCTTATCCCTTATGGCCATATGACCATGATCGAATAATCATGCATGCTGTGTATTTTCGGGCTTCACAGACATTAAACAGCCCAATGGTTTTCATCATCCAGAAAAAAACAACATTGACATTGTTTACTCCTAATGGCGTTACGTCGGTCGCGTATCGCCATAGCTGTAAGCGCGAAAATTTGACATTTCGGTTGGTTGATTAAGGTTTAACGTCCCACCAACAGCTAAGGTCATATGGAGACGGGACCTCGGTTTATAGTCCCATCCGACCCCGGGATCGAACCTTTGACATTTTGGATGTTCCAAAATTCCTAACCTGAAAATTTGCGGCGATATGTGCAAATAAAAATCTGGTTCTTAAGTTGTTTTAGTGTTTCCAAGAAACCCTTCGGGCTTCACAGACATCAAAACAGCTCAGTTTTTTCGTCATCCAGTGAAAACTAGAATCTGAATTTCAATACTTAAATGACATTATTGTAACAGTCAGGTACGCTGTCGAAAGCTTGTATGTGTATCAGACAATGTGGACAGTGCGTTTTCCCGCTACCTTATACGTACTTCCACGAAAATCCAATATGACATGATCTAAATGACATCAAAGCTATTCTTAATGCAGCTCATACACCTAAATTCAGTTACACAAAAAGCAAAACTAAATTACCTGTCAGTGAATGTTATTTGAGAGCTAATCTGAAATCCATTTTGGCCAATTCTAGCTTCATTTTAGAGACAGACCCCTCATTAGTTTAGAATCCTTAAAAACGTAGAGTTGAAATTACAAATTACTCTGAGGAAATCTAATAATGGCTATTATCAAGAGGGCTACTGACGTACATTCTGCAGCTGTTTCGTTTAGCAGTGTTCGAATTGTCAGTACAGAAACGTAAAACAAAGGTTGGGCCCCCACCCATTTGGGCCTATAGAAATAGATGGACTGCTTGTGCATCCAGGCAAAGCTTATACTTTATTTTACAGATCATGTTTAAAGTCATCCTCGTTTACCCAGGCATGGCCCATTACGTTTACGTACAACTTTGGAAGTTGTACTTAATGGGTCACACCTGGGTAACCGAGGATGGTTTAAAGTATAAAACGAAATGATTTCCTTGACTTTTATATCATCATAAATAAGAAATCTGCACCAATATCGGATTAGGAAAAATCTTAGTAGTACTATGTATTTTTTCAGACAAATATGTACATGTAAAATTATGTATCTTTAGATATACTTAAGGAATTAAATACGCCACATGAAATTTCAGCTGTTCCGTATGTATTTGACGTTTTGATAAAAATCCTTATTAGAAATGACTAACTAACTGCTTATTGCACGTGGCGAAATGAGAAAACGTCATTTTATTGCCAGTATTAACGCCGAAATGTCAAAAACCATGAAAAACGTAAATTGTGACGTAAACATCGAAGCGAAGGTGAAGATGCAAAATCTTTTGCATGTTGGGTTACCTGATGTCGACTTGATAATATGCAATAAAGACTTGCAGTATTGCATACTTAGATGCTATCTCATGTTGCGTCAAAAATAATTATCATATATTTACTGTAAAATACGTTCTTTTTACATATGCGATACAGGCGCAAGTCCTATGCACGTATCGGGACACCATATCTCGAAAGCTGTATCAGTTCAAAATTTGTCAAAATCCATATCTCCCTAGGGAGATATGGACTCATATCACACCCCCATATCACACCCCAGAATTTTTTTTCATTCTCTCTTTTTTCCACTTGAAATTATGTTGGGAAAGCTGTATCAGTTCAAAATTTGTCAAAATCCATATCTCCCTAGGGAGACATGGACTCATATCACACCCCCATATCACACCCCAGAATTTTTTTTTCATTCTTTCTTTTTTCCACTTGAAATTATGTTGGGAAACATTTTGTGCATTGAACTGTCTGTATCAAACACTTTTTTTTTTCAATAAAAATATATGATAAAGAGATCATGACATGGCAATTTTCATATCATACCCCGTATCAACCCTCGACTTCCGTATCAGCCCTCGACTCCCATATCAGCCTGAGGGCCTGCCTTCGGCCCTCAGGCTGATATGGGAGTCTCGGGCTGATACGGAAGTCTCAGGTTGATACGGGGTATGATATGAAAATTGTCATATAATAATCTCTTATTAACGGAATGCTGAAGTTTACAATAACGAATAATAAGCAATTAACGTCATTTAAATTATTCGATGTTGACCATTTGTGCTGAAACGCAGTATATCGAACCAAGATACGACACAACATGCCTTTTAATCAACAGTGACGTCATAGGTAAAAATGGGTCACCGGGGCCTTTGTTTTTACGTACGTGATACAGAATATGACGTTATGTAAAGAAGCAAAACGAATAATTTGCATAGAGTAAACACGCGCTTTGCGCACTGTAATCCTAAGATTGGCAAGTGATCATTTTTGAATCAGAAAAATTGAAGAACGTAATGGGACTCTTTAAAATGTAAGATGTTGGATTTTGACGTTATTATGGACGTTTTATTGACGTCTGAAATTCAAAGGTCATAATCTTTACAGAAATAATCATTTCGTTGAATAAAAGGCAAGCCGAATAATAATTTACTGACGCATTTTTTTCGATTGACTTTTGTGGCGTTAAACGTCCAATAGCATATTCTAATGTTACCCTAACTGATCAATGGTTAACATCTGCAATCTTTTTTCGGGGTTTCGGAAACATACATGTAATATTGGATTTGGTTTAAATTTAACATTTATTGATCATTGTTACAGGGTCTGCTGCTGTAGGTCGGTGTGGTTACGCGCACGCCATTAAGCATAGGGTTAGGGTTAGGGTTGTCGTAACCGACATAGTGATTCAACCTGCTGAAATTTTACGTTTAGATATTGCTTTCATATAACAAGTTCAGTTACACTACAGACTTGCATTACAAAGCATGCTTTTAGTGACCCAAAGTGTTTGTTGCGTTTTTTGATTCCTTAAGAATTTATCAATATTGACATGTGTGGGTTGGGTATGTTAAACAGACATCTACTGTTTTTTTTTATCTATCAATCAAATGATGATGTACATTAATTGCTAATAGACGTCACAGATACAAAGAATGACTCAATATAGTTATTATTTTCAAATTTGAAATAGCTTGGTTTAGAATTGGAAATGTAACTAGTTTTCGTGGGACCAGTTTCCTGGAAAATGGAATGCATTTGAATAAAAATTACACAAAGCCTACATGTCTAAGACACATAATCTGACAAAGTAAGGATTATTTTGGGGTCATGGAAATGTATTTCTCTGGGAAAAATTAGTGTAAACATGTTTTTCTGGAAAATTCTCAAAGTGGGTAACGTGGGGCGGCTCGTGTGCGCTTATTGTTTGCTGAAAGATGACATGCCTTTTGTTTCAGGTTCTTATATGATTGAAGTCAATGACTACATCGAAAAATCTGGCTCATTGTTTTCAAAAAGCTAAGAAAAATGGGTCCGACGATTTCAACCCGGAAGTAACTGAAAAATGACTCACTTGCTCTGAGCTGACCACTGATTTCATAATCATGTACACACAAATTCATGTATTTGCAACATATTCAACAGCCCCATGATAAAGCATGCTAAAGAATGTAACATTGTTGACAAAAATAAACAATGCTTTTTATACAGGTAAATCTTCAAACATGTAAATACAGTGACCGCACATAAGTCCTTAAGTATAGTTTCATAGAAACCGGATAGTACAATTCTTCTTCTTCCTAAATCCGAAATTTTAAGCTTCTAGCCATTTTCTATATCTGCACAGGCCGGTTTGTGTCAGGCCTGGTCAAACCCCGAAAACCGGTTTTCTTGCGTCGCGGCTCATATTTTGTGCCGATTGATTTTCCTCTTCCCTGAACGTAATAGCCAGAAATTGCTCAGTTGGGTTTGGTCCATAATAAGTAAGGGTCCGTTTGGTAGTCATTCCTAGAATTTTGTCTGTATCCAAAAATCGTATATCTCTTCAGAAAAAGAATTAGACCTTTTATATCTGTATATTAATTTCACTTTTGTATATACAGCTTGGTAGCGAAAACAAAGGCAAAGGCAAAAATCCGGTTTTCTCATGACGCGGCTCATATTGAAGCATGATGCTAGCAAGTCATTACTACCAGACCAGTTCTTAACTGCAATGGCCGTAAGTATCAGTTATTAAGGAAGAGAAGACCAGTTGTAGGCAAGCATGATTGAAGGATTCAACATGTAATTATGGGTGGTAGGTGATGAAATTAGAGGTTATTAAAGATTCTTTGACTTATTACATCTAATTATGTTTGTAAACAACATTGTACGCTAATGAAAAATATATTTATTTGTTTTCTTCAGCATACGCGTATAAAACTGATTAACCGAATTTGTTTTATCTTATTCTATTATAATAATGAAACTAATGAAAAGTATAGTCGCTCACGTGTCTAAATAATATTAGAACTGAAACAAAAGGGTGTCAGGAAATTTTGTTTCACAGATAACCAAAACATTTTTGTTTGTATTGAGGTTTAGCGTCCCAGTCAACAACTTGAGCCACCACTTCCTGGGTTTAACCAGTACTCTGGGGAGTTAATGTGTCTTGCTCAAGGACACAACAAGGTTCCGCCAGTGGGAATCGAACCCAGGATCACTCGATTCGGAGTCCGATGCTCTACCACTACGCCACCGCGGTATCATAGGCACGTCTCAGACACATATCAATAACATATACACGTATCATTTCATTCTACTCAGAGATATTTATATCTTGAGTTAAACCACGATGTCATTGGTGATTAATTACGGAGATTGGGGTTATCTGACTTTTACCGTCGGTGTATATGTCGCAAAGCTGCTTATTTGTCCAGTGATTAATGCTTATCAGCTATGATCAGTGTTTGTTGTATTTTTCTAGTTTTCAGAAGATTATGCCTTAAAGCGACTTGAAAGCAGAGACAAACTGCGAAAACGGCAATCTGTATTGATTAAAAGAAGTATCAATCTTTTGAAACATACATCATGATATCAAATCTTTTACTAGCTTAGTTCCAAATAAAAATTGGATGTACGGTAAGGTTTCCAAAAGACACGAATACGTCGCATATACGTAAATGACCAAAGTTTACACCGTTCCTGTTTGTTGGCCTTTCCAATCGTCATAATTACAAAGTAGAATTCGTAGTGCCATTTTATTTATATTCTAATGCGTTGTTCTAATGAAGATCTCTTGACAGTCATAAGCTTATAAGTGATAGCAAACGGTGCATTAGAAAACCTTGTACCCTCACAATGCCTTTGATTACAGGTAAAGATCCCGAAATGCTTTAAGGAACCATTATAAACAAATAAAATTGACTCACCTATATTTTAGGGTTATTGTTTGTTTGTTCGAATTTATGCTTTACGCTCCAGTCTACAGCAATGGTCATGTCGGGACGCTGTCTCCATTTTATGGGACTTTTACGCAACATTAGGATGTCATGACACTTAAAATGCTCTTCATAAACTTTATAACCACCCAACTAAGCCAATAAGGCTTATATGTATGGATGGTTTGACTAAACCACGTTTCCTGGGCAGGTTCAACCATCAGCGTTCAACCAGTAATCAGATGGTCGGTCAATAGATTAGAAGCTTTGCCTGTAGTCACAAGCAGCCCATCTATTTCTCTTAAGCCCCAATGGGCGGGGCCCATATTTTAAGATTTACTTGTGTGACATGTTTATTACAAAGTTTTGCATATAATTAAAATTGTGATCGTTTCAACGTATAGATCAGAATATTTGTCTTTGCGTTGTGGTACTTAAGCAATTTGGTGTAGTATACTTGTTTGTTTCGGTTGGTTAACCAAGGGTATGTAGACACGAGGTGTATCGTGTTTCAGCTTCACTTTCTAGACGGCTTTCGTTCAGTGTGCACGTATCCAAACAGGTTCCGCAAAAAAGAAAGGGTGTTAGCGTGGCAGTTTCGACCATGGAGAAGGACGAAGTTGAACACCTGGTGACTGAGAAGGTTACAGAGGCAGTTAGGAGCACCCAGAATGATCTTTTGACGGGAATTCAACACCTAATTTCGTCGGAAGTAGATAAGATAAGTGAAAGACAGAAAACTTTGTCTGAGTTACAGCTTAGTAAAATCGCTGCACTTACTCCGTCTGCTTATAAATTTTAAAGGAAGTCCAATGAAGAGCAGTACAAAGTTAACAGCAAAGTGCTTGGTAATGTTCAGGATTGTGAAAGAAACATAGACCAGGCTGAGCTGTCACAAGCGAAAGAGAATCTCGCAGAAGGTATTTGGTTTATTTTTCGCTTTATTTCACGTGATAGCGTTCAAGATGCGTCTATGTTATCATTGGAAAGCATATTTTAGGCTTACACGCTGAATTTGAGGCATGAGGTTCACACTTTAGAGTTTATTACGTTGTACATATGAACTTTACACTTTATTCATGAGATTTACACGACCAGTATTTATCAGACTGATGCGCCCATGCGCAATCGGACCGAAACATAGACCAGGTTTATATACTTTATATATGTAAAAAAAATAAAAAAAAAATAACTCTTCGCATTAATTTCAGCGACCAGTATCTTGAAACAACGTCAGAAGCTCATCCGTATCGCAGACGAGGCTGACCTGGGTTGGAAAGTCGTTGACCAGTACGTCCAGTCAGAGGTGGCTAGTGATGAAGAAGATCAAAAACGAATCAACAGGGCTCATGCGATGGCCGGCAGGAAGGCTAAAGCGGACATGGGGCGTAAGAAGACGAGGTGGTCTCCAATGGGCGGGTCGAGGTTCCCATTTCCGGCACCTACGGCGACAGTAACTAGTCAGACACAACAGCAGCAGCAACCTCAGCAGGGTCGTATAGGCACGTGTTTCAATTGCGGTCAGGGCGGGCATTGGAAGTCCGAATGTCCAAATGCTAAGAAGGATGTTAAGTTAAGTATTTTTGATAATTCCGATTTGGTTTTATGTTCAAAGGGGGTGGAGGCAGTTAAGGACACGAAGATTAGTTTGGTACAACAAAACAATGGCGAAGGTGTCGGGGCCGCAAACACGGGTAAGTGTTTAGGTCAAAGTACTACATCTGAAATATGCGATAACGGTTCAGTTTCCTCGGTAGATTCTTCTAGCATATCACCCTATAACAGGTTAAAAAAGACCATATCATGTTGGAAAAAAGCGGGAGCAGATCAGTACATTCTGAGGGTTATCGACAACGGTTATAAAATACCATTTAAAGAGACACCAGATAGTTTTCACGCAAAAAAACAATAAGTCTGCCAGGGATAATCCTGACTTTGTCACTAAAGAAATTAAGAATTTAGTTTCAAAACAGTGCGTTTCAGAAGTTACAGAGAAGCCTCACATTGCCAATCCTTTGACGGCGGCGTACAACAAAAAAGGGAAGCCAAGGTTAGTTTTGGATTGCCGGTATGTAAACGAAAAGTTACATTTGTTTAAATTCAAATATGAAGATATACAGATAGCTAGAACTATGTTTGAAAAAGGAACGTATATGTACGGGTTTGACATAAGAGGTGCCTATAATCATATAGACATGTTTTCAGAGCAAAGAACATTCCTAGGGTTTGCATGGCAGTACGACGGAAAAGAACACTATTACGTGTACAATTCTTTACCTTTCGGATAAGCATCCGCCGGACATATTTTCACCAAAGTTTTACGGGTAATGACATCATATTTAAGGTCAAAAGGTCATAATGTAATAACATTTCTAGACGATGGCCTGGGAGGTAGCACGTCGTTCACAAAGGCTCTGATTTCAAGTGAGTTCGTCCATCAGACATTGTTGGAACTAGGTTTTCTGTTATCGGACGAGAAGTGTCAGTGGAAACCGACATTGACTATCACATGGCTAGGTTACTTCCTAAACATAGAAATTGGTAAGTTTTTCATAGCCGATGGTAGAATAGAGAGGATACAGGAGTCATTGCAGTCCATGATCTCACAGTTGCAGAGTCAAGACCTGAGTATAGTGCCAGCACGTTTTGCTGCTTCGGTCGTCGGTCAGATAATATCGACCCAGTTAGTCTTAGGTAAGATAGTTAGTCTAAAGACGAGAGAACTATACAAATGTATAGACAGTAGATTGACTTGGGAGTCGTATATTTTCATGTCTGAAAAAGCTGTTCAGGAGCTTGTGTTCTGGTTACGAAACATTCAAGCGTTAAATGAAAAGGGTCAAGACTTCACTGAAAGTTTCAAGGCAGAAGTAAGCATGTTTTGTGATGCAAGTCAAGACGGGTACGGTGGTTATTTGGAATATAATAGGTTCAGCATGCTGGAAGGTGTAAGCTCGGTCGCACAGTCTCAACGAGACATACCGGAAGTCCGATCAAGAGTTGTCGGAAGAGTAGTTTCCCCGGAAGCGGAAACGGTAAGAGATATTTGGAGGTCCCCGGAAGTGGATTTGAAGGTTTCTCCGGAAGCAGAAACAGTAAGTAGTAGAAGAACTACTTATAAGGGGTCCCGGGAAGTGGATCCGAGAGTTTCCACGGAAATGGAAAGCGGTTCAAAACAGGTAAACGGAGGTAAGTCGTTTAGTCGTGCTTCGATCACGCAAGATTTTACGCCAGATAAGGTAATAACCGACGAGGTCATAGGGGTGTGGAGTCAGGGAGAGAGATCCAGGTCTTCTTCATGGAGAGAGGCGGAAGCAGTAAAACGAGTATTAAACAGTAACCTGGATCAGGTAAGAGGTAAGAAGGTCAAAGTATATTCGGATAACAAAAACGTGGAGTCGATATTAAAAATCGGAAGTCGCAAAGAAGACCTCCAAAATATTGCAAATGAGATTTTTGAAACATGTCAGTCAAATGAAATCAGTTTGTCGGTCCAATGGATTCCAAGGGAATTAAATGAGCGAGCCGATTACCTTAGTCGGTGCAGGGACAGTGACGATTGGTCTGTGCAGGAATGGGTTTTCAAACATTTAGACGCAAAATGGGGCCCGCATACCATAGACCGATTTGCCTTTTTTATAACAGCTATTGCGCGCGTTTCAATTCTAGGTGGTGGGTTCCAGGAACAGAAGCAGTAGAAGCATTAGATCAGGTTTGGGGCAAACCAGAAATCAATTGGGTAGTACCACCACCCAGGTTAATTCTTCAGGTTTTGAAAAAAGTGGTAATGGAAAATGCTAGTTGCACACTTATCGTGCCGGAATGGCATTCAGCTCCGTATTATCCTGCGTTACAAAGTGAACTGGTCAGACGTCGCATAGTCGACACATTCGTATTACCAAGAATTGATGCCATAAAGGAAGGCCTTGGAAACAACGGTATGTTCGCGAAAGAACCGTTGTCGTTTAATATGTTGGCTTTCAAGATAGTCTCAAATTTAGGATAAGAAGAGATTTATGAATTGTCAAGGTTATGTTCTTGTTGCAGGTATTGGTTTAACGGCGACGATAGCGCAACATCTGTCAGGTGCTAATGTGACACAGAAAGGACTAGCAGAACGCATTCAACATATTTGGTGAATTCTAGAGCCGACAAGACTGTGGAAAAGTATAACTCAACTTTCAAAAGATTTCAACGTTTCTGCGGCGAACATGGGTATGTTGATTTACCGGCTAACCCAATTCACGTAACTGTTTATTTATCAGAACTTTTGGATCAGCATGTATCATATGGAGTGATATCAGCAGCATTTTACGCGATCAAATGGGTTCATAACATTAACAATCATCAAGATCCTACGGAAAACGGATTTGTGAAGGGTTTACCAGACGCAGCTAAAAGACTGCGTTCGAATCCTGTCAAACGCAAGGACGTAATTAATTCTGAGCTATTAATTCAGTTATGTGACCAATATACTGGTTGTTCCAAGTTATCAAACATAAGAGATCTGTCTATGATTTTAGTTGCATATGCAGGATTGTTACGATTCGATGAAATAAAAAATCTTCGGTATAAAGACATTTTGTTTGAGGAAAATTATATTGAAATTAAAATTCGCAGGAGCAAGTCGGACAAATTTAGGGCCGGTGACAAAGTGTTTATTACTAAGGGCAAGACGTCTGCTTGTGCGTATTCTATGTTGAAACGTTACATGGATTTAACAGGACCTGGTGCGGATACAAAGTCGGACATGTTTTTGTTTAGGCCCATCTCCTCATCAAAACGGACATGTAAATTAATTGATAAGGATAAGCCGCTTAGTTATACGAGGACTCGGGAATGTATACTCAGCAAATTAAAATCAGTGGCTCCCGATTTAAATCTAGGGACACACTCACTACGCGCAAGCGGAGCCACGGTGGTTGCCAATAGTGGTTCCGTAGATGATAGATGTTTGATGAGGCACGGGAGGTGGAAATCTCAGGACAGCAAGAACATGTACATTGACGATTCTTTGGCGAAAAAGCTAAAGGTTACGGAAGTGTTAGATTTATAGATTCATCAGAACTCAGTCTTAATGTCAATTCGGGACGATATTTACGGAATGATCTATATAAAATTTTGTCGCACACTAACATTTGTATGCTTCTAAAGCACGTCAAACTGCAATTTGTTTAATTGTTGTCTTTGAGAGTTAAGACAAGACTTAAAATTCTGATCGTTTCAACGTATAGATCAGAATATTTGTCTTGGCGTTGCGGTACTTAAGCAGTTTGGTGTTGTATACTTGTTTGTTTTCGGTTGGTTAACCAAGGGTATGTAGACACGAGGTGTATCGTGTTTGAGCTTCACTTTCTAGACGGCTTTCGTTCAGTGTGCACGTATCCAAACAAAATTTTGTATAGATCGTCCTATGGTTCATAGTATTACATGCAGTAAATTCAGCACTCTGCGCAGTGCTCTACGTCCTTTCTTACATTACTCACACTGACAGAATAAAGCGCGTCAAACTGCAATTTGTTTAATTGTTGTCTTTGAGAGTTAAGACAAGACCTGCATATTTTATTGACAACGCTATTCCAGGTGCTATGATGCCTCATTACTGTTCACCGTTATTTACCTGTTTGTGCGACAAACGGTATCGCCTTATTCTATGCATCTTTGAATCATCTGTTGGTGCCCCCGAAAAGGAAAATCAATTTTGCCTCATCTGCTGGTTCCCTACTTACACATAATTAATATTGGAAAAACAGGTAACCAAACACCTCTGAGAAAAAAAACAATAATCCAAGGGGTTCTGGTTACCTGTATTTTCCAATATCGATTTCAGTAAGCTGGGAACAAGTAGATAATACAAAAATGGCGAATTGAATAGGACAGCAGTTTTATGTACAAAGCTAGAAGATGGGCCATATTGTACAATTTCGGGTAATGAACCTTCATCAGTGACCCTTTATAAAACTGGCAGCGAAAGCCAGACATTTTGCTGCAATTTCAAGAATTGCTGCAATTTCAAGAGAAGCCCGGGATCGAACGAACAAACAAGACGAGTTTCTTAACCACTACACAACGGATGATTTTATTATTTGCTAATAAGCGCTTCCAATCATTTTACGGGTAACTTTCCATCCTGAAGCAGTAGACATCAGAATAGCTTTCTAGGGGCTAATAGTTCTACAAGGATGTTGGCACATTGGTGACTAAACAGAAACTGAGAGCCTTTTTCTGTTTACTAGTAGTAAGCTTTATTTCCTCCAATACTGAAGAGCATAATCTCGCAGTTTTATAGATCAAAGTTTATTTCCTGACTCATTCGTATGTCTGTATCCTGTATAAAATTACTTTGTTACAAGGGCTTCGACATCCGTGGAACAAGAATATTAAGTTTAGAAAGTTCAGCAGTACTGCAAGCAATAAAGCTAGTTTTGTATGTTATTGCCTGAATAAAATTGAAATAATAACGGTAATAACCGATTACCTGCTAAGTATTCGTGGTGGTAATTCTTTTCTTATTGCTATGTTTATGATATTTTTTCCTTTATAGGAATTATGATACGAAGTAAGAATAATAAATGTGAATTAAGGAAGAAACTTATTGGCTAATATGTGAATTGGTGTAGAAACATCAATTCGAGGATGTTTTACTTTTTAATGTCTCACATGTACATTGTCACGTTTTGGCCATTAAATCAGATCCACGGTAACATTTAAGGCTTCCGTAACGGTTTATGAATCAGCTCCGGCTGCTTTGATGGGTTTCATCAGGAAAACATGTCCGTGAAATGTATACCCCCTTGAACCCCACTTTTATATAGCAAAAACTGGGGTATGCAGGGGTATACCTATTTTTCTTATTTTTGCTCCAAAACATAGATAAATAAGAAAAATATCAAAATTTTTCCGATGAAATTTTCAATTTTTACAGCTGAAAAAAATCTCTGTATATTGCATGGGCAGGTTTTCGTAATATCTCATGCTAGACGTTACGGAGTAGGGACATGTTGTGGAGAGAGATTTCAGCGAAGTGCTGGTAATGTACTCTGGCATATAAATCGGACAACCATTCGTGAAGTTCTGACTAAGGGAAGTAACACAAAAGCAATTTTCTCACTTATATCCACATGCCATGAGTTGCACTAGAGTTTATCACACTATCACTTTTCTGATAACTTCCATTTGTCTATAAGCATGCTGTAGGTTACCGCTGCGAACTATTGTCACAAAACCTAAGAACATAAGTCGTGGCGTTGCTTTTTTTTCTCAATGGAGACGTGAAATTTCAAGTGTACGAAGATGACACTGTAAATACATTGTCATTCGTTGCAGAATTGTCGTTCATTTGAGGAGATTCGGGAATAGTGTTCGTTTCATTGTTGGTTCTGTTAACTTCCAAATTTTCAACGTTTTGTCTACATTTTAAGGTTTCCGAAACGGCTCTTCTGAAGCTAGGGTTAAAGATAATGTATAACACAACATTGTAGGCGGTGCTAAATGTTGCCAAGGCAATGAGGAACAGGTTGACGATTCCTGCGGAGTTATCACTTGCGTCTTTACCGGTCGCTTTCTGAAAATGTACAAATAATATTATAAACTAAACTTAAATTACAATGAGATTTTCTACATTTCAGATGATAGCACTTTATTGATAATTAGCTGTGCTTTTATCAAATTCCTTAGTTGTGCAAAATCACCACAAAACGACATTTATGCAGTAAGCAGGAAAACACACTTTGCATTGGTAAAAGTAGGCAATGATCAGGAAATTGCGCATTCAGAAAGACATTCATTCAATAGGGTTACTGAATAAGTAAGATTAAAGACAATTACAGCCTAAAATATCATTCAATAGGGTTACTTTATGCGTGAGATTGAGTACAATTAGAGCCTAAGACGTCATTCAATAGGTTTACTAAAGACAGAGCCTAAGACCCTATTCAATAGGTTCAATATGGTTACTGAATAAGTAAGATTAGAGGCAATTTGCTAGTCTGCTATTAAACATTTGTACCTTCGTGCTATCCGACTTCAACATGTTTGACTTCTATGGTTATTGACTTTGCGATGTCATTTTCTCTAGTGGTTGGTCTTGCATGCAAATTATGAAAACCAGAATTAGAGTGACGTTCCTGAATTAAAATTCCATTACAACACCTATTATTCGCAAAACAATTCTTAAGAGGCCTGAATTATTATAATTTTTCAATAGTCTGATTGCTCCTTTAAGTTCGTACAAAGGTTGCTGAACTTCTTTGAACCAGGGAAACAAAATAAGATAATGATCAGCATGGGATTGATGGAAACTTACTTACTTGAAAAAGGTTATCGTGCTTTGAATGAACACGCTGAAAGGCAAACAGGCTTGATGTTTGCAAGGGGTGCGTGGAAATTGCGAAGAATACGCGTGAGCTTTGGACAGGAACTTTTTATTTTCTGTTTTGAACGCGAGAGCAAGTGTAATGTATAGCACGCCGAATGTACTATAAGTAGAACCTAATGAACTTGCTTGGCCCACCGGGGTCCAACTGGTGTTTTTCTTTTGCTCCGGAGTTAGTAGGTTAATCGGCGCCCAGGGATCTCCGTCGTCGGGCGGCTTGCTCGGTCTGTGAGTCCTGGGTTTTGGTTCGTCGGGGTGTTTGTCTTGGTTTGTGTGTTTGTTCTTGGTGATTCATTGACTAGTTAGAGATTCACCACGAGGACGGGGGGCTGGCTGAATGTTATGAACCACTGCGGGGGCTGGGGGTGGGGTTGGGCGCCTGTGGGGCCGGTTTGGGCCCGCCGGTGACTTTGTGTTGCTGGTCGTTCCAAGGCGATACTTCTGTGGTGGTTCTTTTTGTTTTATGTCTTGGTGTTTAAATTTTTTTGTGCTGTTGGCGCCTTATGTGTGTTTTCGTAGTTTTGGTTGAGTTGGGGTAACTGGGTGGCCGCCTGTTGAGAGGATGGCTGCTCGTTCGGCTTGCGATGTGTTTCGTGGTGTGGGTGCCTGGTTGTTGGTTTGGTTTTTTCCCACATCGGTTTTTGGAGTGGGAATCTTTTTCTGATTGCGCCTTTTCCTGATCTTTGCCTACATGTACCTTTTCAGAATTACCTTAATAAGCATTTGATGTGGGATTTTCTGTCAGAACTGATAATTAGGGATACCACCAAATTCAAAATCAGTTAAAAAGAGTTTCATCAACTTACCGCATATACGAGCATCACAAAAACGGAAACCATGACAGTGTGAATATAACGGCAACCAGCACGAGCATTTTGACAAATCTGACTCGGTGTTTGAATAAATGGAAACTTTCCACCGTGCGCCCTGTACTACCCGAGTTGTCCCGGATCCGTTTGCCTTGTCGCCAAACGAACACAACCACTTGCATGTAATTTTTGAGCATGAGAATAACAGGAACAGCGTACGAAACGACGAACACAAAACTGGCATTAGATAATGAAAAATCACGTGACATTTGGCTACCACATGATAGATGTGCTTTTGTCGTGTTTCCCTGGGTCACGTGAATAATGGTTACTGAGTATTCAAATAATGTTGGGATAGAAATAGCCAATGAAAACATCCAGATGATTATGATTGTCATTGTAAGCTTCTTGTAACTCATGCTACGATTATGGCCGGTAATGATCGCACGATGTCGCTCGAATGAGATACTGACCAGTGTGTATACAGAGGCGCTGATGACAAATACTGGGAAGAAGTGATACATCTTGCAAAGAATAATACCTGCAATGACAAAAGCAATGGTTGTTATTTTACCATGAAAATATCTACTGAGATGTCAGCAGTTTGGTTAAGGACATATAACGAAGTGGCTACTTTAGGGATCTAGCTGCTTACTCAACTGACGATATGTTATCTGTGTGTTCGTGATCATTGCTTACTTTTTACCTTTTCAATGGGAATTTATTACATGCACTAAACTGACTGTCATATCGTATCTGAGCATATTTACTTTAATGAAAAAGTAAATAATGATCAGGAAATGGCACAATCGGAAAGAAATACCCACTCCAAACAGCTGAGAGGTGGGAAAAGAACTAAATCAACATTAAGGTATTAATACTGAGAAAACATCGAAAACCTATTGAGCAGCCATTTCACAATAGACGGTCACTCAGTTAATTTATTTTGTGTTGTTTAAATCACTAATATTACGTAAATGATGAAGTTCACTAGTGTTAAATATTTACATTTTCAGTGCAATCACTCTTAAAGATCTTCATTTCCTAGTATAGTTTTAACCAGTCACATGATTAATGCCACACTTAGTGGCGTGGTGTAAACGACAGCCACTCACGTCATATGTTTTCTTCTAAAGGTAGAATGTCGACGGTCGCGTATCGCTATTAAATTAAGCGTGAAAATGTGATGCTTTGTCCGTTCTGAAAAAAGGTACAAGTAGGTAAAGATCAGGAAAAGGCGCAATCAGAAAAAGGTTCCCACTCCAAAAACCGAGGTGGGAAAAAACCAAATTAACAATCAGGTACTTATACCATGAAACATATCGCAAGCCGAATGAACAGCTATTTTCCCAATAGGTGGCCACTCAGTTACCTTAACTTAACTAAAAATATGAAAAATATGAAAATATGAAATACGGAGAGGAACTAGAAACTTATTTTTTTTTTTTTTAATTTTTATACTTTGGGTTGGAACCCCGTAAGAATCGATTTGAACCCTCTAGTTATTCTTTTACTGACCGTCTGAAGGCGATTCTGCTGTGACTCATCTTTTTATTCCAGGAAAGAAATTACCAGAGTTCTAAAATCGATTTTACGGAGCCCAACCACCAAACTATGGGAAGTTTGAAACTTAAGTTTCTAGTTCCTCTCAGTATATATAAAACAAGCAAGGAAATTAACGATGGAAGATATGATGAAATACAAAAAAGTGATACTTGCTTGATAGAATGTAAATATAAGAATTGATCAGAATTAAATAGCATATAAAAACTGAATTCATATTAAGCAGTTTAAATTTTAGCGAGAAGCCCGTCGGGCCTCACAGACATTAAACAGCGTATTATTTTTTACCATCAAGTTAAAGCTTAAAAATTGATTTTCATTACCTTTTAATCTAATAATTAAATACGAAAATGGTGCTGGAGATGTAGACATCACATGTTGTATGAATGTATAATATTCTTCAATCTCAACGTTTGAAACTTCTTACTGATTCAAAAACAAAATAGAAGCCTCCATGGTGCAGTGGTTATGTCATTTCGCCTTGTAAATAAGGGGTCGCAGGTTCGATCCCGGTCTTCTCCAGTCCGTCGGATGGGACTATAAACCGAGGTCCCGTCTCCATATGACCTTAGCTGTTGATGGGACGTTAAACCCCAATCAACCAACTAACCAAAAACAAATTAAAGTAGGACTCACCATGGAAAAAATATTCTTCATGAAAAATATCATGTAATTTCTGAGGCATTATAAAGCCCGCCAGCAATATGTCACTGACTGATAAACTACAAATAAACACATTGGTGATAGTTCGCAGTTTCTTGCTCGTTATAACACAGTATATAAATAATCCGTTGCTCAGAACTGCAAACACTAACATTGTTGTCATTATAATGACAAACAGCAAGATTACAACATCCATTGTTACATTTCGATTTCAAGTTAAGCTAAATATTCCACATAAGTTCAGTCTGTAATAATCTTGTCAAGAATTATTTCAGAAAATGCAAAATAAATTGAAATTTCGATACAATATAGTTTTGTTTTAACCATCTGAACACAGCTGTCGCAAAATGGTCTGAGTTCATCGTTTTATATAAAAATAATATTGTGATCATCTTTTATAGGTTGATTATGATTAAATATATCATATTCATTAGCACATGAACAATATTCATATCCTGCACAAATTAGATCGTCAATATTAAGAAATAAATTTACAATATATTACTTTTTAGAATGGCAATGACCTCACAATAAGTGTACTGAGAACAGTGTGTTGTTATGTCCCATTACCTCGTTCATTCGAGATTATCTGCCGAGTTTAGAAAGGTCGGGTTGACAGATCACAAAATGTAAAGCTTCTACAAAGTTATTCGATACTCTGCGTCAGGGAGTCGACTGGTGGCTCAGTGGTTAGAACATTGGATTTCTGTCCAGGGGGTCTATGTTTTTGAGCAAGAATAAAGAAAACAAAATCCTTTTAAAAAGGTACAACCAGGCAATGATCAGGAAATGACACAATCAGAAAGAAATCCCCACTCCATAAACCGAGGGGTGGGAAAAAACTAAAATGACACTTAGGTACTTATACCAAGAAAACATATTGTAAGCCGAGTGAGCAGATTTTCACTAATAGGCGGCCACTCAGTTCCCAAACTGAACTAAAAATATTAAAACGTACATAAGGCTCAAACAGCACAAAAATTCTACTCCAAAACACAAAACGATAACCACAACAGACGTATAACCTTGGAACGATAATTGATATAAAATTACTTAAACCGATTTTACAGGCGATTTTAACCTCATTTTGCTGTATAAAATTGGGTTCAATGGGGTTTACTTTTCATGGACAATTTTTCCTGATTTGAAATTCCGGGTCAAGTCCAGCATAAGACTAAAATAGTCCCTTAAGGATGTTTCCTTCACGTTCATACGTAAATCGGTTTTTTTATTGTTTATTTATTTTTTAATTTTTTATTTATTTATTTATTTATTTATTTATTTATTTTACTTTGCATTGCTAATACTAGGTAATGCAGGTTTACATAGTTATCAGATTCGCAGGTTGACAGAATATCAAGTTCGACAGGGTTGACATGTAGCCGTCACAATACATTACGCATGATGACATATATATACTTAATTAACATATTGCCAGATTAACGGATCGACAAGGTTGACAGGTCGACAGGGTCGACAGGTTGACACGTCGACAGCTATAAATATTGTTACATGTTGCCGCAACAATACGTTACTTAAGATGACGTCAAACGTTCATGACGTCGCGGGAAAGCATGTTACCTAATAGTGTGGAATCTCAATCTGTCAACCCTGTCAACCCTGTCGACCTGTCAACCCTTTCGACCTGTCAAACTGTTGACCCTGTCGACCTTGACGACCTGTCAACCCTGTCTACCCGTCGACCCTGTCGACCTGTGTCAACCATGTCATCCTGTCGACCCTGTCGACCTGTCAACCTGTCTACCCTGTCTACCTGTCAACCCTGTCAACCTGTCGACCCTGTCAATCCTGTCAACCTGTCGACCTGTCAACCCTGTCGACTTGTCAACTGTTAAAATAGTTCGCCGTAGTGAATGTATGATTGTGCATATTATGTTTGGGCTTCTGCTTATCTTCCGTATAATTATGCGCATTTATACATAACAATTAGCATTATTATTAGTAGCCATACGCAGTTATATATTATTAGTAAATTAACCATGCGCATTAATACATTAGAACACCGAACTATTTTAGTCTTATAATGGACTTGAGCCGAAATTCCCTTCCTACATTAATTTCGACACACGTACAGAGGAGATTGCATTTGCATTGAATAATGTCGGTAATCGATTGTGTAAACGAGTCGGTGTTGAGGATAATGCTCTTGAAGGATGGAAAAGAAGTTTCTTCTCTAAACTTTCTAAATTATTAACTTCATTGATTTATTTTCAAAGGTCCTTTCATGATAAACCCAAGTAATTTCCTATTTATTTCACTACGAGACAACTTACCTAATCGTAGACTGGAAAACATGATAAAGATTTTAAAAGCGTATCTATTATTATTATTATTATTATTATTATTATTTATTTATTTATTTATTTATTTATTTATTTTATTATTATTATTATTATTATTATTATTATTATTATTTTAATTTATTTATTTTATTTTTCTTTGAAAATGAATGCTGTG
Source organism: Rugalucina vietnamica (assembly GCA_964017185.1). Taxonomy (NCBI): domain Eukaryota; kingdom Metazoa; phylum Mollusca; class Bivalvia; order Lucinida; family Lucinidae; genus Rugalucina; species Rugalucina vietnamica. Next base: position 83,236,721 of record OZ024871.1, on the reverse strand, counting down.
ATATGATGGAATTTTCTCATTTCCATAGCATACCTCAATAATATACCCTTTCTGTATCTTGAGTGTGTGGCCAAGTGTATATTTTTAGCTTCATTGACTAGGGCTAAACATGTTAAATTGTATTTACTTGCGCAAAAGCTAACACACAAACTCTCATACTATTTTATGTACCATTTTGCATCTTTCTTGGTTATGTTTGATTTGAGGCTTAACGTCCAGGTCAAACTTTTTCTAGTCCCGTCGGAACGGAGCCACCACTTCCTGGGTAGTTAATGTACTTTACTAAAGGACACAATATGGTGCCGCCAATAGAGATCGGACCAAGAATCGAACCTCTCGTTTGGAAACCGTTGCTCTACCGTTACGCCACCGCACACCCCAATATCTTTGTTGAATCAAACAGCAATGATAGAATATCTTATTCATGATTATAAAACAAGTTAAATTAGCTATAGGATTGTAGCGTTAGCACATATTTTTATCATATTCGCACCTTTCTGTTAGCAAGCAGGCTACATGGTTGACGTGTGTTAACAAACAATTTGAGTTTTGGACATGAACAAGCTAACAAATAAGCTTTCACACTCGCGCTGTTAACAAAAGTTCAGTCGCATTTGTTTGTTTGTTTGTTTGTTTGTTTGTTTGTTTGTTTGTTTGTTCGTCGCTTTCAACATTATCTGTCATATCACGACGGTGTCTGTTTGTGACAGGCAGCTCAATGCTCACTTTTATAGTGCTGCCTCACTGTGGTATCAGATCCCAGATACTTTTACCTGATACCACGCCAGTCACATTATACTGACACCGGAGCGACCAGTCCTAGCCCTACCCCGAAAATCCGAGTGCCAAGCGGGGAGCAACTAGTACCATTGTTATCGACTTTGGTATGTCGCGGCCCGGTACTTCCCGATCTCGGAGCGGACACTCTACCTACTGAGCTACCTACTTGGCAAACGGGCTATATGCAGCTCTAAATCATAAAATTATTCTCAGTTAAGATTCATCTGTACAATTTTAATTGTTTGGCGGCTCTATTTAGATTTGCTTGTCTATGTATTGACATCCCAGCTAAAATTTATAAAACTGCATTAGCTGTCTCTGGCTCCATGTTGCCAAATTTAAAGGGTCAATGATGAGGCTTGAGTAGCCGAAACCGTGGTATGGCCCATCCCTTATCTCATTAATGTTATCCCTGCTCTTAAAGAAACTCAGTTTTACTTTTTATTTGCTATTACTGCAACTGGTGTTGTGCCGTGTGGCGGCTGTAAAAAGTCTTTCCGTACATCATCCATAGTGCAGATTATATTTTCCTTTTGGTCCTTTGAGATCAGCGATGATATTCTGAGAAATTATAAACTCAGTTTAGATACATTCATCTGAACAATTTCAGATTGATGATTCCTTTACTAGTTAAAGATTCATCACGAGGACCGAACAACTAGCTGAATGTTGTGAACCACTGCAGAAGATGAGGGTAAGGTTAGGCGCCTGTAAAATAGATTTAAGCCACACACACACCCTGAAATTTTATATTACTTATCGTTCCAAGGGATACTTCTGTTGTGGTTCCATTTGCCTTATGTTTTGGAGTCGAATTCTTGTGTTCTTTGAATTTTATGTACGTTTTCATATGTTTTATTTAAGTTCGGGTAACTGTGTGGCCGCCTGTTGGGAAACGGCTGCCAAATCGGCTTACGACATGTTTTCTAAGTGTGGGTACCAAATTGTCAAGTTAGATTTTCCCACCTTGGTTTCTGGATTGGGAATTTGTTTCTGAGTGCGCCTTTTCCTGATCATTGCCTAAGTAAGTAAAGTAATAGTTTATTAGAGTGTCACATATCAACATCATACAATCCAACATAATTAAGAAAGACTAAAAGTTGATACCCAGCCACAATTTGGCTTACGAGACACTGTACATGTATATACAGTTTAAACAATTCCATATAAGCATATCCATATATTACCACAAAAAAGGCACCGTAAGGCATATACATACCTTTTAAGTCATTAATAACAAAAATAGACATTATCTACACATATAACAATATTTACATATAAAAATACAAATGGGAGGAGCCGCAAAGCAGCGATCTTGTGCCACCGTCACATACATACGCGCACCTTAACTCCATAAATTCTGGTTCGGAGATGATATATAGAAACACCAGAACACCGGGTATGTGCCGAGAAACGATCTTATAGGGAGTGGTCCTACAAAGGCCGCCCCGACACACACCGGGGTCTGTATTTAAGAAATTGCCTACAAATGTTTAATTCTGTTAAAGACGAATATAGTTGGCCTATCGGCATGTGATGGCACATAACTACATGTAATATCCAGATATCACACAGAACATCAAACCTTAATTGCCTACCTGTACCTGTTCAATGTTAACGCGAAGGTTGACAATCTAATCGCTCCATTGCACTTATTATTCCGTTCTTATATGGCGGAATGCGATCTTAAATGATAAAAAAAACATAAACCATAACATGTGTTTGAGTACCCGTGCACTGACTTTGAAAACATCAGCGGTTTCAATAAAAACAATTTTGTAATATCTTTATGTAAAAAATGAAAGGATGGGTTCTTTTGATAACTGCTATAACTTCATTAATACGTTTTTACAGCATGTGATACAGTAGGAATGAATGATTTTTCTCTTTATTTTAGAAAAATCATTATACGTTACAAACGTAAATGTGATGCGACAGCCTGCATGCTTAGCTGAAACGCAATCATTGTTGGTAACTATGCTGCTTTCTTTAATTGTACGCCGATGGGTCGGGCGTCAGACTCTATGATAGCGCCGACTTAAAGCTATTCATTTAAGTTGGTTCGAGCCGGAAGTTCTTGTTTGTTGCTCGGCCCACCGGTGTTCAACTGGTGTCTTCTCTTTTGCTCCGGATTTCAGTGATCTTGTTTTGCGCCCAGAGATCTCCATCGCCCCATCGCCGGACAGCTTATAGTATCTATGAGTTCTCGTTTTTGATTCATCATGGTGATTATCATAATTTATTTGTTCGTCCTTGATGATTCCGTGACCAGTAAGAGATACCCCACAAGGCCCGAACAACTAAATAAGAAGCTTTAGAAGCTGAGGGTGAGGTTAGGAGATTGTTTTCCCTGCACATCAGCAGAAAATTCGTATGTCTTCATTTAGCTTATATTGGCTGATGTTTATCTCATCCATGTAATCTCACATAGGCCTAGCGTCATCTTGTTTAAGAAATAGATCAGCTCTAGCAGTGAATTGTTGAGTAATATATCACTGTTTGGAGGTTAGTTGTAAAGCAGAGCAAATCACGAGCGCGCAGCGCGAGTGATTTATCTGCGTACAACTGACCAACAAACAGTGATATATTTCTCAACAATTCACGCACTAGAACTGATCTATTTCGATTCTAACACACAATAAACGGAATAAAATCATTTTAAACCTTCAGTTTCTTTAACTTTTCCACCATTGCACTGAAGAAATCCCGCCAAACGTTTGACTGTACCGCAAATGTTTACATATGTTTGTTACGTTTTCAACGCGTTGAAATGACGTTATACCGTCTAACGTCAAGGTAACATGACTTATGGGATAGCGGACGTCACAATTTAATCAAAATGGCGTCGAAACGGCGCAAAGTAACGTCACGCTAATCCGCCCTGTGATATATCGCTCAATATATCACTGCACTTTACCATTGGCTTCTATAGGCAGGGTGTGTTAGAATTAATATTTGTTACATCGGGCATCATGTACTTTCGAAGTTGTCAGGAAAACATGTCCGTGAAATGTTTACCCCCTCATACCCCACTTTTATCACTGGCGCTTGAAGTTATTAACGTGACCCAAAAATCATCAGATATACGGCAGTGTCTAAGGTCAATATCTATAATACTGGAGGAGCGAATTAGATGCGTAAACTTGCTCCAAAACTTAGATTGTGGATACTCGTTAGAACCGCCTCGGCGAGGCGGTTTTAGCGTGTACACGCCAAGGTGGTTCTAACGTGTACACACAATCTATGTTTTGAGCAAAAATAAGAAAAAAATATCAATAAATTTCTATTGAAATTTTTCATTTTCTACAACTTAAGAAAAGCCTGTATAGCACATGGGTAAGTTTTCGTAATGAATTCATCTGAAGACTAAAATTTATAAAGTAAAGGGGTCAAGGTACCAAAATCGTATATCCTAGCTCATAAAAATCCGTAATAACATTGACGAATGCGAGATATGTAGTCATACAGGCATGGACCCCCTAAAACAGGAGGTGTGATCAGGTGTTCATCACCTGCCCATTAAGAGGATGATATTTAATTCTTGTGACATTTGCTTGATTACTTTTCCTGTGGACGATCATCGAGAACGATGTTTATATGTGGTGAAAGCTTAATCATTTCTGGTCAGATTGGTATCAAAATTATTTCTCTCTGACACACAGTCATATAGTAATCACATTCTTAAACAGGGTACAGTGATAACACTGTGTTGTTTTCCAGTTAATTCAAAATATGTAATTTCGATCACTTGTATAGAAATTACTGTTACACACATTCGCAACAGTTTATACAGACCCATTTTCATTTCACACAAACTACCATTCAAGCGGGCATAAGAAAACACTTTTGTAGAAAGTTTTCACTTTGACTTCATAGAATTATTGCCCCTGCTTAATAACGTCATAATATTTTCAGTATACACTATTCAAAATCACTGCACAGCTTACGCCATTCATGATTTCCATATTTTTCAAAGTGGGTTATACGGTGAATATCTCAAATTTATACTCATCCTAATTTTGTCTAAAACGGTCCATATGTGTATTCCGTGTAAATTGCTAAATTGGCAATTTCACAATTACGCGAGGTTTAAGGTGAAGCAGTTACACAGTTTCTAACAGAGCTGTTCATCTCTATTGTAATAGAAACCAGGTAAATTTTGCTTAGTTAAAACGTCTATGCAAACCGCTTCTTAAACTTACCCAGTAAATAAATTTTGTGAAGTCGTAGTATTGTTAGCACATGGTATTATTGTGGTATGGACACCCACTTTGAAGGAGTTTCGTGTTTTCTTTCAAAATGTTACTACTCAAAAATCAATGTTTCAGAGCATAAAGAATCCAAAATTTCTATCAATAGAATTAGCAAAGACCTGGTACAAATCAGCATTAGCGGTTCTGATCAGTTATAACCAGACATGAAATTATGAGGGTCTGAAACTTCTATTCTGACGTTTTCTCAATTTAAGATTCACAGTCAACGGAAGTAGTGCTATGTTTACAGTTCTCGTAAAATTGCAATTTCTGTGTTAGGTTAATAACTTTTCACCAATATGTTAGCAAGGTTATGGAGACCCCACAAGAATAAAATCTTTCTTCTAACCATTTTAATTCAAAGGTTATACTGTCTGTTTGGACAAACTGGAGTAGGTATTCGCAGTGTCCTAAGGGTGACCCTCTTAAGAGGCTCGGTTTGCAATGATTAAGTGCATCATCCTAAAATTGTTGGGTGTTTTCGATATCGCAAAGAACCTACTTAAAATTAATAAGTATCTTTCTTCTGGCGCAGCTGGTAAATTTAGGAGAAAACCAGTCAATGACAAGAATTAAAGAACACCCCTCGTACAATGCACCCGCCATGTCCATATGACTTATTACAAAGCCGAGAAAATGAATATCTGGTAAGAAACGAATGTCCAGTAATTGAAAGCCGTATTATTTATTGGCAATTATCATCAGGTCAGTCACAGGTTTAGACGCGGCCACACTGTAGGGATCAACAAGATCATGATTTCTCCCACAGAACTTTTTAAGAGTTGACACAAGCTTCGCCCTGCGACATCCCTGTGACAATTTGCTGGTGAGTAACTTACCCATATCAACAAAGTCTTCGTAGTTGTAGCAGGCTCTAGCATAGCGAACTAGCTGAGAGACATATACTCCGTATGCAAGGGCTAATGGAATATTGCTACTCATAAATGGAAAGTTAACTATTGGGAAATTGAAGTCATTCCTCTTGTCATAAAGCCTAGTAATAAGCTTTCCATTGTCAATATTGAGATAACAATCTAGGTATGAGACAGATATACTGGACTCGGTTGTGTCCTTAAAATCAAGTTCACCTGGATAGATGACATCAATAAACTCCGAAACCTTTGAGTTATTCAGAGATAAAACATATCTATGTATCTGTATGTGAAATTGAATTGTTGTGCAAGGCGTTTAATACCTGCCTTTACTGATCGTTCCAAGTCGATACTTCTGTGGTGGTTCTTTTTGTTTTATGTCTTGGTGTTTAAATTTTTTTTGTTCTGTTGGCGCCTTATGTATGTTTTCATAATTTTAGTTAAGTTAAGGTAACTGAGTGACCACCTATTGGGAAAATAGCTGCTCATTCGGCTTACGATATGTTTCATGGTATAAGTACCTGATTGATAGTTTGGTTTTTTCCCACCTCGGTTTTTGGAGTGGGAATCTTTTTCTGATTGCGCATTTTCCTGATCTTTGCCTACTTGTACCTTTTTAAGAGACCTTGTATAAATTCTGCCTCATAGGCGTAGAGAAATAAGTCAGCAAGTCGGTGCCCATTGGAATGCCAACTGTCTGTCAAGTCCGCTGAACTCCACGTAAATATTGTCGATAAGGAAATCCAACATTCTGATAACATCCACTTCAGAATATTTTGTTTGTACATCAGAGTGGTCTTTTGATACCCAAGAACAATGTATTTATATCTACGAGTCCCATTTTTGTGAAAGAAACAGCTGTTTATAATAATATTATTTCTTTCAATTTGGATTTTAAATTACTATGTGGTATTGTTGTGTAAAGCGTAGGGAAATCAAACGTTTTGATGTTGTTGACTTCAAGAAGTGTTTGGGCTTTGAAATTGTTTAAAAGTTCTTTCGATTTTTTTAGGATCCACATCTGATTTATGCCACTTAGATTTAACTTCACCTTAGACAACGAATTTACAACGATATTTTGCATATTGCATATCGGACGAAGGAGCATTATTTTTGTCATGATATTGGTCTTAGTTTGTCCTTATAGGACCTGCAAAAAGTTTGAAAATCGATCAGCTTTTTTTAGCAAAAATTATTTTTGAATAAAAATTTTACTGTGGCAAGGGAGATTGTCGATAATCATGATAATAGATTTTGACAAAATTACTGGACGATGAATAGTGTGTCATTTTGTCATAATTTTGAGCCCTAATGATAAAATAATAGAATTGAAAATTTTAGCGGGAAAATACTTATTTCCCTTGCATGATTTTGGCATGACCCTTTTGTTTTATTTGTCAACCAATTTTCACATATTGCGACGAACATATGACTCAAGTGTGCCAAGAACACATTTGATATATCTGCGAAAAATCTATTATTATATACTAAGAAACAAACTTAATATTAATGAGGACATTATTCAAATATTGGTAGATGCCACTGTAAATATCCGATCATTCAATGTCAAATCACCACCACCTTTAACAGGTGGAGATTCGGGCGATAAGTGCGTTTCATCATTATTTGTTCGGTTCACTTCCAGATTTGAAATGTTTTGTCTACATTTTAAGATCTCAGTTATGGCCCTTCTGAAGCTGGGGTTAAATATGATGTACAGAACAACATTGTAGGCGGTGCTAAAGGTTGCCAAGGCAATGAGGAACAGGTTGACAAATCCAGCGGCGTTCTCACTCGTGTCTTTACCGGCAGCTTTCTGAAAATAAAAATGCATATTATTTGCTAATGTCTTTTTGCCATATTTACGGAGAAGGCAATTATACGTATGCCTACGCCTAATCCGAGTCACATATATATTCCTCCATGTTATTATGTAAATTCTTGTATGTCTATAAATAGATATGTTGACTGAAATTTCGGAATAATAAATAAATAAATAAATACCATAGTCACTGAATAATAAACTGAGCGCAAAATATCTATAACCTTAATGGAAGTGTTCTTTTTCTGTCTTCTTTACATTCTTCGAAGGACAACCGGCCAAAATGGTAAATAAATGTCTTTTAAGATCTGCTACTAAGATGATATTGGTCAGTATTTAAAACCTGCTTTAGCACTGTTTTAGGGTGTGCAAGATACTGAAATAAGGTAAAACAGCGAGCCAAACATGTGACGGTAACTAATGGCGTGTCAAGTAAGCTTGAAATACAATCAATATATACTCATCAAAAGAAGTTTTGCACCATTTAGTTTTTTTTTTTTTTTTTTTTTTTTTTTTTTTTTTTTTTTTTTTTTTTTTCATATTTTTAAGTGACATTTAACTAATAAATTTTAAAGTTAGCTTTTTTAATTTGCACAGTCTGAAAGAGTTTGATAATGTGTGTGATAAGACCAAAAACTGTTGCGGAAACGATTTTAGGAAAAATTGAAAATTCCAGTTTTCTGTAAATGCTGAAAATTGGAAAATCGAAAAAAAATCCACTTAAAATGCCAAAGCATCAAGAACACATTTTTGTTTCCAAATTTACACACAAGAGCTCCAAAGCTAATGATTAAGCCTAAAAACAATTTTAAAAAAATCTCAAAATTTTAGTAAAAATTCATTTTTACTAGACATTATTTTAAAATGAGAAAAATATTAACCGGTGCAAAACTTCTTTTGATGAGTATAGGATTATAAGACAACTTAAATAAAATTTACGTTTGTCTGCAAATACTTGAAAGCCTCTGACAAGTTCCTGTGACAACAAACAAAAAAGTACTTATTTGTCTACTTTGGTAACTGTCTTTTTCAAGGCCAAACGGTTCAAGTGAAAGCAAGATAATAGCTTTTAAATGTATCTTATTTGACTTTCCTGTTAAGATTCCATTAGACCATCCATTAATCGCAGAGCACTTAAAGAACATGAATAACAGATGGCTAATTGTTTGATCGCCTTTTCATGAAAATTCCTTAAGTCGTTTATCCTCAAAACATGCGTCAGAAAAAACAACAACACAAAAATCATTTTCTAACTAATTTTTCATGTGAATGTATATGAACTGGCGCAATCATACACACAAACATTTTCATATATTTAATTTTTTACTGCAATCGCCCCAGATGAAAGTTTCTTGATGCTATTCATTTCCCAATGAAAAACATTTAGTCATGTGATCTAGAGGCCACGCCTATAGGCGGGGCGACGTCAAAACCAGTCAGTGACGCTGTTTATTTACTCTTGTCAGCGTGACGTCGGTCGCGTATTGCCATGACATAGGCGTTATGGCTATTCCAAAATTACGTTAAGTCGGATACTTAATAGATCATTTAAAATGTAAATGTAAGTATTGAAATTCAGATTTTAGCTTTCACTGGATAATGAAAACATTAGTTGTTTAAATGTCTCCGAGAAGCCCAAATGGCTTCACAAGCATTAAAACAGCTTAATGTTTTTCATCATCCAGTGAAGGCTAAAATCTCAGTTTCAATCCTTAAGTAACCGAGAGGGATAATAACAAAAGCAACAAATATGTCGAGTACAAAAATAACAAATGATAAACCGAGAAAGCAGCTATTCCCCAAAATGCGATCACTTGGCTACCCGGCTTAACTGAAACAGTTATTATATATCCATGAGTAATATAGTGAATATGACAGAAGAACGAAATTCAATACGAGTCATACAAAACTGCCGCCTTAGAAACGTCAGTAGCAAAATGCTGGGATAAATACAGCTAATATGATTCGATTTTTAGGAGTTTCTATATTTACACCCAGCTACAACAACACATGATAGTGAATAAATCGTGTAAACATTACGAAAACTTGCCCATGCAATAAAAAGAGATTTTTTAGCTTTAAAAATTGAAAATTTCAGCTAAAAGAAATTATATATTTTTCTTGTTTTTGCTCAAAACATAGATTGTGGGTACACGTTAGAACCACCTCGGCGAGGCGGTTCTAACGAGTACCCACAATCTATGTTTTGAAGCAAAAATAAGAAAAAAAAACTAGGTATACCCCTGCATACCCCAGTTTTACTATATAAAAGTGGGGTTCAAGGGGGTATACATTTCACGAACACGTTTTCCTGATGTTGAAATGCACTGGAGGTCTCTCATACCTTTGATGTCAAGACTTCTATCAATTCAGTTATTTCATACTACCAAAAGATAGCATAATGTTATTGCATTTTGTGTCAAAGGAATTGGGCTATGAGTGCTGGAAACGTTAGTTTGCACTTCCCCTGTCAAGACTAAATGAACCGCTGCACGAGAAAACCAACAACCTGGGTTTCCGACCAGGACTGACACAAACCAGCCAGGTATTGATTGCACGGACATGTTTTCCTGATGACACAGAACATAGACTGTCCCGGGGCATTGGGCTGATCTGGGTCTCCTCTTCATGTAAAAAAGTGACCTTGTGAGGAATACTCGCAATTGTAAAGCATTCAGACATAAACCGAGAAACAGATACTTTGGTTTGAACATTAACCTATATATTGATTTGGTTATATAATACAAAGATTGTATTCAGTTTTTCGATTCAACCATAACTGAAAATCTTCAATGGCCGTACCAGGTGTTTGAAATAATTAAGCGCTCATGCTAAAATTCAGAATAATAATATTTACTAATTGTTTAACTGATCAATATGATATAAAATATCAAGCACAAAACAGTCAGTAGGTCTATCTTTTTCATCTATAATATCAGAAATATCACTAGTGAGTGATAAAATGAGATGAACACCTGGTACAGATACTGAAGAATTCTAGTCACAGTTTACCACAGTTGAGCCTAGATGAAGCATTCGAACTTACCGCATATATCAGCATCACGAAGAATGGAAACCATGATAACGTGAATATGACGGCAACTAGAACAAGCATTTTCACGAATTTGATTCGGTGTTTGAATAAATGGAAACTGTGCAGTGCGTGTTCTGTGATACCGGAATTGTCCCGGATCCGTCTGCCCTTTCGCCAAACGAACACAGCCACTTGCATGTAGTTCTTGAGCATTAGAATGACAGGAATAGCGTAGGAAACGATGAACACAAAAATGGCGTTAGTTAATGAAAAATCACGTGACGTCTGACTACCACATGATAGATATGTCTGTGTCGTGTTTCCCTCGGTCACGTGAACAACTGTCACTGAGTATTCCAAGAGCGTAGGGACAGAAATAGCCAATGAAAACGTCCAGATGGTCGTGATTGTCACTGCAAGCTTCTGGTAACTCATGCGACGACAATGGCCGCCAATGATCGCGCGGTGCCGCTCAAAGGAGATACAGACCAGTGTGTATACAGAAGAACTGATGACAAACAGTGGGAAGAAGTTAACCAGCTTGCACAGTAAGATACCTGAAATTGAAAGGAAAATACAGTGTTTTTAAGACGGGAACAATGAGCAAAATTGCTGTAATTTAAAATAAAATTCTTTTTAGCTCACCTGAGCCGAAAGCTCGTGGGGAGCTTATAGTATGGTAGTCGAGCCGGCGTGCGTGCGTCCATGCGTTCGTCCGTGCGTGTGTCTGTCCGTCCGTTCACATTTCCAAGATCTTCTTCTCTGAAACCGCTTGGCCAATTAAAGCCAAATAAATTTTATACGAAGCATCTATAGGGAGGGGGAACCAATGTGTATATAAATAATCCAGGCCACATGAGCGAGATGTCCGCCATGTCCATATATGGTGAAAACCCTTCAAAAATCTTTTTCCCGGAACAGGTAAACCGATTTCAACGAAACTTTGCATAAAGCATTGATGACTCAAGTACTACAATGTATATATAAATCATGACCCTGTAATGACATCGACCTATTTTACCGCAAAGTCAACATAGGTCACCTTTGCATTTGAATGGAGAGAACTGTCAAAAAGGTAATTTAAAGGGTAAATCTTGCTAAAAATGGGCAGTAGGACTAAATATCAATGATTCTGGAAAACGTTGGACCCCAGGGACCCATCTGCCCCTACCCGGGGCATAATAAATGTAAATTATCATAATATTCAAACATCTTCTCTGAAACCGCTCAACGAAACCTGAAATGAAGCAATGATGACTCAAGTACTACAATGTGTATATACATGTAAATCATGACACTGTGATGACCTTGATTTATTTTACGGCAAGGTCAATATAGGTCGCCAATGCATTTGAATGGGGGAAAAACTGTTAAAATGTCATTTAAAGGGAAATTCTTGCAAGAAATGGGCAGTAGGACTAAATCCCTGCCTTAACTTAGGAAAATTTACCTACATTACAACTTAACTAGTTCATTTTCAAAAACTGAGACCCAGGTTGCGCACATATAGTGTCATTTTCTAAAAACTTATAGCGTCAATTTTATGGCGTCATTTCTTGCGATATGCTTAATGACGGTATAAGTTTTCATAAAATTACGCTATAGTGCCAGCCATTACTACTCACTTCTGAAAAAAAACAACAGCGGCAGACCTATTTGATCATTTTAAATCAGTAATTGGTATTTTAAATCAGTAATTGGTAATAAGCAAGGCATTATAGTAGAGCACAATAATTTATTATTAGAACATCTCCAAAATGACTATCTATACATATCTAATGAAATTTCCGAAAAAGACGGAATGCAGATGAAGCGAAAAATAATAGAGGAATTACATTAATAAATATCTTTCTCATCAGGAAAACATGTCCGTGAAATGTACTACTTTTATATAGAAAAAAAAAAACAACTGGGGTTTGCAGAGGTATACCTATTTTTCTTTATTTTTCTTATTTTTGCTACAAAACATAGCTTGTGGGTACTCGTCAGAACCGCATCGCCGATGCGGTTCTAACGTGTTCCCACAATTTATATTTTTAGCAAAAATAAGAAAAATAATAAAACAAATCTACTGAAAAGTTTCCTTTTTTACAACTTAAAAATCTCTGTATATTACATGGGAATGTTTTCGTAATGTATTCTCCAATTTAAATTAATACGTAGAAAACTGGTTTCATCAGGAAAACGTGTCCGTGTGATGTATACTCCCTCGAACCCCACTTTTATATAGCAAAACTGGGGTATGCAGGGGTATATCTATTTTTCTTATTTTTGCTCTAAAACATAGATTGTGGGTACTCGTATCCTATTTTTCTAATGAAATTTTCAAATTTCACAATTGAAAAAAATCCCTGTTTATTGCATTGACAAGTTTTCGTAATGAATAAATTTCCTGATCATTGCTTACTTGTACCTATTCATATGAAATTAATAATGGCCACTTGTGTAAGATCCTCTTTGTATATGAGGTGCGACTTTAATTAATAAAATTTGTACATACGAGTTTTAGCAGGAAAGTTCGTAGACATTGTTGATATCAGAAAAAGTAAGGCGTAGTTTAAGAAGTGTTTTGTGTAATTTCAAGCAGCAATATCTTATGAGTATATTCTAGAAATTTGGTGCAATTTGAAATAATAACACGCTTGATATGACCAGTTTTCTGCTTGAGGGTAGGGCCGCGCGGGGCAGGTGGCAAAACGTGATAAAATGTGACGATTTTCACATTAGGCTTTTGCTTGTGAAACTGCCCTGAAGTGTGCTGCAACGTTAAAATTTTTAATCCTAAAAGAACGTTCAATCAACAACATTTGCTGAATGTTTGGGTCTTGGCGGCAGGATAGCTTGATATCTGTGAACAAAATTTCAGCTGCAGTCCGAAACAAACTAGTTTTTAAACAAATGGCGTTATTTGACGTCGGAGAGCAGCCGACAATCATAAAATTGTGTGTTTTATTATGGAAATCAGATGGAAATGCTACAAACAACAACAAAAAAGTTATCAGCTTGTCGGTCACTAGTTTACAAGTGGCATGGTCGATTCTTGGATGCTCAAATTAAAGATCATCTATGACGGTAGCGGACGGGCACTCGTCCGACATGCCCAGCGCATGAAAAAGGTTTCATATGTTCAATCGGTAGTCAGAGAACTTGCGACAGTTGGTACAGATCTGCATTGGACAGACAGCTGGATACACATAATAAAAGTATCGATATCCAAGAACCCTATGTCGAAAACTATGAAGCATCGGTTGAACTTGTCACAAAGATATAACGCACTGACAGCGACAAACTTCACGTAACGTCATTGAGACGTTGACCCTTGCCTCGCTTACGGTCAGGGAGGTACACATAAAGGGCTATAGAAGATGTCGTGTTGGTCAGATTTTCATAAAATTTCATCTAATGATCATGAAATACTTTTGCAAAACCAGATATATTCATTTTGACTGCAGTTCTTTTCTTGTTGAAAATATTCAGGGTGTCTACGAAATTTCCGTTCAACCTACGTATACAAACTCTTAAATAAATCCAGAGTTTGATATTTAAAAAAGAGCAACTTACCTTCAAAAAAGTCCTCTTTGTGAGAGATATCATGCAGTTTTTGTGGCATTATAAATCCGGCCAACAGTATATCACTGATTGATAAATTACAGATAAACACGTTAGTAATAGTTCGCAGTTTCTTTATTTTTATCACACAGTATATAACCAGTCCGTTACTAAGAACTGCAAACAGCAACATTGTTGCCATTATAGTTACAAAAAATAATATTCCAACATCCATTTTCACATTTTTTATATATATATTTCAAATATATATCTTATTTCAGATTTAACAGTGCCATAATTTCCATATTTTGCTTTTCATTGTCATTTTTACTCGCTTTTTCTTCGATAATTATTAGAGTATGATTTTTATACACTAAGCAATAAGCATGGCACCTTATGGTTTTGTTTCATTGTCTAAACACAGCTGTCGTAAGATGGGTAAGGTTCATTTGTACTTAGTTCGTTTTGTAAAAAAAATATCCTAATTGCTTTTACTTTTATAAATTGCTTGCTATTAAATATGACTTCTTTTCATTAACAATATTCAGATCCAGTACAAATCCAATCGCAATTATTTAACCATTCAAAGAAAACTATTTTTCCTTCGAACTATGATGACCCTAGCATCTTCAGATGTGTCAATAACTACAATGACAATTCTAACCACGGTCGCGCACTTCTTATTGGCAGTGACAATGTTTTTTCTCAATACCTTCAAACCTTCGCTTCGCCAATTTAGCTGCGGTAAAAAGGAAATGTAAGACAAAATATCGTCATTTTCTACTTTTAAATGTGGTGGTTCTTATTTTAATATTTTCCCGTTCAATCGAGTTTAAAATGGGAGTACTCACGATGTGCCAAGCTAAAATAAGGGATATATGAATTTGTTTGATATTTTCATTTGCAGAATCAATCAAAACTGGCTGACCTAAGTTGTTCCTTTGGTTAACCTTTGGTCTCAATGTATCTTATGTCAAACCTTTTATTCTCTATGTATCTTAATAGATGCTTTATTCGATGTTGATTTTGTTCTAGCCTTTGCTTTTAAAACTCTTAAAGATGTACTTTTAAACTTAGCCGCTGCATGGGGAAACCAACAATCTACATAATTATGCGGAAACAAAGACGCAGATCAGCTTAACAGTAACTGCGCAGATCAGCTTAACAGTAACTGCGAAGCTGATCAGCGCCTTTGTTTCCGGTACACTGTTCTACTTAACTCCGAAATTTCAAGCCTCTAGCCTGTTTCTATGACTTTACAGGCCGGTTGTGTCAAACCTGGTCGGAGCCCAAATTGTTGGTTTTCTCATGCACAGGCTCAAACTAAAGTAACATGTAATTGTAAGTAAATCAATGTTTAGAAAGTTCTCTGCGTAAATCTCAGGCTACCAGGATAAAATGTCCACAAAAAGTATACCCCCTCGAACCCCACTTTTATATATTTACAAAACTGAGGTGTACATGGGTATACTTTTTTCTTATTTTTTATCCAAAACATAGATTGTGGGTACTCGTTTGAACCGCATCAGCGTGGCGGTTCTAACGTGAGCTAGCCCACAATCGAAGTTTCGAGCAGATCTATTGAAAATATCAATTTTTTTCCAATGAAATTTTTGAATTTTTAATGCTGAAAAAATTCTCTGTATATTGTATGGGCAAGGTTTCGCTATAATGTATTAGTTTCGGTTTTTCGGTTTTCTAGGCATCTGTTTTACTTATATTTAAGCTTGGCGTCCCTTTTGTGGGATATAGACAAACAGTATAGCCCCAGATATGACGCAACAGAGCCCGGCGTTCCATTTGGGGCTAATCTGTTTGCTTAGAGAAATTTCATCGAAACATTGAATACAATTAATCCTGGTGCCCCTAATAATAAAAGTGGACTGACCCAAATGAGAATATCCATTCGTCAAATATGGGTTAGCAAAAAGTGTGTCATCAGGAAAACATGTCCGTGAAATGAATACCCCCTTAAACCCCACTTTTATATAGCAAATCTGGGGTTTGCAGGGGTATACCTATTTTTCTTATTTTTGCTCCAAAACATAGATTGTGGGTACTCGTTAGAACCGCCTCGGTGAGGTGGTTCTAACGTGTACACACAATCTATGTTTTGAGCAACAATAAGAAAAATAAAAAAATTATTCTGCTGAAAATTTTCATTTCTTATAGCTATAAAATCTCTGTATATTGCATGGGCAAGTTTTCATAATGCAAAAGTAGATGTGGCAACAGTTCGACATGGCATTACTTGAGAAACTGACAGATGCGCTTTCCGGTCAATCGGTCATATCGGTCATTTTAAGCCGTCTCATAGGAGACTTTGGTCTGAATTTTCTTAATCGCCATTAATGTTCTTACTGAACATGGAAGCTTATTGTTCTCAGTGTTCTGTTAGTGTAGTAGACGTCTAATGATGTATGGCTGCTTCTTTCTGACACATTTGGATAATACATCAGGAAAAAATGTCCATAAAATACCTCCTTAAACCCCATTTTATATAGCAAAACTGGGGAATGCAGGGGTATGCCTATTTTTCTTATTTTTGCTCCAAAACATTAGAAGATTGTAGGTACTCGTTAGAACCGATTGGCCAGAAAGCGCATCTCTCAGTTTCTTAGGTAATGTCATGTCGAACTGTTGTCACATCTACTTTCATTATTTGCACTTTGACACACTTTTAGTTAAACAGATAACTGAAAAAAAATGAAACGGGTACATTATAGTGAAACCTTGCCCATACAATATACAGATAATGTTTTCAGCATTAAAAATTGAAAATTTCATTCGAAAAATTTTGATATTTTCAATCATGATATCTGCTCGAAATATCGATTATGGGTACACGTTAGAACCACTGAGCCACACTGAGGCGGTTGTAACGAGTACCCACAATCTATGGTTTGGATCCAAAATAAGAAAAATAGGTATACCCCTGCAGACCCCAGTTTTGCTATGTAAAAGTGGTATACATTTCGTGGACATGTTTTCCTGATGTACATATAAATATTCATTTTCTTTGAACCCCCCAAAAATAAATAAATAAATAAATAAATAAATAAATAAGTAAATAAAGTGTAAACGATTAAAGAAATAATTGGAAGGAATTACTGCAATTAAAAAGGTGCAAAAATCAGAAATTCAGAAATTCGTTATCGGTTTAGATTTATTTTCTGACCAAAGTTTTATATATTTGGCTCTGTCTGGATTATACTTGTTTTTGTATCGACTATCTTGCAAAATCACAGTATTTCTCTTTGGCTCTGTTTTGCAAAGTCTACAGGGTCACTGAAGAGGCTTAAGCAGCCGAAACCGCGGTATGGCCAATCTATGTCATGAATATGTTCACTGCTCTTAAAGGATCTGTTTTATCTTTATTTGTTATTACTGCAGCTGGTGTTGTGCCGTGTAGTGACCCTGAAATGAAAATAAAACTGAGAGGCTACTCAAGCCTCTTCAGTGACTCTAAGATTTGGCAACATTGAGCCAAGGTGAATTACAGTAAATTTGTAAAACATTCAAGATGGTAGTCAATACAAAGACGAGTACTATTCAAATCGGACCAAATATATTAAACGATGGTTAGAATATAAGTCTAAACAGATGATAAATTTCTGATATCTCAGAATACACTTTCTGGTCTCAAAATATAATATGTACTATGAATGATGTACGGGGAGACTTTTAAGAGCAGCCACACGGCACAACACCAACACCTAAAAAGTCTCCCCGAACATCATCCATAGTGCAGTTGGTCCTTTGAGATCAGCAAGGGTATTCTGAGAAATCAGAAATTTGTTATCGGTTTAGATTATTTTTCTTACCAACGTTTTATATATTTTGCTCTGTTTGGTTAATACAAGTCTTTGTATATCGCCTATACTGTTAAAATTGCAAAATAACAGTATTTCTCATTGGCTCTATTTTGCAAAATCTACATGGTCACTGAAGAGGCTTAAGTAGCCGAAACCGCGGTATGGCTCATCCCTTTTGTCTCATTAAAATGCTCAGTGCTCTTAAAGGATCTGTTTTACTTTTATTTAACAGATATAACCATCCAGCCTTTATCTCAAGAGAATTGTTGCAGATTGTGTTCATTACCTAAACGCATCATAACAATAGTCACTGCACTTAACTCCTACAAACTAACACAAGAAACAAATGAGCTGCCGCATAGGAAAAACAGCAATCTACATATGCGAAAACAAAGACGTAGATCAGCTTCGCAGTAACTGCGAAGCTGATCAGCGCATTTGTGTTAGCTACACGGACAATACGAAAATTCGGCGGCCCCCGTGGCCGAGTGGTTAAGGTCGCTGACTTCAGTGCTCTTGATCATTCGATCATCTCACCGATGTGGGTTCGCGCCTCGCACGGGGCACGAATTCATATGTGAGACAAGCCATGTTCTGCTTGCGGGTGTGTCAGGTGGTTTTTCCCCGGGTACTCCGGTTTTCGCCCCACCTACTGATTGATTCGTCTCGATATGAGTGAAAAAGCTTGAAAGGGACGTAAAACTGAATAAAAAAAAAAAAAAAAAAAATACGAAAATTCCTCTTCTATCTAAATCTACAATATCCAGCCTCTAGCTATCTTCTGTGCATGTGCAGCTTGATTTCTATCGGACCTGTTCAGAAACCACATTGTTGGTTTTCTCATGAATCCAAAACGCTATTGTCGGTTCGTTACTGATTGGAACGAATTTCCAACGTTAGATCTACGTTGTATAAATTTGCAAGTCTCCGGATGATCTAGTGCAATGAAAGCATAATCTTTGTCTTGGAAAATACTGACAAAGACAACAAAGTTAAAAAGATAAAACAGTACATTTAAAAAAAATAAATAACACAGGTCATTACGAAAACCTGTCCATACAATATACAAAGTTTTTTAACTGTAAAAAATGAAAATTTTCATTGGATTTTATTTTTTATTTTTATTTTTATTTTTTTGTTTTTATTATTATTATTATTATTATTATTATTTTTTTTTTTTTTTTTTTTTTTTTTTTTTTTTTTTTTTTTTTTTTTAATTTTGCTCAAAACATAGAGGCGGTTCTAACGAGTACTCACAATCAATGTTTTGGAGCAAAAATAAGAAAAAAATAGGTTATTCCGGTGCATAGCCAAGTTTTGTTGTCAAGGGGATATACTTGTTGTGAACATGTTTTCCTGATGTGATTTGTAACTGGTAAAATGATCCGTAACTGGCAAAAGTAGTGGCCTTCGTCATCAAAGTCATCGTATAGCACGCAAGTGGTACTCATTGATACAAAATGTAAGCTATTTTTGAAAGAATGATTGTGCTTTAAATGAGACCAAAACTTAATTTACACTAAGCAACTATTTATAAACCACATTAGGCAATGATCAGGAAATGACGCAATCAGAAATCCCCTTACCAAAGTCCGAGGTGGGGAAAAACTAAATTTACAATGGATCAGTGTTCCTATACATGTAAATGTTTAGCATGCACCAGAAACACATGTCCGTGAAATGCCGGTATACCCCCTTAAACCCCACTTTTGTATACATGTAGTAAAACTGGGGTTTGCAGGGGTATACCTAATTTTCTTATTTTTGATCCAAAACATACATTGTGGGTAATCGTAAGAACCGCCTCGGCGAGGTTAGGCGGTTCTAACGTGTACCCACAATGTATGTTTTGACTAAAAATAAGAAAAACATCGAACTTTTTCTACTCAGAATTTTCAACTTTTACAGCTTAAGAAAAATCTGTATATTACATGGGTATGTTTCCGTAATGGTCTGTATAATGCTGCTTTTAGCAGTGTCATTGTACAGCATGTAATGCTATTTAAATTTTCAAAATGGAATACATTTTGAAATCTAACAGTTTAATGATTTCCGCATCGGATAATTCAGTCTTATGTACGATTATGCATTATTTCTATTATGTGATAACTTTTATATGTCTAGCATTTGTCTTGTCATAGAAGCAGTGTTCTGTCAGACGAGAAAAGAATAATAAGAAAAAATATTGCTGTGTGTCATCTCGTCAAGCAGGTGTTTCAGGTATTATACTGGCTTCCTAATGTATCGCGGCCCTTATTTGTAAACGGGAAATAGCAAATACGCAAGATCAATCACGTATAATTGAAATTTATCCTACCTCAATAACTTCCAAAATCCTTCTCCGGGAACCCTGCTATAATGAAAATTACAAGAAATGCGACCATGTTGTTTTATACCCATGTGGCAAAAGCGACTTCTGCACCTAAAATGCGAAGGTCAGACCTTTCATAGAGATAACTTGACCTGGTAATGGCACGTGAACTCTGACGTCCACACGGCAGATCGCAGCTCGATAAAAAAAAAAAAAAAAAAAAAAAAAAAAAAACGGTGCCAAACGTAAATAATCGCTAGTGGGTGTTGCGCTCGATATACATATGCCGCGATATAGTAGATGCCACGATATAGTAGGGTCGGAGTACATGCCAAAGACCAACTAAACGAAAGCAAGACAGCAGAAGCTCAAGAACCCAAAAACTATTATTGAAATCATTTTATATTCTGAAAATTTCGTTAATTTCGATATGACTATATGCATGAACTGTAATATTTTTAGATATAAAGTAAACGGAGTGGCTATTACCAGTTGACTGGAAATAGCGATTTTACGTTAATTCATTGAGGTAAGGGTGACATAGATTGTCTCTGATGTTTTGACTCGAGACTCATCGGCTTTTCGGAGAAACTAATTGGTTTTCAGGTCCGCCAAGGCTTCGCCTATGAAGGCTGGTGATTCTTGAGTCGAGATACCGAAGACAATCAGCCTATCCTGCAAACGCGATTTGCATGAATATTCGTATGTTTTTTGTGTTTGTTTTTTTTGTTTGTTTGTTTTTTTTGTTTTTTTTTTTTTTTTTTTGTCAGTGACAGTATATACAGAGACACTAATACACACCAACATATCCTTTCTAAATGCCACTTAACATACTCAATCCGCCTGGAAGCCCTACATACATTATACTTAACAGCGTCATACATACATACATACATACATACATACATACATACATACATACATACATCTAGTGACCTACAACAAATTTCTTTAACCCGCTACATGTAAATCAAAAATCAAACACGCATAGGAACATTAACTCATATTTCTATTTACTTTACCTTCAACCTCGTACATGATTTTACATACATGTATAAACATACAACATTCATACATTAACTATACATGCTCATTTGTGGTGTAATACTATCAGTGTACGAAATGTGCTAACATCTGGCATAGTATATTCCACCCCTCGTTTGACACAAAATTGTCAACCGTAAACAGCAGTTTCCAAATGGCTGATCACCAAGTCGTTGATGCAGGATGCCACTGACATGGTCTACGTATACGACATAGCAGCAAGACAGGTTCGATGTGGACGATGCCTTGAAACACCTGCATTTTGCTTTCATATCATTATATTTACATTTTTCTAAAACCTCCTTAGATGAACCATTAGATGTTCATCTGTGTTCATACTTCCATGAACAACATTGTGTCACGCGACGTGACGTAATCCAAACTTGACGTCAAAAAACATGAATCTCGCCAATCCGATTGGACGTTGTAAACGTCGACGCCGTTCCGCTGTTTGAACACGCACTGTGTGTAGATTCTCTGTTTGCTGGTAAATGTGACCGCCTTGGTGATTTTTCAACAAGCGATAGAGGGAAATGAATGTAAATATAAGCAATGAGTTTAATTTTTCTGTTGTTCATGGAGCTATGAACCGCAGTGGGTCGCTAGCAAAGCTTACATGAACCCCTTCGGGGTTCATTCACTTTGCACGCGACCCACTGCGGTTCATAGCTCCATGAACACCAGAAAAATGAAATTCATTTCTTAAGTAAAAACTGCTACAGTTCTGATGCTTACAATCTTACACCCAGCTGTATATGTTGTAAAGTCGCATGGTATATGATATCTAGAAGAACACTCGTTTTAGTCCGGCACAAAATCAATTTGACCTGGAATTGTGGTATAAAGTTTTTTTCTTTACAGATTCTTGTAGGTTAGACATTACCATTAAGGATTCTGGATGATGACAGCCTGTCATCATTGAGCATTTTGAGAAATTCAAGATGGCGTCCAAGATGTCAGAAAATAATGAAAATACATATATTATTGTACAATGTGCCCGTTAAAATGAATAAAAATGCTATGTTTCCTCACAACTTAAGCAAGTATTATTATATCTGACATAAGTTATTGTTGCCTGGTTGAAGGATCAAAATTGGCATCCAAGATGGCCGCCATAATAAGATTTCTTGACGAATACAAATGTCTGCACAGGATATACATATTTGAGCTTTTTATGCGTACATATTTTGATCAATTAGGCCTGAACATGACATATTAAGTTTTGTTTTCTTTATAAATACATGCATGTGAGACCTTGTCAATATATAATCCAACTTCTGACACCCTGTCAGCATTAAACAATTTGGTCAAGATGATATCTGAAAATAATTTTTACCGCTGTTTTAAAGTTTGTCTCTAACTGAATGAAAAATGCTGTTTTATCCCACCATTTAATACATATTGACATATCTAACATTAGTTACCTTTTCCAGGCTTGAGTACAATATGGAATCCAAGATGGCTGTCAGAACATTTAGATATTATAAACATTTTCCTAATACATGTACACTGTTAAACCTTTTGTATATTTCTGATTTTAATGCACCATAGAACACGTTTAATTCTTAAGAATACTAATGAAAAAATAACAAGAACTCCGCTGTATAGTTGACGCTCACATACAGCCCCTTTCACTCGAGTTTGCCGTTTGAGCATTTAGGTCAATCAAATTTTTTCACTCGAGTTTGCCGTTTGTTTGTAAATCAGGTAACTTTTTATTCTATTTTAGCACTGAAACAGTGTCACAGGTACCAGGTGTTCTTTTAAAATCTATTCAGCATTTATCTTTACGTAATGATGTCACCTCTTCAGATAAAAACATTGTAATTGCTTGATTAAAGCACATTTTTATTTCAAAATTATTTGCACAACATATACAATGCATATTAAGAACACACATTTGTAACAGGATAGAGACAACAGCAGAATTTTATCAATTTAAGCAGTTACCTGATCGGTATCTACATGGCAAAAATTCCACATAGGTAGTTAAAAATTGCACTCGAGTTTGCCGTTTTTAAAGGTCATTTAGTTTGAAGCTGTCACTCAAATCAGCAGATCAATCAATCCAGATGTCTTTGAGGACAACATGAAAAGAAACTCTATCTTCGGAACACATGGTCTTATTGTGTGATGCAAATGCTCAAACGGCAAACTCGAGTGAAAGGGGCTGTAGTCTGTCTGGTCAATATTCATTTTATTGTTGTTTGCTGTTACTGAGAACAAACAGCAGCTTATTAAATCTATAGGCTATGGTCTTACACAGGATGCTTAGATTTATAAAAGGAGCGATGATATCCACAAACTAGTTGATACAGGGAAAAAAAAGCGAACAAAATGTGTAAAAATGTATTTCAATTGAAAGTATTGACATAAACGCACTTAAAAGCAAACAGATAATATCCTTGTATACTATAGTCACTTCTGTACTTCATGAAAATCGAAAAGGAGTTTCAATTGTTGCGAATGACACTGATGTACTTTTTTGTTACTTTAAATCTCAACACCTCACGATTCCTGGTATCATAAGAACTGTCATAAGCCGACAGACTAGGTATCAAAGACTGGTGAACTAACACTTGATTTAATTAACGCTCATGTTCATGCCCATGTTGCGCCTTTTCCTGATCTTTGCCTACTTGTACCTTTCTATAAAGATTGATCACTATTGCACCCTTTTACACTTTGACCTCCTAAATAACTGAAATTGTCAGTCATGCCTTTTAAAATCAGATCTGCTGAGTGTGTTGCCAGAGCCATTTTGTTGGCTGACAAATGAGGCGAAACTTGAACTGTACCTCTGACCACCAAATCGCCTTCTTAAATCAACTGAATTGCATTTTTGGAAGTGAAACTGAAAGTCATAGCGCCACGTCGTGCTGTGGTTAGGCTTAGGCTTGTAGTAAATAAATTACACAAAACTGCGAGACAAATGTTTTTAGACTGCGTCCTAAGCTGCATAATTGTGGTTTTATTGCATCTGCTTATAGCATGGGGTGATATAAGAGCTCAACTTTTCGGATGTAATAATTTTCTTTGGCTAAATATGCTTTCAAGTATGCATATTGACCAGGTATCATTGGTCTATTTTGTATGTTCCATTCAATTGGAATGTTGAATGTTTTGCCAAAGTATGTTTAGTCTAGCGTTAAAGGGTGTTTATCAGAAACTTAGCTGTAATTGTGAAACCTTGCTTATCGTTTTATTATTAATTAAGTATTTGTCCTTTATATACATGAACATGCTTCTATGTTTCAAACACATACCTTCTGCTGATGCCATTGACATATATTTCATGCCCCTCTGACTCTGGCCAAATTAATGTCATATTACTTAGCTGGCTGAATGTGTAACTGTCTTTGAACTATTCTTGAGCAAACTCTTACACTTTGAACCCTTGATTTCATGCCCGGCCATTGATATTTTAAGTAGAGGCTAACATTTGGATTGTGTAATCGTGTCTGTTAATTGTCATTGATATACTTTTAAAGCATGCACCATAGCCTGGTATTCCCCTTGATCTGATTTTCATGCTCTGTTGATAATTGACAATATTTATGTCACGGCTTGCACTAAGGTATATATTTCTACACCATTGTTAGACAGCTTGGTGTGAATCTGTAAATAGTAATTTCCCCAGGACATTGATCTATATTGTACAGTCTGCTACCTAGAGTTCGTTAAAATTTACATAGATTTTCGCATTTAAGTGTGCTTCCTGTAACACCGATATCTGCAAATATATAGATCATTAGATATAAAAGGTCCTTTGTACATCCTTCGGCTGAAGCACCCCTTGTACACATGACCTACACTGTGTTTTGTAATTATTTCATCCACTGCAGTTGCAATATCGTCAAGGACGTTTTTATCATCAATGGTGTTGATTTTTGACAGTATATATCTTCTTAATCTTAATTTGTTCTGAAGCTATATAAATCAATATACTTTCAGTAAAAGTAGCTAAGCTTGAGTATATAACAAGTCATACCCGATACGACTGTAAGAAAAAAAACTGTACAAACGTCTCCACTGTCTCCACTGTGCACTTAATATGTAAGCTAGTTTCTTAGCTTTATTTGTGTGGGGCATCTGATTATATTGGTATTCAATTCAAGCGCAAATATTTTTTATACTATTATAAATCTTATAAATGCCAATTTGATGATTTTACATGTATCATGCTGCTGATGAATCTATGAATGAATGGTAATGCAATTTTCATCATCATTTTACACTGTGACCATTTATTATGGATCCTTCTCATAATATATGTAAAAATAAACTAAAATTACAGTAATAGAATAACAGCAATGCAGTGTGTTAAATCTGCACTTTTAATAGCTTCAAAGATAATTCAAAGCGATTAATTACTTAAAATATATTCAAAGCATTTGCTTAGATGAACCATGTGGTATTTTCGTGTCTATTTTACAGCAACAATATACAGAAAGAGAATAAATTGTGGCGTTGTTTTTCTGGTGGCCATTTTGGATGCCATCTTAAATATGATAATTTTACAGCTTGCAAAAATATGTAAGCTTCAAAAGTCCTATAACTTCCCTTCCAGATTTGATTAAAATGCAAACAAACATTCAAACAAACATTCACTTTCAGATCAGTGTAATTGACTTTTTAGTTCTAAATCTGTATCTGGTAGACATTTTGGATGCCATCTTGAATTTCTGACAAGGTTCAATGATGTCATGAGTTCATTATTTTGATTCTATAATGTCAGTGTCTAATCCAGAAGAAGCTCAAATATGTATACCGTATAAATATATGGTAAAACAATTAAAATCTTTAAAAAAAATCTTATTTTGGCAGCCATCTTGGATGCCATCCTTGGTTTTCAAACCAGAAATCATTAACTGAAGACAGTTGAGTTAATACCTAATAAAGTTGTGAGGCAACATAGCATTTTCATTCATTTTATGGACAAAATGTATAGCAGACCATATGTATTTTCATCATTTTAGACATCTTGGACGCCATCTTGAATTTCTCAAAATGCTCAATGATGACAGGCTGTCATCATCCAGAATCTTAAATTGCAATGTCTTACCTACAAGAATCCATCAAGAAAAAAACTTTATACCCGACTTCCAGGTCCATCGAAAATATGCCATATTCGTGCCGGACTATTTCCGAACAAATCATCCTAGTATGTGGGGTAAGGTGCTCGCTTCTAGGTATGTCAGACATAGCTTGTGTATGCGTGTGCATTATTTCTACATTACATGTGTTTCATTACAGCCGACACTTACCCTTGATGTCAGAGCTGCCCAGTGGTACTATTGTGTATGTACCTAACAGCCCTACATGTCAAAACAGCTGTCATAATAAAATAAAACTTAGATCCTTTAAGAGCAGTGAACGTATTCACGAGACAAAAGATGGGCCATAATGCGTTTTCGGCTTCTCAACCTCTTCAGTGACCCTTTAGATTTGACAGCATGGAGCAAACGAGAATTACTTTAATTTTGCATCTTTCCACTGGGTAGTCGATACAAAGACTAGTATAATCCAAATGGGGCCAAATATATTAAATTTTGGTTAGAGAATGAACTAAATCGATAATAATTGTCTGATTTTTCAGAATACCCTCGCTGATCTCAAACGACCAAAAGGAAAACATAATCTGCAATATGGATGTTTTACGGGGAGACTTTTAGGGCCGCCACACGGAACAACACCAGTAATAAGAAATAAAAATAAAACTGATATCCTTTAAGAGCAGCGAACATAATCATGAAAAAATGGGCCATACTGTGGTTTCGGCTACTCAAGCCTCTTCAGTGACCCTTAAGATTTGCCAACATGGAGCTAAAGAGAATTACTGTAATTTTGCATCTTTCAAGGTAGTCCGTTAAGCTGAACCACAATGACCACAAATTCAAAATAGAAATTATCCTTTAAACGACAATATCTTGACACAACTGCTTTATCAGAACCTCTACTATTGCGGGCCTCTCTGACAAATGTTTGTGTATACCTACTCTCTAGTGCTGTTTTCCCGCCCCTCAATCAATTCTACCTTATTTCTGTCTTTAACCCACACAAAAAATACCCTCAACACATTTCAGTTGTACTAGTTCATGTAAAGTAACATCACAGTTCATGTGCTACAAAGTAAGCTTTGAGTTAATTGCCTTTGAGCTGTATTATATTAAGGGATTTGTGAGACTTCCTGTCAGCTATCAAACATATTATCTAAAATGCTGAGACAGAAGCACAGTAGCCAGTTTATCGTTGATGTTTATTTCTCGAGAGCAGCTTACTTACCTTGCTCCTGACATACTCAGTGTTTTAATGATTGTATACATATTGCTCTATAGCACAAGAGTCAACTGCCTCTTAGAAGGAAAGAAATCATGCATTGATGGGCTGGGTAATGTATTGCTTAACTTGTGCTTGACCGGCTTTTACTATTAAATGTCATTATAAACACAAGACAATGAGCACTTCCTCAATTTAAGTGACACTGCAGAACAGATAATTTGCAGAATTAGAGAGGTACATGTAGGCAACGATCAGGAAAAGGCGCAATCAGAAAAAGATTCCCACTCCAAAAACCGAGGCGGGAAAAAACCAAACTAACAATAAGGTACTAACGCCGAATGAGCAGCTATTTCCCAATAGGTGGCCACTTAACTAAAATATGATAACATACATAAGGCGCCAACAGCACAAAAAATTAAACACCAATACATAAAACAATAAGAACCACAACAGAAGTATCGCCTTGGAACGATCTTCTTGTAAACACTATTGTACGGATTAAATTCCAAAACATGCGATATGACGAATTTTCAATAATAGAACGGAAGAACCCCTGCTCGCTCATTTTCAGTAGGTATGCCCTGAATGTCTGAACATGCAAATCCATTTGTTTGTTTGATTAGATGATTTTCGTCCGATTCAAAGCTATGGTCACACCGGGACATTCCCTCAATTTTATGGGACAATCCATTTGATCTGTAATGCCATTCGTACCTCAATGTTCCATTGATCTTATTGACAAGTATCCTAATTATTATCATTATTAAATCATAATGACCTTAATGACCTAAATAATCATTTTCACATCTGCAGACAGGCCTAATTCAGATTGGGGAAGCAAAATAATATTGACTGCATGGAATGGTAATCCAGCCTCCAATGTCTGACAAAGATAAGAATGAGTCGCCTTCACTATCAGTACATTTAATACTTTGATCATAATTTTCACTAACTTGGTGCATTACAGCAAGCAAATTATCATTTAAAATATATTTTGCACTGAAGTCATTAAAATTACACCAAATCAGCTTTATTTATGAGTTTTCAGCCATGCATTGCATAAAATATCAAAAAATTAAAAAACAAAAAATGCACTCCATGATCTTTGACCTCTGTACTGACGTACACAATCAATTTCAAATCTGTAGACAAGCCTCACGCTGTTCCTCAGACATTGAGCAAGCAGAATATCCTTGTCGACATCCATTAACAAGCCGGCCTCCCTGGTCTCAAAATTTCAGATTGGATTACTAGTCTATAAAAGGAGAATGCATTAGAAGCAAACAATGGGTTGCAGTGTCCGATAACAGCTAATTGTACTGAAGCGAAAAGGAAACACATAAATGCATTAAAATTTCATTATTTTATATCCAAAACATTAGAATTTCTGATTATTTTATTCAACAATAAACAACTAATGTTCAGTCAGATGAACTTAAAAAAAACCTGCAGACACTTAATATTTCATTTTGTTCTCTCAGCAAATCCTATTCAAGCCACACAGACTTTATTCATTAGGATCTTTAAACGATTTAATAAAAATATATGTGTTGTAGAGCTCAAGTCTATACCCGGACCCTGATCTGTACCCACTCTCTGATCTGTACTATAGGATTAAAAAAACTAGGTCAGTTCAACTTTTTAACATCATAATTAGCAATCATTACGAAAACACGCCCATGCAATATATAGAGGATCTTACACGATTGGTCATTTCATATGAAATTTATTAAACGAGCCTTCGGCGAGTTTAATAAATTTCATATGAAATGACTCATTTTATCATATGACTTCTTAAATACGATTTTATCGCCTTTAAAGTGGAAGTATTTCCAATGAAAATTAATAGTGTTGTTACGGACGTCGTCAATGACGTATTGTGTTCCCGCGAAAGTGTTAAGTAAGAATAGAGGGACCAGGAATCGATGCAATTAAATTTAAAGTCCCAACATAGACAGCGGGTGGGAAAGAAAATACATAAAGCACAACAAAACATTTTCCGACAACACACTCGAAAAGCAGAATGACTAGCTCTTTCCCAACAAGGTAGCCATCCGGCTAGATTTCAACAGGAACGAAAGGGAACGAGTACGACAGAGAGGTAGGCACAATAAACAGTAGTATAATGAAGATAAACCGCTTTTCCTGGGACACCGATTATCGTTCCAACAGGGGACAAGTATGATGAAAACAAATCACTCTATCTGGGACACAACTTAACGATTTTACCAGGCACAACGCCGAAAACCACTTCTCCTGGGGACATTCACGAAATCATAAAGAAAGAAAATTAAATAAAAACAAAAGTAGCGTTCAACTGGCGAACACATGCAACAAAAACTTTTGATAAAACCAAGCCAAAATCCCAACCAAATACACCGGAAATACAGCGATTATAATTATCATTAACAAAAACCATTTTCACTGGGACAGCGAAATTACCATATTTATCAGTATAGCGAAAATGCACCAGCGACTACCAAAAACGGATCAGAATAAAAGATAAACCAAAATCAATACTGGCTAACATATGTATTACAAATGTTGCTGCAAATAAAGCCAAAATCCTCGACCCAAAGATACTAGGCAGGAAGGAGAGCATTACCACTGCTTCATGAATCAAGATGATAATTCACGAAACTAAACAAGAGCCCAACAAGAAAGGCAGCAATTCGACCATATTAAGTAAAAACCATCCCGACGAGCACAACAGACAGACAAACGGACAAAACACGCAACATGAATATAAATATCAACAGAACCGCCTTGGAACGGTCAGTAATGAATTACTGGGGGGCTTAAATCGATTTTACAGAGCTCTAACCTCGCCCTTTATTGTTGATATTTATCACAGAAATAATTGTTCGATTTAGCCAAAAGCTTCCATATCTCGTTTCAGTGACGTCACTGCGTACATTGTATTAATAAAGTAAGAAATATAAGCAGTTTCTTTCATTTGGACCCTATCGTATGAGAAATTATAATGTAACTGAACGGTGATGAATCGAACATTGATTAATAGTTAAAATACAAGCGCAAGCACCGAACTACACCAAAAACGAGGACTCAACAGTAATATAGACACTGGATGTTTAAATCCCGGTGGACCCGACTAGAGACAAGAGTTTTAGCCCGTTATTCAAACTCAAAGTCAGGTCCCTCCCGTCTGTAAGACAGCTTTAAGTCAGGACCGTCATAGAGTCTGAGGTCCGACCCACCGGCGTGCAACGAAAGAGGAAAGCAAAAGCAAAACACGTGTGGTCATAACACTTTTATTACATGGCGTTAACCACTGGAAAACAGCGACGTCATATGATAAACAGATTTTCCCCAAGTTGTAAAAATTGAAAATATTCGGTACAAAACTTTTGTTATTTGTCTTATTTTTGCTCAAAACATAGATTGTGGGTCACGTAAGAACTGCCTCAGTGAGGCGGTTCTAACGAGTACCCAGAATCTATGCTTTGCATCAAAATTAAGAAAATTAGGTGTAACCCTGCATACCCCAATTTAGCTGTATAAAAGTGGGGTTTATGGGGTATATATTTCACGGACATGTTATCCTGATGCTCAATGTCAATTTTGTCACAGAAAAGGTCAGTTGTCATCGTTTTGCATTACAATAGTCCTAAGAGAGCTACTGTAATGTTGTACGGCTGTTCACAAACACAAGTTTTACACCAAGATTAATTCTGAAATAATTATGTTTATTAATTAACTTATTAGTATAATAGTACTTATACAGAGAATTTGGTCTGTGTCATACTGGTGATGTTTCTTTTTTCGTATAGTCTAAACTGGATTTCACCTCGACCTAATACAGCTGACCTCGCACTAATACGGTTGACCTCGTATCTATATGGATTGACCTGCTATCTATATGGAAATCCCTACACCTGATTGGTCAAAATTCACGTGCAAGGTCACGCGCCGCGTTGAATGTGTTGAAACAAAAACGATGGCGGCGATTCAGCCGAACGAGTGAAATAGTGAACAAACAAGCAAAAATCATGTCAGCATCTTTGAAAAGAATGAAAGGCGCTAAGAATGGCGAAGGCATGTTTGAGGTGATCTGAGGTGCTAGCGGATGATATGGGTCGATATGGACTTTTGACAGTCAATTAATAAAAATCTCATTAATCAAGTTATTTCGTATTGGACCTGTAACTGGTCCAATACGAAATAACTTGATTAATAACATTATAGTAATTTATTTGCTTTAACTGCAGATGGTGGTGAGCGTTGTGACGGTTCTTAAACTTCTCCCTGTACAGATAATATTTTTCATTTGATCCTTTGAGATCAGAAAGAATATTTGGAGTAGATAAAACGCGAAAAACCATATTCTTAACACTTGTTTGATAAATTAAATTTGACCCCCTTTTAGAAGATAGGCCTTTGATGATTTACACTACTTTCTTGTAAATAAAATTAAACTGAGATCCTAAATCCTTTCAAGTACTTTTGTCTGTTTTTTTTTTTTTTTTTTTTTTTTTTTTTTTTTTTTTTTTTTTTTTTTTTGTTGTTGCCAGTTTGTCATTGATAAACATTACGAAAACACGCCCATGCAATAAACACAGAATTTTTAATCATAAAAAATGAAAATTTTCAGCAGAAAATGTTTGATATTTTTTTCTAATTTTTGCTCAAAACATAGATTATGGGTACACGTTAGAACCGCCTCGCCGAGGCGGTTCTAACGAGTACCCACAATCTATGTTTTGGAGCAATAAGAAAAATAGGTATACCGCTACATATCCCAGTTTTGCTATGTTAAAGTGGGGTTTAAGGTGTATTCAATACACGGGTATATTGTTCTGATGGATTTATAATCTGAAGTTGAACAATATGGTACACATCCACTCTTTGAATTTTTCCAAAGGATCTAACCATTACTTTTTTTCTCTACTGAGTACTCGCCGCTTCTTTACAATTATTTGTCTTGCACTAGGCTTTTAAGATTCGGCCATATGAATTTGAGAACAATTATTATATAAATGCACTGTAGACGTCCTTTAATATGATATGATATATCATTTGAATGATGAAGATTGCCTTTTTATTGTGTATAACATTTTGTCAGAATAAGATAATCACCATAATATACCAAAGGACTTTGAAAACGCCTCACTATAAATTGGCCGCAATGATGTTTTAAAATACAGGATATTTCGGAAAACATATTTTTGAACAGAAAAGAATGATCAGTCTGCTTAAATTTCATACAAAAACCAAAACGTCAACGCGAGTTATTTACGTCATACAGTATGATTTCAAACGTTACCAAAAATTCAACAAAAACTAATTATGAGGACGAAAAATATTCATCAGGTCCAACATTATTTCTGGAAAGAAACACCAAAAGCCAAGCAAATACTGTTAGTTGTCTTTCAATTGTACTAAAAATGTGGTTATTGTTTATGGAGAAAACTTTAATTTTTGCGTGTAACATGAAACGAATTTGAAAGTTTTCAAACACAATAAATAGACACGGACTTGTGTAAAAAGATATCTAAAACGGCACTGAACGAAAGTCCCTATTTTCATTTTTTCTTGTGCTTAAGTTTGTACGCTGTCACCGGAGATTGTTTGTTTACAAAGAAAAACGTTTTTGTAGCCCGTACTAAGGTTTTCTTTGACAAAACAACAAACACGTTACATAGCAAGAAAACAGTATTATCAAACAATTTATGAATAAATATTGCTTAACATGTTAAGATACACACACACTTTTATGTGTATTTTATACTTCAGATTAATTTTGACCAGTTTTAAGCAAAATGATAACCAATGTATAGTGAGGCCTTGTCAATGTCCTCTAGTTTATTTCTTACTTTGAATCTGTTATTATAGACGATTGAACCCCGAAAGGGATAATCAGTGCAATATATCTGATTTTCAGTTTAAGAAATAAATATGTCAGTCGTGACAACAATGACATTCAAAAGGCAGATTATATAGTGCAGATTATATTTTTCTTTTGATCCATTGGGATCAGTGAATATATTTGGAGTGTTTCAAATATGTTGTACGTTAAGAGTCATGTTCTTAACAGTATTTTGATTATTTGGCCCCTTTGGAATACAAGTCTTTGATTTAGACTACATCGATGTAAATTTTTGAAATTGCAGCAAAAATGTCTGGCTTTCGCTGCCAGTTTTGTAAAGGGTCACTGACGAAGGTTCATTACCCGAAATTGTACAATATGGCCCATCTTCTCGCTTTAAATGTTTTACTGCTTCCAAAGGATCTTACAATTATTTTTATTTACCTCAAAACCCAATAATTATTCTCATATCGCAGGCGTGTTTGGTATTAAAATCATAAAAAAGCCAATTACAGGATGTGAGAATGTGTGCGACGCCTTATCCTATCTCCTTGATAATATTTATATTAGATTTGGGACCAAGTTATACAGACAAATTGTTAGAATTCCGATGGGTACAAATTGCGCACCTCTCGTAGCTTATTTATTTTTATACTGCTACGATAGAGATCAATCAACATAGTTTGCTCAATTGAAGACCCTGGGATGACCTTTACCTATTTAACGGCAAGGTCAATTTTGGAAACATAGGTTATTACATCGAAAAAGGCGAAAACAGTGGATTTTTGGAAACTATTGCAGCATGAGACTTGAAAGTTGCTAAATGCAGACAACTAATGGAGTCAGTAAAGGTATGTAATTAATTAACGTCATTGTCATTTCTTGACCTTGACCCAAGGACGTTTAAACATCAAAATTAAGATAATGGTTTTCTCAGAAAGTAGTGGGCAAATGAAAGTGAAAGTGAAATTTTATGAACCTCCATGTTAAGGGTGATCATGACCGCCATGCTCAGATGACTGTGAGTGCGTGACAATGTCATAGATGCTCTGAGAACATCACATGCTGATTTTTGAGGAACATTTTGTTTCTGGATCTATTTGTGAAATATTTGTTTTCTCCTTGTTTTCAAAAGTGTACTCTTTAACGAAAAGCAACTGAGGGAATAATTCATTGTCTCTCTGTTAAAATTGATATTTTGCTAAATATCTTCAAATCACTTTGAGGTATGGAGCATCCTGAATGGTTATCTTCTACAATGCAAGTATTATCTGTGCCATATGGTATTGACCACATGCAGTAGATATGCTCTAATTATTATATCCCCAGAACAGAGCAACATGCTGTGATAAGTAGCCACTTAATTATCTTTTATGAACTGCATGTTTTCTCGTTTTCAAGGGAAATCTGAGGCTGTGGGTAGGACTGTTGGCGTCATGACATGCACTATTCGTGGTTACCAATCACTAATAAAAGCTTCGTAGCCATGGCAATATTCGGGGTAACGTCTTCAAACTGACAGAAAACTAAGTTCAGACATCACTTGAACGTCAACTAATTCATTTTGGGTAAAAGTCCCATAAAAGGGAGGCTACGTCCCGACATGGTCTTAGCTATTGCATGGAATTTTTTTTATTCGGAGCGTGTAGAATAACTGTATCTGGCAATGTAAAATATTATATAAAACTCATTAAATGGCAACGAACAAATATTCAGGGATTGGAATACTTGTCAAAACAAGTGTTCTTGAGCCGCATCATGAGAAAACCAGATTTTTGCCTATGCGAAAACCAAGGCGCAGATCAGCAGCGCCTTTATGTTCGCTACACGGATAGTACAATTTCTCTTCTTCTTAAATCCGGAATTTCAATTATCTAGTCTGCTTCTGCGACTGTACAGACCGCTTTGTGTCAGACTAGGTCGGAAACCCCGAAGACGGGTTTTCAATTGTCGCGGCTCAAATGTCTATGTTCATGATGCTACTTTTAGCGGAGTCACCATGCAGCATTTAATGCTATTTCAAATGGAATCATAATTTCCATTACGAAAACTTGCTCATGCAATATACAGAGCACTTTTTATTAGCAAAATTAAAAATTTCAATAAAAAAAGGGTTTTTTTTATTTTATGCTCAAAATATTGATTGTGGATACACGTTAGACGAGGGGGTTCTAACGAGTACCCACAATCTATGTTTTGGACTAGAAATAAGAAAAACGGTATACCCCTGCAAACCCCAGTTTTTCTATATAAAAGTGGTATTTAAGAGGCGTATACATTGCATGGACATGTTTTCGTAATGTGAAATGGAATCATAATTCCTTAATACATTTTGAAATATAGGAATTTAATGATTTCCGTCTGGGATCAATTCATTATGCATTATTCTTCATGCGATAACATTCATTATGTATTATAAGCTTGTACTTGGCATTTATCTTGTCGTATAAGCAATGCTCTGTCTCTAGATAAAGAAAATATGCTTTGTCATCTTGAATATTTGTGGAGCGTCAAACCAATTATCTTCCATTCTTTTCATTGATAGCAGGGAGCTTTTCTTCGTTTGCATTTATCACTTCTGGTCGTGCATCATTATTTAAGAAATAGATCATGAGCTAAATGCCACAGTGGAACAAAAAATCGATTTTTAATATCGTCCTTTTGCGTGTCATAAAACAAATCATCAAACCACATCCAGCAAATCACTTGAATAATGGCTTAGCCATGCCACTCATTTCAGTTCGACAGGTCACATGATCACAAACCAAAAATCAACGTGCTTTATTCTCAAGCATAACATAAATCTCAAGCACAACAATCACGAAGTTCACGGGAAAAATAAACGCCACAAACGCTGCCGTCATTAAAACTAGAAATTTATTTGACGGTACTGACCGCCCGACATCAAGTCACCAATTCATTCTGCTACATGTACGTATATCAGGTCTAAGAGCTGACATTCCAAGTCTTTAAATCTACAGACTTACTAAATTTACAGACTGTCTGTAAATCTACAGACTTGTTAAGTCTGTGGATATAAAGACAGTCTGTAAATCTAAAGACTTGTAAAGTATATATATTTAAAGACTTATGCAGTATTTCATCGAATTTTGGAATACCATGAAAAAGCGCATTCTATATTTAACGTAAATGAATGACCTATACATGTGCGATATTCGGTGTGTAAAGTTCGTGTAAAAGTATGGCCTTATTTCCGTGTACTGATAGCAAATAATAACTATATGTATTCCTTGTTGATTATTCTCCCTTTGACCATTGTTGGCGATTAATGTCACCCGATCAGATGATTGCTTGCGTTATCAACTGTTGAGTTATAGTATATGGGAGAAAACTTTTGTATATCAAAACACATTTATTTGTTTCTTCCATTATTCAATGTTAAGTCAACAAACGATAAACATTTTTCAGCACTAAGTAACTGCTTATGTAATAAAGCAAATCACAATTGTTTATCAGTGCGAATTTTCCGTATTTCATAATTGTTGCTATTTCTTCGTTTTAGTCTTTAATTCTATAGACTCACAAGTCTTTAAATCTAAAGACAGTCTGTAAATCTAAAGACAGTCTGTAAATTTATGTCAGCTCTTAGACCTGTATATATAACAACGTGGACCACCACAATCGAACGTCTACACATCTCTCTAAATATCTAAATACCTCTTTCTCTCTACATATTATTTGAGCCGCCCCATGGGAAAACCAACAATCTGCATAGGCGAAAACAAAGGCGCAGATCAGCTTCGCGGTAACCGCGAAGCTGATTAGCGCCTTTGTTTTCGCTACTCGGATAGAACAATTCCTCCTCTACTTAACTCCAAAGTTTCAAGCTTCTAGCCTGCTTCCATCTGTAGCAGTGCAGGCCGGTTTGTGTCAGACCTGATCGGAAACCACATTGTTGGTTTTTCCACGAGGTGGCTCACTTGCTAGCTGCCAAACTGACAGTAATCAATGTTGGAGATGGGCATCAGTAGTCACCCCTGCCTGTCTCCATCGATGAAGCAGTGAGGAAGACTGGTAACATGCAGATAATCACATGCTAAACATAGATCAGCACAAGTGCGTAAATTGTTGAGTAAAACAAAATAATAATTCACTGTTTTAGAGGTCAGTTGAAAAGAAGATCGAGTAGATCGAGTAGCGCGTGTTATTTAATATTTATATTTTACAACTGGCCAAGACACAGACAGTTGACAACTGCTATTTCGATTATATCGATTTCCGCCATTGCATTTTAGATATCCCGCAAAATATTTTACTGTAATGCGGGTATTTACACACGTTTACGGAGTTTGCTATGCGCTAAAACGACGTTACACCGTCGGGATATGATATGCAAAATAATAAAACATTAACTGTTATATGAACGAGATGAGCCACACCAAGAGCACCGCCTTGGAACGATCAGTAATACAGTAACTAGGGGGCTTAAACTGGTTATGCGGGATCCCAACTCTCGCCCTAGGTATTGGTGTGGTTCATATAAGTTGCTTTGGATAATGTCTCGCATTGTCAGACAATAGCTTTACCGCTATAAGTAATACCTGATGTGATATCTAATCTCAAATGTCAACGGCGCCCAATTAACTTTTAACATCGTTCCATAACAACTGCACACTCTTTGCAGCTTCAACTGGGAGCCCTCCCTACCGGCTCCTAATTCTACTACTTCACAAAGAAGACACTGAGACACTAAGTCTCACAAAGAAGACACCAAAGTCTTAGACACAAAGTCTGATACAAACTAGGAGCCCACCTCACCAGCTCCTGATTCTACTACTTCACACTATGTAAGGACACTGAGTCCAACACAAACTCCTAGAGCATTTATAGAAGCCCAGCCACAGGTTTCGCGATGATCCCAATGAGAATAGTCAACTGGTCTTTCCTCAAAGCGCTCCTAGAGCATTTCCAGAAGCTCAGTCAAAGGTTTCGCAATGATCCTAATGCCACTGGACAAACGGTCTGTGCTCAAAGCGGAGTTATATTAATTATCTTACCTTCTTTCCATCAACCGCTCTGTTCGCCGTCAGGACACAGAATAAGCATTTTCAGTAGTAGTAGTAGTAGTAGTAGTAGTAGAAAGTGGCAGTTTTTCGTCATGCCGGGCTGAACGGACTTAATCCATGATTCCATCACAAGGACGAAATAAGCATTTTCAGCTTCGCACTCTCCTTTTATACTCATTCAGTCACGTGCAATATCCGGTCTGATCCATTATAACTTTAAGGTCCATTCCACACAGCTGTGTAGGTAAATCAGGTGCGAAAAGCGACACGTCATCAGAATACTGTATAAGTCATTTTTTTAACAAGAAACCGGTCAGAGTTACGAGATTTTACATGGCGAATATTCAAATATGACCCTTTTAGGAAATCTTACAAAAACTATGGTTTTAAAACGAAAATTCGTCACATTTTCATTGATATGAAATTTCACTGAACGAAGATATCAAATCTCACTGATATGAAAAGTCACTAGTGACTGATATCAGCCTATACATGTATCTTCACTGTAGAAGAGAAACTACTTTTATAAAATAAAAAGAAAATTTGCTTTTTTGAGGTGAATACCAAATATATTTCATCGAGTGAGTTGAAAACATCATAATTTTCACTCGTGCGCATGGTATTCACCTCAAAAAAACAAATATCCTCCATTTATCATGCTTTTTCCAACGGATAACATCATGTAATAAAAAGTGTTATGACCACACGTGTATTAACAATTTTGCTAGAATGCGTAACGTCATAGACGACGTCCGTAACAAGAATGTAAATTGTCATTGAAAATATGTCCACTTCGAAGACAAAAAAAAAGCATCCTATTTTAAAAGTCATGTGATAAAACGAATCTTTACACTCGTGGTCATTTCATATGAAATTT
Source organism: Rugalucina vietnamica (assembly GCA_964017185.1). Lineage (NCBI taxonomy): Eukaryota > Metazoa > Mollusca > Bivalvia > Lucinida > Lucinidae > Rugalucina > Rugalucina vietnamica. Next base: position 83,197,228 of record OZ024871.1, on the reverse strand, counting down.
ATTAAACGAGCCTTCGCCGAAGGCTCGTTTAATAAATTTCATATGAAATGACCACTTGTGTAAGATCCTCTATTTTAGTAAGATTAAGGTGACATAAAGAAAATGAAATGTCTTGCTCAATAATAATTACTCTACTCGTTCTAGGCAGTATCTTGTACGCTGTAAATTGCATAGTTTGAGATGAATTTAGCTCGATCATTGCTTATTGTTTCCTTGTATAAATCTCAAAACAGTAAATGTGAATCTCCAGGAGGCTTCATTTTTTATTACACATAGAATAAGAAATGTCAAAGATATTACAGTTATAAAAGAAAGAATCATATTGTTTTTATTATAGTATCATAACTATGTCAGAATAAAGTGATTACTAAATACATTCATTACGAAAACTTGTCCATGCAATATACTGACATAGAATTTTTTCAGCAGTTAAAATTGAAAATTTCGTTAGAAAAAGTTTGATATTTTTAATATTTTTGCTCAAAACATTGATTGCCGAGGCGGTTCTAACGAGTACCAACAATCTATGTTTTGGATAAAAAATAATAAGAAAGAAATATTTACCCCTATATACCCCAGTTTTACTATATAATAGTGGGGTTTAAGGAAGTATATAGTAAACGGACGTTTTCCTGATGCATACTATTGTCACTTTGAATCTGCTATTATATGTGATTGTCATGCTTTCAGTCATTTCAAGCATGTTAAATGCGATTATCTATTTTAATGATAAATTTACAGCCAAACTGAACCAAAAAGTAAAATTAGTGCATCATATATGAGTTTGAACTTTCAATAAAATGGGTCAGTCATGGCAACTGAAAATATATAGCAGCTGAAAAACTCTTACATTTAAAATGTATTATTACCATGAATAGTTGTTTCCATAACAACTGACATATTGGCTTATATTTTGCATCATTAATTCGCAATAACTACTTTTTACGTCGTATGATTGTTTAATATTAAAACTCATAAATGTGAAAAAATATCATAAAATAACAATAAGTATACAATTATGGCCACGATAAATTCTTAGCTGGTAGCCGTATGAAATGTCATTTTATTCTGAAAAATACCATTTTAGATTAAATGCTTTTTCTTTTAATTATTATTGGGTTTCCTAAACTTTAAACTGCTTATCAGTCTCGTGTCATACAGTCACTATTAAATGGTAAACAGGTATCTATAGAGTCACTGAAGACGCTTAAGTAGCCGAAATTGCGGCATGGCCCATCCTCTTTAATATGTTCACTGCTCTTAAAGGATCTCAGTTTTATATTCATTTTAATGATGCAGAAACAGTATTTAAGAAAGTATGTACCCCTTGAACAACATTAAAGCTTATTGGTACAAAAAACTTTTTAATCCTAGACATATTGATCGGCTACAAAATTCAGTTTCAGATGACACGCACATACTTACATCCCTGTATTCCTATTTATCAACTGGGATTGAATACCCGGTGGCCTGAAATTGACTCTACATACATGTATAGGCTCGGGCCTCAAAAACATGAAATTAAATACTGATTGCAGAGGGAGGCAGTTTTACAATACAGGTTATCAGGGACCGCAACTTCAACCATTTGACAGTGGTACCACAGGTATTATAATAATAATTATTATTATTTAAGGAGCCTCTTTATTGCCCCCTGCAGAGATGAGATTGTCACCTCATTATGACACTCTTTTTGGTCTCTGGATCAAATTGCACCAGCGGGGTCATTAATCGAATATTAAGTGGTCCCTTTTAAGCTCCTTCAGGAGCTCTCCCTTAAAAAAACTTGAACATATAAAGTTAAAATATATATGGATTCGATGGATTTCCTAACGATCACTCGTAAACCGGGTCTTCTGATACTACCATTTTCAATCTTGTTACTCATATACAATAGACCAAACAAAATACTAGTTTCAGTTGATATTTGACATTGACATAGTCTCAGACGATATATTTTCTGCAAGGTTCCTCAGCACACTGTGCCATATGTCAGCATGTTTTCAACATCTGATTTCAAAGAAACACAGAGTCATTTCCGATTTCTATTTGATAGGAGTGAATAGATACAAGTTACATGCATATCTGAATGCCACAAATATTAACATAAATGCTGAGAGAAACAATAAAATATATTTGTTTTTAATTCCAGAAGTAGCTTTTCAGAATATTCAAGTTCTATCTGTACACGTATGTTTTGAACATCCCCAAACATTTTTACAATTGGCAACATCCTGACAAAACGTATGCCCGCTAAGTGAAGTGTAAAAGAATAGACTAGACCAGCGTAGCTGAGCTTGCTTTGGTTTTATATACATTTAACTTCTAAACTATTGGTTTCTTTGGAAAGAAAATATCCTGGTGATGCTGATTCACCGCTACCAAACAGTTAAATGCGTTACCGCCGGTTAAGAATAGAAATCCGATTCACGTCCTTCCGGTTTTGCGTGTGAAGTGCAACAAAAGGTAAACAAAACATACACTACTCGGATCGATCGATGATTATTTTTTAGTACAACAAAAAATCAAATTACAGTATACACAATGCTGTAAAGTCTAAGTTTGATCATAAACAAGAATACCATACATGTGAATTATTGTATTGCATGTTTATTGCCAAAAATGTTTGTATTTTGATATATACCAAGCATCCTCACTGCAAACATCACAAATAAACCAATTTTGGATTTTTTTTTTTTTTTTTTTTTTTTTTTTTTTTTTTTCCATTTTCCTGGAGAAGAGGTGTCTATATGTATTAACTAAGTTAATTATTTTTAACATAATCACTCTCTAAAATAATGAGCAAAAGGAAGACCAAGGTATTTTTAAGGCTTTTGTACATGCAGATTTTCGTTTGTTTGTTTTTTTCTTGCACACCACTATCAGTCAAAAACCCTTCAATAAATTTTATTTGAAAGGGTTAAAAACCATACAGAGATGACGAGACACTGTGATAATTAAATTGTTAAACATAGAACTCGAGAGAGAAACTAAAATACAGGTGGTTTTAATGTCGATTATTTTGCTATCATTCTAATGATAAATGCGTGACCGAAACTTTGACACAGCTTTTAGCCACATATACATTGAAAGCAGTGGTCAATGGGAAGGAAAGGGTTCACATAACTTATACAATGTAAAAATCATCTGTTCGCTGTCTTGCCGTCCGTTTATAATGACGCAATCCAAAATATCCCTATGACTGACCCACATTTTCTTCATGTACAATGCAATCTCAACATGCATTTTGGAGGAGGGAATAAAAATCACGATTATAAGGAAACAAATCTAAAAATCCTTTGGGATATCATGAGATCAATTTATAACTAACAAAATTGCATTGAGAAAATTTTAATAACTTTCTCCAGGTAAAAATAATTTACTTCGAAACGCGAGCTACGAAAGTTTGTTTACCTTTTACTGCACCTCACACGCAAAACCGGAAGAACATGAATCGGATTTCTTTTCTTAACCGCGGTTACGCATTTAACTGTTTGGTAGCCGTGTGATTTGTGTGATCTAAGTTAAGTCTTTGCTATGCACACCAATGTATTATCATGCAATGTCCCATTTTCATCTACCCTTTAAAACTACTCACTTTTGTTTGCATGCTTCAATGGGCTAGAGCAGGAAAAAGTTGTATTGTACATTTATTCACTGCTAAGTGACTAAGTCATTAATAGCTGAGGACACGGACAATTTGCTTTCTCATGTGATGGCCCAGTTTATACCTGTATGTATAAAAACTGCTCACATGCTTTTCAGTACCTGTATATAGTATCAATACATGTATAATGGGCCATAGCATGAAAAACACTACTGAATCATTAAAACTCAATTTATGACTTATGTGTCAAACTTAGATCAGCAACAACAGAGATTTCTGTCTGATCCAAGAAAGCTTATGACACTGAATGTACGACCAATTAAGGATGTTCGCTGCTTAAATTTGCCATTTCGGAACTTCCGGTTTTTCTTTTCTTGAATATCTCGTAAACGGTTGCAGATATTTTCCTAATATTTTATGTTTGGATACATATTGATGATATGCATTGAATGAGCAATGAAAATTGTCAATCTAAGAAAATTCATTTTTTCACCCCATTTTCTGCAACTTTTCAGAAAATTTTAGTTGTCAGTAAAATTTAGGGGGTAGGGTAGATTAAACTTGAATATTACACATCTTAAACTTAATTGCACTAGTTCGATGTTTATTTTAGCAGCAGTATATATGTACATGGTCTTCTAAGTCAGTCTTTGTGTCTTTAGTGTGCTGGTTTTAAAATTTTAGGTGGTTTTATGACATGGGCTTTAAGAAACAAAACGGCCGAAGAAAAGCTGAAAATGGCGATTTTCAAGTTGTTGGTTCTCTCTTATATGCTCACTACCCTATATATTTCTTTCTTTTATTCGAACAATATAACCAAGTTCTATGTTGTGTGAAAATACAAGAAAAAGTTTGAATCAACAAATATGAATTTGGCACATTTCAAAATATTGATTTTTTCCAACTTTTCAAGTATGGGGGTAGGGTTGAAAAAGGAATCGTAAAATTTTGTCATCCACTCCAAGTTGCAAATTTTTCTATGCTTTTGGTCCAAAATAGTCTGCGTTAAGTAAATATTATGGCTTTTGAAAGCATTCTAGGTGTATGTTAGTGCAAGACAGGTATGTTTCAAAGAATTAAAAATTAAATTAATTTTACCCAATTTAAAACATGGTGCTCAGAGGTCTCATTCAGAGGCCTGTAGCTTGAAAAAATGCACACTACCCTATATATATTTTGTTTTCAAATGTCTTGTGTTGTATTTTGGAATCAAAAAAGAGTGGTTAGAAAAAAAGTTTGAATACTTTTTCATTGGCAGCGAACATCCTTAAGACAAGTCTAGTTTTGCATGTGCTCATGCCAATTCATTTCTTTTTATACATGTACACTTCATGCAGGTGAAATACTAGTTTTCAATGACTGTGGCCATTGTTGTGAAAGTCTTGGGATATGTTCAAAATATTACTCGGACTATGTCTAAAAGGTAGTTTTGAATTGATTTTTGTATTTCACTGAATCAGCCAGTATTGATGTAAATTGTTTTGTCATCCTTATATACACTCCACCAATGTCTTTCCATTCCTACCAAACAAGATTCGAAAATAATTCCTGGTTTCTTTGGCATTAGATGTAAAACAAATGTCAAAATAGGCCGAAAAGTGCTAAAGAACCTTAATTGAACGTTGTAAAACGACAACAAACACTGATCAATGGCTGATAAGCAGTTTTATCTTGGTCGAAGAATCAGCTTCGTGAATTAAACACCGCTAGTAAGCGCCAGATAACATCCAATCTTCGTAGACAATAATTGTGAACTAAAGAATGGCAAAAGCACACTATGTATACCGATATCGTATTTGTCTTTCAACATCGAGGAACCAAGCAGCTGATCATGTCTTAAACGACCCGCAGGCACATGACCGCACCAATTCTTCGGTAAATTCATTTCAAGCCCTCTTGCAATTTCTTTACTGACTATTCCAAAACGGCCCTAGATCTGATCTGATTTCATTTGTGTTTTCAGTTTAGTATGTCTCTCACTGAATGTCATTTTTGTTCTTCAAGTTGCTTGATGCTAGCTAGCCCGACTGTACCTTGTTCCGAAAGAGCTCATTTTGCTCTTCCTGTGTGTTGTAACATGTTTGTGATGTTTTTGTCAAGATGGCCAACTGCATGACTTAAATCAATTAGTATGTACTGGTATTCGGATAGAACCAGTAAGCAACTTGGCCGTAGTGTTCCTAAAAATGAACGAAATTTCACGGGGTAAATTGTACATACTTTGGAAGGGTACGCTTTAAACATCTATACAACAGTCACTTTAATGCGCGCTATAGTTTTATATAGATTCCCCCGATAGGTTAACACGGAGATTGCTCGGGACAATATTATACAGTTATTTCATGCTTCAACAGGCAATAGTGCAAAATATTTTCCCCGAGGTACAGGTACCGACTTGGCAGGCTATTGCCCTAGGCGAAGCCGAGGGCAATAGCATGTCAAGTCGGTACCTGCACCGAGGGGAAAATTGCCTGTTTAAGCTTGAAATAACTGTTTTATTACCTAATAACATTCCAGTCATGTGACTTATCATGTGACCGGGCAATAGACAGCTAACCAGGCAATAGAATTTTCTATTGCCTTGTACCATTTCATGTTTTTACCTTGCAACATTGCAGTCATGTAACATATCATATGATAAGGCAATAGACTGATCACTGGCCAGGCAATAGAATTTTCTATTGCCTGGTACTATTTTGTGGTACTGGGTTAGAAGAAAATAACAAATGGGCATTTCTATACAATTTTTGATGTAATTAGGTAATAACTTAATTTATAGCCCGCATCATACTGACTGTTGTGTAACAGATTAGAAGGTAGCATTACGGGGAATATGCGTGACTTTACCCATGAAATTCCTTTCAGTTTTTAAAAATATGGTCGATTCGCTTACTTGTTATGACCGAATACTGGTATACAAAAATCACGTGATTGTCCGTACTTTCTTTAATTTGAGCCGCCGCATGAGAAAATCAACAATCTGCATTGGCGAAAACAAAGGTGCAGATCAGCTTCGCAGTAACTGCGAAGCGGATCAGCGCCTTTGTTTTCGCAACACGGAAAGTACAATTCCTCTGTTTTCTAAATTCCAGCCTCTATCCTTCTTTTGTGACTGTACAGGCCAGTTACTGTCAGACCTGGACGAAACCCAAATTGCTGTTTTTCTCACTCACAGGCTCATTTGATAGTATCAATTCCCGTGAATTGTTTTCTACTTATAATATTAAGTTGAATTATATTTCACAAGTCGGTAAATCAGCTTCAACTTAAAAATCAATTTTATTAGAGTACAATATTGTTTACAAACAGTATTAGAACTTATTAGGCAAAAACATCTTTAATAAAGTCCAATTCCCTACTGCCATTGCCTAAATGACCATGCTATGCGTCTTCACCCTTTAATCATGCAGGCTGTTGATGAACTTCTTCGATTTTGATAACTGCTACTTATGATAATCACTGTTATTAGCAAAATCTAGTATTTATCTAGTGTTATAAATTATGGAGCTTCTGTCTGGGGAACAAGGCAATTCACTTGCATTAACTCCATCCAGCTACGTGCCGCAAGGTATTTTATGGGGGTGGGCAGATATACGCCAAATGCTGCCGTTCAAGGGGATTGCGGGTGGAAGCCAACAGTGGTACGTCAATGGTCCACGGTCCTTAACCAGTGGCAACGTTTGAAATCCATGGACATCAACAGGATTAACTATAAAGTATTCGAATGGTGTGAAAGGAATGGTAATCAACGGTGTAAAAATTGGAATTTTCAGATAAATACGATGTTGAGGGATGCTGATATTTTATTGGATAATACCCCCAACCCCGGAGTGATTAAGGATCAGGTTGCTGTTTTCCTGTTTAGTAAATTTAAGACTTCGTGGTTAGCTGATGTCAATAGGCAGGATGCGCGTTATGGAAATGGGGGAAATAAACTACGTACATATAGGCTTTTTAAACAAGAATTCAAATCAGAGACATATCTTACATGCCCGATGTCAAAATCTCATAGGAGCGCTTATGCTAAATTCCGCTGTGGGGTGGCCCCGATACGTATCGAAACGGGAAGGTATGAGCGGTTGGATTACAGTGATAGGACTTGTTATAATTGCGCTGGTGAGGTGGAATCTGAAAAGCATGTGCTTTTATACTGTCCAGTCTACCAGACTCTAAGGGAAGATATGTTAGCTACTCTTACATCAGAGTTCTCAGATATTGATTCTTTTACAGACGATCAGAAACTATCCGCAATCTTAAGCTGCCAACATTTTCAAAGTATTCGTAAATGTGCCAAAATCTGCCATGAAATACTTAGTCTTAGACGTGATACTCTGTATAGAATTTGACTTTTAAACCTTTTATTTCTATGTGTATAAAATGTTGTATAAATGTATTTTATTCCTTTGTGGAGTTGAAAATCCAGAAGATTCTTAAGTTTTCTGTTTGTGTCAATGAAGGCCAAGACAAACTTCCTACGATGTATTGGTTACCTAAGCTTCACAAAAGACCATACAAAGCTAGATTTATTGCAAATTCTAGCTCTTGTACTACCACTGAACTTTCTAAATTATTAACTTCTTGTCTTACTGCTATCAAATCTCATGTTATAAGATACTGTGAGACAGTGTATGAAACTTCAAATAAAAATTGGTTTTGGTCAATAAAAAATTCTGGTGAGGTGCTCAGTAAATTGAAGTGTAGAGAGTTCCGTGCGACAAGCTTGTCCACATATGATTTTTCTACTCTGTATACAACATTACCACATAATCTAATTAAAGAAAAACTTCTGGATTTGATAGAGTGGACCTTCAAAAGGGCATTAAAAAACTATGGTTCACTTTATTTGGCATGTAATGATAGAAAGGCTTTTTTCACTTCCTCTGACCAAAGTCGGTATACCCTTTGGTCATGTCAGAATGTGTGCGACGCCTTATCCTATCTCCTTGATAATATTTATATTAGATTTGGGACCAAGTTATACAGACAAATTGTTGGAATTCCGATGGGTACAAATTGCGCACCTCTCGTAGCTGATTTATTTTTATACTGCTACGAAAGAGATTTCATGGATTCTCTTAACCATGATAATCAAGCTGATGTTATCGAGGCTTTTAATTCCACATCTAGGTACCTCGATGACCTTTTGAACATTGACAACCCTTATTTTGAAGGTATGGTCAATCAAATTTATCCACCTGAACTTCAGTTGAACAAAGCTAATATCTCAGATACCGAAGCCCCCTTTTTAGATCTACATCTTTCTGTTGCAAATGGATTTGTTTCTTCTAAAATTTATGATAAGCGCGATGACTTTGATTTTGATATAGTAAATTTTCCTTTTTTGGATGGTGACGTTCCTCGTCGTGCTTCTTATGGTGTATACATTTCGCAACTTATTAGGTTTGCTAGAGTCTGCAATCATGTTACAGACTTCAACGCTCGAAATAAATGTTTAACGGCAAAACTTCTCCAACAGGGCTATCGGTATCATAAACTTCGAAAAACCTTTTCTAAATTTTATCGTAGACACTATGAATTGATTTCCAAATATAATGTTGGGTTAAAGACACTTTTAAGTGAGGGCCTTTCGGAACCTGAATTTTATGGTGACTTGGTTTACAAATTAAAGAAACTTAAACGAATAACTGATTTTTCTCTTCAGTTCGGAAAAATCATATCACGTTACAGACGTATAGGTTATAACTTGAATGTTATGCGACAGTCTGCATGCTTAGTTTTTAACCCAATCATGGTTGATAACTATGCTGCCTTCTTTAATTGCACGCCGGTGGGTCGGGCGTCAGACTCTATGATGGCCCCGACTTAAAGCTATTCATTTTAGTTGGTTGGGGCCGGAGCTTCTTGTCTGTTGCTTGGCCCACCGGGGTCCAACTGGTGTTTTTCTTTTGCTCCGGAGTTAGTAGGTTATTGGGCGCCCAGGGATCTCCATCGTCGGGCAGCTTACTCAATCTGTGAGTCCTGGTTTTTGATTCATCAGGATGTTTATCATGATTTATTTGTTTGTTCTTGATGATTCATTGACTAGTTAGAGATTCACCACGAGGACCGAAGAACTAACTAAATGTTGTGAACCACTGCAGAAGCTGAGGGTGAGGTTAGGTACCTGTAAAACCGGTTTAAGCCCGCCAGTAACTTTGTGTTACTGATCGTTCCAAGTCGATACTTCTGTAGTGGTTCTTTTTGTTTTATGTCTTGGTGTTTAAAAAAATTTTTGTGCTGTTGGCGCCTTATGTATGTTTTCATATTTTTAGTTAAGTTAAGGTAACTGAGTGGCCACCTATTGGGAAAATAGCTGCTCATTCGGCTTACGATATGTTTCATGGTATAAGTACCTGATTGTTAGTTTGGTTTTTTCCCACCTCGGTTTTTGGAGTGGGAATCTTTTTCTGATTGCGCCTTTTCCTGATCTTTGCCTACTTGTACCTTTTTAATTCTAAAGTCATGTCTTTTAATAGTCTCTCATAGCTCTCTAGTAGAGCCACTCATACATAGAAAGTAATATTTTAGTAATATGTTTTTATGCTTATTGTATTGTATGTTTTACTTTCTGTTGTGGTGAGACTTTAATAAAATATATGTAAATTTATCGCACTAGCGGCGAGTTCGGGTGAAAAGGTTACCGACTTTGTACCGTGGAGGTGGTTGACTTAGAGGTACAACAGGGGAAAACTATGGGATTCTAGCCGCAATCTAGCAAAGAATAGTAGTTGCCAGACGACATTACAAAGGTATGCTATTCAGAGATTGTTTCCACTTATTACCTGATGATTTTGAGCAAACTCTCAAAACCAAAAGTACATGTAGAAAAAGCAAAAATTACTAGGAACCATTGAAATCGCAAAAAAATACCGCGCTACAACCAAGAAAAATCACAAAATTTAAGGATTCGCCAACATGACAAATTTGCGGTGGGGTAATGAAATTTTCAAAATTTGGATTGAGACAAAATAAAGAATTAAGGGCAAATATGTATTATCCTTATCATTACTACTCCTATGGAAGGTGCTTTAAAATAAATGCTGGCTTGGAATCTTATTGCAGGAAAGAAATACAGAATTTTAAGTACCATTTACATTTGACCCCAATCTCCTCATGTTGACTGAATTTGTGTGCCATGTTTATATGTATACATGTTCTGATAATATCCAACTTCCTAACACATGAAGATAATTACATAATTCCCTTTCTCGGCTGTGCAATTTTAATTAAAAGACATAAAGAACATTGCAAAATTGAAAAAAATATCTTCCATTTTCATTTCAAAAAGAAGTGCCTTCTGAATTGTATGGTGACCAATTGTTGTCAAAAAAAGATAATTATTACCTCCCTTATGTGTAAATACAGTTGTCTCCCTAATTAGGTACATAGAAATTGTAATTTGAACAAGTAATAACTTTTCAAAATTGAAACAGCTGAACATGTAACAAGTATTGGCTTTCCAAACTTGAAACAGCTGAACGTGACATCTAGATATGTAAATGAAACAAATATGGGACTTCACATGAGAAAATCAACAATCTTGGTTTCCAACCAGCTCCAACACAAACTGGTCTGTGCAGTCACAGAAGACCGCCAGAAGCTTGAAATTTTGTATTTAAGTATAAGAGGAATTGTTAAGCAAAACAAAGGCACTGATCATATGCGCAGCTACTGCACAGCTGATCTGCATCTTTGTTTTCACTAAAGCAGATTAATGGTTTTCTGTTGCAGGGGCCAGCAGCTGTGAATATGATAAAAGGTGATATTAATTACAATAATTCTATAATTTTAAATATCAGAAAATGTCTTGCAAGCATTACAAATACAATCATGTGTACCATGTAAAATAAACTAGCTAGTGCAAGTAAATGAGCCGCCGCTTCAGAAAAACAACAATTTGGCATAGGCGAAAACAAAGGTGCCGATCAGCTTCCCAGTTACTGCGAAGTTGATCACCTTTGTTTTTGCTACACACAAGTACAATCCCTGCTACACAGATAGTACAATACCTCTTCTTCTAAAATCCAAAATTCCAACCTTCTACCTTGCTTTGTGACAGCACAGCTCGATTTGTGTCAGACCTGGTCGGAAACACAAATTGTTGGTTTTCTCATGTAAAGGCTCAAATATGACTATAACATGTGGGTCTCTAAACCCAACAGATACAGGTAATGTATTCTGTCAAGGGCACCCTGGAACCATTCTCTGCAGCTCTGTTTCCATAGGCTGTGACAACAAGCTTGAAATACAGGCAGTATCAATTGCTGAAATTTCTATTCTGTATCAGAATCCTGACTTACACACTATCCTGTATATTTACTCTCCTTCAGACTTAATTTTCAACAGAGCTTGTGGCTGCAGATCAGTATAATCTTGTAAGAAAACACAATTCACATTGATGGTCACACTGAATTTAATTTCAAAATAGAATCACTATTCCATTTTCCTACATATGGCCACTTCCAAGATGCAAGAATGTAAACAGGAATCAAGTCCAACCTCAGCAGAGGACAACGGACTATAAAACGGATATGGGATTGATATGCTGTTTTCCAACAATTGTGGAAGCAGGATACACTACCTGAAAAACAAAACAATATTGCTATCACATGTCATGAAAAAATGGATTTATAGCCTATAGGAATACAAAGGCGCTGGTCAGCTTTGCATTAACTGCCAATGTTCTGGCTATACTGTTAGTACAATGAATTTTCTTTTTCAAGCCAGAGTTTCAGCCTTCTTCGATAGTACAGGCTGGTTTCTGTTGGGCCTTGTTTGAAACCCAAAGACATGTTTTCTTTGTGTCATCTTCTTACAAATTAATGATAAGGTGATTGGCTTGTGTGTGCAAGTCTCCCAAATACATGTTTTTGTTCTTATACAGTGTATACTGCATATTCTTTTCAATGAGAACTTATAAATAAGCCTTCACATGAAAAAACCAACAATATGATTTTCAAACCAGGTACCAAATTTTGGATTAAAGAAGGACTGAACAAAGGGGCTGATCAGCCGTGCAGCAACTGCACATCTGATCTGCATCTTTGTGTTCAGATATGCAGATTGTTGGTTTTCTGGTGCTACAGCTCAAATGTTATTCTGGTCCTGGCTTTGATTATTACAGGCGGCACTGTGTTGTGTCCTTGACCAAGGCACATTAACTCCTTACAGTACTGGTTAAGCCCTGGAAGAAATGGCTCCGTCTGGACATGACTGACAAATTGTAGACTGGGACATTAAGCCTCAATAAAAATAATCTGCCAAAATCATAAATGAATTTTGAACAAACAGGCTATAATACATATATGCTCCCTTACCTGCACAATACATTGTACAGGTGGTGGTCCCAGGGGAAAAATCAGTTGTAAAGATACATTTTGATGGTGTGTACAATCAATCCCAGCGGAAATTGTCCATTTTAATAAACTATAATGTCGGTTGTGTTTTACCTTCTCTGTCATGTTAGTCTGAAAAGGGAACCAAAATAAATTAATGCACAGCAGGGATTTTTTTCGGGTGTCTCAGGGGCAGAAATAAGGCCCAATTCCCAATGGAAACTAGGTGACTTTTTTCCAAATTTGGAGAAAAAAAATCCCAATCACATCTGAAAATAATTCTCAACAGTTCCTAAACATTCTAAAAATCAAACTCTGTTGTTAGAAATGATGTTTAACTTTGATTTTAAGTTAATATTGAATGATTTTAAATGATTAACTTTAATTAAATATGTCAAATTGGAAAATATCATTAACTTAGAATGCTTTGAAAATTTCCCAAATTCTGGGTGTATGTGGCTAATTTTCCCAATCAGAAAGGCCCTAGGGCCCCTTCCCAAAATTGCAGAAAAAAATCCTTGGCACATAAGCAAACACATTGTTAATGACCAAATTTACAAGCTTCATTTATGTTAAAACACTGAAAAAAGGAGAGAAAAAACACTCTTCTTCACCAATTTATCAATCTATATATATTAAATTATAATTGAATACAATAAGGATGGGAACGAATGGCAAATATGCTATTCGAATATTCGTATACATTATTCGAATGTATTCGAATATTCGGATAGAGAAATCATCAATGTTTTCATTGAGATTTCAACTTGGAGAGACGTTAGAGTAAGTGCAAATGCGAAAACATAGGCGCCGATCAACTGCGCAGCTGACCAGCGTCTTTGTTTTTACTACACTTCCAATTACGTGACGGCGTTGATGGCGGCATTTTGAATTTGTAATGAATGACTATATTCTTTCAGAATTTGAACGAAGACCGCCAAGACCTGGCAAACCCATGGTTATATTTTATGTTTTAGCCTTAAATGTACATGTAAATATGTTCCTTATGTTTCAGTATTTACCATTTATACCGGGCGACCAAATCCGCAGACTACAGGAACATTTCCTTACACAATGTTTATCTCAGTACGGAGACGTTCCTGTGTTCCGTGGATTAAGTAGTTTAATGTTACCATGTAGTACAACTTACTTTATCTTTATAGTCTGCCAACGTCTCTTCTTCGCCGACTTTTAAGCGCATAGATCTACATACTACAAAACTTACCATAAAACTTTGGGCAGTAGATTCCAAACAGACTAGTAAATATCCAAAATGTAAAAGAATAATATACCACTTATACAGGCAGACACACAGAACGCTGCGCATACTGCCATGCCGAGGCTGGTGTCATTACTAAAATGACACGGCTGGTGTCATTACTAAAATGACACCGACACCGTCCTGGCGTTTTCATGTTAGCTCTTTGTGTGCATGCCGAAATCTGACTTTAAGCCCGTGAATTTCATTAATACTCGTGCTCTTTGTACATGATTGAAAAGGTAACCCTGACAGCGCACGTGAATTACGTTTTACCTGGATGACCGAGCACGATAAAAATCTAAGCCAATTCCCGAGAAAAAGAGACGTTTAAATCAAAAAAGTAATCTTAAGAACGTGGATATTCTGTATATTCTGTATACTATGTCATCGAAGGTATAGCTTTGGCTTGAATTTTCAATACCAAAACGATCTAACTAACAAGATAGAAAAAATAACACGATTTGTCTGGTAACCAGCACGTCGCGTTCGACGCTGGTGTAAGAAAAATAACCGCTTGTTTTGAAGAGTTTGAAATGACTCACTCTTCTCTCCCTTGAATAATTGAAACTAATATACGATCGTACATGATGTATACAATCCTTATCCACCTAGGTCGCCCTCAGCATATATATGTGTATGTTTATTTATTTATTTATTTATTTATTTATTTATTATTATTATTATTATTATTATTATTATTATTATTATAATTATTATTATTATTTGTATATTTTTGTGTTTGTTCAGTTTATACCGCCATAACATTTCTTTCTGCATGTCAGTTTATCTCATGTTTTTACATACATTGTAAACTGAGAGAGAACAAATAAACTTGGAAACTTGGAAACTAAACAATATCTCTATGATGTACTTTGGGGATTATACATTTTTGTATTTTGTTGTGGATTGAAAAAAAGAGTTCATTAAAAAAAATTAATGTCATTAATCATCACATTGACAATTAGATGGCAAACTTTGTTTTCTCTCAAATTCTTTAAATAGTCTGTGTAGCCAATGGCAAAGTTTTATTTTTTTTTTTTTTTTTTTTATTTTATTAATTCCCAGACTTTTAATGAAATTAACAAGGGCAATCAATTTCAAAGATATAATGAAGAATACAGTGGAGGTTCACCTGTAGCATCCGTTTGTCAGGGACCCGAGTATGGATGGTGCTGATTTAATGCAATGTTGCAAATATGACTGCTCTGCAATGCCACTCCTAAGTATATGTAGCCCCAAATGTACAATATGGGTCTGAAAACAATATTGAATATTGATTGGTAAACATGAAAATCTACACATAAAAAATATATCCTTATGAACCATAAAAAAAAATTATTATAGGAATCTGAACAGTTTCTTTGAGCTTCAACTGGGTGCGCTTCCTTCTATGATACTTTCAGTGTACACAAATAAAACACTCTATGCTTTATATTGTAAAAAAAAATCTTAATAAAAGTACCTTTGACAACATCCAAAACTTGTGCCAATGTACCATCATTGTTTCAGAAAATAATATGTTTTTATGTTTCACATTGTAAGATAATAGCATGCAAAAATCCATAAATGACAAAATCAGAAAGGAAATCCCAATTCAAAAACCAAGTTTAAAAAAATAATAATAATAATAAAAAGGTAATTAAACAAAGAGAACATACATAAATATATGAAAACATTATGTGACACACACTGGACCATTGAACAGTCAATGAAATTGGAAGCTGTGCCCAATTTAGGAAAAAAAAATAGCTGAACATTTGTCACTACTTGATAAAAAAACATGTTTATTGTCTTTTTTTCTTTTATGCTGGATAAAACAAAATTATGAAGATATTAAAGAGATACGCCTTTCCATATTATTTTACTTCCATCCAAAGCCCCACCCCCCACCCCCCAAAAAAAAATCCCATAGAAATTTTAATTCTGTTGTTGCATCAGTGATTTCATTCAATTGCTGTGAATGACAATTTCTTGCTTGTTACCATTCTCAAAGCCATTTATGCTGTCACTTGATAAAATGATTCCTAAGTATAGATTCTCATAACCATCTAAGCACAATGTGGCCTTACAGCTTAAAATATTCGGCTTTTTGCTAAAATGGGGTCCCACGTGGCCGAGCGGTTAAGAGCCCTGTTTCTTAATCATTCCATATTTTTACAGCTGTGTTTAGTGTGGGTTCATGCCCTGCAATGGCCACATTAAACATGCCAAGTTCTCCTAGCCAGGATTTTTTCTCCGCGTCCTCCCATTTTCACCCCACTTACTGATTGGCTCATATCTTATGAGCTGAAATAATATTGAAAAGGAAGTAAAAAAAAAATATGACTGTACGCTTTATAGCTGCAATTAATGACTGTACCCTTTGCTGCAGATCATAGCTACAGATCAAAGTATTTTATTTTACCTTTACAGGTTATCAAAATAATAAGTGTATCAAGTTTAAAAAAAAAGGAGATAAATTTTATAAGCCAGATGCTTTCATTCAAATCCTATTATTTTGATATTGTATGTTTTTTTCAATAGTTCGTGTTTTTGTTGTGGTTTTGTCTATATTTATAAATTTTTAATGTTGAAATAAGAGCTAAGTCTTTCTTCTTTTTCGTGTATTCTTTTAATACATGTGATAAAACTTTAGTTGACCTTAATGCATTTTAAACACAGATATCTAAATGTAGCTGTACATGTCCTGTTCACATATTTTCAAGCCCTTGCATTTCTTAAATTCTCTTTAAAGTCACATTTTTTATTTATGATTTTCTCCACTTTGAAATAAGATGTTGCCTTTCTGAAATCTAGCATAGAACTGTTCTGTGGTGCAGAGAGTAATGCAAAGACTTCTTCTTTTGTCTAAAGAATGGACATACTGTCCAAATTGTAACTTTTGAATAAGTTATTACTTATATATATATTTTTTTTGTTAATATCTTGACATTTATATGTTATGAATTAGGTACCTTAGAGTTTAACATAAACAATTATTGTACATCTGTTATCTACTTCTGCTCATATTGCACAACTAATATGTACCAGCATTGCTGTTCTGAAATATGTATATGTACCTACTATACATCAAAAACATAGTTTACTATTTTTCCCTTGTCAGAGTTCCATTAACTTTATAACCCCTGCATACACATTTCAAGACGAAGCGCACAAAATTTTATTGCTCTGCCATAAAGTTATGTAACAGATCTTTAAGAAAATAATAGCCACTTGTCATGTGAAAATTGTGCTAAGCCTACAATGAGAAGTTGAAAAATTGGTGAATAACTTGTACAATTTATTTTAACAAAAACTTTCAAAAAAAAAAAAAAAGACTGATCGTGGAAAACATCGGTATAATTAGCTGCAAATTAAAAATTTAGGGTTTTTGCTTTGTTTGATTTCAATGGAACAGCTTAGAATGTGAAGCATTACACATAAGTTACTAACTCTTTACTATAGCAATTGATAAAAAAGACTTTTCACTTATAACACAAACAAGTACACACGTAGGTATTTGTAGCAGAAACACATTTTTGTGAATATATATATATATATATATATATATATATATATATATATATATATATATATATATATATATATATATATATATATATATATATATATATATATATATATATATATAGGGGGATTAAACCATTAACAGTGCAAGAATAAATCAAACTAAGCGCGCTTTCGGCTTTCGCCTTCTTCAGAGTCAATATGTATTTACAGGTAAAAACTGGAAAAAAATGAAAATAGGTAAATAAACAAAATAAATAAAAAACAATGCAAACATACACAAATACACAAAAATCACATGAAATGTGACAAAGTTGACACCACTGTATGTTCGGCAGTGGGTAAACGACTTAAAATTAATTCATGAACGCCCTTTGAAAGGGCCCAGTATCTGCTAAAAATGGCGACAAAAATTGCGCGTCACTTTACTACATAAGGTCAGTTTGTAGCGGTGTGTTTAATTTGCTCGGTAATTGTGTATTAGCTATGTAAGTTAAACATTGGGGAACCAGCGCTGGAGGCAACCAGATAAAAATCAAGGTAATAAGCACAAAATAGAGTCAAACAGAGTACTTTCCATGAATGCAAATCATCCCAGAACTGCTCACGGACGGTGCTTGGAAGGAGAGACGGCGAAAATGGCCATCCTCGATTTTTGAAATATAGAAATTTAGATAAAAATTGCCTTTGTGCTCAATTGGCGAACATTTGATTTATTGAAGTTTGAAGAATTTAGATGAAAATCACATTTATGTGGTCAGAAGAGGAGGCGAACACACCGCTACAAGCAAGAAAAGGGGGATGCGAAAACCATGTTTTATGAAGAGAGACGAGACAGATATACGTATGTAGCTGAAATGGCCCATAGGTTGACACACTGCTACAGAATGCATAACTGGTAAGCTGTGGGGACACAGGAAAACTGGGGAACCCAGAAAAACGAGTAGGATAAAGCAATTACTGCTACAAAACGAGAACAGATGCCAGTCTGCATATCACTGAAATGTGTGTGAAACTGTAACTTGTGGAGGGAGCCCAGGAGAAATGGTAAGCTGTAGGCACCCAGGAAAACTGGTATATTGGGTGAACCCAGGAATGCCGGTAAACTGGGAGAACCCAGGAAAACTGGTAAGATGAAAGAATCATTGCTACAAACCGAGAACAGATGACGGTCTGCATGTCAACTTGTCTGGGGAACCCCGGGAGAACTGGTAAATTGGGGAAAAAAACTGGAAACCCAGGAAAACTGGTTGTATGAAGCAATACACCCGTCGAGAGTAAGGATAAACGGACAAGACGTTTCAGACGCAAAAAGAGAACACAGAACACTGAGAAAAACAAAAATGACAATATAGTTGTCAACCTTTCTAGTGTGGAGCTGTCAGAGTCTGAGACGTCCTTACTCTCGAAAGGGCTTGGCTTTTGCCCCCGTCCCAAAAGCTATGACAGGGGCAAACTGGTTGAGGACTCCAACGCATTCAGTAGACGCATGCGCCTAAAATCCCACTTCAATGGTTTTCCTGATACCCGCGCACCAGAGAAATACCCTGAATTTGTCGAGAGGAGCGACTGGCAACCGCCAAGACAAGGTCGTGATCTCGAGACATTCATAAAGAGTGTGGAATACGACATCAACAAACATAAACCTCCTAAACCCAAACATGACAACCTCAAACCCTGCGAACGCAGTGCCCTGTACGATCTTCAAAAGAGAGACGATGTAATAATAAAGCCTGCAGACAAAGGGTCAGCTGTGGTTGTCATGGACAGGGATCACTATGTCTCAGAAGCCGAAAGGCAACTGAATGATTCCACCTTTTATACGGTTCTTGATCACGACCCCACAATGGAATTTGCACAGAAAGTCTCTGCTGCAATCTGTGAATTGAGAGCGGGGAACCACATCAGCGAAAAAAATGCCATCTATCTAAATGTAGATGAACCTAAAGCAGGACGATTTTATCTCCTACCCAAAATCCACAAAGCTGGAAACCCTGGCCGTCCCATTGTGTCTGCCAATGGACACCCCACAGAAAAGATATCAGAATTTGTCGACTTACATCTTCAACCCCACGTACAGGACTTACCATCCTACTTGCAGGATACAACAGATTTCCTGAGAAAGCAAGAAGCAATGGGCCCACTTCCTCCCGAAACACTGCTTGTGTCGATGGATGTCACATCCCTCTATACAAACATACCACACCAAGACGGTATACAAGCGTGTGAAGAGGTTTGGGAAAAACGAACAGTCAAAGATCCGCCCACACATATTCTGATTAAACTTCTCACCCTCGTCCTCAAATGCAATAACTTTGAATTTAATGGTAAACACTACCTGCAAATTCAAGGGACGGCCATGGGAACGAAAATGGCACCATCATACGCCAACATTTTTATGGGTAGGCTTGAGAAACAGCTCCTTCAGTCTGTGAGCTTGAAGCCATTCTCGTGGCTCAGGTTCATAGACGATATAGACATGAAGTGGACCCACGGCAGAGAGACACTGGAAGAATTCCTTGCGGGTGCAAACAACTTCCATCCAACAATAAAGTTCACTGCAGAGGTATCCAACGACAAACATGTCTTTCTAGACACCACGTCTCACCTAGAAGGAGACAGAGTCGTCGTGGACCTCTACACTAAGCCCACAGACTCACACCAGTATCTCCTGCCATCAAGCTGCCATCCACCCCATTGCAGTCAGAACATTCCTTACAGTCTTGCGCTACGCATCAGACGCATTTGCTCAGACGACGAGGCTTTTGAGTTGCGAGTGAAAGAACTCTCTGATCAACTCAGTAAACGAGGTTATCAGAAGCAGAGCATCGACCAAGCCATAGGAAGGGTTAGGCAAATGGACAGACTAAGTCTGTTATCGTACAGGCCTAAACCCACCCAAGACAAAGCCATCTTGCCATTCGTCATAACTTATCACCCAGACCTACCTAAGGTCAGGAATATCGTTGACAAGCATTGGCCCATCATCGAATCATCAGACCATCTGAACTCAGTCTTTCCGCAAAAGCCAATTATGGCTTTCAGAAGGCCCAAAAGCCTAAGAGACCTTCTTGTGAGAGCGAGACTGAAGCCAGATTCCATAGATGATGAGCCTCATGGCGAATGCAAGCCCTGTGGCAGACCAAGATGTCGAACCTGCGACATGATAACCCCGTCCCACATAGCCAAGTCGTCGAATGGGGCAAAAGTAAGACTGAGGGGGAGTACTGACTGCAAAACAATGAATGTGGTTTACCTGATATCGTGTGGAGAGTGTGGAAAACAGTATGTTGGGGAAACCAAGGGCCTACTCAGCGTGAGGATGAATGGTCACAGAGATGACTGGAAACACAAGAGATTTGAACGATCTCCAGTTGCAGAGCACTTCCGGTTGCCAGGGCATGACTTCTTGAGTCATGCCTCTGTTTGTTGCTTGGACCACAATTCGGGTTGGACGGACAAGACCAGAAAACAGCGTGAGAGCTACTGGATACGCCGTCTCAACACACTGAATCCAAGCGGCATCAACAAAGGAGATTAGTCCAAATTCTCTTCAGTTGACCAGCCATTATGGTTTCCTTCATTTGACCAGTTTCCCTGGGTTCTCTCAGTTTGCCAGTCCCCCCTGTTTGTTTCCCCAACAAGCTGGAATTACACACACATTCCAATGACATGCAGGCCGTCATCTGTTCTCGTTTTATAGCAGTGTTTCCTTCACCTAACCAGTTTTCCTGGGTTCTCAAAGTTTACTAGTTTTCCTGGGTTCCCCAAGTTCACCGGTTCTCCTGGGCACCCCCAGCTCACCAGTGCTTCTTGGTTCCTCCGACAAGTTGCAGTTCCACACACATTTTAGTTTCCTTCATACAACCAGTTTTCCTGGGTTTCCAGTTTTTTTCCCCAATTTACCAGTTCTCCCGGGGTTCCCCAGACAAGTTGACATGCAGACCGTCATCTGTTCTCGGTTTGTAGCAATGATTCTTTCATCTTACCAGTTTTCCTGGGTTCTCCCAGTTTACCGGCATTCCTGGGTTCACCCAATATACCAGTTTTCCTGGGTGCCTACAGCTTACCATTTCTCCTGGGCTCCCTCCACAAGTTACAGTTTCACACACATTTCAGTGATATGCAGACTGGCATCTGTTCTCGTTTTGTAGCAGTAATTGCTTTATCCTACTCGTTTTTCTGGGTTCCCCAGTTTTCCTGTGTCCCCACAGCTTACCAGTTATGCATTCTGTAGCAGTGTGTCAACCTATGGGCCATTTCAGCTACATACGTATATCTGTCTCGTCTCTCTTCATAAAACATGGTTTTCGCACCCCCCTTTTCTTGCTTGTAGCGGTGTGTTCGCCTCCTCTTCTGACCACATAAATGTGATTTTCATCTAAATTCTTCAAACTTCAATAAATCAAATGTTCGCCAATTGAGCACAAAGGCAATTTTTATCTAAATTTCTATATTTCAAAAATCGAGGATGGCCATTTTCGCCGTCTCTCCTTCCAAGCACCGTCCGTGAGCAGTTCTGGGATGATTTGCATTCATGGAAAGTACTCTGTTTGACTCTATTTTGTGCTTATTACCTTGATTTTTATCTGGTTGCCTCCAGCGCTGGTTCCCCAATGTTTAACTTACATAGCTAATACACAATTACCGAGCAAATTAAACACACCGCTACAAACTGACCTTATGTAGTAAAGTGACGCGCAATTTTTGTCGCCATTTTTAGCAGATACTGGGCCCTTTCAAAGGGCGTTCATGAATTAATTTTAAGTCGTTTACCCACTGCCGAACATACAGTGGTGTCAACTTTGTCACATTTCATGTGATTTTTGTGTATTTGTGTATGTTTGCATTGTTTTTTATTTATTTTGTTTATTTACCTATTTTCATTTTTTTCCAGTTTTTACCTGTAAATACATATTGACTCTGAAGAAGGCGAAAGCCGAAAGCGCGCTTAGTTTGATTTATTCTTGCACTGTTAATGGTTTAATCCCCCTATATACTTATTTCAATCATTTTCGAATCCTTTCTTAGGATCCAGTGCCACCGGGAAGATTTTTGTTTGATGTTTGTCCTATTTCTCCCAATATATATATATATATATATATATATATATATATATATATATATATATATATATATATATATATATATATATATATACATATACAACTCGCAGGAAGTCAGTTGAATATTATCGCATTTCGTAGTGTGTATGGTTGTGTCTTAAATGGTCGTATTCCATTTAGTCTGTGTTCTCTGCATTGTGCGACTAATGTTGAGTTTAATTTTCGTGACTGTCAATTGGCTGGTTAACTTTTGTGCTTATTTGAATTTTCACAATGAAACACTCAGTGCTGGTTTCCCAGAATCATGTAATTACGCACTGTTTGCGTATATGTTTAGTTTTATGAATTAAGTGTTTATACAAAGAAACACATGGTTATTAAACCATTTTCGTGCTCATCATGGTAGAACGTGACATTTTGCTGCTTATGAATACTTTCATAATAGCATTCTAATATATCAATTGGTTCAGGTCATTAAACCAGGCCGTTTTTGCCGTGAGCATACACACACGGAATTGGTTTCGGATTCTACTGGGTTGAGCATGAAAAATATCTTGTATTTTAGTTTTGACGTTTTTGCCGCGACGTCAAACCTTTAATCTATATTTCCCGTAAAAGATAACGTCAAGACGTTATGAATTTGAATTTTAGTAACGCCATAACAATATGGCGACGTTCCTGCTGAAGAGCTGTAAAGTGAAAGCGCTACAGGACTGAAATAAATTGTTGCTGTTGCTTCATTTCATTCTTTCTTCCTATCATTACCGACACAAGGACTTGTTGTGTTTTATATATATATATATTTATATATATATATATATAGAGGACAAAGATCAAACAAAAATCTTTTCGTTAGCAATGGATCCAAAAGATATTTGAAAAATGATTAAAATAAGTATATTGGGGGATTAAATCACGAATATTGCAAGAACAAATCAAAATGAGCACTTGTCTTTCGCCTTCTTCAGAGTCATTATGTATTTACAGGTAAAAATTCGGAAAAATGAAAATTGGTAAATAAATAAAATGAAAGATAAACAATGCAAATAAAAAAAAATAACCTAAAATTGATCAGCAGTGGGTATACGACTTGAAATTAATTGATAAGCACCCTTTGAAAGGGCCCAAAATCTGATAGAAAATGGCGGAATCAGATAACTAAGTCTCATTTTATCTAAAATTGCTTTTACCATTTCCTTACCTTTGCTAATGTTAAGATTTTCATGCAAATTCATTATAAAGACTGTAATAGACATGGAATAACATAATTTTCATGATTTTTAACATTAACTTTGCAGCAAAGAAAATCACAGCTAATTGTACACTTACAAAAATGACTTTTCAACTAACCGTACATTCATCAAAATTACGACACCTGTAAAGTCTTAATAAATAGAATTAGATAGAGAAAGAGCTATCGGATTTGCTTTGAGGACTGATGTAAAAGAATCTCTTTATAATTATGTGTCGGTTTAAAAATTATGAAAATGTATCTTAAAGGATCTCAGTTCTATTTTTGTTATGAATTATTCATGAAAGATAAAAATTCAATTCAGTTTTATTTCCATTTCAAGATTATTTCATCTAATATGAAACAGGCCAATCAGTAGGTTGGTGAAAATGGGTTTGTTTTACTTGCAAATTTTAGAAGAAGAAAAATAAACATGAAGAAATAATACCCAAGAAAGGGAAATATTTTATATTTTAAAAAGCTTCAATAAATTGATACAGTTATTATTTTGATAACCTGTAAAGGTAAAAAATCTTACTTTGATTTGTAGCTAATGATTGTGTACATCAGCAGCAAAGGGTACAGTCATAAGTTGCAGCTAAGCGTACAGTCATTAAAAATGACAGAATTTTTTTTTCCGTTTTACTTTGCTTTAAATATTATTTCAACTTATAAGACATGGGCCAATTAGTAAGTGGGGTGAAAACGGGAGAATCACGAGAAAAAACACCTGACACACACACAAGCAGAATTTTGCTTGTCTAACATCTAGCCAGTGCGGGGCTCAAACCCACACCATACACAGCGGTGAGATGATCTAGTGATTAAGAAACATCGTTCTTAACCTCTTTGCCAATGGTGGCCGCTGCCGCCCGGAAGTTTTTCTAATTTCCACCTGGAAAAGTTTGCAAAATTCGTTTAATTTGCATATTTCGCCCAACTTTTATGCCCAGAAACTAGTGTATCCTCTTAAGTTCTAGAGGTGTCAAATTTACAAATATCCAGTCATAATCAAAGAAAAAATCATCGAAATGTTTTGTACAGGTTGCCATGGCACTGATGGCAGTACAAGGGAAATACCAGAGGTGTGCTTAATATAATATGCAAAAAGGGTCATGAAATAAATAAAAAGAAAGCAGGCTGCCAGGAAAACAGCAGTTGTTTTAGCAACGAGCAGTCCCCGCAGCGTGGGGACTTTTAATGGGGAATATGGTTACAAATGAGTTAAGTATTAGAAAGTGTGGACAGATAGATAGACAGACAGAATCACAGATGGCCGATCGTCCCATTCTATCACAATGAGCCTACTGCTAAGGTGATTTAAAAATAAAACCATAAAATACTCCACCTCTATATTGTGATAGCAAAAGAAATCCCATGTGTTGCAAACATTTTATTCATCAGATGAAAACAATTATCATAGACTTTCTTTCAAAATAGTTTCATACCCCTGCATACTTGTTGATATCCTATGAAATTTTATACAAATATTTATAAAGAGTTTGGTTATTTCCGGATTTAACGTAAACATTTATGCTATTTACCTGTTTTCCGTGCGTATTTTTTAAAATGTAACTATTGATGCTGGTTTTTGTTATGGCTCAATAAAGTTGACACTTCTACCAGTCCAATTCTTTTATTCATGATTGGACATGCCATTACAAACTTTTATGTAATCATAATTTAACATTTCATTTTATTTAATTTAAAAAGCTTTTAGTGTTAACTTTGATGATTGACAGATTATTTATTTTGACGCACGTTTCGGATGTCATGGATAAAACTGATGTCCATATACTGTATGACCATAACTTGAACTTTAAGTATCAACACAAACATCTATCACTAGTACTTTGTGGCGTTACATGTA
Organism: Rugalucina vietnamica; assembly: GCA_964017185.1. Lineage (NCBI taxonomy): Eukaryota > Metazoa > Mollusca > Bivalvia > Lucinida > Lucinidae > Rugalucina > Rugalucina vietnamica. The sequence continues at coordinate 83,171,351 of OZ024871.1, read as the reverse complement.
ACTTGATGATGATGCCTTGCTCAAGAACACAACAAGGTGCTATGAGTGGGGATCAAGCCCCACTGATTTCTCTTTCGGAATTTGATGCTCTACCACCAGGCGACCTCACATCCTTATGATGTTCTCAGAAGTGTAAAAAATGTAAATTATAGATTTAACAATATGAATCTTAACATATAGCAGCTAAATGAGGACCCCCACACCTGGTGAAACATTATCGAAGATAGCTAGACAGATTTTTTTTCTTACAACACCTGTGAAGTTCTTTTTCATATACTGTCAAAAGATGGAGCGGACTGGCGCAGGGGTAGAGTGGTTGACTTCGGTCCCAGAGGTCCCGGGTTCAATCCTCAGCCGGGGCGCCTTTCGTTGTGGCCTTGAGCAAGTCACATTTCCACAGCTCCTGGGGTAATGGTCAGAAATTGATCGACTCGGTAAACAGGAAAAAAAAGCCCCTTCGCAGCCATTCTAGTAATTTCTAGACAGTGCTGAAATAAAAAGTTCTCTCCAGATTTTCTGGACCCCTGAACTGTCAATGTAATCAAAAAGATGGGTGATTGTCAACAGAAAACGCTTTTTCTTCTTCCAGAAATTTCATCACAAACCATATCGCAACACTGCAGCCCACCGTAGATTGTTGACATGGGTTGGTTACGTAATAACACGATTTTACGTTACGAATAGTATTACCAATGTTTGCTTCAAAATTTGACCAGTTACGTAAAATCTAACAAAAACGATTGTATAATGTGAATTTATAAATGATGCGCCATAGATTTTCAAGTTCACTTACCTCGATCTTTCACACAATACTTTAGGAAAAGACGAAAATCATTTTTTCATTTTAACCAAAAATATTCTCATGGAGCCGCAGGTTTTCTTCCGGTTTTGACACAAGGACTATACGCTAAAGAAATAGTTCTCGTTATTTTACAAGTACTTGTTGTTATTTTATAAAGCAGTCGTCAGTCTATATGAAAGAGCATAAATAGTCAAATAAACCATGATGTTGTTGAAAATAAAACAAAAAATCACGATGTTTCAGCCAAAAATATTTCGGCGTGTATTAATCTTAGACAAGACTTCCGGTAATTAGGCCACAGCTGTCAAGATCTGCAATTCTAAATCGAAGACATGGGTTTGGAAATTCGCTTTTTATGTGTATATCAAGACATATGAAGGCAAGAGTCATGACTTAAATGGTACAGAAAAGACTACTTATTCGACGGGTAATGTACGATTTGGTTGCATTTTGAATATAACAGGGGAAAAATGGGTCCAAAAAATGTAAACAAAAAAATTATGAATGAATTTTATGGCCGTTTGACAAAATCACATGCTTTTTTAAAAGTGTGTTCTTTGCAACAACTTTTCTTATACAAAAATAGAGTTTTGGAATAAAATTCTCGTGGTAAAAGGTAGTTCAATGTTTTGGCAATAAGCTTCATTGCTCGAAATTTTTATTGTAAGTGGTGTCATTTCACATTTGTGGTCTAATAAAAGCAGGTATATTTTTAGAATTTTTAACAAAAAACACATTTTTTCAAAAAATTAATTTTTCCTTGCCTAATGGGACTATAATTTGGTTCATAATTCAAAACAAAACTAGGGAACCATCATTTCAGAATTTTTTGGGGAAAAAAATGTATTACCCCACCCACACATGTACGATGTGTTCTTAAGTATTCACTCAAAGAGACATTAGGAAAACATGTCCATGAATAGTATACCCCCTTGAACCCCACTTTAATACAGAAAAAACTGGGGTTTGCAGGGGTATACCTATTTTTCTTGTTTTTGCGCCAAAACATAGATTGTGAGTACTCGTTAGAACAACCTCGGCGATGCGGTTCTAACGTGTACCCACAATCTATGTTTTGAGCAAAAGTAAGAAAAAATATAAAAAATGTTCTACTGAATTTTTTTACACCAATCTCTTTATATTGAATGGGCATGTTTTCGTAATAATTATTGGTCATCCGAAATAGCAGCCCTTTTCCAAATGGAGTTACCAACACTTTACTCAATAAATCAAGCCTAGGGGCAAGCCGATAGATACTTTCTTCCTGAACAATTATTTCCTATCGGCTGAGATTTTTCCGAAAGATTATCCTTGTCTCTGTGTAAGATATAACCATCAAAAACGAACATTTGCCGAATATATGATTAATTTTAATAATTACAGACCGAATCCTGGCTCATGGCCATGGTCGGTAAGTATTCTCCAAAGAAGACTTTGATCTGGGATAAACAACACAGTTTTCAAGTTGTCGCCTGACTGAAATACTGATCAATGAGATCATAATTTATTTAAAGAAAAATGATATTGAATAATGTTGAAACATTATATATACTATACATCTTTAATTTAAAATGACATAGGTTTAACGCTAGCATTAATTTTGGCTATCGTGTTAATTATTCGAAATAATTGGAAGCATATGACAACAGGTAGTATCACAGTCGCTTTTTAAACGGAGTAAATTGTAATGGTACCATTTAAAACATGTTCTTTGGTACGCTACTATATCAGATCTGAAGAGGCAATGATCAGGAAAAGGCGCACTCAGAAAGAAATTCCCACTCCAAAAATATGAAAACGTACATAAGGTTCAAAATGTACAAAAATACGACTCAAAAACATAAAACAAATGGAACCACAACAGAAGTTGCGCATTGGAACGATTAGTGTATAATATAAAAATACTGAGGTGGGGGGGGGAGGGCTTAAACTGGTTTTACAGGCGCCTAACTTCACTCTCATCTTTTGCAGTGGTTCACAACATTTAGTTAGTTGTTCGGTCCTCGTGGTGAATCTCTAACTAGTCAATGAATCATCAAAGACAAACAAATAATTCATGATAACCACCATAATGAATCAAAACGAGGACTCAACAGATTCAGTAAGCTACTCGACGATGGATATCTCTGGGTGCCGAATAATTAAACACCGGTTTATTTTCAGGAGCGAGAATGATCCTTTTCATAACAGTTTGCCTCGCCTTATTGGTGTCACATGTCGCTACACAACAATATACACCTGACCAAGGAGACCAGTTGATGTCCTCAGATTTACCAAGTATGGTCATCCAACTAGAAACTGTTTAGAGAGAAAAATGGTCATCCAAGTGCGCGCTAATCAGAAAAACAAAGAGAGAAATTCATAGTTTTAGAGAGATAAGAAACAAGAGGACCATTGGTCCTGTAGCTCACCTGAGAGATTATCACATTGTAAGGTCATGAGATTGGCAAATATTAACACCCATGCGGCAGATCCAATTTGAACCCCAGGGGTATGGTTGGCAGGATTTATATAGGGGACTACTAGCCATTGATATACACAAAATATAAAAGCTCTGGCCTTTGTGGTTTCCAAGAAGAAGTTTTTTTTCTAGTGTAAGTCTGACAATGGGGGCTGATGACCCCCAGGGCGGGACCATTTTTGATCCCAGGGGCATGATTGTCAGAATACACTGAAAAAAAGTTATAAGAGGCCACCTCATATTTTGTCTTCTAGTTCAGAAAGTAAAATACGATCAATTAAAATTCATGATCATATGAATAAACCAATGTCTAACAGTGGCTCTGTGAGTTTCTGCATTCCAAAATGCGTGATACTTCTCACACAGACGAAGCATGTGTAAAGGTACCCTATTTCAAAAAGTCACACTTTATTAACATCAAATTAAATGTCATATTATGACGTTGTGTTTTTACATTTTAATTTATTTGAAAGCGCTACTGACTGCCATGATGCAAGATAAAATTAAGTCAAAAGTGTTGCTGCAATAAGAATCTTCGTTTCTGTTTTGCACATGCAAGAAGACAACAACCTGAATAACAGGAATTCAGCTTTTGTATGCAATTTGCATACCAACTTTGTTCTTCTCCAGTTGCGTTATTATCAGCAGCACGGCATTGAAATTTTCAGCGATTATTTAGGTCAAATACTAGACTCTGATAAACTTTGAAAATTAAAAAAATCGTCCACAAATTTTGTTATTTTGTTCGTTAAAAATTGGCATTGAAACCGGAAGTGTGCGGCAGCCTTGACATGTTGGTCCTCGAAAATGGCCAAAAACAGTTCAGTCGAATTATATCTCTCATTTCCAGGCCTCATCAAGTGAATTTAACAGGGGTAAACATGTTTAAGAGGCACATTTATGAATTTTTCAAAAAATTTCAAAATTGGCGATTTTTAAAAATGCATAAAAATTCTACCAGTAGAGAAAATTCGAATGTTTGATGTTTTTCCGAGCCGTAACGACCCCTTTGATGACACCCGTTCCTAATTTCAATAAATGGTGTGCTGTATCCAATTTTTTATTCAAAAACATTGATTTTTGCATTTTTACTCCAAAAACGCCTTTAGTAAAAGAAAATTATTTCTTAACACTTTGGAACTTTACTTACTTGAAAGACACGTCTTTTGGCAAAAAATTGTGCAATTTTGAACTTGGCTTAGAAACAAAAAATGAGTTTGAAAAATGGCCTCTTTATAACTTTGTTTCAGTGTATATGTAGGGTACCAATAAACATTGTCACATACTAAATACACATACTTCAGTTCTAATGGTTTTAGATGAGATTTTTCCCCATTATAAGCCTATGGCTGATATTGACACATCTATGGCTGATATTGACACGTCGGAAACATTGCTACATACAAAATATAGAAGCTCTGGTCCTTGTGGTTTCAGAGAAGAAGTTTTTTTTTTATTTTTGTCCCATTGTAAGCCTATGGAAACTATCGACCTCCGGGTCGTGGCCAAATTTGATCCCAGGGACATGGCTGGCACAATTTATGTAGAGGATCATTAGCCATTGCCACATACCAAATATCGAATGTAGGAAAAAAATGTCACGGAAAAAAGTCACAGGTTTGGGTAGGAAAAAAGTCACAGGAAAAAAATGTCACAAACATAAAATCTTTTTCTACCTTTTGTTATAAATGTTTATTATTACTAATATTGTTAAAATTATTTTTGTTTTGGATGATGGTTTACATCCTGATTATCAATTTTCAATCATGCCGGGATGAAGCTAATGTTTCCTTGGTACTAAACCCGTTCTCTGGGAGCTTATTTGAGGCTTGTTCAAGTGCACAGCGTGTTACTTTATTGTATATATTGCAAATTAGGTTTCCATCACCCTTTCTTCTGGCTCCATGGTCTACCATTGCACCACCATGTGTCATATAACAGGGTGGTTCGCAGCTTTTATTTGTTTCAACTATTGTCAATTAATCTTATAGGGCAATAATTGGGTTTTAATGATCACAGTTCCTCACCATTTCTTACTTTAAACATGAAAATTATATCATACTTTATGTATGTACAGATTAAATGTATTTTCATTTAGTCTTTTATTTATGTGACTTTTTTCCGGAGACTTTATTTCCTGTGACATTTTTTCCGTGACTTTATTTCCGTGACTTTTTTTCCTGTGACTTTTTTTTCCGTCCACCCAAATATCAAAGCTGTGGGCCTTGTAATTTCAGAGACTGAAGAAGATTTTTTATTTTGTTCAATTAAAACATATATGTTGCCATGGCAACCAGACTTCCAGTCTGATCTGCGCAAAAACAATATACAACCTTTCCTACTACCCAGTGACACTGTGTGTGTAATTTGATCAAGATCTGCCTACTGGTTTTGGAGATATTGGTGTATTAATGTTTTCCCATAGTAAGTCTCAGTAGATTATCGACCTTCGGGGCGTGACCAAATTTGACCCCAGGAGCATGAATGGCACAATTTATATTGGGGACTACCAAACATTGCTACATACAAAATATAGAAGCTCTGGTCCTTGTTTTTTCAGAGAAGAAGAGGTTTTTTTTTTTTTTTTTTTTTTTTTTTTTTTTTTTTTTTTCCATTGTAAGTCTATGGAGACTATCGACCCCAGGGGCGTGGCCAAATTTGATCCCAGGGGCATGGCTGGCAAAATTGTTGTAGCGGACCATTAGCCATTGCCACATACCAAACATCAAAGCTGTGGGCCTTGTGATTTCAGAGAAGAAGATTTTTTTCCATTAAAACATATATGTTGCCATGGCAACCAGAGTTCCAGCCTGATCTGACCAAAACAATATGCAACCTTTTCTACTGCCAAGTGATGTTGTTCGTGTAATTTAATCAAGATCCGCCAACTGGCTTTGAAGGTATTGATAGTTGAATGTTTTCCCATAGTAAGTCTATGGAGACTATCAACCCCCGGGGCGTGGCCAACTTTGACCCCAGGGGCATGATTAGCACAAGTTTTATTGGAGACTTCCAAACATTGCTGAATACAAAATATAGAAGCTCTGGTCCTTGTGGTTTCAGAGAAGAAGAATTTTTTTAGTTTTGTCCCATTGTAAGCCTATGTAAACTATCGACCTCCCGGGCGTGGCCTTTGACCCCAGGGGCATGGCTGGCACAATTTATGTAGAGCATCATTTGCCATTGCCACATACCAAATATCAAAGCTGTGGGCCTTGTAATTTCAGAGAAGAAGATTTTTCATTTTTTTTTTTTTCAGTTAAAACATAATCTGTTGCCATGGCAACCAGAGTTCCTGTACTCCTGTACGATCTGCCCAAAAACAATATGTAACCTTTCCAACTACGCAGTGATGCTGTGTGTGTAATTTTATCAAGATCCCCCTACTGTTTTTTGGAGATATTGATGTTTTAATGTTTTCCCATAGTAAGTCTATGGAGACTATTGACCCCCGGGGCGAGGCCAAATTTGACTCCAGTGGCATAAATGGCACAATTTATAAAGAGGACCATTAGCCATTGCCACATACCAAATATCAAAGCTGTGGGACTAGTGGTTTTAGAGAAGAAGATGTTTTTAGTTTTTCCCATTGTAAGTCTATGAGAGCTATCTGTTGCTATGGAAACCACAATTTTGATACAATCTGCTCAAAAACCTAATGCAATCAATCTCCCAACCCAATGATGGTTCACATCAAATTTGATCAAGATTGGCCCACTAGCTTCAGAAATATTCTTCTTTGAAATTGTGGACAACGGCGACGACGCCGACGGGCGACGGACCCCTGCCTATTTTATAAACTCACCTATGAGCCTTCGGCTCAGGTGAGCTAAAACAGCGTTATGACTTCTTAAACCAGTCTTTTGGTTTCTCTTGTAAACAATGGGTTTCTCTCCTATTCAAGGATTTCTTTCTCGTAAAATATGAATTTAGAGGGGGAAAACAACTAGCGTTACGACTTTTTAACAATACTTTTCTCTAAATCCATGCGTTTCTCTCGTTACTAGGATTTTCTCTTTTTCTTTCTATATGAGTTCTCCGGAAAAAATATCATTTTTTACTCATCAATATCAATGTAAAATGTTTGGTGGTCAATTAAACGGAAATGCACTGGTATTTATGGGATTGATGATTCGATTTATTTAATTGCTTTCCATCTACCTTACTTGCAACATTTTCAACTGGCATTTTTCATAAGAATATGATTGACTTCTACAATTATCCATGTTAGAGATGGCACGTGAGATATTTATCGTGCGCAATGGCGTTGTATAATTTAAAAAGACTGACGCCGGCATTACGACGTGTACTACTTGCAAGGATAGCGTTCCCTTGTATTCTCACATCGTTCTGACCGCAGATTTGTTTGTGATTGCTAAGAACATTTCAGTATATGCCAGAACTGTACATGCATGTTATACAACGTTCAAATTTTCATCAGATTGTAAATAAAAATGTCCGAATTGTAATTTAATTTTTTCACGTTTATCTAGCCTATATCATTATATCTTAATAGATGTTGTGGCTGCACTCAGGCTGGAGCGAGCAGGGATTTTGACTGCACAAGGTACGTTGCCATTCATTACGAAAACTTGCCCATGCAATAAACAGATACTTTTTTAGCTTTAAAAATTGAAAATTTTCAGCTGAAAAAAATGATATTTTTCTTACTTTTTCTCAAAACATAGATTGTGGCAAGGCGGTTCTAACGAGTACCCACAATCTATGTTTTGGAGCAAAAATAAGAAAAATAGGTGTAACCCTGCATACTCCAGTTTTTCTATATAAAAGTGGGGTATGAGGGGGTATTTATTAGGGATCATTGTTTTTACGTTCATATTTCATGTGTGTTTCGCCACAGTTAAAACACCATAATATATGTACATTGACTACATTTGTAGCCATTCTGAAACTGTAGCCTTTCCAAATCATAATACTTAGTTTTCAAATTAATTTTATTAACATATCAAACAAGGATTTTTAAAATGATCATTTTCGTCAATTATTTGCAATTTGAACTTAGTCATTTTCGGCATTTTGGCAATGGAGTTTGGATTAAAATTCTAAGATAAATATCTGTTATCTTTCTACAATAACAGTGAATAAATACATGTAGTAGGTACTCCTTGTTTACTGGCTGGTACCCTTACGGTGACAACATCTGCGCCCATTTTCGGTCACTATTTCTAGGTACATTACGAAAATTTGCCCATGCAATATACAGAGAAAAATTGAAAAAAATTCATTGGAAAAAATTCAATATTTTCAATACTTTTGCTCAAAACATTGATTGTGGGTACACGTTAGAACCGCCTCTGTCTGCGAGGCGATTCTAACGAGTACCCACAATCTATGTTGTGGATCAATATAACTAAAATAGGTATACCCCTGCAAACCCCATTTCTATATAAACGTGGGGTTTAAGGGGATATACGGATACATTGCACGGGCAGATTTTGAAAATCTGGTGAGCGCAAAGAAAAATTTCATCACGAAACTATGCCCGTGCAATGTAATCATTCTCTGGTAAATCTTATGATTGCGTTTTCAAGGCTGTATAGACCAGCAAAGCTCTAGATACATCTTGCTTTTTGCAAGCTAAACATCTTTAATAGCGTGCAAAGCCACGGGAGCAGAACTGATCCTTGAAACATAGTCATGTAGAATAGAAGAATATGACAGATAAAAAAGAACGATATGCACTTCGACAGACTTCCAAGCAGAATCCTACCATTTTATGCTGATTCTTTTGAAACTTTACAGGTGTTATACTGATTCTTTGTAAACTTTACAAGTGTTATGCTGATTCTTTGTAAACTTTACAAGTGTTATGCTGATTTTTTGTAAACTTTACAAGTATTATACTGACTCTTTGTAAACTTTACAAGTGTTATGCTGATTCTTTGTAAACTTTACAAGTGTTATACTGACACTTTGTAAACTTTACAAGTGTTATGCTGATTCTTTGTAACTTTACAAGACTGTTATACTGACTCTTTGTAAACTTTACAAGTGTTTTGCTGATTCTTTTGAATGTTTACAGGTGATATGCCGATTCTTTTGAAACTTTAAAGGTGTTATACTGATTCTTTTGCAACTTTACGGGTATTAAGCTGATTCTTTTGAAACTATACATGTGTAATGCTGATTGTTTTGAAACTTTACATGTGTTATGCTGATTCTTTGTAAACTATACAGGTGTTATACTGACTCTTTGTAAACTTTACAGGTGTTATACTGATTGTTTTGAAACTATACAGGTGTTATACTGACTCTTTGTAAACTTTACATGTGTTATGCTGATTCTTTTGAAATTTTACAGGTGCAAATTGTTTGTATTTTATCCTCAGATTGTCTTTGTTTAACTTTAACAAGGCGGGGGACGTGAATTCTGTGAAATCATTTGTTTTTGTAAAGTTTCATTTTTCTCACTCTCGTAGGAGCCCTTGCACTAAGGACATTACTCACCGGGGCGAAACCAATGTTTTCTGGAGGTAGACGCACCTTTCACAAAGATGGAGATTACGTTACTGCTCTTCAAGACTTTTTCAGTGTCGGTCCACAGGGTGTGTCGCATGTAGTGGGGAGAAGAGGGGTATGTGTTACATATAATGAAATTTATTGAACAAGCGCTCGGTGCGTTTAATCACACGCATAGGCAACATCTGAAACGCACAGGCTCCCGTATTAGGACGCACAGGCTACCTTATAAAATGACAGATATTTGACAGGTGAAAAAGGTATGATACATACATTCTAATTATTTTACCATTGTTCAACGATTGCAAAAATCTGATACATGCCTTTAAGTACCCCCTATCCACTTCCCTTTACAACGGTATTAAATTTAAGTCAATTTATTTCGAAATGAAAAAATAGAGTTGTTTTGGATTAAGAAGCCATGTGCGCTGTAAATGAAATTCTTGAATATTTTTCCTAAAATGTTGTGACATTATTTGGGTGTGTGTCTTTCGACTTCATTATCTTGGCTTTCAATGTTCTTGGCCGAACAAGAGCTTCGATTGTGTATATAAGAGAGAAATCGGTAAATAAAAGGCATTTTACCTAAAAAAAATAGCGTTACCTGGAAAATGTAAATTTGGGTCTATTTTTTTCATTTCGAAATAACTGAACTGACTTAAATTTACTAGTGTTGTAAAGGGAAATGGATAGGCATGTCACTGTAAGATTTTACAATCGTTGAAACAGTTAGAAAATACGTATCTTACCTTGTTCAGCTGTCAAATATCCGCCATTTTATAAGGTAGCCTGTGCGTCCTGATACGGGAGCGGTGCGTTTCAGATGTTGCCTATGCGTTTACATTGACCAGTTTGTTAATGAGCCCCCAGAAAGGAGTATATGTTTATTTGCAAAATATTTAAAGGAATAAGGAATATTTTCACAAAACTTTAAAGGGATATGGGATACTGAAAGGCCCAGAGAGGATATGGACATTTCGATACAAACTTTGGTAATATTTTCCCAAATGTTGGGGATATTTTCCCAAAACCTTATAGGGATACGGTATACTGAGACACCACCCCACCCCTGCCACACACACACACACGCACACACACACACACACACACACACTGGTAGGACACCTTCAATAAATTTTATTAGAAAGACCACGAGTGTTAGATTTGTTTTATCACATGGCTTTTATAAATGAAGTTTAACAACGTATTCAGTGTGGACAAACGTTCAATGAAAATTTTAAATTGTTTTACGGACGTCGTCAGACGTTACAAATTCCCTCGAAAGTATTTTAAAATACATGCGTGGGACATAATCCTCTGGGTAATAGCGATGTCATATGCTAAACTTTAATCTCATTACAGGTTGTAAAATGAGTCGAGATAACGGCATCAAATGTAACATGTAGTCATTCGCATATCGTTTACATGTGTTCTGTTTCTTTTGCCTTGGTTCATGAACTAACGTTGAAAAGTGGTTCACGCTTATCAATAGATGAACGTTAAACCGTGGCGCTTTGTTTTGTCCTTCTTCATTTTAAATGCTACCAGTCGCAGTAGCTCTGTCGTTATCTAGAACTGCTTCTCTTGCGAACCCCGCCCCACCCCCTGGCCTTAGAAGGAGACCCAGAAACTTACACTTTAGCGCATCATGAGGAAAATCAATAGATATGGACGGTGCGAGAATGGAATGTGGTTAATCTGCAAGATACCTTGAAAAATTGTCACCCTAAGTATTTAATTCTTTTTATTATCATTATTATTATTATTATTATTATTATTATTATTATTATTATTATTATTATTTCAAGGGAAATATCACTGTTGGACTCCCGCATATCATCTTCATGAAACTTCACTGGTATCCTAGAACGAAAATTTAAATAAAAATAGGGGGTCACCGGACTCGTTTCCATGGTATCAAAACGTCTCAAATGCTACTCGAGCGTTTCAAAAAACTCCACTCAGTGCAGATAAGTGGTTTTTTGCATTTGTATTTACTGTATAAACTTCGTAAACATACGATTATTGTAATTTCCTGTTATTTTGATACTATTGCACTTAAATTGACAAGATTGTGGGCAAAAATACATTTCCCGCCACTTTTTCAAACCCGGTCAAAGTGATGTTTATGTTTTGCTATATAACCTTAACTAGGCATATCATTTTGATTAAATGACTACGATACTAAACGCCGATGTTGCGCAAACAGCGTGCGCAAAAACAATGGGGAAGTTTCACGCACCCACTTTTTTTCAATTTTAGGAGTCTCTTCTCTATGGCAACATAGGAGATCGGGTGTTGACGTTGAAAAAAGAGGGCATCGCAGGACGACCCACCCTGGAAGTCAAAGATATGACAGAGATTCAACATGGAGACGATCCGGTTTTCATTGACAGCATAGTCTATTTTCAGCCGCTAAAGTCGCACAAACAGTAAACATGATAAACAATATTTCTTGAATTGGATCGAGTAGACTTGGACTTTACCCAGAGGCTCAGTGGGTGAGCTCAAAGTATATGAGCATCTAAGATCCGGCTTCATCTGTCAATTTTATAGAATGTTTGGGAATCCAATCGGGAGTCATCCATAGTGCAGATTATATTTTCCTTTTGGTCCTTTGAGATCAGCGAAGATATTCTGAGGAATCAGAAATTTACCGGTTTAGATTCATTTTCTAACCAACGCTTTAATGTATCTGACCCCATTTGGATAATACTAGTCTTTGTGTTGACTGCCCTCTTGAAAGTATCAAATTTACAGCCTTTGGCTCCATGTTGCCAAATCTAAAGGGTCACTGATGAGGCTTGAGTAGCCGAAACCGCGGTATGGCCCATCACTTTTCTCATTAATCTATTCACTGCTCTTAAAGGATCTCAGTTTTATTTTTTATTTATAGATTGTATCAAGACTGAACTTTTATTTTAAGAAAACACGCCCATGCAATATACAGAGAAAATTGACAAAAATTTGTTGATATATTTTTTACATATTTTAACAATTTTGGAGCAAAATAGGGAAAAAATATATATACCCCTTAAGACCCCAGTTTTCCTATATAAAATTGAGGTTTGATGGAGAATATACTTGTATTACACGGACATGTTATCGTGATGTTTATGTTCATTATTTTCTGTGGGCCAATTTTCTGTGAAGCATGTATGCCGTCATATACTGATATGTTTTTTTTTTTTTTGTTGTTGTTGTTGTTTTTTTTTTTTTTGTTTGTTTGTTTTTTTTTTTTTTTTTTTTTTTTTTTTGTTTTTTTGTCGCATGGAAAATGACCTCAATAGAAGAGGGTTTGACTTTACTTGGCTTAGACTTATACTTGGATTTATTTCAATGTGCAGGGCAGGGCTTAGCTAAGCCCAGCCTTGGATGATTTCATTGTTGAGAAAGGGTCCCAGAGCTGACAGTGTATAATTGAGGTAAAGGCGACTATGCTTGTTGTCTTTGTGCTATACCTGTGTTTCACCTGAATGATTTCAAAATAGGTGAAGTGTATGGTAGACACACAAAAACATAAACATTTTGTTTCTTAAACATAACCATGCAGCTACACTCAAATATTTCTATCAAGTTAGCCAATGTCCCTATCTTTGTCAACAACTCTTTGCTTTACTGATGGTACATGACCGCAGTAGAAGGTCAATAAAGTACCATTCGAAAAAAATAAAGCGATTCAGAGAACCAGCTGATTTTACTTATTTTTCCTACAAGGTCAGCTCGGTCAAATTAGCAGCAAATTTGCTGCATCAAAAACGGTCATGTTAGCAGCAATTTTACTGCAGCAAAGTCATATTACATGTTGCAGAAATTTTGCTACAGCAAAAGCAGTCAAGTTAACGACGATTTGCTTGCAGCATTAGAATTTAATTTGCTGCAGCAAAATAGAAAATACAGTCAAGTTAGCGGCAATTTTGCTGCAGCGAAATTGGTCAAGTTAGCAGCTATTTTGCCACAGTGAAAAATCAGTCAAGTAAGCAGCAATTTCGCTTGCAGCGAACAGTTTTGTTGCAGATTGTTTTGGCTTTAATCTAGGTGATAGCGTATAAGAAAATGACAATTAATGACACAATCACATCTCTTCGACGTCACCTACAACCAACGTTCAACAAAAAGTAAGTGGAAATGTTCGTAGCCATTTTCATTATTATAATTTTTTTTTCGTCTGGCTGTGATCGCTATGTAGAAAATGATGATGAATGCTGCAACAGAACTTTTCTAGACCACATATTACGAACGTTATGGAAAATGTTGCCGATTTTTTACAGTTTCGTCTGGCTGTGAGCGCTATAGGAAACGAATACTTGTGCCGCAAACATGACTTTTCGATCCCAACCGGACAAAAGTTCACTGCCAGCAGTAAAAGTGTCCATAGACTGGAAAATAGGTGGGATATAAAATGTCTGTTTGTGATGACATTCATAGTTTCTTATATATGTATGCGCTCATAGACAGACAAACGAAAACAAGAGACCAAATTGTGCCGTAGCTCACCTATCACTACAAGCTTCAAGATAGACGATGATACTCTGGAGCCTTGTCTGTATGGACCCCATGGGCACAAATGACAGTATTTATAAAGAGGAGTACTATACACTGATTTGCACTAAATATGAAAGTTATGGGCCTTGCAGTTTAGAAAACTTTTTTTTTTAAATCTAATGCAATTATTCCCCCACCTCAGTGATGCTTCAGATAAAATTTGATCGCATTTGGCATGGTCTTAGAGATAGTCATATTTGAAAGTAAACGGATGAACGCACCAACGGATGCAGGGACGCTGGCTCAAGTACCTTGAGTTCCTATAAGCTCACCTTGAGAGGGCATAGGTGAGCTAAATATCGGCAACAAAAAATCCACTTTTAATGCTAGTAACAGGAAACTTTTGTCCAGAACTTTGGTCACAGGCGGCATAGAAAAAACATGTTTGCGACATTCGATCACCATTGTTTTCTAATGCGCTCACAGTCATAAAAAAAAAAAAAAAAAAAAAAAAAAAAAAAAATGTTGATGACAAAATTTTTCCTCTTTTAAAAATGACAGGGAACTTTTGTCTGTAACTCGGGTAATAGGAGGGATAGAAAAGCTGTTTGTGGAATTCATCTTTTTTGCTATTGCGCTAATAGCTATAATTAAAAAAACAATAGGTGACAAAAAGTTTCGCTGCAGCTAACTTGACCGTTTATTCCTTTTTTTTTTTTTTTTTTTTTTTTTTTTTTTTTTTTTTTTTTTTGGCTGATAACTGTCAGTCAAATTCAACAAATCGGTAGTATGACAGAACAACACTTTACAGATCCATACTGTGACTTCCAGTAAAAATTTAGAGCACTTTTTTGCCGCCTTCATTAGTAAATGTAAGCCTGCATCTTTGATATTTATTTGTATCAGAATTAAAGTTTTAAACTTGAAAAGAAAAACAGAGAGTCATACAACAAGAATGTTTACCGGGCATTTACTAAGGGAATTTTCAATATGGTCATACATAAATACACTGTGACAGTATGTGTTTACCCATCATTTTCGATGCATGAGGTTAAATTTTGACACTGATTGGTATAACAATAACAAGTGGGTCAAAGTAGCAGTCCAAGTGAGAACTACCTATTTTTAAATGTAATGGTCAACTTTGTCATTGTCAATCAAAAATTGACAGGCTCCGCCCTGCACATTGAAAAAAATCAGACTATACCATAGGACAAACATTAAAAATCTTCTCCTCTGAAGGCACATAGCCGTAAGCTTTTTTTTTGTGTGTATTAACAGTGTTAAGTAATTCCTATATAAATTCAACCAACCATATAAGAACAAGGACGATCTGTTAAAACATGCACATGCAATGTACGTCGATTTTCAAGTTGTAAAAAATGAAAAAAAAAATATTTCAGTAGAAAATTTGTGATATTTTTCTCTTTTTTGTATAATGTATACCCCCTTATACCCCACTTTTATAAATTTGGGGTATGCAGAGGTATGTTTTGAGCAAAAAATACGAAAAATATCAAAACTCTTCTTCAGAAAAATTTCACCTTCTACAACTTAAAACAAGAAAAGATATGACACAAAGTGTCATATCATTTGACTCAATTATGAAGATGTTGCTGCAGTTACTCTTCTACAAGGCCGAAAAATGTTTCTCAAAAAATGCCCCTCCCTCATCTGTTTTAACCGCCCCTCATCTTATGGCTCAAATAAAAAAAGGCCTCTTTTTTGTTCAAATGTGATAATTTGTAGTAGTCTATACTTGGTATTGGTTTTTGCTATTCATAGCCATGGCGGCCATCTTGGTCATGTGACCTGGACCATTTATACAAACTTTCGTTCCACCTTCCTAAGGATGCGCCACATGAAAAGGGTACAAGTAGGCAAAGATCAGGAAAAGGCGCAATCAGAAAAAGATTCCCACTCCAAAAACCGAGGTGGAAAAAACCAAACTAACAATCAGGTACTTATACCATGAAACATATCGTAAGCCGAATGAGCAGCTATTTTCCAAATAGGTGGCCACTCAGTTACCTTAACTTAACTAAAAATATGAAAACATACATAAGGCGCCAACAGCACAAAAATTTTAAACACCAAGACATAAAACAAAAAGAACCACCACAGAAGTATCGACTTGGAACGATCAGTAACACAAAGTTACTGGCGGGCTTAAACCGGTTTTACATGGCCATAACCTCACCCTCAGCTTCTGCAGTGGTTCATAACATTTAGTTAAGTTATAATAGTGAAGTTTGGCTTTGATTGGCCGAGCGGTTTCTGAGGAGAGGATGAAAAGTGTGGACGACGACATCGACGACGAACGACGGAGCATGGGTATACTACACTGAAAAAAGTTATAAGAGGCCGCCTCTTATTTTTTCTTCTAGTTCGGAAAATAAAATACGATCAATTAAAATTCATGATCATATGAATAATTCAATATCTAACAGTGGCTCTGTGAGTTTCTGCATTCAAAAATGCGTAATATACCTCACACAGACGAAGCATGAGTAAAGGTACCCTCTTTTCATAAAGTCACACTTTATTAACGTCAAATTAAATGTCATATTATGACGATATTTTTCACGTTTGATTTTACTTGAAAGTGCCACTGACTGCCGTGATGCCAGATTAAATTAAGTCAGATTTGTTGTTGCAATAAGAATCTTCGTTTCTTTTTTGTAAATGCAAGAAGACAGCAACATGAATAACAGGAATTCAGCTTTTGCATGCAATTTGCATACGAACTTTGTCCTTCTACGGTTGCATTATTATCAACAGCATACCATTAAAATTTTCAGCGATTATTAAAGTCTAATACTAGACTCTGATTAACTTTGAAAATTAAAAAAATCGTCCACAAATTTTGTTATTTTGTTCGTTAAATATTAGGATTGAAACCGGAAGAGTGCGGCAGCCGTGGCCTGTTTGTCCTCAAAAATAGTCTTAAACAACTCATTCTAGTTATAGCTCTCATTTCCAGGCCTCATCAAGTGAATTTAACAGGGATTAAAATGTTAAAGAGGCACATTGATGAATTTTCCAAAAAATCTAAAACAAATAGCGATTTTTAAAAATGCGTAAAACATATACCAGTAGAGAAAATTCGAATGTTGGTTGTTTTTCCAAGCCGCAAGGCCCCTTTGATGACACCCGTTCCTAATTTCAATAAATGTTGTGCTTTATCCAATTTTTTATTTGAAACAATTATTTTTTGCATTTTTACTCCAAAAACACGTTTAGTTAAAGAAAAGTATTTTTGACAACTTTAAAAACTTTACTTACTTGAAAGACACGTCTTTAGGCCAATTTTGAACATCGCTAAGAAACCTATAAGCTCAAGTGAGCTAAAAATATCAAAGGTTTAGAGTACATTTGTGTTACGTCCCAGACACGCCGCTAAGCACGAGCTGTAGGCGCGCAGCAAAAACGTTCAACGCGCGTCTCACACACGCTTAGGCCACGCTACTGAAGCAATATCTCATTAAATCGGAACGCGCATGTAGCGTACGCTGGCGTGCCTTAAACGTGCCCAAACAAGCATGTTCAACGTGCCTGGAACGCGCATGGAACTTATTCGAAACGTATATGTCAGACGTCCGAAACACGCAGAGCTTCTAGAAAATTTTGAAGCATGTTTATTTTTTATCCCAAACGCGCACGAAACACACACCGTTTTAGCGACGTACAGCGTCGCGCACAGGACGTACACCAAGGGTATCCAACGTACTCAACTGGGACAATTTACCTCAGTCAGCTAAGGGACGTTACCAAGGCGTTACCTGGTTAATTACCTGTGCAGATCAAATTTCGATTGTTTCCCATAGATTGCGATGTGCGCGATGTCCTATTTTGACACCTGAGGGACAATTACCAATATAGACCTGTGTTTTACAGGTAACTTGTGGCTAAGGCCTGGGATAGATTTGTGCAATTTGAGTTATATGAAATTGAAAGAAAAAGAGCCCATCATAGTAATAGTAATAAGAAATGGATGTTTCAAGGGTTCTGACCAGATTAGACGTATTCCGTCTGTGCAGTCAAAAATGCATCATGAAAACATGTCGATGCAATGAATACTCCCTTAAAATCCCAAAATTATTTAGTTAAACTGGGGTATACAGGGTAACCTATTTTTTCATATTTTTTGCTCCAAAGCAGTTCTAACGTGTATCCTTATTCCATGTTTCGAGCAAAAATATGAAAAAATAACAAATATTTCCAGTGAAATATTTCTATCATTACCGCTGAAAAAAATCTGTATATATTGCACGAGGAAGTTTTCGCAATGGGTAAACTGTATTTGAATTCTTGAAATTAGAAAAGATAACAATTATTTTTCATAAAATTTACCACGCATGTGCATGCTCCTTAGAATTGCAGGCGCGGACTTTGCTGTCGGTCTGGGTGCTTTTTGGTAATTAAAATACAGTAGAAGGGAGCTCCATATCGAGCGGTCCTGGGTTCTCATGGGGCACTGTGTTTTGTCCTTGAGCACGACGCATTAATTCCCTAGAGTAACGTTGTGTATTTGGAAGAAAGAAAGAAAACAAAACATGATGCAATTATGCAATTTATTTTTTTATGATCAGGCACGAATCGCACAATAGAGGTACAAATTGCCTGCGGGGATTCAGTGTGCAGGCTAATCTTAAGAGTTCAGAGAGTGAATAGGGACCGGTCCGATGGCCTATTGTCGTTAATTTTAGTTGTGAATTGTCACTTGACAAAACTGAAGCGTCTATGCAGTCGATGCAGTTATTGACACATAATTTTATTATGTTGATTTGCACAAACACAGTCTCATGTCTTAAAATGAATTGGAATTTAGACGCATTATTTTTCAGACTAAAAACTGTTTGTAATAAAAAAAAATCTATTTTTGTAGGTGAAAATTAGCTTCCTTCGTTTTGCGCCTAGAAATAATGCTTTGTTATATTGCCAATCACGGAGACTCGCCAATATGTATGTACGTGTTTATGGAGCAGATATGGTGTGCAGGCTGATCGAAACATGTTTTCTTATCCATATACTCAGATCTATATCCAAAGTCAGTTTCTGTACTTGCGTAGAATGATAGTTCGTCTCTCACTAATGAGAAAGACCATCATTATTTCTTGAATAGTGCTGATGTGTGTAGGTGAGTTCTTTGATGGCTGACTAGGCCAATTCTGGCTCTAAACTGTCGGTTGCAAGTAGAGCAAGTCAATGTCATAGAGTCTGATGGTGGCACATTTGTTTTGGCTTTGCGCTCTCTTCGCTTTCTTTCAGCTTCACAGATTCTCTTCTTTTCATAAAGAGCTGCCCCTTTGTTGATGAGACCTCGCCACTTTGATCGCTCCTGTGCAGTCTGTTCCCAGGACCCCATTGGTATTTCGAAATCCTTCAGAGAGGCTTTGAGGGTGTCTTTGAAGCGTTTCTTTCTGGCCACCTTGAGAGCGCTTTCCCTCCTGTAGTTCTCCATAGAAAACTTTCTTTGGAAGTCGCACATCAGGCATTCTTATAACATGGCCAGTCCATCTTAGCTGTGCTAGCTTTAAGACTGTATGCATGCTTTGCATCCCTGCTTTCGTCAGGACCTCTGTGTCTGGAATCTTGTCCTGCCACTTGATTTTTAACAACTTTCTCAAACAGCTTAAGTGGAAATGGTTAAGTCTCTTTGCATGGCGTTGGTATACTGTCCAGGTCTCACATGCATACAAGAGGGTTGGCAGTACCACAGCCTTGTAGACTTTCAGCTTGGTGTCAAGCTTGATTCCATTTCGCTCCCAGACATTTGCAGGGAGTCGTCCGAATGCCACACTAGCCTTTGCAATTCTGGCAGTGATCTCATCATCAATATGCACTGCTCTGGAGAGAGTGCTTCCCAGGTAGGTGAACTTGTCAACAACTTTCAGTTTTTGCCCATTCACAGTGATGGTTGGTTCATTATATGGCTTTCCGGGCGCTGGTTGGTGTACAACCTCTGTCTTTTTTGTGCTGATTGTGAGATCATAGTTATCACATGACTGTGAGACTTGATCCATGGCTCTTTGCATTTTTGCCTCTGTGCTGGCATTCTTATCCATATCATCTGCATAGAGGAGCTCATCTAGCACATCAGTCTGGACCTTATTTTTGGCTTGCAACCTTCTGAGGTTGAATATGTTGCCATCAAAACGGTACCTGATTGGAAAACCAGTGTCACTGTCCTGAAAAGCATCCATAAGCATGGCAGAAAACATCATGCTGAACAGTGTTGGTGCCAGAACACAGCCTTGTTTGACCCCATTTGTTACTTCAAATGGTTCAGAGAACTCTCCATCATTTTGCACACGTGCCTGCATGCCATCATGAAACTGCCGCACCATTGCTATGAATCTGGGTGGACAGCCAAACTTGGTCATGATTTTTCAGAGTCCATCACGACTAACAGTGTCAAAAGCTTTGGTGAGGTCAACAAACGTCATGTATATATCTACATTCTGTTCTTGGCATTTCTCCTGAAGCTGTCTTGCTGTGAAGATCATGTCTATTGTCCCTCTGTCTTTTCTGAATCCACATTGACTTTCTGGGATAAGTCCCGTCTGATCAAGATGAACATTCAGACGATTCAACAGAATTTTTGCAAGTATCTTCCCAGCAATTGATAGGAGGGAGATGCCTCTGTGATTGTCACAGACTTGAGGATTTCCTTTCCGCTTGTATAGGTGGATTATGGATGCATCCTTAAATTCTTGTGGGATAGCCTCCCTTCTCCACATACAGTGAAACAACTCTGTCAGTTTCTCTGCCATGGGTAGCCCCCCAGCCTTGTAAACTTCGGCAGGAATTGCATCTGCACCTGGGGCTTTGCCAGATGATAGTTGTTGAACTGCTTTTCTTGTTTCCGTAACGGTAGGAAATTCATCTAACAGAACATTGCACTCTATCTGTGGAAGTCTGTCGATTGCATCCTCATTGATGCTTGATGGTCGATTAAGCACACTATTGAAGTGTTCTGCCCACCTTTCCAAGATAGCTTCTTTATCTGTGAGAAGAGTGTTTCCATCTGCACTGAGCAATGTGGTGGCTCCAGAACTCTTTGGACCATAAATGGTTTTCAGTGCATCATGAAATTTCTTCATGTCCTTTCTATCCGCAAAAGACTGAATTTCTTCTGTTTTCTTCCTCAGCCAGGAATCTTGCATGTCCCTAAGCTTGGTCTGAACTGTCTTACAAATGTTGCTGTAGGCTGCTTTCTTTGATACTGAGCTAGTATCATCTTGATGTGCCTTGTGCAATTGGTGCTTTTCTTCAAGAAGCCTCTGAATTTCGTCATCATTCTCATCAAACCAGTCTTGATGTTTGCGAGATGGATGGTCTAAGGTGCTTGCAGCTGAAGAAAGAACTGTTTTATGGAAAACTGTCCAGTTTTCTTCGGGGTCCTCTGAACTGAGATTCATTGCATCCAGTTGGTTGCAAATGTCTGTTAAGAAATCTTGTCTCATGCTGTCTTTATTCAGCTTTGAGACATCCAGTCTCTTAGGAGCTTTCTTGCCTTGTGGTCGCCTCGCAGGCTGTATTCTTAGGTTGAGTTTGCTGACAACCAGTCTATGATCTGTCCAGCAGTCTGCACCACACATAGTCTTTGTCACTTTAACATCCTGCCTGTCTGTTCTCCGCACTATGACATAGTCTATGAGATGCCAGTGTTTGGAACGGGGATGCATCCAGGATGTTTTGTTCCTATTAGGTAGACGGAAGACTGTGTTGGTGATTAGAAGGTCATGTTCAGCACACTTCCTGAGAAGCAAGAGACCATTGCTGTTGCACTTTCCAACCCCTTCTGGACCTATAACTCCTTCCCAGGTCTGGTGGTCTGTACCCACTCTGGCATTAAAGTCGCCAAGAAGGATAAGCTTGTCTGTGCGGGGTGTTGCAGAAATAACATTGTCTAGGTCATCATAGAACTTGTCCTTGACCTCATCTGGATTGGTCATTGTGGGTGCATAAGCACTGACAATGGTTGCATGTTTATTGCCTGACAGAGGAAGTCTCAATGTCATTAGACGGTCATTAATGCCTTTTGGCAATCCTGACAGCTTACCAACAAGTTCTGTTTTGATGGCAAAGCCAACTCCTGCTTCACGCCTCTCTTCACTTTTGCGTCCACTCCAGAAGAAGGTGTATCCAGCACCAACTTCTTTGATCTCCCCAACAT
This sequence comes from Rugalucina vietnamica, assembly GCA_964017185.1. Taxonomy (NCBI): domain Eukaryota; kingdom Metazoa; phylum Mollusca; class Bivalvia; order Lucinida; family Lucinidae; genus Rugalucina; species Rugalucina vietnamica. The sequence continues at coordinate 83,148,941 of OZ024871.1, read as the reverse complement.
CTGCGAACCGAGTCTCACTCAATGCAGCTATCTGTATATCATACCTCCCAAGTTCTCTGCCCACAAGGGCCGTTCTACGCTGTGGTCTATCTGACCCAGCATTGTCCATTAAAGTACGCACATTCCATGCGCCAATCCGTAAGGGGATTACTCTAGCTTTTTTCTTTGTATTTCGACCGCTTAAGGGGATCCCCGCTGATCGCGGTTAACCAGCCAGGGGGTTTGAAGCAGGCAATTGTTTAGGGCACCTTTTCTAGCCCCTTCCCCATGCTACGGGGGTGAGCAGTGCGGTCCTAAATAGGTCTGCTCAGTCGCTCAGCCGACTGCCGAATTCTGCTTACTGCTTCTCCTCACAGAAAACGACCATTAGAACTGAGCCGCCTGTGTGCAGGTCTGCAACTACAGCTCCCAGTGTGTCCTACACCTGCTGCTTCGCCACTCGCCCATCGCCACAGGACTTTGTAGGTATGTTGGTGCAAGTGTGATGAAATTGTTGTGTATGCAAGTGCTTGTGTGTTGAGAAATAAGATGACATGCGCTATGAAATTGGATTATAGTGAGGAAGAGGTGCGCAACGTCAACCTCACTCTCTAGTCCTCGCCCAGCTGCGCCCAGAGGCAAGACACAGGTCAAGACGTCTGGAGTTGGGTTTGGATGCAGTGGATGACCGTAACATCTTTAGTGCCTTGTCACGCTCTGCATGTTCCACAACATGTTGCTGTATCGCTTTCTGAACCGTTGAATCAGGTGATTTCTTCCGCTCCATCTACCGAAACAGTCTTTGCATATCTGGACTAGGCATATCCAGACACACAGGTTTGATTTTGGAGTTTCCTTCTCCTAGATGAATTGCTGGCCACAGCTGAAGAGCTCCATCTACCCTTTCTTAGGTTTTGTTTAGAGACCTGTAAACTCCTAGGAGGACTGTCAACCAAGACTAATGAGTTCCCCCTGCCCAGCTAGATTTTTGTGTAGAGAACTAGCTTAACTCCTAGATGAGTTGCCTTCCAAGGCTAACGAGCACTTGCGTAGAATATATAATGTTGGGCCTAGTCTTTTTTTTTTTTTTTTTTTTTTTTTTTTTTTTTTTTTTTTTTTTTTTTTTTTTTTCTACATGTAGATCTAAATAGATCATTTATTTTACGAAGAAAAACATACGCAAGATGCAATCTCTATTCCAAACGCTGAATTTGTCAAAATCACCTATCGTCAAGGTAATACGGGCGTATCGCGTTTTGAACGTGTCTCCGTCGGGCGTCAGGCGTATTTGGAATTTTGCAATTTTTTCAACACACTCGGCGCGCGTTTCACGTACACGCTAATGTGCGATTTCACTAGCAATCCAGATGCCGCTAATATGTTAGGAAATTTCCGTAAATTTGGTCGCTTCCCGGTCCGGTTATGGTTTTGATCGATAACCATGGCGTAATGTTCTAAAAATAGATATGAACGCATGATTCCTCGTTTTAAAAATAGTTATTTCCTCCCTCACTTCGTTCGTTCACAAATAAATAAAGTCTTTTCTCTATCGGTCTTAATATAAGGTCTTTCCTTGCAAAACTAATCACAATTCAAGAACTATTCTCCAGAGTAATAAAGAACAAAACACAGTATTTTAAAATGCCGCTGTTGCTTCATTTTTCCGACTCAATAACAACCACACTCAATTTCAGCAGTTTAAAACTGTCTACATATATGATTTATAATTCCTCATAAACGCATCCTGTTTCCATCTTGTGTCCATCTACAGTTTCGGATTATAGCGCCAGCCATTTCTCTAACACCTCTCTAAACCCTCTACAGCCTGAAACTTAGAATACTTTATTAAACACAGCACAATAACATTACATCTTTACAGCAGCAAAACTGATTCCATACATTTATATATATCAAACTACCTATATTTAAAAACAAAGTTCTACTTAATAGTGGAGCAAATATCAGGGGCTATCTCTCAAGGGGGTGGTCTACGGAGTACCACATTTGTTTCTATATACCAAAATGTTCGCATTGGTCTGTAGTTTAGAAATCCAGCGTTTGCCACCTTGGCAAACCTTGCATAACTCCAGTATTCAAGATGGCGTCCAAGATGGCTGCCGTTTCTTAAAATCAACCCCTATACAAAAATGCATCATAATTTTCATGTGTTTACATTGTAATGGTATTTTAATTCCCTATTTCATGTAAGAATGATGTATTTGTCTATTTCAAGTAAAAAACCTGACGTTTTAGGTAAAACAGTTGTAAAAATCATATTTAAATTCACAAATGCACATGCCCAAGGTTTTTCACCTCGGAATGTTTGTTTAATGGCTCATTATTTATGATCAGATAGTTATGGCTGCTATTTTACTTCTTTTCTATCAAATATAATATCTGTAAAGATTTTATAGAAACAAAAATTGTTTCTATATATAATATTCATGCTTAAAACAGGTTTTAGACATCCAACCCAACACGGAAAAAACAACAAAAAGTACATGTTTTCCTATACAAAGTACGCTCTAAAATCTAATTAGTTATTGATTCTATATACCATAGTGTTTGTGTTGATCTTAGTTTGTAGCATAAAATACAGTGTCTGCCACCTCTGTTAAACACAAGATAGCTCCAGTATTCAAGATGGCATCCAAGAAGGCCGTCAAAATATACAATTCTGATAAATTTGAGACACATATGTCCCTTGACTTTTGTTTAGAAACAAATATGCTTAAATTGAGCTATAAACACTTAGAGTTATCTTATTATTGTTATTTTCATGTATTTTCCATTGTTAAAACTACATTATGCATATATATTCTAGATATGAATGGAGTAAGGTCTCACTGACAAGGCAAAAAAGAACAAAAAATACATATTTTCCTATACATTACGAGTATAGGCTCTTGAATCGTGATTGTTATTGATTCTATATACCAAATATTTTGTCTTGCAAGCTTATGAAGGTTTGAAGCTTTTAAATCCAGCGTTGGCCGCCTCTGCAAACCCAGTATAACTCCGGTTTTCAAAAGGGCATCCAAGAAGGCCGTCAAAATAAAACATTTCGAAAAATAAGCTGCATGTGTCCTTTAACCTTTGTTTACTAACAAGACAGTTAAAACATCAAGCTGAAACACTTAGATCTATCTTTTTAAAAATAGTTTCATGTATATATTTCTTTTTCAATATTACATTATGCATACAAATCTAGAAATGCATGGGGTAAGGGCTGGAGTACATGTATGTTTGAAAAGATGATACTTAAATTCCTTTTAATAATCTGAATCACTGCAATTTTCCTCTGTCAACATGCCTGAAAAGATAGTATGCACATTTGTGTATATAACTACATGCACATTAATTTCCACAGTGTATGGTTGTCGACACATAGAGCTTGTGCAGTATTCATCACTCATTTCTTTACGTTAGCAAACAGTGTCATTCAATAGCTCTGGAGCTGCAACTGATAGTGTTACCAATAATACTAAGCATTTTATTTTATCATTAATTGTCCTATTCAAATCTAAAGTCTGATGGTGATTTCAGTTCTTGAACATAGTGCAACCCAATCCGCCAAATAGGCAGTTGATAGGCACACCTCAGGCAATGAAACCCGAAACTTTTATCTGTCGAGGTAGCTGTTTAGCCATTAACAATATTGCCTTCTCTGCGCACAGTGAGTTTAAAGACAAACTGTTTTTGTTACGAACTTAGACCACTTATGATCCTCCGAGTGTTCTAAATCTTCACCTAGATGGTGCCGATCTATATTCGTTTCAGGACCCTGCATAATGTGATAACAAAGCTAAATGAAAATAACAATCAGGAAATGGCGCAATCAGAACGATAGAAGTCATTGCATGTTTGGTAAGTTTACATCTACTGCCTTTTCGTTATTGTCAAAGTTATCGGTAACTCCCAGTATAAGCATACCCCCTGATTTTTGACGTAATTTCTGAGGGGACGGTTCCACTGAGGGAGTGTTAGCTTGTGTGCTGATGATAAAATTCGCCTCATTTCAGGGTATGTAATCGTATATCGAAGATAAGCTATTTGTTAAATCAAAGAGTCTACTCCAGATTTGATCATGAACAACAAGACCTACATGTTTTGGGTATGCAATAGAAATTGCTGCTTTGCAATATTACAAGCAACTTAAAGACAGTGCAAGTGTACTGAAGCTCAGCCTATATGTCTGAAGCATTAGCAAATCTTTCATTCCTTATACTTGAATCCGACCATTTGTATAGTACAGTAAAATATCTTGAAAGGCTTGCAATGGTGGCATATTGATCCATTACAATTTCAATGTTTCTAAGAATACCATTTATTAACATACCGATAGTTTTATGATTTATCGTATCTTCTGCTATTATTTACAAGAAGCCTGTGTGTATAATCAGCTGAAATGGTTTGGTTTAATTTTCATAGTTGATCAAACATATTCAGTGCTTCAGCCACACTGATTCGTACCAAATCAATCTCAATACGTAAATGATAATTTGGACCATAACTAAATAAAAAGGGTCTTTTTATAAGTACCTAATTGTCAATTTAGTTTTCCCACCTCGGCTTTCGGAGTGGCAATTTTTTTCTGATTGCTCATTTTCCTGATCATTGGCTACTTGTACCTTTTCTATATTGTTTGTTTTATAACATTCTATGTCACATAACCCAGCTTTCTATTAAGTGGATAACTATGTAAATGATAATTCTGACAATAATTAAATAAAAAGGCTCTTTATATGGATTGTTTTTATAACATTCATATGTTATATAACCCAGCTTTCTAACTCCAGGTGTTTAAATTTGTCTATTAATTGGATAACTCTACAACTTGATTTTCGATCATTATTGAACTTTCATACTCAGTGCCATTGAGCGAACAGCTCTTTACTGCACAATATATTGCTCCAGCTGCAACTAAGTCACCATTTGGAAGGTCCATTAGTACATGTATGTATAGCACTTTGAAGTAATTGCCTTTCCCTGTTGCTTCAACAACTCTTATAAATACATCAATGTTACAATCACCAATTGCGCATGCTAACATCGACCAGCTTCCACTTACTTTACTTTCATTTCTAACAGGTCACAAATCTCGCCACTAATAAGCAATTATTCTTCCAATAAAAATACTTTGTAAATGATATGGTACTTCTAGGGTTAGTCTAATCATTTCTTATGTTTGACTTTACCTCTCTACTGTTTTTGCTTTAATTCTCTGATAAGTGGATTTACAGTTCTTATGGCACCACAGTTTGCATAAACCTTGTACATAAATACTCAAAGCATAATCAGTAAATGAAGAATTAGAACCTACATATGATTATAGTGTCGAAACAAAACATGGTTTGGTATTATTTTGTTTTATATAGTGCCATATGGTACATCCATGTCTGCACCAAGGTTTTATTAATTGTAAGATTAATACTGCACCAAAGTTATATTAAGAATTACAGAACCAGAATTTGTGAATAACATTTGTAATAAGATTGCGGAGCTAATGATGTACAAGAAAATAAGTTTTCTTTGTTGATCTTTTTCTTGCCGGTCAAGAACATTCCACTCATTTCTAGAATAAATACATCTGGACCTTCCTATAACTCAATTCAAGAAACATAGTTTTGAATATAGCACTGATCATAGCTGGACTCCAAATGGTCATTTCATACTACCTTTGGTATATGTCTATATACTTTACTCTCGTTATAACAAAGATTGAATATAGCTAACACAAAGATTGGTTTGAACCCCAACAATAGTGTTATAAAAAGGTTATGGTGTCTGAATAACTTTGTTTAAACAAGGAAAAACACACATGAAGATAACATTAAGAAAATGTTCTAAGTGTTTTGCAACTTGATTTTACTTCTTATTACTTAATAAAAGTCAAGGGACATATCTGGCGCATTTTTTTTCAAAATTCTATATTTTGACGGCCTTCCTGGATGCCATCTTCAATACTGGAGCTATCCTGTGCTTTGCTAAGGTGGCAAGCACTGGATTTTATGCTACAAACTAGGACTGAGACAAACACTATGGTATAAAGAATCAAAAACAAATACGATTGAAGAGCATATTTTATATAAGAAAATATGTACTTTTTGTTGTTTTTTCCGTGTTGGGTTGGATGTCTAAAACCTGTTTTTAAGCATGAAGCTTATATATAGAAACAATTTCTGTTTCTCTAAAATCTTTACAGATATTATATTTGATAGAAAAGAAGTAAAAAAGCAGCCATAACTATCTGATCATAAATTATGAGCCATTAAACAAACATTCCTAGGTGAAAAACCTTGGGCACGTGCATTTGTGAATTTAAACATGATTTTTACAACTGTTTTACCTAAATTGTCAGGTTTTTTTTACTTGAAATATACAAATATATCATTCTTACATGAAATGGGACTGTAAAATACCATTACAATACAAACACATGAAAATTATGATGCATTTTTAGAGTAGGGGTTAGTTTTAGGAAACGGCAGCCATCTTGGACGCCATCTTGAATACTGGAGTTATGCAAGGTTTGCCAAGGTGGCAAACGCTGGATTTCAAAACTACAGACCAAGACGAACATTTTGGTATATAGAAACAAATGTGGTACTCCGTAGACCACCTACTCCTATTTCTAAGCTACTTTTTGAACCATATTTGCTCCACTATAAATGAAATAACAATTACCGTAAAATCTCAAACTTGAAACGACATTCATCAAATAAATGTATGATAAGATTCTAAGATACCCATTAAAACCGTAATGTCGTGGTTTGTATTTATATAAAGTAAGAATATAGGAACCAGAATTCGGTGTAATTAAATTTTAAGTCCCAGCGTAGACACCGGGTCAGGAAGATAATACGTAATACATAACAAAACATTTTTTCCCACAATAAACTCGAGGAGCAGAATGACTTGTTCTCTCCCGACGAGGTAACATGAATTACTAAGTTTCAACTAAAATTAAGGGAAACGGGCACGAAAATGGACAGCCACTATAAACAGTCGTATCATGAACCATAAAACTACTTTCCCTGGGACGTCGATTACCACTTTTACTGAGGACAACGCCAAATAATTTTTACTGTAATTAATCAAGCGTACATGTGTTTGTTTGTTCAATTATCAGATCTTATTTGCAAAATCTCAAAATCTGATCTTAAATTAAGAGAAATCGTCAATCCAGCTATTATGACCAATCATCTTTGAAAATTTATATTCTTAATTATATGGGAAAATTTGACGAACAAACGAAACGGTAACAATCTAGCGAAGCAACGAGCGTCGATGATTTTTCAAATTTCTAAAATCCTTATATACAGGCTACTGAGAAGTGCTCACTGCCAATCGCACAATTTTTACGAAATCCTCGAGACAATACATGAACTCAAATACCAACCATATTCAGCTAAAAGACCGACCGAAAAGAAGTGCATATATCGACTAATCCACTGAGTGCTTCCTTCGTCCCGATATAAAAAGGTTTTGTTTGACTTTTACTATAGCTCCCGATAGGATTTGGTTTTGTTTGATTCTGGTATCGGATTTTTTTCTACAATAATTCCTAGAATTTGGTCAATGATTTGATTTGATTCTCATTTATGACGTCATAGGAAGAATTTCAAGTCATAAAATAATGCTTTGAATGCAATTTTATAGTAAGATTTTATTTGATTCGTTAAGAAGTGATATAAATTATGAAATTTATATTATTGCTGACTCTGTTTTGTGGAGATTTACTTTAAAATCCGGTACCAAAAAGTCAAACAAAACCTTTTTATATCGGGACCAAGGAAGCACCTAGTGTAATCCGCGAATCTGTACTAAAGCAGAGTATTGGGTCGTTTCGACCCAATATAAAATAAAGAATATCACAAAAGGACAAAATGAAGCCAACAGTGCATCACGAAAAACAACCATTATGAATAATTATTCTCACGAAAAGACAGTCAATGTTAACATTATAAAATAGCTAAAAATATTTTTTGGGGCATTCTGTAATTATACTTTAGAAAGCAAAAACAACAACCTGTATCGAAATAGATGGGGGCGAAAAATATAAGAACTGAAATGGCTGGACAATTTAAGCATTATGGCCAATAATCTCACTTTTCAATTCAAAACTTCAATACCATTAGCACAATTGACCAAACAATTGATTTTCATTAATAGGGTTATAGTTTTATTTCCAAAAAAATAATAATTTCGACAAAAACGGACTATTTTGTCCCTGGGACGAATATCTATAGTTTGCAATACATAATGACATCTATAATTGTTTATGGAGTGAAGAGCTTTGAGTCATAAAAATCCGCTCTGTATACTGAATGGGCATTTTTAGCAAGGTGAGCTTATAGGATGGCCATGCTCCGTCGTCCGTCCGTCCGTCGTCCGTCGCCGTCGTCCGTCCGTTCACAATTTCAAAGATCTTCTCCTCTGAAACCACTTAGCCAATCACAGCCAAACTTCATGTGCAGTATCCTTACGAAGGGGGTACAAAAGTTTATATAAATGGTCCAGGTCACATGACCAAGATGGCCGCCATGGCTATAAATAGCAAAAACCTTTAAAAATCTTCTTCTCCAGAACAAGAAGGCCTATGATCTTGAAACTTGGCATGAAGCATCAGGGAGAGAAGCTCTACAAAGTTTATATAAATCGTGACTTTGGGATGACCTTGACCTATTTTACAGCAAGGTCAACTTAGGTCGCCAATGCATTTGAATGGGGAAAAATGGTAAAATGCTATTAAATTGGTAAAACTTACTGGGAATAGGCAAATAGACAGAAAATTAATGTTTATGGAAAAATTGTGCCCCTGGGGGTTGTCTGCCCCTGCTCCGGGGCTATATACATGTATATTTCCAAAATATTGAAACAGCTTCTCCTCTGAAACCGTTTGGCCAATCGAAGCCAAACTTCATGTGGAGCATCCTTAGGAAGAGGGAAAAAAGTTTATATAAAATGGTCCAGGTCACATGACCAAGATGGCTGCTATGGCTATAAATAACAAAAAAACATATAAGAATCTTCTCCTCCAGAACCAGAAAGTTTATTGGTATATATCTCAGGTCTCAGGTGAGCGTTTACAGGACCATTGTCCACCATTGGTCCTCTGGTTTGTAATGTCTTCATCATTGTTGCTTGTAACAAACACAGAAGGGTGAGAATAGCGGAATTGTTCAACAGTTTACTGTCAACCAGGTCCTGAGGTTATAAAACTTTTTCATGCTCAACTCAGCTGAGACTAAAATTTATCCTGCTCATAAATGTTAAAATGCCAACAATTGTTGGCATTTTAACATTTATGAGCAGGATAAATTACTAGTTGTTGAGTACTGAACCTGAATTTTCCTCAAATTTCAACTATTTCAACTTTTATGAGTAGTTGTAATTTCATGCTCAGCTGAGCTGAGCTTGAAAAAAAGTTTTATAATCTCGGGGCCAAGTCCCGATGTTATAAAAACTTTTTTCATGCTCAACTCGGCTGAGCTTGAAATCTATCCTGCTGATAAATGCTAAAATGCCAATAATTAGTGGCATTTTAACATTCATCAGTAGGATAAATTACCAGATTTTGAGGTTTGAGCCTGAATTTTTCACTAATTTCAGCTATTTCAGCATTTATGAGCAGTTGAAATTTCATGCTCAGCTGAGCTGAGCTAGAAAAAAGTTGTATAGCCTCGGGGCCAGGTCGTAGACCGAGTTGTACAGCCGCGGTGGTGTAATGGATAGCGTATTCGCTTAGCAATCTTGAGGTTGCGGGTTCGAAACCCGGCTGGTACATGTATATGCCTGTCATGTTGGTGACAAATGTTCACCCTGACATAATAAAGGCAAACCGCCCATGGGGTGTCACTTTTTTTTGTTGTTTTCTTAAAAATGGTGGCAACCAAGACAGCAGCCACATTTTGTTTTACTTGCTGCTACTTTTAAAAATAACGTGTAATACTATACGACCAGAAAGGAGAATTCGACTCTTTTTATTTGATTTTTTATTGATTGATTTTCCTCAATCATGAAACGCCATGAGATTAAGTCTACTTGATTTTTATGATGAACTGTTCACCCAACAATATTATTTGAGCCGCGACGCGAGAAAACCGGTCATCGGGAATTCCGACAAGGTCTGATACAAACCGACCTGTACAGTCACAGTAGGAGGCTACAAGCTTGAGCTTTCGGATTTAGGAAGAGAAGAGAAATTGTACTATTTGTGTAGCAAAAAAAAAGGCGCTGATCAGCTTCACGGTTACCGCAAAGCTGGCCTGCGCCTTTGTTTTCGCATAGGCAAAGATTTTCTCATGACGTGGCTCATTTATAACGGCGTGGCAGTGAACTCTTCACTGTCGGTTGTTGTCCAATCGGTCTGACTTAATAATTTGCGGACCATTGACCAAATCACCACACACAATTTGTCACACGACGTGTTATGTTGCATCAATATGTGGTAGAACAATTTTGGTTGCATCACTGGTTTATAAGTAGGCTAGGTATGAATGAAAATTTGTGTCAGATCGATCATCCTTCAATATAGGCTGCCATATCATCAGACCATCGGTGTCTTACGCGTGAACAACTGTTCAGCAACAAAAGCATCAGACCATCGATGTCTTACGCGTGAACAACTGTTCAGCAACAAAAGCATCAGACCATCGATGTCTTACGCGTGAACAACTGTTCAGCAACAAAAGCATCAGACCATCGATGTCTTACGCGTGAACAACTGTTCAGCAACAAAAGCATCAGACCATCGATGTCTTACGCGTGAAAAACTGTTCAGCAACAAAAGCATCAGACCATCGATGTCTTACGCGTGAACAACTGTTCAGCAACAAAAGCATCAGACCATCGGTGTCTTACGCGTGAACAACTGTTCAACAACAAAAGCATCAGACCATCGATGTCTTACGCGTGAAAAACTGTTCAGCAACAAAAGCATCAGACCATCGATTTCTTACGCGTGAACAACTGTTCAGCAACAAAAGCATCAGACCATCGGTGTCTTACGCGTGAACAACTGTTCAACAACAAAAGCATCAGACCATCGATGTCTTACGCGTGAACAACTGTTCAGCAACAAAAGCATCAGACCATCGATGTCTTACGCGTGAACAAATGTTCAGCAACAAAAGCATCAGACCATCGGTGTCTTACGAGTGAAAAACTGTTCAGCAACAAAAACATCAGACCATCGATGTCTTACGCGTGAACAACTGTTCAGCAACAAACGCATCAGACCATCGATGTCTTACGCGTGAAAAACTGTTCAGCAACAAAAGCATCAGACCATCGGTGTCTTACGCGTGAAAAATTGTTCAGCAACAAAAGCATCAGACCATCGGTGTCTTACGCGTGAAAAACTGTTCAGCAACAAAAGCATCAGACCATCGGTGTCTTACGCGTGAACAACTGTTCAGCAACAAAAGCATCAGACCATCGGTGTCTTACGCGTGAAAAACTGTTCAGCAACAAAAGCATCAGACCATCGCTGTCTTTCGCGTGAAAAACTGTTCAGCAACAAAAGCATCAGACCATCGGTGTCTTACGCGTGAAAAACTGTTCAGCAACAAAAGCATCAGACCATCGGTGTCTTACGCGTGAAAAACTGTTCAGCAACAAATTCATCCTAGAGAAATGTAACTCTAGAAGAAAAGACTATAGAAGTACGTGTAAACTGTAATATACACCCAGTATCATGTTTTTAAAAACAAAATAATCTAATTCTCGGCTTCAAATTACGCCTTTACGACGGTTACTAATGACTTTGCAAAAGCGACAACGGTGGCAGATGAAAACATTTGGGTAATTGTGTAATGAGGGTTCTGCCCGAGGAAAGGTAATAAGTATATATTTTATTATAATGTTTAAAAAAAATGCGGTGAGTTTCATCGTTTTAAAAGCGCAAAATTTCAGAATTGCAAACGTAATTACAGTTTGTATGTGTCGAGATGGAACCACTATATTCAAGGAACAAATGGCAGAGTGGCGATTTTCTGGAGCTTTAGTAAAAGTTATTTGTGAATAAAGACGGAAAGTGTGGGTTTCTTTCACTTCAGGAATGAAGACTCTGATATTGAAAGTAAAGTATGCCATTTTCCTGGTGGCTTGTGGCATTGTTCTCGGCCTTGACACCAAGGAACATGACAACCAAGACGGTAATATATTCCTTCCTTCTAATTCTAATTGATAGCTACCAATTTGATAATTTTTACAATATTCGTCTTCTACTTTTTCTTCTTCTTCTTCTTCTTCTTTTTCTTCTTCTTCTTCTTCTTCTTCTTCTTCTTCTTCTTCTTCTTCTTCTTCTTCTTCTTCTTCTTCTTCTTCTTCTTCTTCTTCATCTTCTTCTTCTTCCTTTTTTCTTCTTCTTCTTCTTCTTCTTTATTCTTATCATTTTTATTATTATATTCATTATTAGTAGTAGTAGTAGTACACATTTCCAACTTAATCCGATATTGATATTGGAGTTTGACATTGGAGTTCGGATAATGTTTTTGGTGGATATTCTCAAGGACAACATGTAAACTAATAGATGAACACATTGTATACAAACATGTTCATGTATATACTAGGGATATATCGGTTTATCGCTTATTGATGAGCCATGCTGTGTTAAGAAATAAGAGTACGGCACTTTGTATGCGTCGGCGAGATCAGCGGCCCTTGGATGGTGGGCGCCAGGGATTGACGCAATATATCGGGTTGGAGAACTTGTACAGATGCACACCACCGCATGCGTCACTAGACATTTCCTACTTGCTAGCAAGTATCAAAACCAGTGAAGCTATTTCGCCATTGCTTATTTATGTTTGGTAGGCAAATGATTTACCGATAACGCATAAACGCCGGTCCTTGGAGACCTGGGGCTCGTTTCACAAAGCGTTTTAAGACAAATTTTATCCTAAGTTTGAACTTAGGACTAATTTCAGTATAAGATATGTCTCATCCTTAAGATGTCCTAACTTTAGTCCTAACAAAGGACACAACTTATGATTGAACTTATTTTATAGTAAACTCAAAATGGCGGACGTTTTTATGTAAAGGGAAAACATGACAAAATATTACCAAGACCGGATTCGAACTAGGATCGCCTGGACAGAAGACAACATAGCTTACCACTGAGCCACCGAGTCATATTTATTTTAAATTGGTTCAGTACTGATAAAGGCCAAATTTTTATTTTAGTTTGTTTGAGTTAATGCTTAATGCCCCATTCAACAGCTATGTTCAAGCCGAAACGTTGCCTCCTATTCATGAGGCGTTCATACAAAATTAGGATGCCATGGCATCCAAAACGTGCTTCAAATATACTCAGTCAAACTTATAACGCAACAACGATTTATTTGTTATGTAATACAAATAAACTTTATTTCCACTGGATTAGATTGCCGTGCGGTTGACACATCCAACAACATCTGGTTGTAACATTCTGTATTATGCGTCTCGAGAAATTAATCATTTTTCACGATCCAAAAGGAAGACTGACTTCCAGAATCTCTCAGGAGTCGCATGCCACCAAAATAACCGCTTTGGCCAATCTCATTCGAGCTCAATGGTCCATACTCTGATAGCCAAATTGTACCCTATTAAATCATAGGCATTTGCTGAACAGCATATATATGGTAGACTGTATTACATTTCATTGAAAAGCGAAAACATGCCAAAATCGTGATGCGTTGTGTTTGGCTCAGTATAAAATACCAAAGTAAGGCTTATGTGTATGGATGGTTTTACCTAACCATGGTTTCTAGGCAGGCTCAGACATGAACGGTTCATCAGGAAAACGTGTCCGTGTAATGTTTACCACCTTGAACCCCACTTTTTTTATTGCAAAACTGGGGTTTGCAGGGGTAAACCTTTTTTTCTTATTTTTGCTCCAAAACATAGATTGTGGGTACTCGTTAGAACCGCCTCGCCGAGGCGGTTCTAACGTGTACCCACAATCTATGTTTTGAGCAAAAATAAGAAAAAATATCACAGATTTTCTACTGAAATCTTTCAATTTTTACAACTTAAAAAAATCCTTGTATATTGCATGGGCGTGTTTTCGTAAGGTAACCAGTAGCCTAATCAGATAGCACGTCAGTAGCGTATAAACTTTGCTTGGAGCGGTACAAGCAGCCCATGTATTATTTCTCAGGGCCCCAATGGGTCAATTTTTTATTTTAACTGCAAACATCATGAACTGTATACATAATTGCTAGTATAACTAGACCTAAGTTCAATATGGCAAATTCCCCAAATGATAAACAGATCGGCCGCCAGATGCATCAGGTTTATCATACAGTGTATAAGGCAAACACTCGAGTTAAAGAGATTTGGTTTCGATTTGCAGACGAAATAGCCTATAGCATTACAATGAAACAGTTGGTAGATCTAAGTGCATGTATTTTTATTGAAATAGAAAGAAAAAAAAGAAAAAAGAGAGAAAAACGGATTCGATCTCGGATCGCCTGGTTCATATTATGGCAAAAATACTAATTAAATTACTTGCATAAATCCACTGAGCTATCACCAATATTAAATCAATTCTATTATTTAACTTACTTGAAACTAACTGTTTGTTGTGTTTGACCTCGAATTGAGATAAATCTTATGAGCAAGTCACAACTTCAATCATAAGACAAGTCTAACCGTTAAGATAGATCACAAGTCACTCTCAGAGTAGTCTCGATCATAAGATAAGATATGTCATAAGAGAGCTTCGTGAAACGAGCTACTGCAATATGTCTTGCACTAAGAACTGTTCAAGGTCTCAATATTGTTTGAAACTTTTTATTATCCTCAATATCAAGGTAGAGTGTGTGCAACAAGCAAAGCTTCTTATAAACATATGCACATGCATGTTTTCATTATTATTATATTAGTTAACAAATAAACAAGACAGTTGATTTTGTTGTATATTTAAGTTCTGTGTACTATTTTTGAATTGAAAAACTTCAGGTACCTTCAGAAAAACGTATAAAACTTGGTACGAAAGTTATCAAACATATTTGATCGTGTACAGGTACCAGAAGTATAGGGTTTTCACCAACTTAGTTGGAGAGCCTTGAGATACCCCCCAGAAATCGATTAAAGTTTCTCGTATATCGTATATCGTATCTCAGACTAAGTTGGAAATGTCTACTAGTAGTATTATAGATACCCTCCAAAAATTGAGTTGTTTAGAAATGCCATTTGTTATCAGCGCAGTCGGACCAATAATGACACAGCATGATACGCTCCGTTTCATTTCTGATGCAAAGTCTACAATTGTAATGCGATTCATAGTTCCATGAACAACATCGTGTCACGCGACGTCACATGATCAAACTTGACGTCATGCTAAACAATGGCTCTCACCAATGTAATTGGACGATGTAAAGGTCATGACGTCGTCGACGCCGTTCCGCTGTTTCAAAACACTGTGTGTAAATTCTATATTTGCTTATAAATGCGATCGCCTTGACAATTTTTCAACATGCGATAGAGAGAAATGAATGTAAATATAAGCAATGAGTTTAATTTTTCTGATGTTCATGGAGCTATGAACCAGAGTGGATCGCTAGCAAAGCTTACATGAACCCCTTCGGGGTAACTGTAACTGCACAGCTGATAAGCGCCTTTGTTTTCGCTACACGGATAGTACAATTCCTCTTCTTCCGAAATTTCAAGCTTCTAGCAATCTACTGTAGCTGCAAAGGCTGGCTTGTATCAGACCTTGTCGGAAACACCAAAGACCGGTTTTCTCACGACACGGTTCACTTGTTTTAAGTTTATGTCGATTTTTTCGCCTCTTTCGCCCTTTTTTACTGGGGCCTTGGACTGGGGCTGTTGTTCTGATTGCCCTAGTGCCTGGTCATAGCTGATTAATACTACCGATGCGGTAAACTTCCGAGGATTTAAAGGTGGCTACAATATGGCTACAGCCATCAATTTGAGCCGTCTCGTGAGAAAACCAACAATGTGGTTTCTGAACAGGTCCGACACAAATCAGGCTTTACTGTCACAGAAGCAGGCTAGAAGCTTGAAATTTCAGATCTAAGAAGAAGAGAAGGTGTACTATTCGTGAAGCGAAAACAAAGGCGCTGATCAGCTTCGCGGTTACCGCGAAGCTGATCTGCGTCTTTGTTTTCGCATATGCAGATTGTTGGTTTTCTCATGAGGCGACTCATTTTTTATTCTTTATAAGCCGCCGCCGCACCAGAAAACCAACAATCTGCATATGCGATGATTCTATCCCTCTACTTCTTAAAATCGAAATTTCAAGCGTCTATATAGCCTACATGGTGGTTTGTGTTGTGCCTGGTTGGAAACCAAAATGTTTGGCTTTCTCATGAAGGTGAAGGCACAATTTTTGTACTTTTTTGAACAGGTTTGACAATAAATAGTCAACAAAGGTGGAAACGAGGTGTTAGCTTAACCGCACAAGGTAAGAAAATAAAAAAAAATAAGAATGTAGAAAAAAAAGAATTCATGCAATCGTAGACGTAAGAGAAAAACTAGGACTCCGTGTGGCGAGTGCGTTGAGTGTTGTTGTCTGCTAGGGAACGCCGTAACCAAAAAAGGTTTAGTAACCATGTTTAAAAATGAATTTACAGTCATATAATCAGGTATAGTATCAAAGACAACCAAATATGCAAACTAGAAGCCAATGGTTAGCAAATTACAGTATTACGAAAACATGCCCATGCTCAAAACATTGATTGTGGGTACACGTTAGAACAGCCTCGCCGAGGCGGTTCTAAGGAGCATCCGCAATCTATGTTTTGGAGCAAAAATAAGAAAAATAGGTATACCCTGCATACCTCAGTTTTACTATGTTAAAGTGGGGTGTGAAGGGGTATACCTTACGCATGGCCTTCGATTCGTCTGTATTGATATGCACTGTCTGATTTTGATTTTATGATTTTATATGCGGAAATTAGATGTAATCATTACGTTGCAATCATCAAACAACTGGGCACCAACAAAACAAGCATGCAAGCCTGTAACTTGGCAGAGATACTGATATTTGGTATCTCTTAAAATAAGAAAGAAACGAAAAAACGCCCGTATGGCGGCCATTTTTCAAGACGGTCACCAAGTCAGCAAGTGAAAAAAACAAAACAAAAAAAACGCAAGCCCATAATTTCAAGATGGCGGCCATTTTTCAATTTGAAGATGGCCGCCAAGTCATAAATGAATTTGAAAAATGGATTAATCTGTCCAGCTATCAATTAATGTCGAATATCAGTCATTTCAATGCAAATGTTAGTGAATGAGCTGACAAAATATTTTCCTCTCAAACATTGAAACAATGCTACATTCACTTTTTAAGTGTCAAAAGTTAGCCAAGTGGTGTAAATTAGTATGTTTCAATTTTGATGACGTTACTTGGTAAACAAAATGGCGAATGTCATATACATGTATACCACTATTGTAAAATTAAAAAATGACCGCTGGACCGATTTTAATCTTAAAAATGGTTGCAAAATGTTTGTCTCTTCGATCACCTTATTCTTCAATGATTTAGAATTTTTGTGAGCCTATTCCTTTAAGAAATAGACTTTCTAAATGCAAATCACGCTGCTACTTGTGTTTGTGTGAAAAGATAAATCATATTGTACTTTATTGAAAATTTTGTTACATGTAAATCCAATATAAATGAATATCAAAAGAGACAGGTCTACATATAAACAGGTAGAGGAAAGATATTCATTCATAGGTTTACTACAATTTATTGTATGTCTATAAATTTATAGATAAATATAGATGAATTATTGATTTATAGATCAAACAGATAATCCATCTACTAAATGTAATTCGCAATTCGAATCCGTGCTCTGATTTGTGTCTAGGATCTACACCACGGAATTCATTTTTCACTCAGTCGTTTTTGCATGTGATGTATAGTGTGCTTCTGAAGCTGCATATAAAAGAGTGTACCATGTACATGTATTTCAGAGTATATTTTTCGCATAACGGCTTCGACAGCTGAATTGATCTTGGGAACTGTTCCAAATGTCGTTTTGGACGCCATCTTGAATAAAAAGATCGGACTAATTTCTGTATTTTTGCTGCAGGTAATGCATTAAGGCTTTATCGACCTTAAACAGGTTAATTATGCTGGTTTGGAATTCATATTTTAATTTCTTTTTATAATGTTTTATTGGAGATTTTTTAAATTCATTCTAGTTATACTTTCTTATCAAGGCGTACATTATGTCAATTATATGCGCAGTTGGGGTTAATCAGAATTAGAAATGGTACACTATTTTCTACGCAGGTTCAGTAGCAAACAAAATTTAAGATTTACCAGTTTCAAAGAACATACCATCAGTAAACATGTCCGTGAAATGTTTACCCCCACATACCCCACTTTTATACAGAAAAACTGGGGTATGCAGGGGTATGCCTATTTTTCTTATTTTTGCTCCAAAACATAGATTGTGGGTACTCGTTAGAACCGCCTCGGCGAGGCGGTTCTAACGTGTACCCACAATCTATGTTTTGAGCAAAAATAAGAAAAACATCAAAATATTTCTACTGAAAATTTTCATTTTATAGTTTTAAAAATCACTGTATATTGCATGGGCATGTTTCGTAATGTAATATTTCCATTTCATAGGTGCTCTAGCCTTACGGAGTTTATTAACTGGAACGAAGTCAGCCTTTTCCAAGGGAAAGAGATACCGGAATTATCACAAAGAAGGAGATTATGTAACTGCTCTAAAAGACTTCTACAGTGTTCAACCACAGAAAGTTAAAGTAGTAAAAACAGAGCGACAGGTACTATACACAATATGTAAATCAACATAGTGTTGCTGAATGTAAATATTTTGAAATTATTTGTAAATTATGATGTAATGTAAACCAAAATATATAAACCGGGTGTGAACTGCCAAGATCACCCAAAGACGGGGCCTCGGATTAAAGTCTCATCCGAAAGATTTGAGAAGCCGGAAATTAGACGGGCGATTTCTGGTTTACAAGGCGGATGGCAAAGTTTACCTTACTACTAAGCCACGGATGCTTCCTGAATGGAATGTACATGTATAGTGATTATTTTAACAGTTCAATTTGCTCTGTTGCAATTTGAAATAATGTGAAAAATATATAGTTCGTTTACTTCCTAAATATCCAAACAATTTCTTTTGATGCGCTTATAACTTGCAGGTTGCCGTTTACCGGTATATCGGGTTTTGCATTTCACATCCAAGCCGATAGAAATTATCATAGAACCGTGCGATAAGCTCAAGCATCACGCAGAGCAAATGATAATAAAATGCATGAAAATTGACTATACTGAAATAGAATTATACAGACAATTTGGGCCCGCCCATGTGTGTTAATAAAATAATACATTTTGAATGTCATATTGTAATTTCAATACAAAAATACTGAAACGTTAAAAATCTGGAAAGAGGACACGCAGTGTAATTATTTGCTGCAGAATGCAAAAAAGAAAGTAAGAAAGAAAGAAAGAAAGAAAGAAAGAAAGAAAGAAAGAAAGAAAGAAAGAAAGAAAGAATGAAAGAAATTTAAACATGAAGCATTTTTAAGAAAGAAAGCAAAAACGAAAGAAAGAAAGAAAGAAAGAAAGAAAGAAAGAAAGAAAGAAAGAGAAAGAAAGAAAGAAAGAAAGAAAGAAAGAAAGAAAGAAAGAAAGAAAGAAAGAAAGAAAGAGAACACACCGTCTGAATACTTTAAAACGCGTCATTTAGAGTCATTTAAACATGAAGCATGTTTCAATGTTTTTGATGTTTCCAAAAGGTTTGAATGCCAGTTTAATGCAGAAATACAGGACAATTCAAGGTGTGTAAGATAAGATAAAGTTTATTTAAATGCAGTAGGCCAATGGCCCTTGAGCATATACTACAATAACAATCATAACCACATGCAACGTGAAGTGTCAAATACATGTATCAAGACAGATTTCTAATACGGAAATATCCTAATGTATAAATATAACTACTTTCTTTCAGGGAGATGCACAAAGTTCTGAAATTTTGAAAGGAAGCATCATACCATTTCCTTTCGAATCTTAAGAACATGAAAAATACATCCCTTCAATACAGAAATTCATACAACTCCATGTCAGAAATTCTACTAAAGGTGTTATAAACAAAACTATAATCATTAATAACATAATGTATTTCTTAGAGTGAAAGCTTTCTGAACGAATATTGCTATATCTATGATTTGCTTCTCATTTGTGTAGTATTAAACATCTGCTTTAATTTTAAGTGATTTGGGTTTGTATAAAAATAAATGTCAATATATTGTTTTCTAAGATCATTATATAAACTACATTCAAACAAAAAATGAAATTCATTTTCGATGACATTACACCTTTTACATAATCTTTGATGAGTTGGTATTTTGACTGGCTTATGCCACCTTCCAGATTCTATTTCTAATCTATGAGATGAACATATTAATCTTGTTAAAGCATTTCTATATTTTTTAACTTTTACAAAATTTAAATAGTTTCGAAATTGAAAAGAGCTAACACAAGCATAAAAATTTGCTCTGCTCGACTCTTGAATTCTTGAATTCCAATTCTGAATAAACTGATCGTGTAATCTTTGTTTGACTAAACTTAGAAACAAATTAATATTTCCTACCCCTTGAGCTAACCAAACGTCATTGAAGCCCAAAGATTCTAGCAGCTTTTTAACTAAAGACGCCCAATTATCTTTATCTGGCATTCTATCCATATCCTCTAACATCATATTATAAATATATCTTATATACTTAGCTTCATTACATACAATAATCTTTAACCAATATTTGATAATCATGAAAAACCTATTATTTTGAAAAGATGTCCTCCCAAGTTCACCATAAACAAAATCATTTTGAGTACATTTTTTGACGCCTAACAACCGTTTGCAAAAGTGTAGATGGACTGTTTCTATTTTATCTGCCTTACAAAAACCCCATACTTCACCTGAATAATTAAGTATTGGTGAAACTAACTTATCAAATAATTCTAACTTATGATAAGGCGAAATATCAGTAAATTTATACAAATAACTATTAAGTCTAAATATGGCTTTCTGTGCCTGACCTGCCAATGTACTTTGAGCTAAACTAAAAGACCCACCAGGAGTGAATACAACGCCAATATATGAGAATGATTCAACTATAGATAATTCCATGCCATTATAATAAAATTTCAAATTTCCTGGTAACTGACCACCTCTTCGGAACACAATAATCTTAGATTTTTCTGTATTTACAGTTAATTTCCATTTATTACAACATTCCTTTAAGATATCCAAACCTTTTTGCAACTCTTCAGGTGTTTCCGAAAATATGGTTATGTCATCTGCATAAAGAAGCAAAAATAATTTGAAAACAGTAATATCTATACCTTCAGCTCCATGAACATAGAAAAAATCTTCAATATCATTTACAAACATAGCAAATAAAAAAGGCGACAAACATTCACCCTGTCTCACTCCAAGACAACATGAAAATTCATCACTCAATTCGTTATTACATTTTACTTTAGACTTTATATTTTGATACATACTCTTTATTACTTTTAATATTTGTCCCCTGACACCTAACTTAATTAGTTTGTACCACAAAATATCTCTAACAACGTAGTCAAAAGCTTTAGTGAAATCAATAAATGCGCAATAAAACTGTTTTCCACTATTTAACATATGCGTAATGAGTCCATGGAGAACAAAAACGTTGTCAACTGTACTCATTGATTTTCTAAAACCAGCCTGTGCCTCGATATACACCTGATAAGTTTCTGCCCACTCGATTAATCTGTTGTTTAACAAACGTGAAAATAATTTACCTAAGACGCTAAGCAAAGTGATACCCCTGTAATTGTTAACATCATCTCTGTTACCCTTTTTATGTAAGGGCACAATGTAACCCTCAGCCCATGAACTTGGAAAATAACCTATCTGTAACAATTTATTAAAAAGTGTATGTAAATAAGGCAAAAACACGTGTTGCCCTTGAGAGATGAACTCATTTATCAATAAATCTGGACCTGCACTTTTACCATTTTTAAGTTGCTTAATTGACTTTAAAATTTCTTCCTTAGAAATCTCAGCATCTAATTCTGAAAACATCACTTGAATTTCGCTATCCAAAAACCTTTCTTGAAAGAAAATAACTTCTTCATCTGGCTGAAAGAAAATATCTGGGTTATTAATTGCTTTGAAATACTCTGCAAACTGATTTGAAGATATGTTTCTTGATGTGCTATTATTAACATTTGCTGCATCTTTCAGGAGTTTCCAATACTCTTTTGCATTTTTATATTTTGCATCTACAAGGCGCTTAGTTTTCGCTTTATCTTGTTCTAACTTAAAATTTCGTACCTCCGCTTTATAACTAGCTCGTGCTCTCACCATATTGATTCTATTGATATCCGATTTTTCACCTCTATATATATTAAGTAAATTCAAAAATGCAATCTTTTTATATTCACATTCTTCGTTATATACAAAATTTGGTTTGACATTTTGCAGGTTATTGCCCCCTTTTGAGGACTTAAAAAATGGTTCTGCTATATTTTCAACTAAACTCGTAAAAGACATAATAGAAATATCTACTTCATCATTTGATAATGCTGTTTTTAAATTTTCATCCATTAAATTCAACTGCTCACAGACTGATTCAGATTGTAAATTTTCAATAAAAACATTTACCCTTTCATTATTCCATACATATTTTCCTTTACATGTACTTTTAGACAACTTCTCTGACTCTTGCTCATTGATTTTGTGACATTTAAACTGCATAGAAAAATTTAATTCACAATGATCAGACATTATGTTAGGATCTTTCACACAGAAGTTTGTAAAATATTTGAATAATGCTTGATCTGCAATAACATAATCAATTAAACTTGAGCCGCGTGAACCCACATAGGTGCATCTTCCCAGTGCAGAGTCCTGCAAATTACGATATCGTACCCACCCCCACTACTACTCTTTTAGCCCTAGCCCTATACGTACATGTGTAAAATGAAATTATTTTGTGTTCGATTTTCATTACGAAAAATGCCCAAGCAATATACAGAAATTTTACTGGTGTAAAAATCTTAAATTTCATCAGAAACATTTTGATACTTTTTTGGGGTGTAAAATGAAATTATTTTGTGTTCGAATTTCATTACGCAAAAATGCCCATGCAATATACAGAAATTTTATTGGTGTAAAAAATCTTAAATTTCATCAGAAACATTTTGATACTTTTCTGGGGTGTAAAATGAAATTATTTTGTGTTCGAATTTTATTACGCAAAAATGCCCATGCAATATACAGAAATTTTATTGGTGTAAAAAATTTTAAATTTCATCAGAAACATTTTGATATTTTTCTTATTTTTGCTCAAAACATAGATTGTGGGTACACTTTCTCCAAGGCGGTTCTAACGAGTACCCACAATCTATGTTTTGGAGCAAAAATAAGAAAAATAGGTATACCCCTGCATACCCCAGATTTGCTATACAAAAGTGGGGTTCAAGGGGGTTTACATTACACGGACATGTTATCGTGATGTGATGTTTTATTACCACGGTCAATAGCTAAGATCATGTCGGGGTGGTTATTTCTGCTAGCAACACTGTTACTGGACAGGTTACCAGTATATGGTGCACATTTCTGTCACTGCTAACTGGAACATGCTCTTCTTCAATCAGTGGAAAAGGAAGAATGATCATAGAAATATTTTCATGACCATGATAAAGAATTGCGTCGGACGTGAGGATCGATCGCATGACCGCTTCGTTACGAATCGGGCAAGCTATCGATTGAGGTAACGTGTCCGGTTCTAAAATAAAATTTAATGCATGTTTATGTTTCTTTCAGCATACAGTTATAAGCGGTTTCGTTGGTGACAGAAATTTGATTCTGTATGAGAAGAGTAACGTGGGTGGTCCTATGTTAGACATAGTTGATCGCACTGCTGCATACGGTCTGGACGGGAGGCCAAGGAGAAAAAGCATTGATAGAATAATGTACCGGAAGACAATGTATGGTACTGGGAATTTTTAGAACACAGAGAGAGCAGTGTCAGCAAAACTACTGAAAATCAGCTGGATAAAAATAAAAATCAAATGAAAGAACAATAGATTTGCACATATGTTCTTAATACCATACAACATAACTAATACAAGCGACATTACCCTACGCACCCTTCATTTTTGAGCTTTAAAATTTTAAAAAATTTCAGTTGAAAAATTTTGAAATTTTCTTATTTTTGCTCAAAACATAGATTGTAGGTATACCCCTGCATACCCCAGTTTTGCTATATAAAAGTGGGGTTCAATGGGGTATACATCGCACGGACATGTTTTCGTGATGTTTCTGTATTTTGAATGATTTTCCTTCAAGCGATAATGATTCTGTCCAGTGTGCAATTCTGTGTTGAAGTTTGGTGGAATAATAAAGTAAATTCATCAACGGTATTAAATAGAAATATTTATAATCAGTGAACATATTAATGAGAAAGTGGATGGGCCATACAAACCATATAAACCCCATCAAAGCTCCACATTCTGCTGCACTACAAATTGGTGTTTGACCCAACTTTAGTGGTCCTGTTGCCGGGCAACTGGGTTTGAACTGTCTCAGTTAAGGGATGTTCACCTTCTGTCCGGGTCAGCCCGAGGCTCGACGCCACTAGCCCCGCCGTAGTTGGGTCGGAGAACAATTCATTCATCACGAAAACATGTCCATGAAATGTATACACCCTTGAACAGGTTGAATCCCATCTTTATATAGCAAACTGGGGTATGCAGTGGTTTACCTATTTTTCTTATTTTTGCTCCAAAACATAGATTGTGGGTACTCACTAAAACCGCCTCGGCGAGGCGGTTCTAAAGTGTACGCACGTATGTTTTGAGCAAAAATAAGAAAAATATCATTTTTTTTTTTTCAGCTGAAATTCTTCAAATTTTAAAGCTCAAAAATATTTGTTTATTGCATGGACAAGTTTTCGTAATGTTCTCACGTATTGGTGAATACCAAAAAGTTGTTGCTCGGTACGGCTCAGTATGCAAGATTTAAATATTATGGTAATCAAAATGCTATGGGTTCGAATCCCGAATGCAATGACGATGATGATGATGATGATGATGATGATGATGATGATGATGATGATGATGATGATGATGATGATGATGATGATGATGATGATGATGGAGTTTTATTTCTGTCCAACAAGGCGGGACTGAAACAAAGTCACTGTATCTTAAAGCGTAAGTCAGATCAACATTAGGGGATGGGAACTCGGTGCCCTAATCGCACTCCAGATTGAGGGGTCCGGGTTTACCAAGTATCGAAATTAACCCCGGCAGTTCGTGTCATTCAGAGGCCAGGAACGTCATGTCAGTAAAAGAGGAAATCTGTACAAATGGTCGGATGGCCGACCTATATCAAAATGTGACCTTTATAACACATTCGCTCCCCATACTACTCATTCATACACAGAAAGCAGTGGTTCCGCCCGGTCATGGCTGAAAAAATGTTGACTGTGTCGAAAACCCACACATTAGCACTGATCAAAGTATCGACCCCAGTGTATTTTTATAACAATTGTGTTCGTGTCATCAGTATGTTCAGGTATATTTTGTCATATGTTTTCACTCACTCGAAAGACTGGGTATAGGAAATTGACCACCGTTGGAAGACCTTGGCTATATTCACGCCCGGTAAAGTGCAAATTGACCACCGCCGGTGGTCAACGTAAAAAAAGTTGATATACATCCGGTGGTCGTTTTGAGCGTTTCCTGTTATTAGTTTTCGCGAGTTTGGTGGATGTGGAAGGTAAGATATTTTTTTATCAAAAACGTATTATAAAAATCAAAGAATGTCAAGCTATCAGTTTTTTGCCGTTGAATGTCTAGCCGAACTGGTAGTTGAAAAAAATAAACCGTTTTACTGCAATCCTTTCCGGCCCGTTTGATCGGTAGTGAAAACGAAAGTAGAATCTGGTCAAACACAGGTTAAAATGCCCTGATCGTGCCTTTGCAAACTTTCTGTAACCAAAAGTTGTTGCAGTTAGTTAAATTGACACTAAATTAGCTTTTCAGACATAATTTTAAAATATTTCAAGCTTTCCTTTCAACACTTAGATCGCTTTTGTACAGGCGGTCAACTTGAAGTTGCGGTGGTCGTATTGATCAATGGGGATTACAATGTAAATTTTCATCGTGAGAGAAAGCCAGAAAAAATGCAACTTGATGTCGTTTTCTGTTAGGGGGCACGGTAACGTTAATGGAGATGCATTCTAGATACAACCAAATCCAAATCAATGCCGTCGGTGTCCTCATGAGTCAATTTCGTTTGTCCATTAACCATTCAGTCACATAGTTTAACAATATCGGATGTATTTATTACTAATTTTTGGTAACCCCAACAATACAAATACTACCTCATGCAAGATACATTGAATTTATGTACATAATTCGCATTGACTCGAAGAAAACCCACTAGAATAACAGTGTGGTCAATTTGCAAACTAGGTGGTCAATTTGACCTTAAAATGAACAATTTTGAAATGATTTACTGACCAATTTAAAAAGCATTGAAGGACATGCCTGCTGTTTAATGTTGAGCAGGCTCAGTCTTGCAGATTCGACAATTATAGGCGTAACACTAAGCAAAGCGTTCATTGTGCGTATGAAATCTATCTCCTGTTTTGCAATATCAATTCTTTGAATATGTAAAGGTGAATAATCACGTGGTTTATATCAATTTCAGACAAAATATTTAGAAACATTGGTCATGATAAGATTGTCAATGCTAGATGAATTGGCGTGTAAAAATACACATGCATGTACCTCTTCATTGCATTGTCATGAGCAGTTGGAATAATAGATTCATAATGTTTCTGGATTTTGCCAGCAGTCGATTGGCTCGCTGATTAAACCCAAACGCTAGTTCAAACGAGTCGAGATCACGTGATTGTCCACTGCAAAGTGTAGAATGAATGTATGTATTAATGCTGAAGAATAACTGGCCTTGTCAGCTCTAGTTGCGCCTACTGACCTTATGTTTTCTTTTATACGTTTCAAGGTGGTCAATTTAAAGGGAAACGAACCAAGCGTCGTTACCTGACGAACAAAAAACCATATCTCTGGCGTGGACAGGAAATCCAAGACGTTGTCCAGAGTCCGTTCAAATGGCCATCTAAGACAAAGCCAAAATACAGTTCATCACACTATAGAGCTATTGGTTCATCACCACAAAAGACAATTTGTTCTAAAATCTATACACCGAAAGGAAAGTTCGGATTTCCTAAGAAGAAAAACATAAAAACAGGGACTAAATCAAAAGTATTAAGGCCTGTCGATAAGACGACTGTAATGAGCTCGAAAAGCAAGAGTTATCATTATTAGGTTCTTGGAAAATTTGTATTGTTTAATATAGATTACACATATTGTGATGAAAATCATATGGTTGAAGAAATGTTCATATCCCATCAATAGAAGAAGTAAGAAAAATGGAAAATGAAAATGCATCGAAATTGCTTGTTTCTTTTTTTTATTTAAAAATTATTAATAATTGAACAGATGTTTTTTTAAAAATTCTCTAACTAGAATGCCTCATCTGACATATCCAGCCGGTATTGAAAGGGAAATGTTAACTTTTTACATTCAAGTTGAAGCTTTTAAAAATGTTCCTATAGCATACTTATTGTCGGGACAATATGATCGTGGTGTACGACAAGTGGTGGTTTGGTCCTTATATCGCATCTAATATTTATTAGAATTTAATAATTTTGGTATCATCACATTTGCAATTTCCAAATCTAAACATCCATACATAACCAGCTTTTAAAAATATTTTTGAAAAAAATTTTATGAGGTTGCCGGGATATGCACCTTTGTGAGGGGTGGGTGTGGGAAAATGCTTATAGCAGCTTAAAAAGCGTGGAAACAGCTATCAATTTATGCATTATTTTATTTGATAATCATTACCATGTTTAAAAATCAGTTTTTTGTTATTCTAAGTATATTCTCGGAGATGTACTGGACAAATATGTTCAAAAATTTAATAAAAATATTTTCTGCAAAAAAAATTGTATTTTGCCCTAGAATGCATATACATGTATTCATTTTTACCTTTCAATTTTGTTATTTGCCACTTAGCTTGTGAATACATTTACAGTTTAAAACACATTCCGTTTACATATTTTAGATCTATTCCGTGAAGAATAAAATTGAAAATATTTCAAAAAGTATATTTTCCTCAATTTTGAAAATCCGTAACTTTTTAAAAAGCATGGATACCCCCACAAATATTTTGCTGTTCGAGTAGCATTCCACCTATATTTTAAGCTGTCTAAAAATTATAGATTTATTTATCAACAAAAATTGGTATCGAGTCACCTTAAGTCAATACATGTATACTAGCACCCCAAAGAAATCAAAACGAAGTTTGATTATGATAGACCATAGCTATGCAAAAGCACAAGCTAATACAGAATCTATTGGCACCAGCAATTCACAAGCTGTTGTTCCCGGAGAACTTCTGATATAATTGATATAAACAACGTGATTATTCACCTTTACATATTCAAAGAATTGATATTGTAAAACAGGAGATAGATTTCATACAAACAACACAATGAACGCTTTGCTTAGTGTTACTCCTATAATTGTCGAATCTGCCAGACTGAGCCTGCTCAACATTAAACAGCAGGGATGTCCTTCAATACTTTTCAAATTGGACAGTAAATCATTTCAAAATTGTTCATTTTTAAGGTCAAATTGACCACCTAGTTTGCAAATTGACCACACTGTTATTCTAGTGGTTATTCTTCGAGTCAATGCGAATTATGTACATAAATTCAATGCATCTTGCATGAGGTAGTATTTGTATTGTTAGGGTTACCAAAACTTAGTAATAAATACATCCGATATTGCTAAACTATGTGACTGAATGTTTAATGGACAAACGAAATTGAATTATGAGGACACCGACGGCATTGATTTGGATTTGGTTGTGTCTAGAATGCATCTCCATTAATGTTGCCGTGCCCCCTAACAGAAAACGACATGAAGTTGCATTTTTTCTGGCTTTCTCTCACGATGAAAATTTACATTGTAATTCCCATTGATCAATACGACCACCGCAACTTCAAGTTGACCGCCGGTACAAAATCGATCTAAGTGTTGAAAGGAAAGCTTGAA
Source organism: Rugalucina vietnamica (assembly GCA_964017185.1). Lineage (NCBI taxonomy): Eukaryota > Metazoa > Mollusca > Bivalvia > Lucinida > Lucinidae > Rugalucina > Rugalucina vietnamica. Next base: position 83,119,816 of record OZ024871.1, on the reverse strand, counting down.
ATATTTTAAAATTATGTCTGAAAAGCTAATTTAGTGTTCATTTAACTAACTGCAACGACCATTGGGTACAGAAAGCTTGCAAATGCACGATCAGGGCATTTTAACCTGTGTTTGACCAGATTCTACTTTCGTTTTCACTACCGATCAAATGGGCCGGAAAGGATTGCAGTAAAACGGTTTATTTTTTTCAACTACCACTTCGGCTAGACATTAAATGGCAAAAAACTGATAGCCTGACATTCTTTGATTTTTATAATACGTTTTTGATCAAAAAATATCTTACCTTCCACATCCACCAAACTCGCGAAAACTAATAACAGGAAACACTCAAAACGACCACCGGATGTATATCAACTTTTTTTACGTTGACCACCGGCGGTGGTCAATTTGCACTTTACCGGGCGTGATATTGCAGTCCGTATGTACAATATAAACAAAGATCTCGTGCGGAAAAGGGAGAAAAGGTGAGTTTGTATTTTTGTTTTCTGATATTCTGAAAACAAAAATTGTATGATGTGTTTTATAACAGCTCATGTCGTTGGATGACAAGTGTGTATTTTCAAAAAAAAAACATCTGTTGTCCAAAATCAGTATTACGACGAGCACGTGGAATATCAATTGACCTGGGTACACATTCACGGCCAATAATCTCGGTGGTTCAAATGGGTCAATGTTTAAACGTGCATGGTAAAAGATTTTGACCATGCCGGTTAATAACCTCACATGATTAAGTTATGTAAACAATAGAAAAGGGGAACCTACCTGCTTTAGACATTTTCCAGTGCCATGTGAAACACGTGTTTTGTTTTCCATAATAAAATCTAGCCCATTTGAAGCAGTCCGAACAACAAATAGAAATAGGCCCCACACGTTGGGGCTTAGAGAAATAGATGGGCTGCCTGTGCCTCCAGGCAAAGCTTTTGCGCTACTGACTGACCATCTGATTACTGGGAACCGCTCAGGTCTGAGCCTTCCTCGAAGTGGTTTCTAGTCAAACCATCCATACATGTACATATACGATGTACAGTCGGACAGTTCCCGGACTGTTTTTTGGTGTTTTATTTGTTTCAAAGAAGAAAGTCAAAACTTTGCACACTAGTGGGAAAATCATTTTTCTGCACAACAATATGCACATATATTTACATTTTTCTAAAACCTCCTTAGATGAACCATTAGATGTTCATCTGTGTCCATACTTCCATGAACAACGTTGTGTCACGCAACGTGACGTAATCCAAACTTGACGTCAAAAAACATGAATCTCGCCAATCTGATTGGACGTTGTAAACGTCGACGCCGTTCCGCTGTTTGAACACAGACTGTGTGTAGATTCTCTGTTTGCTGGTAAATGTGACCGCCTTGGTGATTTTTCAACAAGCGATAAAGATAAATGAATGTAAATATAAGCAATGAGTTTAATTTTTCTGTTGTTCATGGAGCTATGAACCGCAGTGGGTCGCTAGCAAAGTTTACATGAACCCCTTCGGGGTTCATTCACTTTGCACGCGACCCACTGCGGTTCATAGCTCCATGAACACCAGAAAAATGAAATTCATTTCTTAAGTACATTTAGAGGGTTTTCATCAAATCACCGATTTAGGGCTCAAACTATCGTATAAGCCTTACTGGCTTGCTTGGGCGCTTATATGGATGCCATGACGTCCTTAAATTTAGGTACAAGTCCCATAAAATGGAGGCAACGTCCCGACATGACCACAGCTGTTGACCGGGACGTTAATATCCCTTTAATAGGACATAGGGACGTTAATGTCCCTCTTATGGGACATAGGCAAACACAATAACCCCAGATGTGACGCCGCAGAACGCGGCGTCCCATCCGGGGATATTCTGTTTGCTAAACAAAAATTCATCGAAAAATGGGATAAAAATTAAAAATCACTCCTAACACCCCTAAAATGAAAGTGGGCTCATCCAAATGATAACGATGGGAGAATCCGTTCGTCAAATACTGGCTTGCTTGGGCGCTTATATGGATGCCATGACGTCCTTAAATTTAGGTACAAGTCCCATAAAATGGAGGCAACGTCCCGACATGACCACAGCTGTTGACTGGGACGTTAATATCCCTTTAATAGGACATAGGGACGTTAATGTCCCTCTTATGTGACGCTCCGGTTCCAGCAATAGACTACGAGTCCTATAACTCGAGCTTATTCAATTGCGGTACATCCTTATTGTCATTTACTTTATTTCATATTTAAAGTAAGAATATCAACAACGCAGTATTTGTTTAAATAGTTTTCTCTTGCTTGGTCATGTGTTTAAAACAGAATTTATTTTATTACATGTACATGTACAATTGTATATATAACGTTATCTGTAATAGATATGCCTTTAAACAATTCTAGTGATACATGCATGGACGAAAGTGTTTCATCGTCCCACTAATAGCTAACGTCATACGGAAACAGAAAATGGCTGCAAATGGTTTATGCATGAATGATAAAAAGCTTGTACATAGATTTTTAAATCAACATCGAGCGAGTGAGTCAACACTCCGTTGTTAACAGACGCACGCCGAGACAGGTGCGTCGTCGCCTGTCTCTGTGTGCGTCTGCTAACAACTGACTGATCTGGAGCCTGGATAAATCGTACCCCCCCCCCTCCACTGGAGTAGGGTTGGGTAGCCCGCTCGCAGTCGGCTCGATGTACGGAGAATTCACAAACTCTGTACATAGTGTAAATACCATGGACAATTATTTTAGACTTGCCTTTGTGTTATTTAAAGTTATTATCATCATCATTATGACAGGCAAAATGCCAAATTATAGTGTCTCGTAAGCCTAACAGTCTGTAGCTCGTTTCACGAAGCTCTCTTATGACATATCTTATCTTATGCTCGAGACTACTCTGAGAGTGACTTGTGATCTATCTTAACGGTAAGACTTGTCTTATGATTGAGGTTGTGACTTGCTCATAAGATTTATCTCAATTCAAGGTCAAACACAACAAACAGTTAGTTTCAAGTATGTTAAAAAATTTAGAATTGATTTATATTGGTGATAGCTCAGTGGATTTATGCAAGTAATTTAATTAATAATTTTGCCATAATATGAACCAGGCGATCCGAGATCGAATCCATTTTCTCTCTTTTTTCTTTTTTTTCTTTCTATTTCAATATAAATACATGCACTTAGATCTACCAACTGTTTCATTGTAATGCTATAGGCTATTTCGTCTGCAAATCGAAACCAAATCTCTTTAACTCGAGTGTTTGCCTTGAACACTGTATGATAAACCTGATGCATCGGGCGGCCGATCTGTTTATCATTTGAGGAATTCGCCATATTGAACTTAGGTCTAGTTATACTAGCAATTATGTATACAGTTCATGATGTTTGCAGTTAAAATAAAAAAAATGACACATTGGGGCCCTGAGAAATAATAGATGGGCTGCTTGTACCGCTTGTACCGCTCCAAGCAAAGCTTATACGCTTCTGACTGGCTATCTGATTAGGCTACTGGTTACATTACAAAAACACGCCCATGCAATATACACGGATTTTTTAAGTTGTAAAAATTGTTTGTTTGTTTGTGTTGAGGCTTAACGTCCCAGTCAACAATTTTTCAGTCATGTCGGGACGGAGCCAACGCTTCCTGGGTTTAACCAGTACTGTAGGGAGTAGATGTGCCTTGCTCAAGGACACAACACGGTGACGCTTGTGGGGCTCGAACCCAGGACCTCTCGATTCGGAGTCCGACTTGTAAAAATTGAAAGATTTCAGAAGAAAATCTGTGACATTTTTTGCTCAAAACATAGATTGTGGGTACACGTTAGAACCGCCTCGGCAAGGCGGTTCTAACGAGTACCCACAATCTATGTTTTGGAGCAAAACTAAGAAAAAAAGGTTTACCCCTGCAACCCCCAGTTTTGCTATAAAAAGTGGGGTTCAAGGGGGTAAACATTACACGGACATGTATTCCTGATGAACCGTTCATGTCTGAGCCTGCCTAGAAACCGTGGTTAGGTAAAACCATCCATACACATAAGCCTTACTTTGGTACTTTGTACTGAGCCAAACACAACGCATCACGATTATGGCATGTTTCGCTTTTCAATGAAATGTAATACAGTCTTCCATATATATATGCTGTTCAGCAATCGCCTATGATTTAATAGGGTACAATTTGGCTTTCAGAGTATAGACCATTGAGCTCGAATGAGATTAGCCAATGCGGTTATTTTGGTGGCATGCGACTCCTGAGAGATTCTGGAAGTCAGTCTTCCTTTTGGATCGTGAAAAATGATTAATTTCTCGATACGCTTAATACAGAATGTTACAACCAGACGTTGTTAGATGTGTCAACCGCACGGCAATCTAATCCAGCGGAAATAAAGTTTATTTGTATTACATAACAAAGAAATCGTTGTTGCGTTATAAGCTTGACTGAGTATATTTGAAGCACGTTTTGGATGCCATGGCATCCTAATTTTGTATGAACGCCTCATGAATAGGAGGCAACGTTTCGGCTTGAACATAGCTGTTGAATGTGGCGTTAAGCATTAACTCAAACAAACAAACTAAAATAAAATTTTGGCCTTTATCAATACCGAACCAATGTATAAAAAATATGACTCGGTGGCTCAGTGGTAAGCTATGTTGTCTTCTGTCCAGGCGATCCGAGTTCGAATCCAGTCTTGGTAATATTTTGTTGTGTTTTCCCTTTACATAAAAACGTCCGCCATTTTAAGTTTACTATAAAATAAGTTCAATCATAAGTTGTGTCCTTTGTTAGGACTAAAGTTAGGACATCTTAAGGATGAGACATATCTTATACCGAAATTAGTCCTAAGTTCAAACTTAGGATAAAATTTGTCTTAAAATGCTTTGTGAAACGAGCCCCTGGGTATCAAATGTATATTTTGTTGTATTTGTATATGTATCTGTATTTGATATGTGACACTTAAATAAACCATTACTTACTTACTTACTTACTTCAACCACAACTCAAACAAACAAATAGAAATGTATGTCAAAAGTAAACCGGTCAAAGTAATTGCACTATATATCGAGTAACACTGCTTGTTCCTCTTCGGAGTCGAAAACAATGTTAATTGTTTCTGTACAAGCTGTAAATAATTGTTGCAAATTGGGCTAATCATCCACTGTGTCATCCATCTTGGGTGCCATTTTACTTTGACTCAAAGTAAAATGGCACCCAAGATGGATGACACAGTGGATGATTAGCCTGTCCGTGTTATCTATTTGTGGTATGGAGGAACATAGCCCAAAATGATTGTTGTAAATTACAGTTAAGATACTTTGACCGTACCGTCTTAACCTCTGACATAGATATGCATTTGTTGATCGGACTGCTTAAAGAACTATGTTCGCAATAATGTGACTCTATGACGGTAAACAGTATATGATCACGTACTTCACATGTCACTGGGAAAAGGCGTATATAAAACAAATAGGTGCCCCTTTTACCGTGTTTACAAAACTTCATCACATGAGTTCAAGCTGCACGGTCAAAGTATATTACCTATACAGGTACAGTGACCGCCTTGTTTGTAGTCACCGCCCCGTTTTAACTGTTTTAGTTATCGGAACAAGGAACCAAAATGACCTTTGCCACGACATGTTGACCGTTGAAAATGGCATTATAACATGGACCTTATTATCATTTGGTCCGTTTGAATTCATTTCAGATTTAGAACATAAAAGGCCTTTGTAAGACGAGTATTTGATTCACCCAAGCCTGACGCTTCACATACTTCGGCAAATCGTCAGAAATGAACCCCATTTCGAAACCACTATTCTTATACACTTTGTTTTTGATCACCTTTGTGTTTACATTCATGCTGACAGTCCCCAATTCGCCTCCAAGAATGTACATGGTGAACAAACTACCAAAAGTCATGCATGGCAAAAATGGCGAGGAAATTCCGTATGATAAAAATACACCTGTCATATTCGTTGGAGGGATGCCTCGAAGTGGGACTACTTTGATGCGCGCAATGTTAGATGCACATCCGGATGTGCGCTGTGGCGAAGAGACGCATATTGTACCCTTGTTTCTGGAATTGAGGACAAATCTTGGCGCCAAGGAATACTCCAGAACGAGGCTAACGGAAGCGGGAATCACGGGAGATATTCTAGATGACGCAACGCGGGCCTTCATCCTAGAAATTATTGCGCATCACGGTGAACCTGCCAAGTATCTGTGCAACAAAGACCCTTTTACGCAGAAATCAAGTGTTTACCTAAAGCGTATTTTTCCAAACGCTAAATTTCTTTTTATGGTTCGTGACGGAAGAGCAACTGTACATTCTTTTATTTCCCGAAATGTATCCATAGGCGGATTTGACTTGAAGAGTTATAGACAAAGCTTAGGAATGTGGAACAAAGTCATAACAACGATGTATTCCGAATGTCTCCAAGTGGGGTCTGACAGTTGCATGCCGGTATACTATGAACAGCTTGTGCTGCAGCCTGAGATCTGGATGAGACGAGTCGTAGACTTTCTGGGGATTCCCTGGAACGATTCGATGCTGCATCATGAGGACTTCATCGGCAAGGAAGGGGGCATCTCAATGACAAAGTGGGTTTAATATGGGTGTGATAACTAGGGTTTACGACCGGGTCTGACTCATCCGGGCTGTACAGGTACAAATCTTGTTTAGAGGCTTTAGAAGAGGCTTGTTTAGGGTATTTTGGGATACGGGATATTCACCCATTTTTATTTTGAGATATGGGATATTGGCCCTATTTTGGGGTATTCAGGAATTTTGGGATATGGGATATTGGAATTTATTTTGGGATACGAGTTAAATTAATTTTGGGATATGGGCTATTTTGGGTTGTTTATTTTGGGATATGGGATATTGCCTAACCCCCTAACCAAGCCTCAAGAAAGAACAGAGAGTACTATTTACAAGTATAGTGAAACCAGGACATTGTTTTGAAGTTCATGACCCAGATAAGATTACATTGTATACATGTAACGATCAGTGTGCAGAGTGCAGTTTCAGCCGAAACACGAGTTCGGTATCCGTAAGGATCGGCAAACATGTTTAGTCAATAATCTACCGTATTCGTTCTGATTAGCGCACTCCCTGCTCGTTTTCGAAAATCATGTGCATAAGCGAACACTGCTCGACTAGCAAAATGAGTATGTTATTCCAGTGTTACTCATTATTGCCGTATTAACCGCATCAAACTTTAACTTAGATGATCAAACACTATTTTGCAACTGTTGGAAATCATCATTGGTATTTTTGACGTAGCAATTTCAGAAGTTTATGTGCTGTTTTCGTTCCTAGTGAGTGCAAACGATACTTTGATACCTTAACTTTATTTTGAAAATTTAAGCGCACTGTACGCGAATACTGCGTTTACACTATGTTCCCGGCGGTCACGGCGGCCTCGTTTCAGACCACCGTGATCAAAACGGGATAACCGTGAGGTAACGCAGGGGAACGGGATAGGCAAACGTAGCACGCCGGGATAACCGTGACAAATTTTTTGACAAAATCTGCCACGGCAGTCACGGCGGAAATGAGAAACGTAATGGGCCGTGATAAAACGGGATGAACGTAACACATCGTGACAGAACGTAACAGTACGTAGCGAAACTTGGCAACGGGAGGCTAGTGAATAGCCCGTCAAGCTACGGATCTTCCACGTTCTGTTGCGTTAGATCACGGTCGTCTCACGTCTCGTCCCGTTTCCAACGGAATACTCAACACGTTTTGTTGCGTTAAGTTACGGTGCGTTGCGGTCTTTGACGGTGTTCACCCCGTTCTACTACGTATGTCACGTTATGTTACGGTTATCACGGCGTGTGAAGTTTATAGATATAAAATGGCATATCATGGGGACAAGTTCCTTCATATTGGAGAAGTCACTGAAGTGAACAATACAGACCATACGCTGCACTATGCAACTGAAGAAGAATTACAATCCCGAACTTTCTTAATCAACTCTGCAGTCGGTTGTTGAGGAGCGCGGTTGTTATTATTTCAAAGGATTTATTCGTATACAAAAGGAAAAAAAAACGTGCTTTAAATTGTATGGTGTCTACGTTTCGTCCGTAGCTGACCTTGGCAGACCGAAAAAACGTGTTACGCCTTGGTCAAAACGCAACTGACCGCAACAGAACGTAACAGGCCGTAATAGAACGTGCTAATAACCGTGATAGATCATGGATAACCGTAACGTACCTTAGCGCCTCCGTGACACACCGGCTTATCACTACCACGGCGTGTTACGGATATCGTAATACAACGTAAGAAAACGTAACAAAACGTAATAGATCTTGAAAATCAGAGAAATATATTACCAAAACTCCACGACACGCTACGTTTCTAGCAAACGGGGCTGCCGGGGCCGCCGGGAACAAAGTGTAAACGCAGTATAAGGTTCTAGAATGAAAACGGTAGTTTTTAACAGACAGTGGTATAGTATTTCTAAATCAGGTCTATTTCTGTTCCAGTTCCGAGCCGTCCGCCGACCAAGTGATTAAGCCAGTGAACGTCGCCTCTCTATACAGTTGGGTCGGCCACATACCCCAGGACGTTGTCGAAGATATGCCCAAAATTGCCCCCATGCTCAGAGCCCTGGGGTACGATCCCCTGGCTAACCCTCCTAACTACGGCGAGCCCGAAGCGCGAGTGAAGGACAATACGGTACATATTGAACAAGACGCGGATTACTGGAGACAACGGGCGGAGGAAATAGCGGCTGATAACCCCTTGAAAAACCTCACACTGAAATACCAGCAGAAAATGAAAGAAAACTTGGAAATGGTGAAGAAAATCAAAGAAAAGGCTATGAATAAAACTAATATTGATGATAATGTGTGAAGCAAATTTTTAATAATATGATTAAATGCGCTGCGCAAACAGCAAGCATATTCATGAATTTCATGTACGAAAACAAAGACGCAGCCTGGCAGCTGTGTGGTAATTTTCATCGCAGCGGAGGTAACCCCTTTGTTTGACATTCCGACATGTCAATCATTCAATAATCTTGTGTAGCTTGTTGTACAGTATTGTTTGAGTCGAACTTTGTCGAAAATTTCGAAGATAGGTTGTCTTCATACTAGTAGTTGATGGGGTGACAGTGAAAACCCGTAGTGAAAACACATGTATATATGAAATTTCGATGTTTGCTAAAGTGTTCTGTGCGTATATTTTTCTAGTAAAACGTATGAATGTATCTGATTTCATGTTAACACAAAGGGCACTGATCATGGAATTAAAATGCAATGTCAGTTTGCATGTTGATCTGCATTTTGTTCGCATATATAATAAATGACAAACATGGTTTGCCCATTGCCCTTGAAAAGAAGTAATTGGCCGTACAGCTCCTATCTGCCGTACTGTTTCTCTGCGTATCCGTTCGTCAACTTTTCTTGAAATATCGTTTTCCCGTGACCCCCGCTACTGTCATCGACTGGAAATAAAATGAGACGCGTCATGAGAAAACAGCACTTTGCAAATGCATAAACAAAGGGCCTAGGCGCAGATCAGCTGATCAGCGTCTTTGTTTCCGCTAAACGGATAATTGCAATCATTCCTGCTCTGCTTTTATTCAAAATGTCTAGACTTCTTCTGTAAGTTTTGCGTCAGACCCGATCGAACTTTTAGTATTACTAATTTACTGGATAATACAGGTATTGAAATCTTACCGTGCGCGGTAGCTCGGTCTCGGTCTCTCATATACCTTTGTTGCCTAAACTTTAATCAGTTCAATTATTCATACAGCCAAAAAACAACATGATTTTATTGCATTTTGTGTCAGATGAATGGGACTACTTTGCCCTTCCCCTACCAAGACTAAATGAACAGCTGCATGAGAAAATAAATAAACTGGGTTTCCGACCAGGACTGACACAAACCAGCCTGTACTGCCTAAGACGACGGTTATACTTAGGAAAAAGAGGTATTGTACTATCCATGAAGCGAAAACAAAAGCGCTGATCAGCTGTGCAGTTACTGCACAGATGATATGCGCGTTTGTTTTCGCCTAGGCATGTTGTTGCTGTTTTTTTTCCTGCCCATGCTCAATGATCAATGCTTGACAAAAGATGTCAGAAATGATTTCGTGAGATTGGTCTCTAAGAACGTTTTTAGCCCTAATAAGTCTGGTGCCCTTTTGTGGGACATGGGCCGATAGTATACCCCCAGATGTGACGCGACAGAACGTGGCGTCCCATCTGGGGTTATTCTGTATGGCTAGAGTATTTTCATAGCAAAACGTATTTTTAAAAACACATCTGATGCCCCTTAACATGAAAGTGGACTCATCCAAATCATAATAAAATCGCAAAGTCCACTTAGTACAAATAGGTTTAATCATAGTCACCTGAACCAATTCATCATCTATAATTTCTCTGTCCATATGCTGAACCTTGCCATTAGGGTCTTTAGGTGTGATAACTGTTTTAATCTTCCCATTCTCCCAAGTTGATATCGCCTGAAAAACATTACGAAAAACTCGCCCATGCAATATACAGAGATTTTTTAAGTTGTAAAAATTGAAAATTTTCAGTAGAAAATCTTTGATATTTTTCTTATTTTTGCTCAAAACATAGCAAAAATAAGAAAAATAACTATACCCCTGTAAACCCCAGTTTTGCTATTTAAAAGTGGGGTATACAGTACACGGACATGTTTTCCTGATGAAGAAATACCACTCGGAACTATTTTTATACCAGATTTTATTAATACCTTCCAGCATTGGTGCCTAATTGTTAACTGGGACCCACGAATGGCAAAAAATGTCCTCAAAGATAAAACCATTATTAAGCAACCATAAAAATTGTGCTGGGATGCAAGGTAGAATTGATCGTCCCGGGTGCAAATCAAACTGATCCAAAGATGACTAAGATGGTTTAGCCCAGAATATGCATGCGTTACCCATTCCAGGAGTATTCATAAATCATGTAACGCTGTTCCAGTCGCTCTTTTACAATAATCTTAGTTTTAAATTTTTGGAGAGAGCGCTGGCTTAGCGGTAGGCCTACTTTACGACAAATACACAGAGCGAAGAGTTCGATACCCTCCTTCCACCGTGAAGTGTTCTTGAGCAAAACATTAAATGACACTGGCTAACACCAGATTCATTTTATAAAATCCCTTTGAATATCTAGGAAACCGTCAGAATTTAGAAAATAGATGGCATCTGGTTAGTAAGTGATGCGTTTCTAAAATGTTTCAGTATATATGAGCCGCCTCATGAGAAGACCAACAATCTGCATATGCGAAAACAAAGACGCAGATCAGCTTCGCGGTAACCGCGAAGCTGATCAGCGCCTTTGTTTTCGCTTCAAGGATAGTACAATTTCTCTTCTTTCTAATGCTGAAATTTCAATCCTCTAGCCTGTTTCTGTGCTTGTACATGCTGGTTTATGTCAGACCTGGTCGGAAACGACATTGTTGGTTTTCTCATGAGATGGCTCAATTATAAAACCATCAGAGTATGTGACACAAAAAGCTGACTTACGACGCAGGGCTTATCCTCAGGCGGGGGACTGACTTCGTACTCTTCTCCGAGTTTGAACGAGACAGTTATAGTTTTAGGCCCGACCACGGTCGACACCGTGATGACGTCATCTTCGACCTTAATCGTCATTGACGGGTTGACCAAGCCAATCAACTTTCTCTTTAGGTATCCCGTGCCTGCAAGGAAAACATCAACCAAAAATAGGCTTATTGGCCTCTAAAACACTACTGACAATTACGTGGTATTGTTTACATACAAACCAATAAATGATCGGTAACACACAAGTTGCATTTGAGAACGAGGTTGAGATGAAAAAAAAATCGAGTTTTCTCCTACAGCGTCTCTTTTGCTGACTGACAGATGGGTGCAGTCAAAGCAGAAATTGAATATTTATTGAAAGAAAGTAACATAAGAAATCCCGGTTATTTCGTTTTCGCAAACAATTCAATGTTCGTTTGTGTTGGAAGCACTGTATATGTTCATGGGGCGGAAGTGTTTGCAAAAACGAAAAAACCTGGATTTCTTAAAAAATGTTCAATTTCTGCATGGACTGCGCCTATCTATTAGTTAATAGAGTATAAAATGGTACAGGAGAACTCGATTTTTTTCATCTCAACTTCGGTTGTGCCGTCACCGATCATTGTATACAATACCACGTACTTGTTTATCAGCTGTGATAAAAGTAAGCTACAAATCAGGCCTACCCCGTGTATATAATTCGAAGCTGAACTACAGAGCTGAACGATGTTAAGTCTATGTAAGAGCCATCATTCTTTTAAACGGATATAACGACAACACCGTACTGGGCAGTGATATAACCGTATCCAGTAAGGACGTACTGGGCAGTGATGTTGCAACTGATACTAATGCATCAGAATGCAGCTGAAATTGTAAAGCGGACATGGCTATATATGTATCTATGTTGAATGTACACATTTCGAAGACATGCCCATGCAATAAACGGAGATTTTTTTAAGTTGTAAAAATTGAAAATTTTCAGCAGAAAAATTTTGATAATTTCTTATTTTTGCTCAAAACATAGATTGTGGGTACACGTTAGAACTGCCTCTAACCTGCACACCCCAGTTTTGCTATATAAAAGTGGGGTTCAAGGGGGTATGCATTACACGGATATGTATTCCTGATGATGTATGCGGGGATGTATGCCTAGCATTTCAATTCAGCGATGTGCTTAACAATGCAACAAGACAGACCAGTCCGAACATTCGTCTAGTTTCATCCGCCGTGCACGGCACACATTGATGTACATTGTAAGTCTCGAGAGGCCTGTATAGCATAGTACAATGAGCAGCGTAGTAAGAGACTTATCTACATAAAGCACCAGTCATTTGTATCCCCGGCTCCCCTAGGACCGGGGAATAGCGGGGCTTTTAGCTTTTCAAATCTTAAAGCCCTGGTAAAAGCCCTAGCTATCCCCGGCCCCAAATGACTGGTGCATAAAAAGATTTTCAAACAAAGTCGAAAAAAAAAACTCTTACCCATCGCCTCTAGTAACTTATCCCCATTCTCAAACTTGTACGAACTCCATTTCCCTTCAAACTGAGCCTTGATTTCCGCCGCCATTGCAACAAATATAAACAAAATATAATGGACACACAAAATAAATAATCACATTTTAAAGGTTAACTCTAGGTGTTATCAGCCATCCTAGCTAATTTAAAAGGTTATTTTCTGTTTGGTTTTCATTATCAGTCGCGGTTCACACGAGATCAAGCTATGTTGAAGACATATTATGCGTTGTCACTGTTTGACCTGTCTACATTTGACTTCATATTGTGTTTTCGAACGCAGGATCGCCCCATACGGCAGAACGGTTTTCGTCATATATGGCTAAAAGTCATCTGCAGCATAATCAAGCCGCGTCACGAGAAAACCGGTATTCGGAGTTCCCGACCAGGTCCGACACAAACATGCCTACGTCATGCAATCGCAGAAAAAGGCTAGAAGCTTTAAATTTTGTAAATAAGTAATAGAGGAATCGTACTATCCGTGAACCGAAAACAAAGACGCTGATCAGCTGTGCAGTGTAACTGCGAAAACAAAGACGCTGATCAGCTGTGCAGTGTTACTGCACAGCTGATCAGCGTCTTTGTTTTCGCATAGGTAAAAATCCGGTTTTCTCATGAGACGGCTCCTTTGATATATCGCTATATCATTTCAGTAACATGTATATGTGTTCGCAAAATTTGCATGAAAATGTTATTAACACAGGATTTGTTTCAAAACTGGGTATCAGGTTGTTTCGTACATTTGTATCTTATTTCAACAAAATGACCTACTAATTATTAATAACAATCTCTAACCAAACACATAAGAATATGTGTCTTATGTCATGATAAAATCTAGGTAATCATTTGTTGGCTTAGTACATTAGTACCCATCTACCTCAGTCCTTTATAAAATCAGTAGCTGGCTTTTAATTGTCCGAGTAGCCGAGTAAGCTGTTTAACACGGCTAACAAACCTTTAAATGCGTAACCGCGGTTAAGAAAAGAAATCCGATTCATGTCCTTCCGGTTTCGCATCAGATGACCAACAAAAGGTAAACAAACTTTTGCAGCTCGTGTTTCCGAGTAAAATATTTCGATTCGAAGACAAATATAATAATTCTCTCAATGCTATTTTATTAGTTAGACATTGTTATATTTGGACCCCAAAGGATTTCCAGAATTTTTTCTTTATAATCATGATTTTTATTCCCTTCCCCCAAACACATGTTGGGATTGCATTGTACACGACGAAAATGTGGGTCAGTCGCAGGGATATTTTTAGATTCCCGCTCATTACGTCCATATTAACGGAAAGCAATACAGTGCGCAGATGATTTTAACATTGTGTGAGGTCTGGTGACAGTTTCGTTGCCTCTGGCCAATGCATTCTATGCGTATGTGGTTAAAAGCTGTGTCAACATTTCGGTTACGAATTTAATCATTAGAATGATAGCAATATAATCATTATAGAACACATGTATTAAAGTTTTATGTTTTTGTTAATTGTTTTACGCTGAAGATTACTGTCACATTCTCTCGTCCTTTCTTAATAGGTGCTTACTCAAATTTTGTGTGTTTGTGATATTTGCAGTAAAAATGTTTGATATGAAATAATACAAACTGTCTATGAAATACATGTAATACAATAGTTCACATGCATGATATCCCTGTTCATGAAGACGATTTTACAGCATTCTGTATACTTTAATTTGTTTTTTTTTCTTGGTTTTATGTCTTTCAAAACGCTTTACAGGGAAATAAATACCATAACTTGAACAGGCTCAGGTTTTCAAACGTATCTTGAAATATATCCTTCATATTTTAATGATTAAATGCGTACCCATCTTTTCCTTTCCTTCAAATCGATAATGCCGGGCACTAACACAACGAAATACTGGCACAGACATCAGATGCAATTTAGTTAATACATATCTGTAAATTTGTCGTGGAACAATCACTAAAATTTGATATTTACCAGCAAATTGTCCAATTTTTAGTTGTATTTCGCCGACTTTGGCCTTGTTGGAACACCAGGTTCGAAGAAGGGAATAAATAACTCAAAGACCATCAAATTATTTTGCGAGCTACTTTGGTGCTGACTTACAATAGTAAATAAGTGACAAAATAGCATTCATAGATAAACGATATATTTCTGTACTAAAATATAATCATCAATCGATCCTAGTAGTGTATGTTTTGTTTACCTTTTCTTGGTCTTCATATGCGCAACCGGAAGGGCGTGAATCGGATTTTCTTTCTTAACCGGCGGTTACGCATTTAAAGGTTTGTTAGCCGTGTTTAAGGGATACAAGATAATCTTATCACCCATCCATTAGGTTTTGTTTAGAGACCTGTAAACTCCTAGGAGGACTGTCAACCAAGACTAATGAGTTCCCCCTGCCCAGCTAGATTTTTGTGTAGAGAACTAGCCTAACTCCTAGATGAGTTGCCTTCCAAGGCTAACGAGCCCCATCTGCACCGCATGACAACAGGTAGTACTGATTACATGTTACAGTAGCAGTTAAACTGACCTGACCTGAACAGGTCTCTAAACAAATAAAGAAGGGTAGATGGAGCTCTTCAGCTGTGGCCAGCAATTCATCTAGAAGAAGGAAACTCCAAAATCAAACCTGTGTGTCTGGATATGCCTAGTCCAGATATGCAAAGACTGTTTCGGTAGACGGAGCGGAAGAAATCACCTGATTCAACGGTTCAGAAAGCGATACAGCAACATGTTGTGGAACATGCAGAGCGTGACAAGGCACTAAAGATGTTACGGTCATCCACTGCATCCAAACCCAACTCCAGACGTCTTGACCTGTGTCTTGCCTCTGGGCGCAGCTGGGCGAGGACAAGAGAGTGAGGTTGACGTTGCGCACCTCTTCCTCACTATAATCCAATTTCATAGCGCATGTCATCTTATTTCTCAACACACAAGCACTTGCATACACAACAATTTCATCACACTTGCACCCACATACCTACAAAGTCCTGTGGCGATGGGCGAGTGGCGAAGCAGCAGGTGTAGGACACACTGGGAGCTGTAGTTGCAGACCTGCACACAGGCGGCTCAGTTCTAATGGTCGCTTTCTGTGAGGAGAAGCAGTAAGCAGAATTCGGCAGTCGGCTGAGCGACTGAGCAGACCTATTTAGGACCGCACTGCTCACCCCCGTAGCATGGGGAAGGGGCTAGAAAAGGTGCCCTAAACAATTGCCTGCTTCAAACCCCCTGGCTGGTTAACCGCGATCAGCGGGGATCCCCTTAAGCGGTCGAAATACAAAGAAAAAAGCTAGAGTAATTCCCTTACGGATTGGCGCATGGAATGTGCGTACTTTAATGGACAATGCTGGGTCAGATAGACCACAGCGTAGAACGGCCCTTGTGGGCAGAGAACTTGGGAGGTATGATATACAGATAGCTGCATTGAGTGAGACTCGGTTCGCAGATGTTGGGGAGATCAAAGAAGTTGGTGCTGGATACACCTTCTTCTGGAGTGGACGCAAAAGTGAAGAGAGGCGTGAAGCAGGAGTTGGCTTTGCCATCAAAACAGAACTTGTTGGTAAGCTGTCAGGATTGCCAAAAGGCATTAATGACCGTCTAATGACATTGAGACTTCCTCTGTCAGGCAATAAACATGCAACTATTGTCAGTGCTTATGCACCCACAATGACCAATCCAGATGAGGTCAAGGACAAGTTCTATGATGACCTAGACAATGTTATTTCTGCAACACCCCGCACAGACAAGCTTATCCTTCTTGGCGACTTTAATGCCAGAGTGGGTACAGACCACCAGACCTGGGAAGGAGTTATAGGTCCAGAAGGGGTTGGAAAGTGCAACAGCAATGGTCTCTTGCTTCTCAGGAAGTGTGCTGAACATGACCTTCTAATCACCAACACAGTCTTCCGTCTACCTAATAGGAACAAAACATCCTGGATGCATCCCCGTTCCAAACACTGGCATCTCATAGACTATGTCATAGTGCGGAGAACAGACAGGCAGGATGTTAAAGTGACAAAGACTATGTGTGGTGCAGACTGCTGGACAGATCATAGACTGGTTGTCGGCAAACTCAACCTAAGAATACAGCCTGCGAGGCGACCTCAAGGCAAGAAAGCTCCTAAGAGACTGGATGTCTCAAAGCTGAATAAAGACAGCATGAGACAAGATTTCTTAACAGACATTTGCAACCAACTTGATGCAATGAATCTCAGTTCAGAGGACCCCGAAGAAAACTGGACAGTTTTCCATAAAACAGTTCTTTCTTCAGCTGCAAGCACCTTAGGCCATCCATCTCGCAAACATCAAGACTGGTTTGATGAGAATGATGACGAAATTCAGAGGCTTCTTGAAGAAAAGCACCGATTGCACAAGGCACATCAAGATGATACTAGCTCAGTATCAAAGAAAGCAGCCTACAGCAACATTTGTAAGACCAAGCTTAGGGACATGCAAGATTCCTGGCTGAGGAAGAAAACAGAAGAAATTCAGTCTTTTGCGGGTAGAAAGGACATGAAGAAATTTCATGATGCACTGAAAACCATTTATGGTCCAAAGAGTTCTGGAGCCACCACATTGCTCAGTGCAGATGGAAACACTCTTCTCACAGATAAAGAAGCTATCTTGGAAAGGTGGGCAGAACACTTCAATAGTGTGCTTAATCGACCATCAAGCATCAATGAGGATGCAATCGACAGACTTCCACAGATAGAGTGCAATGTTCTGTTAGATGAATTTCCTACCGTTACGGAAACAAGAAAAGCAGTTCAACAACTATCATCTGGCAAAGCCCCAGGTGCAGATGCAATTCCTGCCGAAGTTTACAAGGCTGGGGGGCTACCCATGGCAGAGAAACTGACAGAGTTGTTTCACTGTATGTGGAGAAAGGAGGCTATCCCACAAGAATTTAAGGATGCATCCATAATCCACCTATACAAGCGGAAAGGAAATCCTCAAGTCTGTGGCAATCACAGAGGCATCTCCCTCCTATCAATTGCTGGGAAGATACTTGCAAAAATTCTGTTGAATCGTCTGAATGTTCATCTTGATCAGACGGGACTTATCCCAGAAGGTCAATGTGGATTCAGAAAAGACAGAGGGACAATAGACATGACATTCACAGCAAGACAGCTTCAGGAGAAATGCCAAGAACAGAATGTAGATCTATACATGACGTTTGTTGACCTCACCAAAGCTTTTGACACTGTTAGTCGTGATGGACTCTGGAAAATCATGGCCAAGTTTGGCTGTCCACCCAGATTCATAGCAATGGTGCGGCAGTTTCATGATGGCATGCAGGCACGTGTGCAAAATGATGGAGAGTTCTCTGAACCATTTGAAGTAACAAATGGGGTCAAACAAGGCTGTGTTCTGGCACCAACACTGTTCAGCATGATGTTTTCTGCCATGCTTATTGATGCTTTTCAGGACAGTGACACTGGTTTTCCAATCAGGTACCGTTTTGATGGCAACATATTCAACCTCAGAAGGTTGCAAGCCAAAACTAAGGTCCAGACTGATGTGCTAGATGAGCTCCTCTATGCAGATGATATGGATAAGAATGCCAGCACAGAGGCAAAAATGCAAAGAGCCATGGATCAAGTCTCACAGTCATGTGATAACTATGATCTCACAATCAGCACAAAAAAGACAGAGGTTGTACACCAACCAGCGCCCGGAAAGCCATATAATGAACCAACCATCACTGTCAATGGGCAAAAACTGAAAGTTGTTGACAAGTTCACCTACCTGGGAAGCACTCTCTCCAGAGCAGTGCATATTGATGATGAGATCACTGCCAGAATTGCAAAGGCTAGTGTGGCATTCGGACGACTCCGTGCAAATGTCTGGGAGCGAAATGGAATCAAGCTTGACACCAAGCTGAAAGTCTACAAGGCTGTGGTACTGCCAACCCTCTTGTATGCATGTGAGACTTGGACAGTATACCAACGCCATGCAAAGAGACTTAACCATTTCCACTTAAGCTGTTTGAGAAAGTTGTTAAAAATCAAGTGGCAGGACAAGATTCCAGACACAGAGGTCCTGACGAAAGCAGGGATGCAAAGCATGCATACAGTCTTAAAGCTAGCACAGCTAAGATGGACTGCCCATGTTATAAGAATGCCTGATGCGCGACTTCCAAAGAAAGTTTTCTATGGAGAACTACAGGAGGGAAAGCGCTCTCAAGGTGGCCAGAAGAAACGCTACAAAGACACCCTCAAAGCCTCTCTGAAGGATTTCGAAATACCAATGGGGTCCTGGGAACAGACTGCACAGGAGCGATCAAAGTGGCGAGGTCTCATCAACAAAGGAGCAGCTCTTTATGAAAAGAAGAGAATCTGTGAAGCTGAAAGAAAGCGAAGAGAGCGCAAAGCCAAAACAAATGTGCCACCATCAGACTCTATGACATTGACTTGCTCTACTTGCAACCGACAGTTTAGAGCCAGAATTGGCCTAGTCAGCCATCAAAGAACTCACCAACACACATCAGCACTATTCAAGAAATAATGATGGTATTTCTCATTAGTGAGAGACGAACTATCATCACCCATCCAAAACCTTGCGATGGCTATAGTTTTCCCTTGTTTGTCCCAGATTTTCGATATTTTTTACAATATTCATGAATATGCAAATAAGATAATTTTCATAAAGGCCCATGACATCAATAAATTTTTCATATGATATTACTGGTTCAATAACAAAGTGTCACAATCATCGTTTGGGCATAATTTAATTTTGTTTATTTATGGATTTTTAACGATTTTTTCTGTCATTTTTAATGTTTTCATTAAAATTCGTGAATATGTAAATTAGATAACAGTAGCATTACTTACCATATGATGAAAGAGCAATGTCTAAAATGAGACCAGATTCAGTGGTCTAGGATAAGTAACAGCAGAGATATCTGACCAATTTTGTGTGCACACCCCTATGCTAAAGTATCACACTAACGGTTGCCATGGAAACCATGCATTTTTTATAGTGCAAAAGAGTTAATCTTTGAGGCATTTCTGGGGTCCCACTGTACGATTTGGCACCCATGAAAAATTGTCCTGGGGCTGCAAGGTAGGTCAAATTAGCCCCCAGGGTAGATCTACATGTAGATAAATATAATTCCGTCGCAATATGACTGATAATTGTTGACTGGGACGTTAAACCCCAAACCAAACAAACAAAACAAAATATAAAAACACAATAAAAGTCCCGCATTTAATTTAATGATTTTGTTAAAATACGCTCATATAAGCACGTGAGCATCACAAATTATACTACTGGAACTACCGTGAGTTCTTGATCAAGTGCAACATCACGAAAACTTGCCCATGCAATATACAAAGATTTTTTTTTTTTTTTTTTTTTTTTTTTTTCAGCTGAAATTTTCATTAGAATTTTTTATATATATTTTATATATTGGATCAAAACATTGATTGAGGTGGTTCTAACGAGTACCCACCTTGAATCAATGTTTTGGAACAAAAATAAGAAAAAATGTATACTCCTGCATACCCCCAGTTTCACTGGGATGCAAGAGGGTATACTTTTCATGGACATGTTTTCCTGATGAAGTTGTTCAAGTGCGATTCCAGGGCATGGTACTGTCAGAATTTTATACTAGCTTAGCGGCTAGAACTCGTTATAAGCCCGAAACTAGAGCTTGACGTTAGCGCAATCCAGCAAGTTTACCGCAGCAGAAAACATCTACATTCTGATCTGTCGTTATTTTTGGTCCATAGAAGAAACCCTTTTGAAAATCAAAGTTGCAGTTACGTCTTCCAAGGTCATTGTCTGAAATCAGAAAAAAGTACTCGTTTTGAGCAGTGGTAGAGCGTCCGACACCACAGGAAGAGGTTTAGCGTTCAAACCCTACCAACGCTATAGCTTATTTTAATATAATGCAAAAAAAATCGTTCTACTCTTTATTGTATTTATTTGAGCCGCGACGGGGAAAACAGACTTCGGCGTTTCTGACCAGGTCTGATCTGTCGTTATTTTTGGTCCATAGAAGAAACCCTTTTGAAAATCAAAGTTGCAGTTACGTCTTCCAAGGTCATTGTCTGAAATCAGAAAAAAGTACTCGTTTTGAGCAGTGGTAGAGCGTCCGACACCACAGGAAGAGGTTTAGCGTTCAAACCCTACCAACGCTATAGCTTATTTTAATATAATGCAAAAAAAAATCGTTCTACTCTTTATTGTATTTATTTGAGCCGCGACGGGGAAAACAGACTTCGGCGTTTCTGACCAGGTCTGACACAAACTGGTCTGTTCAGTCTTAGAAGAAGGACAAAAGCTTAAAATTCCGGATTAAGAAGAAAGGGGGAAGTACTATCCGTGAGCATAGGCATTAACCCGGTTTCATGACGATGTTTTATATAGAACCAGGATGTGATGATGATCCTTCCCTGCTTGACTGATAAATTGTTGACTGGGAAATTCAATGTCAACTTTCGAAAATGAAATGAAAGAAGTTAGTCGGCATTACATATAAAGTAGGTTTTATTTATCTATATTTTTCAGAGCAAAGGGGACTGGAATCCGTTCCTTTAAAACAATGTGTCCAGATAAATGCTTCGCTACAATCCGAAATTCCAAGCTTCCGTCTTCTGTTCATTGCCTGAAGGCAAGAAGGCGACTCTTTGAGATTCGAATTCTGTAATGATCATGATCTAAAAACGTATAAGCCCCGGACCCAAAGCAGTTTTCAATTACGTACATTTAGCTAAACAGCTATCCTACCATGTGGCATTTGAGCAAACTTCTATCGTATGTTGGGCTCGTCATAATTAACGCAACATCCATATTTTTGCGATCTTGCCACGGCGAGAGCGCATATATAACTGAATAGGGCTGGAATCTTGTTAAACGACCATCGACTTCCGGTTGTACTTGATTGGACGAGGCAGCTCCGATTGGGTCACACTAAATACCGCATGCCGGGGTTCCGGGTCATTTCGGCCTATAACCATTTCGGCCCATGACCACTTCGGCCCATAACCATTTCGGCCCATACCATTTCGGCCCATAATTTGTTTTATAGATAGGGACTTTTGATTTTCCTTACAAGTTTTATTTAAAAAATAGTACCGATTTTGGAGCCATTTGATCCATATTTTATTTCATAGATAGGGACTATTGATTTGTTGCATTTGGTTTTTGTTACAAGTTTTATTTTATAATAGGGCCGATTTCGGAGCCTGCAAATGACTTTCTCTTCGATTTTGGGTCTCGTTGAAGTATAGCAACAATGTCAGTTCTAGATAATGATTCAAACTTGGGTTGGGGTGTGTTTTTGTCATGGCAACAATGTCAGTTCTAGATAATGATTCAAACTTGGGTTGGGGTGTGTTTTTGTCATGGCAACAATGTCAGTTCTAGATAATGATTCAAACTTGTGTTGGGATGTGTTTTTGTCATGGCAACAATGTCAGTTCTAGATAATGATTCAAACTTGGGTTGGGATATGTTTTTGTCATGGCAACAATGTCAGCTCTAGATAATGATTCAAACTTGGGTTCATCAGGAAAACATGTCCGTGCAATGAATACCCCCTGAACCCCACTTTTATATAGCAAAACTGGGGTATGCAGGGGTATACCTATTTTTCTTATTTTTGCTCCAAAACATAGATTGTGGGTACTCGTTAGAACCGCCTCGGCGAGGCGGTTCTAACGTGTACCCACAATGTATGTTTTGAGCAAAAATAAGAAAAATATTGAAAAAATTCTACTGAAAATTTTCATTTTTTTACAACTTTAAAAATCTCTGTATATTGCATGGGCATGTTTTCATAATGTGGGATGTGTTTTTGTCATGTTTGTCATGTTTGTCTTTAGTACTTTATTAATATTTAAACACATTGTGTTCAACAGGCTGTGGCACTTGATTAGTGCTAAGCCGGGGCCAAGCTTGTGGAAACATTAATAAATTAATTGAAATTATTTTGGGTTAAATTTGTTAAAATCAAATTTAAGAAAATTTACTTTGAAAAAAGGAATAAATTAAAAAAATAAAATAAAATTTGAAAGTGTGTTTCTTTTTGCTAATTTCAACATAATGTACACCGTAAAACAACGAAACGGTATGGCGAAGATGGACCCAGACCACAATTAATTTTACTATATAGTTTAATCGACATTGCTGGCTTTGTTTTGAAGCTTTTCTGCAAGCTAGCAGGGCATGCCAGTTGTTTTAATCAAGTGTAAAGTATAACGTGACCTGCTCGTTTTCGAGCTATTTTAACTTTTCAAATATGACTGTTGGTATGATGCTCGTGCGCCGTGTCTACTAGCACTAACAGGGAGGTAATTCGCCCCCAGTATTTTACCAAATAAACAGATAGCTGGACTGTTATAACATTTTCTGAAAGCTCATGCAATGGTCTATTCAGAATGTTACAACAAGCAGAATGTTCACATAAACTGGCAGTCTTACACCCCAGTGAATGGGGGTGTAACGAACGGCCGAACCAAGCCACAGAAACCCCGTCGGTGGAAAAGCATGCTCATCCACCAAGGGTGGTTTACTGCGCTATATACCTAACACTTACTCTAATCACAAAGTTTCGAGTTTCTAATTTGCATATTACTACCCGCTAATATGCCGCTAATACGTTGCACCAACGTATTTTACAAGGGAGACTATCCCGTTACATTACTTCCCCCTCCGAGAAGACTCGCCCCGAGTCTTGGCCTGGGGACTACATGGGTAAGGCAACTCCGTTCTGGCAGTTGTCATCATCCCACCGCTGCCACCAAATGTAACGAACGGCCGAGCCAAGCCACAGAAACCCCGTCGGTGGAAAAGCATGCTCATCCACCAAGGGTGGTTTACTGCGCTATATACCTAACACTTACTCTAATCACAAAGTTTCGAGTTTCTAATTTGCATATTACTACCCGCTAATATGCCGCTAATACGTTGCACCAACGTATTTTACAAGGGAGACTATCCCGTTACAGGGGAACTACTTTGTGTGAAAGTAAATCCGAATCGTGTACGATTTAAGGGAAGTAATTGTGATCTGATTCCAGGTATGAAAGATCACGTTGAACCGAGCTGCCAGTCGTTTCGATCTGTGGTTATCGCCGTGGGTTTATACGTGGTCATACAGTGAATGTAGTGCTGAGAGATCGCTTGAGCGTTTTGAAAACGCTTATACTTGTAATTTACCGTCCAAAATTGATCATGACTCTAATCCATGTTTTAATGGACTACCACGAAACGGTTATCGTCACGAAAAACGAGCTATTTTACAGGTATAAGAATAGCGAACCAGCCAAATGACATGTGTCGCGTAACTTCCATATGAAAGGTAAGGTATGAAAGCCCTAGGCCGAGCCCAGCTGCCGAGCCAGGTTCATTTCGGCCACATAAGCCGATTTCACCTGGTTTAGGGCGTACAAATTCGCCAGTACCATTTAACTGCCAAATTTTACAAGGAAGCATGTTCGAATTAAACATGAGATCATGAATTACAACCATCTTAAACTAAATCTCATAGTTGTTGCGGCATATTGCCGCGAGAATACAGTGAAAATAGTGCTGTGAAAGAACCCGAAAAGCTGAAACTTGCCATTTGTTAATGTTCTATTGCATAGGAAACCGCAAGTGGAACTGGAAGTAAAATAACAAAATACAAATAATACTGTATGTACAGTTATAATCTGGTACACATAAAAACATCATTATGAATGAAATCCGTTTAGAGTATCTCAGAAAACGAGAACACAATATGTATTAACATCTTGACTAGATTCCATCCTAGTTTAAACCACTGGTAGCCAGATGCACGTATACGTATACATGTCATGCGAAGAGCAACAAAAATATCAATATGGATCAATATTAATAAAAGGTTATTGAATGGCCTCAAAACTTACAAGAATAAAATCGATTAGACTGTCTTTTATGCATACACGATTCATAACCTAGATGTATTTTACAATCTCAAAATATGAAACTGATAGGACGGAAAGACAAATTAAATACTTGATATGTTTTTAAGTTATCTTATCGAGTCACGTGACAATTGTGTATCATGTGACATGTATCATTTCGGTTTCAAATTGAAAACATAGATGGTTGTATGGGTTTGTGATTTTGAAGATGTGGAAAATTACTACACTGCTTATCTGCATTTGGCAGGCGCATGGTATGATATGCCTCTCTCTCTCTCTCTCTCTCTCTCTCTCTCTCAAACACACACACGCAAATACACGCACGCACACATACACGATTGAGGGAATAACATGTAGTCAATCATCATATTGCACACTATCAGTTGTTTTATATAATAAGTATCCATGCTACCGTAACTTTCAATGTAATAGGTCTACTTATTTACTCACATAATATATGTATAATCTACATTTTAATGTAGCTGCTGACGTATTCGACTTTAGAATTAAAGATGACGGCTCCTATGCGCTATCAGCCGACGGAAAACTATGGTTAGAAAGTGGCCCGACATTCTTCAACGGTTTTGGCAAAACGTGGTCAACAAATAGCTCTGCCAATCCACTGATGCTGAAGAAAGTAACCAAGCAGAATGGTACCGCGCCGACAGAAAAATGGGCGAAAACGATGTTTCAGTACGAGCTTGGAGACACTAACACCACTGTTATCGCGACCGTAATGCTGTACAGTGGTGTATGTGGTAGCGGGGTTCTCTTCACACAGAGTTTTCCGGACGGTGCGGTCGATACAAAAAGCCAGAGTGGAAGTTATGACGAAACGTTATCGGGGTTTCCTTCTTTTAAAGTCCAGAATGGGAGCGAGGCTCTGGGCTACTTGTCATACGGGGGTTCAATGTTCGGTTGGAGCGACCTTCACATTGGGACATTCGATAGTAAAACAGACAGCATCAGAGATGGTATAAAAGGAGGCCCTCTGTCAATCTTCAACATGATAGGGGAGGCTATAGTTATTTCCCCTTTCAACAACTTCATGGCAGCCTCGTTATGGCATGACTCGAAAATGAGTCACGTGGCCTGGGGAATCATGAGCGGTGTTAACGAGATACCGAAGGGATTTAGTTACAGCACCTTGATGGTGTTCGATACCGGGATTAATCGAGCTTTTCAGACGTGGGGCAAGGTGATGAGTCTACCGTTTGGTTCCCAACACGCGAAGGAGAGACAGACGAAAGTTGAAAGCGATCTGAGTCTGAATTATCTAGGTTACTGGACAGATAATGGTGCTTACTATTATTATCATACAGAGAGTGGTAAATCGTACGAAGACACGATGCTGGATGTTAAAAAATATGTCGATGACAATCATATTCCCTATAAATATCTTCAGTTAGACTCATGGTGGTACCCCAAAGACAGCAGTGGTGCCGTCATCACGTGGACCCCCATGAAGGAGGTATTTCCCGATGGTATCAAGTACGTGAGTGACAAAACAAATTGGCCAATCGGCGCGCATAATAGATATTGGTCGAAAAATACGCCATATGCAAAACAAAATGGCGGAAATTTTACTTTTGTGATGGGCGAAAAAGCGGCGGTTCCCAATGATCCGAAGTTCTGGGAATACTTGTTGGCGCAGGCTAGAGGCTGGGGACTGTTCCTCTACGAGCAGGACTGGCTATATGTGACGAACCGAGAAGTCAGTGCGCTCGAGACAAGTCTTACTCTAGGACATGACTGGTTGATGCAGATGGCTGATGGTGCGGCGAAGAATAATCAGACTATTCAGTACTGTATGTCATACTCCAGGCATGCCATGCAAAGTTTGGAATTTCCAACGGTGACGCAGGCCCGAGTCAGCGGCGACTACCTCCACAGTGGGTTTAACCAGTGGCGCGTGGGCGTGTCTTCAATATTTGCATGGGCGATGTCCATTCGTCCCTACAAGGATACGTTTTGGACTACCTCGGTGCAGCCCGGTAACCCCTACCATATCGTAGAGCCCCATCCAGAGCTCCAGGCAGTCGTGGCCTCGCTGACCACAGGTCCCGTCGGACCCAGTGACATGATAAATGGCACAAACATGACATTACTGATGAGATGCTGTAACCAAGACGGTCGACTTCTCCGTCCAAGCCGACCAGCCACAGCCATCGACGCCCAAATTATGACGGATGCTTTCCGCACCGGAAGTATGCTGCAGATTGGCGAGATCTGGTCGACCCATTCGGATATTGTCGGCGTTGAAGGAACGAAGCAAACCGTGATAAAACACGGTATTCTCCTGGCTGCCGGTATCACCGACAGGTTTTCAGTGCGATTACAGGATCTCGGGTTTCCCGACTCCTACCTTACCGAAGGAATTTTCTACCCATACAACGACTGGAACAAATGGCAATATTTCAACCAGAGTGTGTTGATAGATCTCACAGACTGCGGACTAACCAACTTCTGTCTATTTCATTTCGCACCATACGTCAACAGCCCATTCAAAATGGCGGTACAAATTCTAGGCGAGGTCGATAAATGGGTTCCTATGTCTTCCGACCGCATTAATCGCATTGTGAATAATGCCGACTCGACTGTCGATCTCGTCTTCAATCCGACGGACACTGACGAGAAAGTGGAAATTTCTTATGTGAGGGATTATAAGTTGTACACGAAGCAGTGTTCGTTGCTCGCCAATATTGCGACGTATTGTAGGATTTAGACCGTAAGAACATTAGATCCAGGGCAAACATTATTTAAATGTGCAATAGACTTATAGCCGTTTCACCATAGCAGTAGACAGCTCAACTGTCAACATGATTGCAACCTGAGCAACTTGCTAATGAAATTCATAACATTTTGGTCAAGTTCATTCTCATCTCAATTGCTTCTTTACAATTCATAGTGTAATCTTTTACTTGGTGTTAGAAGCAAAGCTGATAATTACCCATATTAAGGTATTATGGGTTACACCATAGAAAACTTGTCTTCAGGTATTACCATAAGGTCCAAAACAAAACTGAATGTGCAACAACAGAAGATTGCTACAAGTTTGAAATTGAGAGGACGTGCACGCTGGTTATCTAGAGACAACCAACACGATTGAGAATAACCGACACAGATGAAATCAATTTCTGACTAGTATTCCAACACCTGTTGGGAATGATCTTTGGAAGGAAGTTGTTCCCGGACGTAACATATGAGCCGCCTCATGGGAAAACCAACAATCTGCATATGCAAAACCAAAGGCGCAGACCAGCTTCATAGTAACAGCGAAGCTGATCAGCGCCTTTGTTTTCACTACTCGTATAGTACAATTCCTCCTCTACTTAACTCCAAAATTTCAAGCGTCAAGCCATCTTCTGTGACGGTACAGGCCGGTTTGTGTTGGACCTGGTCGGAAACCAAATTGTTGGTTTTCCCACGAGGCGGCTCATATTGTTGCGCATTGATTATATCTGGGTTGGTTGGTCTCAGTCCCTTTGGTTGTCTCTTGATAACCAGTTTGACTTTTGTAATCTATGAAATCACAAATTTCATATGCCCTCTTGAATGAACACCTATGTGAAAAATTGGAACCAATACCGGGTATGTCACATTTAGGAATTGTGACTTATTTGTGTATGTTTAGTTTTCTGAAGGTGAAATTTATGCAGTCATTTGTATCCAATCACTATGGGACTGGGGAATAGTGTGGCTTTCAATTTTTCTATTTTCGGAATTGTGACATTTATGTATGTTCAATTAATTGTTTTACGCAGGTGTAATTTATGCACCAATCATTTGTATCCACTGCCACTATAGGTCCCGGGAATAGCAGGGCTTTTAAAAATTGTATTCTAAAAACTCTGCTAAAGCCTGGCATGGCGGGGTCAAATTTGTGGTAAAATCCCTGCTAAAAGCCCAACCACCAGGGGCTAACAATAATAAGGAACAACAGTGGGAAGTTGTTCTGATGAAAAACAAATATGAAAGGGGGGGGGGGGGGGGGGCTTGACTGTCTGCAGGTAAATGTAGGGATAGTAAAATCAATGTGAAAATTTTGTAACAACTTTTCAATGTGAAAATTTTGTAACAGCTAATAGTTAATTTGAATTGATGTGACAATGAACTGGTGGAAAATTAAAAGTTAAGTAATATTCCATAAACTCATGTGTGCCTCTTCAGCTCAGGAGAGCTAACAAGCATTTGCTCAGGTGAGCGAACATTGACAAAATTGCTGCTTTTCAGTACATGGTGTATATTATTATCATGGAAAGTATTACATGGTGTAATATTTTTGATATTAGGCAATTTTCTCCCCTTTGACAATGATCTCTTCACACCTCCTATTGTAAACTTGTACACTAGGAATATATTATTGGGGGAATTATCTCTAGACCAATTCAATTGATTTACCAACTCCTCAGGTCAAGTTGTGAAAGGGACACCTGATGTATTCATGAACTTGACAAGGTAATTGCCAATTATATTGGCTACCCTTATTGTGAAATAGCCATAATTCATAACCATACCTGAATCATTTGACCATCGATTATTTCCCGCTCCACGATTTGAACTTTTTTGCTCGAATCTTTCGGAGTTATGACGGCTTTCAGTTTTCCGTTGCTCCACGACGATACTGCCTAAAAAGAAACTATCACTCTAAAAGGATCTCGTACAGCTACAAAGTTTTACCTAGCATTTAGAAGTAAATGTATAAGAAGGAAGTGCAGATTTGCAATATAAGGCTGTTTGTCTAAATCACGTGACTTATAAAACACGTTTTAAAACTACACTTATTGCGTAAAACAGTATCTAGAGAGCGCAATTAAACTGTACTTAGCTTCGGATATCACTTATGGCTTTGTTCATATTAAATAAAGATCATTTTTGAACATAGTCTTTCAAATGCAGCATTGTGTTTTCCGCAGCATTGTGTTTTCCTGAAAACATTTGTTTACGAACTTTCATTTAGAACACTTCGCGACAATAAAGTTCTCCAAATGTTCTCAGCGACAATGTAAAGGCTACTCAACGTTTTTACAGTTACATGTATAGAATTAAGAATGCACATGTATTCTGCATATGATAGGATGACTCTAGAATTTCTAGAAGAACTTGCGCAAACGACACCACACATTTTCCGGCAATTTAAGACTGTTAAATTCACCTGTGACGTCGTCGTGTGTTCACAAAAGATGTAGGAGACTGTTTCTCGACAGTGAAACACTCTTACCAAATTTTACAGTATTAAGGTCTGAAATAAAGTTGACGCCAGTTTGTGTACTTGATGTGCAACCCAAGTGCACAATTTTCTGTATCTCTTTATCTGGTTTGTGCACTTAATTAATAACGTTGCTCAAGAACTGCATAAATGTGTGAAATTTAGCTCAGACTTTACTGTGCCTATACCCACCGTTGATGGGACATCATTCGCCTCAACCTCATATCTCTCCCCTAGTCTGAACACCGCCTTGTTCTTCTTGGGTCCCACTGACAGTGACGCCTTAATGATGTCATCAGTAACCATAATCTTCAACTTAGGGTTCACAGATGTGGCGATCTTTCGCTTTACCGCACCCATACCTGTGATAAAAATGTCCATGATGGTAACGCCTTAATGACGTCACCAGTAACCGTGATCTTCAACTAATGGTTCACAGATGTGGAGATCTTTCTCTTTACCGCACCTATACCTATGGCAAAACGTCATTGATAGTGACGCCTTCAGTTGATGATATCACCAATGATCTTGGACTATACCAATTAAGTGTGCAGAATAGTATATTTCTTTTAAAACCGCGACCACACCTTTGGTATTTTTTCTTGTAAAAATTCAGCTACTGCCTTGTCTTTGAAAAAGCGTGCGTGGGCAGAAAACGTCCATTTTGAAAATAAATGTCAACAAAGACTAGAATGTCAACAAAGACTAGAAACTGTTGCCAGACGTTCTAACGAGTACCCGCAATCTATGTTTTGGATCAAAATAAGTACACCCCTGTAAACCCCAGTTTTGCTATTTATAAAAGTGGGGGTTTAAGGGGGTATACTTTTCATGGATATGTTTTCCTGATGGCTGTGCAGCGCCTTTGTTTTCGCTCCATGGATAGTACAATGCCTCTTCTGTGCAGCGCCTTTGTTTTCGCTCCATGGATAGTACAATGCCTCTTCTGTCTCAATATAAAATTTCAAGCTTCTAGCCAGCTTCCGTGACACTACACTACAGTCTGATTTGAGTCGACCCTGGTCGGAAACCCAGATGTTTTACATGTTATCTCATGCGAAGACTTTAATTTCTTGGACTACTGCGCATGACAGGAGTTTTTCGGCTGGATAAGAAAGAAACATTACGAAAACACGCTCATGTAATATACAGAGATTTTTAAGTAGTAAAAATTGAAAATTTTCAGTAGAAAATTTTTGCTATGTTTTTATCATTTTGCTCAAAACATAGACTGTGAGTACACGTTAGAACCGCCTCGCCAAGGCGGTTCGGCCGAGGCTGTTCTAATGAGTACCTACAACCTATGTTTTGGAGCAAACTGAATAAGAAAAATAGGTATACCCCTGCATACCTCAGTTTTGCTATATAAAATTGGGGTTTGAGGGGGTACACATTTCACGGACATGTTTTCCTGATGAAAATCTTACCAAGAGCTTCTAGATACTTTCCAAAACCAGACATTTTATGAACCACCCATTTTCCTTCCATTAGTCGCTTGATTTCAGCGGCCATTTTAAAAGCTCACACATCTAAATTTATGGACACAATCTCAAGCTGTATGCCATAACCTTATAATTTTTAGTCTAAAGGTGTATTTAATTAAAGGATAGTGAAAATACATAAAATTTGAATAATGAAGTTTAATGCATCGAATAGTAAGCATTGATTGCACTATGCCAAAATCAAGGTCAGTAAAGTGACGGTTTTACCTTATTTTGAGCCGCGTCATGAGAAAACCAACAATGTGGTTTCCGAACAGGTCAGACGCTAACCCTGCTGTTCAAGCACAGACGATATCTAGAGGCTTGATTTTGAATTTGGAAAGTAGAGGGATCGTACTTTCCTTGTAGCGAAAACAAAAGCGCTCAGCTACTGCGAAGTTGATCTGCGCATTTGTAGACCAGGGGCTGTTTTCTGTACGAGCCTTAGTTTTTGACCTGGCACAACTTACCTCCCAGAAAAGGTTTGACGGTGGATATGAAATAATTGAACCTTCTACAACATTTCTAGACACGTCGTACGGTCAAATTGTGGTAGCAGTTTTTACCTAGGACGAAATCTTTACACCTACCCAACGTAGTTTTTATAATTGGCAGAAATCAGAGGAAAATGCGCCTGGTGCTCCTGTTTTGATATTTTTCTGAACAAATATCTTTTTAGAATTAAACGTTACACTCAATCAATAGCGTAAGATTATTATCAAATAGAAAACTATATATTTAAACAGTATATTAGATGGAAAATTGCCTCTAGTATGGGGTAATGTTACCCCACCCCCCAGTGGTAGTTGTTGGCGGTTGTGCTTTTGTTTAAGTTTTCTTTTTTTTTTTAATTTACAACATTACATCATTATTCTTTGGGACTTTAGAAATGCAAAGAAGTTTTGATTTTAAAGATAAATTCGTTTGCACTATGAAAACAAAAACCGCATAGTTTCCATGGCAACCGTTAACATTATTCTTGAACATGGGGTGTACATGCAAAATTGTCCATGTCTCCACTATTACTTATCCTAGACCACTGATTCTGGTCTCAGTTGAACGGTAAGACATAACCATTTTACTATATGATAAATAATGTAAATTATCTTCGTTGCATATTCATGAAATTTAATGAAAACTGTAAAAAGACAGAAAAATCGTTAAAACCCCAGAAGTAAACTAATTTCAGGCCCAAACTATCATTGTGTCACTTTGTTATTGACCCAGTAAAATCAAATCACAAATTTATTGATATCATGGGCCTATATGAAAATAATCTCATCTGCATATTCATGAATATTAATAAAAATGTCGAAAATCTAGAAGGAAAAAAAAAGAGGGAAAACTATGGTCATTGCAAGGTTTTGGATGGGTTACAAGATCTATCTTGCGTCCCTGAAATCAATTCTCATGGCTGCCAGTGTGGTCAGAGGGACCACCTTAAAGGCATAAAATATTATCCGCAACAATGTACACATTTGCGTATTTGCATGATATAAACTTTCATAGTTTCAACACCCATCCCTAGTGCAGTGTGATTCTAAAGAATAGGGTGTACCTACAAAAATAGTCATATGCTCTAGAATACTATAATTGGTCTCATAGCAATGCATGGACCTAGCAATTTAACCTAAATACCTATTATTCAAATCGTTGAATTTGCTTATTCATGAGAATTAATGAAACACATAAGAAAAAGGAGAAAAAATTTGAAAAATAGGAGGTATACTACAAAATCACGTGTACCAGAGCTGTTTACAAACCCAGGATGCTGAAAGAAGTATCAAATGAAGCTATGCCAATGTATTTTGACCCTAAAATCTGATATTAGCATGATCTGAGTTACAATTTCATGAATTTAAATGAAATATTCATAAATATGAATGAAGAGGTGGAACAATTTAACAGGTAAACCTACAAAATGACTTCGGCAACCAAAAGCCCTAACATGCTGAAAATTGATTGCTAGGACAACTTATACCATCCTGTACTACAAAATATAAGTCATTCCTTTGTGTCATTAATATTAACAAAACCTATCTAATTAACTTTGAAGACGAAAATTACGGAAAACTAAGGTGGTATACAGATTACAAGATCACAAGATTTTATTCAAAAATCCAGTAGGCAATAAAGCCCATGAGGATACAACGTATATACAAAATATATACATGTACACATGCATATGACAGTAACATAATGGCGAAGACAGTGCAATAATATCAAATAATATAAACATTACAACACTGATGTAACTAGCGTAACTAACTAATCTCATAAACATGTATTAACCATCTTTTGATAAAAGATCACAAAGTACTTTCGACTTAAACTGATCATAGTAGCAACAGAGAAGGTGTATAACGCTCATGAATACGTTGCTCTTAAGGATTGAAAAGCACATGTATCTTCGCTACTGATAGACGTGAGTTATAGGTCGAACCAAATGATTGCTAGGACAATATTCTATAACTATAATCTGATAATCTGATATATAAATTATAAGCTATTTCTTTTGTATGGATAATAATGAGATCTATATAAATAAGTGAAAATCAACGAAACCCAAAGGAGGTATACCAACAAAAAGGCTTATATCTCGACGTTCAATAGCTGTGGAGAAATCAAAATAGCATCAATTCATAGCTAGGACAACCTTTTATTGCCATGTATTGAGGTATACAGGGAATGCGTGCTGGCAACCAAGATTCAATAAATTTTGTTGGCGCACATGCTTCAATTTTCTGCTAATACTACAAATTTTCGAAATCTTATGTGCATTTACAAAATAAAAAAAACAACAACAAAAACAAAACAAAAACTTATGGTTTGGCTATCAGACTCAATTGTAATAGTGCATTATCATTGCATTCTTTTGGTACCATTTTCAGCGCTCTAAGGAAATTGGCAGCTGAGAAATGGACCTGGTATACCCCTTCCTTTTTGTTTATTTTTCTCTTGTTTATAAAGATATCATTAATGCCCGCACATTTAAAATCACTGATGATTTATATATTAGATGTATATGGTGATCGAACATTGTCCTAGCAATCATTTGATACCAATTATAGCTCTATAGGGCTATCAGTATACATTATATATTTGAATTTCTATGTATACCGCCATATTTTGTCCGTAATTTTCATCTAAATTCGAAAGGGTTTGTTAATATTCATAAAACAAAGAATTCAAATAAATGATTGTACAAGCAACCATTTGATGCCATTTTAGCATGTAAGGATTTTTGGTTGCCGAGATGCAAGTAATTTTTTAGATTTATCCATTCAATTTTTCCACTTTTTCATTCCTATTTATGATGTTTTCATCGAAATTCATGAAATTGTAACTCAGATCATGCTTATGTCAGACTTTAGAGTCATAGTACATTGCCATAGCATTCATTTGATACATCTCTTACATTTTTGGTTTGTTAACAGCTCTGGTACAAGTGATTTGGTATGTATACTCCATTTTTTATCAATATTCTTCTTCGATTTCTTGTGTGCTTTATTAATTTTCACGAATAATCAACCCCAAGGATTTGAATAATAGGTTTTAAGGTTTAATTGCTAGGTCCATGCATCACTATCAGAGCAATTATAGTATTCTAGAGCATACTATTTTTGGTATATGTGTATTTTTGTGAGTCCACCCTATTCTTTATAATCACACTAGGGGTGGGTGTGGAAACTATGTAATTTTATATCATGCAAATGCGTTCAGTGTTGTGGACAATATTTTATGACATTGAGGTAATTGCCCTGGCCATTCTGGCAGCCATGAGAATTTGTTTTAGGCATGCAAGACAGATCTTATAACCCAGCTTAACCTTTGCAATGTCTATAGTTTTTTCCTCATTTTTCTCTATTTTAGACATTTCTACTAATATTCATGAATATGTAAATGAGATCGTTTTCATTTAGGCGCATGCCATCAATAAATTTGTCATATGATATTTCTGGTTCAATAACAAAGTGTCACAGTGATAGTTTGGACCTGAAATTTGTCTATTTCTGGATTTTTTTACGATTTTACTGTCATTTTTAATGTTTTCATTAAAATTCATGAATATGCAAATTAGATAACATGCATTACTTACCATAAGATGAAAGGACTATGTCTAAGCTTTTCCATGAGACCAAGTTCAATGGTTTAGAATAAGTAACAGCGTATATCTGATCAATTTTGTATGTAGACCCCCATGGTCAAGAATCCCGTTGACGGTTGACATTGGAAATCATCCATTTTTGCATATTGTAAACACGTTTATCGTGGGGGACAAAATGTCTTTGCATTTCGGGGGCCCTAATGAATGATTTTGGCTCCCATAAAAATTGTCCTAGGGTTTGCAAGGCAGATCAAATTGCCCCCGGGGTAAAATACATGTTTTCGTATTTGTGTGTATAACTGGATGGGTGGGGTAATTAGGACTGCATAGATGTGGCATAAATAATACATGGACGTGTTTCTAGACGTAAACATATGTCCCCGTAGTCGCATAGGTGTACAAACAAGTTCTTAGCAGTAAAGAACGAGTTTAAGGATCATTTACATAAAATTCGTTTAACCTATGTCGCACGTTTACTAAAACAGTTACAAAATGGGGTGGTTGTATAAAACGCTTGCTCCCAAAAAATTGCTACCACAATTTGACCGTACGACGTGCCTAGAAATGTTGTAGAAGGATAGTTCTTATCGTCTATACAGTCAAACCTTTTCTGGCGGGTAAGTTGTGCGGATCGAATTTTTAAATTTCTAGCCCCTTGACTATTGTTTTCGCATATGCAAAATGTTGGGTTTTCTCATGATGTGGCTCATTTCAATAATAAATATGAATAATTATTTATATAGATCTGCTATACCATTTTTTTTTGCATGAACCATAGATAAAAGAATAACGGGGATGAGGCCTGACTATGTATCGTATTAAGGATATCAGATGATTCTAGTCTTATCCGAGAATTGACTTGCAGTGAAAAAAATAAATTAGGCCACATTTAAAATTATTTCTGTTTGCCCTCTCCCTACCCTGTCTAGAAAAGTTGGGTAGGTGGGTAGGTAGGCTTTTTTATGAACTCCTGTATTATGTGTTATTTTTGGTCAAAGGAATTAGCTACAATTTTGTCAAGCTACTCACAATTACAGTTGCATTTTATGTTTTGTAGTGCTTGAACATAAAAACAAAATATTGAATTGGTGAGGAGGGTCATGGTTTAAATGAAAACACGTTACTTTCTAGGGAAAACAATTTATCTTCTGACAGAAACATTTAAAAAAAATCTGGTAAAAGGGCAATAAATTTTTTTGAGTAGGCCCCATTTTTGGTGAGTACATGTAGGTAGGGAGAGGGCAAACAAACAATTTTTTATTTTTGGCCTTAATAAATATTTTAGCCGCCTCATGGGAAAACCAACAATCTGCATATGCGAAAACAAAGACACAGATCAGCGAAGCTGATCAGCGCCTTTGTTTTCGCTACACGGATTGTACAATCAATCCCTCTTCTTCTTAAATCCGAAATTTCAAGCTTCTAGCCATCTTCTGTGCGCTTGAACAGCCCGGTTTGTGTCGGACCTGTTTGTTTGTTTTTCCACGAGGCGGCTCAATTTTGTCTTTCTGTACAGGAAACGAAGTTACGTTCCGTACAGTAAACGATCCCGCAACGCAAATGACACGAAATGGATGGCTCGTTTTAAGCGGTGTCTGCAACATATTGTAATCTGCCTCGGGGCCTGGTTATGTCAGGGATTCCATTTTCTGGTTGGTAGCCAGTACTACGGGGAGCCTAAGGAGTCTTGGATAAGGACACCTCACACCAGACATAGGTGTCAAACCCAGGACCTCTCGCTCCGGAGTCCTGGAATATATCATTCACCAGTTTAACAGTTAAAAGGTGCTGTAACACTGCGCTTAAGATCGGTATAATGTTGTCTAAATATTAATTTGGGGTCATTTCTTTGACCCCCGATATGCAAATTAAGAAAGCAGAAACAAGCTGGAGAATAATTTCTTGCACACCAGACAGAAATTGCCACACTTTTTGCCTGGGTGATAAAATTGCATCTCACCCAGGTGTTCTCAAACACGCAAAACCTTGAAATAAACCAGATTTCGGGGGTTGTTGTGCAAGAAAAAGAATCTAATAAGGTGTTCTGTTCTAGATGGAAGTTTCCAACCCTCGGGATGACCGTGCTGAGCGGAACCTCGGCGGAGCCTCGGTTCCGCTCAGCACGGTCATCCCTTGGGTTGGAAACTTCCATCTAGAACAGAACCCCATATAAGATTCTTATATTACAAGTCTAGCATATGCAGTCTTATCAACAAATTAGACATTCGCACGGTTGCTTATGATTCAGTGGGACCGGCACTTTAAAGTAGAATAACAGGGGCGGTCCCACTG
Organism: Rugalucina vietnamica; assembly: GCA_964017185.1. Taxonomy (NCBI): domain Eukaryota; kingdom Metazoa; phylum Mollusca; class Bivalvia; order Lucinida; family Lucinidae; genus Rugalucina; species Rugalucina vietnamica. The sequence goes on along the minus strand of OZ024871.1, from coordinate 83,081,847 downwards.
AATCATTATTCTCATTCCATCGAATCTCAGGCCAAGGTAAGTGTGAGGCCATTACATGACATACGTTATTCTTAATGTTTTCAAGAAACACATAAAACATAAGGTTTACAGCATTTATTCGCAACACTAGTTTCATTAGAAAAAATAATGAGTTTAATGTTCAGGGGAGCACAGATCTCTGCATAATCATTACAATGACCTGATCGCGAACATGTCGCATTTTGGTTCCTACTTGCACATCGTTTAAGAACAGGTTCACGAGCTGTAAATATTCTTTTTTCAGTTTTGCCATCCATGATGCGTAAATGCCACCATAACTGTCTTCTAACCATTTTAACGTTTATATGGTGAGACTTATTTCATTTCATTTTTTCTTCCATTTTCTTCCATTCTTTTCTCTTGAAGTAGGCTTTCGACGTCACGCCTTCACATGTCATGGTCTGAAATTGAAATCACAAACATTTATGCACGCAATATAGATCTACTATGAAATTAGCAGCTATAAAATATGGATTGTTACGTAGCGTAAGGTTACGTTACATATCGTAACGTTGTTGCTAAATATGCCATGCCATGCCATGCCATGCCATGCCATGTTATGTTATCCATTGAAACACATGTATAATTTTGGAACCAAATTGATCCTAGCGTTCTTACTGAGAAAACGAATAAATCAAACTTTATGTTAAATTGATTTCATTGCCAACTTATAAAATAAATAGAGAATGTTTAACTTTTTAAGGCGATTACCAAATATATCAATGAGGGTGTTAAAACATCAGAATTTTAACGAGTGTGAAGCACAGTAAAGGTTTCGATGCTTTCAACACGCAAGATGAAATATATTTGGTGTTCACAAAAATATTAACTTCTTTTTATTTGATACAATACATGAACATTTTCCCATCGAAGATGCAGGCGGTCTAAATTTCTGAAAAATGACGTTCAGTGAAAGGAAACGTCAAAAGATATCGAAAATATACAGTGAAAACATCAGCTGATGTCAATTTCAAGTCAAAATCGTCTTTATTCATTTCATATACTAGTACTTTGAGTTTACTGCAAAGTATGAAATAAATAAAATTATTGCCGGTATACTGATGTCGACGTAACTTGAATTTTCACCTATTGCGTATCTTTTTTAAATTCCTGAAGTATACGTACCGTTACCATATCGCCGTCAATTATCTCTCGGACATTCACGTGCTCTTTGCCGTCAGTCACGACCCGGACGTACAATTTCCCGTCTTCCCACGTCGCTGCACCCTGTAAAAGACAAAGTTTTTAATAGAGGAACCAGGAATTTACATTGGCATCAGGAGGGAAATAAATGATAGCAGCTCTCTCTCTCTCTCTCTCTCTCTCTCTCTCTCTCTCTCTCTCTCTCTCTCTCTCACACACACACACACACACACACACACATTCGCTTGACCATGATAAGCATGCATTTACTTTATGTCAGCTCGCGCACAAGCAGGCGGCTGAACGAGGTTAAAATTTCTCGGACCAGAGCAAGATCGTTTTAGGCGTTGTGTTGATAAACATTATCCTAGTCGACAAAACAATCTAGTGAGTTAATTTGGAGAACTCTGACTCAAGAAGCTGTCCTGTCTTTCTCATTCTCTTCTTTTTCTTTCCCTTTATGACACCTTAAAACCGTGCTTATTATTATTATTATTATTATTATTATTATTATTATTATTATTGTTGTTGTTGTTGTTGTTGTTGTTGTTGTTGTTGTTGTTGTTGTTGTATGTTTGGTTGGTTTAATGCATGGACAAGATTTTATAATCATGATAATGGATATATTGAGCGTATCGTTTTGCCATTGCAAAAACAAAGGCGCAGATCAGCTTAGTAGTCACTGCAAAGCTGATCAGCGCCTTTGTTTTCACTACACGGATAGTACAATTTCTCTTCTTCTTAATCCGAAATTTCAAGCTTCTAGCCTGCTTCTGTGACTGCACAGGTCGGTTTGTGTCGGACCTGGTCGGAGACCCAAATTGTTGGTTTTCTCACGCACAGGCTTATTTAGTAGTAACCTACTGAAAATACTGACCTTGCCTTTGTGTCCGAGATATTCTCTCTCCAGCTCCTCGCCAAGTTTGCATTTGATTGTGTCTTTGAGAATGCCAACATTAAACTTGTGTACAATTGTCTCACCGTCCGGTTCGACCCAAATTTTCACTTTGGGTTTGATGCTTTTTGCTAACTTTTTCTCCAAGTCGTTGAGACCTATGGAATGTAACAATTTTAACAATATTATTTCAACAATGCTTATTTGACATTACGAAAACATGCCCATGCAATATACAGAGATTTTTTGAGCTTTAAAAATTGAAAATTTTCAGCTGAAAAATTTTGATATTTTTCTTATTTTTGCTCAAAACACAGATTGTGGGTACACGTTAGAACCGCCTCGGCAAGGCGGTTCTAACGAGTACCCACAATCTATGTTTTGGAGCAAAAATAAGAAAAATAGGTATACCCCTGCATACCCCAGTTTTGCTATGTAAAAGTGGGGTTCAAGGGGGTAAACATTGTACTGACATGAATGCTTTTTCGATATTATTTAAAACGAAATGAAAGTTATAAATAATTTAAAACATGGCTTATAACAAAAATCCTGTAGTTGACTTAGATATAGTTTTCACGGCCAAAATGAATTTTCAGTGTGGATTTTGCATTGGCAAGGGAGATAATCCATGATCATAAGCATTCATATCATTCGAAAATCTTTACTTGGTCATGAAGATTTGGTATCAGTTAAATTATTTGTGTCATTTTGTAATGAATTTGAGTTACCGTAATAATGAGATATTGAGGATTGAATATTAAAAATGCTGCACAAACGTTTGTTAAAGCTATGAAAACACATAGATTCTGGTAACACGTTAGGTGTCGAGTTGCAGCCCGCCATACATCTTTAATCATATACAAAGTGCACACACTTACTTGATTTTTCTAAGTATGCATCATAATTTTCCCGTTTGTATTGTTTCCATTTTCCAGTCATTTGTTTTTTAATTTCCGCCGCCATGATGTAAACTTAAAGACACAGACTGATAGTTACATATAGAGTATTCCGACCTTTTATAGATAGGCCCATTACTCATTTGTTTTCTTAAGATTTTTTCTCATGCAGTTTTCATTTTTGCTTGGAGATATTACGTTTCAATTACTTATGAAAATACACGTCTGTAAACTGATCCGCCTGTGGCTTGTCAAAATAGATATAAAATTGACACCAACAATGCCTTCCTTTTTATTTATTTATTTATTTATTTATTTATTTATTTATTTATTTATTTATCAGCATGTCATCACCATAATACCAGGCAATCAAAAAACTGTTATAATGATGGCTCACCCAAATTAAAACAATCCAACAGAAAGATACATGTAGGATAACTTGACATAAAAGTAAAAGTAGGCAACGATCAGGAAATGACGCAATCAGAAAGATATTCCCACTCCAAAAACCGAGGTGGAAAAAAACTAAATTAATAATCAGGTACTTATACTAAGAAAACATATTGTAAGCCGAATGGGCAGCCATTTTCTCGATAGAAAACGCACATAAGGTGCTAACAGCACAATAATTCAACACCAAGACATAAAACAAAACAAAAACAGAAGTATCGCCTTGGAACAATCAGTAATATAAAATTACTGGCGGGCTTAAATCGATTTCACATGGCCATAACCTCACCCTCAGCTTCTGCAGTTGTTCATAACATTTAGTTAGTTGTTCGGTCCCCGTGGTGAATCTCCAACTAGTCAATGAGCCATCAAGGACAAACAAATAGATCATGATCAACATCCTGATGAATCAAAAACGAGGACACAACAGATTCAGTAAGCTGCCCGACGATGGAGATCCCTGGCGAAGAACTTTCTGAAACCCAGAGCAAACGAAAAACTCCAGTTGAATCCCGGTGGACCAAGCAACAAACAAGAAGCTCCGGCCCCAACCAACTAAAATAAATGGCTTTAAGTCGGGGTCATCATCGAGTCTGACGCCCGACCCACCAGCGTGCAATTAAAGAAGGCATCATAGCATAACTTGACATAAAACAGTATAAATTTGCTTTTTTGCAATTCCCATTAATCGAATCCTTATATTTTTATTGGCTGTGTAAACATTTTGCCTCTATCACTATGGATAGTGAGAATTTGATGGACTGTTTGACGCCCCCCCCCCTCCCCCCCCCCCCCACACACACACACACGCAGAGCTGTAAACCGACCAGCGCGGAAGAATTTAGTTTTCACCCCACAAAAACAGTCACAATGATATCTGGACCCAGTTGTTCAAAGCATTGTTAGCTTAACGATGTCGTTTAGACACAAATTTGTTGAGCAAATATCAGCTTAAGTAACAAATACACTGTTATTTTTTGTTGAAAAAAATGTGAGAATCCTTCTCACATTTTTTCAACAAAAAATAACAGTGTGAGAATCCTTTGCAGTGCAAAGGATTCTCACATTTTTTTTCAACAAAAAATAACAGTGTATTTGTAATATTAATGTTTGAAATTTTAACGAAACGTTAACTAACGTCGGTTAGTTTTGAACAACTGGGCCCAGAAATTCGTGAATGTAAAAGTGTCGCCCCTCATCCACCCTACTGAGATGTTTCAAGTATACGGTTCGGAATTACGAATATTTTAAAAGTTTGGTAACTTTCAAGGCCATCGAACTTAGGTCCAAGGGCGAGTATTTCAAAACTTCGTTAGTTTAACGACATCGTTTTAAGTCCTCAACTCGTTAAGTAAATGCCGCCTACATAAGCAAATACAATGTTATTTTTTTGTTGAAAAAAATGTGAGAATCCTTTGCATTTGCTGTCATTTGAAATTTTAACGAATCGTTACATGTAACTAACGACATCGTTAGTTTTGGACAACTGGGCCCTGGTCTTCGCCTTTTTAAAATTCTGCTATTTCAGAGAAAGGTGTTAGCTCATGTAGTAGTGCGACTAGTACAGATTCAGCTGTGGAAAAATGTTCATCCGATTTTGATATTTGTATTTGTGTGGCTGAATGATTTTGTGTTTATACATGTTTCAATGAAGCTTGCAAAAATTTCATGTTGCTGATATTTTGCCGTGAGCATATTAAAATTTTCACGGGTGTCAAAAATAAGGGTATGATGACAGCGACAAAAGATAAACAGACCGTTATGTAGCGTCCTTAAGGTTTTCACTTGGCACATCATAGTCCATTCCTCATTTACATTGAAAAAAACATTTCTTTGAAAAGTAAAATTAGAATAATATAATAAAATTACGAAGAGCATACAATTTACAACATGGCTGCAGAAATAAAGGCAAAATTTGAGGGCAAATGGAAAATTTACAAACAGGAGAATTACGAGGCCTATTTGGATGCATCAGGCAAGTTCTTATTTACATTCATGAGCATTTTCTAATTCTCTCTCTCTCTCTCTCTCTCTCTCTCTCTCTCTCTGTGCGTGTGTGTGTGTGCGTGCGTGTGTGTGTGTGTGTGTGTGTGTGTGTGTGTGTGTGTGTGTGTGTGTGTGTGTGTGTGTGTGTGTGTGTGTGTTGCTTCAAGTGCTATGGTTAAGATAGCGGTATTCCAACATAACTGAAAAATGAGCTTTTGAATAGGAAAAGCAAAGATCTGGTTTACGACCAGGTCTGACACAAACAAGGCTGTGCAGCCACAGAAGCAATCTAGAAGTTTGAAATGTCTCTTTTAATTGCATTGTACTATCTGCGGAGCGAAAGCAAAGGCTCTGATCAGCGCCTTTGTTTTCGCATATGCTGATGGTTGGCTTTGTCAGTGGTGCAGCGGCTCATTATTAATGTTGCCTGGGATGTTAAAAATCGATGTAGGCATGTCAAAAGAAATGGGGAAAAGGGGAAAAAACAAGCAAGCGAATGAATAAACAATGGAATGAATGAAATAACCATCGAATCATCGAACAAATGAATAAATTTTAGCATGTCCTAGACCATGTGAAATCCATCCTATTTTGTTTTATTGTGTCTCTATTTTCTACAGGGTTGGAGCCATTTGAACGCAGGATGGCGCTAGCTATCAAACCCGTGATGAAACTGAATGTAGAAGGAGAAATTATCACAACAAAGATAAAAGCCGGTGCCATCAAAAATAAAACGTCTTTCCGACTGGGTGAGGTGTACGAATTGTCGGTACTTGGCAATGTTTACAAGGTATTCCGAGCTTTATTATTTTATTGTAATAATTTCATTTTATTTATTTATTTTCTGTATTTTGATCGCTTTGTTATATCCTACATTGTACAAGTAGCATGTGCCCTGGTTGATCACTGTTTCTAATTATTTTAAGCATTCTTTGTACATCTTTTCTGACTAGCTGTCCAGTCAAGTTTGTGCAGTCAAATTTGTGTGCGGTGTTTACCAATAAGGCTCAACTTCCACCCCTGTCGTTGAGGTCCCTCCTGCTATTGAGGTCCCTCCTGCAGCTGAGGTCCCTGCAGTTGTAGTTATCAACCGGAAAATCGCCAAGAGTTGCGAAAATTTGCACTACAGTTGCAGCTATCAACTGGAAAATTGTCAAGAGTTACGATTTATAGAAAAAACGTATTTTTTCCATACATACGGTGTATTAGCGCTCTAAATACCGGATATTGTAAAACTGGCATGTTGCACATCCGTTTTTGCAGATTTAAGTTTTCTTTTGATCCTTAGAGGTAAATAAGGTTATATGTAGAAATTAAAATGGGGAGTGCAACTTCTCAGCTGAAATTTGATCATTTGACCCCCTTTTGTAATATGGGTAAGGGCCTAACAGAGGGAACCGGGATTTTATCACCTGGGTTTATTACAAAAATATGCTCGTGCAGCATACAGAGATTTTTAAAGTTGTAAAAAGGGAAATTGCTATTTTTCTTATTTTTTACTCAAAACATAGATTGTGGGTACACGTTAGAACCGCCTCGCCCAGGCGGTTCTTACGAGTACAAAATGAAAATTGCTTTTTTTTCTTATTTTTGCTCAAAACATAGATTGTGGGTACACGTTAGAACCGCCTCGCCCAGGCGATTATTACGAGTACCCACAATCTATATTTTTGAGCAAATATAAGAAAAATAGGTATACCCCTGAATATCCCAGTTTTGCTATATAAAAGTGGGGTTTGAGGGGGTAAATATTTCACTGACATGTTTTCCGGATGCATGGCTCAATCGTCCCGAAAAATAAACCACCTTTTCCCTAGCACCCTGTTTTCATCAGTTCTCGAAAAGCTCAATAGATTTGCCCCATAACTTCCTTAAATTATTATCTGATGTTTCTTGAAATAGATATCGTTCTGTCCAGTCCAATCCATTCCTTGAGGGCCACATATGAGTCTTTGATATTACATTACTAAAACATGTCCATGCACTATATACAGTGATTTTTTCAGTAGGAAAAAATGAAAATGTCATCGGAAATATTTTGAAAATTTTGATATTTTGCTCAAAACATTGATTGTGGGTACACGTTCTCTCCAGTCCCACACCAATCCTGGTGGGGCCACATCAGTCTTTGATATTACATTTCGAAAACATGTCCATGCACAATACAGTTATTTTTAGTAGGAAAAAATAAAAATGAAATCGGAAGCATTTTGAATTTCATTTTTTGCTCAAGACATTGATTGTGGGTACACATTAGAACCGCCTCGCCGAGGCGGTTTTAACGAGTAAATAATCCAGATCACATCACCCAGATAGCCACCATGCTCATGCATGGTAAAACTTTTCAAAGACCATCTTCTCTTGATATATTGGACTGGTTTCAACGAAACGTGGCATGGAGCATTAATGACCAAAGTACTATACGAATCATGACTCTGTGATTACCATGACCTATTTTGGCAAAGCCAACATACACGTAGGTCACATAATTATGCATTAGAATGGTGAAAATTTTTAGAATGTCATTTATAGGTAAACATCGCAGGAAATGGACAACATTACTGAATAGTAATCGGTTTTGAGAAAAATCTGACCCCACTCTGGGATAATGTACATGTATAAAATTTTAACATGTTCTCCTCTGGAACGGCTTTGTCAATCAAAGCCACAGTTTATATGAGGCATCTATAGGAAAGTGGAACCAAAAGTGTATATAACAAATCCAGGTCGCATGACTAATGATGGCTGTCATGTCCATATAGTGTTAAAACCCAACTACTTCTGTTTTGTCCATTAGCTGTCCTTCTTCACCTTGTTGGGCAACTCGTATTTACAAACGTGTATGCATCCATCATTGTAGGAAGCATTTAAACAGCAGTCACACAGTAGCGTATAAGTGAAACGCGCGCCGGGCGTGTTGAAAAAAATAGCAAAATTCAACATACGCCAGACGCACGTCGGAAACACGTTCAAAACACGCTACAAGTGCGTTGGGTACCTTTGGTGTACGTCCGGCGCTCGTCGCTGTACGTCGCTTCAAAAGTCTCTGCGCGTTTCGCTCTTTTGGGCTAAAAAAATTAAACATGCTTAAAAATTTTCGAAAAGCTCGGCGTGTCTCGGGCGTGTGATTTATACGTCCCGAATAAGTTCCACGCGCGCTACAGGCGCGTTGAATACGCTCTGAACGCGTTTGGCGCGCGTTTGAAGCACGCCAGTGTACGTTCCATGCGCGATCCGATTTTATTAGATGTTGCTTCACTAGCGTGCCCCAAGCGTGTGTGAAACGCGCGTTGAACATTCGATGCGCGCCTGTAGCGGGTGCTTAGCGTGTCTTGGACGTATCACAACCGTACTAATAAACTTTGAGATTTTTTATACGTCCGGCAGGCGCTAATGTGTGACTTCTAAAGGAAATTATTTTTATACGCCCAAAGTCTTCAGCCTGTTGAGATTTTTCATACGCCCGGCGCGCGTTTGGATTATACGCTACTGTGTGACTGCTGTTTAAGGGAATGTGCTAAAACACAATAAGCGAAAGAGTATTTGAGTTAAGTTTAATTTTCGTCAACATGCCATATTAAAATCAGAAACAAATTCACTGTTGAACCTAAGCTTTTTGTATTTGTGAAATAACGTCCGTCCCAACAAAAGCTATCATACAGAGGCTGGATCTCGTTTCCGATTTGCATTACAATAAAGCAAGATTTCTAATAAATGCCTCTATCATTGGTGCTGCTGATAAGGTCCCAAAGATAAAATGTACTACAAACCTCCCTGTGATGCAGCTGATTAGGTCCCAGTGATGTATTATACTGAACCCATCCTATCATCACCTGTAACTTCTCCTGCCAATTGGCCCCAGTATCACGTTGTACCATAAAAGCCTCGATCATCGCCTGTAATCACTCCTGCTGATAAGGCCCTAGTTTCATATAGCAAGACTAGCGTACCTGTCATCACCTTTAATCACTCCTGTTGATAAGGCCCATAGTGCTATATAGTTCTACAAAACTACATTTAAATCCCTCTGTCATTGCCTGTAATCACTCCTGTTGATTAGGCCCTAGTGTTATAAAGTTGAACAAAACTCCCTATTAACGCCTCTTTCGTCGCCTGTAATCACTCCTGCTGTAAAGGCGCCAATTTTACATAGCAATACAAACGTGCATTGAGTCGCCTGTAATCACTCTTGTAGATAAGGCCCCGGTGTAAAATTTTATTACAAACGCTGCTTTCATCGCCTGTAATCACTCCTGCTGATTAGGCCCCAAAGTAATATTGTACTAAAACGCCCCTATCATCGCCTGTAAAAACTCCTATTTATTAGGCCCGAATGCGTTATTGTACTACAAACGTCACTTTCATCGCATGTAACTACTCCTGCAAATTATACCCCGGTCATATTTTGTACAACAAACGCCTCTATTATCTTCTGCAGTCACTTTTACTGATAATGTTCCAGTGTTATATAGTAATAGAACGTGCTTGTCATCGCCTGTAATCACTCCTGCTGTTGATTAGGCCCTAGTGTAATATATTACCTCAAATACCCATATCATTGCCTGTTATCAGTCCTGTTGATAAGGCCCCAGTGAAATATTGTTATAAAAACGTGCCTATCGACGCCTGAAATCACTCCTGTTGATTAGTCCTAGTGTTAAGTAGTATTACGTACCTCCCTTTCGTGACCTGTTATCACTTCTGCTGATTAGGCACTAGAGTTAAATTGTACTACAAATGCCCATATCATTGCCTGTAATCATTCCTGCTGATAAATCTGCAGTGTTATATTTATTCACAAACGCTTCTTTCAACGCATGACGTCACATCCTGCTGATAAGGCCCCAAAGTAATATTGAACTAAATGCGTCCCTATCATCGCCTGTAATCACTCCTACTGATTAGGCCCCAATACCTTATTGTACTACAAACGTCACAAAAACGCCTCTGTTATCTTCTGTACTCACTCATGTTGATTAGGCCCCAGTGTAATATTGTACTTCAAACGCTCCTATCATCGTCTGAAATCACCCCTGCTGAATAGGCCCCAAATTTATATTGTACTACAAAATCCACTATTTTCGGATCTAATCACTCCTGTTGATAAGGCCCCTGTGTTATATTTTATGAAAACCGCCCTATCAACACCTGTTATCACTCCTGTTGATTAGGCCACAGTGTTATATAGTACTACAATCCTCCATATAGTGACCTTTCATTACTGCTGCTGATAAGGCCCCAAAGATATTATGTATTACAAACGCCCCTGTCATTGCATGTAATCGCTCCTGCTGATAAGGTCCCAGTGTTATATCATACTGAAACCCCCCTATCATCACGTATGACTACTATTGCGAATTAGCCCCAGTCTTTAGTTGTACTATTAATGCCTCTATAATTGCCTGTAATCACTCCTGCTGATAAGGCCCCAATTTCATATAGCAAGACAAACGTACCTGTCATCACCTGTAATCACTCCTGTTGATAAGGCCCCTAGTGTTATATAGTTCTACTAAACTACATATTTATGTCTCTTTCATTGCCTGTAATCACTCCTGTTGATAAGGCCCCTAGTGTTATATAGTTAAACAAAACTCCCTATTAACGCCTCTTTCATCGCCTGTAATCACTCCTGCTGTAAAGGCGCCAAGTTTACATAGCAATACAAACCTGCCTTGAGTCGCCTGTAATCACTCTTGTAGATAAGGCCCCGGTGTAAAATTTTATTACAAACGCTGCTTTCATCGCCTGTAATCACTCCTGCTGATTAGGCCCCAAAGTAATATTGTACTACAAACGCCCCTATCATCGCCTGTAAAAACTCCTCCTTATTAGGCCCGAATGCGTTATTGTACTACAAACGTCACTTTCATCGCATGTAACTACTCCTATAAATTATACCCCGATCATATTTTTTTTTACAACAAACGCCTCTATTATCTTCTGCAGTCACTTTTGCTGATAATGTTCCAGTGTTTTATAGTAACAGAACGTGCTTGTCATCGCCTGTAATCACTCCTGCTGTTGATTAGGCCTTAGTGAAATATTTTACTACAAATACCCATATCATTGCCTGTAATCAGTCCTGTTGATAAGGCCCCAGTGAAATATTGTTATACAAACGTGCCTATCGACGCCTGTAATCACTCCTGTTGATTATTTCTAGTGTTATGTAGTATTACGTACCTCCCTTTCGTGACCTGTTATCACTTCTGCTGATTAGGCACTAGAGCTTAATTGTACTACAAATGCCCTTGTAGTATGACTTTCTGCTTTTTTGATTTTTTTGTAAGATTAAATCAATACAAGTTAATATCAGAGGAGGCGGGCCTTCATATTAATACTCAGGAAGGAGGCGGAATTAAAACCGTACTGTAGCTTCCTGATGTCGGAAGTTACAGTTCGGATCTGTCAATTGGTGTTCTGTCATACTACAAGTTAGTTAAAGACCTCGTAGAAAAAATAAGTAAAAACAGCTCGTCTTCGACTCGCTTTATTTTACTTATTTTTTCTACTCGATACTTTAACTCTAACATATCATTGCCTGTAATCATTCCTGCTGATAAATATGCAGTGTTATATTTATTTACAAACGCATCTTTCAACCCATGAAGTCACATCCTGCTGATAAGGCGTCAAAGTCATATTGAACTAAATGCGTCCCTATCATCGCCTGTAAACACTAGTACTGATTAGGCCCCAATACCTTATTGTACTACAAACGTCACAAAAATTGAACAAAATGCGTCCCTGTCATCTATTATCTTCTGTACTCACCCCTGCTGATAAGGTCCAAGTGTTATATAGTATGAAAACGTACCTGCCATAGCCTGTTATCACTCCTGTTGATTAGGCCCAGGTGTTGTGTAGTACTACAAACCTAATGACCTGTAATAACTGCTGCTGATTAGGCTTTACTGTTAAATCTTAATACAAATACCAATATCATTGCCTGTAATGACTCATGTTCATTCGGCCCCAGTGTAATATTGTACTTCAAACTCTCCTACCATCGTCTGATATCACCCCTGCTGAATAGGCCCCAAATTTATATTGTACTACACAATCCACTATTTTAGCCTCTAATCACTCCTTTTGATAAGGCCCCTGTGTTATATTTAATGAAAACCGCCCTTTCAACACCTGTAATCACTCCTGTTGATTAGGCCACAGTGTTATATAGTACTACAATCCTCCATATAGTGACATGTCATTACTGCTGCTGATAAGGCCCCAAAGTTATTATGTACTACAAACGTCCCTGTCATCGCATGTAATCGCTCCTGCTGATAAAGGCCAGTGATATATCATACTGAAAACCCCCTATCATCACGTATAACTACTACTGCAAATTAGCCCCAGTACTTAGTTGTACTATAAATGCCTCTATAATTGCCTGTAATCAGTCCCGCTGATAAGGCCCCAGTTTCATACAAGACAAGCGTACCTGTCATCACCTGTAATCACTCCTGTTGATAAGGCCCCTGGTTCATTGGTAGTTCTACAAAACTACATTTTAATGCCTCTGTCATTGCCTGTAATCACCCCTGTTGATTAAGCCACTAGTATTATATAGTTAAACAAAACACCCTATTAACGCCTCTTTCATCGCCTGTTATCACTCCTGCGGTAAAGGCGCCAATTTTACATAGCAATACAAACGTGTCTTGAGTCGCCTGTAATCACTAGGCACTAGAGTTAAATTGTACTACAAATGCCCATATCATTGCCTGTAATCAGTCCTACTGATAAATCTCCAATATCATATTTATTTACAAACGCTTCTTTCAACGCATGAAGTCACATCCTGCTGATAAGGCCCCAAAGTAATATTGAACTAAATGCGTCCCTATCATCGCCTGTAATCACTTCTACTGATTAGGCCCCAATGCCTTATTGTACTACAAACGTCACAAAAACGCCTCTTTTATCTTCTGTTCTCACTCCTGCTGCTAAGGTCCCTGTCATCTATTATCTTCTGTACTCACCCCTGCTGATAAGGTCCCAGTGTTATATAGTATGTAAACGTACCTGTCATCGCCTGTTATCACTCCTGTTGATTAGTTATGTAGTACTACAAACCTAATGACCTGTAATCACAGCTGCCGATTAGGCTTTACTGTTATATTTTAATACAAATACCAATATCATTGCCTGAAATGACTCATGTTGATTAGACCCCAGTGTAATATTGTACTTCAAACGCTCCTATCATCGTCTGAAATCACCCCTGCTGAATAGGCCCCAAATTAATATTGTACAACAAAATCCACTATTTTCGCCTCTAATCACTCCTGTTGATAAGGCCCATGTGATATATTTTATGAAAAGCGCCCTATCAACACCTGTTATCACTCCTGTTGATTAGGCCACAGTGTTATATAGTACTACAATCCTCCATATAGTGACCTGTCATTACTGCTGCTGATAAGGCCCCAAAGTTATTATGTATTACAAAAGTCCCTGTCATCACATGTAATCGCTCCTGCTGATAAGGTCCCAGTGTTATATCATACTGAAAATGAAAACCCCCTATCATCACGTATGACTACTACTGCGAATTAGTCCCAGTCTTTAGTTGTACTATTAATGCCTCTATAATTGCCTGTAATCACTCCTGCTGATAAGGCCCTAGTTTCGCATACCAAGACAAGCGTACCTGTCATCACCTGTAATCAATCTTGTTGATAAGGCCCCTAGTGCTATATAGTTCTACAAAACTACATTTGAATCCCTCTGTCATTGCCTGTAATCACTCCTGTTGATTAGGCCCTAGTGTTATAAAGTTGAACAAAACTCCCTATTAACGCCTCTTTCGTCGCCTGTAATCACTCCTGCTGTAAAGGCGCCAATTTTACATAGCAATACAAACGTGCCTTGAGTCGCATGTAATCTCTCTTGTAGATAAGGCCCCGGTGTAAAATTTTATTACAGACGCTGCTTTCATCGCCTGTAATCACTCCTGCTGATTAGGCCCCAAAGTAATATTGTACTACAAACGCCCCTATCATCGCCTGTAAAAACTCCTATTTATTAGGCCCGAATGCGTTATTGTACTACAAACGTCACTTTCATAGCATGTAACTACTCCTGCAAATTATACCCCGGTCATATTTTGTACAACAAACGCCTCTATTATCTTCTGCAGTCACTTTTACTGATAATGTTCCAGTGTTATATAGTAATAGAACGTGCTTGTCATCGCCTGCAATCAATCCTGCTGTTGATTAGGCCCTAGTGTAATATATTACTACAAATACCCATATCATTGCCTGTTATCAGTCCTGTTGATAAGGCCCCAGTGAAATATTGTTATAAAAACGTGGCTATCGACGCCTGAAATCACTCCTGTTGATTAGTCCTAGTGTTAAGTAGTATTACGTACCTCCCTTTCGTGACCTGTTATCACTTCTGCTGATTAGGCACTAGAGTTAAATTGTACTACAAATGCCCATATCATTGCCTGTAATCATTCCTGATGATAAATCTGCAGTGTTAGATTTATTTACAAACGCTTCTTTCAACGCATGACGTCACATCCTGCTGATAAGGCCCCAAAGTAATATTGAACTAAATGCGTCCCTATCATCGCATGTAATCACCCCTACTGATTAGGCCCCATTACCTTATTGTACTACAAACGTCACAAAAACGCCTCTGTTATCTTCTGTACTCACTCATGTTGATTAGGCCCCAGTGTAATATTGTACTTCAAACGCTCCTATCATCGTCTGAAATCACCCCTGCTGAATAGGCCCCAAATTAATATTGTACTACAAAATCCACTATTTTCGCCTCTAATCACTCCTGTTGATAAGGCCCATGTGCTATATTTTATGAAAACCGCCCTATCAACACCTTTTATCACTCCTGTTGATTAGGCCACAGTGTGATATAGTACTACAATCCTCCATATAGTGACCTGTCATTACTGCTGCTGATAAGGCCCCAAAGTTATTATGTATTACAAAAGTCCCTGTCATCGCATGTAATCGCTCCTTCTGATAAGGTCCCAGTGTTATATCATACTGAAAACCCCCTATCATCACGTATGACTACTACTGCGAATTAGCCCCAGTCTTTAGTTGTACTATAAATGCCTCTATGATTGCCTGTAATCACTCCTGCTGATAAGGCCCCAGTTTCATATAGCAAGATAAGCGTACCTGTCATCACCTGCAATCACTCCTGTAGATAAGGCCCCTAGTGCTATATAGTTCTACAAAACTACATTTAAATGCCTCTGTCATTGCCTGTAATCACTCCTGTTGATTAGGCCCTAGTGTTATAAAGTTGCTCAAAACTCCCTATTAACGCCTCTTTCGTCGCCTGTAATCACTCCTGCTGTAAAGTCGCCAATTTAACATAGCAATACAAACATGCCTTGAGTCGCCTGTAATCACTCTTGTAGATAAGGCCCCGGTGTAAAATTTTATTACAAACGCTACTTTCATCGCCTGTAATCACTCCTGCTGATTAGGCCCCAAAGTAATATTGTACTACAAACGCCCCTATCATCGCCTGTAAAAACTCTAGTGTAATATATTACTACAAATACCCATATCATTGCCTGTTATCAGTCCTGTTGATAAGGCCCCAGTCAAATATTATAATACAAACGTGCCTATCGACGCCTGAAATCACTCCTGTTGATTAGTCCTAGTGTTAAATAGTATTACGTACCTCCCTTTCATGACCTGTTATCACTCCTGCTGATTAGGCACTAGAATTAAATTGTACTACAAATGCCCATATCATTGCCTGTAATTAGTCCTGCTGATAAATCTCCTGTATTATATTTATTTACAAACGCTTCTTTCAACGCATGAAGTCACATCCTGCTGATAAGGCCCCAAAGTAATATTGAACAAAATGCGTCCCTATCATCACCTGTAATCACTCCTACTGATTAGGCCCCAATACCTTATTGTACTACAAACGTCACAAAAACGCCTCTTTTATCTTCTGTTCTCACTCCTGCTGCTAAGGTCCCAGTGTTATATAGTATGTAAACGTACCTGCCATAGCCTGTTATCACTCCTCTTGATTAGTTATGTAGTACTACAAACCTAATGACATGTAATCACTGCTGCCGATTAGGCTTTACTGTTATATTTTAATACAAATACCAATATCATTGCCTGAAATGACTCATGTTGATTAGACCCCAGTGTAATATTGTACTTCAAACGCTCCTATCATCGTCTGAAATCACCCCTGCTGAATAAGCCCCAAATTAATATTGCACTACAAAATCCACTATTTCGCCTCTAATCACTCCTGTTGATAAGGCCCCTGTGTTATATTTTATGAAAACCGCCCTTTCAACACCTGTAATCACTCCTGTTGATTAGGCCACAGTGTGATATAGTACTACAATCCTCCATATAGTGACCTGTCATTACTGCTGCTGATAAGGCCCCAAAGTTATTATGTATTACAAACGTCCCTGTCATCGCATGTAATCGCTCCTTCTGATAAGGTCCCAGTGTAATATAATACTGAAAACCCCCTATCATCACGTATGATTACTACTGCGAATTAGCCCCAGTCTTTAGTTGTACTATAAATGCCTCTATAATTGCCTGTAATCACTCCTGCTGATAAGGCCCCAGTTTCAAATAGCAAGACAAACGTACCTGTCATCACATGTAATCACTCCTGTTGATAAGGCTCCTAGTGCTATATAGTTCTACAAAACTACATATTAAAGCCTCTGTCATTGCCTGTAATCACTCCTAGTGATTAGGCCCCTAGTTTTATATAGTTAAACAAAACTCCCTATTAGCACCGCTTTCATCGCCTGTAATCACTACTGCTGTAAAGGCGCCAATTTTACATAGCAATACAAACGTGCCTTGAGCCGCCTGTAATTACTCTTGTAGATAAGGCCCCGGTGTAAAATTTTATTACAAACGCTGCTTTCATCGCCTGTAATCACTCCTGCTGATTAGGCCCCAAAGTAATATTGAACTACAAACGCCCCTATCATCGCCTGTAAAACTCCTACTTATTAGGCCCGAATGCGTTATTGTACTACAAACGTCACTTTCATCGCATTTAACTGCTCCTGCAAATTATATCCCGGTCATATTTTGTACAACAAACGCCTCTATTATCTTCTGCAGTCACTTTTGCTGATAATGTTCCAGTGTTATATAGTAATAGAACGTGCTTGTCATCGCCTGTAATCACTCCTGCTGTTCATTAGGCCCTAGTGAAATATATTACTACAAATACCCATATCATTGCCTATAATCAGTCCTGTTGATAAGGCCCCAGTGAAATATTGTTATACAAACGTGCCTATCGACGCCTGAAATCACTCCTGTTGATTAGTCCTAGTGTTCAGTAGTATTACGTACCTCACTTTCGTGACCTGTTATCACTTCTTTTGATTAGGCACTATAGTTAAATTGTACTACAAATGCCCATATCATAGCCTGTAATCATTCCTGATGATAAATCTGCAGTGTTATATTTATTTACAAACGCTTCTTTCAACGCATGACGTCACATCCTGCTGATAAGGCCCCAAAGTAATATTGAACTAAATGCGTCCCTATCATCGCCTGTAATCACTCCTACTGATCAGGCCCCAATACCTTATTGTACTACAAACGTCACAAAAACGCTTCTATTATCTTCTGTACTCACTTTTGCTGATAATATTCCAGTGTTTTATAGTAATAGAACGTGTTTGTCATCGCCTGTAATCACTCCTGCTGTTGATTAGGCCCTAGTGTAATATATTATTACAAATACCCATATCATTGCCTGTTATCAGTCCTGTTGATAAGGCCCCAGTGAAATATTGTTATACAAACGTGCCTATCGACGCCTGAAATCACTCCTGTTGATTAGTCCTAGTGTTAAGTAGTATTACGTACCTCCCTTTCGTGACCTGTTATCACTCCTGCTGACTAGGCACTAGAGTTAAATTGTACTAAAAATGCCCACTGTACTCACTCATGTTGATTAGGCCCCAGTGTAATATTGTACTTCAAACGCTCCAATTATCGTCTGAAATCACCCCTGCTGAATAGGCCCCAAATTTATATTGTACTACAAAATCCACTATTTTCGGATCTAATCACTCCTGTTGATAAGGCCCCTGTGTTATATTTTATGAAAACCGCCCTATCAACACCTGTTATCACTCCTGTTGATTAGGCCACAGTGTTATAGTACTACAATCCTCCATATAGTGACCTGTCATTACTGCTGCTGATAAGGCCCCAAAGTTATTATGTATTACAAAAGTCCCTGTCATCACATGTAATCGCTCCTGCTGATAAGGTCCCAGTGTTATATCATACTGAAAACCCCCTATCATCACGTATGACTACTACTGCAAATAAGCCCCAGTCCTTAGTTGTACTATAAATGCCTCTATAATTGCCTGTAATCACTCCTGCTGATAAGGCCCTAGTTTCATATAGCAAGACAAGCGTACCTGTCATCACTTGTAATCACCCCTGTTGATAAGGCCCCTAGTGCTATATAGTTCTACAAAACTACATTTAAATCCCTCTGTCATTGCCTGTAATCACTCCTGTTGATTAGGCCCTAGTGTTATAAAGTTGAACAAAACTCCCTATTAACGCCTCTTTCGTCGCCTGTAATCACTCCTGCTGTTAAGGCGCCAATTTTACATAGCAATACAAACGTGCCTTGAGTCGCCTGTAATCACTCTTGTAGATAAGGTCCCGGTGTAAAATTTTATTACAAACGCTGCTTTCATCGCCTGTAATCACTCCTGCTGATTAGGCCCCAAAGTAATATTGTACTACAAACGTCCCTATCAACGCCTGTAAAAACTCCTCCTTATTAGGCCCGAATGCGTTATTGTACTACAAACGTAATTTTCATCGCATGTAACTACTCCTACAAATTATACCCCGGTCATATTTTTTTACAACAAACGCCTCTATTATCTTCTGCAGTCACTTTTACTGATAATGTTCCAGTGTTATATAGTAACAGAACGTGCTTGTCATCGCCTGCAATCAATCCTGCTGTTGATTAGGCCCTAGTGTAATATATTACTACAAATACCCATATTATTGCCTGTTATCAGTCCTGTTGATAAGGCCCCAGTGAAATATTGTTATAAAAACGTGGCTATCGACGCCTGAAATCACTCCTGTTGATTAGTCCTAGTGTTAAATAGTATTACGTACCTCCCTTTCGTGACCTGTTATCACTTCTGCTGATTAGGCACTAGAGTTAAATTGTACTACAAATGCCCATATCATTGCCTGTAATCATTCCTGATGATAAATCTGCAGTGTTATATTTATTTACAAACGCTTCTATCAACGCATGACGTCACATCCTGCTGATAAGGCCCCAAAGTAATATTGAACTAAATGCGTCCCTATCATCGCCTGTAATCACTCCTACTGATTAGGCCCCAATACCTTATTGTACTACAAACGTCACAAAAACGCCTCTGTTATCTTCTGTACTCACTCATGTTGATTAGGCCTCAGTGTAATATTGTACTTCAAACGCTCCTATCATCGTCTGAAATCACCCCTGCTGAATAGGCCCCAAATTTATATTGTACTACAAAATCCACTATTTTCGGATCTAATCACTCCTGTTGATAAGGCCCCTGTGTTATATTTTATGAAAACCGCCCTATCAACACCTGTTATCACTCCTGCTGATTAGGCCCCAAAGTAATATTGTACTACAAACGCCCCTATCATCGCCTGTAAAACTCCTTCTTATTAGGCCCGAATGCGTTATTGTACTACAAACGTCATTTTCATCGCATGTAACTACTCCTACAAATTATACCCCGATCATATTTTTTACAACAAACGCCTCTATTATCTTCTGCAGTCACTTTTGCTGATAATGTTCCAGTGTTTTATAGTAATAGAACGTGCTTGTCATCGCCTGTAATCACTCCTGCTGTTAATTAGGCCCTAGTGAAATATTTTACTACAAATACCCATATCATTGCCTGTAATCAGTCCTGTTGATAAGGCCCCAGTGAAATATTGTTATACAAACGTGCCTATCGACGCCTGTAATCACTCCTGTTGATTAGTCCTAGTGTTATGTAGTACTACGTACCTCCCTTTCGTGACCTGTTATCACTTCTGCTGATTAGGCAATAGAGTTAAAATGTACTACAAATGCCCATATCATTGCCTGTAATCACTTCTGCTGATACATCTGCAGAGTTATATTTATTTATAAACGCTTCTTTCAACGCATGACGTCACATCCTGCGAATCAGGCCAAAAAGTAATATTGAACTATATGCGTCCCTATCATCGCCTGTAATCACTCCTACTGATTAGGCCCCGATAACTAATTGTACTACAAACGTCACAAAAACGCCTCTCTCCTGATCTTTGCCCTCATGTACATTTCTATTATCTATTGTACTCACTCCTGCAGATAAGGTCCCAGTGTTATATAGTATGAAAACGTACCTGTCATCGCCGGTTATCACTCCTGTTGATTAGGCCCTGGTGTTATGTAGTACTACAAACCTAATGACCTGTAATCACTGCTGCTGATTAGGCTTTACTGTTATATTTAAATACAAATACCAAAATCATTGCCTGTAATGACTCATGTTGATTAGGTCCCAGTGTAATATTGTACTTCAAACGCTCCTATCATCGTCTGAAATCACCCCTGCTGAATAGGCCCCAAATTTATATTGTACTACAAAATTCACTATTGTCGCCTCTAATCGCTCCTGTTAATAAGCCCAAGTGTTATATTTATGTAAACGCCCCTATTAACACCTGTAATCACTCATGTTGATTAGGCCATAGTGTTATATAGTAATACAATCCTCCATATAGTGACCTGTCATTACTGCTGCTGATAAGGCCCCAAAGATATAATGTATTACAAACGTCCCTGTCATCGCATGCAATCGCTGTTTTATTATACTAATCCACTATCATCACGTGTGACTATTACAACGAATTAGCCCAAGTCTTTAGTTGTACTATAAATGCTTCTATAATCGCCCGTAATCACTCCTGCTGATAAGGCCCCAGTTTCATATAGCAAGACAAGCGTACCTGTTTTCACCTGTAATCTCAAAAATTTTACAGCAATACAAGCGTGCCTTGAGTCGCCTGTTATCACTCTTGTTGATAAGGCCCCGGTATTAAATTTTATTACAAACGCTGCTTTCATCGCCTGTAACTCCTGCTGAGTAGGCCCGAATGCGTAATTGTACTACAAATGTCACTTACATCGCATGTTAATTTCATCCCGTCATATTTTGTACAACAAACGCATCTATTATCTTCTGCAGTCACTCCTGCTGATAAGGTCCCAGTGTTATATAATAATAGAACGTGCTTTTCATCGCCTTTAATCACTCCTGCTGTTGGTAATGCCCTATTACTACAAATACCCATATCATTGCCTGTAATCAGTCATGTTGATAAAGCCCCAGTGTTCTATTGCTATACAAATGTGCATATCGTCGCCTGTAATCACTCCTGCTTCTTAGGCCTAGTGTTATGTAGTAAAACGTACCTCCCTTTCGTGACCTGTCATCACTCCTGCTGATTAGGCACTTGAGTTAATTTTTACTATAAATGCCCATAACATTGCCTGTAATCATTCCAGCTGATAAATCTGCAGTGTTATATTTATTTACAAACGCTTCTTTCATCGCATGTAGTCACATCCTGCTGATTAGACCCCAAAATAATATTGAACTAAATACGTCCCTATCATCGCCTGTAATCACTTCTGCTGAATAGGCCCCAAATCTATATTGTACTGCGAAATCCACTATTTTCGTCTATAATAGCTTTTAATGATAAGGCCCCAGCGTTATATTTTATGAAAACGCCCCTATCAACACCTGTAATCACTCCTGTTGATTAGGCCATAATATTATATAGTACTACAATCCTCCATATAGTGACCGGCCATTACTGTTGCTGATAAGGCCCCAAAGATATAATGTATTACAAACGTCCCTGTCATCGCATGTAATCGCTCCTGCTGATAAGGGCCAGGTGTTTTATTATATTAAAAAAAAACTATCATCACGTGTGACTACAACTACGAATTAGCCCCAGTCTTTAGTCTTTAGATTAAAAATGCCTCTATAATCGCCTATAATCACTCCTGCTGATAAGGCCCCAGTTTCATATAGCAAGACAAGCGTTCCTGTCATCACCTGTAATCACTCCTGTTGTTGAGGCCCCTAATGTTATATAGCTCTATAAAACTACATATTAACGCCTCAATCATTGCCTGTATTCACTCCCTGTTGATTAGGCCCCTAGTGTTATATAGTTAAACAAAACTCCCAATTAACGCCTCTTTCATCGCATGTAATCACTCCTGCTGTAAAGTCGCCAATTTCACAAAGCAATACAAGCGTGCCTTGAGTCGCATGTAATCACTCTTGCTGATAAGGCCCAGGTGTTATATTTTATTACAAAGGCTACTTTCATCGCCTGTAATCACTCCTGCTGATTAGGCCCCAAAGAAATATTGTAGTATAAACGCCCCTATCATCGCCTGTAATAACTCCTCCTGATTAGGCCCGAATGCGTTATGGTACTACAAACATCACTTTCATCGCATGTAACTACTCCTACAAATTAAGCCCCCGTCGTATTTTGTACAACAAACACCTCTATTATCTTTTGCAGTCACTCCTGCTGATAAGGTCCTAGTGTTATATAGTAATAGAACGTGCTTGTCATCGCCTGTAATCAATCCTCCTGTTGATTAGGTCCTAGTGAAAATATTACTACAAATACCAATACCATTGCCTGTAATCAGTCATGTTGATAAGGCCCCAGTGATATATTGTTATTCAAACGCTACTATAATCGTCTGTAAGCACCCCTGCTGATTATGCCCCAAACCTATTTTGTACTATAAAAAGTTCTATCCTCGCCTTTAATCACTCCTGTTGATAAAGCCCCAGTGATATATTGTACTAAAACGCCCCTATCATCGCGTGTATTCACTTCTGTTGATGAGGCCGTTGTGTTATATTTTCTACAATCCTCCCTATCGTAACATATCATTATTGTTGCTGATAAGATCCGAAGGTTATAATATACTACATCGCCTGTATCTACTACTGGAAAGTATGCAACCGAGATATTTTGTACCACAAATGCCTGTTATCACTCCTGCTGATAAGGTTCCAGTGCCATATAGTAATACAAACCTGCCTGTCGTCACATGTAATCACTCCTGTTAGGCCTAGTGTTATGTAGTACTACGTATCTTCTTGTCGTGACCTCTAATCACTCCTGCTGATTAGGCACTACAGTTAAATTGTCCTGTAAATGCCCTTATCATTGCCTGTAATCACTCCTGTTGATAAGGCTTCAGTGTAATATTGTTTAAAAAATACTTCCAAGGCATCATGCCCTAAAGTAATATTGCACTTTAACGCCCCTATCATCGCCTGTAATCACTCCTCCTGATAAGGATTCAATGCTTTATTGTACTACAAACGTCACTGTCATCGCATGTAACCACTCCTGCAAATTATGCCCCCGTCATACTTTGTACCACAAACTACTCTTTTATCTTCTGTATTCACTCCTGCTGATAAAGTCCAAGTGTTAGACAGTATTGAAACGTACCTGTCGTGGCCTTTTATCACTCCTGTTACGTAGTGACACAAACCTCCCTATCATGACTTGTAATCACTGCAGCTAATTAGGCACTAGCGTAACATTGTATTACATTGCCTGTTATGACTACTGTTCATCAGGCCCCAGTGTTATATTGTACAACATACACTCCTATCATCGTCTGAAATCACCCCTGCTGATTAAGCACCAAATTTAAATTGTACTACAAAATCAAGTATCTTCGCCTTTAATCACCCCTTTTGATAAGGCCCAGTGTTATATTTTTATTAAAACGCCCCTATCAGCCCCTGTAATCACTCCTGTTGATTAGGCCTTTGTGTCATATAGAACTATAATCCTCCCTATAGTGGCCTGTCATTACTGCTGCTGATTAAGCATCAAAGTTATAATATACTACAATCGTCCCTGTCATGGCAGGTAAAACTCCCTATCATCACCTGTAACTACTCCTGCGAATTATCCCCAGTCTCCAGTTGTACTTTTAACGCCTCTATCATTGCATGTAATTACTCCTGATGATACGGCCCCCAGTTATCATATAGCAATACAAGCGTGCCTGCCATCGCATGTGATCACTCCTAGTTGATTAGACCCCTCGTGTTATATACTTCTACAAAACTCCGTATAAATGCCTCTTTGATCGCCTGTAATCACTCTTGCTGAAAAGACGACAGTTTTATATAGCAATACAAGCGTGCCTTGCCTAGCCTGTAATAACTCTGGTTGATAAAGCCCAAGTGTTATATTGTATTCTAAACGCTACTTTCATCGTCTGTAATCACTCCTGCTGATTAGGCCCCAAAGTAACATTGTACTACAAACGCCCATGTCATCGCCTATAATCACTACTCCTAATCAGGCCCCAATGCTTTATTGTACTACAAACGTCACTATCATCGCGTGTATGTCCCGTTATTTTCGTACAACGAACGCTCCTGCTCATCAGGTCCCAGTGTTATTTAGTAATACAACGTGCCTGTCATGCCGGTAATCACTCCTGTTGATAAGGCCCTTGTGGTGTGTAGTAATACAAACCTCCCTATCATCACCTGAAATCACTGCTGCTGATTAGTCACTACTGTTATATTGTACTACAAATACCCATATCATTGCACGTAAAAACTCCTATTCATTAGGCCCAAATGTGATACTGTACTTCAAACGTCGTCTGAAATAACACCTACTGATAAGGCCATGCATTTATATTGTACTACAAAATCGACTATATTCGCCTTTTATCACTCCTGTTGATAAGGCCCCAGTTTTACAAAGCAATGCAGGTCTGCCTGTTATTGCATGTAATCACTCCTGCTGATTACACCTCAGTGTAACATGGTACTGCAAATGCTACTTTCGTAGCCTGTAATCACTCTTGCTGATTAGCCCCCAAATGAATATTTTACTACAAACGTCCCTATCATCGCCTGTTTCACTCATCCTGATTAGACCCCAATGCTTTTATTGTACTACAAACGTCACTTGTCGCATGTTGCTACAGAGTTGCATCCTGATTTCCATTTATTGTGAATTGTAGAATTTCGTAGTAAAACGGTTCTTACAATATAAAACTAAGCATGTCAGTGTTAGTTTTGCAAGAAAACTAATATTCTACTAGGGCGGTTTCACGAACAAAACTTGCTAGTGGGTCCCTTGATGAGGTAAGCATGCCTTAAGGCACTATGGAGTCACATATGGCTTTGTATTCTGCCAAACCGTGGGTTGACATTTCATCATACAATTCAGGGTTGTTTCTCGGCACAGAATAGCATACGGGACTAGGATTTTCACAGAGAAACGTTCATACTTAGGCTATCTCTCACTGCCCATATTCATGATATGTAAATCATCTTGTTTAGGCATAAAATCAAGGAATCACCTGGACATTCAAGACATAAAGACAGACGTTCCTTTAATATCAATAATAGGGATGCATAAATACCATTTTGACATCCTTTATTGGCATGTTAATTTCCGTGTCTTAATCGCCATAGAAGAGGTTTGGAATATCATGAAGAGGAGATGTGAATCATTGTCCAACAATAGATATAGCCAGCTTAGCCCCTCGGTGCGTAGGAAAAAATCATGAAACTGTATGATAAAATGCCAACCCAAGATTTGGCAGAATAAAAAGTCATGGGTGACTCCATAGTGCTTTAAGACATGCTTACCTTATGAAGGACCCCACTAGAAAGCTTTGGTCGAATAATGCCCTAGTAGAATATTTGTTTTCTTGCAAAATAACACTGACATGCTTAGTTTTATATTGTAACAACCGCTTTATCATGAAATTCTAAAATGTACAATAAATGAAAATCAGGATATAACTCTGTAAATAGTGCTTATAAAGACACCAAATTTTCAGCCTTAGTACAAAAATGGCTATTCTTTCATAATTTATAAACAAAAATACATACCATTAACCATGGTTCCTTGTGGAATCTTTAAAACTCGAATATCAGCGAATTATTTGTTAAAAAAATTGCTCAATATGTTATGTAATCAATTTAGGCATACAACATTACACGATCTGGAAGTTTTATATACAGAGTAAATGTTGATAGACATACTTAACATATTATATGAACAAATTCATCCAGCTGTCTATTTCTTGCCAGTGACGATTTTTCAAAAACAAGAAAAGTTGTCAATTTATTTGTGAATATCACATGGGTATAATAATAAGTGAACGCACCTGTATATGCACTCCTGCAAATTGTACCCCCGTCACGTTTTGTACCACAAACGTCTTTATTTTCTTATGTAATCATTCCTGCTGATAAGGTCTCAGTGTAATGTAGTAATAAAACGTGCCTGTTTTCGCCTATGATCACTCCTGTTGATTAGGCACTAGTGTTATGAAGTACTATAAAAAGGTACAAGCAGGCATAGATCATGAAAATGCGCAATCAGAAAAAAGATTCCCACTCCAAAAACTGAGGTTGGAAACAAACCTCCTACAAACCTCCCTAGAACATTAACCTGTAATCACTGCAGCTGATAAGGCATTAGTGTTATATTGAAATAAAACTACCCATATTATTGCCTGTAATGACTCCTGTTGATTAGGCACTAGTGTTATATTTACTTCATACTCTGCTATCATCGTATGAAATCACGCCTGATGATAAGGCCCAAAATTTAGATTGTATTACAAGTTTTATAACGCAATACAAGCGTGCCTTTCCTCGCCTGTACAAAAATACATATCAACACCTCTTTCATCGCCAGTAATCACTCCTGTTGATACGGCCCCTATTGTTATATAGTTCTACAAAACTCCCTATAAATGCCTTTTTAATCGCCTGTAATCACTTCTGCCCTGCGTGTAAGGCCTTAGTTTTATATAGCAATACGAACGTGGCTTTCGTCGCCTGAAATCACTCCTGTTTATAAGGCCCCAGTGTTAAATTGTATTACAAAAGCTACTTTCATCGCATTCAATCACTCCTGTTGATTAGGCGACAAATGAAAATTGTACTACAAACGCCCATATCGTCGCCTGTAAACAGTCCTCCTCATTTGGTTCTAATGCTTTATTGTACTACAAACCTCACAATCATCGCATGTAACTACGTTTTGTACCACAAACACCTCTACTATCATATGTAATCGCTCCTGCTGACAATTTTCCAGTGCTATTTATTAATAAAACATGCCTGTCATCCCCTTTGATCACTCCTTTTGTTAGGCCCTAGTGTTATGAAGTACTACAAAAAGGTACAAGTTGACAAAGAACAGAAAAAGGCGAAATCAGAAAAAGATTCCTAGTGAGAAACAAACCTCCTACAAACTTCCCTATTGTAACCTGTAATCTCTGCAGCTGATAAGGCACAATTGTTATATTGTACAACAAATACCCATATCATTGCCTGTAATGACTCCTGTTGATTAGGCCCCAGTGTTATATTGTACCACAAACGCTCCTGTCATCGTCTGAAATCGTCCCTGTTGATAGGCCCCAAATTTGTAATACAAAATCCACTATCTTCGCCTTTAATCACTCCTGTTGATAAGGCCCCAGTGTTATATTTTATTAAAACGCCCCTATCAGCACCTGTAATCACTCCTGTTGATTAGGCCGAAGTGTTACATGGTACTAAATCGCCCTATAGTGACCTGTTATTACTGCTGCTCAAAAGGCCCAAAAGTTAATATGTACTTCAAACGTAACTGTCATCACACGCATTCACTCATGCTGATTAGGTCCCGGTGATATATTATACTGAAAATCATCTATCATCACCTGTGACTACTCCTGCGAATTAGCCCCAGGCTAAAGTTGTACTATAAACGCCTCTATCATCGCCTGTAATCATTACTGATGAGGCCCCAGTTTCATATAACATTACAAGCGTGTCTTTCATCGCCGTTAATCACTCCTGTTGGCTAGACCCCTAGTGTTAAATAGTTCTACAAACTACATATCAACGCCTCTGTCATCGCCAGTATCCACACCTGTAAATTAGGCCCCTAGTGTTATTTAGTGCTACAAGGATCCCTATACATGCCTTTTTAATCGCCTGCATTCACTCCTGCTGGTAAGGCCTAAGTTTTGTATAGCAAAACAAGCGTGCCTTTCCTCGCCGGTAATCACTCCTGTTGATAAGGCCCCAATGTTATATTATATTTCAAACTCTACTTTCATCGCCTGTAATCACTCCTGTTGATTAGGCACAAATGGAACATTGTACTACAAACGCCTTTATCATCGCCTGTAATCAGTCCTCCTGATTAGGCCCCAATACTTTCGTGTACTACAAACCTAACTATCATCGCGTGTAACTACTCCTGCAAATTATGCCACCACTCCCCTCAAAGTTTGTACCACAAACGTCTATATTATCTTATTTATTCACTCCTGCGGATAAGGTTCCAATGTTATTTAGTAATAAAACGTGCGTATCATCGCCTTTGATCACTCCTGTTGTTTAGGCCCTAGTGTAATGAAGTACAACAAAAAGGTACGAGTATTAGGAAAAGGCGCAACCAGAAAAAAAATCCCACTACAAAAACCAAGGTGGGGAACAAACCTCCTACAATCTCCCTATCTTGTCCTGTAATCCCTGCAGCTGATTAGGCACTAGTGTTATATTGTACTACAAATATCAGTATCATTGCCTGTAATGACTCCTGTTGATTAGGCCCCCGTGTTATATTGTACTACATACGCTACTATCATCGTCTGAAATCACCCCTGCTGATAAGGCCCCCAATTTATATTGTATTACAAAATCCACTATGTTCGCCTTTACTCACATTTGATAAGGCACCAGTGTTATATTTTATTAAAAGGCCCCTATCAGCCCCTGTTATCACTTCTGTTGATTAGGCCATAGTGTTATATAGAATTACAATCCTCCCTATAGTGACATGTCATCACTGCTGCTCATAAGGCCCCAATACTATAATGTACTACAAATGCCCCTGTCATCGCATGTAATTACTCATGCTGATTAGGTTCCAGTGCTATATTATACTGAAAAAAAAACTATCATTACCTGTGACTACTGCGAATTAGCCCGAGTCTCAAATTGTATTATAAACGCCTTTATCATCGCATGTTATATCTTTTCATAAGGCCCCAGTTTCATATAGCAATACTAACGTGTCTGTCATCGCCGGTAATCACTCCTGTTGAAATGCCCTGTCATCGCATGCAATTACTCATGCTGATTAGGTTCCAGTGCTATATTATACTGAGAAAAAAAAAACTATCATTACCCGTGACTACTCCTGCGAATTAGCCCGAGTCTCAAATTGTATAATAAACGACTTTATCATCGCATGTTATATCTTTTCATAAGGCCCCAGTTTCATATAGCAATACTAACGTGTCTGTCATCGCCGGTAATCACTCCTGTTGATAAGACACCTGGTGTTATATAGTTCTACGAAACTACATATCAACGCCTCTGTCATCGTCAGTAATCACTCCTGTTGATAAGGCCCCTAGTGTTATATATAGTTCTGTAAAAATCCCTATAAATGCCTTGTTAATCGCCCGTAATCACTCCTGCTCATAAGGCCTAAGTTGAATATAGTCTGTCTGTCATCGCCGGTAATCACTCCTGTTGACTAGACCCTTAGTGTTATAAAGTTGTACAAAAATGCCTTGAAATGCCCTTTTAATCGTCTGTAATCACTCCTGCCGATAAGGCCTAAGTTCTATATAACAATACAAGCGTGCCTTTCCTCGCCTATAATCACTCCTGTTGATAAGGCCCCAGTGTTATACTGTATTGTAATACAAAAAAGTACAAGTAGGCAAAGATCAGGAAAAGGCGCAATCAGAAAAAGACTCCCACTCCAAAAACCAAGATGGGAAAAAACCAAACTAACAATCAGGTACTTATACCATGAAAACATTTCGTAAGCCGAATGAGCAGCTATTTTCCCAATAGGTGGCCACTCAGTTACCTTAACTTAACTAAAAATATGCAAACATACATAAGGCGCCAACAGCACAAAAATATTTTAAACACCAAGACATAAAACAAAAAGAACCACCACAGAAGTATCGACTTGGAACGATCAGTAACACAAAGTTACTGGCGGGTTTAAATCGATTTTACACGGCCGTAACCTCACCCTCAGCCCCCGCAGTGGTTCATAACATTTAGTTAGTTCTTCGGTCCTCGTGGTGAATCTCTAACTAGTAAATGAATCATCAAGAACAAACAAATAAATCATGATAAACATCCTGATGAATCAAAAACCAGGACTCACAGATTCAGTAAGCTGCCCGACGATGGAGATCCCTGGGCGCCAATTAACTTACTAACTCCGGAGCTAAAGAAAAACATCAGTTGGACCCCGGTGGGCCAAGCAACAGACAAGAAGCTCCGGCCCCAACCAACTAAAATGAATAGCTTTAAGTCGGGGCCATCATAGAGTCTGACGCCCGACCCACCGGCGTGCAATTAAAGAAGGCAGCATAGTTATCAACCGTGATTGGGTTAAAAACTAAGCATGCAGACTGTCGCATAACAATCAAGTTATAACCTATACGTCTGTAACGTGTTATGATTTTTCTAAACTGAAAAGAAAAATCATTACTTCCTATAAGTTTCTTAAATTTGTAAACCAAGTCACCATAAAATTCTGGTTCCGAAAGACCCTCACTGGTTCCGAAACTCTACTTTCATCGCCTGTAAATCGTGACCAAATATCACTGCTTTTGATTAAGCACTAGTATTATGTAGTACCACAAATACCCATACCATTACCTGTAATCACTCCTGTTGATTAGGCTCAAGTGTTATATTGTAGTACAAACGTTCCTTCCTACCGTCGTCTGTAAGCACCCCTGCTGATTATGCCCTAAATTTATATCGTACTACAAAATCCACTATCTTCGCTTTTAACCACTCCTGTTGATAAGGCTCTAGTGATATATTGTACTAAAACGGCTCTATCATCGCGTGTATTCACTCCTGTTGAACAGGCCGTATTGTTATGTAATCTACAATCCACCCTATCGTAACCTGCCAATTATTGCTGCCGATAAGGCACCAAAGTTATAATGTACTACATCGCCTGTAACTATGACTGGAAATTATGCACCCGCGTTATATTGTACCACAATTATCGCCTGTCATCACTCCTGCTGATAAGATCCAAGCGTCATATAGTAATACAAATATTCCTGTCGTCTCCTGTTATCACTCCTGTTTATTATGCCTAGTGTTATGTAGTACTACGTACCTCCCTTTCGTGACCTGTTATCACTCCTGCTGATTCGGCACTAGAGTTAAATTGTACTGCAAATGCCCATATCATTGCCTGTAATCACTCCTGTTGATAAATCTGCAGTGCTATATTGCATTTAAAACGCTTCTTTCAACGCATGTAGTCACTCCTGCTGATTAGGCCCCAAAGTAAAAGCGCTCCTATCATCGCCTGTAATCACTTCTACAGATTAGGCCCCAATACGTTATTGAACTACAAACGTCACTATCATGGCATGAAACTACAACTGCAAATGATGCCTCCTCTTTTTGTGCAACGAAAACGCATCTATTATCTTCTGTTCTCACTCCTGCTGATAAAGTCCCAGTGTTATATAGTATGAAAACCTACATGACATCGGCTGTTATCACTCCTGTTGATAAGACCCTGTTGTTATGTAGTACTACAAACCTCATGACCTGCAATCACTGTTGCTGATTAGGCTATACTGTTGTAGTTTACTACAAATACCAATATCATTGCCTGTAGTGACTCATGTTGATTAGGCCCCAGTGTAATGTTGTACTTCAAACGCTTCTGAAATCACCTCTGCTGATAAAGCCACAAATTAATATTGTACTACAAAATCCACTATCTTTGCCTTTAATCATTCCTGTTGATAAGGCCCCAGTGTTATATTTTATGAAAACGCCCCCATCAACACCTGTAATCACTACTGTTGATAGGTCATAGTGTTATATAGTACTACAATCCTCCATATAGTGACCTGTCATTACTGCTGCTGATAAGGCCCCAAATATGTGATGTATTACAAACGTCCCTGTCATCGCATGTAATCGCTCCTGCTGATAAGGTCCCAGTGTTATATCATACTGAAAACCCCCTATCATCACGTATGACTACTACTGCGAATTAGCCCCAGTCTTTAGTTGTACTATAAATGCCTCTATAATTGCCTGTAATCACTCCTGCTGATAAAGCCCCAGTTTCATATAGCCAGACAAGCGTACCTGTCGTCACCTGTAATCACTCCTGTTGATAAGGCACCTAGTGCTATATAGTTCTACAAAACTACATATTAACGCCTCCGTCATTGCCTGTAATCACTCCTGTTAATTAAGCCCCTAGTGTTATATAGTTGAACAAAATATCCCTATTAACGCCTCTTTCATCGCCTGTAATCACTCCTGCTGTAAATGCGCCAATTTTACAAAGCAATACAAGCGTGCCTTGAGTCGCATGTAATCACTCTTGTTGATAAGGCCCCGGTTCAAAATTTTATTACAAACGCTGCTTTCATCGCCTGTAATCACTCATGCTGATTAGGCCCCAAAGTAATATTGTACTACAAACGCCCCTTTCATCGCCTGTAAAAACTCCTCCTTATTAGGCCCGAATGCGTTATTGTACTTCAAACGTCACGTTCATCGCATGTAACTACTCCTGTAAATTATACCCCTGTCATAATAAGGCCCCAGTGAAATAGTGTTACACAAACGTGCCTATCGACGCCTGTAATCACTCCTGTTGATTAGTCCTAGTGTTATGTAGTACTACGTACCTCCCTTTCGTGACCTGTTATCACTCCTGCTGATTAGGCACTAGAGTTTACTTGTACTACAAATGCCCATATCATTGCCTGTAATCAGTCCTGCTGATAAATCTGCAGTCTTATGTTTATTTACAAACGCTTCTTACAACGCATGAAGTCACATACTGCTGATAAGGCCCCTAAGTAATATTGAACTAAATGCGTCTCTATTATCACTCCTACTGATTAGGCCCCAATACCTTATTGTACTACAAACGTCACAAAAACGCCTCTATTATCTTCTGTACTCACTCCTGCTGATAAGGTCCCAGTGTTATATAGTATAAAAACGTACCTGTCATCGCTTGATATCACTCCTGTTGATTATGCCCTGGTGTTATGTAGTACTACAAACCTGAAGACCTGTAATCACTGCTGCTGATTAGGCTTTACTGTTATATTTTACTACAAATACCAATATCATTGCCCGTAATGACTCATGTTGATTAGGCCCCAGTGTAATATTGTACTTCAAACGCTTCTATTATCGTCTGAAATCACCCCTGTTGAATAGGCCCCAAATTTATATTGTACTACAAAATCCACTATTTTCGCCTCTCATCACTCCTGTTGATAAGGCCCCAGTGTTATATTTTATGAACCCCCCCCCCTATCAACACCTGTAATCACTCCTGTTGATTAGGCCATAGTGTTATATAGTACTTCAATCCACCTGTCATAAATGCCTCTATAATTGCCTGTAATCACTCCTGCTGATAAGGCCCCAGTTTCATATAGCAAGACAAGCGTACCTGTCATCACATGTAATCACTACTGGTCATAAGGCTCCTAGTGCTACATGTATATAGTTCTACAAAATTAAATATTAACGCCTCTGTCATTGCCTGTAATCACTTCGATTGATTAGGCCCCTAGTGTTATAAAGTCAAACAAAACTCCCTATTAACGCCTCTTTCATCGCCTGTAATCACTCCTGCTGTAAAGGCGCCAATTTTAAATAGCAATACAAGCATGCATTGCGTCGCCTGTAATCACTCTTGTTGATAAGGCCCCGGTGTAAAATTTTATTACAAACGTTGTTTTTATCGCCTGTAATCACTCCTGCTGATTAGGCCCCAAAATAATAGTGTAATAAAAACGCCCCTATCATCGCCTGTAAAAACTCCTCCTTATTAGGCCCGAATGCGTTATTGTACTACAAACGTCACTTTCATCGCATGCAACTACTCCTGCAAATTATACCCCTGTCATATTTTGTACAACAAACGCCTCTATTATCTTCTGCAGTCACTCCCGCTGATAATATTCCAGTGTTATATAGTAATAGAACGTGCTTGTCATCGCCTGTAATCACTCCTGCTGCTGATTAAACCCTAGTGAAATATATTACTACAAATACCCATATCATTGCCTGTAATTAGTCCTGTTGATAAGGCCCCAGTGAAATAGTGTTATACAAACGTGCCTATCGACGCCTGTAATCACTCCTGTTTATTATGCCTAGTGTTATGTAGTATTACGTACCTCCCTTTCGTGACCTGTTATCACTTCTGCTGATTAGGCACTAGAGTTAAATTGTAATACAAATGCCCATATCATTGCCTGTAATCAGTCCTGCTGATAAATCTACAGTGTTATATTTATTTACAAACGCTTCTTTCAACGCATGAAGTCACATCCTGCTGATAAGGCCCCAAAGTAATATTGAACTAAATGCGTCCCTATCATCGCCTGTAATCTTTCCTACTGATTAGGCCCCAATACCTTACTGTACTACAAACGTCACAAAAACGCCTCTATTATCTTCTGTACTCACTCCTGCTGATAAGGTCCCAGTATTATATAGTATGAAAACGTACCTGTCATCGCCTGTTATCACTCCTGTTGATTAGGCCCTGGTGTTATGTAGTACTACAAACCTAATGACCTGTAATCACTGCTGCTGATTAGGCTTTACTGTTATATTTTAATACAAATACCAATATCATTGCCTGTAATGACTCATGTTGATAAGGCCCCAGCGTAATATTGTACTTCAAACGCTCCTATCATCGTCTGAAATCACCCCTGCTGAATAGGCCCCAAATTAATATTGTACTACAAAATGCAATGTTTTCGCCTCTAATCGCTCCTGTTGATAAGGCTCCAGTGTTATATTTTATGAAAAAAAAACCTACATGTATCAACACCTGTAATCACTCCTGTTGATTAGGCCATAGTGTTATATAGTATTACAATCCTCCATATAGTGACCTGTCATAACTGCTGCTGATAAGGCCCCAAAGTTATAATGTATTACAAACGTCCCTCTCATCGCATTTAATGGCTCCTGCTGCTAAGGTCCCAGTGTTATATCATACTGAAAACCCCCTATCATCACGTGTGACTACTACTGCGAATTAGCCCCAGTCTTTAGTTGTACTATAAATGCCTAGATAACTGCATGTAATCACTCCTGCTGATAAGGCCTCAGTTTCATTTAGCAAGACAAGTAATTCCGGTAATTGTATTGTCGAGAGAACTTAATTTTCGCGAATATTCCGAATTCGATGCCTCGCGAGTTCAAGTTTCTCACTAATAATTAATTCATTTAGGCCATAAAGACTACCGGTACTTTGTAGCATGTCAAGTTTCAAAATCATAGGCCTTCTTGTTCTGGAGTTTTTGCTATTTATAGCCATGGCGGCCATCTTAGACATGTGACTGGATCATTAGTATAAACTTTCGTTCCCCCTTCATAAGGATGCTCCACATAAAGTTTGGCTTTGGTTGGCCAAGCGGTTTCAGAGAACAAGATCGGTAAAATTGTGAACAACGGATGACCGACGACTACGGACGGACGACGGAGCACGGCATCCTATAAGCCCACGTTGTGAGCCTTCGGCTGAGGTGAGCTTATAAGCAACACCAAAGTTTCAATTTTCCAATATATCCTACTGTTTATACACCGTGTTTTGCACAAATGTGCTACTCTTGATATTTCACTTTATAACTGCAACTGCAGGGACCTCAGCTGCAGGAGGGACCTCAGTGGCAGGAGGGACCTCAACGACAGGGGTGGAAGTTGACCCTCACTCGTGTTTACAGTCACAGAAGAAGGCTAGATTAGAAGAAGAAAGACTGTACCAGCGAAATAAAGTCAATGCACAGCTGATCTCGCGGCCCCTTTACTTTCGCATAGGCACACAACCCAATAAGGGCAGTCAGATGAGAATATTGGCGCCCGGGTAAATAGATGGACTGCTTGTGCCTCCAGTCTTACTGGTAGGCTATCTGATTACTGAAAAACCGCTTCTGTCTGAGCATGGTAACGTTGTTCAAGTCAAACCATCAATGCATAGATTTTCTGGTTTATTAAGTATTTAGTTTTATGGGTCTTTTACAGCACATTTTGGTGTCATGACATCCTAATGTTAGATAGAAGTCCCAAAAAATGCAGGCAACGTCCCGGCATGACTATAGTTGTTAACTGGGGCGCTGAGCCACAAATCAAACAAACAAACCAATTCATTCCAGGGAGTAACGACGTGGAGCGATGGCAAACTGAAGGCACACGTGACGTCATCTGATCCACGACGAACAGAGCAATTCATCGATCGAGAAATTGTAAGGGGTGAAATGGTCGTGGTAAGGCTGGTTTTGCTTTTTATTTCCAGTTTTCTCTATGAAATTTGTGTACGCTAAATATCGCTCAGGGGCTTGGAGAACATGTAGCTAACAAACTCGTTTGTCATCCCCGCGGCCCGTGTTCAAATCGGGGTCAAGGCATGTGGTCTAGCGTTTTAAAACACATTTACGCATATCCAAGGTTGATGCCCCCTCCAGCCCTCCCCCCCCCCCCCGACCCCTGCTTCTACGGTTTCCTACTACATAACGCCAACATCCGCGCCTTCAAGTACGCGTATACAAGTTCCATTAGCATTCTGTATAGTTGAAGTAAACTAAATAATGTTTAATGCAATTTAAACTTTTTTAAACATTTCTGCCATCAGAACTTTTTAAGAAATTGGTGGACTGCCGACCGTCTCCGCACAGGGCTGCTAACACATCGACTTAATTTAATGCACAAGTCATTTGTATACCCAGCGCCTATGGGGCTAATTAAAACCCCGCTATTATGACTGGTGCATACTATGACAAGTCAGTCGTCTAGACATGAGCCGACCAACTACAACGATCTGTGATGGCGATGGTATTTGCGTTCGATGCCCCGATCAACAATCATATGGAGTCAACACCTCTGACTAAAGTTTCATACGAAATTGCCATAACGTTGGTCTTGATAGCGTGATGCAATTCATAGCACAGGTATACCTGAAAATACCTGTAAAACCAATTAAATTCCGCGCTTTCGATAGTCTTTTTCCGCGCTTTTGTAACAAAAATCTGCGCATAAATTTGATATATCGATCCGCGCTTTCGTAAAACGCGGATTGCCTACACTAATCTCTCTCTCTCTCTCTCTCTCTCTCTCTCTCTCTCTCTCTGTGTGTGTGTGTGTGTGTGTGTGTGTGTGTGTGTGTGTGTGTGTACAGTTTTATCGTATTGACTACGGACTGAGGTTTTGTTGGCATTTCATGTCATAAAATTTTGTATTTGAACCGCGTCATGAGAAAACCAACAATTTGCATATATGCGAAAACAAAAGCGCAGATCAGCTTCGCACTAACTGTGAAGCTGATCAGCATCTTTGTTTTCTCTACATACATGATACATGTAGATAGTACAATCCCTCAAATGTATAAATCCAAAATTTCAAGTATCTAGCCTTTTTTCTTGCTTTTTGGTTGTACAGCTCTGTGTCGGACCTGGCTGAAAACCCACATTTGTTGCTTTTCTCATAACGCGTCTCATTTTATTTCAGTCACTGACAGCTGGTGGCGCAATGGCAAAACAATATTTCAAGAAAGTCCAACCAAAGACACAGAAACAAAGCAAATAAACAGAAGACTGTATTCAGTTCAGTGCTGCATTTCAAACTACCTGAGGCAAGGCCTTTCGGAATCAGGAAAGAGGACTGCCAAGAACTTCTATGGATAACTAAATGACGAATACGTCATTTTTGCGATGAAAATGCTCCTCAATCCCCACATGCTTTCGTTAAAACATCTGGGACATGTTAAATACCAGGGGAATGATTTATGCCAATTTTGATAGGGGTTGTTGAATTTCGTCCTGAACATCAGTTGACACATGTTAATAGAGAATTCCTTCAGGAAAACATGTCCGTGAAATGTATACCCCTTCAAACCCATTTTTGTATAGAAAACTGGGGTTTGCAGGGGTATATCTAATTTTCTTATTTTTGATCCAAAACATAAACTGGGGGTACTCCGAGGCTGTTCTAACGTGTACCCATAAGACATTTTCAATTTTTTCTTCTGAAAAAAAAAAAAAAAAAAAAAATCTTTGTATATTGCATGGGAAGTTTTCGTAATGTTCACAAAAATACACATTTTTGTGCGTTTGTTTCTGTCCCCCCCCCCCTCTCCCTTGACCAAGAATCATGAAGAATGCCACTATTTCTGCCAAGATAACGACCATAAAATTGGGTGTAGGGTGCGAACCAAACCAGCATCTGGTTGTACCTCCATCCTGACATGTCAGGAAAACTTGTAAACTAGCACGTTCCTCAATACAAACGGACTTCTCGTAAGCATCATGAAAGCATGTCCGTGTAATGTATACCCCCTTTTACCCCCACTTTTATATAGCAAAACTGGGTTATGCAGGGGTATATCTAGTTTTTTCTTATTTTTGCTCCAAAACATAGATTGTGGGTACTCGTTAGAACCGCCTAGCAATCTATGTTTTGGAGCAAAAATAAGACAAATAGGTATACCCCTGCAAACCCCAGTTTTGCCATATAAAAGTGGGGTTTAATGGGGTATACTTTACATGAATATGTTTACCTGATGCAACTTCGAATCCAGAGGTCGGGGTCGTGGTGGGCTTCGAACCTCACCGAAGCTGAGCTGTAAACAGTTTTGAAACATTCACCGTTACCTCCCCGACTTGATAAAAAAAAAATAGTTGACTGACATCAAGCAAAAAAGAGGGTCCGCAGTGGCCTTATGGTAGAGTGTCTAATTTCTACAGTCGGAGAGGCAGATGGTTCGCAACCAACCGGCGCCGAACTGAGTCCTTGTTACGAAACGGTAGCCATCCCGACATGTCCAAAGAGTTCTTGGCTGGGACCGTAAGAACCGTCAGTTCAAACAATGAATAACACATCTCGCAATCTATTAAGAGTTTTTCAGTATATCAAACACTTGATACGCAGATAATAAACATTACCCATAAGTCATATAAAAGGTTAAGGACGAAGTTGTTGAATATTTACACAAACTAAGACATTCGTAGTAAAAAATGGACAATCTAGTTTGAAACGGGATCCGTTAGCTTGACTTAACAGACACAAAGTAAGTCTCGAAATGTCTTCTCTACAGAGTCTTTTATAGCCAGAAAAAAAACACATAGAAAGCTGACAAATATTCACGAAAAATGCCATCCTTCATCCTACGAGATTTTGTCGTCCAAAAAAACTGTCTCTAAATGGCTTAGCTATGTTCAGTCTACAAAAGTTTCAAGGGATCGGACTCGCGGAGTTTTTATCAGTTATATTAATGTTAATGATGTTGCTAATTTTCAGAACTTTACTGTCATGGCATCGGTGGACGGGAAAAAGTCGTACCTAGCGAGTTCAGAAGAAATCCTCCAACATTTTTGTCGACCTTGCCAAGACGACGGAGAAACAAAGGAAGCAAAATATTTCTGCGAAGTCTGTAAAGATTATCTTTGTTTCGACTGTAGAAACGACCATAAAACATTTAAAGCCACGAAAAAGCATTCTGTTGTGGACGTTCACGTAACCAAGGGAACCGGTTCCACGGCGACGAAGGGGACATTTGCGATCTTGTGTGGTTGCGATCAAAAGCGAGCAGTCGAGGTTTACTGCGAGATGCATGACGAGGTTATCTGTCCTACATGCGAAACAATAAAACACAGGAGCTGCAATACTTGTCCTCTGAAGGACAAGGTTAGCAGAAATACAAGGAAGGAATTTA
Source organism: Rugalucina vietnamica (assembly GCA_964017185.1). Taxonomy (NCBI): domain Eukaryota; kingdom Metazoa; phylum Mollusca; class Bivalvia; order Lucinida; family Lucinidae; genus Rugalucina; species Rugalucina vietnamica. The sequence continues at coordinate 83,041,501 of OZ024871.1, read as the reverse complement.
AAGAATTAATGGATAAAGCAAAATCGCTCCAGGCAGGAGCTGAGAGTTGTAAGAACGACGGGGAAGAAAACCGCAAGAAACTGGAAGGCAGCAAAGAAGAACGCAAGAAAGAAATTCTAGCTTACAGACGCAAACTTGATCAGATACTGGATAAAATGGAGACAGGCAGTTTGACGGATTTGGACGAAAAGGCTAACAATCTACTGGTAAAGATACAGAACAATGTTTCTACATTGACAACTTCGCAACAAGAACTGAATACAGACATAGACATCATTGACAAGGCAAATAAAACCAACGATGAAGAGATTATGTTTGCTGCGATCGTGAAGTTATCCAATAATGTACCTGCATATGATGAATTGATACAGGACATAAGACAAAACATTCAGCAACCTAAACTGGCGTTCCATAAACATGAGATGTTATTAGAGGTGTTGAAAAGTTTTGAAGGCCTTGGAAGAATAGAGACATCTAATACGGGTTCAGTCCAACAAGACCGCGTGGAAATACTGGAGATGGAGGTTAAGTCAACAGGGGAAGTTAATATCAAGTTAGCAGATGATGGGGACACTCCTGATATTGTAGGATGTACATTTTTGTCCAGCGATCGTATTCTTCTGTGTGATTATTGGAACCAAAAGCTGAAATTATTAGACAGTGACATGTCCATTAAGAAAAGCCTGAAATTGTCATACAAGCCATATAATGTGGCTGCCGTCAGTGAGAACGAGGCTGTTATTACATTCCATAATAGTAATGGCCTGCAGTTTATAGACACACACACAGACTTGAAACTCGGTAAAAAGATTAAACTACCGGCCAAATGTTACGGACTCCACGTCGTAAATGATGACATCTACACCACCTATCACAAGCAATCAGGACACGATGAAATCTGGAGACTAGATCGGGCTGGTAACATACTGAGTAAGACCGTTCTCACCCAGACCAGTTCTGGTTATTTGAATTACCTCGGTCTCTGTCTAGCGGGTCCAAATCCTCGCGTGTATCTTACTGATTGTGACAATTCTATCGTGACCTGTTTCCAGCTGGATGGCAAGATGGTGTACCAGTATCAGGACCATGGACTGAAATGGCCGTTTGGAATATACGTGGACACGGCGGGAAACAGTCTAGTATGTGGTTATGACTCTCATAATGTCGTTGTCATCACTGCTGATGGCACCAAAGATGTGACAAAGCCAAGATGTATTAATTACAGACCAGAAGATCAAACACTCATTGTTGGATGTGAAGGCAATGAGAAACTATTCGTGTACAAGCTTGGTGTGTAAACGGTCGCGTACTGTGTGCGTATTGTGTATTATATTTGATATGTACATTATGTACATTTATTCAGAGACATGCAAGTAACATTTTCCTTGACAACGAAAACTGTTTTCTCTCTTGTCTTTTTGAGTTGTATTCCCTCATTGCAACTGACTATTTCGGTTTTCGCCTGTACCGTGCAAAAAAAAATAAATAAATAAATAAATAAAAATAAAATAATAATAATAATAATAATGATAAAATAATAAATAAAAAATAAATAAAAAATAAATAAATAAAATAAAAAAAAACAACAATGATTTACTAAGTTATTCAGCAAACATTTGAAGACACGCATAATGCAGAAGGTTTGTAAAAGCGGTTTTCGAAATGATGCAAGGACAAACAGCAGGCTTAAATCATCAATGATCTTCAATTGAAACAAACTTGGGATTAACGGTGTAGGTCACCCGGAGGAGTACTCTGAAATGTTCTGTATGCATAGACATGGCTGATTGGAGGGGGTGATCAAAATTTTATATTTCCGTAATTTTCGAATTTCAAAAATATCAATATTTTTATAAGAACATTTTGTGCTTTTTTTATTTACTTCTATTAGACTATTTAATCAGAGTACGCCTCCCTGTGGTTCACAGGCCTAAGGCAGAATGAACAACGGCATACCAAACAATTTTAATAATACGTATAAAGCATTCGATTTCATTGTAACAAAATTCCAAACAAAGCAAAAAAAAAAAAGACAGAAGCGGTAAACAAATACCCGATAAAATTCACGATGTCAAATTTCCACGTGAGCTCAATTATGTTTAAACAGAGTATTTCATTCCTTTACAATGATACATACTATGCCAACAAGGGATCATGGAAAATTTCCGTTGTTATAAACTTGCACAATATATCATTTCCCGTAGTGGTTGGTCCGGGAAATCGAAAATACAGAATGCAGTATTTAACACAGTTTAACCAAAACCTTTGATATTAACACCAGTGTACCTAAATTTATATAAAACAAAAAATCTAACTCCAAATTTTGCTATGTTATTTTTGAAACCCATTCATACTTGAAATTTTCTGGTGCACATTGTCCCAAAAATTCTGGTGCACGTCATCACTATGAAATGTCTAGAATCGTTGAGCAACATTAATTTTTCCAACGAAGTCACTAACACTGAACGGTTTACACGGCGGTTGTGGGAGTTGACGGATCTGACTTGGCGCCGTACGTCTTCAGTGTACAGGCTCTGTAACCTTGTCTGTTTGACGATCTCTTCCATAGCAAGGAGAAAACCAGGATCTCTACGATACCAAACAGTAGCAGAATTCCACCAGCGTACCTGAAAATAATATAGATCATGGTAATGAGATTCATCGAAGCAAAAGCAAGCCTCCGGATAAGGCAAGACATAAACCGGCGTTCCCGACTAAAGGGACATGCTAGCTGGAACTTTTTAATGTTTGAGTTATGGTTAAAAATCCAATTCAGTTGCTTTTCAGTTTGTATGTGTCGGGATGGAACCATCATAAACAGCCTGAACAATGAATTTGGGGGCTAAACCCAGTGACTGGAATCAAAGCTAGCCCGTTGATTGTCAAGCTACAGTCAGCAGACATAATTGTTCGTCACTTTCGAAAAACTCCATAGACTTCAGTGTATTTTTATGTTTACAAAAAATATTATCTTGCTTCTCCTGGTCATTTGAATGGTATTTTCATTGAATTTCATGCATGCATGCGTTTTTAAGTTTTTCATATACATGTATACAGCACAGGTATACACAGACCTTGGAGTCAATTTCTTTTTCAACATCATAAATATTCAGTCTATTTGCTTATAATATTTTAACAGTTTTCGCTATTCAAGTGCATGAACGACCTATGTTGACCTTACAATAAAATAGGTCAAAGTCATCACAGGCTCTGACACGATTTATAAACACATTGTAGTACTTTAGGCCCAGATGCTACATGCCAGGTTTCATTGAAATCGTCCATCGGTGCCGGAGGAGAAGATTTTGAAGATTGTGAAATTCTTTTAACCATATATGAGCATGGCGGCCATATTGGTCATGTGACGAGGATAATTTATAAATATGATACTGATTCTCTCTTCATATATATGTAGATGCTTCCTATTAAATTGGCTTTGATTGGCCGAGCGGTTTTAGAGAAAACGTTTATATACATGTATATTGGCCTGGGGGCAAAATTGTAATGGGTGAAAAATATGCTAATGTAATAACCTTTTTGTCCTGGCCGAGGATCGAAGCAGGATCTCTTGCGTGCTAATCCAACACTCTATCGCGTCGCTGTAACTGCAGGCTTGTACCGAAAGGCGATACAAGTGTTTATTTTATACTTAGCAGTGAAATTAATGTATAATCCAAAAATGGATAAAAGTGATATTTTCACTGCAGAATTGATATTGATATTTTCACTAGTGATTGATATCAGCCGATATTTTCACTGTAGAGTTTGGATTACTTCTGACGTTTCCATTCACTTGACATCATTAAATCATAATGTGCCTCACTTCAGAAATTCAAATGCCTATAACTCCGATATTTCCGAACGAAAACATAAAGTGTGGGTATTCATTTTCTTAGTTAATAGAACGTTAGGAACAATGTGGTACCAAAATTATTTGTGTTTTCAAAAATTTTTGGTTTTTGCATTTTCACCGCCTGCTTTGTGAAATGGAAAATGCCCGTGTATTGTATAAAATAAAAAGAAAATTTACTTTTTATCGGTAAATGCCAAATATATTTCATCTCGTGACTTGAAAACATCTAAATTTTCAACTCACCCGACGAAATTTATTTGGTATTCACCGATAAAAAGTAAATATCCTCTATGTATTATACCTAAAAAAAAAAAGACTTTAGCACTGCTAGTACACAAGTTTGGTCACTCAAATGACATTTTGCTAATTTCCCCCATTCAAATTCATGGGCGGCCTATGTTGGCCTTGCCATAAAATAGATCAAGGTCATCACAGAGTCAAGATTTATAAACACATTGTAGTACTTTAGGCCCAGATGCTACATGTCAAGTTTAATTGAAATCGATCCATCAGTTCCAGAGGAGAAGGGTTTTTTCTTACATACCTCTATCATAAATATAGAAAAATTCCGGTATTTTAGTGGTGGTAGATAAATCGATCTTACACTGCTGGTTTGGTTGCTCATGCAAGATAAGAAAAGCACGCGATATAATTCGATCGTTTCTACTGCTTGCAGCAATGGCGTTCCCCAAAACTAGACAAAAGTGATGGTTTTCACAGCGAGTATTCTTGAATCACGCTCGTTTTAAAATAAAAACAAATAAAAACTACATCACTATTGACTTTGACAACGATTTATTTACATTTGACGTCACATCCGTAATATGCACAACGTCACAAGGGTTAAAGCACGGTACCAGGTTACATTACCGGTAAAAGGATAAAATCGGAGTATGTAAGAAAAAGAATCGATCATGGGTGCCCAGTGGAGAATGGAAAATCCCAACCCTCGGGTCCACCGTTCCAGTGGGAAACTCGGCGAGCCTCGTTTCCCACTGGAACGGTGGACCCTCGGGTTGGGATTTTCCTATCTCCACTGGACACCCATGATGGATTCTATTTATCTTATACGGGCATGGCTGCCATCTTGGTCATGTGACCTGGATTATTTGTCTATGCATTGGTCCCCCCCCCCTCATTTAGATGCTTCGTATAAAATTTGGCTTTGTTTGGCCAAGCGGTTTCAGAGAAGATCTTTAAATATTTTGGTTATATGCATGTATATTGCCCCAGGGTGGGGGCAGACCGACACCTGGGGTTGTAGTACTTAAGTCCCAGATGCTACATGCCAAGTTTCATTGAATCCACAAGTTCCAGAGCAGAAGTTTTTGAAGGGTTTTACAATATAGGCCTATGGGTATGGCGGCCATCTTGGTCATGCGGTTTCAGAGAAGATGTTTGAATATTATGGTCATAAACATGTATATAGGGCAGGGGCAGACCCCAGGGGGTGGGGGGGGGGGTACTCTGAAATTTTCTATATACATAGGCGAGGCTGACTTTATTTGGGTCAAAATTTTGAATTTCCATATTTTGGGGGGGTTTCAGAAAAAAACTAGTTATTTTTTTAGGGTAGTGAGCTTTTTATGGATATTTTGTTGGGGTCATGCCTTTTCTGAATTATTTTTTTGGGGTCATCTATAATTCTAAGTAATTTTTTGGGTTTTGCACATTTCTTGGGACATCTCTTTAATCTATAAAGATAAGAATTTCTGGTTTGTTTTATTTATTGTTTTACGTCATAGTAAACATGTCATGTATTAGCTGTTGACATGGATGTGACGCAATAAATAAAACAAAAATAATTCAGTTTTGCAATGCACCGTCAGTGTACACCGAGTGGCTTACACTTATGTCTTACAAGGCCTTAAGATTCAATTTTGTTTGCAACCATGCCTTATGACTGGTCTCTGTGAAATTTTGGAAGCTTGATCATGATGATGTTGTTTGGATTGCAAACCAAATGGAATCAAAACCATTATAAGACTTACACTTTGAGAATAAATAAAATCTTTAAATTTTATCCAACTTGGTATTTACTTCCTAGTTCCTACATATATACTAACTGTATTGTGACGTGTTCTGTTGGTTGGTTGATTTGGGATTTAACGTCCCACCAACAGCTTAGATCATATGAATGTGATAAAATTTCATCAATAGGCATAAAAAAGATGAATAATTTTTTGGGGTAAGCTAAAAGTTCAAGTATTTTTTTTTTTGGTATGCCTGATAGGACTGGTATTTTTTTTTAGGGGGGTGGTCAGTAAATCACTAAATCTCAGTAATTTATTGGGTTTGGGGGTAGAAGCTGGGGCCTCGCCAAAGTATCCACAAAAAAATGAGAGTACCCCCCCCCCCCACCCCCTGGGGGGCAGACAACCACCTGAGTCACCTGGGGACAAACATTTTTCATAAACTTGCATACTCCCAGCAAGTCCCACCACATCCCATTTATAATTTTCCCCTAGGCTATCAAATGCATTCAGTGGCGACCTTGGTTGACCTTGCCATAAAACAGGTCAAGAACATCCCATAAGGAGTAGGCCTATTATATTCGGCTCGGACATAACCGATGACGTGCGCTTATTAGAACGAATACATGAGTACAACAGCATGAACCAGGGGGAGATGGAAGCTCGAAAATCTGCCGTGCCCGTTTTCACACCACCACTTGTTTGACACCTTAACGAATGAATTGCTACCAATTATTTTATATATATTGTTTAAAATCACTAAATCAATTATTATAAGCGTTTTTAATTCGATAAACTTCCTTTGTTTGAAAGAAATTAAATTAAATCCGTTTTTGTAATTTTGGTTCGAGACTATATTAAACTCCGCCCCTTAGTGATATCCAAACGACGGCCATATTTGCTCACATTTTGCCTTCAGTGTCGAAATTAAATCTAGGTAATCTGCGTGTTATAGAGTCCCAACCAGTATAATTTATAGCCCAGTCACTGTAGGAATATTTCCTTATAATGTTTTTTTGTTTATTTTTACTGAAAATCCAGAAACTAAAAAAATCCCCCGATCGCAGTTTTTGTGCCCGTTGTTGGAAACTGCTCGGAGGCCACTTTTCCCACCGACGGTAGGTTTCATTTTTCATGACACCGCATCATTTAATCAAATGATCGTATTAAATTATTGAGTGTATCTTTTCGCAGTTACATTTTTTCAACTTTTGATATAATATTTATGACTGTCTGGTCAGTAGTTAACGTTATTTTTGTCCATTTCTTTTTTTTAATTTCTGGCGCGATAGAAAATGGCCGCTGTTTTGGAAACGAAAAAATAAAATATATTTCATTTTTCCGTTAAAGTTTTCGGTGAATGCTTGACATAACCAAGCCCAGTCACTGCATATTTTTTTCATCTTTCGAATGAGCCTACAATGCAGAATGACCAATTAGTATTTAAAAAAATCCCCCGATCGCAGTTTTTGTGTATAATGAGATAATGTGTTAATCGCAGCTTGGACCAGCTTGAAACCTCCAGACTGTATGCTACTTTCTTAGAGTATAATATCCAGAACATGTGATGATTCTGGTAATTATTTCAACACATGACATAACAGTGTTTGAAAAGTATTTTTTGTGATTTTTTTTTTTTTATTCTACCAATGTAATCAGAAAGATGGTTAGTAATTGTCAATTTGGCGCATCACCATTAAACCATTCAGATTCAGAAACTGTGTTCTGTAGCAAATTCTGTGTCATATAATTCAAATGGCTTAGATAAAAATGATTTTTGTCATAAAATATGTACATTAAATGCACAAGAGTCTAGTCATTTTTAACCACATCCCTGGACCCCACATGAGGCACCGTGTTGTGTCCTTGAGCCACATTAATTCCCTGCAGTACCGGTTATCTTTAACCCAGGAAGTGTTGGCTCCGCCCTAAATGACTGAAAAATTGTTGACTGGGACGTTAAGCCTCGATACAAAGAAACAAAAATTTGTAACCACTGCCCCCTCACACACACACACCTACAGGGGAGGGTAGGGATTATGACTTTCTGGCTTTCAGTGCCCTGCTATAAGCCCCCCCCCCCCCCCCCCCCCCCCCCCGGCCAGGGGACAAACTGGGGGTCAAAACTATGCCCTTTGCCGTGCCCTGCCCTCACCATTAGAAAATCTCAGAGGGTAATGTTAAAACCTCGTCATTTCCCCTGCACCGCGGGAACAGTTAAAAGTAATTGCCTCTCACTGTAGCGCTGATATCCCCACCTTTCCCCGTAGGGGGAGGGAGGTGGTTACAAATGATCTATCTATCATCATATACTTAGACTAAGTCAATCAATTTCTGATCATCATCTCAGGTGTTGGGTGGGTGCTAAATTTTGAATTTAGCAAAATGGAGAGAACATTCGGGATGGGCCATTAAAACTATTTTATATACAATCTGGAGATTTAGCAGAATTTCGATCAATTTTGTGACTCGTGTCCTGGAGTGAATGGCTGAACTGAACATTATATCAGTGTGACTGATTTTTGCTACATTGGTCATGTTGGTAATACACTGACACCCTAGTTAGTCATTTGCATTGATTTTCCTGGAGGTATTTTTGTGCTATAATGACAGCTTTTTCTGTAAAAGCCCATCAAAATTGTCAGAATGACCACTGCCCCCGTCCCCAACCTACGGGGATGGCGTGGTTAATGACTTTTTACTTTTCTTCTTCTTCCGGATGATGGTCTGACAGGATTCTCACTAGATAGTACTGTTGACCAGTGCCCCACTATAAGCCCCACCTTGCGGGGACAAGCTTGAAGTCAAAACCCTGCACTTTGCCCTGCCCCTCATATTATGTAGAAGATCTCACTGGGTTAAGAATTCTAATGTTAAATCTGAGTCAGTTCCTCTGCACTACCAGGGCATTCGAAAAGTAATTGCCCAGCACTTTTGCTTACTGACCAGAGCATAAATAGATGTGAAAGAGTATGAAAACATGATAAAATCAACATTGAATTTGACTGTCAGAAAAAGGCCCATACTTATGTTTTGCCAGAAACCCCCCTGCATTTTTAACCATGACCCCCCCCCCCCCCCCCCCCCCCATTCGAAGCTTGGGCTGGGGGGATACTGGGACTTCTGTGTTATGAAAACTTGCTGGATAAAAAGTTGAACTTCATAACACTGCCATTTTTGCATGTTTTGATATGGGGTCATGCTTTCAAGTAACTAGTGTTTCAAGTTGACTAATTCCGACCCCAGCAAAATATCAATTTTGTTTTGTAAAGTGCTGCTTTATAATTATAATACAAGGGAATGAACTCTAGCAAGTCTGTGGCATAGAATATATATGAATTATCTTGTGTAAAGTTCATGTAAACATGATTGTATGCATACATTCAGAAGAACATATAAAATAGTGCTGGATTGGAATTTTCGGACTTGCAAGAGAGGGTCAGTGCGGTGTTTGGTTACCAAACTTGTAAAACCCTTACAGGACCTTTGGTCAGACAGAATTTAGCACTTTGTCTGACTGAACCAATTTTTATCTGACCAAGAACATGTCGGCAAAGACATGGCCAAATTTTTCACAGAACATATATCGGAATAGATTCAGTTTACAGTTGTTGACACCAACAAGCCACATTTGGCATGTAAGTTGTTTTTATTTATTAAGTAGGAGCTGAATGCAAAAATTGAGGCCAGCGTGCAGTAGTTGCAAAGTGTGTGCTCAAGAATTTGTGCAAGTATTTCTCGAGTTTCCTTAAGAATGCATAATTATACATGATAAGGGTATTTCAAATTATGCTAGATGCCTGTGAACTAAGTAAACAGTCTGGGCTGGGGACATAATTTCTCTGATTTGTACATAATAGTTGAATTTCATGAAAGAACGAAATGTTAGGCTTCGAAATGACATTCTAGATGGAAATTTATATGTCTGTCACATGTACATGACTACATGCAGTCTGTGACCACCTGGGGTCGTAATGAAAAATTAGACCTTTTTAGCTCACCTGTGAGCCTTCAGCTTATTGTATACCCATGCTCCGTCGTCCATCCGTCGGCGTTCACAATTAAAGGCAAACCACACATATGGTATAACATTAATTTTAATTTTGTAAGCTGCTAAAGGTATTGTGCTTAAACATTATTTTCATGTGCTATAAATTTGATACTTTCTTTTTCAGGTTTCAAGATCAAGTTTCTGTGCACAGGTACCACTCACAGTTCAGAAGGAAGAAGAAATTCTGTACAAAACTTGAAAATGTAGGCTTACATTAGAGTCGCAATGCAAGAAAAGCTGTCTACAGGGATTCCAACCAGGTCCAACACAAATCAACCTGTGCAGCCTCAGAAAGTAGCTAAAAGCTTGAAATTTCATACAAAGTTGAGGTGTTGTCCAGTACCATGTATGGAGCTACAACAGAGGCACGCTGTGATGATCTGCACCTTTATTTTCGCATATGCAGAAATCTGGTTTTATCATGATGGTGTTCATATATCAGATGTTTTTATCCAGATGAATCTTGTCAAAGTAAATTTAAGTATTAAATGATGCATATTTCAGTATTTTGCTTAGCATAATGATAAACAATTAATTCTGTCATTGGAACAATTTTCGTTCCAACATATCTGGAGTCTACTATACAAAATACATCAGTTGTAGATTATTTATGACGCAGTGATTCTATGTGCTTGAACAGAAGAATAGAAGAAAACATAGTAATCCTAGACCACGGGTGTCACGTCATGTAGGGTGTTTCATTATGAATATTATAGGATTATTGCACTGATATCGGTGAATATTGTCCCGAGTTGGGATATCAAAGGACGCGAGCTTGCGAAGGATAATTTTAATCTTGACACCCCAAATTATCACATTTTATCCTCTTTTTAGCTCACCTGAGCCGAAGGCTCAAAAGGTGAGCTTATAGGATGGCCATACTCCGTCGTCTGTCCACAATTTCAAAGATCTTCTTTTTTTTTTTAGACATCTGAGAATTTTTTTTCTATATTCATGCTAATTTTGAATGACTTTCATGCTTTTCCTATACAAATTTATTTCTAAAAAATTGTTTTGCCTACCTACCATGCCTACCGACCCATAAAATATTTTGACGCTTCCGGAAACAAGACATTTATTTATTTTTGGCTTTTCCTCTTTTTGCCAAAAATTGCAAAAATAAAAAGTGCCAGACTTTATCCAGTATGTCCAAATCTGATGAATTTTGATGGGGTGTATGGGGGGGGTTTCTCATTTTTGACACAGATTTCCTCTTTTTTTGTGGAAATACTGTTCACAGCCCTGACAGTCAAACCTTGCATAAGGCTGCTCCTCCATACATGTCCCAACTCAGCACCCACACTGACCTAGTGTCAGACCTTGAACTGTATTTAACGCTCTAGTGACTTTGTAATTTTTTAAGCCTACCCGTAATATCTCATCAACTATAAAGCCTAGAACCATCAAATCTTGCATGAGGCTTCTCCTCAATGTCCCAACTCAGCACCCACATTGACCTAGTGACCTTGACCTATATTTCACTTGTCATTATTTTTTTTTGTTTAAAGTTTTTTAGAGTCTATATCTCTTGAACAATGTTGATGGATCAAGTTGATACTTTGCATGTTGGTAGATATTGGTCTGGAGTTTAATGCTATACCATCATGACCCACCTGGTTGACATTGAAGTCAAGATCATGGACTTAAAATTTTTTTGTTCAAGTTTTTGGTTAAAGTTTTTTTTGTTAAAGTTTTTGATTAAAGTTTTTATAAGTTTATATCTCTTGAACCTGTTGTTGGATTAAGTTGATTCATTGCATATTGGTAGATATTTGTCTGAAGTTTTATGCTGTACCATAATGGCCCACCTGGGTGACCTTGAGGTCAAGGTCATATAGTCTGCCTATCCTCCACCCTTCCCCGTAGGGGGGAGGGGGGCAGTGGTTACAAATGACTGGTGCATTATGGATACAAATACATCACAGGATTGTAATTAAATTTTAAACTTTGCTGCGAGAAGGATCATGCTCACTTAAGATGCAAAGTCCATGTAAAAGCTGACCGGAGAGACATCAATAGGCTTTAGTGCATTTTCTACAAGCCTAATATATGGCTTACTTAGTTTTATGTGTGACTCCAGTTTGCTTAAACAGAAACAGAGGGTGTAGTTTAGCGGTAGAACCCATTCTGAGTATTCGGAATGAGACCTGGGTTCAAATCCCAGCACCTTCCAAATAGTTCGCATTCTGGAGTTGCTTTCATTCTCCTAATAATAAAAGAACATATACTAAATTCTATAGTATGCTGTTGCAAACCGTCATACCACAAAGTGTCTAATAAATGCCCATGATATGATGATAAGCCTAAATTTTACAAACAAAAGGAGTTCTCAGTTCTGAGATCTACCGGTATATTAGTAGTTTAAGGAGTAGTTAATAGGATAAGATGAGAAAAAGCGGCTATCAATACATTCTTACAGCTTTCGATGTACCATATTCAACCACATAAATGTTCAACGGGTTGCATTATTGTTCTACAATGCACTTTTTCATATTTGTAGGCCATTGAACAGAAAACATCACATTTGATAAGAAATAGTGACAATTAATGCATTATTAAAAGTGTGGCTAGGTTAACTACTGACCCTCCCGACATAACCGTAGCTGTTGACTTTGACATAAAGCACCAACTAAAGACCATTTTGGAGAGTACTGTATACAATCTAATAAATATGCTGCATGCCATTTTAAGCTTATGTGATGCATTTTTCAGATTTTTAAAGTCCATTGCAAAGAAAATGTGACAATAAACACAAATTTACAACTTTTTAGTACCATATGCAATCTAATTCAGGGTTCGAAGTGCCCATCTCTCCCCGGGTTTACCCATGGGTTTTACCCGGGTAAACCCGGGTTGGGCTTTAAGCCTTATTTTGAAAAAGTGGGTACTTAGTGGGTCCTCACTATTTTTGATGTTCACATTTGTGTATTTTACAGTAATTTGACAGACAAAAAATATTTTTTTTTTCTTTAAAAACACACACTTAAGTAAAATTTATTACTAATGTGTACTTTATATTACATCCACTAAAATTCCATGACACCATCAATTTTGAATATTAGTAGGAGCTAATGATAGTTTTAGAACTGTACTTCAATGAAAGCTAGCAATGAAAGTATGTCATCAATCAGTCTCTCACATTTAATAGACAATTGCTTAAATCCTTTGTTTGTGTTTTCACCTAATTATTGCTCTAGGAAGTGTTGATAACACTTTTATAACAATACCCCATATGACACCTATTTAGGCACTGCTAAAATGAGGTGTTAACTAATTGTTTGGTATGTTTGTTCTAAATTTATGTCACTTAGTTGACTGCCTTGTATGTCTATCTGTAATGACATCTGGCATGGTAGTTAAATGATGAATTATAGGTAAAATGTGACGTAGATTTATCTGATTATTTTTATGGCAGTAGAAATATCTTTCACCATTCTCTTATCATAAGTCTGTCACAGACCAAGTCTTTCTTCTGTGCATGTCGATCAGCATTTCTGAAATGCCTTAATACCTTGCTCAATACTCAAGTATCATCATTAGATATAAAGATCATAAAATTTCTGATACTGGTCACTACCCGCTACCCAGTGGGTATACGGGTTTACCCGCAGAAACCCACTGGGTTGGGTTTTATGGTTTAATACCCGGGTTTTTCGAACCCTGATCTAATTAATGCTCCAGAAGCCATGATGGTCTCATATAATGCATTTTTTTCAGTTTTTCAAAGGTCATTGAACAGAAAATGTTGGATCTGTAAAGAATAAGTCTTATATGTAACTCCAGTTTGCTACAATAGAAGCAGAGGGTGTAGTTCAGAGGTAGAATGCATTCTATTCAGAATGAGACCTGGGTTCAAATCCCAGCACCTTCCAATTATTTCGCACTCTGGAGTTACTTTTATTCAAGAATCATGCTCTAAAGTATCTAATAAATGCCCATGATAAGCCAGTATTTTACATATTAGAGCTCTGGATTCTGTGAACTAAAGAACATTTAACAGAAAAAGTTGCATATATGCTATGAAATAGTGACAATTTACAACTTTCTCAGTACCACATTCAATCTCATAAATGCTTGATATGCTTTGTATGGCTTATATGATGCAATCATTTCATTATTTTTCCATGCAACAGAAATAATTGTAAATATTACAAGAAAGTATGATAAAAAATGCAGTTTTGCAATTTTCTGAGTACCATATGCAATCCAATGAATGCTCTATTAAAAGGTTTTACATCATACATGCATAAAATATGCAAATGGTAATAAATAGGGGCAATAAATGCATTTTTACAACTTTCTGTGTACCGTATGCTACCTAATGATAAGTGAATACTTCACAAGCCTTTTAAGACTTATATGATGATTTTTATGACCCCCCAACCGAAGGTTGGGGACTCGGTTGGGGACTCGGTTGGGGACATACTGTTTTTGGTGCGGATCCCGTCGGGAGTCCGCGTAGCTTCTTTTCGACGCGATATCTTTTGAACCAGAGGATGGATTTTGACCAAACTTGCATAGATACATGGTTGGTAGGGGGGAAAGGGTTTATTAGATTTTTGTGTCCTTGACCTCATTTTCAAGGTCACCAGCCCATGAAAACTGATCAGATTAGGTTTTACGACGGGATATCTTCTGAACAAATGAATGGATTTTGACTAAACTTGCACAAGAGCATTGTTGGGAGGAGGCTCAGAGTTGATTAGATTTTGGTGACCTTGACCTAATTTTCAAGGTCACGAGTCCATAAAAACTGTTGAAATTAGTCTTTCCAACGCAATATCTTGTAAACCAATTGATGGATTTTGACCAAACTCGCACAGAAGCATTGTTGGGAGGAGGCTCAGAGTTGATTAGATTTGGGTGACCTTGACCTAATTTTCAAGGTCATGAGTCCATAAAAACTGTTGAAATTAGTCTTTCCAACGCAAATCTTGTAAACCAAATGATGGATTTTGACCAAACTTGCACAGAAGCATTGTTGGGAGGAGACTCAGAGTTGATTAGATTTTGGTGACCTTGACCTATTAAATTTTCAAGGTCATTAGTCCATAAAAAATGTTGAAATTAGTCTTTCCAACGCAATATCTTGTAAACCAAATGATGGATTTTGACCAAACTTGCACAGAAGCATTGTTGGGAGGAGACTCAGAGTTGATTAGATTTTGGTGACCTTGACCTAATTTTCAAGGTCACGAGTCCATAAAAACTGTTGAAGTTAGTCTTTCCAACGCAATATCTTGTAAACCAATCGATGGATTTTGACCAAACTTGCACAGAAGCATTGTTGCTAGAAGGCTCAGAGTTGATTAGATTTTGGTGACCTTGACCTAATTTTCAAGGTCACGAGTCCATAAAAACTGTTGAAATTAGTCTTTCCAACGCAATATCTTGTAAACCGATTGATGGATTTTGACCAAATTTGCATAGAAGCATTGTTAGGAAGAGGCTCAGCGTTGGTGAGATTTTGATGACGACCTAATTTTCAAGGTCACGAGTCCATAAACCAGAGGACCAATGGTCCTGTAAACGCTCACCTGAGACCTGAGATATATACATGTACCAATAAACTTGTTAGACTAGAATGGTACAATGCATGTATATAACCCTAGGGCAGGGTCAGAATAACTCCTGGAGTCAATGTCTTTCAAATCATAAAAATTCAGTCCATTTGCCAATTAACTGCAAGTTTTGTACTTCAAATGACATTTTAACAATTTTCTCCATTCAAATGCATGGACGATCTAAGTTGACCTTGCCATGAAATAGGTCAAGGTCATCCCAGTGTCATGATTTATACAAATTTTGTAGACCTCCGTTCCTTAATGCTTCATGCCAAGTTTCAAAATCATAGGCCTTCTGGTTCTGAAGAAGAAGATTTTTAAAAATATTTGCTATTTATAGCCATGGCGGCCATCTTGGTCATGTGACCTTGACCATTTATATAAACTTTCATTTCCTCTTCCTAAGGATGCTCCACATAAAGTTTGGCTTTGATTGGCAAAGCAGTTTCTGAGAAAAAGCTGTTTGAATATTATGGTCATCTACATGTATATCATTCCGGGGCAGGGGCAGACAACCCCTGGGCCTTAAATATTTTCATAAGCATAAATCTTCTGTCCATTTGCTCATTCCTAGCAAGTTTTCTGCCATTACATGACATTTTTCTATTTTTTTTCCCATTCCAATGCATGGGAGACCTAAGTTGACCTTGCCATAAAATAGGTCTAGGTCATCCCAGGGTCATGATTTATATAAACTTTGTAGAGCATCATTCCCAGATGCTTCATACCAAGTTTCAAAATCATAGGCCTTCTGGTTCTGAAGAAGAAGTTTTTTTTAGAAGTTTTTGCTATTTATAGCCATGGGGGCCATCTTGGTCATGTGACCTTGACCATTTATACAAACTTTCTTTCCCTCTTCCTAAGGATGCTCTACAAAAAGTTTGGCTTTGATTGGCCTAGCGGTTTTAGAGAAGATGTTTCAATATTATGGTCATATACATGTATATAGCCCCGGGGCAGGGGCAGACAACCCCCTGGGCCAAAAATATTTTCTTAAACATAAATCTTCTGTCCATTTGCTCATTTCTAGCAAGTTTTCTGCCATTTAATTACATTTTCCTATTTTTTCCCATTCCAATGCATGGGAGACCTAAGTTGACCTTGCCGTAAAATAGGTCAAGGTCATCCCAGGGTCATGATTTATATAAACTTTGTAGAGCTCCATTCCCAGATGCTTCACACCAAGTTTCAAAATCATAGGCCTTCTGGTTCTGAAGAAGAAGATTTTTAAACGTTTTTGCTATTTATAGCCATGGCGGCCATCTTGGTCATGTGACCTTGACCATTTATATAAACTTTCGTTCCCCCTTCCCAAGGATGCTTTACATGAAGTTTGGCTTCGATTGGCATAGCGGTTTCAGAGAAGATGTTTGAATATTATGGTCATATACATGTATATAGCCCCGGGGCAGGGGCAGACAACCCCCCCAGGGGCTAAAATTGTCCATTAACATTAATCTTCTGTCCATTTACCTATTGCCAGTAAGTTTTACCCATTAAATAGCATTTTACCATTTTTTCCCATTCAAATGCATTGGTGACCTAAGTTGACCTTGCCGTAAAATAGGTCAAGGTCATCCTAGGGTCATGATTTATATAAACTATGATGGGCCCGCATCCCCGATGCTACATACCAAGTTTCGTGGAAATCGGCCCACTGGTTCTGGAAAAGAAGATTTTTAAAGGTTTTTGCTATTTATAGCCATGGCGGCCATCTTGGTCATGTGACCTGGACCATTTATATAACCTTTCGTTCCCCCTTCCTAAGGATGCTCCACATGAAGTTTGGCTTTGATTGGCCAAGTGGTTTCAGAGGAGAAGATCTTTGAAATTGTGGACGACGGACGGACGACGGACGGACGGACGGACGACGACGGACGGACGCCGGAGCATGGGTATACTATAAGCTCACCTGTGAGCCTTCGGCTCAGGTGAGCTAAAAATGTTGAAATTAGTTTTTTTGATACGATTTCTTGTAAACTAATTGATGGATTTTGACCAAACTTGCACAGAAGCATTGTTGGGAGGAGGCTCAGAGTTGATAAGATTTTGGTGATCTTGACCTAATTTCCAAGGTCACTAGTCAAAAACTGTTGAAATTAGTCTTTCTGACGCAATATCTTGTAAACTAATTGATGGATTTTGACCAAACTTGCACAGAAGCATTATTGGGAGGAGGCTCAGAGTTGATAAGATTTTGGTGATCTTGACCTAATTTCCAAGGTCACTAGTCAAAAACTGTTGAAATTAGTCTTTCTGACGCAATATCTTGTAAACTAATTGATGGATTTTGACCAAACTTGCACAGAAGCGTTGTTGGGAGGAGGCTCAGATTTGATAAGATTTTGGTGACCTTGATCTAATTTCCAAGGTCACTAGTTCATTTCTGTTGAAATTAGTCTTTCCGACGCGATAACTTGTTAACCAATTGAGTGATTTTAATCAAACTTGCACAGACGCATTGTTGTGAGGAGGTTCAGTTTATAAGAATTTGATCGTGACCTTATTTTTGACAGGGTCCAAAACAAGTTTAAACTACCACACCATACAGAACAAGATGGGCATGGTGTCTTCCATAGAAAAACTTCATATCACAAGGTAACTACACTTCAATTACTAAACAGTTGGGGGGACATAGTTTTCCTCAGAAAATACTATTTTATTTTTTTCTGGTTTTTACTGCCAAATGTATAGACATTGTTGTATATGATAAGAAATAGTGACTATCAATGCATTTTAACTACTTTTTGTACAACATATACTATCTAACAAAATGTTTCACATGCCTTTTAGCTCGCCTGCACGAAGTACATAGAGCTATTGTAGTCATCCCGGTCGTCGGCGTGTATGTGTATGTTTACGTCCACATCCGCATCACACTTTCGGTTAAAGGTTTTTATAAGTCTATATCTCTTGACCATGTCGATTGATCAAGTTGATACTTTGCATGTTGCTAGATATTGGTCTGAAGTACTATCACTGTTCATACAGTAACCAGCATTGCTACATAAAACCAGAGGACCAATGGTCCTGTAACCGCTCACCCGAGATCTGCTGCTTATACCAAAAAACATGTTTGAATATTATGGTATTTAGTTCCAGTGTAGGGGCAGATGAAGCCCTTGGGCTGTTTTGTATTTTTAGAATCTTCAATATTCTGTCCATTTGCCACTTTTCCTGCTGGCTTTTCCCTTCAAATGACATTTTAACAGTTTTCCCAATTCAAATGCAAAGGCAACCCATGTTGACCTTGCCATAAACTTGGTCAAGGTCATCACAGGGTCATGATTTATATATACATTGGAGTACTTAACCATTGATGCTTCACACCAAGTTGTCTTGAAATCAGTCTATCAGAGAAGAAGATTTTTGATGGGTTTTTACCATATATGGGCATGGCGGCCATCTTGGTCATGTGACCTAAATTATTAATATACACATTGGTTCCCCATCCTATGGATGCTTCACATAAAATTTGGCTTTAATTGGCCTAGCGGTTTCAGAGAAGAAGATGTTTGAATATTATGGTAATATACATGTATATTGCCCTGGGGTGCGGCCATATAAGCCCTTGGGTCCAACTTTTTTAGAATCATTAATATTCAGTCCTACTACCCATTTCCTGCAAGATTTTCACCTCAAATGAGTTTTTAAAAGTTTTCCCCATTCAAATGAATAGGCGACCTATGTTGACCTTGTCATGAAATAGGTCAAGGTCACCACAGGTTCATGATTTATATATACATTGTAGTACTTTAGCCATCAATGCTTCATGCCAAGTTTCTTTGAAATTCGTCCACCAGTTCCAGAGTAGTAGATTTTTGAAGGGTTTTTACCGTATATGAGCATGGCGGCCATCTTGGTCATGTGACCTAGATTATTTATATACACATTGATTCCCCCGTTCTATAGATGCTTCACATAAAATTTGGCTTTGATTGGCCAAGCGGTTTCAGAGGAGATGATGTTTGAATATTATGGTAATGTACATGTATATTGCCCCGGGGTGGGGGCATATGAGCGCCTGGGGTCCAATTTTTTTCAGAATCATTAATATTCAGTCCTACTGCCCATTTCCTGCAAGACTTTCACTTTAAATGACATTTTAAAAGTTTTCCCCATTCAAATGCATTGGCAACCTATGTTGACCTTGCTGTAAAAAAAAGGTCAAGGTCATCACAGGGTCATGATTTATATATACATTGTAGTGCTTGAGGCAACGATGCTTCTTGCTAAGTTTTGTTGAAATCTGTTCACTGGTTCTGGAGAAGAAGACTCTTGAAGGGTTTTCACCATGATATATGGGCATGGCGGCCATCTTGGTCATGTGACCTATATTATTTATGTACGCATTGGTTACCCTTTCCTATTGATGCTTCACATAAAATTTGGCTGTGACTGGCCAAGCAGTTTCAGAGGAGATGATGTTTGAATATTATGGTAATGTACATGTATATTGCCCCGGGGTGGGGGCATATGAGCCCCTGGGGTCCAATTTTTTGCAGAATCATTAATATTTGGTCCCACTGCCCATTTCCTGCAAGACATTCACTTTAAATGACATTTCAAAATTTTTCCCCATTCAAATGCATTTGCAACCCATGTTGACCTTACCGTAAAATAGGTAAAGGTCATCACAGGGTCATGATTTATATATACATTTTTTTTTTTTGATTCAGTTTCACGTCCCTTTCAAGCTTTTTCACTCATATCGAGACGGATCAATCGGTAGGTGGGGCGAAAACCGGAGTACCCGGGGAAAAACCACCTGACAAAGGGCTTCACAGACATTAAAGCAGCCTAATGTTTTTCATCATCCAGTGAAAGCTAAAATCTGAATTTCAATCCTTAAGAAACAAAATGTTCACTGAATGAAGGATGGTGAATCCAGTATAGCCCCACTTTTCCAAAGCAGGGCTATAACAAGATTAGAAGAACTCTTGTCACAACTACTCCAACAACAGAGGCATGTCATCCTCAAAATTACTTCCATGGCCAACAGCAATATCCCCTCAGAAATGCTGGCTTTTGATCTAGCCTCTTCAGAGGAAGTTGGAAGGTGTTCAGATGGCTGGCTTGTAAATGATGTTTTGTCTGTCATTACCTCACCTTACATATGAGAGTACAATTTATAAAATTCTATAGCCCACAAATGTAAGGTAGAAATCATGACTGGTTCAAATTCTTTCATGTGATCTGTTTCTTGAATCTTCTACTTCTTCATCACAATGCTGAAAAGATGAAAGTAGATGGGGATCATAACGATATAAATTTCTGACTATTATATTGATGTGAAATTGATCATAGAAATTTATACGGAAGAAATCTGAATTAAAAATATTATTTTATACTAAACAGTGAAATCACTGTATATCAAAAATGAATAAAAGGGATATTTTCACTGTATATCAAAAATGAATAAATGGGATATTTTCACTGTATACCAAAAATGAACCAGAGGACCAATGGTCCTGTAAACGCTCACCTGAAACCCCGAGATATATACCAATAAACTTGTTTGACTAGAATGGTAATGTACATGTATATAACCCCAGGGCCGGGTCAGAGCAACCCCTGGAGTCAATTTCTTTTTGAAAACATAAAACCTCAGTCCATTTGCCAATTTACTGCAAATTTTGCCCTTCAAATGACATTTTAACAATTTTCCCCATTCAAATGCATGGGCGACCTATGTTGACCTTGCCGTAAAATAGGTCAAGGTCATCCAAGGGTCATGATTTATATAAACTTTGTAGAGCTCCATTGCCTGATGCTTCATGCCAAGTTTCAAAATCATAGGCCTTCTGGTTCTGGAGAAGAAGATTTTTAAAGGTTTTTGCTATTTATAGCCATGGCAGCCATCTTGGTCATGTGACCTTGACCATTTATACATACTTTCATTCCCACTTCCTAACAATGCTCCTCATAAAGTTTGGCTTTGATTGGCCAAGCGGTTTCTGAAAAGAAGATCTTTGAATATCACTGTAATATACATGTATATTGCCCAGGGGTGGGGGCAGACAGACCCCTGGGGTCCAAATTTTTTCAGAATCATCAATCTTAAGTCCATTTGCCCATTTCCTGCAAGTTTTTCCCTACAAATGACATTTTAACACTTTTTCCAATTCAAATGCATGAGCGGCCTTTGTTGACCTTGGCGTAAAATAGGTCAAGGTCATCCCAGGGTCATGATTTATATAAACTTTGTAGAGCTCCAGTCACTGATGCTTCACACCAAGTTTCAAAATCATTGGCCTTCTGGTTCTGGAGAAGAAGATTTTTAAAGGTTTTTTCTATTTATAGCTATGGCGGCCATCTTGGTCATGTGACCTTGACCATTTATATATACTTTCTTTCCCTCTTCCCAAGGATGCTCCATATGAAGTTTGGCTTTGATCGGCCAAGCGGTTTCAGGGGAGAAGATGTTTCATTATTATGGAAATATACATGTATATAGCCCAGGGGCAGGGGCAGACAACCCCCCAGGGGCTAAAATTTTCCATTAACATTAATCTTCTGTCCATTTGCCTATTCCCAGTAAGTTTTACCCATTAAATAGCATTTTACCATTTTTTCCCATTCAAATGCATTGGCGAGCTAAGATGACTTTGCCGTAAAATAGGTCAAGGTCATCCTAGGGTCATGATTTATATAAACTATGATGGGCCCAAGTCCCTGATGCTACATACCAAGTTTCGTGGAAATCGGCCCACTGGTTCTGGAGAAGAAGATTTTTAAAGGTTTTTGCTATTTATAGCCATGGCGGCCATCTTGGTCATGTGACCTGGACCATTTATATAAACTTTCTTTCCCCCTTCCTAAGGATGCTCCACAAGAAGTTTGGCTTTGATTGGCCAAGCGGTTTCAGAGGAGAAGATCTTTGAAAATGTGAACGACGGACGGACGACGGACGGACGACGGAGCATGGGTATACTATAAGCTCACCTGTGAGCCTTCGGCTCAGGTGAGCTAATAAAAGGGATATTTTCATTGATGTGTTAATAGCTAATTGATTTCAATCATTGGAAATTGGTGATAAAATTCCCATCAACAATTATGGTCATATGGAGATAGTCACTGAGAATCAAGTTCAATCAACCATGGCTTAAATTCTCATTCTACATACTGGAAAACCCAGGGTTTTCCCTGACACACAAAAATGTGCATTTTGAGTTTTTGACCCGTTTTCCTCGAGTGACCCTCAAAGCTGTCCAGAGAGGGGACAAAGATATCCCCCAAATTCTAAAAATTTCTCATTGCTGAAGTAATTGTACCCTAAAATTTCAACAGTATTGTCAAAATGTCTCTCAGCAGCTGTCAGAAGTGGGATATTGGACCCCTAAATTAAACCTTCAAGGGAAAACACTGAAAACCTGAGATTTAACCTGCAGTGCCTAGTTTACAAGGCTAGTGACTGACCTAGCCACAGCACCACAGAGGGTTCTCAACATCTCTGACAGGTGTACTGGTGCGATCTGTATACCCATGATGCAACCTGAGTTCATTGCCTATAGTCTAGCTGTAGGTTATTGCCAAATTAAGATTGATTTGCTGTAAGTTGGCTCCCTATCATCACAATCCTCTTAGTCTTGTGCTGTGTGATGTTGCGTCAATCTATGCTGTCGGAAGTTCGGTTGCATTACAGTTATACAGATTGGTTTCATTTAGCTTGTTACATCCATCCTGGGATGGACACATGAAATAGTTGATCAGGTCTGAGAAAGACACAAGAAAGACGGGACCAGACATATTTGCTAGCAAGGTCACTAAGGTGATGATTGTGTCAATAGTTCCAGGTCCCTAGGTTATAAAACTTTTTTCAAGCTCAGCTCAGCTGAGCATGAAATTTCAACTGCTCATAAATGTTGAAATATTCAAAATAAGTGGAAAATTCAGGTTCAGTACTCAACATAATGCTAGTAATTTATCCTGCTCATAAGCCATTTTAACATTTATGACATGTATGAGCAGGATAAATTTTAGTCTCAGGTGAGCTGAGCATGAAAAAAGTTTTATAACCTAGGGGCCAGGTCAAGACCAGCGATTCGCTGCATTATGCACTAGTCATTTGTAAGTTGTAACCATGGCCCCTAGGCCCGGGGGAGGGCAGGGGATAGCCGTAAGAATGAGTGGGGCTTTAATCAAAGTTTTACCACAGCAATGGGGTGGGGGGGGGGGGGATACCCAGGGTTTGCTTTATATATGCAAAAAGGGCAGTGAAATGAAAAGATAGCAGGCACTGCAGGCAGCGGGGGAAAACAGCAGTGGTTTTACCAAGGAGCAGTCCCTGCAGGGTGCGTCTTTTAGCGGGGATTTGCTGGACCAAAAGTCAAAAGCCCCTGCTATTCCCAGCCTCCCAGGGCCTGGGTGGGGGTGTGGTTACAAATGAATACATGTACTAGTAGTGCATTAGTTTTACAGGCATCAGATTTGGTGCTTGACTGCCAGGCTGTCAAAAAACCAATTCCCCTTATCAGGACTGACCTTCAGCTATAGTTTCAAACACACAACAATTAAAACACACAACAAATAAATTTAGGCCTACCATAACACCCAAGTTTTCTGGAAAACTAAAACTTGTGTCAACAAAAATGACACTTCTGAAGATAAAACTAAAGTACATTTGAGTCTGTCGCTGACAGTCCCTGGAGAAAAGGGAATGCATTCATGCTTCTGTACTAGCAGTGGGTACCTGAGAAGAGAGTATTTTGAATGCAACGCCTAGGATAGCCATGCAACGCCTAGATTTACGAAACATTTTTTTCTTCAGTTTTTCCGATTTCGTCTACGAGATTTCTCCAGTAATTTCTCTAGTTTATTGTGCATCAAAAACCTACAAAATATAGAAATCAATAAAGACAATGCTTTTATTTAACGATCGACCTGTATTTGTCGTAATCTATTGCTACCAAGAGAAGGATTAGTCGGATATTTCTCACAGTCAATTCTTCTGTTTACATTCATGGAAAGAAAATGGCGGTTGTCAATGACGCTCAATCGGGACACTCGGCTCTTTTCATTAAGCACCATTACGATGAGTGGTGGTGTGGAAATGAGCATTTTTTGACAGTGAAAGTAAAAATACAAATTTCTAAATACAAACGTTTAATCTTCAACCTGAATATGCACACACTTTAGGCTTAAGGTACTCTTTTAAGTTAGCATTAAATTCTTTTCAAAACATCAGTAGAAATCGTCCGACTGAAAATTGCTTTTGGTTCGAGACTACAATGTTTCCAGCTCCTCCCGGCATGAACTAGACCGTGGCCGGACAAAGCTTCTGTATCCGTCCGATACCTGTAAATGTATTCCCCTGTCCATTCAGGAAGCACAAAGGACATCACCAAAACACATATGGCAACAAGCCCAAGGATAATTGCCAGGAACAAAATCAAACAAAACTCTTTCGGTTGCATCTTTTTCGATTCTTCCCCACAAATCCATAAATTATGACGTCACAATGATCTCATAATTTTATTTACTTGGACTGGTATCCGACTTATCAAGGGGACTAAGGCGGACTTGTTGAAGCAATTTTAGTCTTCTTTAGGGTAACACATTCATAGAGGATATTCAAGTTTTTGGAGTGATTATGAGTTTTATTTCATTGAGTGAAGTGACTTCAGCTGAACTCCTTGGTTATTTCCTCGTACCGTCAGAATACGAAAAGTCTGTAATTACTTAGCTCCCTTCGCTGACTTTTCTTTGGATTTTTCTCCACCATCTCAACTGGTTTTTCGATGATGTTTACTGTGAAGGAAGCGGTGCCCATGTTTCCATGGTGAATGCAACGCATTTTTTTTTTCGAAATAGGAAGCGGCGTAAACCGTAGATTATTTCCTGCCCATAAGCCCGGGGGGGGGGGGGGGGGGGCACTCCCTGGTAAGCAGTCACGAGTGTACCGATGCGTGATCAAAAAAAAAACGATGAGAAAGGGTACTTTTTTTCAAGAAGGGCAGTGCGCAGCGCTGACATCATTAAGGGTAGGCAAAATGTCGTTTTTGTGGAAAAAGGGTATGTTTTTTACAATTCTGCTAAAACGCTGTGAAAAGGGGTGGACCGAGGCGTCCTTGGCCGATATGTTTTGGGCCGAAATGACTAAAATGTCTAAAACCTAAGTGATAAGATATGATTTTCCCTTTCTGTTCAACAATGTGTGTTGCTTCAATAGAAATTATTGTTTCTGCTAATTGAGTAGTTCATACAAATAAAAATGGTTTGTATTAAATCTTGTCTTTTGTACCCTGCTCTCCATAATGCTTGCTATATGTATGTCTTTTCTTATTGTACCTGTATGTTGCCTATTTGTAACTTTAGCTATTTCATGTGTTGATTGCATGACCAAATGTTTGTTTATGATCATATCAGTTCCACATTTTTAAGCATTTTAACCCAACAGAGCCAAAGTCTCAAAGGTGATCTTATAGGATAGGCAGGTACCTGGCATCCATCTTCCGTTACTGTAGTCTGTCTATATTTTAAAATTACTTCTCTGAAGCCATCTGGCAGATTGTTTGCATATTACACATATAGCATCTTCACGTGATTATAAAAGAATTATTGCATTCCAGTGTTTTAGTTGACTACAGTGGAAAGGGGTACTTTTTGACGGGACACAGTGGAAAGGGTCACATTTTAAAGCAAACACAGTGAAAAGGGGGTTCAAATTTTAAATGTCGATCACACTGTTTAGGGTATGTTCAATAATCCTTTGATCACGCATCGGTACACTGCTTACCAGGGAGTGCCCCCCCCCCCCCCCCCCCCCGGGCCCATAAGATATCCTCCTTTTGCTATTAAGGGTCATCGGTTTTTACCAACAGAGAAGAAACCAAAGTTAATGTTCGTGTCTAAAATAATCAAGATGTTTCTGTAAGTCTTCAATGTTTATTCTT
Source organism: Rugalucina vietnamica (assembly GCA_964017185.1). Taxonomy (NCBI): domain Eukaryota; kingdom Metazoa; phylum Mollusca; class Bivalvia; order Lucinida; family Lucinidae; genus Rugalucina; species Rugalucina vietnamica. The sequence continues at coordinate 83,015,165 of OZ024871.1, read as the reverse complement.
CATTTGGTTGAAAACAGTCAACCAGGTTGAGTTCGCCATTCACTCGAAATCACAAGTCTTATTATATAATTATAAATAGACAGTATTTCAGACAATGATTTCTATGGTGGCTTGTTAGTGCCATTTCGTCTTTTCGTTATTTCGCAGCGAAATAACGCCACGCAAAAAGACGAAAAGACGAAATAACGCCGCGCGAAAAGACGAAAAGACGAAATAACGCCGCGCGAAAAGACGAAAAGACGAAATAACGCCGCGCGAAAAGACGAAAAAACGAAATAACGCCACGCGAAAAGTCGAAATAACGAAATTACTGCACAAAAAGACGAAATAACGCCATGCGAAAGAACGCAATTTTATAGCCATCATAATGGCGTCTTTTCCAGTGCCTTTTTTCGTCATTTCGTCTTTTCGTGTTGCGTCTTTTCGTTATTTCGTCCTTTCGTTATTTCGACTTTTCGTTATTTCGTCTTTTCGCGTGGCGTCTTTTCGTTATTTAGTCTTTTCGTCTTTTCGCGTGGCGTCTTTTCGTGTGGCGTCTTTTCGCGTGGCGTCTTTTCGTTATTTCGTTATTTCGTCATTTCGCGTGGCGTCTTTTCGTTATTTCGTATTTTCGTTATTTCGTCATTTCGCGTGGCGTCTTTTCGTTATTTCGTCCTTTCGTTTTTTCGTCTTTTCGCGTGGCGTCTTTTCGTTATTTCGTCTTTTCGCGTGGCGTCTTTTCGTTATTTCGTCATTTCGCGTGGCGTCTTTTCGTTATTTCGTCCTTTCGTCTTTTCGCGTGGCGTCTTTTCGTTATTTCGTCTTTTCGCGTGGCGTCTTTTCGTTATTTCGTCTTTTCGTTATTTCGTCTTTTCGCGTTTAAAAATAGATATACATGATAATAATCTACACCTTTAGTGACTTTTATTGAGTACAAAATGTGTCACACTGTCTTTATTTAAATTGACACCTTTGTAAATCGAAAACCGGACTTTTGCCTATGCGAAAACAAGGACGCAGATCAGCTGTGCAGTTACTCTCACAGCCTGATCTGTGCATTTGTTTTTGCTAATGGGATAATACAAATTCCCTTCTTCTTAAACATGAATTTCAATCTTCTAGCCTTCTTTTGAGATTGCATAGACCGATTTGTGTTGGAAACCTGAAGACCGGTTTTCTCACGTCGCGGCTCATTTGTGACCGAGCAAAAATAAATTTTATTAATCATGACCAATCAACATATCATTAGCCACTTGACTTTATTGCTACCTTCGAGGTTTTGATCCATGTCATTACATTTTTCTTTATCCGAACAGGCCCTCATGTGGGTATATCTGTTTTACATTCAGTCTAAACGTTCCTTACTAGATAACTTCATCTCAAATGAGACAGGCCAAGTAGGTTGGGCGAAAATAGAAGAAAAAAAACTAGAAGAAACACATGGCACACCCGCAAGCAGAACTTGGCTTGTCTAACATATGCCCCTTGTGGGACCCGAACTGTAACTCTGTCTTTATGTTAAATATTCACCACTTTAAAATACACTGTTATAACTGTCAATATTGTGACAGACAGATTTCTGAATGTGTACCTATATATCAACAATCTGCCTACCTCAGTGATTGAAAATGAATTTCAGCCTAACAGAAAGTTTAAACAGAAACCATTCTGACAGCCAACAGTATCAAACACTGACACACATGAACAAGGGAAGGCCATCTATCTTTACAATATAACTGTTCATAAATTGTGCATTCAGCTTGCTTTATTACTTATTATAAACTAACTAAATGTTGTGAACCACTGCAGAAGCTGAGGGTGAGGTTAGGTACCTGTAAAACCGGTTTGATCCCACCAGTAATTTTATATACTGATCGTTCCAAGGCGATACTTCTGTGGTGGTTCTTTTTGTTTTATGTATTGGTGTTTAAAAAATTTTGTGCTGTTCGCACCTTTTGTGTGTTTTCATATATTTTTAGTTAAGTTTGGGTAACTTAGTGGCCACCTATTGGGAAAATAGCTGCTCATTCGGCTTACGATATGTTTTCATGGTATAAGTACCTGATTGTTCATTTAGTTTTTTCCCACCTTGGTTTTTGGAGTGGGAATCTTTCTGATTGCGCCTTTTCCTGATCTTTGCCTACTTGTACCTTTTAACTTAGTTATGATAACGTGTTTTTACGACCATCTAATTTTATTGCTATAGCTCCATTTTGACCTCTGGTGCGCCATCTCAAAATAACATCAAAATGACATAATTGTAGTACCAATTACTACAAAATTAAATCAATATGATACGTTGGCAAAAGGAAGTTAATCACCGGAACATATTCTGTCATACTTTCTTAATAGATGTCATTTTTACCATGTTTGTTTTGAAACCGAGGGTGATTATTTAGGATAGAAACTATCAAAGACATGTAAACATTTGTCGTGCTAACCGGGCTGCATGAATTCAAAACATAAGTTTGGTGCATGTACCTTGATTTTCCTGTACCCGCTGTTCACCATGTAGAGTGCTTTATGCTATAAGTGCAACAACAACATCTTTTAGAATATGTTCCATAACTGACTACACAAACCATTCGACTTGTAAGATTTATGGCGTTTGTTATATCAATGATAATTTCTTTAAAATGCAGAAAATGCATCGTTAGAAGTTGACGATTATTTCAGAGCCTTTAACAACTGGCCTTGAATTGTTTTGCAGCTCTTTCTCTTTATTTTGTGCAGTCGTTGGAAAGTTTTCTGCATTGATTTTCCCTTCTCTTAATATGAGCTGCTATCCTTGAAACTAGGTATTTGCTCAGAAATGTGTATTTACTTGTTTTCAAGTTTCAACTCTACCTGATGATGCCTTTATAATTTAAATATATTTCATGATTTAAATGTAAATGAATGAACTGCTGCATTTTTTATTTATTTTTTCGGAGTGGCTATTACCAGTCAACTGTCAGTAGCCAAAAAACGTTAAAATGGCTATTACCAGTCAACTGTCAGTAGCCAAAAAACGTTAAAATGGCTATTACCAGTCAACTGTCAGTAGCCAAAAAACGTTAAAATGGCTATTACCAGTCAACTGTCACTAGCCAAGAAACGTTAAAATCGCTATTTACAGTCAAGTTCAAAAAAGTATTTACTTAGTATGAGATAACATGTTTCTGACAAACTTGGGAGTGAAACTATGTTTCAGTAGATCTAAGCCTTATTTGTACTTTTTAATTATATGAACTTATTGGGAATGCATTGATTGACAATGCAATACAATTTTTTATATATTAGTTACATGTATGATATAATTTACGTTGCTCTGGTTTCGTTGGTCGCGTGTCCATGCAACATTGACTTTCATATAAATGAGACGTTGATTTGTTTTTCTTCATCTCATCCGAAACGAATAGCTTAATATGTAAACTGAATGCTGAAAAAATTATTGATTTGCCGGCTACATTTTAAAGTGAACATTTTTACTAAAAACTTGATAAAATTATAAAGATTAATGCATAGTTTAGTTTTGAAAGAAAGAGCAACACTGTTTTTTTTTTTTTTTTTTTTTTTTTTTTTTTTTTTTTTATATATATATATATATATAGTTCAAACTAATATATGTGCATAAGAATTTAAGTTCCTTAAACATGCGAACTTGCTGCAACATTTATGAGTACCGCATCAAACTTTGTGTAAAAAAGCATAACATGCGCGCGCGTGTGCTTGCATGTGTGTGTTGCCAAATTAAAAAAAAATGCCTAGACGTTGCCTAACCAAAGTAGACCATGCCAATTATGTTATCAGTTGAAGCAACATGGTGTATCGAACGTCTTCTTTTTGTGGGCCCTTTCCTTATTCAATGACACTTTTTCTATATGCGATCACATCATCAAACTGTAGAGCCGCGTCATAATAAAAGGCCTTCGGGATTTCTGATTAGCTCTGAAGCCGGAAAGGACAGACACAGTACTGTACGGCGGTTTTGAGAATCAGGATTAACAGACATTGCATTGTGCTTAATAATTAACACGACAGGAGCGTTCGCTAAAAGCTGTATAAAAACGCACTTTTGTTTTGATTAAAATAAGTTAAATATATTTTCTTGTGGTGCGGCTCAGGTGTCATAAAACACAAGAATACCCCTAAACTGTTTTTACAGTACGCGTGTTAGAGCTGCTCTTTTCACACCTTGAGGCATTTTTAAGACAACTTACCTTTGAGGTGTATTCGTGTGCGCCAGTATTTGATAAACCGCGACTGAATTTGACTAAATACACATTTAAAAAATTTAAAATCGGGTACGCATGCCGCGTATAAAACAATAAATGTATTCGAGATTTGTTTGGTCCATGAACAGCTGGGACTGACTGAACGCATAAATCTATCAGGTTGAAGTCGTTTTGAAATTTCTTTTCTTTTTTCTCTCTCTTCCTTTCATTTTTTTACTTGTTGTTGTTGTTGTTGTTGTTGTTGTTGTTGTTATAGAACCACGTGTTTTTTTTTTTTTTTTTTTTTTTTAAAAGTTAGTTCGATTTTCGATTTTCGTTTTTCGATATTCGGACACTTGGGCGTTTTTGTGCTCAAATTTGTACTGTAGCAAGTAACTGTGTATATCATGTTCGCAGTGAAGCTGCTCAACTTCACCCATCTATGAAAGAAAAACAAAATTTGAATATCAAAATACAGGATTTATTTCGGTTTTCGTTTTGTAGCATGAGACGATGTTGCATAACTTAGGAACCATAACTCTGGTTGGCCTATCGGTTAGTTATGGCCCTTTGGTATGGAAAATTGCAGATTTTGCATTGTTATGATCAACAAATGGTATCCCCTCTGTAACTTGACAACCGATAAAGATAGCTTTATGAAACTTCACAGGATTGACAACGTCAGATGACTCTGGATTGCAGGATTACATATTTTTGGAGTTGTGGTGCTTTGAAATGGAAAATAATGGATTTTGAATTATGTGTCTGTATAGTTTTTTTTTTTTTTTTTTTTTTTTTTTTTTCGTGTGTGTGTGTGTGTGTGTGTGTGTGTGTGGGGGGGTTTGTTGTACCGGGAGCACCCGAAGGCTCAACCGAGAGATTGATTTTTGTTGTTGTTTTTGGAGAAGTCCGGGATCGAAACTGCGACCCCTGGTTTACAAGGCGAGTGACTTATCTACTGCACCACGGAGGCTTCTGTTCTGTAACTTGGAAACCAATCAATGTTTCTTGTTGAAACTTTATAGCATTATTTGCCTCCGCGACAATGCGCAGAACACAAAAATCATAACTCTAGAATATTGAATATGTTTGCACTTAGATAGGGGGGGGGGAGACATCGGTTTTCGCAGAAAACAAATTCTAGTAAGGACTGTCTTAGGACACATGGTAAAAATACTAACAACAAGATAGGCAGTGCATTTAAGCCTATGATTTAAGAGGATACATGTACATGCAGACTATTTGAAACTCGTATTTTCCGTATTCCGTTTTCTTTGGGTGTCGATTATCATAGTTTTGTGGTGATTACGTAATATAATGTTATTTAAGTGATATAGAACACAAACAAAATCATGGGACTGTTGAATCTGTATCGTTTGCATACATGTTTTGTCTTGTTAAAATCGTGTTAATATTTGTTTTGATGGTGAATGAAATATAACATTGGTTTGCTTCTTTCAAACACCGACTTCCGTGTTACATGAACATGCTACTCTTAAAATGGTTCAAAGATATTCGATTCTACTTTCTAAATTATACGAAGTCGTCCTGGTAAGGAAACACATACATGCTACATGTAAGCGTCAAATTACGAAAACTGCGAGCAGCAAAGACACTATCTGCGCGTTTGTGTTTGAATCTAACCAACACAAATCAGGCATGCTTGTTCATATTTGTCAAAACATATATTGAGTAGCATTGACTGGGAACTGACACCTCACCTTGTCCTAGATACATGTACATTAACTAGAGGAACAAATGGCTGATTTCTGCGTCAGTAAGATTTAGTCATGTATACTCTCAATATTTCAAGTCATTCTTTCTCTCCTGCTTTGCAATACGAGCTGTCTCCAATTCGTGATTTACATGTAATTGCTGGTAATCTCTGAACGGTTTGTACAGGAACATTGTGGTTGGTATAGCAGAACACCCGGACATGAGATTAGCTGTTAAACCGTGGATAGCAATGCTTTTATTCAAAAGATAAACATTAATTCGAATTTCTGCCTGGCCGTCATCTGACTTGAGTTTAGCCGAAACCCATGGGGACTGAGTTCCGTCATTGGAGGCTAAATTAATTTGTCACATTATCTTAATGGCGAGAAGAAGATAAGAGCCAAAAGTCAAAACACTTTTCAAACAATAATAAAATTTCAAGTCTGACTGTAAATAGCCATTGTAACGTTTTTTGGCTAGTGACAGTTGACTGGTAATAGCCATTTTAACGTTTTTTGGCTACTGCCAGTTGACTGTAAATAGCCATTTTAACGTTTTTTGGCTAGTGACAGTTGACTGGTAATAGCCATTTTAACGTTTTTTGGCTACTGACAGTTGACTGTAAATAGACTCTTCCTTATTTTTTACATTACATATTTTTTTTCAAGATGATGTTTATCTTAACTCTCACATAGTATAATTTTAGGGATAATATAATTATATGTATTTATAAATTTCTGAGATGTTGTATTTAGTTACTTTTGTTCTAATTTGTGCATGCACTGTGATAGTGTTGTTATTTTACATATGTTTGTCGAAGTAAAAGCCCTACAGGGCTTATGTTATTATGTTTATAATATTCGACAAAAAATAAATCTTCTATGCCTATGTCTATGTCTAACAAATCTTGATACACTTTAAAGGATATTGACTATGCAAACATCAGTTTATCTCTCATTGCATTCAAAATAAGATCGAGTTTTTCTTAGTTACGACGTAAAAGCTTTACGCCTATTGGCTATTTCGGGGACAATTTAATACCCTGTTCATCAGAGGAAATATCGCCTATTTTTGTGGAAATATGTTCTTAAAAATCTTGAATTATTTGAGCATTTATAATACGTCTACATAGTTTGTATTCTTCTTTAGCGTACACGGCAACCAGTTTAGTTTATGTCGATACTGCTGTGTCATTTATTCTAACCACACTTTCCTGGACAAGAATTAGCCGTGTTCATATGCAACATTTGTACCTGGGTGTATTTTGCACTCCGGGTGCAAATTTGCACTCTGTGTGAATTTTATGTCATGTAAACGGTTTTTTAATCACCCTGGTGCAAATTTGCCCCTTCTTTCGAGGTGGAAGAAATTGAAATTGCACCCGGTTGTATTTTATGCATATGAATGCATATGGTTATCACTATATGAACCACAATGCGACAAAATGTACCTTCGGACATTCCGACGTTACTAGTAGAAAGCGGAAAAAAAGAAAAATCATGTAATACACGTTTTAGAAATAACACTATATTTGTTATATTTGAACACTGGGCTACCACGTGAATGAGTTTTAAAACATATTCATTTTCAATATTTAGAGTTATCTGCCCTTGTTTTCGCCCATAATATTCTTACGTTTCCTATATCTATCACTAAATGGTAACCATGGCAACCGTGTCGTCATACAAATAGACAAAATAATGTCGACAGATTGAATGTAAGGGTGATTAGATTCTATTTTAACAATAGGTTCTGACCAGTGCTTAAACAGTTTTAACCAAAGGCACCACATTGTGTAGGGTCTACTAACATGCAGAAATGTATTACGCAACTTTGACGTCATTTTTCAGGACAATGACGTCTGTAGGGTTCATGCAGTAAATTGGTCATAACTCACAAAATAACTTGAATAATCTGGTCAAATAAAGACTAACAGACTCTAAAAACATTATACATTCGAAGTAACATTGTTTTTTCCAATACCCATAAATTGTTCGAAGGTACATTTTCTCACGTTGTGGCCCATATGCATTTTGTATAGGAGTTTTATAACTGACAGATTTTATTTATGTGCCTTTGCTAAGAACATAATACCAACAATAAATATGCAACCGCCTCGGCGAGGCGGTTGTAAAGTGTACACAAACAGATATATATATTTTCGTTTTTTTTTTAAAGCTGAAGAAGTCTATGTTTAGCCTCAGTCCCACTGCATCGTACGATTGCAGAAACGCAAGATAGTCTTTAGATTCGGGGATATTACGACACTCTTTAGAAATTTTCATGATCTTAAGGCCGATCCTTTCGGATGTAACACAATCCTACGATTTTGCTAAATATATTCGATTAAAAGACAGTGCCTTATATATGCCCAAACGTGGTGAAACAGTTTTCAACTGATGAAGCGATCATTCTTGTAGTCTCGTTTAAACATCAGGACCCAGTTGTTCAAAGCATCGTTAGCTTAACGATATCGTTAAGACATAATTTTTTTTTAAGCAAATATCAGCAAAAGTAACAAATACACTGTTATTTTTTGTTGAAAAAATGTAAGAAAGGATTCTCACATTTTTTCAACAAACAATAACAGTGTATTTGTAATATTAACGTTTGAAATTTTAACGAAACGTTAACTAACGACATCGTTAGTTTTGAACAACTGTAGAAAACAAACGGTTTTTACGTAATTCACATGAATGGACGTGTTCACTCAGATTTAACGGTACATCTCTGGCATATCACGCCCATTTTAGTCATATGGCCTGCTTACGATTGTTTTCAGAATTTTGATCATGTCAAAAACCGCTTGCGACGGATTTTAATCCTACGATTGCTCAAGAACGCTAGGAACGGTCGTAGGATGATCTCAGATACTTAATATTGTCTTTTTCAAGATTATACTATAAAGCATCATTTTCTCATAAACATCCGTACTTCTTAAATTACTGCATCCGATATTTTGGAATGGTCGTGGGTCCTTAAATCGATCCCTAAAACTGATTATTTCAGAGGACCGCCCCAAATTTCTTCAGATCGGTCGTGCGATCCACTGAGTTTACCTGTGATTATCTCAGAAATGTGATCCTAAACTGGTCGTAATACGGCGATCTTAAGCGATCGTAAGCGCAGTGGGACTGAGGCTTATCTTGCATGGGCAACAACACATTTTCGTAATGGTATGCAACATATACAAACACAAAAGACACATGCTCCAAAGAATTTTAATATTTTCGTATTTTCATGTACCGTAGTGTGTATATCACCGGGTCCCTTTTTTCGAGGTACATGTATATTGATTTGGTAGGTTTAACGGCACATCCGTACCAGAATTACCTCGAGTTACCCCTCCCACCCCTCGAGGAAAATGATGGCGTTTTACAGAAAAAGGCGATTTTTCTGTATAAAGTGTGCGCTTCAAATTTTTTCCACTGAAAAAGGGGTAATCTAATTTGGAGTGGACTACGCAAAAAGGGCATTTATCGCGCTACATACACATACTGTCTCAATAGTCAATACTATTGAGACAGTATACTGAATTAGCCCCCCGGAGTGGTACTCCCATAATTATGATAATTATGGGAGTACCATCCCCTCGGGGCTAATTGGATATACCCTGGTCCACAAAGAAATTTGAATTTGAAGTTTTGTATCACCCCCCCCCCACCCCCCACATACACCTTAAATTATAAAATGGCAACCTGGCTGCTGCTGGTGTAAGTAGCTGTGACCCTCTAGTGAAAAGCGACCTAACTCCTTTCAGTCTAGGAAATTGCCTGAATCCACGCCTGCTGACAGAAGTCAACTCAGTGCTGTCACAAATATATCAGTACTGTCACGACCGTTATAGTACTGACTGTAGTAGTACTGTGTTTCGCACATAAATTTAATTCTACTGACTTACAACAGAATGCAGAATAAAAATTTTGCATGTCTATTCTAACTGGTCCTAAGCTGAAATTCAGTCATGGTCTTAAAATGTATGTGATATTTGCAAGAAGCGACAAAATGCGCGTGATAGTACCGATGGTTGTAAAATTCCCACTCCGATTTTGACATGTCTTTTTGGTATATGAACGGAGTAAAGCGATTTGTTCAAACGTTTTTACCGTTACTTATTCAGCTTGGTGGTGTATACAAAATGTTATTGTTTTGATCATAACTCTGGTCCAAATCGATTTTAATAACTGTGACAGCACTGATACGTTTTCCAGGGACATCACTATATTATATGTATGTGTGCCGCCGCTCTTAAATAGCACTTTATAAATCATATTGTTTTTGAATTTGACCTAAGTAACATAATATGCATTGGATGGTAACAGAAAATGTGATTATTAGCAAGCTTCTTTTGCAATGAAAAGAATAAAATAGCACTTTGTGCATCACTTGTGGAAACGTGAAATCTGGTGTGGTTCTTGTAAAGCGCGGCGGATAATAATATTAAAGAAAGAGAATGCAAACCTCCTACATAGCGCTTTCGAGAAAATCATCAGGGACAAGGATTGCTCCATTTTTTATAATGACCCATACATGTATATACATGTAGTGAAAACGTGGTGCTTAAAAAACAAGCGAATAAGTTTGGATGGCTATTCCTGTAAATTCCATAAAATACTGAGTATAACAGTCTGATGAGTCCAGGCAGTACCGAGGATGTGCCGGGGGGTAATTTCCCATCAATGCACGGTCACATTATTTCAAATTAGATATCAATTTGATTACTTTTATGGTCCTTATTTAATTTGCAAATGTACCTGTACTTTTTACACGCATGAGTTCAAGATCCTCTTTCATACTTCAGTTTCATCAGAACAGCTCCCAGCTATTGTTCCACATTATGGTCAGCCTCCGAGGAGCTGGGGCTTTTAGCAGGGATTTTACCACAAATCTGGCCCCGCGGTGCCGGGCTTTCAGCGGGGCTTTAAAAATTACCGTTATTCCCCGACCCTAGGGGAGCCGGGGATACAAATGACTGGTGCATAAGGGTATATGCCAAAAATAGGGGTTTGTGTATAAATGGTCCCATAGAATCTAAACCGCCTTTAAGGCAAATGGCGTTCTAACAGTTCTATCCGATCAAGAAACAACACTGGTAAACTACCGTCACAGAATAATTGTTTTTATGAAGTAATTGTTATCTCAAAACAGTCTCCAGAATAATGTTAGGGTGATGCTTAACTTATGTCTGACTGTATATATGGCATTATCTAATCAAATTATAGGATAATAAGGACTTAAAGTAATAAAAATAAAACTTTCAAAAGTTGATGGCATTTGACATGGCATGCAGCATAACAGTAACTGTTACAGTTAGTGGCTTTGTTAAATTAGATTATTTTCACTTTATTATGGTTAAGTATAAACCTTGTATATCAGTTAACACTTCTATTCTTTTTATTGTAGCCAACATTCTGAACTACAGTCAGTGGACACCTTCAGAAAACTCCATTCTTGACATTATGTCGCACTACTGTACATCAGAAAAACATGTCCATGAAATGTATATCCCCTTATATCCCACTTTTATATAGCAAAACTGGGGTACGCAGGGGTATACCTATATTTTTTCTTATTTTTGATTCAAAACAAACATTGTGTGTACTTGTTAGAGCCGCCTCACCGAGGCCGTTATAACGTGTACCCACAATGTATGTTTTGAGCAAAAATATTAAAAACTTCAAACATTTTCCAATGTAATTTTTACTTTTTACAGCTGAAAAAAATCTCTGTATGTTGCATGGGCAAGTTTTCGTAATGCGTTGCCAAATACAATTTGTATTTGATTTGTATTTTGTATAATTTATATTTGCATATGCGAAACCAAAGGCACAGATCAGCTTCGCAGTAACTGCGAAGCTGATCAGCGCCTTTGTTTTCGCTACATGGATAGGACAATTTCTCGACTTTCTAAATCCAAAATTTCCAGTCTCTATCCATCTTCTGTGACTGTACAGGCCGGTTTGTGTCGGACCTGTTCGGAAACCACATTGTTGGTTTTCCCACGAGGCGGCTCAATTCTATTATTGCTCGGTCACAAATGAGCCACGAAGCGAGAAAACCGGTCTTTGGGTTTCCGAACCGGTCCGACACACATCGGACTGTGCAATCTCAAAAGAAGGCTAGAAGCTTAAAATTCATGATTATTGTACTATCCGATTAGCGAAAACATGGCACTGATCAAGCTGAGAAAATAACTGCACAGCTGATCTGCGTCTTTTTTCGTACAGGAAAAGTCCGGTTTTCTTATGACGCGGCTCAAATGAAATTGAATGAACCATTCAGTTATTTTGTAAAGGTCCGTATTTAAAATACTTCAATGGTTTCGATTTAACATAAAGACAAGATGACAAATTTATTATAATAAAGGTCACCAAAGGTATAGATTATTATCATCTGTCTATTTTTAAACGCGAAAAGACGCCACGCGAAAAGACGAAATAACGAAAAGACGAAATAACGAAAAGACGAAATAACGAAAAGACGCCACGCGAAAAGACGAAATAACGAAAAGACGCCACGCGAAAAGACGAAATGACGAAATAACGAAAAGACGCCACGCGAAATGACGAAATAACGAAATAACGAAAAGACGCCACGCGAAAAGACGAAATAACGAAAGGACGAAATAACGAAAAGACGCCACGCGAAAAGACGCCACGCGAAAAGACGAAATAACGAAAAAACGAAAAGACGCCACGCGAAAAGACGAAATAACGAAAAGTCGAAATAACGAAAGGACGAAATAACGAAAAGACGCAACACGAAAAGACGAAATAACGAAAACAGGCACTGGAAAAGACGCCATTATGATGGCTATAAAATTGCGTTCTTTCGCATGGCGTTATTTCGTCTTTTTGTGCAGTAATTTCGTTATTTCGACTTTTCGCGTGGCGTTATTTCGTTTTTTCGTCTTTTCGCGCGGCGTTATTTCGTCTTTTCGTCTTTTCGCGCGGCGTTATTTCGTCTTTTCGTCTTTTCGCGCGGCGTTATTTCGTCTTTTCGTCTTTTCGCGTGGCGTTATTTCGCTGCGAAATAACGAAAAGACGAAATGGCACTAACAAGCCACCATAGATTTCAGCCCATTGCATATTTTGTCATATTCTATGACCTGGGGTTTTTCCTATTAAATATGTGTTGCTAAATTTAGAACACTGTATCTATCATAGAAATATACATTGATTGATGAGGGTCTGGATGGGGTATAATGATTAAAGAATAATGCCCTAAAATTTTTAATGAGAGTGAATAAAGAGCAAAAAAAATAATGATTAGTGAATAAGGAGGTCCTAAAGAATAATGAATAAATGTAAATTTTTAATGAATAGCAGAGAAATATAATGAATAGTGAATAATAACATTTTAAAGAATAATGAATGTGGTAAAATTTGGCTATGGAATTGTCTTAGATGGCCTCCCTGACATTCCAGAGTTCATTTTTTTCTGAGGTCTGGACGCCCCAGACCCGATTTAGTTCAAATGTTGTATTCATATTTCAGAAATCCTTGAATGTTTCGAAAGACACATGTCTGGACGCCAAGCATGTAGAGGCTCACCTCATGAACCAATTGAAAAAGAAATGTTTCATTTTGAAGGCAGAGAAAAATAAATTAAATCATTCTGGATGTTTAGTGAGCCAGATAATATTTCACTATTTTGTTTGCTTATATATATATGTGTGTATTTTCTTTTTATTCTATTACCCCACTTTGTCCTTATTATGTATGTTCCAATCCTATAATGATAATCTTTTCTGTGGATGGACATCATCTTGCTTTTTTTATATGACCGAGCATAATTATAGTGTCTTTTGCATTCAGAAACAAGGCAGCACTAAGAACGTTAATGCAAATCTATCTGGCAATTTATAATGCGCTACATATTTTTTTCCTCGCTCGCTTCGCTCGCTCGATATTTCAGACATTAATAAAATGTATTGTACAATCAGGCACAAGCACAAATCCATGCATCACATGGTCAGACTTATGCTAACTAGTTAACTAAATAAAAACAACAGCATTTTATTTCAACTTTAACCCATGAAGTTACATTTTTTCTTAAATAACCATCGGTATTCATAATTGAAGAGAAAGATTCGGCGTAATCAGTATTTAAGGTGGACCCAACAGATTTAAAAGGGGATTTGCTAAAAAATCGGTACTACTTCAAGTACTTCCGAAAGTTTCTATGAGGCTTTGTGGTCTAGCAGAGTACATGTATATATGCTTCTCTCAAGATGTTAATATCAAGGTTGCATTCAGCAGTCTACAATTTAATATCATAGAACTAGTCCTTCTGGCTTGAGAGATGGGATGCCTTTAATTGCCTTAGGTGGGGAACACCCATTTGCTTATGGATGAAGAAGGCGTGGCTAGTTATCATATTTTAATGAATAATCAAGCTAATTTTAATGAATAAGCCAAAATTTTAATGACAGTGAATAAATGGCTAAATTTTTAGTGATTAGTGAATACCAGGACCCCCCATCCAGACCCTCATTGATGTCTTGCAGTCCTGCTGATGAACTACAGATGGTATTTATTACTGTTTAATTTATTTGAGTTAGGACTTTATGTCCCAATGAACTTTTTTAGTCATGCTGGGACTTTATGCAAGCTGTTGAAAACAATCCATTTTCAAATGAAAAATATTTTTTCTGCTCATTCTTTTTAAAAGTTTTATACAATAAAACAATTGTTGACTATTGAGTCATTGAATATGATATGATATCCAACAGAGACTACCAATATTGACCTCGGCTTCGCCTCGGTCAGTATTGGTAGTCTCTGTTGGATATCACATCATATTCAATGACCCAATAGTCAATAATTGTATATTTAAAAAAAATAGCTTAAAACATATCACGCAAGTGCAAAAGTTAAAATTCTAAAGACATGTGGTATCAAATGTTCAGTGTATCACTTTAAGAAAGGTTTTGAGACAAAATTTTTAGGTGGTCCATTTTACCCCAAATGGAAAATTTACATTGGGAAATTGGTGGTCCATATTACCCCAGACACGACGATTATGTCAACAGAGAAATTTTCCCAACACTGAAAAATAGCTCAAGCAATGACCATTTGCATCATCTTAAATGATTATTAGGTTGATTTTAAGCGTGAAACTTGGTTCTTTATAAATATCCTTTATTTTTTTATTGGTTGAGGAGATTGCATCTGCATTAAATGATTTCGGTAATCGATGGTGTTGAGGATAATGCTCTTAAAGAATGGAAAAGAAGAATCTTCACTATCGTGGATAAACGTATTAAGTTTTATTCACAAAATACTAATCTTTTACCTCCTAAACCCAAATCGTCATTTAGGCATTTGAAGCAGGGCATCCAAGAATTTCATAGAAAGTACCCAGCAGGCACCTGACGTCTGTTTGACGTCAGATATTGGTTATATTTTGGTCGCGACGTCATATATAGAGGATATTCAAGTTTTTGGAGTGAATATGAGTTTTATTTCATTGAGTGAAGTGAAATTTTTTTATATTTCATGAGTGCCGAAGGCACGAATGAAATATATAATTTTTCACTTCACGAGATGAAATAAAAGTCATATTCACGACAAAAACTTGAATTTTCTTTATATTATATTGCATGTAGTCATTGTAACGTTGCGCGCTATAGCATATGACGTCAAAATCTTAAATGACGTCATTACGTCACGTCATTACGTCGCTATTGTGTGTGAACGTTCATTGCGTCAACAATAGCATAGATTATAAAATTTAGTTAAGAAATGAATTTCATTTTTCTGGTGTTCATGGAGCTATGAACCGCAGTGGGTCGCGTGCAAAGTGAATGAACCCCGAAGGGGTTCATGTAAGCTTTGCTAGCGACCCACTGCGGTTCATAGCTCCATGAACAACAGAAAAATTAAACTCATTGCTTATATTTACATTCATTTCTCTCTGTCGCTTGTTAAAAATCACAAAGGCGGTCGAATTTACAAGCAAACAAAGAATCTACACACAGTGGGTGTTCAAACAGCGGAACGGCGTCGACGTTTACAACGTCCAATCAGATTGGCGAGATTCATGTTTTTGACGTCAAGTTTGGATTACGTCACGTCGCGTGACACAATGTTGTTCATGGAAGTATGAACACAGATGGACATCTAATGGTTCATCTAAGGAGGTTTTAGAACAATGTAAATATTTATGTATAAATTAGAAATAAAACGGTGGAATCGTAATTTGCGAATTCCCAAATCTTATATTTTCACATGTGAAAATATAACTTTTTTATATTTTCACATGTGAAAATATAACTTTTTCAAATATTGGTTATATTTAATACATATTTCTCTATATTTCATCACTTGCCATATAATAAAACCAATTTCCAACGTCTATCAGACGTCATTTCCTGACGTCTTTTGGACGTCTGGATTGGACGTTGTTTTGACGTCAGATTAGTTCGTCAGTTAGACGTCGTAATCAAGACGTGATTTAGACTTTGGCGTGTTTTTCATATATGTCGACAGAGTTAGCTGCCCTTAAACTGACATAATTTCTTACATATATTATGTAGTAATATAGGGATCAACCATGGTTTTCAGTGTTCAAACATTCGATGGATCACGAGGAAGGTGTT
Source organism: Rugalucina vietnamica (assembly GCA_964017185.1). Classification (NCBI taxonomy): domain Eukaryota; kingdom Metazoa; phylum Mollusca; class Bivalvia; order Lucinida; family Lucinidae; genus Rugalucina; species Rugalucina vietnamica. The sequence goes on along the minus strand of OZ024871.1, from coordinate 82,998,671 downwards.
TGAACACAAGGCCGCAGGCCGCGTGTTCAAACCCCTTCCGACGTCCGAGTGTTCAAACGGCACGTGAATTTCATGATTTGAACATGGGTTTGCTGTTTGAACACGGCTTTCGACCAATCAAAAACGGCCTCAAACAGCTATGCACATAGATATCTATGCAAGAATATCAAATTCAAATAATAATTTCAACCTTGCCACTTAAAAGTCATATCTGAGTCTCGTATGGGAAATCCCATATTTCGCCCTCATGCTTAATTAATGTAGAAAAAATAATTATTTATTAATCAAAATAAAGTCTTTCACTAAATTATCGAACTTTCAATTAATATGAAAATAAAATTTGTATATTTAAATATTTATTTCACCATTTTAAATAATTATTTGTTCAGAATAATTTTATTTCTTACACTAATGTCTTATTGGTTTTAGCACCATAAAACAATAAAATTTTGCTTAAATAAGATGTACCACGTCAGGCTGAATTAATATCTTTAACATTTTGTATGTCCCGAAAAACTCTATCAAAGGAGTGAAAGGGACTATCAAAAGTGCATCACTGCCCTTCTGAATGCACTGTTATTCAAAAATGCGAAAAAATATACACCTTAAACTATTGATATGACATAAATTCAAACGTCGTTTTTAGAACGTCAGATTGACGTCAGCTTTCAGACGTTAAACCGACGTTGGCTTTAGCACGTCAGATTGACGTCTGTTTTTGACGTCAAACAAACTTTCAAAATCAACCTAACTCCAACGTCATTATGACGTCGGAGTCTGACGTCAATCTGACGTCCAACTGACGTCAAATGTCTGCTGGGATATGTCTTGGTTCCGGCAGACAAAGCCGCAAACAATGTTGTTGTCGTTTGTAGGCTTCAGTTAAAACAGGAGCTTGATGGTACCAGGGTTTATCTGGAGACAGATGCTGATGAAGTGTCTGTAGTTAATGCCCATTTAAACGATTTACCTGTTAAGTTTTCTGTTTGTGTCAATGAAGGCCAAGACAAACTTCCTACGATGTATTGGTTACCTAAGCTTCACAAAAGACCATACAAAGAGCTCTAGATTTATTGCAAATTCTAGCTCTTGTACTACCACTGAACTTTCTAAATTATTAACTTCCTGTCTTACTGCTATCAAATCTCATGTTATAAGATACTGTGAGACAGTGTATGAAACTTCAAATAAAAATTGGTTTTGGTCAATAAAAATTTCTGGTGAGGTGCTCAGTAAATTGAAGTGTAGAGGGTTCCGTGCGACAAGCTTGTCCACATATGATTTTTCTACTCTGTATACAACATTACCACATAATCAAATAAAAGAAAAACTTCTGGATTTGATAGAGTGGACCTTCAAAAGGGCATTAAAAAACTATGGTTCACTTTATTTGGCATGTAATGACAGAAAGGCTTTTTTCACTTCCTCTGACCAAAGTCGGTATACACTTTGGTCATGTCAGAATGTGTGCGACGCCTTGTCCTATCTCCTTGATAATATTTATATTAGATTTGGGACCAAGTTATACAGACAAATTGTTGGAATTCCGATGGGTACAAATTGCGCACCTCTCGTAGCTGATCTATTTTTATACTGCTACGAAAGAGATTTCATGGATTCTCTTAACCATGATAATCAAGCTGATGTTATCGAGGCTTTTAATTCCACATCTAGGTACCTCGATGACCTTTTGAACATTGACAACCCTTATTTTGAAGGTATGGTCAATCAAATTTATCCACCTGAACTTCAGTTGAACAAAGCCAATATCTCAGATACCGAAGCCCCCTTTTTAGATCTACATCTTTCTGTTGCAAATGGATTTGTTTCTTCTAAAATTTATGATAAGCGCGATGACTTTGATTTTGATATAGTAAATTTTCCATTTTTGGATGGTGACGCTCCTCGTCGTGCTTCTTATGGTGTATACATTTCGCAACTTATTAGGTTTTCTAGAGTCTGCAATCATGTTACAGACTTCAACGCTCGAAATAAATGTTTATTTAACGGCAAAACTTCTCCAACAGGGCTATCGGTATCATAAACTTCGAAAAACCTTTTCTAAATTTTATCGTAGACACTATGAATTGATTTCCAAATATAATGTTGGGTTAAAGACGCTTTTAAGTCAGGGCCTTTCGGAACCTGAATTTTATGGTGACTTGGTTTACAAATTTAAGAAACTTATAGGAATTAATGATTTTTCTTTTCAGTTCAGAAAAATCATAACACGTTACAGACGTATAGGTTATAACTTGAATGTTATGCGACAGTCTGCATGCTTAGTTTTTAACCCAATCATGGTTGATAGCTATGCTGCCTTCTTTAATTGCACGCAGGTGGGTCGGGCGTCAGACTCTATGATGGCCCCGACTTAAAGCTATTCATTTTAGTTGGTTGGGGCCGCAGCTTCTTGTCTGTTGCTTGGCCCACCGGGGTCCAACTGGTGTTTTCCTTTTGCTCCGGAGTTAGTAGGTTATTCGGCGCCCAGGGATCTCCATCGTCGGGCAGCTTACTCAATCTGTGAGTCCTGGTTTTTGATTCATCAGGATGTTTATCATGATTTATTTGTTTGTTCTTGATGATTCATTGACTAGTTAGAGATTCACCACGAGGTCCGAAGAACTAACTAAATGTTATGAACCACTGCAGAAGCTGAGGGTGAGGTTATGGCCATGTAAAACCGGTTTAAGCCCGCCAGTAACTTTGTGTTACTGATCGTTCCAAGGCGATACTTCTGTGGTGGTTCTTTTTGTTTTATGCCTTGGTGTTTATTTATTTATTTTTTTTTTATTTATTTTTTTTTTGTGCTGTTGGCGCCTTATGTTTGTTTTCATATTTTTAGTTAAGTTAAGGTAACTGAGTGGCCACCTTTTGGGAAAATAGCTGCTCATTTGGCTTGCGATGTGTTTCATGGTATAAGTACCTGATTGTTAATTTGGTTTTTTCCCACCTCGGTTTTTGGAGTGGGAATCTTTTTCTGATTGCGCCTTTTCCTGATCTTTGCCTGCTTGTGCCTTCTTATTAAAGTGTAAACTAAGGCATTTTAAGTACACGATTTTCACAGGTTTCACAGTTGACTTAAAGAAATTTCTGGATATCCCCAACAGGAAAAGCTTTTGCCAGATCCTACAAATACAGACAGGATATTCCAAACTAAACGAATACAGACACAAACTGGGCCAATGTGACAGCATTGAGTGTATCTGTGGAGAGCCAGAGACTCCAGAACACTTTCTCATTCACTGTCCATATTACCAACATTGCAGAGAAATTATGCAGTTGAAGTTATCATCCCAGCTCGGATTGAACTACTTAGACACTCATACCCTACTCAGCAATGATGACCACCCAGAGCTACCAGACTGGAGAGAAACCATAATGAGGGAAGTTGCAGCCTACATCGAGGCCACAGGTCGATTCAGCGAGAAGATTCCAGACAGACCTCCTCTAAAAAGGTACAAGTAGGCAAAGATCAGGAAAAGGCGCAATCAGAAAAAGATTCCCACTCTAAAACCTTGATCCATCAATCCACATCTTGAATCATAAAGCACATTTGAGTTCAGTCACCCAAGAGAAAATAAAACTACATTGGAGGCCATCAGCACAATTGAGACAACCTGAGCCGAAGAGGCCGTGGATTGAGGATTGGGGATTCACAGCTTGTTTTATGGGGGTCCATTAATTTAACCTGTCCTAAAACACCAGCTTGGTTATGAATGTAAAAAGTGATTTCGATTATTTAGGACGGATAGCCAGGGGAATAACAAAATGTTATTACTTTTTGTCAAACAGAAGTCTTGATGAAAATATTTGAAGAAAACATCAGGGTGGTCCATATTCCCCAACGGTCCATATTCCCCCAAATTACCCTATTTAAATTGTACTTTACTTTATCTTCTTATTATTTTATTGCAGACTGTATAAAAAGACAAAATGATAGGCAGCAGTGATGATAATGGTATTTAGCGTTCATTTCATTGGCAAATCTTCCTTTCGCCGCATAAATAGTGAGCTTTCTTTATTTATAAGTACCTCTTTTTGCACCAAATAACTTTTTTTTTATATTTTACACATTTTACTTGATATTGTTTTATTACACCATGTGTAACAAAACATTTAAAAGCTGTTAAATATCAATGGCAATAATAATAAAATGTTCCTTTTGTCTGAGATAAAGATGAAGAGATTAGAAAGTCCGCCTAGCGGCCACTTTAGGTTTGTCGCGCCTGTACCTGTGGCGCCACACGATCCGCCGCCATGTTGTTTAGAAGACAAAACCAATGCTTTAAATATAGACTTTCATTGGCAATTTCATACATCCGATGAGATAATATTTTAGTTCTAAAGAAACTGTAAATATTTTATATTTCATTTACGAACCAGATTTTGATGTTTGTGTGTTTTTATTGGATTTTTAATTGTTTATTATATAAATACGTTGATAAAATACTGAATTCCTTGTTCGGCGATTCAAAATGGCGACCAAGCGTAAAATAGTCGGTACTTTTTGACTATAACGCGCTGTTATTAAAAGGCTAGGTAATCTTTTATCAACAAAATATGAAAGAAGAAAGATATAGAAATCGTGTTATTTGTTAATTAGCACACAATCTTTGACTGTATTTGTCTTACGATCGTATAAATATTGACTATTTTTGTCATTTTAGCAAAAACGGTTTGGTCCGATCTCAAAACGATGTGTAATTGTTTTTATTAAAAGGTTTCGGGTTATGTCTTGGTGTTTATTTTTATTTTTTTTATTTTTTATTTTTTATTTTTTTTTTTTTATTTTTTTTTTGTGCTGTTGGCGCCTTATGTATGTTTTCATATTTTTAATTAAGTTAAGGTAAATGAGTGGCCACCTATTGGGGAAATAGCTGCTCATTCGGCTTACGATATGTTTCATGGTATAAGTGCCTGATTGTTAGTTTGGTTTTTTCCCACCTCGGTTTTTGGAGTGGGAATCTCTTTCTGATTGCGCCTTTTCCTGATCTTTGCCTACTTGTACCTTTCTATGAATTACTTTTCTTTGACAAACAACATCAATTTTCTCAAAGAACATTGTCTTACAAATCGTTTGATTGCCCTTCGATACGGTTTGGGTATTTTTGGAAGCGTCAAATCGCACTAATGAATCAGCTGTTTTTCACAACTTTTCGCCGCTTTTGAGTCAAAATGGAGATTCTTCTACACATTGGTCGGCATTGCAAATAAGACCAAAATGTTATATTTGTATGCAGAATGACATACTATTGTAACGAAATGCGTGCAAATAGTCAGACCGCTTATGTCAAATTAATAAGAAATGTTTATGGCAATAAATTAAGTTCATACCAGGTTAAAATATTGTGGCTTGAACAGTTTTATAAAAGGATATTATTAGATCAACCTGTACACTGCAATAGGATACGGGCCCGAAAGAGTCAACTCCTTAGAGGTGAGATCATGACAGAAAATATAGGGCCACACAATGAAGAAAATCTGGGAGCAGGTCAGACGGGGCAGGGAAATACTGAGAATGTTGAAACTCCTCCAATACCTGACAATGAAGCAGAAATAGATACAATCGAAAGTGAGGTTGATGAGCAAGATACTGGTTTAAGAAGAAAACGCAGAAAACCTGTATGGGCTAAAGATTATGTGTTCTGCTCAAAGACAGCAGGTTTAGATGGGGGAAAGGATGATAAACAGGGTGAAATCAGAGATGCTAAGGAGAAAAGTGATCATGAAAGAAAGACTGAAATCTCAGCAGAGAAGCTTGCTGATGCAGAACCAAAGAGCTTGACAGAAATCAAGGTGGCATGTGAATTGATAAAGAAAGAGAAATCATCTGAATCTGTAACAAAGGTTACAGAAAATGGGGACGAGATTTACACTGACAAGATAGTCAGAAAGAAACAGAAGGTGAATCAAGTCAATATTGATATAGGGACTGTCATACCAGACGGTAACGTCCGAACCAATGACATTAAGCTACAATTGAATGGAGAATGGAGTGTAGAGCTGACACTCTCCTATTGTCCTGAGGAGTCTGATGACTAATGTTTAACTGTATTTGAAATTAGTGTTGCCAGGAAGGTGAAGTGATTATTTCAATGTCTTCAATCAGCATATGATGCCATGATGCTTTGTACAAGTAGGACCAGGGTAAGGTCCAGTGAAATACATAAAAATATGCAAATAGGAAAAAAAAATATTTATTTGTTGATCATGCGGGACGCATGAACCCAAAGGGGTGGGTAATGTAACGAAATGCGTGCAAATAGTCAGACCGCTTATGTCAAATTAATAAGAAATGTTTATGGCAATAAATTAAGTTCATACCAGGTTAAAATATTGTGGCTTGAACAGTTTTATAAAAGGATATTATTTGCACTTTCTATTCCGCCGAAATAATGGAATAACTGGTATAGGTTATTTTCAAAGTTTTAAGCGACCCGTTACTACGTCGTTAGGTACTTTCATTTTACGTTCGTCGGGTTAAGAGACGGGAAACCAGTCCAAGTGCAGGGTACCAGCCTCGGGTATATAAGCGCGAAATCTAGCCAGTTTTCACATTCTGCTTCTTGCTCTCGAAGAAGTGACATCGAAACAAAACAGCAGGCAATACGATACATAAAGCCTTAAAGGTTTGATTTGGCTATTATTATCCTAGTAGAGTAGGAGTATTGCACTACTACTTGAACAGTGATAATAGTAATCATTCTGATAGGGCTGTATCCACTGTTGCTGGATGCTAGAGGTTCAAGACGGTTAAGTCTTGGGATACAACCATAGGTTCAAGCCGGTATAGGGCTTGGGATACAAGACAGGTTAGGGGTTGAAACCTAACTGTGTTCTGGCTAGGAATAGTTGAGGCTAGCTAGGGACTGATAATATTAAATCAACGTGATTCCAACTCTTGATTTGTTTCATGCACCAATCATTTCAAAATCATTTGTATTGCTAATCATCGGACAAAGTAGTCCCAAGGAAAATTTATATACTCATATCTTAATAGTACTTGTAGTTCTGACAAGCTAGTCAGAGCTGTGTTGCATACTCAATTATTTGGACAGAGAGTCCCTGAGAAAAATCTATATATTTTGTATCCATATTGTGGTACCTGTAACCAGGTTCGTTACACTATGCTTTTACAGATAATTTCCAGTGGTTGGTTGTCTATTTGGTCGATAGTTTATTTTGTATTTATAACCACACACCCTCCCCATGTCCCGTGCCCGGGATAGGATTTGGGAAAACCATGCCCGGAAATGTGATGGGAACAACAGAAAAAAAAAATAATTTCCACATTTTTCGAAATAAAAACAGTGATAAAAGAAGAAATGACATTTGCGTAGCAAAGTGCAGGAGAAAATACGTTAAGCCCAGAATTGAGAAGAAAAAAATAGGAACCGGCGAAAGGCGCTCTGATATGCGGATTCCGTTTTGACTTTCATGCTTTTGAAAAACATCGCATTGTTGCATTTTCGTGCAATGTGAAAACTGAGAGACCGCGTCTGAAAACACACACCATCGCAGCTATTAAAAAGAAATCGTTGCTCAGAGCACGGGCAAGTATACATATAAAGCTACCGTATTATTCTTTTTGAAATTTTGAGTATGACTATATCATGGTGAGAGCTAACATTGCAAGAAAAAATGTTGACCTACAGTTTATGATTATTTTTTCATAATATATTTATCTTAATTATGTTTCCGAATACAATCTTCAATAAAGCGGCACGTGCCTGCAACGTGACATAAGTGCGAATGATCTTTTCCGGCTCGATGATCAAACAAGTCACCGAATCAACAGCTATTGCACGGTGCGATACAGGTAGCTGGTAATAAAAGTGTCATTTTTTCTATTGAAATCCGGCGGCGTCTTCTTAGAATATCATATACATGAATGAGAAATATACAATACAATACAATTAAATTGTAAGAAATAAAAAGAATATGCGAGTTCATGCCTGACTGATTCCATTAGATTCACATAATCCGTTCCTCCACTGCTCGTTTGTAAAGTAAAGTGTAAAATAAGACCAACAAAACGAAAAAAAAAAATAAATAAATAAAAAAGACAAGAGCTAAAATGGTTGTTGCACCAAACGCCTCTCTCTAACGTGCGCAATAATTGAATTATATTCGGATATTGGCGGTATTCTTCATTGAACGTGATAGATAGACTTGATGCGTCAATGCCGGTTGTGGCTAGAACTGATATAGGGCCATCGTATTGTATTGTATGTAGATAAATTCTGCCTTCGTAGGCACACCTGGTAACACCAGTAAAAATCTTCTTTAGTAAAGTCCCAGCACTTTAAAATATTATAATCCAGATAAAAGAATTACAGTTTGTAAAACACAATAATCCACGGGTACAATAACCCAGGTAAGAATGTTACAGAAATTAAAACACAATATGTCAATGACACAGTACTTTAAACAGCTAAAAGCCACAGAACGTTAAAACAATCCTTCTATATACATCATCACCATCACCATGGTATGTACAACATTCCTTCTATCTCCTTTGTCATTCATAACCCTTAAGGTTTAAAGCTTAAAAAAGATGTTAATTTGAATTGAAGAGTTCACCTTGTTCATTAAATATCGTTATTTTTCGGTGTTAAGTATGATTAGTGATACGGCGAGATTAATCAATCGGCGTTTCTTTAATCTAAAGATAATCCGTTAAGAATCGTTGTATGTGTCCAGTGGCGTAGAAAATAAGCATAATTATAAGCGTAATTCGTAAAAATAAAGAACAACAGCTTTTGCCAATAGAAGGATAATTGATGATAATTATGTTAATAAAAACAACTAAAGAAACGACTCTCTCTCTCTCGCTCTCGCTCTCTCTCTCTCGCTCTCTCTCTCTCGCTCTCTCTCTCTCTCTCTCTCTCTCTCTCTTACAAAGATGCCGGTCGTGTTTAGTATCTATTTGTTGGAAATTTGAAGCTCTATTTAACGGAAATAAAATCTTCTACTATTATATGGATTATGGCGAAGAAAATCTAAACGATTTATTTTTGCTAATATACAAAATTTCGGACCACATTCAGCGACCGATAAAAGTATTGATTTTTTTCGCCGATTCACCTGTCTACCTAAGCGACAGACACAGCGGAGGCAAATATCAATTTTCAATAGCAGTTTCAAGTCTCTGTATCTGTATATGTCTCTGCTTTTGTACAAAAATCTTCCTTTCGCGAAAGGAACCTTCCTTTCGCTGTTTAGCTATACCCCCTATGCGGCACGGCACGGTCAAAGCTTTCATACCCGACCGCAAATCTATTATCTCCCTTGTCATCATGGCGGTCGCGACAGCAAGAAGCCGGTAAACCTACATATTTTTGGATTGTTTTGTCGACATGTGTTGATATTTTTTACCTAATATTGGCCTTATCAGTATATATTCTTTTCTCCATACGGCGATGCTTTTATTTTATTTCTGTGTTCAACATTCTCAATAATATATCCATTTGATTTTGGTATTTTTTTTTCTTCAAATTTTCAAGTTTAAGCTTTTGTAAAACAAAAACATTTGGGGTCTTTCAGCGCTGTTTTCAGTGTGTGACCTTATGCAGGCTTTTTTCTATTAGACCAGGGGCTGTTTTCTGTACCAGCCTTAGTTTTTGACCTGGCACAACTTACCTCCCAGAAAAGGTTTGACGGTGGATATGTAATAATTGAACCTTCTACAACATTTCTAGGCACGTCGTACGGTCACATTGTGGTAGCAGTTTTTACCTAGGATAAAATCTTTACGCCTACCTAACGTAGTTTATATAATAGCAGAAATCAGAGAAAAATGCGCCTGTTGCTCACGTTTTGATATTTTCTGAACAAATATCATTTTAGAATTATTAGACGTTTAGGAGCCAATAGACCCTGGTGCACCATGCCGGGGATTTTTGTAGGGTATAATTTTCTGAAAGCCCATTCAATTCCCTTCAAAATGACACTTGTTAGCACTCTGACCATTGGGGCGTTTGGACGTAGTGGCCTTTTGAATGCGTTACGTACGTGACATGTTGCCAATTTCATGAGAATCGCCATAAAATCAACATTTGGTTCATCTTTTTATAAAGTTTAGTGTTAAACAACACACAAATTAGCAAATAGGAAAAATATGCTAAACCAGATGCTTAATTATGAACATAATTCATTGTACCACGTATAGTAACTTATGTAACAAAATATGCAGTAGACGTTCCATATGAACAAACAGTACATCGCATTTCTAACACAAACAAACTGACTGTGTGGAAATAATTATGTTAGAATAAAGTCTGTTATCCGAATTAGTTTACTCAAAAGTTTGTACCTGGTTTGCAGCTGCATGTCATATAATGAAACTTGTGTCGTCCACACTTGCCAGTAGACACATATTTACGTGTATAACTAAATCATACTTAGTCATTCTCAAAGGAACACCGGGGAACAGTACAATACAGCGATACATTTCTATTTAAAACTTGGCATTGTCTAAATGATAAACTTATCACAACCCAATGACACCTTATTGATTGTTACCGAGGGGTTTGTCATTGGTAACGTAGATAACTTCAAGGTACTGTAAGAACATCCCCTTCATACAGAGGGTTGAGGTGAAATAAGTTGTGAGGATTTGCTTCGAAATAATGAATTTAGTGTTTGTAAGTAAGTCTGCTGTCCAAATTATTAAACCAACAATGTTTGGACTTTTTTGCAACTGTATGCCGTTGAGAGATACTTGTGTCGTTCTTGCTTGCCTACATATATGTATTTGACATATACGTATTTGAAAATACAAATTATACTTTCCTGAATGGGTCATTGGGGGAAAACTCAATTCAATGACACATTTTTTGTTTAAAATTACCATTGTTTAATGGTTACAAGCTTAATACTAACACAACGCCACCTTAATGCATGTCGCCTAGTGTCTTGTCATATGGTAACGTAGATAACGATAAATGTCGTAAAGTCATTTCCACTAATACAAAAATGGCCGAGATTCCTAAACGCTTAAATAAAACGCATCGTAGATTTCAGAATTTGGCTCTAAAATGGTTTCAGTGTTTGTTGATTATCATTTTACATTCTAATCAGTCTTTCAATCAATCAATCAATCACGAAATTCACTGGATATTACTGTAGAACGATCAATCTTCGTCATACATATGCAAGCAAAATGTGAAGGTAGTTTGATTAACTATAGCCATGGTTATGTGACATACGCTGATGCGTAACAAGGCATTGTGGGGGCTAAACTTGTTGAAGCTACATAAAAATGAACCTCGCGTCAAGATTGATGTCATCAAGGCTTTTGACTGAGTGTGCTATGGCTAATTCAAACGTCATATCATAATCCAAGGGATCGACAAAAATGGTGGATGCCAGATAACTTTAATTACTTCTGTTATGTTAAAACTGTTGCATTCTAAATTGGTATTTTCTTCAGGAAACTACGCATGATGTTGTAATGTTAGACCATAACGTGTTTTGTATTACACAACAAAGAAAATCTCTTATGTTTTCTTAAATGTGACTGCTGAAATGTTGGAAAAATGTACTTTGTTAGTGAAATTATACATGATTATGATTATACCGAACCGATGTGGTAAGACAGAGAGGGGCGGTGCTAAGTGACCGTTCTTCTCCAATGAGATTAGAGAACAGCATTAAGCGCGACTCCTTGAGGTTGTGTTCCTGCATTGGATGGATACTTGTATGAAATCTGCAAAACCCAACATAATAAGGTTGTTAATGATGATAATGCTCTAATGTAGTCACTACTTAATTCTAAACCAAACTGCACTGTGGGGGAGTGGTGACATATTGGTACAGTGTCGAGCCCAGGAGTGAAAACTTGGTTGTTCGAAACTTTCTTTACCGTGAATTTTCTACAAGTATACGACCAACAACAAAAACGGCAACAAATGAAACATATCTACTCCATCTAACATCAAGTAAGAATTTAATCCAAACCATCACTTTAAAACAATCAGTAGCAAGCAACCATGGTGGTTATGGGACATATATACAAAACACTTCATAGCTGCCCTCTTTAACACGAAAATTTGTCATTTTGCGCATTTACTGTCTGCGATATCGCAAACAACATGTATTTTATTTAGACGGATACAGTTCTGCAGTTTATATGCATAAGGAAGAACCAGATCAGTACAGAACTCCGGTTTCCATGACAATGTATAATATTAATGGGTAAAAGTACTATGGTCTCTCTAGCGGTTATATCTTTGATCGCATCTCCTTTGACTACGGCATAAGCTGCCCTTGAGAACAAGATAAATAATATTACACCTAAGATGGTGAATTTGTAAGCGTGGCCATTCAACAGCACCTTCAATATCTTATTTAAACTTCTGTAATAACTACACGTTCATATGTTAGTCAGGAATAAAACTTCCCATTACTGGCATGTCTGTAAATAGTTTTTAAGCACGCTGTGCTGCAGCCAGACCCTTCGTCCATTGAGGTTCATCTGGCAGTTTTCTTTTGCTCCAAAGTTTGTTTGTTTGAGCTGATGCTTAGCGTCCCAGCCAACAGCTATGGTCATATCGGGACGTTGCCTCCATTTCATGGGACTTATACCCAAAATTAGGACGTCATGACATCCAAGAATTACTTCAAATATAACCACCCAGCTAAACCATTGAGACTTATACATGTATGTATGAATGGCCTGACGTAACCACTTTTCCTGGACATGCTCAGACCTGAGCGGTTAACCAGTAATCAGATGGTCAGTCAGTAGGTAGTTTCAATTCTGTTACCTGGGTGCCTAAAAAGGTACAGGTAGGCAATGATCAGGAAAATGCGCAATCAGAAAGAAATTCACACTCCAAAAACCGAGGTGGGACAATTAGGTACTAATACTTAGAAAATATATAGTAGGCTGTATCTGTGGTGTAGTTTTCGATTTTTGGTGAAATAATGGATGCATTTTATAAGCGAATCCACATGCTTACAAAATTTAACATCGCTTCACAAACGTCCCAAGGTTGTATTTCTTTTGTGGTCCTACATGTATTTGTTTTGGGTTTTGGTGTCGATTTCTGAAATCAAACGGAAGTAGTTAAGTTGGTTAATTGTATGGCCACCTTTAGTGAAATAGTTGCTCACTCTGCTAATTTAATTCTTCTAGAGCCTTCACTTTATAGTCTATTTGATACGTAAAATATATTATACCGATCGTAGTAGACTGACGTCATAGTTTTACCATTAACATTAAGAAGGAAGTGAATGTATTTGACCAATCGCCACAGGCGAGTCATTCAAGTTTTATAACGGTAAATCTGTGACATGAGTCTTCTACGATCACAATACAATTATAAAATAATGTGGATACGCAAATAAGCTTTAATTAATTTGTATTTTAGCAGAATAGAACCGCAATAAATAAATTTTATTCCATTCTTGTTACTGATTTAATCTTTTTCAGACTTAATGTTATCAGGTGAGCAATTGTTGCCCTTTTGGCTCTCCTTTCTTTCATTTTAGGACAGATATTCAGATAATTTAATTTACTATTTGAAATAATTATGGGAGAAGAATGATAATCTGCTATAAATTATAAGTATTTGATTGTATAGAGAGAGAAAACACAAAATTGTTACGTATGTTACCAAGCCATTACGTAAAGTATGTTACTGTTATCATGAAGCATAGTCTGCAGTTGATTTCTGTGTGCTTTTCATACCTTTTGGAACAGATGTTCAATATATTTAATTTCCTAGTTAAAATAACTGTGATAGAAAAATGATAATCTACAATGTATTATAAGTATATGATTCTATATAGAAAATACAAAATTGTTACGTACGTTACCATGCCATTACGTAAAATATGTTACCGTTATCATGATGCATGGTCTGTAGTTGATTTTTCGTGTGCTTTTAATACCTATGGAAGTTTTATTTCCAAAACTGGGATGTTGTTCAGGAAAGAAAGTTTCTTTGTTCTGTTTCTACTGGGACATTGTTATTCATGGGCGTAATATTTAAATGGGGGTAGGGGAAGACAATCAGCATCTGTGGAGTGATGGAAGGTCACAGAGAGCTCTACAATATGTCATTTTAAAGGACAAGGACTGTAGATAACTATAATATAAATTGTATTTTGATATTTGGTCGAAGCTACATTCTATAAGAAACGAAACACGGTGGATATGCCAAATTACACGGGTTATTTACGTTACTTCTATTGTACCAGTAGTCTTGATATCTAAATATTATTGAATTTGGTCCTGTTAGTTTAGGTATCATCTCTGCTACATATCTAAAGGTAAAGTTCTTGTCAAATATTTGCTTTTTGTCATAAATTTTGGTGATCCCCTTAGCAGCTTGAATTTAAAAATCATACATCGGTAACGTACGTAACACGCTCTGGCACGATAAAGCCCCAGCAGCCAGAGTGCTAACAAGCGGCATTTAGTAGCTTAGACTACTGGCTTTCAGAAAATATAGGTCTACAAAAATCCCCGGCATGGTGCACCTCTGCCATATACTGTGTGATAGCCTATATACTTTGCACTCAAACAATAGCGTTAAATTATTATCAAGTAGAAAACTATATGTTTAAACAGTATATTAGATGGAAAATTGCCTCTAGTATGGGGTAATGTTACCCCACCCCCAGTGGTAGTCGTTGGCGGTTGTTCTTTTGTTTTCTTTTTTTTAATTTGCAACATTATAGCATTGTTCTTTGGGACTTTAGAAATGCAAAGAAGTTTTGTTTTAAAGATAAACTCGTTTGCACTATGAAAAAAAAAACCCGCATGGTTTCCATGGCAACCGTTAACATTATTCTTGAATATGGGGGTGTACATGCAAAATTGTCAGTGTCTCCACTATTACTTATCCTAGACCACTGAACCTGGTCTCAGTTAAACGGTAAGACATAACCCTTTTATCATATGATAAATAATATAAATTATCTTTCTTGCATATTCATGAAATTTAATGAGATTCAGAACGTTAAAAAAAGACAGAAAAAATCGTTAAAAATCCACAAGTAAACTAATTTCAGGTCCAAACTATCATTGTGACACTTTGTTATTAACCCAGTAAAGTCAAATGACAAATTTATTGATATCATGGGCCTAGATGAAAATTATCTCATCTGCATATTCATGAATATTAATAAAAATGTCGAAAATCTAGGAGAAAAAAAAAGAGGGAAAACTATGGTCATTGCAAGGTTTTGGATGGGTTACAGGATCTATCTTGCATCCCTGAAATCAATTCTCATAGCTGCCAGTGTGGTCAGAGGGACCACCTTAAAGCAATAAAATATTATCCTCAACAATATACACATTTGCGTATTTGCATGATATAAAATTTCATAGTTTCAACGCCCATCTCTAGTGCAGTGTGATTCTAAAGAGTAGGATGTACCTACAAAAATAGTCATATACCAACAATAGCATGCTCTAGAATACTATTAGTGGTCTCATAGGAATGCATGGACCGAGCAATTTAACCTCAATACCTATTATTCAAATCATTGAATTTGCTTATGAGAATTAAGGAAACACATAAAGAATGGAGAAAAATCTTGAAAAAAAATAGGGGTATACTACAAAATCACTTGTTCCAGAGCCGTTTACAAACTCAGGATGCTGAAAGAAGTATCAAATGAAGCTATGCCAATGTATTATGATCCTAAAATCGGATATTAGCATTATATGAGTTTCAATTTCATGAATTTAAATGAAATCTTCATAAATATGAATGAAGTGGTGGAACAATTTAACGGGTAAACCTACAAAATGACTTCGGCAACCAAAAGCCCTAACATGTTGAAAATTGATTGCTAGGACAATATCATACCATCCTGTACTACAAAATATAAGTCATTTGATTTTCTTTATTTCATGAATATTAACAAAACCTTTCTAATCAAGACGAAAATTACGGAAAACTTATCTTCGCTACTGATAGACTAGTGAATTATAATTAAAATCAAATGATTGCTAGGACACTATTCTATATTATACTATAATCTGATATATAAATTATAAGCTATTTTTTTCTGATTGGGAATCTTTTTTTGATTGCACCTTTTCCTGATCTTTGCCTACTTGTACCTTCTTTTGTATGGATAATAATGAGATCTAAATCAACGAAAAACAAATGGGGTATACCAACAAAATGGCTTATATCTCGACTTCCAATAGTGTAGAGAACTCAAAATAGCATCAATTAATAGCTAGGACAACATTTTATTGCCATGTATTGAGATCTACAGGAAATGCGTGTAGCTGGCAACCAAGATTCAATAAATTTTGTTGGCGCACACGCTTCAATTTTCTGCTTATACTACAAATTTTCGAAATTTTATGTAACATTTACAAAATTAAAAAAAAAATGGTTAGGCTATCAGACTCAATGGTAAAAGTGCATTATCCTTGCTTTCTATTGGTACCATTTTCAGCGCTCTAAGGAAACTGGCAGCTGAGATATGGACCTGGTATACTCCTTCCTTTTTGTTGATTTTTCTCTTGTTTATAAAGATCTCATTAATGCCCACACATTTAAAATCACTGATGATTTATATTTAGATGTATATGGTTATCGAACATTTGTCCTAGCAATCATTTGATACCAATTATAGCTCTATAGGGCTATCAGTATACAGGATATATGTGAATTTCTATGTATACCGCCTTATTTTGTCCGTAACTTGTTTTGGGTTTGTTAATATTCATAAAACAAAAATTCAAATGACATATATTGTAGTACATGATGGTAAACTATTGCCCTAGCAACCATTTGATGACATTTTTAGCATGTAAGGATTTTTTGGTTGCCGAGATACGAGTAATTTTGTATATTTACCCATTCAATTTTTCCACTTTTTCATTCCTATTTATGATATTTTCATTGAAATTCATGAATTGTAACTCAGATCATGCTTATGTCAGACTTTAGAGTCATAGTACATTTCCATAGCATTCATTTGATACATCTCAGCATTTTTGGTTTGTTAACAGCTCTGGTACAAGTGATTTGGTATGTATACTCCATTTGTTTATCAATATTTTTCTTCGATTTTTTGTGTGCTTTATTAATCACGAATAAGCAAACTCAACGATTTGAATAATAGGTTTTAAGGTTAAATTATTAGGTCCATGCATCACTATCAGAGCAATTATAGTATTCTATAGCATGCTATTTTTGGTATATGCGTATTTTTGTGAGTCCACCCTATTCTTTATAATCACACTAGGGGTGGGTGTGGAAACTATGAAATTTTATATCATGCAAATGTGTTCAGTGTTGAGGACAATATTTTATGGCATTGCGGTAGTTGCCCTGACCACACTGGCAGCCATGAGAATTTGTTTCAGGGATGCAAGACAGATCTTATAACCCATCTAAAACTTTGCAATGTCTATAGTTTCTTTCCTCATTTTTCCTGTATTTTTGACATTTCTATTAATATTCATGAATATGTAAATGAGATCGTTTTCATTAAGGCGCATGACATCAATAAATTTGTCATATGATATTACTGGTTCAATAACAAAGTGTCACAATGATAGTTTGGACCTGAAAGAAGTCTATGATTTTTTTACGTTTTTTTTCTGTCATTTTTAATGTTTTCATTAAAATTCATGAATATGCAAAGTAGATAACATACATTACTTATCATAAGATGAAAGGACTATGTCTAAGCTTTTCAATGAGACCAATGAGGTCCAATGGTTCAGAATAAGTAACTTATAGCGTATATCTGACCAATTTTGTATGTACACGCCCATGGTCAAGAATCCCGTTGACGGTTGACATGGAAACCATCCATTTTTGCATATTGTAAACAAGTTTATCGTTGAGGACAAAATTTCTTTGCATTTCGGGGGTCCTAATGAATGATTTGGCTCCCATAAAAATGGTCCTAGGGGTTGCAAGGCAGATCAAATTGGCCCCCGGGGTGAAATACATGTATTCGTATTTGTGTGTATAACTGGATGGGTGGGGTAATTAGGACTGCATAGATGTGGCATAAATAATACATGGACGTGTTTGTAGACGTAAACATATGTCCCGTAGTCGCATGGGTGTGCAAACAAGTTTTTAGCAGTAAAGAACGAGTTTAAGGATCATTTATATAAAATTCGTTTTACCTATGTCGCACTTTTTCTTAAACAGTTACAAAATGGGGTGGTTGTACAAAACGCTTGCTCCTGAAAAATTGCTACCACAATTTGACCGTACGACGTGCCTAGAAATGTTGTAGAAGGTTAGTTCTTATCGTCTATACAGTCAAACCTTTTCTGGCGGGTAAGTTGTGCGGATCGAATTTTCAAATTTCTAGCCCCTTGACTATATATAATATGAAATAAAGGCACGCTGCCTTATCTGCAAACACACAGCCTTGGATTAATATTTGACGCTTTACGCTAGAATTATCGTTGAGTGTATCCAGCTGTCGAGAAGTAGAGATGGGGTGAGAAAAGTAGGGAGGAAGCTATGGAGGTAGTGTAAGCATGGAGGGGGATAGGTATTCACGGTGGGTAGCCTTAACGGAATCTAGGGGATCAAATCGCCTTTTCCGGCGCCTACGGGATCAGCAACGGAGTCTACGGGAATTTTGCTTATTTTTGCAAAAGGTTGCTTTCTTTCCGAGATAGTTTCACGCAAAAATATTCAGGAAAGGCATAGAGTTAGTAGTGCACGGGACTTTTAAAAAATCACATAAAATTTTGATCGGCATTGTAATTTAGTGCAAAATGGTACTATTGCACGCGTGACAATTTTATTTGCAGCGGTCTTGTTGTAAAATGACGAATCGCGCATAAAATGCATTATGCTGGGCTTTTATATTCACGCTTCCAAGTAAGTTCGCCTTTATTTTGAATAGAATGATTCCTAGTTCGATTTGTTATCTATTGACACACTAGTTTGTTGTCACAATAAAAGAATTTGACCAAAAATGTAATCAAAGAAGGAACGACATCTAGGGGAATCTGGCAATGCAGCCTAGGGGACGTTTTTCTTTTGCGGACCCCGAAAGAATAGGCTTATATATTATTATATTGTAACTAAAATATTGGCATATGGGCACCATAACCGCCAGCCTATAATGAATACCCGGGTAAACACCACTTTGTCGTCGGGAATTGTGGGGTTAACAAGTGTATTATTGCTCAAAAACCTATGTTGTTGGTACACGTTGTGGTGGTTCTAAGAAGTCCACATAATGTTTATTATACAGAAATACAAAAAAAAAAAAAAAAAAAAAAAAAAAAAAAAAAAAAAAATACTTGACCGTTTTGTCGCCATATTCCAGTGCACTTGGTAATAATGGTATTTTCTTCCATCAGGATTCGGTGCCAAACGATCCCGTAAAAGCTGGTGCCATAAAAACACCTGTTTCTTCTGGATCCGGTAGGATCCGTTCCACCTCGAACCCTGTTGAACGATCATTAATTTGTGCTATATGCGTCAAATAAAGGACAAGCATGTAGTATTTACCATAATTTAAGCAGAATATATAATAACAGTCTACGTTCTGATCGATCTTCCCGTCTTCGATCGGTAAAAGCAATAAAAATTGATGTTTTAAAAACCCTTTCTTTTAGCCTGTAGACATGCAGGGTGGAAAAAGTATCGCTTATAAACAGGTTCAATGTCTTAAACTGCAGTTTTCTGTACAAAAGTAATATGCCTGATATGTTACGGATCCCGTGAACTAAAATATACAATAACTTTCCTTTTTTTCTCAAAGCAATCTTCCACTGAAGTAGCATTTATGGCCAACTTCATTAACAGAATTCCAGTAGGCTCCGTTGCTGATCCCGTAGGTGCCGGAAAAAGCGGTTTGATCCCGTAGATTCCGTTAAGGCTACCCACCGTGGTATTGGGAGGGAGGAAAGTAGTGTAAGAATTTAGATAGGTAGTGTAGGGAGGGAGGGAGGTAGGTAGTGTAGGGAACGCGGAAGTGTAGAGAGGGAGGTTGGTAGGTAGTGTAGGTACATGTAGGTAATTAGGGAGAGAGGGAGGTAGTGTTGTGTAGGGAGTAAGGGAGCCAGGTAGTAAAGGGAGGGAGGTAGGTAGAGAGGGTGGTAGGTAGGAAGTGTATGGGTACTTAGGGAAGGATGGATGGAGATAGGTAGTGTAATGTAATGTAGGGAGTGAGGTAGGTAGTTGGGTAGGTAGGTAGTGAAAGGAGGGGGAGGTAGGGTGGTAGTGTAGGGAGGTATGTAGGTAAGGAGGGAGGTAGCGTAGGTAGGGGTAGTGTAGAGAGGGTGGTATATAGAAAGTGTATGGATACTTAGGGAAGGATGGAGGTAGGTAGTGTAATGTAATGTATGGAGTGAGTGAGGGAGGTAAGTAAGTAGATAGGTAGGTAGTGAAAGGAGGGAGAGGTGGGGTGGTAGTGTGGGGAGGTATGTAGGTATGGAGGGAGGTAGTGGTAGTGTAGGGAGGGATGTAGATATGTAGGTAAGTAGGGTACTAGGGAGCAAGGTAGGTAGGTGGGTATAGTAGGTAGGTGGCAAGGTAGTATAGGTAGGTGGGAAGTTAGTGTGATATGTAGGTAGCAAGTATAGGGAGGTACGTAGGCAGGGATTTTTAGCTCACCTGAGCCTTTACAGGTGAGCTTATAGGATAGGCAGGCATCCGGCGTCCGTCGTCGTCCGTCGTCCGTCGTCCGTCGTCGTCGTCCGTCCACAATTTCAAAGAAGAATATTTCTGAAGCTAGTAGGCCGATCTTGATCAAATTTAATGTGAACCATAATTGGGTTGGGGGATTGATGGCATTAGGTTTTGGAGCAGATTGTATCAAAATTGTGGTTTCCATGGCAACAGATAGGTCCCATAGACTTACAATGGGAAAAACTAAAAAAATCTTCTTCTCTGAAACCACTAGGCCCACAGCTTTGATATTTGGTATGTAGCAATGGCTAATGGTCCTCTACATAAATTGTGCCATTCATGCCCCTGGGGTCAAATTTGGCCACGCCCCGGGGGGTCGATAGTCTCCATAGACTTACTATGGGAAAAAAATTAAAAAATCTTCTTCTCTGAAACCACAGGGCCCACAGCTTTGATATTTGGTATGTGGCAATGGCTAATGGTCCTCTACATAAATTGTGCCAGCCATGCCCCTGGGGTCAAATTTGGCCACGCCCCGGGGGTGGATAGTTTCCATAGACTTACAATTGGAAAAACTAAAAAAATCTTCTTCTCTGAAACCACTAGGCCCACAGCTTTGATATTTGGTATGTAGCAATGGCTAATGGTCCTCTTCATAAATTGTGCCATTCATGCCACTGGGGTCAAATTTGGCCACGCCCCAGGGGTTGATAGTCTCCATAGACTTACTATGGGAAAAAAATTAAAAAATCTTCTTCTCTGAAACCACAGGGCCCACAGCTTTGATATTTTGTATGTGGCAATGGCTAATGGTCCTGTACATAAATTGTGCCAATCATGCCCCTAGGGTCAAATTTGGCCACGCCCCGGGGGTCGATAGTCTCCATAGACCTACAATAGGAAAAAACTAAAAAAATCTTCTTCTCTGACACCACAGGGCCCACAGCTTTGATATTTGGTATGTGGCAATGGCTAATGGTCCTCTACATAAATTGTGCCAGCCATGCCCCTGGGGTCAAATTTGGCCACGCCCCGGGGGTGGATAGTTTCCATAGACTTACAATTGGAAAAACTAAAAAAATCTTCTTCTCTGAAACCACTAGGCCCACAGCTTTGATATTTGGTATGTAGCAATGGCTAAT
Source organism: Rugalucina vietnamica (assembly GCA_964017185.1). Taxonomy (NCBI): domain Eukaryota; kingdom Metazoa; phylum Mollusca; class Bivalvia; order Lucinida; family Lucinidae; genus Rugalucina; species Rugalucina vietnamica. The sequence continues at coordinate 82,976,929 of OZ024871.1, read as the reverse complement.
GGTCCTCTACATAAATTGTGCCATTCATGCCCCTGGGGTCAAATTTGGCCACACCCCAGGGGTTGATAGTCTCCATAGACTTACTATGGGAAAAAAATTAAAAAATCTTCTTCTCTGAAACCACAGGGCCCACAGCTTTGATATTTTGTATGTGGCAATGGCTAATGGTCCTCTACATAAATTGTGCCAATCATGCCCCTGGGGTCAAATTTGGTCACGCCCCGGGGGTCGATAGTCTCCATAGACCTACAATAGGAAAAAACTAAAAAAATCTTCTTCTCTGAAACCACAGGGCCCACAGCTTTGATATTTTGTATGTGGCAATGGCTAATGGTCCTCTACATAAATTGTGCCAATCATGTCCCCGGGGTCAAAATTGGCCACGCCCCGGGGGTGGATAGTCTCCATAGACCTACAATAGGAAAAACTAAAAAAATCTTCTTCTCTGAAACCACTAGGCCCACAGCTTTGTTATTTGGTATGTAGCAATGGCTAATGGTCCTCTACATAAATTGTGCCATTCATGTCCCTGGGGTCAAATTTGGCCAGGCCCCGGAGGTTGATAGTCTCAATAGACTTGCTATGGGAAAAAATTCAAAAATCTTCTTCTCTGAAACCACAGGGCACACAGCTTTGATATTTTGTATGTGGCAATGGCTAATGGTCCTCTACATAAATTGTGCCAGCCATGCCCCTGGGGTCAAATTTGGCCACGCCCCGGGGGTAGATATTCTCCATAGACTTACAATGGGAAAAACTAAAAAAATCTTCTTCTCTGAAACCAAAAGGCCCAGAGCTTCTATATTTTGTATGTAGCAATGTTTGGTAGTCCCCATTATAAATTGTGCCAGTCATGCCCCTGGGTCAAATTCGGCCATGCCCCGGGGGTCAATAGTGTCCATGCATAGACTTTCATTGGTCGATTCTCAATTAATTTAAATCTCATGAGCTTACAATGTGATAATCTCTCAGGTGAGCTACAGGACCAATGGTCCTCTAGTTTTCGGGTGTCTCAGGGGCCGAAATAAGGCCCCATTCCCAGTGGAAATTAGGTTACTTTTTTCCCAATTTGGGGGAAAAAATTCCCAATCACAGCCAGTACCTTAATTAGGCTGCGTATTTGCGTAATTACCCAATTAAAATATGAAAAAACGCAATTAATAACGATCTGGTAGCGTAAGAAAACGCAAAAGAAATCGCCGATACGCAATACCGGAAAAATCAATTGCGTACCGGTTTTTATCGGTGTGCGCCGCACAACGGCTTACGCCGTCTACATTAAACAAAAATGTCATTGGACATGCGCAAATTGATCGATTGGAAGCCATTTCTTTTCTGTTTTTTCGTTGGTTGACTGCGATTTTAGTTAATTCTCTCAACCAATCAATGTTTCCCTTTTATTTTATGATATGCAAAAGCGAAAGTAGAAGAAAATAAGGAAAGTACACCTCGAACATCATTTTTACCAAATTGTTTTCCATTTTACCCAATTGATTGAGAATAGAGTGCGTAACAGAACTGAGCTTACCCAATTAAAATTCCAGATACGCAATTGAATGAAAAAGGTGTGCGTAAATACCCTATAGGCTAAAAAATTAATTAAGGTACTGCACAGCTGAAAATAATTCTTAACAGTCCCTAAACATTGTGAAAATCAAACTCTGATATTTGAAATGATGTTTAACTTTGATTTTAAGTTATTATTTAATGATTTAAATTGATTTACCTTAATTAACTATTTCAAATTGGAAAATATCAACTTTAAATGCTTTGAAAATTTCCCAAACTCTTGGTGTATGTTGCTTATTTTCCCAATGAGAAAGGCCCTAGGGCCCCTTCCCAAAATTGCAGAAAAATCCCTGGTAGGGAGGGAGAGAGAGAGGTAGTGCAGGGAGTGCGGCAGGTAGGTAGGTGTGTAGGTAAGTACAGTCCAATTTGGATAATTCGAACGCCGATTTTTCGAAACTACCGGATTTTTCCAAGACATCTGACGGTCCCGAAATTTTTCTCTATTGTTTATTGTTAAATTATTGCCGATTTTTCGAATTTCGATTTTTCGAAAAATTCAGTTTTTCGAACAATTTTGCCGGTCCCGATCAAAGAAATTCCTATCAAAACCCCCCTTAAAATTCGAAATCAAAGTCACGCACGATGAACATGATTTCTTTGTAGTGGGAGATCAGTTATTACACACTCGAGTGAATTCACAGGTATATTCGCTTCAGGTAACAGACATCGGATTAACGGTCACACTATTAGGTGTTGATCCATAAATTGAGTAATTGATGTCTTTAATTGAGATCAATTGCAACAATTACCGTGTTTGATTAAAAAAAAATCAGTGTAGAGACCATCAGTGATTCGTGATGTGTAATCAATACGAAAGAGGCTGTAAAATAAACTGGCTGTAGAAATGTGGTTGTATCAAAAATACCAATTCCAATAAAAGTGATAATGGACGAATTTTTATCAGGCGTTTGTGATAGTGAAAGTAGGGGTAAAAAGTGTAAAAGGACAGTCTATTAATGTTAAATTAGACTTTAGGTTTTGTACCAATAAGTGTGCTGCAGTCTGATACTGATCTTTGCTATTTGACAATACTTGCCAATTCTTGCTCGTATTTATATGTTAAATATTTCGTCAATAAATGATTCATTGTTTTATATTCAACCATCTTTCTTTGTTGACAAGATTTGATAAGACATGTTAGTCTCCATTGTCTTTTGTTTTAATTTGTTGGTCGTAAATGACATTATGATAAAACTCTTATAAGCACATTTTCTTCATTCCATGTGCACAGATTTTCATATATGCGCCAAAATGCCGAATTGAAGCTGTAAAATCTGACCATACCATTGTCTGAATGAAAATTACCGAACATTTCCGATTTTTTTATGATTCTCGAAAGTTCGAACTCCCGATCATTCGAAAGATTTCCTGCGGTCCCTTGCGTTTCGAATAATCGAACTTCGACTGTAGATAGATAGGTAGGTAGTGGGGGGAGGCAAGGTGGTAGTGTATGGAGGTAGGTAGGGAGGGGGTAGTTAGATAGTGTAGGGAGGGAGGTATGTAGTGTATGGAGGTAGGTATGCACGTCTGTAGGGAGGGAGATATAAAGACATAAGACAAATTTTATTTAAAGTCGGAGAGTATATAACAGTATAACATTAGCTATGTATAGCTATTTACCGACTATAAAGAATATGAAGAAAAGCATAGCATGCAATACAAAAACATAGACACAATAAGAACAATGACATTAGCACATACAAGAAATGGCTTCGGGACGTTTCGCGCAAAAACCAGTTCCTCCCGGGACGGTTCGCGCAAAAAATATTTTTCGAACGGGACGTTTCCTCCCGGGACGGTTCGCGCATTTTTCAAAAATTGATTTCAAGGTTTTATCAATTAAATGCAATGTGTATGTTAGGGTTAGGGTTAGGGTTAGGGTTCTGAGCAAAATGTTTTGTTCTTATTTTTTCTTAAATTAAGGGGATGATTCACCCAGGAACTGTTCCCGCAAATGTATTTTCAGTGATTATTTAAACGTTTTCTTAAAAGGGAAGGAACAAAAAGTCCATATTATTAAAAAAAATATCTTTTTATTTAATAATGATATTACACATGTGGTTTAATTTATCAAGGCTAGCCATGAAACATTGAACATGTACGGGGGATGATCCAAAATAACGTAGACTTTTGCTGTAGCTTCTATACAACTCATTCAAATGCTTGTAAAATAACATGAACATAAATCGGAATATGTCTAGTATACTGTGGCAAAATATCAGGCAAAAATAACGACTCGTTAAAAATCTACAGTCAAAACAAAAAGGTCACTATGGTCTACCCGGCACACGTCATCTTTGATTTCATAACGTCGTTGACGTTTTTATTCATTTTGAAATTAACACCCTCTCAGGGCTCACGGCCATCTATTCAACATGTACCATAGATAAAAGATTTTTGCTTATTGTGCTTTGTACTTCACAAATTTTTCGTCAGTATCCAAAACTCAGAAAAAAATCTTACTTTAAACTGCTTCAAAATCGCCTCATCATCAGCCGTCTGCATGCGGTCAGCGCATTACGCATTTACGTCACCATTGACGCGCGTTATTTTTGTTTCTTTTTCCATCTTTGTTATGCTGTTTTATCGTCAGAATCACAAGGGGGATATTTTTACACGCCTGATTTATTCATTGAATATTTCCGTTTTGTCTACATTTAGTTTTTTTCGGCCTTTGTGTTGGAGCTTTTAAAAGTCGTGGCAAGTTTAGTAATAATCCAGATTTAAGCTGTGTCTGGTGACGACGTTTTTAACGTTAAATGCACTTAAAAAGCGCACATTTGATATTAATAGTTCAAAAACGCACCACTCAAATTTGTTGAAACTTATGCACAGTATTATCTAAACACCAAGCTTTTACTGGACTAAGTTTGGCGCGATTCGCGTGCCTATTTTACATTTTGTCGAGACATGTATGACACGGGACAGGACCGAAAATTCGCGTGCGCCGCCTATGCGTCACCATGGTTTTAAAATGGCACGGCGTGTTTCAGATACTTATAAAATGTGTAATTGTTTTACCTTATCTTGTTATACGAATGTTCTGATTTATCGCATTATAAGTTTTTCTAAAATTTATCTACGTATGTTGAAGCTACATCAAAAATTTACGTTATTTTGGATTTTCCCTCGTATGTACATGTACCAGACCTGTTATCGATTACTTTTAAAGTTAATCACTAACGATTACAATTACTTTCAATCTTACGATTAACGATTACGATTAATAATAATTTTTTCCTGAATGTAATCGATTACAATTACAATTGATTTGCAAAAGTAATCGAATAATCAATCGATTAGTTTTGCATTTATAATCTAGCCAGTCTTGAATTACGCAGTTATGATTTTGACTGTACATTGTATATGGTGTCATGTTGGCATATAGGAATCCTCTTGGGTATTGGGCACTTTATCTTAAGATTTAAGACATTACAAAACAGTGAATCATAAACATAATTTTAGGTCTCATGATGCTGTGTGTATGTTTATTTGGGTAGCAACTCCAAATTGTACCAAAATATGTTACTAGATCTGAATGCTGCAGTAATTTTGGCATCAATTTATATAATATTACTATCAAAGTTGTTTATTCTGTCATGGTCTCTCTATAGGTATATTGACATTGATTATGTCCCCCCAACCGAAGGTGGGGGACATATTGTTTTTGGTGCGGTTCCCGTCGGCGTCGGCGTCCGCGTCGGCGTCCGCGTCCGCGTAGCTTCTTTCTTACGCGATATCTTTTGAACCAGTGGATGGATTTTGACCAAACTTGCATAGATACATGGTTGGGAGGGGGGAAAGAGTTGATTAGATTTTGGTGACCTTGACCTCATTTTCAAGGTCACCAGCCCATGAAAACTGATCAAATTAGGTTTTCTGACGCGATATCTTCTGAACAAATGAATGGATTTTGAGCAAACTTGCACAAGAGCATTGTTGGGAGGAGGCTCAGAGTTGATTAGATTTTGGTGACCTTGACCTAATTTTCAAGGTCACCAGCCTATGAAAACTGATCAAATTAGGTTTTCCGACGCGATATCTTCTGAACAAATGAATGGATTTTGACTAAACTTGCACAAGGGCATTGTTGGGAGGAGGCTCAGAGTTGATTAGATTTCGGTGACCTTGACCTAATTTTCAAGGTCACGAGTCCATAAAAACTGTTGAAATTAGTCTTTCCAATGCAATATCTTGTAAACCTATTGATGGATTTTGACCAAACTTGCACAGAAGCATTGTTGGGAGGAGGCTCAGAGTTGATTAGATTTTGGTGACCTTGACCGAATTTTCAAGGTCACGAGTCCATAAAAAATGTTGAAATTAGTCTTTCCAACGCGATAACTTGTAAACCAATAGATGGATTTTGACCAAACTTGCACAGAAGCATTGTTGCAAGAAGGCTCAGAGTTGATTAGATTTTGGTGACCTTGATCTAATTTTCAAGGTCACGAGTCCATAAAAAATGTTGAAATTAGTCTTTCCAATGCAGTATCTTGTAAACCAATCAATGGATTTTGACCAAACTTGCACAGAAGCATTGTTGGGAGGAGGCTCAGAGTTGATTATATTTTGGTGACCTTGACCTAATAATCAAGGTCACAAGTCCATAAAAAATGTTAAAATTAGTCTTTCCAACGCGATAACTTGTAAACGAATGGATGGATTTTGACCAAACTTGTACAGAAGCATTGTTGCGAGAAGGCGCAGAGTCGGCTAGATTTTGGTGACCTTGACCTAATTTTCAAGGTCACAAGTCCATAAAAAATGTTGAAATTAGTCTTTCCAACGCAGTATCTTGTAAATCAATTGACGGATTTTGACCAAACTTGCACAGAAGCATTGTTGGGAGGAGGCTCAGAGTTGATTAGATTTTGGTGATCTTGACCTAATTTTCAAGGTCACGAGTCCATAAAAAATGTTGAAATTAATCTTTCCAACTCGATAACTTGTAAACCAATTGATGGATTTTGACCAAACTTGCACAGAAGCATTGTTGCGAGAAGGCTCAGAGTTGATTAGATTTCGGTGACCTTGACCTAATTTTCAAGGTCACGAGTCCATAAAAAAATGTTGAAATTAGTCTTTTCACTGCAATATCTTGTAAACCAGTTGATGGATTTTGACCAAACTTGCACAGAAGCATTGTTTGGAGGAGGCTCAAAGTTAATTAGATTTTGATGACCTTGACCTAATTTCCAAGGTCACGGGTCCATAAAAACTGTTGAAATTAGTTTTTCCGATACGATATCTTGTAAACTAATTGATGGATTTTGACCAAACTTGCTCAGAAGCATTGTTGTGAGGAGGTTCAGAGTTTATAAGAATTTGGTGATTGTGACCCAATTTTAGACAGGGTCCAAAACAAGTTTAAACTATCACACCTTACATGGTGTCTTCCCTAGAAAAACTTCATATCACAAGGTAACTACACTTCAATTACTAAACGGTTGGGGGGACATAGTTTTCCTCAGAAAACATTGTTTTAATTCTGTTAATCCTTTGAATATTGTCACTAACTTGCTCTAGGGTGTTTTGACAACATAACCCATATGGCATCAGTTTATTAGTTAATCTGTAAAGGTGTGATTTTAAGTTCTACCAGGTAACAATACGTTTAAACTTTTGCAATAGGTTTCAAAACCTATTTAGAATGTTTATATGCGTCCAACATAATTATGTTAACAAGCATGGTGAGGTCAAAGAAATGTAAGCAAAAAGAAGGAGTGTTCTAAAAAGAGTTCTGAAATGATTTGGAAAATGCCAGAGAGGATTTCCATAAAAAAAATACCCAAAGATGAAAAGAAAAAATATAATAATAAATTTGTTGATCAGTATGCATGAATAACTTTATTATGTGCCTATGTCAATGAAACCATAATCTGTTCCATAACTGAATAAAGAAAATTCTCTTTGGATTTTTACATTTTTCCTGCAGGGAACATACTTCATTAAGTTTTATCTTTTATAATACTTCTCCAGACTCCCCCTTTTTTTTGAGAAATTTCAAAAATCAATCATAATTTATTCGTTAAATTAATCACGATTACAGGCAATTTTGAAAAGTAATCGAATAAGAATAAAAATAATTTCAATCGTAAAAATCTACGATTACAGAATAATTTTTGATTGAAAAAAATTTCAATCGAATAAAAGTAATCGTGATTAACGAATAAGATTAACCCAGGTCTGACATGTACATAAAATATAGTACCTGAATATATAATAAAAGTCGTTGCTTTGCTGTTTTGAATTTGAAAATAGGTAATAAATACGAAATTTACAATTAGAAATAAAAATGGAGTGGTTTGTATCTTCATTGTCCTCTGTAATTACTTGCTCATTGTCGTTGTTATCTATCCCATATGGTTCTGGAATTTGCAGTGAGGTCTGGGGGACGGCACTTATTCTCAGCCACCGTATTGCAAAAATCACACACAAACTGTTTTTTTTTTGTTTTTTTTTTTCCTTTTTTCATTTTTTCATATCTGTAATTTGTGATTCCTGGATAAATAAATAAATATGTGTTAAAATGGGTGTTATGACAACAATTGCAGTAATTATTTAAGGATTGAAATTCAGATTTTAGATTTCACTGGATGATGAAAAACATTAGGCTGTTTTAATGTCTGTGAAGCCCGAAGGGCTTCTCGGAGACATTAAAACAGCTAATGTTTTTCATCATCCAGTGAAAGCTAAAATCTTAATTTCAATACTTATATTTACATTTTATATTATCAATTAAGTATCAGATTTTTAATTGCGCATATCACCGCTCATTTTCATGTTATTTGACATTAAACCCGACTTAACGTAATTTTGGAACAGCCAAAACGTCAAATTTTCGCACCTAACGTCATGGCGATACGCGACCAACGTCACGACAACAAGAGTAAACAAACAACATCACTGGATGGGTTTTGACGTCGCCCCGCCCATAGGCGTGGTCTCTAGATCATGTGACTTAATGTTTTTCATTGGGAAATGAAGAACATCAAGAAAGATACTTTCATCTAGGGCGATTGCAATAAAAATGTAAATATAACGTCGTAAATTTTGAATTGGCCACTTAAGTTGTTTGTGATCAAACGGGTAAAAATTAGATGATAACGCACATCACCATAATGAGCCAAACAAATTAATTTAACCAAGAGTACATCAAACATCTGAAATGTTTGTTTTTAATGATACCAATGAATTAATTATTAATGACCTAAAGCTCACATTATGACATTTAGCGTCATATTAAAGTAATCAATACTAGCGTCGACTAATTTTTTGTTTATGTCACATCCCAGTCAGCATTTCAAATGTTATTTGCTTGCTCAAAGACACAGCACGGCTACCCAGCGGGTTCGACATCCCCCCACCTTTAGTCGAAAATTAAAATTGAGCATACCCGTATTCCCGCATCCACGGTGTTGCTTCCCCCACCCCCACCCCACTTCACACACGAATCACAACTCAGGACCTACTGTGGTCTTTTGCATCTTCACATGTATTTAATGTCGCCATGCCGACAGTATATAATAAAATTATATATACTTAAAGATAAATCTTAAAAATTTAACTTCTACAATGCGACAGAAACTAGCGACTATTAAAATGACCTAATTATTTTGCAGGTTGTAACTGTAAAAACGAATTCACCCGTGTGCATGCATAATTTTCGCTCACGCATCGAAAACAACGACCTTTCATAACAAGTTTATATCATGATCAAGAAAAATGTGACAGAGTATTGAAATCGCTTCCCACATTCACAAGCTTAGAGAGAGATTGGAATCATGCTCATATGCAAAGCAAAACACTTTCTTTTATATAAATTAATTTGTTTATTACAAAAATGGGTGAATCGACCTCTAAATTTGATTTTGAGCGAATCGTCCCAGTTTTTTTGCGCGAACCGTCCCGTTCGATTTTTTGCGCGAATCGTCCCGGTCGAATCGTCCCAGGGAGGAACTGGTTTTTGCGCGAAACGTCCCGTAACCACAAGAAATTATCACAGTGATTATTTACATAGACCTAAAACATGTATTAGCATCATTTAGATAAAAATAAAGCATTTATCACATTTTATACATAAAAATACATTCTTTTAAGAGATGTTGTAGTTTTAACACAATTGTTGGACTAAAATAGTTAGTATAAATATCATTATTAAATAAATTGAAAGGATTTAAGATAAAACTTAAATTGACTCACACCAGATCAGACTCATTTATAGTATTTTTATGTAAAAATTTTAAGAAAGCAAATAAACATCATAACAAAATTAAAACATTTCAAACAGAACAGAAAGAACATGTGCAGTTCCCCCCGCTCCATGCATTTATTTGATTTTTAAAAACATTAAAACTGCTGATATCTCTGAATTCTTGAGGTAGAGAGTTCAAGATTTTGGCTGCAGTGGAGCGAAAGGACCTGGAACCGTGTTTAACTGTTCTCACCTGTGGGACTTCAACTGTTCTCTGGTACCTAAAAGAATAAGAATGATTTTTAAACGTTAACAGGTCATTTAAATATGCTGGAGCTAAATTATTTAAAATCTTAAAAGATTCCAAGGCTATTGTCCTCAAACGTCTGACTTTAAGTGATGGGAGTTGTGATTTTATCAACAGTGATTCATAGCTAGTGCTATAGTCACTGTAAATAAATCTCAATGCTCTTTCTTGAATTTTTTCTATTTTCTTAGTATTAGTCTCTCCACAAAAATATGGAGGTAGGTAGGTAGGTACTTAGGGTGGGTTGAGAGGTAGTGTAGGTGGGTAGTGTGATAGGCAGGTAGAGAGAGAGAGAGAGGTAGTGGAGGAAGGGAGGGAGTGTGTAGATATTAAGGTAGTCTAAGGAGGGAGGTAGATAGGTACAGTGGGAGGGAGATATGTAGGTAGGCAGGTAGTGTTGTGAGGTAGGTAGGTAGATGGAATTTTCCCTCCAGCTTCCTAAAATTCTTTTCTCAGATTCTTGCTCCTTATCTCCTAAAACCCCAACAAGTGGTGTCATAGAGCGAGGGTTGACTTGGATGCTAGTTGACTTGGGTGCAAGTTGGGTGTGAGATTACTTGGGTGTGAGTTGACTTGGTTGCAAATTGATTTGGGTGCGAGTTGACTTGGGTGCGACTTGGGTTCAAGTTGATTTGGATGCGAGTTGGCTTTGATGATAGTTTACTTGGGTGCGACTTGGGTGCAAGTTGACCTGGGTGCAAGTTGACTTGGGTGCAACTTTGGTGCGAGTTGACTTGGGTGCGACTTGATGACTTGGGTTTAGTTGACTTGAGTAGAGTGAGTTTTCGTAGGAACGGGTCAAATGGACCTGTAATAGAAAAAAAAAATCAACCAATGAAATTACTTTTTTCTCGAGAGTCTGTACTAGTCTATCAACAAAAATGGCTGCCTACACATTATACTGTTGAATTTGAATTTCAAGCTATGCAAGCTTATCCTATATCATGTCTTAAAGCAAACACGTGTGTTTGCTATAAAATTGGATACAGTTCTGGTACCGGTTGTGTCTTCGGCTGAAAAAAAAAATCCAGTGTCTGAAAATTTCCAGCTATCAGTAGCAGAACCCCTATCAAAAATGTGAATTCGCTATTTGGCTAAATTTAGCCCATATTTTTCCACTATTTCCTCAGTACAATTAAACATTTTTGGCAGCATATGGCATACAACCCCACCTCAGGGACAAAACATCTCGGGGCACAACAAGATCTAGGTCTAACGTTAAGAGTCATAACTGGCTATCCGCACAATGGTCGTGCCAATAATGCCGCTTATCTGCATGACCATCCTGCTTATAAGCGGCCAGGGATTTTTTTCGGGTGTCTCAAGGGCGGAAATAAGGCCCCTTACCCAATGCAATTTAGGTGACTTTTTTCCAAATCTGGACAAAAAAAGTCCCAATCACAACTGAAATTAATTTTCCAAAGATCTGGCATACATTGTTAAATTCAAACTACTGTTTGAAATGATGCTTGAATTTTTGAAATGATGCTTGAATTTGATGATACAGTATTATTTTCTGATTTTTAATGAAATAACTTATAATTAACTATGTCAAAGGAAAATATCATCAACTTTGAATGCTATGAAATTAATCCAAATTCAGGATTTACGTCGCTAATTTTCCCAATCTGAAAGGCCCTAGGGCTCCTTCCCAAAATTGCCAAAACAATCCCTGGCGGCGTTATTATAGCCCCGCTTTGGAAAAGTGGGGCTATACTGGATTCACCCTGTCCTTCCATGGTTCTGTGATTCTGTGATTCCGTCATTCCGTGAACATTTCGTTTCCGCTCAATATCTTAAGAACAAATTGACAGAATCTGACCAAATTTTGTATGCACATCAACATTGACAAGATCTAGCTTGGGATTGTTGCCCGTCATTTTTCGCGAAATTTTGATGGAGTTACGGCCCTTGATTGATGTCAGAATTTTGTTTCCGCTCAATATCTTAAGAATGAATTGACAGAATCTTACCATATTTCGTATGCACATCAGCATTGACAAGATCTAGCTTGGGATCATTGCCTGTCATTTTTTGCAAAATTTTGATGGAGTTACGGCCCTTGATTGACATCAGAATTTCGTTTCCGCTCAATGTCTTGAGAATGAATAGACAGAATTTGACCAAATTTTGTATGCACATCAACATTGACATGATCTAGCTTGGGATTGTTGCCCGTCGTTTTTCGCAAAATTTTGATGGAGTTACAGCCCTTGATTGACGTCAAAATTTCGTTTCCGCTCAATATCTTGAGAAGGAATTGACAGAATTTGACCAAATTTTGTATGCACATCAACATTGACATGATCTAGCTTGGGATTGTTGCCTGTCATTTTTCGCAAAATTTTGATGGAGTTACGGCCCTTGATTGACATCAGAATTTCGTTTCTGCTCAATATCTTGAGAAGAAATTGACAGAATTTGACCAAATTTTGTATGCACATCAACATTGACATGATCTAGCTTGGGAATGTTGCCCGTCATTTTTCGCAAAATTTTGACAGAGTTACGGCCCTTGATTGACATCATAATTTTGTTTCCGCTCAATATCTTGAGAATGAAAGGACAGAATCTGACCAAATTTTGTATGCATATCAACATTGACAAGATCTAGCTTGGGATTGTTGCCCGTCATTTTTCGCAAAATTTTGATGGAGTTACAGCCCTTGATTGACGTCGGAATTTCGTTTCCGCTCAATATCTTGAGAACGAATTAACAGAATTTGACCAAATTTTGTATGCACATCAACATTGACATGATCTAGCTTGGGATTGTTGCCCGTCATTTTTCGCAAAATTTTGATGGAGTTACGGCCCTTGATTGACATCAGAATTTTGTTTCCGCTCAATATCTTGAGAAGGAATTGACAGAATTTGACCAAATTTTGTATGCACATCAACATTGACATGATCTAGCTTGGGATTGTTGCCCGTCGTTTTTCACAAAATTTTGACTGAGTTACAGCCCTTGATTGACATCATAATTTTGTTTCCTCTCAATATCTTGAGAATGAAAGGACAGAATCTGACCAAATTTTGTATGCATATTAACATTGACAAGATCTAGCTTTGGATTGTTGCCTGTTATTTTTCGCAAAATTTTGATGGAGTTACAGCCCTTGATTGATGTCAGAATTTCGTTTCTGCTCAATATCTTGAGAACGAATTGACAGAATTTGACCAAGTTTTGTATGCACATCAACATTGACATGATCTAGCTTGGGATTGTTGCCCGTGATTCTTTGCGAAATTTTGACTGAGTTACGGCCCTTGATTGATTTTAGAATTTTGTTTCAGCTCAATATCTTGAGACCAAATTGACAGAATCTAGGCAAAATTTGTATGCACGTCAACATTGACAAGATTAAATTTGGAATTGTTGCCCTTCATTTTTCGCAAAATTTTGACGGAGTTACGGCCCTTGATTGACGTCAGAATTTAGTTTCTGCTCAATATCTTGAGAACGAATTGACAGAATCTGACCAAATTTTGTGTGCACATCAACATTGACAAGATGTGGCTTGGGATTATTGCCTGTCATTTTTCGCAAAATTTTGACGGAGTTACAGCCTTTAATTGATGTCAGAATTTGTTTCTGCGCAATATCTTGAGAATGAATTGACAGAATCTGACCAAAATTTGTATGCACATCAACATCGACAAGATCTAGCTTTGGACTGTTGCTTGTGAATTTTTGCAAAATTTTGATGGAGTTACGGCCCTTGATTGATGTCAGAATTTTGTTTCCACTCAATATCTTGAGAAAGAATTGACAGAAACTGACCAATCTTTTTATGGCATCAACATTGACAAGATCTAGCTTGGGATTGTTACCTGTCATTGTTTTTCTCACCCTGGAAGAAAGCCCAGAAGCGGGGCTATAGTCAGATCCTCTGACAATTCTAGTTGGCATGGCAGGTAAATCCAATTATGAATAATGTCTTTATTGTCTTAGTGTAAACAGGGATTTTTCTCTAAGCAGTGGCTAGAGATATGTTACCTTACCATGTTTACTAGGCGTAAAAAACAAATAGCTGTGTTCTTCGCTAACATGCCGAAAAAAATCAGGGTTGGTAGGTAGGCAAATTTTTTATTTTTATTTGTTGAAAACCAGTCAAAATTGATGATATGCAACTTATTTCATCTCAAATACTAGAAAATGACATTGAAGTTTAAAACATAAAGAAAGTTAAATAAAGCGATTTTAAATATTATTTTTGCAATTTTGACTTATTTTTAGTCATGTGTCCATTTACCTGTCGGTAGGGATGAAAATCTTTTTATTTTCTTTCAAAATGGCGATAAAAACTGCAGGGTCGACAAAAATTCAGGGTCAGTCAGGTTAGCTGAAACACAGCTATTTTGTTCGGCCTTAGTCTGTGGGTTAAAGGTACTGGACCTAAGATCTAAGAGCCAGTGTTGGCCAAAGAATTTTAATTTAGGGGTCCCCCAAATAGGGAACCAATGTGCCACTAAAGGCAGCTGCTGAGGGACGTTTAGATTTTGGGAGGTCTATTAGTACTCATAAATTAGACCACACTTTCAATGGAACTTTACACAATGAATTTTGCATAGATCTATAATGCACCAGTCATTTGCATCCCCGGCTCCCCCCGGGCTGGGGAATAGCGGGGCTTTTAACTTTTCAATTTTTAAAGCCTGGCTAAAAGCCTGGCACTGCCGGGCAAGAGTTTTGGTAAAACCCCTGCTAAAAGCCCCGGCTCCCCAGGGGCTGACAATAACGTGGAACAACAGCTGGGAGTTGTTCTGATGAAACTGAAACATGGGAGAAGGGCCTCATTTTATGCTTGTAAATGTTTAGGTGCATTTGGAAATTAAAAAAGTACCATAAAGATAATTAAATGTTAAAAATATCATTAAAATCTCATTTGAATTAATGTGACAGTGTATTGGCGGGAAATCATAACCCCGGCAAATCCCCGGCACTGCCGGGACACATGAGGTTAAAGCCAGGCACTTTAGCCCCGCTATGTCCCCGCTATCCCCGGCCCCGGGGGAGCCGGGGATACAAATGACTGGTGCATAAAGGACATTCAGTTACATTAAGTATAGATTGCGAATTTTCATGATATTCCAAAATTCCAAAACAAAATGAAATACTGCTTTTAAAGTTTTTTAAAGACTTGAAATGTCAGCACTTATGCCTGAATAATCTTGGTGTGAATTTCACATTTGTTTTTTGTTTGTTTGTTGTTGTTTTTTTGTGACAGTTTTAATAGGACCCATAGTCCAAGTGTCCATGTGTTGGGCAAAAAAAAAAAATCATGTATTGCACTTGTAAAAACACTGTACATTGCATAAGTGGTTCTTTCTATTATAGGGGTGGAGGCCCGCCTGAATGTGTCATTATTCGTGAAGTCTACGAAACGGAAGATACTCTTGAAGAATTTGAAATTGAACTTGATCGTGCACTCGATGCCGATGCCAAAACCATTGTTATAGAACCCATAAAGCTTGGCGAGGAAACCGCTCGCTGGATCAGACTAGGAAACTGGCTACACAAATCTGCTGTGATATCAGGAACCATATGTTTAATTGGCGTTTATCTTGACTCCAGTTCGTTCCGACAAAAAGTGTACATGTCCCTTGGTATGTTTAGCATCGTGTGTTCGGGAGTTTATACGATATCATGGCAGACAGATCCATGTTGTAAATATCAGGTGGAAGACAATGTCCCGAGACTGGAGAAATTGCTGAACAATTTGTCATCAGCTAGACCAGTTGTTCTAGTACGGAGGGACGATACGAGGAGAAAAGTTCTACATAACATTGTCGCTCTATTTGCAGGGGTACTGTGTGCATGGAAGGCTTATAAGAGGTTCTTGCCAAAGTGATATTATGTTATAATTTGATTTGTTGGAAGTTGTTATATGATTTAGTCAAATAACAGTATTGATGAAAAAATCTACACAAAATCCAAGATAGTACAGGTAGAAGCAATAAAAGCATGGCAACAGGTATTCACCAATTTTGCATTGTTGGCTGGTTTCCAGCTTAGAAATAATCAATATTGGAAACAAAGGTAACCAAACCCAGTTGTTTTTGTTACCTGACATGGTTTTGGTTACCTGTATCTCCAATATTGAATTTTGTTGAGCTGGGAACCAGCAGATATAAATGCGAAAATGGTGAACATGGTGAATATCAAACTTCAAGCTATGCAAATAGTGGACTGGTTATGCTTTTTGTTTTTTAAAGGTGAATACCACATATTTTCACTTGCTCAAGTTATGAAACTACCAATCTACTGCAGATAAAAGTGTAGGCAAAGTGTGTATGGCAACTCAGCAAACCCGAGGACAGGCCAGGAAGGCAGGCCATACTGTATTGCGTAATGTACTACTGATTGCATAAATATTTAGCAAAACAGGTGGACAGGAAAGAAAGCTTAAGCTACTGAGATTGACAGGTCATTTGAATATAACAGTAGCTTGCCTACAATGCTACCATAAATGTTTTCAAAGAAGAAATTGATCTTTTAGAAGAGATCCAAACCTAGATCATTATCATCATCCCCATTAACCAGCAACCACCACCATTATT
This sequence comes from Rugalucina vietnamica, assembly GCA_964017185.1. Taxonomy (NCBI): domain Eukaryota; kingdom Metazoa; phylum Mollusca; class Bivalvia; order Lucinida; family Lucinidae; genus Rugalucina; species Rugalucina vietnamica. Next base: position 82,960,292 of record OZ024871.1, on the reverse strand, counting down.
TGAACCATGATGCTAGAAAACCGGCCTTCGGGGTTTCCGACCAGGTCTGACACAAATCGGCATGTACAGTCACAGTGGGTTCGAGCCCCGCTCTGGCCACATGTGAGACAAGCATGTACAGTGACAGTTAAAGGCCAGAAGCTTGAAATTTGTATTTAAGAAGAAATTGTACTATTTGTGTAGCAAAAAAAACAAAGGTGCTGATCAGCTGTGCAGTTACTGCTTAGCTGATCTGTGCCTTTGTTTTTGCATAGGCAGAAATCTGATTTTCTCATTGCGCAGCTCATTTATCAGCAACCTTTTCACTATCATCACAAGAAATCTTGTTATCATTAATCTTTAGACTTTTATATGATTATTTCTCCATAAAAATCAATACTTCCTATGTACATGTAGTATTTATGGTAGGATCAAATACTACATTTAATTAACTTGGCTGTCTCTGATGTATGTAGTTTTCACTAGATAGGCCACATGTTCACAAAAATGTGTCATATCATGTTATTACATATGTTTTCTTGTGTCCCATACAGTTACATGTATAAGGAAATGATGTGACCAGTATTTCGTTCCCATGTTTTGTGAACGTACATGATACATAATACATGTTATACAGTATGTCTAGGGCATTCTTGTGTGCAATACATGTAAATGGCTGTCATGATTTGTCTTGAAAAAATTGGAGCCCAGAGGTCAGATTCCAGATAAAGAGGTTGGGTTGTGTGTTCTTGTTTAAGATACGCAACTTCCCATAGTACATGTATTTGCTACTATTATTTACCAAAAAACTAAAGCTTAGACCCAGCATGACTGAAAATTGTTGACTGGGACATAATAATGAAAAAAGAAGTTGATAGCAAACCAGTGTCATTAGCAAAACCTGTTATAGTGCCATAAATCTTTAAGTAATGCATCTTGCACGAGGTTTGATTCAGAGATTATATGAGCCTAGATGCGTAAACAAAGGCGCAGATCAGCTGTGTACCGGTAGTAAGTACGAAGCTGATCAGCGCCTTTGTTTTCGCTACACGGACAGTATAATTTCTCTTCTTCCTAAATCCGAAATTTCAAGCTTCTAGCCACCTTCTGTGACTGTACAGGCCAATTTGTGTCGCACATGTATTAAGGGGCTGCCATTGCTGTAATCTTGTGTTTGGAAAGATGTATGACATTTGAGCCTGTGTGCGAGAAAACCAACAATACGGGGTTCTGACTAGGTCTGACACAAACCGGGCTGTGGAGCCACAGAAGCAGGCTAGAAGCTTGAAATTTCGGATGTATGGAGAAGAGGGATTATACTTTCTGTGTAGCAAAAACAAAGGTGGTGATCAGCTGTGCAGTTACTGCACATCTGATCTGCGTCTTTGTTTTCGCATACGCAGATTGTTGCTTTTCTCATGCAAGGGCTCAATTTTATGTTTTTGTCACAGAGCTAATGAATTTGCTTTGTTCTATATATTATTAAAACATTGGGCCACGTCATCAGGGATATTGTTGGCTCTGACAAGAATGATTGGAGCCATTTTAAAAAAAAAAAACCTCTAGAAAAAGCTAGAACCATTAATCACTATCTCCTTACATTGTAAAAATGGCCCATATTTGCAAATGAAAGAGGCCATTTTGAAATAAAAAGACGTTTTAGCCCTTTGGCTGTTCCAAAATTATCTCTGATCATAAGAAAACATATGAGCCATCTCATGAGAAAACCAACATTTTGTATATGCGAAAACAAAAGCGCAGATCAGCTGTGATGTAACTGCACAGCAGATCATGGCCTCTGTTTTCACAATACAGATATTAAATATTTAATTCCTCTACTTTCTGAATTCAAAATTCCAGCCCAGAGACATATTCTGTGCTTGTACAGCTTGGTTTGTGTCAAAGCTGTTTGGAAACCACATTGTTGGTTTTCTCATGGTGCAGCTCATATTGTGAATGCTAGAAAGCAATTCTAGTTATATGACAATTTGTTAGAATGTTTTACATTACCGCTGTGCAAAAAAGGTCATTATGGCCAACCTGAACTACGATATTTCATTAAAAGTTAACATTGAACTTGGCAACCCCTTAATATTTTCTAATATTGTGTAAAGATCCTTGCTTTGACTGTTCTGGTTTACATTTGACCAACCAATAGCAAATTTAATTATGTCAGAGGTAAAGTGGAACAGTCAAAGAAATCGCACTATACTACACATTATGGTAAAATGTACAATGTACATGGAACAAGCTTAACTGAGTTGCGACGTGAGAAAACCTGTCTTCGGGGTTTCTGACCAGGTGCAACAAATCGGCCTGTACAGACATAGAAGCAGGCTAGAGGCTTGAAATTTTGGCTACAAGTACAAGGGAAATTGTACTATCCGAGTAAAACAAAGGCGCTGATCAGTTGTACAGTTACTGCACCACTGATCTGCCTCTTTGTTTTCACATAAGTGAAAATCCGGTTTTATCGCATCGCGGCTCAATTAATCCACTGGATATAAAGTAAAACATAATTATTATATTTAATGTTTTATTGCAAAATAAATTTGTAAAAATGACATTCAGTCTTGTACTTCTTACATATTTCAATTCCATTTTCATACAGATTGCATCATAAGAAACAAGGTGTCAATATAGTAGCTGCATCATGAGAAAACCAACAATGCAGTTTCCAATGGGCCCGACACAAACCGGTCTGTGCAGTCACATAAGATGGGTAGAAGCTGCAAATTTTGGATTTAGAAAGAGGAGGAATTGCACTATCCTTGTAGCGAAAACAAAGGCGCGGATCAGCTGTGCAGTTACTGCACAGCTGATCTGTGCCTTTGTTTTCGCATATGCAGAATGTTGATTTTCTGATGGCGTGGCTCATATAGTAGCCTGTCTGACGGGTACTACAGAGAAACCAGGTTTCCATCCTCACCTCCAGGTCTTTGAAGATTTGGTCATTAAAAATCAATGACCTTTCTTTCTCTTTCACTGATTCTAGAAGATATTTGTCAATTAATGGTGAACGAAATGTGCACTTTATATTGGTAATCTGCCTCTGGGTGACTTGCCCAGAAACAGTGTGGTTAGGATAAATGACTCTCAATGTGACCTCAGCTATTGACTGTGGACATACACACCCTGTATACCCATGGTGCAACCAAATTTTTACAGCGCAGATTGATTCAACATTTCAGAACATGTGACAAAATGGAGGTGACTGAAACCAGAATGATTTGGCTGCAATGTACAGCAAAGCAATATGAGCTGCGACAGGAGAAAACCGGTCTTCGCGGTTTCAGACCAGGTCCTACACAAACTGGTCTGTGCAGCCACAGAAGATGGCTAGATGCTTGAAGTTTCGGATATAAGAAGAAGAGCAATTGTACTATCTGTGAGGCGAAAACAAAGGGGCTGATCAGCTGTGCAGTTACAGCACAGCTGATCTGCATCTTTGTTTTCCATAGGGGAAATTCTGGTTTTCTCACATCAGGGCTCATATCAGTTTTGTAACCAGAGGACCAACGGTCCTGTAAACGCACACCTGAGATCTGCTGCATATACCAATAAACATGTTTGAATATTATGGTATTTAACCCCAGTGCAGGGGCAGATGAAGCCCTTGGGCCATTTTCTTTTTTTCAGAATAATCAATATTCTGTCCATTTGCCAATTTCCCGCTGGCTTTTCCCTTCAAACGACATTTGAACAGTTTTTCCCATTCAAATGCATGGGCAACCCATGTTGACCTTGCCGTAAACTCGGTCATGGTCATCACAGAGTCATGATTTATATATACATAGTAGTACTTTAGCCATCAATGCTTCACGCCAAGTTTCATGGAAATCTGTCTATTGGTTTCAGAGAAGAAGATTTTTGAAGGGTTTTTACCATATATGGGCATGGCGGCCATCTTGGTCATGTGACCTAGATTATTAATATACCTTTTGGTTACCCCATCCTATAGATGCTTCACATAAAATTTGGCTTTAATTGACCCAGTGGTTTCAGAGGAGAAGATGTTTGAATATTATGGTAATCTACATGAAAATTGCTCCGGCGTGGGGGCATATGAGCCCTTGGGTCCATTTTTTTTTCAGAATCATTAATATTCAGTCCCACTGCCCATTTCCTGCAAGATTTTCACCTCAAATGACTTTATTTAAAAGTTTCCCCATTCAAATGCATTGGCGACCTATGTTGACTTTGTCATAAAATAGGTCAAGGTCATCACAGGGTCATGATTTATAAACACATTGTAGTAATTTTAAGCTATAGATGCTTCATGCCAAGTTTCTTTGAAATCAGTCCACCTGTTTCAGATAAGAAGATTTTTGAAGGGTTTTTACCATATATGGGCATGGCGGCCATCTTCGTCATGTGAACTAGATTATTTATATACACATTGATTCCCCAACTCTATAGATGCTTCACATAAAATTTGGCTTTGATTGGCCAAGCGGTTTAAGAGGAGAAGATGTTTGAATATTATGGTAATATACATGTATAATGCCCCTGGGTGGGGGCAGATGAGCCCCTGGGGTCCAATGTTTTTTTCAGAATCATTAATATTCAGTCCTACTGTCCATTTCTAGCAAGACTCACTTTAAATGACATTTTAAAAGTTTTCCCCATTCAAATGCATTGGCGACCGGTGTTGACCTTGCCGTAAAATAGGTCAAGGTCATCACAGGGGTCATGATTTATGTATACATTGTAGTGCTTGAGCCATCGATGCTTCATGCCAAGTTGGGTTGCAATCGGTCCCCCGGTTATGGAGAAGATTTTTGAAGGGTTTTTACCATATATGGGCATGGCGGCCATCTTGGTCATGTGACCTGGATTTCTTATGTACACATTGGTTCCCCCTTCCTATAGATGCTTCATATAAAATTTGGCTTTGGATGGCCAAGCGGTTTTAGAGAAGAAGACGACGGCTCAGGTGAGCTAAAAACCTACAGCAAGGCAATGAACTCTTTGCTGTATGTTGCTGCCAAATTGATCCCACTTCCAATCAATTTGCTGCAAAACTCGCGAGAGGTCAGGAGTTTGATAGCTACTGGCCCCAGGTTTTGGCCTTGAACACGGCACAATAACTCCCAACAGTACTGGTTTTTACCCAGGAAGCTGTGGCTCTGACTGAAAAATAGCTGATTGCATTGTTACGCCGTAACCAAACCAAATGTAAAGATACAAATGACTGCCTAGGCTTTATGGTCCGTCCTGGTAAATTCCATTTTGAATAACGGTACTAAGCCTCAAGCACGCTCCTGTATCTGTGTGCTGTATATGACATGGATTTTTTTTTTTTTTTTTTTTTTTTTTTTTTTTTTTTTTTTTTTTTTTTTGTAATCAGGCTAAACTCAGGCTCATCTAAACTCAGGCTCATCTAAATTTACACTAGACCATATGAGCCGTGTCGTGAGAAAACTAAAGAAAGTTTGCCTATGCAACAACAAAGAGGCAGATCAGCTGTGCAGTTACCTTTGGTTTAGCTTCTTGGATAGTACATTCACTCTTCTTATCAAATTTGAAATTTCAAGCTCCTAGCCCTTTTCTATGATGGTACAGTCCAGTTTGTGTAGGACCTGGTTGGAAACCCCAAACGCGGCTCACATGTCATATGAACATTTTCTTCTGTCTTTAGCACCGCTACATTGATTTTTCTTTTAACTTAACATAATCCTTTCTTTGTTTTTTGGCTCGCATTGCCATCACTTTGAAATAAATACTAGGAAACAGCACCCTGAGACATATAACAAATCTGTATAACAGAGGTGCAGGAACAATCTCAGTCTTATTGTTCTTTACGGCTTGTAATATCATAGCGGCAACTTTCTCTGGCGGAAGTCCATGTGCTGTTGTACTGTCTAACTCTGCAATAGCAAAATGTAAAACATTTTTTCTAAAATTTCAGACTCATAACAAATATATTTGCCAAAATTCAACCGAGAATAGTTCACGTCTGTCAGGCAAATGCCTTTACAACTAATGTTTAGTATTCAAGAAGAGTGATTGTCGGTTATATAGTGACAATGACATGTGCAAAAAGAACTGGGGCCAGTTGTTCGAAATTAACCATCTCGTTATTTAAGGCTTCGTTAAAATTTCAAATGGCAAAGTTACAAACACACTGTTATTTTTTGTTGATAAAATGTGACAATCATTTGCATTACAAAGGATTCTCACATTTTTTCAACAAAAAATAACAGTGTATTTGCTTTGGAAGTCGATATATAGTTAACAAATTGAGTGCTTAACGACAGTACTAAGTAACGAAGTTTTGGACAACTGTGAACTGGTAATCTGTCTCATAAATAGGGTAACTCGGGAATACGGTGACCATCCCAACTTGTCAGACAAGTATTCTATGCAGTTTACTGTGGAGGTAAAGCATCAACTCGAAGATACATGTACAAAGCAAAGACGCTAAAACTTCTGGGCCCAGTTGTTCAAAATTAACAACATCGTTAGGTAACATTTCTTTAAAATTACAAACACGAATATTACAAATACTCTGTTATTTTCTGTTGATAAAATGTGAGAATCCTTTGCATTATTACTGTTATTTTATGTTGATAAAATGTGAGAATCTTTTGCAATGCAAAGGATTCTCACATTTTATCAACAAAAAATAACAAAATATATTAAAAATATAAAAAATTCTCAAATGAAATTTTCAATTTTTGCTTGTGAAAAAATTCTCTGTATATTGCATGGGCAAGTTTTTGTAACGTTCCTAGTAGGTAAAAATTTATCCATACACACCTCTGCATAATTTTGCTACCAATCTAGCATCATGAAAACATGTCCGTGAAATGTATACCCCCTCATACCCCATATTTTTATAGAAAAACTGGGGTTTGCAGGGGTATACCTATTTTCTTATTTCTCCAAAACATAGATTGTGGGTACTTGTTAGAACCGCCTCGCCGAGGATTCTAACGTGAGCTATGTTTTGAGCTAAAATATTAAATATATCATTTTTTTCTGATGAAATTTTCAATTTTTTACAGCTGACAAATAATCTCTATTTATTGCACGGGCAAGTTTTCGTAATGTAAAAATTTTGTCCACACACACACCTCATGCATAATTTTGCTGCCAATCTAGAACATGCTTTACCATGGATGGATAATTCTCCATAATTAAATGTGCACGTCGAGTGTCATAATGAGGCTACTTGCATACCCACTTCCATAATGTGGTTTCCGAACAAGTCTGACACAAACCGAGCTGTGCAAGTAAAGAAGATAGCTAGAGGGTGGAAATTTTAGATTTAGAAAGAACTATCAGTATAGCAAAAACAAAGGTGCTAGCATGGCAGTAACTGCGAAGCTGATCTGCGCCTTTGTTTTCAAATATGCAGATGTTGGTTTTCTCATGATGTGGCTCATATATGGAGCAGAATATCAACTGAGCTAACTGGTGGATTTAAAGCAACAAATAAATCACAGTGTTTTCTTGTAAAGCACCCCACATTTTAGGAAGACTAATACTTAACCTCCATATTTTGAGCCGGACCCAGTTAAAGCATTTCTGGAAAGGCTTGTCTGGATATACCCAGGGCTCACAACACAAACTTTGATGTTCTTGTGAGCAACCTCAGAGCGTAAACAGTCGAAGAAAGCCTGCAGTGCATGCTTAGATGCAGAATCTGAAAAATACAAAATGAGCCGCAGCATGGGAAAACCACCAATCTGCATAGGTGAAAACAAAGGTGCAGATCAGTAACTGCGAAGCTGATCAGCGCCTTTGTTTTCACCACACAGATAGTACAATTCCTCTTCTACTTATATCCAAAGTTTCAAGCTTCTAGCTTTATTGTGTGACTGTACAGCCTGGTTTGTTGATTTTCTCATGCACAGGCTCAAATTAGTATGAGGTAATTATACTTATTATTATTAATAAAAATGAGCCATGCCATTAAAAATCTGCTTGAATGAGAGTCTGAAACATACAACATAAAGGCCCAGTGGTCCCCAGAAACGACTCACATGATACCTGGCCCCAAGGTTATAAAACATTTTTCATGCTCAGCTTAGCTGAAACTAAAATTTATCCTGCTCATAACTGTTAAAATGCCAACAACTGTTGGAATTTTAACATTTATTATCAGGATAAATTACAGGGCTTTGGACTTCTAAACCTATAATTTCAATATATTTGGACTATTTCAGACTTTATGAGGAGTTGAAATTTCATGCTCAGCTGAGATGAGCTTGAAAAAAGTTTTACAACCTTCAGGCCATGGTACATCATAGATCCTTGTATTTACATACTGTAACATCTTCAAATGCATCAAATGATGACCCAGAAAGACAAGCAGTGCATGCAGACCAAGGAGCAATCTGATCTGTTCCCATTATGCAAACTTGCCCATGCAATATACAGAGATTATTTTAGCTTTAAAAATTGAAAATTTTCAGCTGAAAAAGTTTGACTTTTTTTTTCTTATTTTTGCTCAAAACATAGATAGATTGTGGGTACACAATCTATGTTTTGGAGCAAAAATGAGAAAAATAGGTATACCCCTGCAAACCCCAGATGTTCTATATAAAAGTGGGGTTTATCGGGTATACATTTCATGGACATGTTTTTCCTGATGCAGCACTGTTTGCTTTAGCCTAAAATATGCATATCAAAAGACTTCAAGGATATAAACATTACATGAAATCACTATGTGTCAAAAAAGCTTCCAGGATCATCAGGATAGCATGTCTGTGAAATGTATACCCACCCCCTCATATCTCACCTTTTAATCCTAAAACTGCAGTTTTAATATGGCGGTATACAATTTTTCTTATTTTTGATCCAAAACATAGGTGGGTACTCATCAGAACCACCTCTGAGGCAGTTCGTGTACCCACAATCGATGTTTCAAGCAAAAACTGGAAAGTATTGAAAATTTACATACCAAAATTTTCAATTTTTACACCTGAAGAAAAAAATACTGTACATGGGCAAGTTTCGAACTAATTAAACCATTACTTACATGCTGACCTATATGGTATTGAGATCTTGCCTTGCACTGTACTCACTGCTACAATATGGCCACCACCGGACTCCAGCATATAGGGTAGAATAGCTGAAAATAGACAGCTGTTATGTACCAGTCATTTGTAACCAGTCCACATCCTTAGCCCCTGGATAAGCGGGGAACCGATCTGCATATTAAGCTTCCACATGCAGTGAATAATCAAAGTTAGACTAGAAATTTCGGACATTGCAAATCACAAATAATTCATTTAATAATGAAAGTAACTTTGTGGTAGAAAAAAGCACTGATACTCTGCATTATTGATTTGTTTGATAGCTTGCCAAAAAAAAAAGAAAACGACTATTTGTTGTTATTACCAATGAAATGGCATCCCCAACATTAATATGATTTTATTATCAAACAGTAATTCTAATAAAAAAATCAATAAGTAATACCGGTAATTTGTGATTCAAAATTATGATCTTTTCCATTAAAAAAAAAATATAATTAAATAAAATGAAATAAAAGAAAAATAATCATACCCTTAGTCAAAGCAACCTGACCGAAGTAATTAACCGTCATTAGGCTCTGATCGACATCTAACGAAGTTTTCTCTATACAGCCACGATAGCTGATTCCGGCGTTGTTGATCAAAATATCGATACAACCAAATATTGACGCTGCTTCGGCTGCTTTGGATGTCATGGAATGTAGGTCACTCAGGTCCAGTTGGAGGACAGCGGAGTCAGCACTCTGGAAAAAGTTGAAGGTGCTTTCTGAGAACGTGCTTTCTGATTGATTGTGCCAGCCCTGGTCATTGCCTCTTTTCACATTGAAGCCACAACATGAGGAAGGTGGTTGCTTTATCATGTTTGCCTTATAATTCCCATAATCAAAACAGTGACATAAAACACAATTGCTATTATTATTAGAACAGACATGCACCGGGGTATGTGACACGTATTGTAATTACATTTTATGTGTTATCTATTTGTTAGTTTTGCTACTATTTTTTTTTTTACGTTTAATGTCCCACCAACAGCTTTAAGTCATAAGGAGGTGGGCCTCCATTTAAGGAATCTGTGATCCTAAACACCACAGAAGCCCTGGATTGAACCCCTGAACCTTGTTTACCGACTTGGCCACAGAGGCTTTTATTGTGGCACTCTCTTAAAGTAACTTTTTTTTTTTGAATGCTTATTAATGCTACCTTTTTTTCGCAACTTATAATTCAAAACATATATATGTTCATATGATGCTCATGGCTAAGATATGTCGGCTAAAGTCAGTATATTGTACATGTAATTGGTCTCTCAAAGCAACGTCAAGGCAAAGACTGAAAAGTTCAGGGATATTTTTGGCTTGAAAATGTAAGGAGTCGTATCCCGCGAAGAAACATGATCTCCTATCTCCTTATATACTGAGCGACAAAAGAAACCCGACACTTACTTTGGTGGGTAAAAATCCGTAAAACAAGTGCACAATGGAAATCTGGTTTATACCACATTTAAGACAAATCATTTTTCTACCATTTCATGCAAACATTTAATTTTTTTAATCAAACGACTATCAGTAATTAAGTAAGATTAAAGGTAGGGGTCGTTTACCAAATTCACAAACCTAAGCTTTAGAGTTAATGGAGAATAGCTGTCCCAGGAATGAAATCGCACGATTAGCATAGAGATACACCACAGAGAAATGGATAGAGTCCTCAATAGCGGATGGGGCCACTCCATGCTCGCCCAGTTCAACCACAGACTATCCGCCAATTGGAAATTGCTCTCAGGCAGGAATGGGCAGGCATTCCTCAGAACACTGTTGGCCGTTACGTTTTGTCAATGCGACGACGTTGTGTAGCTGTAACTGGTGTGTTAGGTGGCCACACCCGCTATTGAGGACTCTATCCATTTCTCTGTGGTGTATCTCTTAGCTAATTGTGCGATTTCATTCCTGGGACAGTTATTCTCCATTAACTCTAAAGATTAGGTTTGTGAATTTTGTAAACGACCCCTACCTTTAATCTTACTTAATTACTGATAGTCGTTTGATTGAAAAAAATAAATGTTTGCATGAAATGGTAGACAAATGATTTGTCTTAAATGTGGTATAAACCAGATTTCCATTGTGCACTTGTTTTACAGATTTTTACCCCCCAAAGTAAGTGTCGGGTTTCTTTTGTCGGTCAGTATATTATAACTAGAAATGCGTGTTTGTAAAACACTATGCCCCCAACTGTATGCTTGTCCCTAAACCTGTATGATTCATTTATTTCATTTGAATGATGTGAAATTTAATTTCCTAAAGAAGCTGTTCGGTTGCCTGTGTTTTTGACCTCGATCCAGAAACAGAATGTAAGCTTTTTGCATACAAGTTAGAAATGGAGTAAAAATTTCAAAATGGAGTTATTTTGTCAAAATTTGACGGAAAGTCCTGAAAAATTAATCAGGTAATCTTCTTCTCAGCCCCAACCAGTATACCAAATATGAAGGCTCTAGCTTAAATACTTTTTCAGATATCTTGCACACAAGATTTTCAAATTTTGTTTTAAAAGGGGCATAACTCCAAAAAGGCGCATAACTTGAACATGAAAAAAATACAGGTCAACTATTTTTTCATGAGGAATTTGTATATGAAATTTCAAAACCCTAACATTCACCGTTCAAAAGTTTCAAATTTCACCGAAAAGTGGAAAAATCAATCAAAATTTCAAAATTCCGTATTTTTGTCAATATGAAAAAAATACAGGTCAACTATTTTTTCATGAGGAATTTGTATATGAAATTTCAAAACCCTAACATTCACCGTTCAAAAGTTTCAAATTTCACCGAAAAGTGGAAAAATCAATCAAAATTTCAAAATTCCGTATTTTTGTCAAAATTTGACGGAAAGTTCTCAAAAGTTGATCAGGTCATCTACTCATCAGCCCCAACCAGTATATTAAATATGAAGGCTCTAGCTTAAATACTTTTTCAGATATCTTTCACACAATATTTTCAATTTTTTTTTTCAAAGGGACATAACTCATAAAAGGGGCATAACTTGGACATGAAAAAAATATGGGTCAACTATTTTTCTATGAGGAATCTGTATATGAAATTTCAAAACCCTAGCATTCACCATTCAAAAGTTTCAAATTTCACCGAAAAGTGGAAAAATCAATCAAAATTTCAAAATTCCGTATTTTTGTCAAAATTGGACGGAAAGTTCTCAAAAGTTGATCAGGTCATCTACTCATCAGCCCCAACCAGTATACCAAATATGAAGGCTCTAGCTTAAATACTTTTCGAGATATCTTGCACACAAGATTTTCAAATTTTGTTTTCAAAGGGAAATGACTCAGAAAAGGGGCATAACCCAGACAAGAAAAAAAATACGGGTCAACTATTTTTTCATGAGGAATTTGTATATGAAATTTCAAAACCCTAGCATTCACCGTTCAAAAGTTTCAAATTTCACCGAAAAGTGGAAAAATCAATCAAAATTTCAAAATTCCGTATTTTTGTCAAAATTTGACGGAAAGTTCTCAAAAGTTGATCAGGTCATCTACTCATCAGCCCTAACCAGTATACCAAATATGAAGGCTCTAGCTTAAATACTTTTCGAGATATCTTGCACACAAGATTTTCAAATTTTGTTTACAAAGGGAAATAACTCAGAAAAGGGGCATAACTTGGACATGAAAAAAAATACAGGTCAACTATTTTTTCATGAGGAATCTGTATATGAAATTTCAAAACCCTAGCATTCACCGTTCAAAAGTTTCAAATTTCACCGAAAAGTGGAAAAATCAATCAAAATTTCAAAATTCCGTATTTTTGTCAAAATTTGACGGAAAGTTCTCAAAACTTGATCAGGTCATCTACTCATCAGCCCCAACCAGTATACCAAATATGAAGGCTCTAGCTTAAATACTTTTCAAGATATCTTGCACACAAGATTTTCAAATTTTGTTTTCAAAGGGAAATAACTCAGAAAAGGGGCATAACTCAGACAAGAAAAAAAATACGGGTCAACTATTTTTTCATGAGGAATACACACATGAAATTTCAAATCCCTAACATTCACCATTCAAAAGTTAACAGACGTACACACGCACACACACACACACAGACAGACAGACAGACAGACAGACAGACAGACAAGCCGAAAGCAATATGCCCTTCCAACTTTTTCAAAGTTGGGGGCATAAAAATGGCCCATACTTTCCAAATAAAGCCAAGGGGCCATTTTGAAACTTAAAAAAATTTTTTTTTGCCCATGGCCCCTTCTATTATCCCTGAAGTTGACTGAAAATTGCATTGCATCCCCTTAAAAACCTGTACCTTATCCTGGGATGTCTGCAACTCCTTCTGGACTTTCTTTAATTCCTCTAGGTTTCTACCTGCCAGTATCACCTTGCATCCTGCTGCATGGAATATCTTGGCACATGCTGCAACAGACAAGAGAACATTTCCCATCACGAAAACATGTCAGTGTGATGTTTACCGCCTTGAACCCCACTTTTATACAGAAAAACTGGGGTTTGCAGGGGTATACCTATTTTTCTTATTTTTGCTCCAAAACATAAATTGCGAAAAGGTAATAAAAATTAAACTGAGGAATGTATCCAAACCACATGCATATCTTCAAAGGATGTACCCACAATCTATGTTTTGAGCAAAAATAAGAAAAATATCAGAAATTTTCTACTGAATACGCTGATAATGTGATGCAAATTTTGCTTGCACAACATATTGCTAGTGAAATCGTAACCCCTGCTTTTCCACAATACTCAGTAAGGGGACACTGCTACACTACTATGCTCTCAATATTTATGCCTTGGGTTTCCCAAGATTGATGCATAATCATTTGAGTTACAATTCAATTCAGCGTTTTGAACCAGGTCAGACATAATCTGGCACTTACAGCCACAGGAGATGGCTAAGTTCAGTAAGTTGGGTTGAAATTTTTGGAATTTATATTACTTGAGCCACTGCATAAGAAAACCAACAAAATGCTTGGGCGAAAACAAAGGCACAGATCAGCTTTGTGGTAAAACACAGATTATGGGTGCTTGTTAGAACCGCCTCGCCGAGATGGTTCTAACATGTACCCTCAATACATGTTTATGTTTTGAGCAAAACTAAGAAAAGTAGCAAATTTGTCTACGTAAATTTTCATTTTTTTTCAACTCGTATTACATGGGTGTATTTTCGAAACCAGTCCTGTCAGCAAGTACCTACCTTTTCCCAGACCTGAGCTGGCTCCTGTTATTAGGACAACTTTCCCCGTGACACTCACTGATCTGTGTAGAGACAGGAACCAGTCAACAATGTAGAGAACACCAACGGGAACTCCGATAGCTGCAGCGAGATATGTCTGCCAACTCATATTGCACCTGTCAGCAATTTACACCAGGTAAGAGTGGACCAAAGACTGAAATGAGAAAAAAAAGTTTGTTACTTAAATAAAATTGTAACTTATGAGAGTAGCATGCTGACTGTGTGATAGATAATAATGCCTGACTAGCTTTGACCAGTGTCGGATCAAAGAACAATTCTGTCAGACAAGTTTTTTATAGCAGGCAGTCTGACAAGGTTGCCATTAAAATTACTTAGATACCTGATTATATATTATCAATACAAACCATGTGGTTTGATACTTTCACTTTGAAGGCCGATCAGTTAGACTAGCGCAGTTGCTTTAATAGTGGTAGGGCACTGGTCTACAGAGCTCCAGAGCGTGAGGTCCTGGATTTGATAGCGACGCTCCTGCGTCGCTCTTATGGAAGAACCATGGTTCTGTTCTATTCTGTTCTTCCATACATTGATAGAAAAAAATCTTTCGTCAACTGGAATCAGAATTGTTATTTTTGACGTCATCGTGATGTTTCAACACGCGCGGCACTATACTAATTGACAATTAAATTTCCACATAGTTTAACTTCATTGTGACAATTCAACACATGCTGCATTATACTAGCAGTAGCTTATCAATTAACTTTCCATAATGGAAATGGACGGAAATGGTCACCAAGGTGAGGAAGCTGTATATTTAGCTTACTTTAAAATGATCTGGCTACAATGGCAGTACACATGTAGCATCGTGACAAAACTAGTGCCTTATTTCATATTACCTACATCCACCGCATAGTGAGGGTCCTTGAGCAGTTGCAAATGACATTTTAGCTGCCAAAAGCACTTGTTATGGCGTAATACCCAGGAAGCTGTGGCTCCATCTTGACATCATGCCCGAAAAATCATTGACTGTGACTTTCCGGTGTAACGTGTAGCCGAGCTAGCAACAACAAATTCACTCACTGCTACTAAATGCAGTGAACAAAAAAAAAATAAAATAAAATATCCGAGCGGTTACAATATACAAGATATACAAGACAACCTCTCTTTGTTGTCTCAAAACAGTTGAATGATTGCACTTTCAAAATATCAGCGTTTTCCTAACACTGATAGATATATACTAATTTTTCTCTGGGCTATCTAGCCGATGATTTAATATTTTCACACATATATTCAAGTAAGAAATGATTAAAATTTATGATTGGATATGTACTTTAAATCACTTAAAAATTTGCTTCTCAAAACGAAATGATCTAGCTCAAATGTCACATCCTATTTCTTGCACTGAACCTAAACTATTGCCAGAACTCTTAGTAAGCTTTACACCAGTTAACTTAATCAAATATATCCACTATCTCCTCAAACCTTATCCGCAAACCCAATACTGCTTCCTCACTTGTAACTAAATAAGAACACCTCTACCTTAGTATGCAGCTTGGTAAATTGTTACCTCGTCGTCTTAAGTTAACTACACTGAACCGTTAAGGCATGGTACAGTAGCTATCTGTTTCCAGACAAGCTACCTTCCGATCCCGGTTACTATGTGCAGTTGTGCTTATAACTTGGTATTATGTATTTACCGTGTGCTCTCGACGCCTCTCAATGCAAGACTGACTGTTTCACACAGAGCATGGTCCTTTTATAGTGCCCTGTGACGTCACTGACCAATCAGATTACGGCTCATTCCATTATCTTTTGGACTAGACCATTTCCTTATAATTATTAGTGTTTTATTATAGAATTAGGTATTTCAGGTTGCTTAACCATTCAAACAATGTAAAAAATGAAAATACATTGATTTAATTATAAAAGATAATTCTTGCGTAAAATATTGATCTGTCTGTATTCCAGAAATGTAAATCTTGAGGAATTAATAAATATTCCGACAAGATATGAAATATTTTACCTTAATTTGAACAATTGATGAAGGGGCTGTTTCTTTGGCATTTCAAAAATTGATAGAAAGAGGCAACTCGGGGTATATATATATATATCTGCAACTGCAACTGCAGATCAAGTCGTTTCGTCACACCGGCAACCAAAAACGAACAAAAAAAAAAAAAAAAAAATATACATAAATTAGAAACTGACATAAATTTTCAACCATAAATGAAAAAATAGATAAATAAATATAACTCTTAATAAAGTCAGGTAACAATACTCTGTGCCTGATTCTTGATTTGTACAGATTCAGACAGCTTTGTGATCCTTGACTTGAGACTCAATGTCCACTGCCCAAATGACAAATTCTTCATTTCCTACTGATTGTCATGCTGTAAATGTGGCTGTCCATACATCCTCAACATATTTAGTACCTGTCTGTATCATTAAACAGCTTTAGCTCTCTCAATTTACTGGAAGAGCTGAAGAGTGCACTTTTTTGTTCTGATCAAAACCGAAAGTAGAAACCGGAAGGAAGCGCCAAAATATGTCAAATGCGCAAACAGTTCAAATTTTCTTTGTCACTGCGCACAATCATTGTTGAGAGAATTTTGCATGAAACAAGCGAAGTTTCGAAATGAATTCTTGTGGAAACGACAGAAGATTTTGCGGAAGATGACTTTTAATGGATGTCCTCATCTTGAAGCGCTTAAATCCGAGAAGGGCACCAAATCTTACTACATTCTTCACGCATGTTTCATCAGTTGCAAATCAGCTGATGACAGGCGGAGGAAGGTGAAGAATGAATCAAATTTTTCACTTTTACACCAATTCAAACAAAGTCTGATTGCATTCTCGTATGATGAACACGCTCCAAAATATGATGCCCATCCATCAAACAAGATACATCCACTTTTTTATTTTTTTTGTCATATACAATTAAGCAAATTATAGCTCTAAAATCTCCTTTCAAAAAACCACACCTTGAACATGTTGAATGTCTATGAAGAAATAAGACCTCTTTCACCAGCTTCTCTGTTGGGCTAGTTCACTTGTCATGCAGGTGATCCTCGTCCGATCTCAGCAATGCATTATGTGCAGAGGATTTTTCTCTGGTGTGGTAATGTCAGTTTGACGTTTCACCAGTAAACTATTCTGATTCTGATCGGCAATGATTGAATAGTGCAGGGCGGCCATCGTGGCCAAGTGGTTAAGAGCGTTTAACCATTGGATCATCTCACCGCTGTGTCTGGTGTGGGTTCAAGCCCCACACAGGACACATGTGAGACAAGCCAAGTTCTGCTTGTGGGTGTGGTGTTTTTGTCTCGGTGTTCTCCCGTTTTCTCCCCACCTACCGATTGGCCTGTCTCATATGAGCTGATTTAAACTTGAAAGGGACAAACTGAATTAAAAAAAAAAAAATAGTGCAGTATGGTCAAGTTGGGTAAATATGGACACTATATTATTAACAAACCAATGTGTCATACAGTCGTGTGCTTTTTCTGCCGGCCTCAGATTTCCGTTTTTTATAATAGGTTATTGTCTTCTCTACTATCTCTAGCTTCTGACAGTGAAATCATTGCCATTGAATGCTCACACTCCAAAAAATTATGCTTTGAAAGGTATGAGGTAGATTCTGGTTAAATATGGATGAGGTAGCGAACTACAGACGGGTGTTACAAGAGGGGCTTCCACTCTGAAATTCAGAGAGCATACACTCTAAAGATTTTCATTTTGATTTTTTTTAATTTTCGAAGATCAATGTTCGGGCATCAAGACAGAATCATTTTCTAAATATTATTTACCTAATCAATGCATTGCATGGAAGTTGGTTCAATGTGAATGTTACATTGTATGCCTTTCATTTATTATTTCAGGCGCGTCATAGTGTGTGTCACACATGCAGAGGCTATGAGTTGAGGCTTCATGCTTGTCTTTCTTGTGTATACTTTGGCTGCTATGAGGACAATCATATCCAGGAACATGCATATAAAAATGAACACTGGTTGGGTACGTCAGATTTGGGAGATATTGAATGATTTAATAGATTAAAAGCAGATTTATGGTTTTCCTTATCTAATCATTTGCTGTTATGGATGTTTGTCAGATTTAGACAAGATTAGTCAGAGCAACATTACGAAAACTTGCCCATGCAATATACAAAGATTTTTTTCAGTTGTAAAAAATGAAAATTTCATCTGAAAAATTTTGATATTTTTCTTATTTTTGCCCAAAACATAGATTGTGGGTACACGTTAGAACAGCCTCATTGAGGCGGTTCTAAAGAGTACCCACAATCTATTATAGACTGTGGGTACACAGATAGTGGGTACTCTTTAGAACTGCCTCAGCGAGGCGGTTCTAAAGAGTACCCACAATCTGTTTTGGATCAAAAAAAAGAAAAATAGGTATATATCCCTGCACACCCCAGGTTTGCTATATAAAAGTGGGGTTCAAGGGGTATATCTTTTACAGACATGTTTTCCTGTTGAGAACAACAACACACTTGAAGAGCAAGATGACCAGCTCTTTCCCAGTAAGGTGGTTATCCAGCTAAACTGGACAGAAATATACTTTAAAGAGAATCTGAAATTTTGGAATAAATTGTCAAGCTATAATTTTAAGTAATAACGGAAATTCATATGCGCGCGCACCGTGTTGTGTCCTTGAGCAAGACACATTAACTCCCTACAGTACTGGTTAAACCCCAGGAAGCGTTGGCTCCGTCCCGACATGACTGAAAAATTGTTGACTGGGACATTTACGTCGTTAAGCCTTAATACAAAACAAATACAATAAATGGTTAGGTTGTTGTTTCTATATTTGCAGCTGTGGACATGATCTATGGAATGGTATCCTGTTTTGCCTGTGGAGACTATGTATATGATAAAGAATTGGACAATGTTGCCAAAAAACTTAGCCAAAGATCTTCCAGTCTTATAGGTAACATTTGAGCCTGTGCGTGAGAAAAACAACTATTTGGGTTCTGACCAGGTCCAAAACAAACTGGGCTGTACACTCTCAGCAGATGGTTAGAGGCTTGAAATTTTGTATTTAAGTAGAAGAGGGATTGTACTATCTCTGTAGCGAAAACTAAGGCGGTAACCGCAAAGCAGATCTCACGGGTGGTAAAGTTTGGAACAACCTCCAAAAAGAGGTAGTGAATTTCTGTTCCAGTCGCACATCCGGGAACTCGCGAGCTAGAAACGGATAAACAAAGGTAGGTGTCGGTAGTTCTTTTGATTTTTTTCTAAGTTTCTAGCGAAAAATGGATAATTATGGCAATGCTATGTCGTGTAAAGATGCCTTCTCGATGCATACGGCCCAAAACTGCGGTTGAAACCGAAATAATTTCCGCTGGGTCGTTTTTAAAACCTCGAACACGACGTTGCTTTTTCAAAACAGTTTGTCAACAACTGACACCTTTTTGCAAAATTTGTGGTTTTCCACGAAGAATACAGCTCCGGTACGCTCGCCCTGGGGAAACGAGCACTCTGTATTATATATGCTGTTAAAAATCGCAACGGGGCGCATTATTTAAACAAATTATTGAGAAAATTCCAGTAGAGGTCGTTCCAATAAGTTGGAGCTTGGACCAGTTTGAATGAGATCATTCCCAGTGCTCTCCTGTTTTATACAATGAAATTAATATCTGTGATATCTAATCAGATCAGGCACACTCAGACAAAAATGATGGCGTTTGAAATACTGTAATATTTTGGGGTTTGAAAGCGATTCTCCTACGACTGATAGCTTGCTAATGACCGTTTATAAGCTGTTTCTGGCTTGTGCTTTAAACATGAATTGTTCTGTGCAGAGCTTCAGATAGTTTCTTATTCCTGCTTTTATGTGTAAACCTATTTTCATGTTTTGTTGCTCTTTTTAAGACATTTGGAACGCAAAAGGATTGTGACACGATCATATTTTTCTTGATGTATTTCAGGAAAGGGTGATTTTGAAAAATAAAAGTATCATAAAACTATTGCAAAGACAGTACATGGGATTCTTGCTTTGTCGGGTTTTCGTGTGATAAATTGTTTCGCTCTTTCTGTTGGTAAATGAGCCGCCTCGTGGGAAAACCAACAATGTGGTTTTCGAACAGGTCTGACACAAACCGGCCTGTACAGCTACAGAAGCAGGCTAGAAGCTTGAAATTTTGGAGTTAAGTAGAGGAGGAATTGTACTATCCGAGTAGCGAAAACAAAGGCGATGATCAGCGAAGCTGATCTGCGCCTTTGTTTTCGCCTATGCAGATTGTTGGTTTTCCCATGGGGCGGCTCTAATATACTTAACAAAAGGCTACACATACACTCCAACAAAAATTTGACAAAGGGTCACAAACCTGTTTGGGTCAATTCAGTGGTACCTGTAACAAAACTCACCTAAATAAGCTCATGACATGGGACATGGATTGTTCCATCTGCCCGTGTCATGAGCCCATGCCTGCCGTTTCGGTTGAAAACACGTAGTCGGTTGAAAACACGTAGTAATGATTTGACACCGTCACACCTTACCTTTCCAAATGCTTGTGGCAAGATACTGTTCGCATAAACAGAAACAAAGCTAAGTGCAAGATGTTGCCAAAAAGGAATAGAAAGTTTTGTGCTATAAAAGGTTTTACAATGGGATGAATTGATAGAAATTCATGTAATAATATGTGCACAGCGTTTTCACTTTTGTTCAGTATATATAATTATGGAAAGGCTTCGATCACACTTTGAGAGTGGGTCGGCTCTCTCTCTCTCTCTCTCTCTCTCTCTCTCTCTCTCTCTCTCTCTCTCTCTCTCTACTAGTATGCCATCTACTAGTTTGCCATCTACTAGTATGTCATCTACTAGTATGCCATCTACTAATGGCGCCAGTCATGCAAGTACAAGTAGTGCCGTGTACCAATGTAAAAAGGCAAAATGGACAATTAAAACACAGAAAAGAGTCAATATAAGCAAAATTTGACAATCTTTTATAATACAAATACTTTTCTATGTAACATTTGTTACATAATACATATCAATCATCATTGGCAAATTATACAATAGAATTATAAAATTGAGGATCAGCAATTTCAGCCTATGCGGCTTGCCAGCTTTACCTGATCCAGGATATGCCTGCCATGTTGGTGACACAATGGTCATCCGGATTCAATAAATGTCAACCGCCCATTTTTTGTCTGAGTTTGGCTGGTCTGATATCACAGATATTAATTTCATTGTATAAAACAGGAGAGCACTGGGAACGATCTCATTCAAATTGGACCAAGCTCCAACTTACTGGAACGACCTCTACTGGAATTTTCTCAATCATTTGTTTAAATAATGCGCCCCGTTGCCATTTTTAACAGGATATGTATACAGAGTGCTCATTTCCCCAGGGCGAGCGTACCGGGGCTGTATTCTTCGTGGAAAAACACAAATTTTGCAAAAAGGTGTCAGTTGTTGACAAACTGTTGTGAAAAAGCAACATCGTCTTCGAGGTTTTAAAAACGACCCAGCGGAAATTATTTCGGTTTCAACCGCAGTTTTGGGCCGTATGCATCGAGAAGTCATCTTTACACGACAAAGCATTGCCATAATTATCCATTTTTCGCTAGAAACTTAGAAAAAAATCAAAAGAACTACCGACACGTACCTTTGTTTATCCGTTTCTAGGCTTTGGACCAACCTCGCGAGTTCCCGGATGTGCGATTGGAACAGAAATTCACTACCTCTTTTTGGAGGTCGTTCCAAACTTTACCACCCATGGATCTGCACCTTTGTTTTTGTCCAAGCACTTTTAGCTCTAATGAGCCGAAGGCTCACAAGGTGCGTTTATAGGATGGCCATGGTCCGTTGTCCACACAAATTTCAAAGATCTTCTTCTCTTAAACCACTTGGCCGATAAAGTTGAAATTTTATGTGGAGCCTCCTTGGGTAGTGGCATTTATATTTTGTTTTTGATATCTTGGTCACATGACCAAGATGGCCACCACACCCATACATGGTAAAAACCACTAAAAAATCTTCTTCTCCAGAACCGGCAGGCCGATTTTCACGAAACTCGGTATGTAGCATTTGGGACTCCAGCCAATCATAGTTTTATCAAATGATGACCCTAGGATGATCTTGACCTATTTTACGGCAAGGTCAATTTCGGAAACATAGGCTTTTACATGGGAAAAAGTGAAAACTATGGATTTTTTAAAAACTATTGCAGCCTAAGACCTGAAAAGTGGTAGATGCAAACAACTACAAAATGGAGTAGATGAAGGTATATGATTAATTTAGGTCAAGGTCATCTCTTGGCAGGTCTATCATCCATACACACTTTTCAAAGATCTTCTTCTCTGAAACAGCTTGGCCAATCAAAGTGAAATTTTATGTAGAGCATTCATGGGTAGGGGGAACAAAAGTTTGATCGCGAAATCCGGGTCACATGATCAAGATGGCCGCCATGCCCATAAATGGTAAAAACCACTCAAAAGCCATGCTTCTTCTCCAGATACGGCGGCAGTCCGATTTTCACGAAACTTGGTATGTAGCATCAGGGACTCCTGCCCATCATAGTTTGATCAAATGATGACCCTGGAATACCCTCGGCCTATTTTATGGCAAGGTCAGTTTTGGAAACATATAGGCTTTTACATGGGAAAAGGCAAAAACAATGGCCATTTTGGAAACTATTGCAGCCTGAGACCTGAAAGTTGCTAGATGCAGACAACTAATGGAGTCAATGAAGGTGTGTAATTAATTAAGGTCAAGGTCATTTCTTGACCTTGACCCAAGGTCATTTAAATATCAAAATTAAGATTATGGGTTTTGGTTTTCTCAGAAATCACTGGCTTTGGAAACTATTGCAGCCAGAGACCTGAAACTTAGCAGATGCAGACAACTGATAAGTCAATAAAGGTGTGTGAGTATTCAAGGTCAAGGTCATGTCATGATGACTTAATGCTCCAAGATCAGTCTTCAGGATGAGGTGAACGTTCTCAGGACCAATGGTCCTCTGGTGTTGGTTTTCTTATGCAGTGGCTCTTAGTTATTTGAATCTCTTGAAAACTGTTTTGTTATCATCAATATCAAATGACTTTCATACATATATCTTAATTATGGGAATGTAAATTATAAGTTATCTTCCATACAAACATACGATATGAGCTGAATCATGAGAAAACATGTTTTTACATCTAAAAATATGCAAAAACTAAAAAAGCAAAAGCAAAAAAAAAAAAAGCTGTAAATAAACTGTACAGCTCATCAGTGCCTTTATGTTAGCTTCCTGTATTGTGCAATTCATCTTCCTCTTGCATCCCAGATTTCAAGCTTCTTGCTTTCTTCTTTGACTGTACAAACCCATTTGTGTTGTTCCTGGTCAGAAACCCAGAAAACGGGTTATCTCATGGCATGACTCATCATATTATATACAGCAATTTTTAGAGATGCCAAAATTGAAAATTTTCCGTAGAAATTTTTTGATATTTTTCGTATTTTTGCTCAAAACATGGATTGCGGGTACACATAAATCCATGTTTTGGAGAGCGAAAATTAGAAAAATAGGTACACCCCTGTATACCCCACTTTTACTACATGTATATATACAAGTGGATTGAATGGGTATATTTTTCATGGACATGTTTTCCTGATGTACGTTTATTTTTGTTATCAAGGTGTCTATGACCATGTACCAACTTGGGAGCCTAACAGTCGAGAAGTAGAATTGTTGAAACGAAACAGTAAACGAAGGAAAGTTGAAGAGTGTTCTACTATAGGTAAAGAAATTAAGATAATGTGATTGAAAATATGGAACCATCCTCAAGTGAAGTTTATGGCCGAACCCACTTGCTTTAGTAGGAAAAATGGCAATTAACCTACCAACCTACCATAAAAAGAGTTTTCTATGACATGAAGCAAAATCCTGAAAACTGTGTTATTGCTAATAAAAGAGGATAGGGATGACCATTTTTAAGTTAGAAGCTTCAGTGTTGAGATTAAATGATTCTTTCACATAAACATAGCAAAAATGAAAAAAAAAACTTCTGGCAAGGTTTGCAAAAGGGTGAAACACAAAAAGTGTTGTTGCAACACAAAAGCTGCATCCTGATAAAATTAGTATACAGACATTTTTGCCATCCAGAAGATAACGAAAATGTGTCATTAAGTTTATATTGAAGTTTGTTTTTATTTGAAGACCTGTTTGCCCATCTTCTGAAGCTTTAAAAATTAGAAAATTCAGTTGAAAAATTTTGATATTTTTCTTGTTTTTGCTCAAAACATTGATTATGGCAACACGTCAGAACCGAGTAACCATAATCTATGTTTTTGAGCAAAACAAGAAAAATAGGTATACCCTTTTATGCCCCAGTTTTACTATTTAAAACTGGGTTTAAGGGGGTATACACATTTCACGGACATGTTATCCTGATGATTTCTACAGGTCTACGAGGACTGATAAACCTCGGCAACACCTGTTTCATGAACACCATTGTCCAGGCTCTGATCCACACGCCAGTTTTACGAGATTATTTCCTCGCCGACAAACATATATGTCAGTTAAACAAAGAGGGGGATAAACAATGTCTAGTCTGTGAGTTGTCCAGGATCTTTCAAGAGGTAAGTGAATTTTTTTTTTTTGAAAAAGTCAGCAAAAACAAAAGCTTTCACCAGCAAAGCAAAGTGCCGTCCCCAAAACCAATGTTGGAAAAATCATCATCATCATCATATCCGTTTTATAGTCCGTTGTCCTCTAAAGTAACAAAAAAGTACTGATATGAAGAAAACAATCAGGGTCATCTGAGTGAGCAACTCTTTCCAAAAAGGTGGCCATTCAGCTAGCCAAACTTAGCTTTAAATATTTAAATATATAAATACGTAAGGTAAAAACACTAATGAACCATTTACTAAAATAAGAGCAAAAGTTAACCACAATAGAGTAAAACAAGAAACAATGAAAAGAAAAAAGAAATACTGTCTTGGAATGGTCAGTAAATATAAAATTGATGTGGGGCTTAAACCAATTTAACTGGTACCCAACCTCGCCATCAGCTTCTACAATGGTTCCAAATATTTAAATAGTTGATTGATTCTCATAGTAAAGTCACTAAATAACATTTTTAGCCCACCATCTCTCTTGGTATACCAATCAGTGTGCCGTCATTGTCCTCCATTTTCAAAGATCCTATCTTCCAATCATATACATGTATGTACAGTTTTTAACTACCCTAAAGGGTCCTTGATTCGGAAAATGAAATATGTTCTATTCTATTCTATTCATGCTGAAAGTTGAAACAGCCACCTGACAACCACCTGACGTGCAGTCAGTTCTTACGTCCAGTTCAAAAAAGTGGGTGATCGGGCTACACGAATGATCTAATGATGGTTAAACATAGTTGAGCTTGTGCGTGAGAAAACCAACAATTTGGGTTCCGACCAGGTCCAACACAAACCAGCCTGTACATTCACAGAAGAAGACTAAAAGCTTGAAATTTCAGATTTAAGAAGAAGAAGGATTGTACTATCCGTGTAGCGAAAATAAAGGCGCTGATCAGCTTTTGCGGTTACCACAAAGCTGATCTGCGTCTTTGTTTTCGCCTATGCAAATCATTGGTTTTCTCATGCGATGGCTCAGTTATAACCTCATGGCATTTTTACAGACAGAAAAACATATAATGATTCTGTTACTGAGCATATTCACATTTTGTATTTCAGTTTTACTCGGGCATTAGTTCTACGTACATTCCATACCGACTGCTACATCTAGTCTGGAACAGTGCACGTCATCTTGCAGGTTATGAACAACAAGATGCTCACGAATTCCTCATAGCCGCCCTCGACCTACTACATCGACACTGTATAGGTATGAAATCCATAAAAATTTACATGAGAAAGAAATGAATCATTTTCAGATTGAGAAATTTGGGAGCATGGTAGTGGTTAGTGTGTCACACTTTGTATCAAGTTCCCCACTGGTGTCAGATCATGTCCGTGAACAAGACTCATTAACTTCCTATTGTACTGGTTTTGCACTGGGTCCTGTTGCATAAACTTAAGCTGCCATTAACTTCAATAACTCTCTTAGTGAAGATGGCATTAATTTTCTGCAGCATAAAACAATTTTAAGGCACCTCCTGAGCTACATTAGCAAATGTCAGCTTCAAGTTGGTGCTAATGTCGAATTTCATAGACAATAAAATTGAATAATGCAACAGATGTAAAGCTGTCATTTAGTTTAGCGGGACTTTTACCTACAATTAAGAGTTTAATAGAGTTTTATGCAACAGGGCCCAGGAAAGCGTTGGCTACATTCCAACATGAAAAATTGTTTTAGTACCGAGAGGTTTAACCACAAATTCAAAAAATGACAACTTGAACATAATCCTAATTAGAATAAATGAGCATGTGCGTGACAAAACCAACAATTTGCATTTCCGAACAGGTCCGACACAAAACGGCGTGTACAGTCACAGAAGCAGGCTAGAAACTTGAAATTACGGATTTAAGAGGAAGAGGGATTTTACTATCCGTGTAGCGAAAACAAAGGCGGTTACCGCGAAGCTGGTCTGTGCCTTTGTTTTTGCATATGCAAATTGTTGTTTTTGTAATGCGAAGGCTCAAATAATATGTATTTATATCTTTCTTACACCCGTTTTGGTCTTCCTGGTACATGTACTTAGATACTGTTAATATTAGTTGTTGAAGTATGTTTCAGTGTAGGGTGTAGGTTTGAGCCCAGTGGGGACATGTGAGATAAGCTTGAGTTTTTCTCAGGGTGCTCCTGTCCCATCAACTGATTTGCCCATCTCATACGAGTCAGTGAAATAGGCTTGAAAGGGTCCTAAAACTTAATCAAAATAGAAATAAATGGCTCTTATTTTCTTTTCACAGCTGGTTCTAATGGTCGAAGTAGTGGTAATCCGCACAACTGTAGCTGTATAATAGACCAAATATTTACCGGGGGATTACAGTCGGACGTTACCTGTCAACAGTGCAAGTAAGTATAGACCAAATATTTACCAGGGGACTACAGTGGGACGTTACCTGTCAACAGTGCAAGTAAGTATAGATCAAATATTTACCAGGGGACTACAGTCAGACATACCTGTCAACAGTGCAAGGTAGTATAGACCAACTATTTACCAGGGGACTACAGTCAGACATAACCCGTCAACAGTGCAAGTAAGTATAGATCAAATATTTACCAGGGGACTACAGTCAGACATACCTGTCAACAGTGCAAGTAAGTATAGACCAAATATTTACAAGGGGACTACAGTCAGACGTTACCTGTCAACAATGCAAGTAACTATAGACCAAATATTTACCAGGGGATTACAGTCAGACGTTACCTGTCAACAGTGCAAGTAAGTATAGACCAAATATTTACCGGGTTCTTACAGTGGGACGTTACCTGTCAACAGTGCAAGCAAGTATAGACTAAATAATTACTGGGGGACTATAGTGGGACGTTACCTGTCAACGGTGCAAGTTAGTATAGACTAAATATTTACTGGGGGTCTACAGTCAGACGTTACCTGTCAACAATGCAAGTAAGTATAGACCAAATATTTACCAGGGGATTACAGTCAGACGTTACCTGTCAACAGTGCAAGTAAGTATAGACCAAATATTTACCAGGGGGACTACAGTCGGACGTTACCTGTCAACAGTGCAAGCAAGTATAGACTAAATAATTACTGGGGGACTACAGTGAGACATTACCTGTCAACATTGCAAGTAAGTATAGACCAAATATTTACCAGGGGGACTACAGTGGGACGTTACCTGTCAACAGTGCAAGTAAGTATAGACCAAACATTTACAGGGGGATTACAGTCGGATGTTACCTGTCAACAGTGCAAGTAAGTATAGACTAAATATTTACTGGGGGACTACAGTGAGACATTACCTGTCAACATTGCAAGTAAGTATAGACCAAATATTTAACGGGGGACTACAGTGGGACGTTACCTATCAACAGTGCAAGTAAGTATAGACCAAATATTTACCAGGGGACTACAGTGGGACGTTACCTGTAAAACAGTACAAGTAAGTATAGACCAAATATTTACCGGGGGACTACAGTCAGACATTACCTGTCAACAATGCAAGTAAGTATAGACCAAATATTTACGGGGGGACTACAGTCAGATGTTACCTGTCAACAGTGCAAGTAAGTATAGACCAAATATTTACCAGGGGACTATAGTGGGATATTACCTGTCAACAGTGCAAGTAAGTTTAGACCAAATATTTGCAGGGGGACTACAGTCGGACGCTACCTGTCAACAGTGCAACTAAGTACATGTATAGACCAGGGGACTCCAATTGGACGTTACCTGTCAGCAGTGCAAGTAAGTATAGACCAAATATTTACCAGGGGACTACAGTGGGAAGTTACCTGTCAACAGTGCAAGTAAGACATAATGGGAATACCTGCTTTCTGAGTATGTGAAAACAAAGCCACACTGACAGATCAGCTGCTCATTTTCTGCGCAACTAGCCATTTTCACGGTAGGTAACCAAAACGGATCCTTTCAGAGGAAATATGCGTTTCCCGTTCCTTTCGGAGGAAGGGACGGTTCCTTTCAGAGGAAATTGGTAGACGAAGACTTTTAGACGCTAGAAACATAATCAACCGTTGGGTGATATCCTCAGATAAATAGTCCACGTAATGCACAACAAAATGAATTTGGTAGCTGAAGCGAAAATTCGCAATGTGCTTCTTTGTTTTCGCCGTTTTAACTGAAATAAGTACCATTCTTTAAGAATGCGACAGTACAGGCTGCACTCAAAACCGCTTTTTTAATCGCAAATGAAGATATTTGCAACGAAATGTCTTCGAAATACAATATGAAATATATTTTTTGTACTACCACACAGTAAAACCCAATCAAAATACACTAATTCGCTCACAAAAAGTAAAATATTAACTATCACCAGAAAGTCATGTAGAAACGGATCCTTTCGGAGCACACCTGAAGTTGTATTTTTTGGGCACCGGCTGTGATCAGAGTATCTGGCACCGGATCCTTTGGGAGAAATTTTACCACTAAAGCATATCTTGATGTCATATTGACTAGCTATTCTTGTCTGTAAGATCTTTTATAGCCACTGATACCGTCATTCCATTCAAGTTGCCGCAAAATCCTAAATGCGCCAATCAAGGAGAAAACAAATCATTTGTGTGATTTGTGTGTAGACACCTACAATCCAGCAATACCGTCCAGTGGGTCCCTAAGGCATGCTCCACGAAAGGCTTGACCAAAACCATGAAATGGTAGAATTACTTCCTTGTGTACCGAAAAATAAACATTTAAGGGGCTGTGCTTTTAGTCTTATTGCCATATTTTCTAGTTGCACTGTCTAGCAAACCTGCACTTCGTGACCTCGCTCCTTTAGTTGCATTTAAACAAAAGTCGAACCGATTGTGGATTTTGTAACTTTACCTGTAGCTGCATTATTTTCGTGTTAATCGTGTGGTTTTTTTTATTATTATTTTAGCAGCAGCAAAAAACTTCCAGTAAAAACATTAAATAGCCTACAAAACTAGTAAAATCAAACGATTTTCGGCTTTGAGTCGCTAATTCTACTATTGTTTCCCCTGATCTATTTATAGACATATGCAGTTCCTGGACCTTGTTTATTTACTTCTTGTCCTTAAAGTTTACAAATAAAAACTCGGAATGCTTACGTATTAAAAAGAATTTGGAGTAATGAAAATATCATAAAGTGTTCTTTTTTCCGACCTTATTTTTGACAAACTAGCAGAAACACTCTTAATTTTACACGTCTAAGTTATTTACAGTACATAGTTGTAGTGCCAAATATTTTGTTACCCGTCATCATTTTCGGTGATTGAAAGAATAGTAACCGTCTGAAGTGGTATCATCATGTGAAGGTAATGCATGTAAGCACATTTCCTCCTGAAGGATCCATAGCCTCAGCTCCGAAAGGATCCTGTGTCTGTCTCCTTGAGGAACCGTTACCACCAACAGAAGTTGTTTTTCACGTTTATTTATCAAGTACAAGTATATTACCACTTTATTCATTTAATTTCAGATTGGCAAATACAATATCTAGGGACAAGAAGTGCTAAAACGTTTTGATCAATGACATTTTCCCAAATATTTAAGGGTTTTCGCCTGCCTGTCGTCACAAAAAGCAGTTCTCGGCCAACATTTTTATCTCCAAAACAATTACGAAATGGTTGTGCACATAAAGAAAGCGCTGAGATTGTACCTTGATTACAACGTCATTACGTGCACACACGTTTTGCACTTATTGTTCACGATAAACCTCAAAAAATCGTTTCTCTAAACACAACGAGGACGATATTGACGATTTCCTCTGAAAGGAACCGTCCCTTCATCCGAAAGGAACCGGCAACGCACATTTCCTCTGAAAGGATCCGTTTTGGTTACCTACCGTGATTTTTGGATATAAAGTAAAATCCTTTTACATTCAACGAATAGCGAAGACTTCTTGACAGTCAGCCTCTATGATCTGAAATGAACCTCATCCTTTGTAAAACAGTTTGAGTAGCATGGTGACCTATAAATAGTGTGGGACTCTAGATAGAGAGGTCCTGGATTTGAGCCTCTTGAGCAAGACATTAACTTTTCCAAATACTGACTGATATTGAATGTTGATTAAAATATGTCATTTCTGGACAATGTGTTACCTTGTCAATGAATTTTACTTGAAATGAAATTGCATATTAACATTTCTTTGGTAGTTTATAGTTAGTAGATTAATGTTAAGTATTTAAAATTTTGGCAATTATTTTTATTAGCTACCTGAGCCGTTAGGCTCACAAGGTGAGCTTATAGGATGGCCATGATCCGTCGTCCGTCAGTCGTCCGTCCGTCGTCGTCCACCATTTTCAAAGATCTTCTTCTCTGAAACCGCTTGGCCAATCAAAGCCAAATTTTATATGAAGCATCTATAGAAAGGGGGAACCAATGTGTTTATAAATAATCCAGGTCACATGACCAAGATGGCCGCCATGTCCATATATGGTAAAAACCCTTCAAAATTCTTCTTCTCCGGAACCACTGGACCGATTTCAACGAAACATGGCATGAAACATCAGGGACTAGAGTACTACAATGTGTTTATAAATTATGACCTTTGGATGACCTTGACCTATTGTACGGCAAGGTCAACATAGGTCGCCCATGCATTTGAATGGGGAAAATGTTGAAATGTCATTTGAAAGGCAAATCTTGCAGGAAATGGGCAAATGGACTGAAGGTAGG
Source organism: Rugalucina vietnamica (assembly GCA_964017185.1). Classification (NCBI taxonomy): domain Eukaryota; kingdom Metazoa; phylum Mollusca; class Bivalvia; order Lucinida; family Lucinidae; genus Rugalucina; species Rugalucina vietnamica. The sequence continues at coordinate 82,928,896 of OZ024871.1, read as the reverse complement.
TAAATTCTGAAAAACAAATTGGACCCCAGGGGTTGGTCTGCCCCCACCCGGGGGCAATATACATGTATATTACAAAAATATTCAAAGATCTTCTTCTCTGAAACCACTTGGCCAATCAAAGCCCAATTTTATAGGAAGCATCTATGGGAAGGGGGAATCAAAGTGTTTATAAATAATCCAGGTCACATGACCAAGATGGCCGCCATGCCCATATATGTAAAAACCCTTTAAAATTCTTCTTCTCCGGAACCACTGGACTGATTTCAACGAAACTTGGCATAAAGCATCAGGGACTAGAGTACTACAATGTGTTTATAAATTATGACCTTTGGATGACCTTGACCTATTTTATGGCAAGGTCAACATAGGTCGCCCATGCATTTGAATGGGGAAAATTGTTAAAATGTCATTTGAAAGGCAAATCTTGCAGGAAATGGGCAAATGGACTGAAGGTAGGTAATTCTGAAAAAAAATTGGACCCCAGGGGTTGGTCTGCCCCCACCCCAGGGCAATATACATGTATATTACAAAAATATTCAAAGATCTTCTTCTCTGAAACCACTTGGCCAATCGAAGCCCAATTTTATAGGAAGCATTTATGGGAAGAGGGAATCAATGTGTTAATAAATAATCCAGGTCACATGACCAAGATGGCCGCCATGCCCATATATGGTAAAACCCTTTAAAATTCTTCTTCTCCTGAACCAATGGACCGATTTGAACGAAACATGGCAGGAAGCATCAGGGACTAGAGTACTACAATGTGTTTATGAATCATGACCTTTGGATGACCTTGACCTATTTTACAGCAAGGTCAACATAGGTCGCCAATGCATTTGAATGGGGAAAACTTTTAAAATGTCATTTAAAGTGAAAGTCTTGCAGGAAATGGGCAGTAGGACTGAATATTAATGATTCTGAAAAAAATTGGACCCCAGGGGCTCATTTGCCCCAGCCCTGGGGCATTATACATGTATATTACCATAATATTTAAACATCTTGTCCTGTGAAACCGCATGGCCAATCAAAGCCAAATTTCATGTGAATCATCTATAGAATGGGGGAATCAATGTGTATGTAAATAATCAAGGTCACATGACCAAGATGACCGCCATGCCCATATATGGTATAAACCCTTCAAAAATCTCCGGAACCGGTGGACCGATTTCGAAGAAACTTTGCATGAAGCATCAATGACTTAAGTACTACAATGTATGTATAAATGATGACCCTGTGATGACCTTGGCCTATTTTATGGCAAGGTCAACATGGGCTGCCTATGTATTTGAATGGGTAACCGTAAACTGTTAAAATGTAATTTGAAGGGAAAAACTTGTATGGACAGTATATTGATTAATCTGAAAAAAAAATGGCCCAAGGGCTTCATCTGCCCCTATACTGCCAGGGACTATTTTCTATAACATTCGTATATACAGCAGATCTCAGGTGAGCGTTTACAGGACCATTGGTCCTCTGGTTTTCAGTAATGTGTCAACTACAATTGATCCTATATGGGACATATCGTTAGATCTGGGGCCTGGGTTACCTGCTCTTACCAACAATGGCTCAAATCATTCACCGGGTATAGGTGAGTCAATGTACTTTGTCTTATTATAATTGAGAGGCCACACCAGAGAAACAACAATCTGCTTTTGCGGAAAGAAAGATGATGATCGGCTGTGCAGTAAATTAACAGCTGATTAGCGCCTTTGTTTTTGCTCCATAGATAGTACAATGCATCTTTTTACAAACTTCAAATTCTCGTGCTTCTAACTATTTTCTGTGGCTGTACAAGTTGGTTTGTGTCTGACCTGGTAGGTAACCGAGATTGTTGTTTTTTTCTCATGTGAAGGCCCATATTACATAATACAATTACTTCAGTAATGTGTCAAGTATCAAATACCCTGTCTTGGATAAATCACCAGATTGAGGCCCTGGCTTTTCTGCCATTAACCAAAATTGGAATGGCTCAAATTATTTATGAGGTATAGACGAGTAGTAGCTCTTGCACCTACTTGCCACGGAAAATTCCATCACAAAAACATGTCCATGCAGTGTATACCCCCTTTGAACCCTACTTTTATATAGTAAAACGGGGGTATGCAGGGGTATACCTATTTTTCTTATTTTTGCTACAAAACATAGATTGTGGGTACTCGTTAGAACCGCCTCACCGAGGCGGTTCTAACATGTACCCACAATCTATGTTTTGAGCAAAAGTAAGAAAAATATCAAAATTTTTCAGCTGAAAATTTCCAATTTTTTAGCTCGACTGCACGAAGTGCATAGAGCTATTGCTGTCACCTCGGTCGTCCACGTTCCCGTTCCCGTTACCGTTCCCGTTCCCGTGCGCGTCACACTTGCGTTAAAGTTTTCTAGAAGTCCATATCTTGACAACCACTCATCAGAAAGCATTCATACTTGGACCATAGATACCCTGTAGGGTTAGCTTTCATTCCATGGCATCGGGCCCCTGGGTCCAGGCCAGGGGGTGGGGCTGGAGGTTAAAATCTAGAACACCTTCAAAAATGGCAATTCTTGTGTTAAAGTTTTCTAGAAGTCCATATCTTGACAACCACTCATGAGAAAGCATTGATACTTGGGCCATTGACACCCTGTAGGGTCGGCTTTCATTCCATGGCATCAGATTCCTGGGTCCATGCCAGGGGGTGGGGCCAGAGGTTAAAATCTAGAACACCATTAATAATAATGGCTTTTCTGTGATATAGTATTCTAGAAGTCTATATCTTGAAAACTTTTTATCAGAGGGCTTTCATACTTGGACCATAGGTACCCTGTAGGGTTGAGTTTCATTTCATGGCATCGGATCTCTGGGTCCATGCCTGGGGGGTGGGGCTGGAGGTTAAAAACTAGAACACTGTAAAAATAGATGTACTGCTGTGCAACTTTTACAAGGAGTCCATATCTTGACAACAACTTATTATAAAGCATTCATACTTAATACACTTTAGGTTCCATGACATCGGACCTCTGGGTCGGAGTCAGGGGGGCGGGGCTAGAGGTCAAAATCTAGAACTCCCCGAATTTTTTTTCTTTTTATTTCTTAATAGAAACAACTTAGGAAGATGGTTGGTCATTCATCTTTTGACTTTGTGACACTGACTTGTGTGTCATGACGGTAAGGGTCGTTTGACCTACTTTCCATGGTTCAGTGATTTTGCCTTATATCTTGACACTCAATTAGTATATTTTCTTACTTCTTTCAGATTATGAGCGAGTACGACCAGGCCTTTGACCCCAATATACTTATAGGTCACTGTGACCTAATTTCACGGTTCAGTGATTTTGCCTTATATCTTGACACTCAATTAGTATATTTTCATACTTTTTTCAGATTATGAGTGAGTATGACCAGACCTTTGAATATACTTATAGGTCACTGTGACCTAACTTCACGGTTCAGTGATTTTGCCTTATATCTCGGTACTCAAATGGTTTGTGAACAAACTTCTTTCAAAGTATGTTTGCGTATGACAAGACCTTTGACCCTGAAGTAGTCCTAGGTCACTGTGACCTAATTTCACGGTTCAGTGATTTTGCCTTATATCTTGACACTCAATTAGTATATTTTCATACTTTTTTCAGATTATGAGTGAGTATGACCAGACCTTTGACCCCAATATACTTATAGGTCACTGTGACCTAATTTCACGGTTCAGTGACTTTGCCATATCTCAGCACTCAAGTGGTTTATGAACATACTTCTTTCACACTATGTTTGTGTATGACAAGACCTTTGACCCTAAAGTAGTCCTAGGTCACTGTGACCTAATTTCACAGTTCAGTGATTTTCCTTTATATCTCAGCACTCAATTGGTATATGGACATACTTCTTGCACGATATGTATGAGTATGACAAGACCTTTGACCGTAAAGTATTCCTGGGTCACTGTGACCTAATTTCATGGTTCAGTGATTTTGCCTTATATCTCGACACTCAGTCGGTATTTTTTCATACTTCTTTCTGATTATGAATGAGTATGACCAGACCTTTAACCCAAACATACTTATAGGTCACTATGACCTAATATCATGGTTCAGTGATTTTGCTTTATATCTCAACACTGAATGGGTATATGATCATATTTCTTTCACATTATGAGTAAGTATCACTAGACCTTATAGGGTCAGTGTGACCTTATTTCACGGTTCATTGATTTTGCCTTGTGTCTTGGCACTCAGTTGGTATATGAACACACTTCTTTCACAATATGAGTGAGACCTCTAAATCTTAGGTAGTTATAGTTAACTTTCATAGTTCAGTGATTTTGCCTTATTGCAGCAAGGCAAAAAGATGTATGAGCATAATGCTTTGGGTTACTGGTCGGGTTTGACCTTATGTTTGACAAAGGTCAGAAGCAGTCGAGCACGCTGTCCTGCGACAGCTCTTATTAAACAAAGAAAATCTCTGTTTATCGCATGGGCAAGTTTTCGTAATGAATGTGTCCTTTAAAAATGACGGAAATGTGAAGTAGTAGTGGTAGGGGAGCACTGTGGCGTAAAGGTAGAGTATCAGACTGAATGGAGAGGTCCCGAGTTTGATACCCACTGGCGGCACTGTGTTTTATTCTTGAGCAAGACGCAGTAACTCCCCAGAGCACTGATAAATACCCAGGAAATGGTGGCTGTGTCCTGACATGACTGGAAAATTGTTGACTGGGACGTTAAACCGCAATACAAACCAACTTTGTGCATTTGGTTCAATTAATGAGGATATGCGCATTATCACAGTCAACTCATTATATTGGTATGAAAATATAATTTATGATGTGTTAGGAAGTGGTTCACTCAGTGATTCTGTTGTGTACCTTCAACATTAACATTTTAGTTATCTATCACCAAATTCACTCCTCAGTTTATTCACAGGCGCTTGAAGTTATGTTAGTGACCCAAAAATCATCTAATTGATGGTGACATATGTTTGTTATACCATGAGCATAATACGATATAGGACTTCAAGCACCTGTGGTTTATTCAACGATATTGCTTTCTTATCGTAATTATGTCACTATCAGGAAATTGTCGTCGGGTTCTTCAAGGGGACAACGGAACCGATTCCAAGAAAAAGGGAAATAACGACAAAGTCACCAATGGTACACGACCACTAGGCTTGCCGTTTTACATATATTTGATTTTGCATCAGCTAACAGTTGAATTTCTGACATCTTGTCATGAGAAAATCTGTCTTCTTAATGATCTACATTATTAATTAATAAATAATCATTGTATTTTTAGAACTTGCCTGTACAGTTTAACTTCTCGGTATACTGAGAAATTACTTGCATTTCTATATCAAAATTTTGAATGCCATCTGGACTGTATGTCAAGCTGTGAATTGTCTTACTTGTGGAAAACTGAGACAGATTCTTTCATGACATGGCGGCAATTATTAATAATTTAACACCAGAGCCTCTTTATACCCCCTACCACCACCAGCACTCACATACAGTTATGTATCTTTTTTGCTATTTGGTGGCAAACATTTTTTTTTATATTTAGTATTTGAACAGTTTACGAAGGTGTTTTTGCAACAGTGAAACCAAGCAAATACATTTATTTCCTATAACACTGGTAAAGTACCTAGGAGGCATTGGCTCCGTCCTGACATGACTGAAAAATTGTTGACTAGGACAAATGAAAGAGAATCAAATTTTTTAAAAAATCACACAAACTTTCAATATCATTACGATTGAAGCACTTGTTAAGTTTCCAGAAGTTTAGAATTTTTCCATTGTTAAAACTTGAATATACTAAAAACAACAGGAAAGTTGTTTGAAAAAAAAACAAAAAGGATTGTCAATTGAATGATTTGAAAAAGGTGTCATTCTGTAAAGGAAGATGTTTTTTTTGTCAACCACATTTAGCTTATCCTCACTACATGTAGAGGCTATGGTGTGCTAGTTGTTTATGCATCAGTCAAAAGAGCTGCTATAAAGCTTCCTTAATTTTTGCTTTAAGAGTAGATGTTGAATATCTAGTGTACCAGTGAAGTGTTGTTGATAAATATAAAAACTGAATTTGAAAAAAAGATTAAAAAAAACCCCACACAACATTGGAACTGATTAATCTTACATGTGCCAAATATTTATGAAGAGTGATATACATTAAAGTTGTAAATTTTAAATTTTTATTCATATTTATCACTTCATCCTACTCGATTGGCTGGGATTAGTTGTTATGGCTTGAAAATTTTACTGAGGCTTCATTTGAATTATTGATTGCCATGTAATAAGGAAATGATTGTTTTGAGTTTGAAATGTGTATTCAGTGTATATTATATGTGCTTTAACGAAACAAAGACTGGCGTGAACTTTATCCCTGACATTGAAAAAATGATAAATGCCCCCCTCCCCCAAGATATGGTCCCAATACCTATAATTCTTTGTTTGTTGTTCTAAGAGAGTTCTGTATGTATGTTTTGGTTTGTTTGATTGTGAATGTGTGTCAGCTTTTGTTTGTCTTTATTGCCATTTTGAATGTTTTATTAAGGCCAGCTTTGTTGCCGTGAGTTGAGAACGGCTGTCCCTATGCTGTATGCCTTGTTTTGTTTCTGTGCTGTTTTTTATGTCAGCTATTTTTAAGAAAAATAATGCCAAATTGCATTCCAGATGTAGTGCATTTGAAAAAGACCTTAAAAGTTGATATTAGAGCGACACGCCAAAGGATTCCAAGTCGCCCTCAACTGTGTAGCAAAAAAATGGATCTAATTTTAGATTTCAAGATAAGGATGTACATATGTAATAGGATCTTAAAGGGACTTTAATATCTACTTTGCAGTTTTTTTAAAAATTGCATAGCCAAATAAAAAATAAAAGTTGAATACTTTTGATTGAAAGCCCTATCACTGATGCTTTATACTGTCACTGGTTTTTATTACTAATCAACTTTATTGGTTCCATACTAATATGCTTATTTTATTTAACAGGTTTTAACTCAGTTGATTAATATAACATTAAAAGTCTATGAAAACTAGGGCTGGCTAATCGCAGCCACACCCCAGGGCAGGGGTCATTAGCTACCCTACAAGTAAAACTGTGCAGATCAGGTGAACGTTTACAGGACCATTGGTCCTCCGGTCATAGTATAAGTACCTGATTGTTAATTTAGTTTTTTCCCACCTTGGTGTTTGGAGTGGGAATCTCTTTCTGATTGTGCCTTTTCCTGATCATTGCCTACTTTTACCTTAAAACTAGTTGTGTAAGGCTGGATTGTGTCATTTCAACACCCTTTGCCTTTTATACATAACAAACTTTACAAAACTGGAAGTCAGAATTAAGATAATATGGTGAATATTTACCTTCTAAGCAAATAAAGAGTGTAAAAAATATAATAATAAGTAATCGATTATTTAGAAAGCAATACTTGTATCAATAATCATTTTACTGGATAATAAAACGTAAAACTGAGTTCCTTTAAGAGAAGGGTTAAGAGAAGGGAAAACATTAATGAGAAAGGGGATGGGCCGTACCGCGGTTTCGGCTACTCCAGCCTCATCAGTGACCCTATAAATCTGGCAACATAGAGCCACAGACAATTTCTGCAATTTTACTAATTTCAACTGGAATGTCAATACATAGACAGGTAAATCAAAATAGAGCCAAATGATCAAAAATTGTTTAGATTTATGTATCTAAACTGAGCACAAATTTCTGATTTCTCAGAACATTATCACTGATCTCAAAGGACCAAAAGGAAAACAATCGATTAATGGATTAACAGATTAATTGTGCCAGCCCTAATTTAAATAATTTTTTGTAGTTAAACCAAGAAAATGATAGAATACACACCAACCTGTATATAACAAGATTCAGTATCACAGTATTGATCAGTTACCAGGAATGTCCCCAACCTACAAGTTATGTTGGTTGGTTGGTTGATTGGGGTTTAACGTCCCACCAACAGCTAAGGTCATATGGAGACGGGACCTCGGTTTATAGTCCCATCAGACGGACTGGAGAAGCCTGGGATCGAACCTGCGACCCCTGGTTTACAAGGCGAGTGACATAACCACTGCACCACGGAGGCTTCTCTACAAGTTATGTAAAGCCGTTCTAGTATATATGTATACAGAAAAATAGAGATTTTAATAAAGTTTAACCTTAACAACTTGTGAAGTTCAGAAAAATAGTATTAATGTTACTAAGAGCTATTTGAGCCACCTCATGAGAAAACCAGCAATCTGCATATTCAAAAACAAAAACGCAGAACCACGAAGCAGGTAAGCGCCTTTGTTTTTGCTGCACGTTTAGTACAGTTCCTCTTCTTCTTAAATCCAAAATTTCAAGCTTCTAGCCTGCTTCTTTGACTGTACAGCCTGATTTGTGTCGGACCGGTTAGGAAACCACATTGTTGGTTTTCTCACGAGACGGCTCATTTATGAGCTATAATTAAGATTATAATGCCATCAGTAGGAAAGGAAAATGTTAGTAATTTGAGCCTGTGCGTGAGAAAACAAACAATTTGGGTTCCGACCAGGTCTGACACAAACTGGGCTGTACATTCACAGACAATGGCTAGAGGCGGGAAATTTGGGGTTTAGAAAGTAGAGGAATTGATCTCTTGATCATCTTCGCAGTTACTGAGAAGTCGATCTGCGCCTTTGTTTTCGCCTATGATGATTGTTGGTTTTCCCATGCGGCGGCTCATTTCAAAAAAGAAGAGCCTACAAAACTGTTTAAATAAAACATTGTTCTCTTTCATTCATTTTTAAGTACATATCCAAATCTGAGATTTAAAAATAAATATGGGTGAAAAAAGTGAAATTGATAATATAATTTTGTATGTTATGCATAATGATACTTTGGACAGTATTTTGTGTGTACTCGTGTAACAATTTATTATTTCTCACAGATTTTTCATGAAGAAGCTTGTATGTAAAAAAATTTCTTCCAACTTGTTCAGACGCAAGGAAAGATTGTCCGAGTTTGATTTAGATATATCCTGATTCAGTCTAACTAATCTGTTTTTTCTTTTTTCACAGGTTATACCAATAGTCCTGGGAATTATGATCCTACCTCACTACTCGATTGTTTGAAAAGGTAAACTTTTACTCTCGGTTTGTTTTCGCTACCTTTAAATCAGAAAATACACTGACCGGTGTGTTGGTTTACACATTAACTCTTTTTATACCCCGCCACTTTGAAAAAGTGCGGGGTATTATGTTATACCCTCCGCAAAAAATTTGCGTTCGAGTGTCCGTCCGTCCGTCCGTCTGTCCGTCCGTCCGTCCGTCCGTCAGCGCTTCGTTTCCGGGCTCTATCTTGAGCATTTATGGACCAATTTTCTTCAAACTTTGTATAGAAGTTCATATCAGGAAGGAGTGGTTTGGGATTGAAGATGGGTAAATTTCATCAAATAAGCACAGAGTTATGGCCCTTGATTTACGTTAAAATTTTGTTTCCGGGCTCTATCTTGAGCAATTATTGACCAGTTTTCTTCAAATTTTGCATAGGAGTTCATATCAGGAAGGAGTGGTTTGGGATTGAAGATGGGTAAATTTCGTCAAATAAGTACAGAGTTATGGCCCTTGATTTACTTTAAAATTTTGTTTCCGGGCTCGTTCTTGCGCATTTATTGACCAATTTTCTTCAAATTTTTATAGGAGTTCATACAAAGAAGGAGTGGCGTGGGATTCAAGATGGGTGAATTTCGTCAAATAAATACGGAGTTATGGCTCTTGATTTACATTAAATTTGGTTTCCGGTCTCTGTCTAGAACATTTATTGACCAATTTTCTTCAAACTTTGTATAGGAGTTCATATGATGAACAAGTGGTATGGTATAGAAGATGGGTAAATTTTATCAAATACATACAGAGTTATTGCCCTTGATTTACGTTAAAATTTTGTTTCCGGGCTCTATCTTGAGCATATATTGACCAATTGTCTTCAAACTATATATAGGAGTTGATATCAGGAAGGAGTGGTTTTGGATTGAAGTTTGGTAAATTTTGTCAAATAAGTACAGACTTACAGCCCTTGATTTGCTAAAATTTAGTTTCTGCTCTCTATCTTGAGCATTTATTGACCAATTTTCTTCAAACTTTATATTGGTGTTTATATTAGGAAGGAGTGGTTTGAGATTGAAGATGGGTACATTTTGTGAAATAAGCCCTTGATTTACAAGTACACTAAACATTTGTTTCTGGGCTCTATCTTAAGCATTTTTAGATCAATTTTCTTAAATCTTTGTAAAGGAGTTCATATCTGGAATGGATGGTGTGGTATTGTAGGTGGGTAAATTTTGTCAAATAAGTACAAAGTTATGGTCCTTGGTTTTGCCATAATTTTGAAACACAGTTTCCAATCAATGTCATCAAGATATTCTACGGGTTTGTACTAAAATAAATTTGCGTGGCGGGGTATCAAGCTTGCCTGCAGCGCTTTTATTTAATATAGTATTGTTTAACTCATTTAAGCCTGGCGTCCCTTTCATGAGACATAGGCAAACAGCATAGCCCCAGATGTGACGCCGCTCACATCTGGAGCTATTCTGTTTGCTTGGAGTAATTTCATCGAAAAATGAGAAAAAAATTAAAAATCACTCCTAACATGTCTTAAAATGAAAGTGGACTCACCCAATTGATAAAATCCATTCTTCAAGTATGGGTTAAGTCGCTTTGTCCTGATATGACTGAAAAACTGTTGACTTTCATGTTAAACAATAGAAACAAACATTAATCTACTGTTTGGTATTCGTTAAGCATTTATTAAAACATTATCAGGTGGAAAAAAATAAACAGAACTGTTTTAGTGGCACTGTTTCAGATGAAAAACTTTCAATAAAACTTAAAAAAAAAAATAATAATAATAATGGAGGTTCCTAGGAGCATTTCTATTTGAACCGCCGCATGGGAAAACCAACAATCTGCATAGGCGAAAACAAAGGCGCAGATCAGCTTTGCAGTAACTGCGAAGCTGATCAGCGCCTTTGTTTTTGCTACACTGATAGTACAATTTCTCTACTTTCTAAATTCAACCATCTAACCATCTTCTGTGATTGTACAACCCAGTTTGTGTCATACCTGCCAGGTCGGAACCCAAATTGTTGGTTTTCTCACACATAGGCTCATTTTAGGTTTACGAAACCTGAGCACCTGGGAAGTTCGGCGAAGATTAAGTGTAGTAGTTGCCATAGTTACCAAGAATCTACCAAACAGCTCACTATGAAGAAATTACCAATAGTTGCGTGCTTTCATCTCAAGGTGAGAAAATGATAGAAATGTAATCAGAGGACCAGATAAAGGAGACTTAAAAAGTATTAGATGACTCATGTAATTTATGATCATTAAGAGATAATTTTGCTCATTTCTGTATAAAATCCTATGTTCTAGGTGGTTATTAGAATCACCTTGGGGTAGCATGCTGGCATAGTGGTAAACGAATCAAGAGTTCTTAGGCAGCTCCGACTTGTGTCCTTGAGCAAGACACATTAATTTCTAAAAGTAATGGTCAATTAAAACCCAGGCCTCGAGGTTATAAAGCTTTTTTCAAGCTCAGTTCAGCTGAGCATGAAATTTCAACTGTTCATAAATGAAAAATAGCCCAAATTAATTGAAATTTCATGTTTAGATCACCAAAGCCTGTAATTTATCCTGCTTATAAATGTTAAAATGCCAACAATTGTTGGCATTTTAACATTTATGAGCTGGATAAATTTTAATTTCACCTGAGCTGAGCACGAAAAAAGTTTTATAACCTCAGAACCAGGAAATGGTGGCCCCTTCCACACATGATTGAAATGTCAAACCTCAGCACAAACTTGTGGTAAGGTTCCTGCCAGTCTACTTAGATCTCATAATTACAATGATACCAGATATTTGCTTAACAACAGCATTGTCTGTTATTGTTGTCTAACAATACTAGTCAGAAAAAAACAAACTTTAAAGATATTGGCACAAGATGACTTCGACCTACATAAGTTCACATTGTTCAATGTTGTGCTTTTTTGACTGAGCCTGTGATGGAAAGAGAATATTCATCTTATTAGCCGTGAGGGTAGAAAACCGTCTTCGGGGCTTCCAACCAGATCCGACAGAAACCGGCCTGTACAGTATCAGAAAAAGGGTTAAAGTTTCAAATTTTGGGATAAAGGTTGAGGAGGAATGTACTGTCTGTGTAGGGAAAACAAAAGGCGCTGATCAGCTGTGCAGTTACTGCACAGATGATCTGCATCTTTGTTTTTGCATAGGCCAAAATCCGGTTTTCTCACGATGCGGCTCATCATTGTTGATTGAATAGATGACTAAAGGAGCCTCGTGCAAGTATTCAGTCAACAAAATATGAGTATTCCTAACAATTTATGTTTGGAACTACTTAATGAGTCTCAGAATTTTTATGTGCCATTCCCTCCCCCACAGAGACGAACAAGCTGAATTCTGAAAGCAATATGCCCTTCAAACTTTTTCCAAAATTGGGGGCATAAAAAGGCACAAAAAACATCCTACAGATTGATAAATATCTCATACGAATAAATAAAGCTAAAATGTAAATAGAAGTACCTATACAAATATAAATCAAAATATTTAATAAATATTTAGTCCGGCAAAATAGCCTATAAATCCAATATCGGGTCCGGTAAAATAGCTACTGCCTTACATAAAAATGGTGTTGTATCTTAATTGAATCACCATGTTGTTTCTTGACTCTACTTTCAGCGTTTTGAGCATTCTACGGGTTACCATAAGAAGATCTCAACGTACGTGTCTTTCCCCGAGGAGCTGGATATGACGCCATTCATGTCGTCGTCACGGGACACGAATAATGGCTACTACAGACATGCTCCTCAAGACTCTACCATTGGGCTTTCATGTAAAAATAAGTAAGTATTCAGACAAGATAGAAGCGGCCCTCGTGGCCGAGCGGTTAAGAGCGCTGTTTCTTAATCACTTGATTATCTCACTGCTGTGTCTGGTGCGGGCTTGAGCCCCGCACTGGCCACATATGAGACAAGCCAAGTTCTGCTTGCAGGTGTGCCATCGGTGTTTTTTCTGGGGGTTCTCCCATTTTCGCCTACCTACTGATTGGCCTGTCTCATATGAGGTGAAATAATCTTGAAAGGGATGTGAAACTGAATAAAAAAATAAAATAAAAAGATGAGATAGACATCGCCTTTCATGTAATTTTGGGGGGCATAGTGTTCTTTTTGTAGTCTCTGAATCAAGAGGTCCTGGGTTCCGACTTATTACATACGTAACACGCCCATGTAATATATAGGTTATTCATTAGTTGAAAAAACTGAAAATTTTCAGCAGAAAATCATTGATATTTTTCTTATTTTTGCTCAAAACATAGATTGTGGGTACAGGTTAGAACCGCCTTGCGGAGGCGGTTCTAACGAGTAACCACAATCTAACGAGTAACCACAATCTAACGAGTAACCACAATCTATGTTTTGGAGCAAAAATAAGAAAAATAGGTATACCCCTGCAAACCCGAGTTTCTATATAAAAGTGGGGTTTAAGAGGGTATTGAATACACGTACATGTTTTCCTGATGAGCCCCCTGGTTGTGGCCCTGTCCTGGTGTGATAGAAAAATTGTACAGGTTAACACCCAAAAGCTGTCCCGACATAACTGAAAAATTGTTGACTTGGGTAGTTTAGCCCATTTTAACCCAAAAGATAAAACTTCCAGAAAAGGTTTACAAAACTAGTCCTGACTTGACGCATTGTTTCTGATGACTACATGTATTTAAGGTGCTGTAAACATAGCTTAGCATAGGACAGTGCATATCCATGTGATACACATGAGAAGCCAAATAGGAAGATTAATTTGTCGAAATAGGGAGATTGGAGAATGATTAAACAAAGAAGGAAATTCTTGATTTCAGATAGGGAGACCAGAAATATGAAATAAGGAGATGTATAAGATATATAGGGAAATCTTTAAATTTTAAATAGGGAGATTTGCTCAAAAATAGGGAGATCACTCCGAAATAGGGAGATATCGCATGTATGATCATATCTGGAATTTATAATGGTCTCCAGCATAGACATAGAAAATGTTTGTGTCAAATATCTTCCAAAATCTCTGGGTTTAGTATTTTAAGATGAAAATGTGGTAGTATGCACATGCACACACACACACACACACACACACACACACACACACACACACACACACACAGAGAGAGAGGATAAAGTGATAATGAATAACATTTCACAGCATGCAAGTTTCACATAAGATGAGGTGATGAAAATATGTTAAAATAATTTGAGCCAGTGCATGAGAAAACCAACAACCTGCATATGCGAAACCAAAGGTGCAGATATCAGCTTTGCAGTAACTGCGAAGCTGATCAGCGCCTTTGGTTTCGCTACACGGATAGTACAATCCATCTTCTACTTAAACCCGAAATTTCAAGCTTCTAGCCTTCTTCTGTGACTGTGCACACCGGTTTGTGTCAGACCTGGTCGGAATCCAAATTGTTGGTTTTCTCACACACAGGCTCCTTTAAATTTTCTTTTAGGTACTCATTATTCGCTGTTGTGAACCACAGTGGTACTATAGAATGTGGTCACTACACCTGCTTTATACGACAACACAAGAACCAGTGGTTCAAGTGTGACGACCACCTCATTACTAAGGCAATGCCACAGGATGTATTAAACAGTGAAGGGTATGTATTAATGATATGTGTTGTCGAAGACCTCGCAGTCAAGGTTTCTTCCATATTTTCATATGCAACCAACATTGTATTAGATTAACTGCAACATGGAACATTGACTTATCTAAGCTGCATATGCCCACATTTAAGCAGCCCAGAAAAAAAAAAAAACAAAAAACATTTTGAAGCTTCTGTACTGAACTATCCCATAACCTACTAAAATGAAACTCGAGAACACATTTGAACCAAAAGAATTATCGCTGGAATATAAATCTGAGAGGTCTTAAGTTATTATAAGCTAAGAAAAATGAGTTTACAAAGATGATTTTTTTTTGCCTCAAGTACAACACAAATAGCAACCCTGATCTTGATTTGGCGTAGAAGCATTAAAACATGAATAATTCATTAACAACTTTGTAATGCATGTCTTCCATTCTTACAGTGGCGTTGCACCATAAAACATATTATTGCATAAATATCCGTGTCACATGATATTAACAGCCGTTTGTTAATGAAGAGAAAGCCATGCATTAATATTGCAATTCACGTGCGCACATGCTGTTTATACATGGCTTTTACTTATGCTGGTTACCGGGCGCCACATAAAGCACATGCTAATAATTAGAAACTGAAGTCGGCCCGGAACGAGCATAAAAACGAAAGCTTTTACGCATGTGAAAATGTGATGAGGCTGTAAAATATAGTGCAGCGTATTTCTTTCGTTTCTGCACCTTATTTCTTTCATTTCTACAGAAGTTATGCAATAATAGCGATCAAAAATGATTTTGTCATTCATTAACATTCGCTAGGTCCCGAGGGGAGTGCTATTCCCTCGGTTTTCAACACTCCCCTCGGGACCTAGCGAATATTAATGAATGGAAAATCATGTTTGATTCCTATAGTGACAAATGGCATAAGATACTTTATTTTTCATTTTCCAATATAATGTGTTTTGCAGGTATTTGTTATTCTACCATAAACAGATTCTGGAGTATGAATGACCCCTGGTGACCTCTAGCTAAAGGAAGAGATTGCTACAGTATTATATGTCAGAACACGTGCTCATCGGGGGTTGCTATGTGATGTGTTTCCAGTGGACTAGCTACTGTCCTTTCACCATCTGTCAGAAACCACCTTTTTCAAAATCACCCTTTTAAGAAACAGTTACGGGGGAAAAAAGACCCTGTCTTCCTTTTGTATTCCTATAGGTGTATTTTATTTTGAAAATTGGTTCACTAATAAAAAAAATTATGTCCAAATGTTCTTTTGAATATGGCTTTTACATGCACAAAGGAGGTAATCCAAACCCTTTAATATTGGAAATCTAGCAAAACTTTATAATTGTTTTTAAGTGTTTGAATCTCCTTTATTAGGAGATACACAATTTTGATAGAAAATATACAATTTTGTTTGGGTTCTGTGCATTCTATACAATTTTTTTTTTTCTGGAAAATACATGTAGTTAGTTTTCCTTGCTCACATTTTCACAATAGAAAAAGCCTTACTGGGTATTCAAAGTTATTTTCTGGTGTAAAATTTTTATTTTAGAATCATTCTCAACATTTGAAGAGCCTTTTAGAATTTTGGAATGCAAAAAGGTGACATAGGCTTACTTTTCTGGAGTTGTGTGATTTTGAAAAAGGCAGTTTCTGAAAGATGGTGTAACATTACAAAAAACCCATGCAATAAACAGAGATGTTTTCAGCTGTAAAAATTGAAAATTTCGCCAAATTTTTTTTTATATTTTTCTTATTTTTGCTCAAAACAGATTTTGGATACTCGTTAGAACCGCCTTGGCAAGGGGGTTCTAACATGTACTCACAATCTATGTATTGAGCAAAAATTTGAAAACTATCAAAAATTTTCAGCTGAAAATTTTCAATTTTTCATCTCTAAAATTCGCCGTATATCGCATGGACAATTTTTCATAATGTGAAAGATGGTGTAAGGACAGTAGTCTTGTTGGGTTACGAGGCTGGAATCACAGGGCTGTTAGAGAAGAAGAGTCTTTCATTTCAATAATGGAGCATATTTGTCAGTTTGGTGGCTGAAGCTCCATGTTCAGTGTTTTGTGTTGTGGCTTGTTCATGCATAAACATAATGTAACAATGTGTTCATCCCTTAGATCTATTGAGCCATAGCACGAGGAAACGCAAACCGTCTATACAGTCACAGAAGAAGACTATTGAAACTTGGGCCCAGTTGTTCAAAACTAACGATGTAGTTAGTTAATGTTTCGTTAAAATATTACAAATACACTGTTATTTTTTGTTGAAAAAATGTTGTGAGAATCCTTTGCACTGCAAAGGATTCTCACATTTTTTCAACAAAAAATAACAGTGTATTTGTTACTTTTGCTGATATTTGCTTAACAAATTTATGTCTTAACGATATCGCTAAGCTAACGATGCTTTGAACAACTGGGTCTTGGTAATTAAGAAGAAGAGGAATTGTTCTACCTATGTAGTGGAAACAATGATGCTGATCAGCTGTGCTGTTACTGCACAGCTTATGTGCATCTTTGTTTCGACATAGGCAAAGATCCAGTTTTCTCATGATGTGGCTCTATTATATGAGCCTCGTCATAAGAAAACCAGATTTTTGCATGTGCGAAAACAAAGAAGCTGATCAGTGCCATTGTTTTCGCTACCGTGATTTAACAATCCCTTTTCTTCCTAAATCCGAAATTTCAAGCTTCTAGCCTGCTTCTGTGACTGTACAGGTCAGTTTGTCTCGGACCTGGTTGGAAACCCCGAAGACCGGTTCGTGGATCTATTACATATGTGATATAAAAATGTTTCCATTTTGTACTAGATCTTGTTTTATACGAAGGCATAATTGTGATTCCCTTTGAGGTTTATTTTCATAATCAAATCATTACAAAGCTTAAATTCCGATTTTTTTTTTAAGTTTAAAGCAGATACATGTACAATTTTTCCATCCTTTATGATGCGAGGGTTTACCTACTTTTTGGGGCTCACTTTAATGTGTTTCACTGTAATTTTTGAAATTTTCATGTGACTTTATTTTTTTCTGAATTTGTGAATATGACAGGTCTTTTACTCACACGCGAGCTGTCCTTTAAGTATATAAGTACAGAAAAAATGTATTTTCGTTATTATTGAGAACTTTGAATAAGTGGGAATGAATGTGTAAATATTACGGAAAATGAAGTTACAATGAATATTTTGGAACTTACAGTAAATAGGATAGGAAGATAGATATTTTGTACATTGAAAATAGGGTTTTTTTGTGTAAAGTAATAGAACACACAGTTGTTAGTACATGTAGTCTTAGAATGCCAATGTACATAAATAGAATTGTTTGCAGTATGGATTTAGAAAGTTGTCATATAAACTTCGACAGTGTATACAGTTTATGGAATTATTGATATACCGGTATTCATTTTAATATTATATGAGCGGTCGCATGTGAAAACCAACAATTTGGGTTTTCGACCAGGTCTTACACAAACTGACCTGTACAGCCACAGAAGCAGATTAGAAGCTTGAAATTTCGGATTTAAGTAGCAAAGGGATTGTACTGTTGGAGTAGCGAAAAGAAAGGCACTGATCAGCTGTGCAATTACTGCACAGCTGATCTGCGTTTTTGTTTTTGCATATGCAGATTGCTGGTTTTCCGGTGAGTGGCTCATATTAGAAACAGTACCAGGTTGTAGACATTTTGCATATGCGAAGACATTGGCGCAGATCAGCTCCGCTGTAACTGTGAAGCTGATCAGTGCCATTGTTTTCACTACACGGGTAGCACAATTCCTCCTCTTCTTAAATGCAAAATTTCAAGCTTCTAGCCATCTTCTGTGCTTGTACAGCTCCGTCTGTGTCGGACCTGTTCGAAAACATTGTTGGTTTTCACATGAATTGGCTAGTTTAATTAATAGGCCTAGTTTCATGCACTAAAAGCTTCCATTTTACTGAAGACGAACATAGTATTTGCAAAAAGGTATAGTTTTTTTGTTGTTAGCTCACCTGAGCCGAAGGCTCACAGGTGAGGTTATAGGGTAGGGAGGCACCCGGCGTCCGTCGACGTCGTCGTCGTCCGTCGTCCACCATTTTCAAAGATCTTCTTCTCTGAAACCGCTTGGCCAATCAAAGCCAAATTTTATGTGAAGCATCAATAGGAAGGGGGAACCAATGTGTATATAAGAAATCCAGGTCACATGACCAAGATGGCCTCCATGCCCATATTTGGTAAAAACCCTTCAAAAATCTTCTTCTCCAGAACCAGTGGACCGATTTCAACGAAACTTGGCATGAAGCATCGATGGCTCAAGCACTACAATGTGTATATAAATCTTTACCCTGTGATGACCTTGACCTATTTTATGGCAAGGTCAACATAGGTCGCCAATGCATTTGAATGGGAAAAACTTTTAAAATGTCATTTTAAGAAAAAGTCTTGCAGGAAATGGGCAGTAGGACTGAATATTAATGATTCTGAAACAAATTGGATCCCAGGGGCTCATCTGCCCCCACCCCAGGGCAATATACATGTCTATTTCCATAATATTTAAACGTCTTCTCCTCTGAAAACGCTTGGCCTACCAAAGCCAAATTTTATATGAAGCATCTATAGGAAGGGGGAACCAATGTGTATATAAATAATCCTGGTCACATGACAAAGATGGCCGCCACGCCCATATATGGTAAAATCCCTTCAAAAATCTTCTTCTCCCGAACCGGACATGACCAAGATGGCCGCCATGCCCATATATGGTAAAAACCCTTCAAAAATCTTCTTCTCCAGAACAGGTGGATCGATTTCAAAGAAACTTGACATGAAGCATCGATGGCTCAAGCACTACAATGTGTATATAAATCATGACCCTGTGATGACCTTGACTTATTTTACGGCAAGGTCAACATAGGTCGCCAATGCATTTGAATGGGGAAAACTTTTAAAATGTCATTTAAAGTCATTTAAAGTGAAAGTCTTGCAGGAAATGGGCAGTAGGACTGAATATTAATGATTATGAAAAAAATTGGACCCCAGGGGCTCATCTGGCCCCACCCCGGGGCAATATACATGTATATTACCATAATATTCAAACATCATCTCCTCTGAAACCGCTTGGTCAATCAAAGCCAAATTTTATGTGAAGCATCAATAGGAAGGGGTAATCAATGTGTATATAAATAATCCAGGTCACATGACCAAGATGGCCGCGATGCCCATATATGGTAAAAAAAAAACCTTCAAAAATCTTCTCCAGAACAGGTGGATCGATTTCAAAGAAACTTGGCATGAAGCATCGATGGCTGAAGTACTACAATGTGCATATAAATCGTGACCCTGTGATGACCTTGACCTTTTTTTACGGCAAGGTCAACATAGGTCGCCAATGCATTTGAATAGGGAAAACTTTTAAAATGTCATTTAAAGTGAAAGTCTTGCAGGAAATGGGCAGTAGGACTGAATATTAATGATTCTGAAAAAAAATGGACCCCAGGGGCTCATCTGGCCCCACCCCGGGGCAATATACATGTATATTACCATAATATTCAAACATCTTCTCCTCTGAAACCGCTTGGCGAATCAAAGCCAAATTGTATGTGAAGCATCTATGGAATGGGGGAATTAATGTATATATAAATTATCTAGTTCACATAACCAAGATGGCTGCCATGCCCATATATGGTAAAAACCCTTCAAAAATCTTCTTCTCCGAATTTTGAGGACCGATTTCAAAGAAACTTGGTATGAAGCACCAATGGCTGAAGTACTACAATGTATATATAAATCATGACCCTGTGGTGACCTTGATTTATTTTACGACAACGTCAACATAGGTCGCCAATGCATTGGAATGGGGAAAACTTTTAAAAAGTCATTTGAGGTGAAAATCTTGCAGGAAATGGGTAGTAGGACTAAATATTAATGATTCTGAGAAAAAAATGGACCTAAGGGCTCATATGTCCACACCCCGGGGCAATATACATGTATATTACCATAATATTCAAACATCTTCTCCTCTAAAACCACTTGGCCAATTGAAGCCAAATTTTATGTGAAGCATCTATAGGATGGGGGAACCAATGTGTATATTAATAATCTAAGTCACATGACCAAGATGGCCACCATGCCCATATATGGTAAAAACCCTTCAAATATCTTCTCTGAAACCAATAGATTGATTTTAATGAAACTTGGCGTGAAGCATCCATGGACAGAATATTGATTATTCTGAAAAAAGAAAACGGCCCAAGGGCTTCATCTGCCCCTGCACTGGGGTTAAATACCATAATATTCAAACATGTTTATTGGTATATGCAGCAGACTCAGGTGAGCGTTTACAGGACCATTGGTCCTCTGGGGTTTTTTTTAAACCAAAACAAAAAACTTTTCCTTAAGTACATAGAAAGAACAATGTTGAATGAGTAAAATCTTTATGGATTGTTACCAATTTTTATGCCCCCAACTTCGAAGAAGTTGAGGGGGCATATTGGTTTGGGTCTGTCCGTGCAGTGCAGTGAGTGCTGTCAGTCAGTCAGTCTGTGATGCGTGAGCACTCGGTCAGGAACCGTTAGAGCTAGGATCTTGAAATTTGGTATGTAGTTTGTATATGAAAATTAAGAGGACCCATATTTTTTCTTTCAGGTAAATTCAAGGGGCTAGGGGCCAATTCTGTGAGAGTTATTTCCCTTTTTAATTCTTGATAAAGTGAATAGATAGTGGATACCTTGTGTGCGCAACTCCTCCTAGTTTTATTCCGATTCTCTTGAAACTTTACAGATGTTGTGACCATGCTTTGAAGATATGCATGTGGTTTGGATATAATCCTCAGTTTAATTTTTGTCACTTTTTTCGCAATTTGAACTTAGCCATTTTTCGGGCATTTTGACAATGAAAGTGAATGGGCAGTGGGTACCTTGTGTGCGCAACTCCTCCTACAGTTTCATGCCAATTCATTTAAAACTTTACATGTATTATGGGCATGGTCTGAAGATATGCATGTGGTTTGGATATAATGCTTGGATTATTTTTTGTCATTTTTTTCACAATTTGAACTTAGTCATTTTTGGGGGCATTTTAGTGGATGAATAGAGGGTAACTTGCGTGCGCAACTCCTCCTACAATTTAATACCGATACTTTTGAAACTTTGCAGACATTGTGACCATGCTTTGAAGATATGCATGTGGTTGGGATATACTCCTCAGATTAATTTTTGTCACTTTTTTACAATTTGAACTTAGTCATTTTTTGGACATTTTTACATCTTGAAAGTGGCTTACCAGTTGGGGGCATAGTGTTTCATAAACACATTTTCTAGTTCAGAAGGTACCTTATAGTGTTGGCCACTTTTGCAATATCAGTTATTTCCCTTTGGTGAAATGGTGGAAGAAAATTATATGAGCCATTGCATGAGAAAACCAACTATTTGCATAGGCGAAAACAAAGACACAGATCAGCTTCGCGGTAACCGTGAAGCTGATCAGCGCCTTTGTTTTCACTACATGGATAGTACAATGTCTCTTCTTAAATCCTAAATTTCGAGCTTCTAGCCTGCTTCTTTGATTGTACAACCTGGTTTTCGTGGGACCTGGTCGGAAACCTAAATTGTTGGTTTTCCCATGCTAAGGCTTATTTATTTCTTGCATTCATTTCTTTTTATGTTGGAAGATAATTATACTTACTATGGTCATTGGAATAGTATATGTAATCATTTGCATTGTGAGAAAATAATTTTGGAATTTCTGACAAGGTCTGACACAAACCAGGCTGTACAGTTAAAGAAGATGGCTAGTACATATAGTTTGAAATAAAATTTTTAGATTAAGAAAGAAAAGTCTATGAAGGTAAAACGAAGGCCACAGTCTGGCGAACAGTTACTGCACAGCTGATATGTGTCTTTGGTTTCGCGTTTGCATAAAGGATGCTTTCTCTTACAGTGGCTCATGTAAAAGTGCTGAGAATAATTTCCAACATGTGACAGTGTTTGGAGTATTTTCCAACATGTGCCACATCATGAGAAAACCAACAGGTTCTACACAAACCAAGCTGTACAAGTACAAAAGATGGCTAGAGGCTAGAAATTTTGGATTTAGAAAGTAGAAGAATAGAACTATCGATTTAATGAAAATAAAGGCGCTGATTAGCTTCGTATACCATGAATCTGATCTGTACCTTTGTTTTTGGCATATGCAAAATTTCAGTTTTCTCCTGATGTGGCTCATGTAACAAATTTTTTACCATACTTTCTCCCTTATCTGTGATAGTTTTTCTATTTATTATGAATGAATGATTGGTCTGTGCATGTGCCTTGCCTTTGTTGAATAGTGCTACAAAGTTAGTAGTAAGAAATGTATGTGTTTCATTAACAAAATATAGCCTGTGCGTGTGTAAACCATCAATTTGGGTTCCGACACAAACCGGCCTGTACAGTCACAGAAGATGGTTAGAGGTTGGAATTTTTGGATTTAGAAAGTAGAGGAATTGTACTATCTGTATAGCGAAAACAAAGGCTCTGATCAGCTTCGCAGTTACTGCGAAGCTGATCTGCGCCTTTGTTTTCGCCTAAGCAGATTGTTGGTTTTCCCATACTGCGGCATATACATATATATTATCATTGTGTAATAGTATAGTAAGGCCACCGTATAGGCGGTAACTATGATATGCATATATGTATATTGGTGTAATGTTTGGCTATTCCATTTACCAAGGAGAAGATCCATGTAAAAGTCAAACTCAATGTCAGCCCATGACATGTTAATCATTGATAAACCTGTACATGTCAGTGGCGGATTTAGAGGGGGTCCAGATGGTTCGCTTGAACCCCCCTCTGGATCCAAATTATTTCAATTTCATGGGGAAATTTATGAAAATAGTAAAATGTTGAAAAGGAACCCCCTCTTGATAGATTTGAACCCCTTTTTCCAGTAATCATGGATCTGCCCCTGCATGTACTGTAAGTTTGGAAATTTATACATGACTTTTAATTTGTGATTGTTCTATTTCGGAATTTTTAGCAAGTTCTTTAATTCGTAAATAAGTACTCTTGTAATCATTAAAGCATATAGAAACTCTACATTTGTGAGACAACAAATACGCAAATATTAGCAAAAATTAAGTTCTTGCGAACATTTCGGAATTTACTGTGTTTGCCCAATCCATTGAATTAGGGAATAAATATATTATTCATACCTCTTACTGTATCCAGTGGTGGTTATTCATTGCAGGGACATGTTTTCCTGATGTTACATGCAGAGCTATTCTATACTTTGGTGTATGTTTACATGTGAATGTAACATGATTATGCTTTATGTTTGTTTTAGAATTCAACGCTTTAAACAAACTAAATTTCAACTTAAGTTCGTTTTTGCCAAAAAGAAAATGATTGGGTAGAAATGAAACGCTAAGAAAATGTCCTAATATTCACTACTCAATGGTTGTTCATTCTTTATTTCTGGAGTCCATGAATATTTGCCTCTCTAAAAATGTCAATAAAAATGAGACATTACGTAAGCACTCCCATGCAATATACAGAGATTTTTTTCAGCTGTAAAAATTGAAAATTTCACCAGAATTGGGATATTTTTAACATTTTTGCTCAAAATATACATTGTGGGTACATGTTAGAAACGGTTCTAATGAGTACCCACAATCTATGTTTTGCAGCAAAAATAAGAAAAATAGGTATACCCCTGCATACCCCAGTTTTGCTATATAAAAGTGGGGTTTAAGGGGGTATATATTGCACAGACATCTTTTCGTGATGTTAAACAAAAATGAGAAAATTTTGTCCAGGAAAATAATTTGGTTTGCTTTGCTTCACTTAAGCAAACCAAAGGTAAAAGTAGGCAATGTTCAGGAAATGTTGCAATCAGAAAGAAATTCCCACTCAAAAACCGAGGTAGAAAAAAAAAACGAAATTAACGATCATGTACTTATACTAAGAAAACATATTGTAAGCTGAATGAGCAGCTATTTTCCCAATAGGCGGTCACTCGGGGATTTCTTAATTTTGAAAAGCATTCATTGTACCATTCATTGTCATCTATAATTATGTTCCCCAGCCTTTAAAGGCATAGTCAAGCTGCATGGGGAAAATGCCAATTGGTGTAAAATTCTTGGTAAAATTTAACACATACGTGGGTTGTTCGGAAAGTTCTTGTAATTGTGTTATATCCCTCATAATTTTCATCCGTTGTACCGGAAAGTTGTTGTGCTTGAACTTCCACTTATTCTAAATTGTTGATAGAAAAAAGAAAGAAAAGTGATCATAGAAACCGAAAATACAGGTTGTCGTGGCAACGTCATCATCGGTACCCGGAGCAGTCCGAAAAATATCACTTTTTTAAACGAAGTCTTAAAGAAATAAACTTAATTTCTGACTGTTTGTTCATCGCCAGAAAAGCACGGAATCGTCTTGTAATATTTCAACATAACATTGTTTCCTGAAAATTTAAAGTCAATTGGATGTTCCACAAAGAAGTTATGGTCCTTTATTACGAGGGTTGTATGGGGAAACCATGACTTCAAACTGTGTCGTTGCGTTGCAAAACATTATGAACATCTGTATTTTTTCCATAAAAGACACACAGAGACACTTAAGATGGTAAAATAAACTGTAAAATTATGAATAATATAGTTCAACATTTATGTACAAATGGTTTGCATGTTTTAAGAGTGGAATAAAAGAAACTGGCGGCGATTTTAGGAGCAACCAACCGGCTGTGGAATTGTGTTCCATTAAAATTTGTGAAAAATTTGATGATTCAGCGGAGAATATTAGCAAAATAGACTCAGGGAGCTGTATCACTACATACTGATACTGGTTTCGAAAACTTATAACAAAAGAATGAACAGACACATTAAATGCGTAGATATTGTTGGTGTTTATGTTGAGAAAGTGTGATCATCGCCAACTGGATTAAAATAAAGTTTGACGTCTTCGCAACGTCATCTTGACGTTGGCGTGCTCCGGGTATCCATACCTCACCTTTTTGTTATGAACATATTTTTATTATGTCTTTGTGCATCATCTTGGTTTTCACAGCATTTATAGAGGACATGTTGAAGTTAAATTAGGTATGTTTCTTGTTGTATTACTATGAATATTAGTTGAATGATCAAACAATTATTCGAACTTTCCGAACGCCCCTCGTAGATTGTCAAACATTATTGGTAGTGCATCCCTTATATCCCCCTTGCTAGCTCTTTGTTATTGTTGTTTAAACAATTGTGTAGTGCTCAAAAGTTTGTTTATGTATGTAAAATGCATTTAATATCAATATGCACTGAAAGTGCATACATTTGTGTTCAGTGTATACCTGAGTTTTGTATGTACATGTATGCCGCTTAGATTTTGTATGAAAAGTAATATTGATATAAAAGGTTTATGATTTATGAGACGGCTTCGATAGTTACTTTGTCCCTTCCATTTTTGTCCCATATATAAATGCTATCTATAAAAATTTTATGATTTGGAAGCATGACATATTTATATATTCCAAGGTTATAGTCTAATGCACTACTCATTTGTAACCACGGCCACGCCACGCCGCCCCCCCCCCCCATCCCCCCACCCCTGGGGAATAACAGGGACTGAGTTTTAGTCCAGCAAATCCCTGCTAAAAGCTCCACGACTGCTCATTGGTAAAACCACTGCTCTTTTCTTCTGCAGCCTGCTATCTTTTCCTTTCATGGCACTTTTTGCCTATATAAAGCAAACCCCGTGGCAAAACTTTATTGTTTGTTCTTTATTATATTCAATTTAAATGCAAAGATGCAATGTATTTGGTGGAGGAAGATTCTGTTACATAATCCACAATGTTACGTGTAACGAAAATGCACCCTTTCGGAAATCTGCTTTTTGTGCATTGTATGCTTTGGTCTAAGCCCCGCTCATTTCCACAGCTATCCCGGTTACAAATGACTAGTGCATAAGGAGCATATGAGCTGCATTGGGAGGAACCCTGTCTGGATTTCTTACTAGGCTAGAAAAAAATGTGTAGCAACAAAAAATATGCATAGAGGATTGACATGGTGTAAGTACAGGCGCTCAACTTTGACAGTAGCAAAATAATTGATCTGATCAGCTTCATCATCCATCAGGAAAACATGTCCGTGAAATGTATAGCCCCTTAAACCCCACTTTCATATAGAAAAACTGGGGTTGGCAGGGGTACTGTCCCTATTTTTAGCTCACCTGAGCCGAAGGCTCACAGGTGAGCTTATAGTATACCCATGCTCCGGCATCCATCCGTCGTCGTCCACCATTTTCAAAGATCTTCTTCTCTGAAACCGCTTGGCCAATCAAAGCCAAATTTTATATGAAGCATCTATAGGAAGGGGGAACCAATGTGTATATAAGAAATCCAGGTCACATGACCAAGATGGCCGCCATGCCCATATATGGTAAAAACCCTTAAAAAATCTTCAGAACCTGTGGACAGATTTCAACGAAACTTGGCATGAAGCATCCGTGGCTCAAGCACTACAATGTGTATGTAAATCTTGACCCTGTGATGACCTTGACTTATTTTACGACAAGGTCAACATAGGTCGCCAATTGATTTGAATGGGGAAAATTTTTAAAATGTCATTCAAAGTGTAAGTCTTGCAGGAAATGGGCAGTAGAACTGAATATTAATGATTCTGAAAAAAAAGTGGACCCCTGGGGCTCATGTGCCCCCACCCCGGGGCAATATACATGTATATTTCCATAATATTCAAACGTCTTCTCCTCTGAAACCGCTTGGGAAGCATCAATAGGAAGGGGTAACCAATGTGTATATAAATAATCCAGGTCACATGACCAAGATGGCTGCCATGCCCATATATGGTAAAAACCCTTAAAAAATCTTCTCCGGAACCGGTAGACCGATTTCAATGAAACTTGGCATGAGGTATTGATGGCTCAAGTACTACAATGTGTATATAAATCATGACCCTGTGATGACCTTGACCTATATTATGGCCAGGTCAACATAAGTCACTTATGCATTTGAATGAAGAAAACTTTTAAAAAGTCATTTAAAGTGAAAGTCTTGCAGGAAATGGGCAGTAGGACTGAATATTAATGATTCTGAAAAAAATTGGACCCAAGGGGCTCATCTACGCCCACCCCAGGGCATTATATATGTATATTACCATAATATTCAAACATCTTCTCCTCTGAAACCGCTAGGCCAATCAAAGCCAAATTTTATGTGAAGCATCTATAGAATGGGGGAATCAATGTGTATATAAATAATCTAGGTCTCATGACCAAGATGGCCACCATGCCCATATACGGTAAAAACCCTTCAAAAATCTTCTCCAGAACTGATGGACCGATTTCAAAGAAACTTGGCATGAAGCATCGAAGCCTAAAGTACTACAATGTGTATATAAATCATGACCTTGTGGTGACCTTGACCTATTTTATGACAAGGTCAACATAGGTCACCTATGCATTTGACTGGGGAAAACTTCTAAAAAGTCATTTGAGGTGAAAATTTTGCAGGAAATGGGTAGTAGGACTGAATATTAATGATTATGAAAAAAGTTGGATCCAAGGGCTTATATGGCCTCACCCCGGGGCAATATACATGTATATTACCATAATATTCAAACATCTTCTCCTCTGAAACCACTTGGCCAATTAATGCCAAATTTTATGTGAAGCATCCATAGGATGGGGGGACCAATGTGTATATTAATAATTTAGGTCACATGACCAAGATGGCCGCCATGCCCATATATGTTAAAAACCCTTCAAAAATCTTCTTCGCTGAAACCAATAGACTGATTTCAAGGAAACTTTGTGTGAAGCATTGATGGCTAAAGTACTCCAATGTATATATTAATCATGACCCTGTGATGACCTTGACCAAGTTTATGGCAAGGTCAACATGGGTTGCCTATGCATTTGAATGGGGAAAATTGTTAAAATGTCATTTGAAGGGAAAAACCAGCAGGAAATTGGCAAATGGACAGAATATTGATTATTCTGAAAAAAGAAATGGCCCAAGGGCTTCATCTGTCCCTGCACTGGGTTAAATACCATAATATTCAAACATGTTTATTGGTATATGCAGCAGACTCAGGTGAGCGTTTACAGGACCATTGGTCCTCTGGTTCTTATTTTTGCTCCAAAACATAGATTGTTGGTACTCGTTAGAACCGCCTCGGCAATTTATGTTTTGAGCAAAAATAAGAAAAATATCAAACATCTTCAGCTGAAAATTTTCAATTTTTGATTGTAAAAAAATATTTTTATATTGCATGGGCAAGTTTTGGTAGTGTCTAATCTGCACATTAGATTCTCTAAATATGAAAACATGGTTTTCTTCACTCATGCCTAAACTTTATTTTCTCAGCAGAAAATGGTGTAGCATTACGAAAACTCGCCCATGCAATATACAGCAACTTTTGCACCTCCAAAATTGATGAAAATTTCATTGGAAAAATTTTGATAATTTTAATGTTTTTGCTAAATAGATTAATTTTGGGTACATGTTAGAACCAGTTCTAATGAGTACCCACAATCTATCATGTTTTAGATTAGAAATAAGAAAAATTGCATACCCCTGTATACCCAAATTTTACTACATAAAAGTGGGGTTTAAGGGGGGTATATATTGTATGGACATGTTTTCCCGATGGGTTTGAAAAATAGTCAACCTCAGAAAATCAGACATCCTTTTGCCACATCACAGAAATCACATCAAAATGACTAGGGCTTTTAACGCCTGATTTTGGCCTCAGATTTTGCTAGAAAATAAACTTTGGAATTTAGGTGAGAAAACTATTCCTTAAAACAGTCATATGTCTCCTCTATTTAAAACAAGAACAAGTACTTCATTTATCCTACAAGCGTTGCCATGGAAACTCCCAGAAGAACCATAGATAGAGCACATTTTGCACTTTTTGGTATATTTTTGACCATTTTTGAACATATTTTTTAATTTTTAAGTGCCAGCCCACACCCCGAACAAAATCATACTAAGCATACAATATCTCTGGATGATAGTTCATAATTATTTCATAATAAGAAATTGTTCGTCGCGTGGGCCGGTAGTTGAAAATAATGTTGAATGGTGAAAAATTGACCCAAAAGGGCAAAAAGTGGTATTTCTATGCTTTTCGGAGCGTTGCCATGGCAGCATGTATAATTTGAATGTAATATTTGTGCTAGAATTCATAAGCAGGGACCTTTACCTGCTATTTGCAATAAATCTCTCTTCAATATTCCAAAATTCAATTTTTTACCAACACATGAGGCCGAAATCAGGCCTTAAATTCCCTTGGCCTTTACTTGTTTTAATTGATTAATTAGTGCAAATATAAAAAAAGAATTGACTGTATGAAAAGGATTTCTGCCATTATTACATAAAGCCCTATTTTGTATTAAGTGTCTTTTTAAGAAATCGGTTTCCTGACATGGAATGGTTTGTTTTGTCCCCAACAAATAAGTGTATGGGACAGTTTGTTCAATCTCAAAAAATTACAATAGCACATAAAAACACCAAAAATAACTAAATGGTAGTTGTAAAATCAAATTAAAAAATCCTGCATACAAACCAGAAGTACAGCAAACGGATATGACTTCTGTTTATGAAACTTGTCAAAACAGTCAAGTGGGGCATGTGCTTACCTGTCATAGCCTAACAATCCATTTTCATTTGTATTCCCTGCTGTTTAAAGGAAATTTCCAAAACACCGGTTAATTTTCCGAAAATGAAAATTTTCAAAATTTTGTAACAACTCCTAATTTCCTTAAATTCAAAATGTTTCGTTGATTTTCTGCTACTATCATGATGCAGATCACATGTACAATGAAAACTCATTGAAAATTTTCATTGGTAATCAATTTTTCTCAAAAAGTGTAATTTTACACTTTTTGCCCCAAAAAGTTTGCATTATCATCCACATTATTGAATTTGCTGCAAAGTCAAAGATTTGATATTGGAACTAACCAAAAAATAATGTTAATAAAAATTCTACTTAATCATAGAAAATAACAAAAACTGGGTGGTGCAAGATTTTAGATTTTCAGTTATAATATATTGTAAGTATAAATAAGACCAGTATCAAAATTTTTCAACTGAAATTTGTCACTTTTTAATTTCTAAAATTCAGATAAATATGTGTTACATGACTGTGTTTTCATATCGTCCAGGTCTCTGTCTACAAGTGACACCCCTAGCCCCCTTCTCCTTGAATCTCCCCTCCCCACCAAATTCACAGAAACCCCCAGGACTACCCCACCCTTCAACTGTAACCAGTCCCTTGACCGTCCTCCCGTCCCCATGAACCGCCCCCCCCCCCGGTCCCCATACCCCTACAGTCCCCATGACCTCCCTTGGTCTCCATACATCATGGATTAAAGATTTAGTTAGATAACGCACCTTGACATTGTTTGAAAAATCAGATTCCCATCTACAGTCAGTGGACATAATTATTCGCCACCGTTGGAAGACTCCATAGCCTTCCATGCATTTTCATGTTTGCAAGAGAAAATATTCTGCTTCTCCTGGTCTATATATTTTTATATTTTTGTGTTTTTGGTGACATTTGAAAGGTAAATGAACAAAGCAATAAACCAGATATTTTTCATTTAAATCCACGCATGCATTTTAAAGCTACATTTAAAAAAAATGATATGATTTTTCCCTGACACTTTTTGGCTAACGTCTGCACCATTGACGTCCATGGGAAAGTGGCTTTTTCAAAATTTCCAATTTTGAAATTTCACCAAATTACATTTGTTTATTGCTTTATTCATTTATCTTTCAAATGACTCCAAAATCATGAATTTTGCTACACACCATTGCCACACACATAATATCAAAGGTTTGGGAGAAGAAGAAATTTTTTTTTTTATGTTTTTACCATTGTAATGCTATGGAAGCTAATGACCCATGGGGAGGGCCATGATTGGCAGGATTTATGTAAAGCTCCGCATAAGAATGCTGCATACTAAATGTAGAAGCTTTGGGTTTTGTGGTTTCAGAGAAGAAGATTTTTTCGTGTGTTTCCCTTTATAAGCCTATGGCAGTAATGACGTCCCCGGGCCTGGCCTGTATGGACCCCAGGGGCACTGTAGGCAGGATTGATAAAGAGGACCACTATACATTGCTACCCACAAAATATGAAAGCCCTTTGCCTTGTGGTTTCGGAGAAGATTTTTTATGTATTCCCATTGTAAGTCTGTGGGAGCTATCTGTTGCCATGGAAACCACAATTTTGAGACAATCTGCTTCAACACCTAATGCAGTCAATCCCCCTGCCCAGTGATGGTTCACATAAAATTTTATTAAGATTGGCCCACTAGCTTCAGGGATATCTGTGTCTCCCCCCGAAGGGTCGGGAGACATTGTTTTTCCCCGTGCGTCTGTCTGTCTGTCTGACCGTCCGTCTGTCCGTCACAAATCGTGTCCGCTCTATAACTCGAAAACCGGCAAGATTTTTCAATGAAACTTGGTGCTCTTATGAATCTTGATGAGACGATGTGTCATGCAAAAGAACCATAACTCTTGCTTTAATATCTTCAGAGTTATTTCCCTTTGATTATCGACTCTAGATGATGTGTCATGCACAAGAACCATAACTCAAGATTGCCTTCATATCTTCGGAGTTATTTCCCTTTGATCATTTTCCAGAATGACAGGATATGTGATGCACAAGAACTACAACTATTGCTTGCATAGAAAACAAATTCTAGTTTCATTACGAAAACTTTCCCATGCAATATACAGAGATTTTTTCAGCTTTAAAAATTGAAAATTTTCAGCAGAAATATTTTATTTTTCTTATTTTTGCTCAAAACATAGATTGTGGGTACACGTTAGAACCGCCTCGCCGAGGCGGTTCTAACGAGTACCCAGAATCTATGTTTTGGAGCAAAAATAAGAAAAATAGGTATAGGGGCCTACCCCTGCATACCCCAGTTTTTTCTAAATAAAAGTGGGGTTCAAGGGGGTATACATTACACGGACATGCTTTCGTGATGTATTTGAAATTGTGAACGGACGACGCCGACGGACGGACGCTGAGACCTATTACATGTAGTTGTTAAGCCCAAAGAGGTGAGGCGACTTAATCAATTTACCACCACCATCATCAGCGTTATTGTTTATTGATACTCTGAACTCTCTTAAAGTGCAAGTAAAATATGAGAAAACAGTGTTTTTACTTACTCGTTACACGGTTAAAACAGCTACATATTTCTTAAGTTTTCTGTCCCATTTCTCAAGTTCTCTAATGTTGCAAAATATCTATCCTAAAGTCATATGACGGGTACAAAACCATCGCCCCCGCGTTGTGCAAAGTGCACAGTAATGCACACCAATGCACATTTCGTAATCGTAAACATATGTACTTACTCGTACATGCCGGGCCTACGCGAGTTTCTTCTTGCACGCATTACGAAAACTTGCCCCCACAATCTATGCCGTAGTTTTAGAGCAAAAATAAGAAAACTAGGTATATCAGGGCTGCATAACCCAGTTGTACTATATGCAAGTGGGATATAAGGGGGGTATTCGTTACACGGATGCATGTCTTAGTGAGATGTGCAAGAAGAGTTTTCCTGTGTTTAGAAATTCATGTGTGAGAAAGTTCTACAGATACATGAGATACATGTAAGAATCCAGATTCCGATAGCAGAAAACTTAGTGGAAGACCACGTACAGTCAAACACATCTTTTGCCGCGGGGATCATGGGGATGGGTTCGGTTTCACTTCGTTTCGATTTCCGTCGCCGTGAGAAATATTACTATGAGTCGTTGTTGTTTCCCAGTCGACATTTTCAGTCATGTCGGGGCAGCACTGTTTCATCCAGTACTAATGGCAATTAAACGTGTCTTGCTCAAAGACGCAACGCGACGCCAATGGGGTTTGGATCTGAGACCTCTCAAATAAGAGCCCGGCACGTCTTAAAATCATAAGGCAACCGCACAACCCGGCCATGTCGTGAAGGAAAGATAAACGTGCTATATGAAACCGTGAGTCATTTGTAACCACCCTCCTCCCTCCCCACCCAAACTACTGGAAAGGGTGGGGGACAGCCGAGCAAAATTTGGGGCATTAGTGTTTCTGATTATCCCTGCAGTGTAGAGGAAATAGCAGGGTTTTGCCATTAGCATCCATATCGCAGGGGTTTTAGCTTGCGAATGGCAGGGCGAAGAACATAGTTTTGACCTCCAGTTTGTTCCCTGGCGTTGGGGTTAGGGAACTGAAAATTTACAATCCCCACCCTTCCACGTCTGTGTGTGTGTGTTGGGGGGGGGGTGGATGTGGGTGCAAATGACCAGTGCATTGAAACAGATCATAAATCGGGGTCAGTATCTATGGAAACTCATATTAACCGACTTTCAATGGTTAAGAGACCAGTGTCAAAAAATATAAAATTAATGCAATTTTAATCGATTTAACTTTAATTCATGCACTCAACATAATTATCATTTTCTTTAAATGCAGTCAAGTTGATATGTAAGGTATTTGATATTATAATGATACCCATTCTTTGTGTGAAAATTTTGGTTTGCTTTTCAGGTCGCGCAATTTCGCGGGATCGTATACAAAGTGTCAACCTTTTTCAGAGAGCTTATGATCTCCTTTATGATATCCTTTATTTCTCTACATGTAGATATCGAATTAAGCATTCACACTGAATTTCCTATAATTTCTTCAGACATCAGCAATGAGTAAATGGAAATAAAATTGAGGGTCAATTAAGACTGGGAAGCAAAATCATATCGAAAAATATTTTTTTTTTTTTACAAAATCTCAAATTTAATGTATTTGTCAAACTTAAGCAGACAAGCAACAAAAGTACATCACCACCCCAGCACTACCCCCAAAACAAGGGCGTTGTTCTTTTCACATACTACCATTTCGCAAGATATTCGATCATGTGCTTTTTACTATTTTATTATTCATCGCCGCTTTTTGTATGAGAAACCCGTACTATCAGTACGTCTGACTCCACTGGCCTCGATCTAGTTGAAAGACTTCGTTAAAAATGACAATTTTCTTTTTTTTCTTTTTTTTTTTTTTTTTACATACCAAGGTGAATAAATGGAACAAAATATTTTGAGAGATTTTTTTTCAAAAAGATTTGTATAAATTTGATAAAAAGCGCGATTAGGCTTACCAAATCCTTCTTTCGTGTACTAAGTGAATTTATTATCAGATAGTAAAAATAAATATCTGGACGTGCACGGTCAAATAATACATCAATGTAATCGCGGTTCTAATGAGTACCCACAATCTATGTTTTGGAGCAAAATTAAGAAACATAGGTATACCTCAATTTTGCTATATAAAAGTGGGATTCATGGGGGTATACATTACACGGACATGTTATCCTGATGAGAATTTCGCTCTCTCCGCTGATTTTGGTTTTGAAGAGCAGTTGACAGTTGATGGCGTGTAAAATGTGCAATTGGTAATGGTAATCTACCACAAGAAGGACAGCCAAGAAACAGCGTGGTTATATGTCAATTATAAGACTTGTCGACCCGATATGACCTCAACTGTTGGTTCTAGCGTAATAATAAATCAATGGTAGCTTGGCCCGTGAGACTACTGATCACTACTCCCGGTTATATATACTGAGCGACAAAAGAAACCCGACACTTACATTTGGATTCATAATCGCAAAACCAGATGTGCAATAAAATACATATTTATACAGCATGGAAGGCAAATCATTTCCACACCATTTGGTTGCAAGAATCCGCGTTTTCAATTAATTCCCTTTCTGTAATGCACAAAGATTAAAGCAAGGGGGTCATTTCAAAAATCACAAATCTAAGTCGTAACCATTACGCAGTAAATTTAAGCGGAAATAAAACAATTGTTATGCATTTGTCGTTGCGACCGCATGCTGAATTTCTTCTTATGTCTTCAAAAAAGGAATGTTACATGGAAAAACATGTGAAAATAAGAAATCCGCCCCGAATGGATAAATACGTGATACGAACGAATCGTCCAAAATGGAAGTGGTAAAATTCTTCAAAGTGTATCTGGACACCTAATTCAACAATTACGGCGTCGTAACGAGACCGTA
Organism: Rugalucina vietnamica; assembly: GCA_964017185.1. NCBI lineage: Eukaryota > Metazoa > Mollusca > Bivalvia > Lucinida > Lucinidae > Rugalucina > Rugalucina vietnamica. The sequence goes on along the minus strand of OZ024871.1, from coordinate 82,893,246 downwards.
CTGGTTGAAAAACACGTCGAATAACATTAGGCTGCAAGACCGGCTGAAAATGTTCAAACGGCCGGACTTCTTTGATCGATAAAAAATTGTGGCAGAAAGAATTCCAAAGAAATAATCATGGCGAAATGTCCGACTAACATTAGACTTAACATGTATAGACTTTCACATGTAACCATTCAACCATTACATTGCACGAGCAAATAATGCTTAAAGTACAGTTTACAAGTTCACAGTTTTTTATCAAATGATTGTCGCCAAAAACGATTTCGGAATCATTAGACAATAGTAAGAGATGCTTACATACGAAAAATAATTCACCCCTCACAAGCGATAAACTTTTTATACAACATGAAAAAGTGTCGGGTTTCTTTTGTCGGTCAGTATATATGATGACCTTAGGTAGATCAAAGATTCGGTGCATCTTCTTGCAACCCCAACAGTTCGTGTCATGTAGAGAGTACAGAATGACCAGGAACGTCGTATCAATAAAAGAGGAATTCTGTACAAGTGGTTGGATGGCCGACTAGTCTGCTTGTAGTAACTTGAAAGGTATTCATGAGGGTCTGGATGGGGGGTCCTGGTATTCACTAATCACTAAAAATTTAGCCATTTATTCACTGTCATTAAAATTTTGGCTTATTCATTAAAATTAGCTCAATTATTCATTAAAATATGATAATTACTAGTCATGCCTTCTTCACCCAGCTAATACCCATAAGCAATTAGGTGTTCCCCACCTAAGGCATCCCCTATCTCAAGCCACAAGGACTAGTTCTATGATATTAAATTGTAGACTGCTGAGTGCAACCTTGATATTAACATCTTGAGAGAAGCATATATACTCTGCTAGACCACAAAGCCTCATATATACTCTCTATTTATTCAACATTCTCCGTATTAGCGGCAATCGATATCAATCCATTTGATATACAACCCCCCCCCCCCGCCCCCCACCCCCCCAGAAAAGGCGTTTTAGAATGCCAAAATCGATGATTGCCAACACGTGCTTTTTAGCAATCGAGAACGCTGCATTTGACAGTCGGGAACACATTTTTTTTTTTTGTTTTTTTTTAGGAACACATTTTTTTTTGTTTAAAACTGCAACGGTTCCCGGACTACTAGTTGTAGGTGGAATATTTCCATCGGTATACCGTTAAACCTCTGTTAGGGAACGAGGTACCGAAGTGGAGCGGAGTGACAATAGCCGCTAATAATGGGTGATTCTCGTATTCGCATGCAGCAAGACAGATTTGTACAATCTTTGATCCGTCTTGGATTAAAACACAGCTGATATTAACTGAGCCTCTGCATGAGAAAACCAACAATCCGGGTTTTCGACCAGGTCCGACACAAACCAGACTGTACAGTCACAGGAGCAGGATAGAAGCTTGAACTTTCAGATTTAGACAGACTGTACTATATATGGAGCAAAACCAAAGGCGCTGATCAGCTGTGCACTTACTGCACAGCAAATCTGCGCCTTTGGTTTTGCCTATATATATGCATTGTTGATTTTCTTATGCAATGGCTCAATTGACACTGAAACAATGCGGGATCAATATGCCATTGACCACGACTAAACATAATGACGCGTAAAAAACTGTGAATGATAAAAATCTAGATTCAATACTTTATATGAGAAAACCAGCAATTCGGGTTCCGACCAGGTCTGACACAAACCGACCTGTACAGGCACAGAAGCAGGCTTGAAGCTTGAAATTTCGGATTTAAGAAGAAGAAGAAAGATTGTACTATCCATGCAGCGAAAACAAAGGCGCTGATCAGCTGTGCAGTTGCTGCACAGCTGATCTGCGACTTTATTTTCGCTTATGCAGATTGTTTGTTTTCCAATGCGGCGGCTCATATGAAATGAGCATTCATTTTGTTCTCTTTTTGTCCATTGGTCTGATATAAAAACTCATATAGGCACTGAATGCTGAAGTGGATAAAAGTGCTCTAGTGTACTTGTAAACGGTCGATGGCTCTTTCGCAATTACAAAGGTTCAAAACCCGAAACCTCCTACGACCCGCTATCCCGACCTTTGTTAATTACTTTGTCACATGCCCGTATTTTTTTCTATACAACGTCACGGTTCAGCGAGCCGTACAAGCAAAGTGTATGCCATTAAGGTGTATTTTGAAATGCTAGGTCGGCTAGTAGTCAATAAAGGTTGTGAAACTGAATCTTTTGAGCATTAAAATTGAAGAATTTCTTTTGTGTCATTAGTTTGCAGAGCAAATACTGCTGGAGAATACAGTGACCACTGATTCCGTAAGGATTTATAATTTCCATTTTCTTGTGCTTAAAACGGAGTTACCATTTTAGAGAGGTAACTATGATAATGCATGTCCAAAAAAAAAAATAGTACAAATTTTATTATTTCTTTCTTTCCATTTTTCGTTATATTTTTCATAAAAAAAATAGCTTTACTTTGCATTGATGGATATATATGTATGCACGTATACATTACGTAATGCACTTTTTGCATGTATTGCTTTAACTGCACGTGGTTATCCAGAAATTATGTTTAATATTCAGATTGGGGGGGGGGGGGGGGGGGGGGTGAACAGAAATGTACATTATTCGGTGTAACGTTATTGGCCGAGCAGTACTTTTCGAACTTGATGTCGACGTCTTGGCATTAATTTGAAAACGTGCAAATTTATATTGAGAATGGACAGATTTGATGATTTATACACTTTTAGTCCTTTTTATAAAGTGTATTTATAAGCGTCCTGTAATAAGTGTTAATAATGACAATAATTGACTGACCTCTTTTTGTAATTGTGTAAGCTTAAGCTTAATACATGAGAGAAAAAAATGTTAAGATGGCTAGCGTGTCACAGTTTTTTACAACAACAAAAACAATTTGTAACGTTTTGGTGTATAAATTTCACACTTCCTACAAGATTCAGTCAGATCCTTTGCAAACTTTGTTATTTGATATTGATGGCTTCATTCTTATACCAGGAAAAAAAATGTCCGTGCAGTCAATACCCCCTTAAACCCCACTTTTATATAGTAAAACTGGGGTATGCAGGGATATATCTATTTTTCTTATTTTTGGTCCAAAACATAGATTGTGGGTATTCGTCAGACGTGACCGCCTCGGCGAGGCGGTTCTAACGTGTAGATCTACCCACAATCTATGTTTTGAGCAAAAATAAAAAAAATATCAACAGTTTTCTACTGAAAATTTTCATTAAATATCTCAGTATATTCATGGCAAGTTTTCGTAATGGCTTTCAGTTTTTTGAACCATGGCAAAGGGAATCAATAGCATATCGATCAAAAATTCTGAATCTGAATCTGAATCTGAATAGTTTACTGGTGACACGCCAAATGACATTATTTCACCAGGGGGTTCGGATGGGGGGGGGGGGGGGGGAAATTAGTCCCTTGAACGCACGAGTGAAGCGAACTTGGACACACAGTCATCAGACATTTCAGCAGAGGAGACAAGTGAATCAGGGAGGTCATTCCAGTCCCTGATAGTCTGTGGAAAGAAACTACTTTTGTACGCTTCTTTGCTAGCTGAAGGTATCTGAAAAGCCAAAGAGTGTTGATTTCTACAACGCCTATTCTTTGGGATAAGGTCATCTGTGGGTATTCTGGCTTTACCCTTTAGACCTTTGTATAGCAATATAAGTCTACTATCCTTCCTCCTTTTCTTAAGAGATTCCCATTTCAGTTGACCTAAAATGCCAGTCATGCTCCCAGTTTCAAAAACATAATTTCCCGTCACAAACCTTGCCGCACGATTTTGGACCTTTTCCAGTTCTTCCTGGAGGCCATGAGTGTGAGGGTCCCAAACTGAGCTTCCATATTCCAAGACCGGCCGCACCAGTCCTTTATAAGCTGCTTCTTTCACATCTGGGGGACAAGAATACAAATTTCTCCTCAAGAATCCGAGAGTTCTGTTAGCCTTTGTACAAACATTGGAAATATGAGTATTCCATTTCAAATCATTTGTGATAGTTACACCCAGGTATTTTATGCTTTCAACATTTTCCAGTAAAGTGCCCTCAAGGGTGTAGTTAGCCTGTATCTTACTAGACCGTTTATTTGTCAGCTGCATCATGTTGCATTTGACGGGTTGAAATCTCATTCCCCATTTTCTAGCCCAACTGCCTAGGCGATCAATGTCTCTTTGAAGTTTCAATGTATCCTCTTCATTCTTGATTTCACGATAGCAAACACAATCATCAGCAAAGAGTCTTATTTCAGACTCGATGTCTGCTGAGATGTCATTTATATACAAGGAAAACAGCAAGGGGCCGAGAACGGTGCCCTGAGGGACACCCGACACAACTGGAGCCCAATCCGATTTAATACCATTAACCACTACCCTTTGTTGTCTGAAACAAAGGAAAGCATTTATCCAATTCAGTGTTGTTCCACCTATTCCATAGCTGAACAATTTGCTTTTAAGGAGTTCATGGGGAGGAGTATCGAAAGCCTTTTCAAAATCGAGTATAAAAGTGTCGACCTGGCCTTTTTTGTCTAAGATTTTGGCCCAGTCATTTATCACTGTAGTCAACTGAGTTTCACAGCTATGCCATTTCCTAAATGCGTGTTGCCTGTCCGACAAGAGTTCATGTTCATCAAGATGGGCCATAATATTTGAGCATACAATATGTTCAAGAAGCTTACAAGGAATGCATGTCAAAGAAACAGGGCGGTAATTGCGGGCAAGTGACCTGTCGCCCTTCTTAAACAGGGGGCAAATATTAGCAAGAGACCATTCTTTAGGAATTTCACCTGTATCAATTGACTGCTGGAAGAGATGGGCGAATACTGGCCCTAATTCCATAGCCAGTTCCTTTAGGACTCTAGGATGAAGCTCATCAGGCCCTAAGGCTTTAGACGGGTTTAGACCTTTGAGAAGTTTGGTCACCCCTTCCTTTGTGACCACAATATCATGCATGAATGGGGCAGATCTATCCATAAGAGGGACCTGTTTGTATTCACTTTTAGTGAATTATTAGCCTGGAATGAATAAAACTGTATCAAATTGTCTGTTCATCTTCAATAATAAATTGGATGATAAAAATAAGTATGTTACATATTAATCTTGCCATGAGAAAAATCAGCCAGCTTTGCATGTACGCCATAAGCTCCGCTACATTTTTCCTTAAATCAAAAATATATCAACCACAGTGATCAGCGCAGTTTACATGTATGCATGTTGGCTGCCCAGATAGATCAGCTTACTCGTCACTGTTTCTTAACTCTAAAGTCCTAGTCTTTTGTTGCATTACCTGATTTGTGTAAGCTTAGGTCGGAAATTGAAGGACAGTCATGATTTTCTTGTGACAAATTTCGAAATCTAAGTACATGTTATATCTAAGCCGTTTCCAAGGTGATTGCAAACTGTAAATAATGACCAATCAATAGACGCTATATGTCGCCATTGCGAAGTAAGTGATGACGAAGAACGTTCTGATATCTATATATGAGCCGCCTCGTCGGAAAACCAACAATGTGGTTTCCGAACAGGTTTGACACAAACCGACCTATACAGTCACAGAAAAGAGCTAGAAGCTTGAAATTTCGGGTTTAAGTAGAAGAGGAATTGTACTATCCGAGTAGCGAAAACAAAGGGGCTGATCAGCTTCGCAGTTACTGCGAAGCTGATCTGCGCCTTTGTTTTCGCCTATGCAGATTGTTGGCTTTCCCACGTGGTGGCTCATATCATGTCGTCCACGAAGAGCGAAATGTGAACGAAGTACAGGTAATATGCATTAGGGTGGCTTGCCCAGGATGTTCAGTTTGACTAGTATAATTGATGTCCCAACATGACCCCAACTGATTAACGAAAATGCTCTGAGTCGTGTATGATTCGATCCTTTTTACATGTTTTAGTTTCCTCTCAACTTCAAGCTCATTTTTGTACAGGTATGCTTAAGGATGACAAGACCCGTACTGGTCATGGTCAAACCCGTTCTGATCATGTGCTAGACTCTTCCTCTCGTATTGGACGTCAACGGCGCAAAAAGAGAAATAATAATAATAATAATAATAATAATAATAATAATAATAATAATAATAATAATAATAATAATAAAACTTAAACCAAAACATTCAACCTGAAAGTCATTTGTTCGACATGCCCTCATACTTTACAGGGTTTTGACTTTTATCATTACGAAAACACGCACATGCAATAATAAAAGATTTTTAAAATTGTAGAAATGAAAATTTTTAGTAGGTTTTTTTTTTTTTTTTTTTTTTTTTTTTTTTTTTTTTTTTTGCGAGGCGGTTCTACCGAGTACCCACATTCTATGTTTTAGAGCAAAAAATAAGGAAAATAGGCACACCCCTACATACCCCAGTTTTACTATATAAAAGTGGGGTATAAAGGGATGTCCATTTCACGGACATGTTTTCCTGATGTTGCCAAAGCTTTTTTGCCTCGAGCTTCGCGCTCGACAACGCAGGGCGTGGCAACCTTTGATTACACATGGCACTCGTGTTACCGCCTACGCTTTAAAACGGGTATAGAAAAAAAGAAATCTAAATTTTCACACAAATAGGTGCCCTATTTCAAGAGACCAGTTAACGACCTCTTGAGTCCATAAATCAGTAAATCATAATTATACAAGAAAAAAAAATCGTGTCAATTTTTCGACTTACTTCAAGCCACGAGAAAATCTTACTAAGGCGTGCGCAAATTATCATGACTTACGCAGATCAGTCAACGCAAATCCCGGACTCGACCACAGATTTTGTTTTTCACTGTAAATGAGTATGCATCCACTGCTTTCAAAACATGAGCGCATCCATCATGTTGCGGATGAGCATTGCGACAGGGACCCCCCGTAAAACAAGTTTCTCATGGCTATAAGTTGGGCCTATACGTGAGAAAAATAACAATATGGGTTCCGATCAGGTCTGACACAAACCGAGCTGTGCAAGGACAGAAGATGGCTAGAAGCTTGAAATTTTGGATTTAAGAAGAACGATTGTACTATCTGTGTAGCGAAAACAAAGGCGCTGATCAGCTTCGCAGTTACTGCGAAGCTGATCTGCGGCCTTTGTTTTCGCATATGCAGATTGTTGGTTTTCTCGCGCGAATGCTCAGTCATGTTAAAATCAGCGGGCATTATTATAATGTTATCGTTTTTCAATCTTTTAAAGTGTTGAATTACTTTCGAACTATTTATTATTTCACGGTTAAGTAATTTTAACATTGTAACCTGACCTTGATTTTTGTCAAATATATTTTTTTTTTTACTAAACGAGGGTCATTGACCTTCTTTTCTGGAATGTTTTACGATTGGTCAGACCTTGATTCTATTAGAGCCGCCTCATGGGAATACCAACAATCTGCATAGGCTAAAACAAAGGTGCAGATCAGTTTCGCGGTAACCGCGAAGCTGATCAGCGCCTTTGTTTTCGCTACTCGGATAGTACAATTCCTCCTCTACTTAACTCCAAAATTTCAAGCTTCTAGCGGCCTGCTTCTGTAGCTGTACAGGCCGGTTTATGAGTCGGACCTGGTCGAAAACCACATTGTTGGTTTTCCCACGATTATTGTGTGGCTAAGTTGAGGTCCCGCTGCTCACAGTCTGAAAAACGGTCACGTAACGTCAAACGCTAGACTGAAAGCGTAGTGTCACAATGTTGGGGTATAGGGCGTCATTCACCACTGCATCAAGTACATGTGAAATGAGCCGCCTCATGGGAAAACCAACAATCTGCATAGGCGAAGCTGATCAGCGCCTTTGTTGTCGCCACTCGGATAGTATAATTCCTCTTCTACTTAAATCCGAAATTTCGAGCTTTTAGCTCTTTTCTGTGCTTGTACAGGCCGGGTTGTGTGGGACCTGTTCGGAAACCACATTGTTGGTTTTCCCACGAGGCGGCTCAAATGTAAATGGGAATCGCCCTTGTCACCACAGCGATACCTTTATACTTAAATCACAGTACCATTTTTCTCGTAATGGCCATTGATACTACATTCTGTCATTGCCATGAGGCGTATTCAAAGTCCTTTAGTATATGAGTACATGTATATAGCTTACGTTTTTGTGGCATGGCGATGCCGTGATTTCGTCCATCTGTGCTCTTTGACCGAACTGCTTAATGATTTCTTTGCTTGAAGCAGTTGTGACCTTAGATCAACATATAGATATCACCAAGAGATAAATGGTTGTCTTCCCTGGCCATATTGCCCGATGTTGAATGCTTGGCATACCAAAAGAAGCCAAGGCAACCAGAACCAAAGCCCCATATTTACCCATTTTTGACGAATGGATTTTCCCATCATTATCATTTGGACGAGTCCACTTTCATTTTGAGGGACATTTTTCGACGATTTTTTTCAAAGCAAACAGAATAGCCCCAGATGGGACGCCGCGTTCTGCGGCGTCACATCTGTGTGCTATATTGTTTGCCTATGTCCCATAAAAATGACGCAAGGCCTATTATGAATTAATATCTAGCAGACAAGTCATTGCTTCATTGAGCAATGGTTTTAATACCTAAGAATTGGTAGCGCCGTCCCGACAAAACTGAAATATTGTTGACTAGGCCGTTATACGTATAGCGGACGTTATCAGATTTTTCTTGTTCTTTTTTTACAGAAATAAAAGAAAAAATCCAAAGGTTACTATAGCGTCTAAGTTGTGAAAGGATTCAGCAAACACAGCAAAGATTTACTCCAGGATTCATGCATCACCTCTGATCACGAGATGGGGGTTCTGAGGCAGTTTGGTGCCCTGCTCTGGAAGAACTATGTCCTGCGGAAACGGAAACCGGTAAGGCCCCATTACCAATCGGAACTGCCTTGGTCACACCAAACCGCCTCGGCGGCCAAGCAAAACTTGAATACATTTTAGGCCGGGTCCCATTATCTCCCAAAGCAAGTGTCCCGTTCAGCGAAGACCGAAATTAACAGCAATTAGGCCCCATATGTCTTTCAAAACTGCCTCGTGTCAATAAAAAATAGTGAAAAATATGTTTAAACTTCTTTCCCTGTACATTTAAAAAGGAACACCATAGGTAAATAGTTCAGATAATTTCAAAGTTTGACACTGACCATTAAATTGGTTGATCTATTTTGTGAACTTTCAAGAACCGATTCAACTGACCGACAGACATTTTGAAATAATGATGTCTAGCCAAGACGTAACAATATTTTTTTTTATCAGCTGATGCATACCAAAACCTACACTGTAAGTCCCATCTCTCGAATTTGCACATGTATGCAAAGAAAAGGATCATTATATTGCTTCGGCGATTCTTGCCAATATCTGAGAATTAGGGTTATACTTCCCGTGCATACAAGTACAGGCCGCGCTCACGAGTCTTTGTCCGGCGATGGTTATGCCTCTGGTCAACTCAGCAATGACTCGGACTCGGACTATAATACTCTCTATTTTCAGTGACAACACATTCAATGCCAAGTTCACACCCGTCTTGAACTTGAACTTGAGAATTTACGCTTTGTCCACGGCTAATTCCGAACAATTTAGTGTATTTCAGATCATTTTAATAGTTCCAACTCCATGCCATTTGTCAAAACACGTCGAAGATAGGGCACAGCTGATAAACACGTGGTAATTGTATACATACGAACCGATAAATGGCATAAATGATCGGTGACTTTTACCCGAAGTTGAAATGAAAAATTCGAGTTTTCTCCTATACCATTTACTCTACTGACTGATAGATAGGCGCAGTCCATGCAGAAATTGAACATTTATTGAACGAAAGCATTATAAGAAATCCAGGTTATTTTGTTTTCGCAAACACTTCCTCCCCATGAACATATAGTGCTTCCAACAAAATAACATGTTTGATCATGTTTTTGCGAAGTGTTTGCGAAAACGTAAAAAAAAACGGCATTTCTTATGTTACTTTCTTTCAATAAATGTTCAATTTCTGCATTTACTGCACCTATCTATCCGTCAGTAGAAGAAACGCTGTAGGAGAAAACTCGGATTTTTTTCACCTCATTTTCGTTCTCAACTGCAGTGTGCGTCACCGATCATTTATCTGTTTGTATGTATACAATACCACGTGAGTGTCAGCAGTGTAGGGGTTGATAGCAGGACTCGATGCGCTACTCTGACTCTCCATAATAGACTTGTGCATCAAGCAACATTTTTGAAAATCGTTGAATTGAAAATTGTTGTTCACGTTATCCATTATTTTACAGGTATTCTTGCTACTGGAGGTGCTGTGGCCCGTCATCATTTTCGTCGTCATAGCGCTGGTGCGGAGAGGAGTACCGCCGGTACCCAGTGAATCATGTAAGTTCTTGTGCGACCACGAGACCAAGTCTAGATCTCCTGCACTTGAGGCTCCTAAACGAGGGTTCTCTGCTCCCTGTTCCCTAAAACAAAGGCCTTCATCTGATGATCTCCCATTGTTTTCCCCTCATCTCCCTTACAATGGTTTCTTACATGTACCGTTTTGCTGTAGAATCAGGTTTCAAACAAGCATGTCTTTAGGCATTTTTTTCGTACTTCCGTAAAATGCCTTGAACTTGATAGATTTGGATAGTTTTGTAATGTTTTAAAGAGGGCCAGTGTACCTGCATAATAAGTTCATTTTTATGCAATTCGTCATGCGCAGCTTCTTGATTTGACAAATGGGTGCATTAATGTAATATTTTATTTTTGAAAGTTTGCCAACGTTATGTTTTGGTTTTGAAACATTCACATGCTCATTAAAGTGTTATTTAAGTCTTTAATTGCAACAAGATTATATCATGTATAGAGGGGTATCATAATGAATGGTAACTATGTTTAATTGAGAATATAAACTTAAGTATGTAAGTAAATATATGAAGGAAAAGGCGCCCATGGGTAGAGCGTCAGCCTACAAATCGAAAGTTCGGTGTTTTTGGATCTCATGCACTGGCACTATAAAGACACTAAGCACATTGGTTAAAAGCTTACCAACTTTTCAAGATTTAGTATCATGTAAAGATCCTTGGTAGAAGAGCCACATTCTACCAAAATGAGTTGCCTCCGGCCTGTATCTTTCTGTATCTTTTTGTTGAACATTATATAGAAAAGTTATTTTCATTTGTCAGGTTATTACCAGGAGCGGGCTTTGCCGAGCGCTGGGATGTTGCCATTTCTTCAGACATCGGTGTGTACCCTGAACAACCCCTGTCTCTCACAGGGACAAGTTGAACAGAAAGCAGCTGCGCAGGAAAGGTTAGTTCAAAGCAATAATTGATACCATAACTTGGTCAGCTCTTCCACTGCCACGAGGAGGTACATATGAAAAAATGGCAGAAATTGGAGGCTCAAGGATGTTGAAACTAGCCTGTCAAGACAAGAGCAACCCGGGGGGGGGCGGGGGGGGGGGTCCAAGCTTAAATGGTCTATCCCCTTACATGACTTTAATATTAAGCACTAAGTCAACATGGTGAAAAAAGCGATATTGGTTTGTCGCGATACCTTTGAATTTGGAACGAAATGACCCTATAACGAAACGACATGCAGTTGTAGAATATCGCTAAAATGTAGCAGTTACAGCTATACAGCAAAACGAATCTACAAGAGTTATCTATATTTTATAGAAAAGTGCGGGAGAAGAATGAAAATCTGACATGATGTGCAAACAGTGATGGTCCGCTTGTTTAGGATTTTATTGAAATTACTTTTTAGATTACAATTTAAAAATGCAAGATATTGTTCATTTGAGGTCCTGTTTAATAGTGTTTTATGAGGTCAACCAGTGCAATAAGCTCGATCAGAAATTTTATACTTTAGGTGTCAAATTGCACATTACCTGTCTTCCCTGATTCTCTGAATGTCTGATCTTTAAGCCTAAGATACTTTTTGAATTTTGATGGAAAAGCCCTTATTGAATATAAAGTGATTGTGGAATCTGCCAGATGCAATTTTGTAATACCATGTAAATGTTGTGTCCGTAGCTAGCCCCCTATTTTCAAGCCCCTGTTAAAGTATGTTAACAATGCTTGATATGGTCACAAGACGTTTCGCCCCCAAGACGTTTCCCCCCTAGTCGTTTCCCCCCTAGTCGTTTCGCCTCTATTTTCCACCCTAGTCGTTTCGCCCCGAATACCCAAGATGTTTCGCCCCCAATACCATTTCCCCCCTAGTCGTTTCGCCCCCAATTTTTATTTATTTATTTATTTATTTATTTATTTATTTATTTATTTATTAAGGTCAAAGTTTATTTGGATAGACAAACGGATAGATAGATAGATAGATAGATAGATAGATAGATAGATAGATAGATAGATAGATAGATAGATATTAGGTTTGATGTGGTAATAAAGTGAAGGTGTGAAAAACTTACGGTATAATAATGTGCAGAATTAATGTCATTAATTATTGACACTGACTTCTGAAGGATGATTAACCTTAAGTGTGAAAAATAGATTCTTTAATCAAGGATTGCTTTCCGAATCATATGGTTTTGTCGGCATGCGGCAGGCTTTGTCTTTAAAAGAACTTAATGACTCAATGGAATCTAATTATCTTTTATTCAGCGATTTCTTTTAATAGACTGATTATCGGGTATGTAAGATGTTCAAATTCATTAAGCATCATTCATCATTGAATTCTCTATAATGTCTGATCTGTGCATTGCATGTAATAAGGTTGTCGAAAAACGCCAGCATGGCGTTACCTGCGACGTCTGTGACCGATGGCAGCATCGCATATGTGATACAGGTAATAAATATTTAATAATAAATTATTCGTTATATTATGCTTTTGTATATTTTGTTTTGGATTAATATTTTTCGAGGGATTTTGTATATATCTCACTATTGCTTAATTTTTGCAACTTACAAAAATCTCTTAATATTGCATGGGCGTGTTTTCGTAATGTCTTTCATAGATTACAGGATCTAAAACTTACAATGTTTTATTATAATATTAGTTCTTTATAGTATAATGCTTGATAGAAACAGCTGCATTTAAACTGTCGATTTTTATTAATGTATTCATAAGTACTGCGATATATTTTAGGGATATGTATTACTTGTATTTCTTTTCTATTCTCTTTCACGATTTCCTGGCTGTTATTTATTTTTATTATTATTATTATTTATTGACGTCAATAGCAACGTTGCCCAACATTTGTCGAAAAATTCTTACATTCCCTTTAATTATTTGCAGCTTTGAAACGCATGGATAGAATTTAACGAAAATATGTGATTTATTGCATAATTCATTTGCCTATCAAATGATACCAAACTCATGAAAATAAGTTTAAAATAAGAAACAGGATAGTTTTAGTACACATTAAAATACACTGAATTCTATGGAGGTTTCGTCGTTACTATACAAGTTTGAAATTTTTATTGCCTAGTTTAATAATTTACATGAAGCAAACTGATGTACATAAGGTAATTATACTATATCTATATACTAGGGGGCGAAACGACTAGGGGGGGGGGGGGGGGGGGGGGGGCGAAACGACTAGGGAGACGAAACGACAAGTGGGGGCGAAACGACTAGGGGGGAAACGTCTTAGGGGCGAAACGACTAGGGGGCGAAATGGTTTGGGGGCGAAACGTCCCGGATTCCTTGATATAAACATGACCTTCAATTTCATTTGCACGTCCAGCCATTAAACGTTTTATAATAAACATTTTGTGGCTAGCTGAATGGATTCATCAAATATCGCTGTAACTATGCTGTCCGTAGCCCTGTCGTGTCCGTAGCCCCCATTTTTGTTGTTTGCTTAAAATGACCATTTTAAGCTTATCTCATTTTGTTTTGGGTTGTAAACAAACAAGAACATCATTAAAAGTCATAAATGTACCAGTAGATATGAATATTTCATGTTAATACTTGTGACAAAACTGTCTTCAAACAGATAGGGCTATGGACACGACACATTTTCATATTTGCCATATGTCAAAAATTTTGACAGATTTTCCATATAAAATCTGTTAATCTAACACCAAAAAGTGTCCCAAAAGTAAAAATTCTCTTTACAAGATAAATTGCATTATGCACCAGTCATTTGCATCCCCGGCTCCCCCGTGGCCGGCCGGGGAATAGCGGGGCTTTTAACTTTTCAATTTTTAAAGCCCGGCTAAAAGCCCGGCACTGCCGGGCAAGAGTTTTGGTAAAACCCCTGCTAAAAGCCCTGGCTCCCCAGGGGCTGACAATAACGTGGAACAACAGCTGGGAGTTGTTCTGATGAAACTGAAACATGGGAGAAGGGCCTCATTTTATGCATGTAAATGTTTAGGTGCATTTGGAAATTAAATAAGTACCATAAAGATAATTAAATGTTAAAAATATCATTAAAATCTAATTTGAATTAATGTGACAGTGTATTGGCGGGAAATCATAACTTCGGCAAATCCCCGGCACTGCCGGGACACATCAGAGGTTAAAGCCAGGCACTTTAGCCCCGCTATGTCCCCGCTATCCCCGGCCCCGGGGGAGCCGGGGATACAAATGACTGGTGCATTAGCCATAATGCATGTTATATTTTCAAATATGTAGTCCCCTAAGCCCTAAGGGCATAGGTATGGTAAATTTTTTGAAAGCCTGGTAAGAAAATGAAAATTTTTGCTTTTTTGCACCTACAAGATGTCTCGGATAACAAAAATGCCATCTAAATATGCCCCACTTAAAATTCATTTTTTGACAAAAGTGAAACCCAAATGTCCACCGTGATTGTGTTTTAGCCGTTCAGGGAGTCGACTCTTTGGCTCAGTGGTTAGAGCATTGAATTTCTACCCCGGCGATCCGGGTTCAATCTGGTAAGGGACACAGGATTTTTTCAAACTATGCATCATCTGAGTTCATCTCTTAGTTGCGAATTTTCATATTCGTAAGATGGGGGCTCATCCGGGATGAACCATTTTAGTCATTCAGTCATAAAAAATGACATAATCGTAATCATAGATTTCTTGAAATCGGGATGTGTTATGTCGGATTATGTCCCATTGCACCACTCATTCATTCGAGATTATCTGCCGTGGTTGGAAGGTCAGGTTGGCAGATCAGATGATGCATAGCTTCTATAAATAGCACAGCTATTTGATACAATGTATCATATTACATTGTAAGTACAATCTCTTGACATACTGCTTCAGGGAGTCGACTCTTTGGCTCAGTGGTAAGAGCATTGGATTTCTACCTCGGCGGTCCGGGTTCGAATCCCGTAAGAGATGCGGGATTTTTTTTCAAACTATGCATCATCTCTTAGTTGCAAATTTTCATATTCGTAAGACAGTCTAAAGGAGAGAAAATTTCATAAGACCTTATAAAATAATAGAGGTTACAAAAAATATCAATAAAACATGAAATAAGTAGGAGACTTGTACAAGTCTACCAATAAACCATTCAGATTCATTTTGAGTTTTTACTTCTGTGTTGATTCTTCATTATAGGCTGCGGTCAATGTTGTACAAGGTAGAGCCATACATCAGAAAGAACACTACACTGGAAGCCTTCGAAGTTCTTCCAACGATTGCCAAAGTCTTTCATACGCTGAAAACAAAACTAAATGATACTGTTTTAGAAGAATTTGGTAAGCCATTTGTCAAGGTTTTATAGTTTTGTTTTATGCCTTTTGTTTTTGTCTGGTATAGCAGACGGCCATACCTGTTTTAAGTTACAGTTGGTATAGCTTTGGGTATCCCTTAGGCTATGTGAAACTGTTATAATATCAGTTGTTAACTGTTGTCAGATGCTAGCAAATGGTGAACACAGAACAGAGCTTAACTTGAGGATTAATACTACCCAGAAATGTAGGACTAAGATAAGTTTCTGATCAGCAACCACCTTGACAACAGTTTTCTCTTTACATTAAAAGTACATGTATGAAGTTGTTCAGTTAATTTTTTGGTTTGTTTGATTTATGGCTTGGGATCCCTGTCAACCGCAATGGTCATGTCGGAACGTCACCTCCAGTATTGGACTTCTACCCATCATTTAACATGGGAAGGCAAGCTGTCTAATGTTTAGCTGTGACTAATTAAGTTTATAAATGGCTATAAATTTGCAATAAAATAGCTGTCACATATGTTCAACAAATTAGACAGTTGACTGCTTTTTAACTCATACATGTATAAGCCTGGTGGTCATTTTGTGGGACATAGGCAAACAGCATAGCCCCAGATGTGACGCCGCAGAATGTGGCGTCCCATCTGGGGCTATTCTGTTTGCATAGAGAATTTTTATCGAAAAATTGAATAAAATTTAAAAATCACTCCTGACGCCCCTACAATTAAATGGATTGATGCCTTCCTTTGCTATAGACAACAAAGAGTCGTGGTTAATGGCGTTAAATCAGACTGGGCTCCTGTTGTATCTGGTGTCCCACAGGGCACCGTTCTTGGCCCCTTGTTGTTTTCATTGCATGTAAATGATATCACCTCGGATATTGAATCGGAAATCAGACTCTTTGCTGATGATTGTGTTTGTTATAGTGAAATTAAGAATGTGGAGGATACAGTGAAACTTCAGAAGGATATTGATTGATTAGGTAGTTGGGCCCGGAAATGGGGTATGAGATTCCAACCCGTCAAGTGCAACATGATGCAGCTGACGAATAAACATACTAGTAAAATTCAGGCTTCTGTTGGAAAATGTTGAAAGTATCAAATATCTTGGTGTAACAATAACTAAGGATTTAAAATGGAACACTCACATCAGCAATGTGTGCACCAAAGCCAATAGGACCCTTGGTTTTTTGAGATGAAATCTGTTTTCTTGCCCCCAAGATGTGAGAGAAGCTGCCTATAAAGGTCTGGTGAGACCTGTTCTTGAATATGGTAGCTCAGTTTGGGACCCTCATTATGAAGGTCTGATAGATGATTTGGAGAAAGTGCAAAAGCGTGCGGCTAGGTTTGTAACTAGGAACTATACATATGAAAAAGGTAGTATGACTGACATCCTTTAAAAACTAAAGTGGGAATCCCTGCAGAAAAGAAGGAAGGATAATATATATATAATTATATTGCTTTACAAAGGTCTAAAAGGGAGAGCAAAAATACCCACGGATGACCTTATCCCCAAAAATAGGCGTTGTAGGAATCAACACTCCTTGGCATTTCAGATACCTGCAGCAAATACAAATGCCTATTTACACAGTTTTTTTCCCCCAGACTATTAGAGATTGGAATGAACTCCCTGATTCTCTGATCTCCTCTGCTGAATTGTCAGATGATTGTGTGTCTAAATTAACTTCTCTTGTGAGAGCTCGGGACTAATCCCCTCCGGGCAAGCCCCATCCCCCCTGGTGTGGTATTGTCAGTTTGACGTTTCACCAGTAAACTATTCTGATTCTGAATTGAAAGTGGACTCACCCTAATGATAATGATGGGAAAATCCATTCGTCAAATATGGGTTAAACCAAATCACAGAAACTGTCTGTGAGGTTTCAGTCAGCTGAAAACTGGCCCATGCATTAAACAGAGATTTTTTCATGATAACATGTCCGTGTAATATATACCCCATTATACCCCACTTTTATATAGCAAAACTGGGGTATGCAGGGGTATACATATTTTTGTTCCAAAACATAGATTGTGGGTACACGTTAGGACCGCCTCTGCGAGGAGGCAGTTCTAACATGTACCCATTCTGTGAGAGTTATTTCCCTTTTTAATTCTTGATAAAGTGAATAGATAGTGGGTACCTTGTGTGTGCAACTCCTCCTACAGTTTTATTCCGATTCATGTAACAGGAATTCCATGCCTCTAGCTGTGCTATGTTGCTGTGTTGGCTCTAAAGTAAGAAAACAAAATTATTGCTCGACTAGGATTTCATGCTCATTTTATGCACTAGTCACCTGTAACCATGCCCCCCTCCCACCACCACCTCCGTGGGGAGGGCGGGGGATAGCCATGAAAATTAGCGGGGCTTTGACCAAAGTTTTGCCACGGCAGTGCGGGGGAAATACCCAGGGTTCGCTTTATATAGGCAAAAAGGGCAGTGAAATGAAAAGATAGCAGGCTACAGGGTAAAACAGCAGTGGTTTTACCAACGAGCAGTCACCACAGACTTTTGGTCCAGCAAATTTCCACTATTCCCCTGGGGTGGGGGAGGGGGCTACAAATGACTAGTGCATTCGTTGAACATGATAAAAGTGAAATTTCATGCTCTGTTTTAGGAGATAGATTGGTGTTAAAGAATTTGTTGCGAGATGAAGAGAAAATTGTGGACATACTTGTCGACGAATATAAACTTATGTCAGCGGAACAAGCCAGAGATCTTCTCGAGTCCTCACTTAACCCTTACGAGGTAGGATGAAAACACAGCTCATTTTTAAATAAGTGATGACACTGCATCAGGATAACATGTCTGTGTAATAAATAACCTCTTAAACCCCAGTATATGTAGTCAAAAGGGGTTTGCACTGAGGGGTATACCTACATTTCCAATTTATGATCCGAAACATAGATTGTGGGTACTCTTTAGAACCGCCTCGGTGAGGCGGTTCTAACGTGCTCCCACAGTCCATTTTTTGAGCAAAAATATTAGATATATCAATTATTTTCTAATAAAATTTTCAATTTTTTATGGCTTAAAAAAATGAGCCGCCTCATGGCAAAACCAACAATCTGCATAGGCGAAAACAAAGGCGCAGATCATGACCAGCGCCTTTGTTTTCGTTACTCGGATAGTACAATTCCTCTTCTACTTAAATCCGAAATTTCAAGCTTCTAACTCTTTTCTGTGCTTGTACAGTCCGGTTTGTGTCGGACCTGTTCGAAAACCACATTGTTGGTTTTCCCACGAGGCGGCTCAAATCTCTGTATATTGCATGGGCAAGTTTTTGTAATGGTGATATGAGAGTGTTTTCATAATGTTTGGCTATTTCAATATTTATGGACATATGTCTGCCATGCTGTAACACTGATGTTAATCACCTTTAAGTGAAAAAAGCATGAAAAGGGTAAGTGAACATCCTGACATGACCCAAGCTCTTTTGATATGAATGTTAAGCAAAAAAGCCTTATTAAATTAAATAAGTATTTAAGACAGATATTTACTCGGTCATTTTCTGTACTTATTTTTCACTAAAAATATAGTTCACTGTTATAAGATCTTCAATAATTATTGTGAGCATTATATTTCATGTGGTTTGAATGAAAGTGTGACATACTCCTGAACTCCCATTTATCAGCATGTAACTAATATCATTATGAAAACTTGCCCATGCAATATACAGAGATTTTTTTGTGATGTAAAAATTTAAAATTTTCAATTTTAATTGAAAATTTTTGATATTTTTTAAATTTTTGCTTAAAACTTTGTGTGTACCTGTTAGAACTGCCTCGGCGAGGCGGTTCTATCTATGTTTTGGATCAAAAATAAGAAAATAAGGTCTAATATACCCCTGTAACCCCCTGTTTTCCTATATAAAATTAAATATGTATTCAATACATGGACATGTTTGCGTAACGAATGCATCGTTACAAGAAAACTTGGCCTAAGCAAGTTTCACAGCTTTGAAGTTCATGCATAAAGTGAATTTTCAAAATTTTTATGTAACAACTAGAGCTGCTTAAAAAAACATAAAAACGCAGCTGATCTTCAACATTGTTGTTCACAACTTGACATAACACATGAAGGAAGATTTTGTTGTGAAATGTACTATATTGTGCAACTGAAATTCATTTATTATTCATCCTTGATTGCAATATTAATAAAGTCAGTAAAGCATAAAGATTGCAATCATTAAATGAGCCTCAGCATAAGAAAACCATCAAAATACGTAAGCAAAAACAAAGGCATAGATCAGCTGTGCAGTAACTGCACAGCTGATCAGCGCCTTTGTTTTCACTCCACATATAGTACAATCCCCTTTCTTCTTAGATCTAAAATTTCATGCTTCTAAGCCTGCTTCTGTGACTGTACAGCTGTATAGACCAGTTTATGTCGGACCTGGTTAGAAACACAGTTGTTGGTTTCTTCATGCAAAGGCTCAAATATATTTATGATAGTATTCTAATATTTAGAAAATAGGCAAGGTCAACAGTGTGTGCAAATAATTGCTTACTATTTAACATAAGTGATTGATTCTTCCACCTATGAAAGACAAACTTTCAAAATACTGTAACGTGTCGAGCGAGCGTAACCGACTGGCTACACTACTGATAACAAAACTTATGCATGGTCGACCATTGAATGCGACCATGACTTTACTCATTTAAACAAATACTGCCACCACACAATAATCATATAGCAAAATTGACCTTAGAAATGAAATAGGTCACTCAAATCGTCTTCAACCTATACTAAGTTAAATAAGACCCTTCGGAAGGTCTGACAGGCATGAACCATACCAAGAGCACCGCCTTGGAACGGTTAGTAATACAATTACTAGGGGGCTTAAACCGGTTTTACGGGATCCCAACCCTCGCCCTAGGTCTTGATAAGGTTCATGGCCCTTCATTAACAATCATAACTGAATGTTTATAACGATATAAGAACGTTCCACTGGTCTTTCAGACCAGTCCAGACCACTCTGACTTGAAACTACCCAAGCGTTGTAGAGACATCATAACCATATCTATCATTCATCCCATCTCTGTTACTTTCATGAGGCTAAACCCGCACTAGGACCACTGTCCGCCATCACTGTCCTCTGAGACCACTGTCTCAGAGCTGAGACCACTGTCTCTATGACACTTGGACCAATGTCCAAACACTGCACTGAGAGATATACAAGACAACTGCGACCCAGGCAGCTTTGGCCTAAAGTCCCAGCTGTTTACCCCTGTATAACTCTCCTTCACAGCCTCCTCTTTAAACCGCGTCTGGAGCCGCCCAGACCTATACAACGAAACCTCCCTAAAACCTCAAACCATCCAGGATAGTTCAACAAAGTTATCAAGCCTCAGACCACCCAAGTTGCAATAGTACTGAGAACGCTATCTCAGTTGCTGAAATCACTATTTCAGCTTTTACGGGACCACTATCCAGTTCACTACACTTGGGAATACCCAGAACAGATACGACCCAGGCAGCTAATATTTTTGTATTTACTGTTCACTCCACCTGGCGATCTAGCACCTATGGTCATGAACAGTTTTAATACTTATATATTTTGGCCTAAAGTCTTATCTGTTGACTCCAGTTATTCCCTACAAATTATTTAATTTTAATGTTGCTTCTTTGGCGGTCAGCTTACAACTAACCAAAACTGCGCGAACTCGTGCTTTTATAGTGGTGGAGCACGCGCCATCTAGCGGCGTCGTGTGCAAACGGACGTTCCTTGCACAACGGTCCATATACCTAGTAATGAGCGTCTTCCAACTGTAAGCGTCTAGCAAACGGGAAATTGATCAAAAATTATATTTCTACTTTCGTTTTCAACCGAAAAAGATAAATACAACCACAACACTAGGACATACTTTTGCAAAACCATGGGGTTAGATTCTGAAATCGCCACATTACCCCCTCCTTAGTCAAAATTCGTCCCGAATTTAAAATATAATCCACCGAAAATAGTCAAAATAAAGGCCAAACCAGTTTCGAAAAGTACATGTTCCGCAGGAAAAATCACTACCATTCAATTGAGCATAAGTCTGAATCATAAAAAAATGCCAAAGCATTTGAACAATATAACCATTTCGAGAAAAAGGCCATTTGACATATGGCTTTCGCAAGAGCCCGAAAGAATAAATTTTTAGACAAACGAAGTTGTGACTTTGCATCTTTAACCAAAATTTAGTTAAGAAATGAAGGTCCCAGATAATAATGATCTCATCCAATATCCTCCCAAAATCTGATACTATGTGGGTAAGGCAACCCCTGTCCGGCAGTTGTCATTATCCCACCGCTGCCACCAATTTTGTAACGTGTCGAGCGAATCAGCGTAACCGACTGGCTAGACTACTGACAACAAAACTTATGCATGGTCGACCATTGAATGCGACCATGACTTTACTCATTTAAACAAATACTGCCACCACACAATAATCATATAGCAAAATTGACCTTAGAAATGAAATAGGTCACTCAAATCGTCTTCAACCTATACTAAGTTAAATAAGACCCTTCGGAAGGTCTGACAGGCATGAACCATACCAAGAGCACCGCCTTGGAACGGTTAGTAATACAATTACTAGGGGGCTTAAACCGGTTTTACGGGATCCCAACCCTCGCCCTAGGTCTTGATAAGGTTCATGGCCCTTCATTAACAATCATAACTGAATGTTTATAACGATATAAGAACGTTCCACTGGTCTTTCAGACCAGTCCAGACCACTCTGACTTGAAACTACCCAAGCGTTGTAGAGACATCATAACCATATCTATCATTCATCCCATCTCTGTTACTTTCATGAGGCTAAACCCGCACTAGGACCACTGTCCGCCATCACTGTCCTCTGAGACCACTGTCTCAGAGCTGAGACCACTGTCTCTATGACACTTGGACCAATGTCCAAACACTGCACTGAGAGATATACAAGACAACTGCGACCCAGGCAGCTTTGGCCTAAAGTCCCAGCTGTTTACCCCTGTATAACTCTCCTTCACAGCCTCCTCTTTAAACCGCGTCTGGAGCCGCCCAGACCTATACAACGAAACCTCCCTAAAACCTCAAACCATCCAGGATAGTTCAACAAAGTTATCAAGCCTCAGACCACCCAAGTTGCAATAGTACTGAGAACGCTATCTCAGTTGCTGAAATCACTATTTCAGCTTTTACGGGACCACTATCCAGTTCACTACACTTGGGAATACCCAGAACAGATACGACCCAGGCAGCTAATATTTTTGTATTTACTGTTCACTCCACCTGGCGATCTAGCACCTATGGTCATGAACAGTTTTAATACTTATATATTTTGGCCTAAAGTCTTATCTGTTGACTCCAGTTATTCCCTACAAATTATTTAATTTTAATGTTGCTTCTTTGGCGGTCAGCTTACAACTAACCAAAACTGCGCGAACTCGTGCTTTTATAGTGGTGGAGCACGCGCCATCTAGCGGCGTCGTGTGCAAACGGACGTTCCTTGCACAACGGTCCATATACCTAGTAATGAGCGTCTTCCAACTGTAAGCGTCTAGCAAACGGGAAATTGATCAAAAATTATATTTCTACTTTCGTTTTCAACCGAAAAAGATAAATACAACCACAACACTAGGACATACTTTTGCAAAACCATGGGGTTAGATTCTGAAATCGCCACAATACGTAAGCAAAAACTAATATCATTAGTATAATATAAATTAAAGAAACTTAAAGGAATAAATGATTTTTCTCTTCAGTTCGGAAAAATCATATCACGTTACAGACGTATAGGTTATAACTTGAATGTTATGCGACAGTCTGCATGCTTAGTTTTTAACCCAATCATGGTTGATAACTATGCTGCCTTCTTTAATTGCACGCCGGTGGGTCGGGCGTCAGACTCTATGATGGCCCCGACCTAAAGCTATTCATTTTAGTTGGTTGGGGCCGGAGCTTCTTGTCTGTTGCTTGGCCCACCGGGGTCCAACTGGTGTTTTTCTTTTGCTCCGGAGTTAGTAGGTTATTCGGCGCCCAGGGATCTCCATCGTTGGGCAGCTTACTCAATCTGTGAGTCCTGGTTTTTGATTCATCAGGATGTTTATCATGATTTATTTGTTTGTTCTTGATGATTCATTGACTAGTTAGAGATTCACCACGAGGACCGAAGAACTAACTAAATGTTGTGAACCACTGCAGAAGCTGAGGGTGAGGTTAGGTACCTGTAAAACCGGTTTAAGCCCGCCAGTAACTTTGTGTTACTGATCGTTCCAAGTCGATACTTCTGTAGTGGTTCTTTTTGTTTTATGTCTTGGTGTTTAAAATTTTTTGTGCTGTTGGCGCCTTATGTATGTTTTCATATTTTTAGTTAAGTTAAGGTAACTGAGTGGCCACCTATTGGGAAAATAGCTGCCCATTCGGCTTACGATATGTTTCATGGTATAAGTACCTGATTGTTAGTTTGGTTTTTTCCCACCTCGGTTTTTGGAGTGGGAATCTTTTTCTGATTGCGCCTTTTCCTGATCTTTGCCTACTTGTACCTTTTCATTTGAACACGAATCATAATCCTATGAGCCGCGTCATGAGAAAACCGGATTTTGGCCTATGCGAAAACAAAGGCGCAGATCAGCTTCACAGTAACTGCGAAGCTGATCAGCGCCTTTGTTTCCGATACACGGATAGTACAATTCCTCTACTCAGGAATTTCCAGCCTCTAGCCATCTCCTGTGCTGGAGCAGCTTGGATTCTGTTGGACCTGGTCGGAAACCCCGAAGACTGGTTTTCTTGCGTCGCGGCTCCTATTATACAAGTGTTGTACAAAATTCATCATATACCAAGAGCTCATCCCCCTCATAAGCTATTTGGCCCCTGCCCATTGGAGCCTAAAGAAATAGATGGGCAGCTTGTGTCTCCAGGCAAAGCTTATACCCTACTGACTAACCATCTGATTACTGGTTAACCACTCTGGTCTGAGCCTCAGTAGGTATAAGCCTTTTGTGGCTTAGTTGGATGGTTATATTTGAAGCACGTGTTGGATGTCATGACATCCTCATTTTGGATAAAAGTCACATAAAATGGAGGCAACATTCTGACATGACCATAACTGTTGACTGGGACCTTAAGCATCAATTCAAACAAACAAACATAAGCTACTTACATAACCTAAACATGGGCGGATCCAGGGGGGTGGGTCTGGACCCCCTGTCAGATTATTAATTTTTGCCATGTTGAAAAATTCTGTCAGACCCCTTCTGGGACTTTGGACCCCCCCTGAGAAAATTTTCTGGATCCGCGCATGCTAAAGTCTTCTGAAAAATGATTCAACCTAATTAAACATTTGATTAGGGTTAGGGTAAGCACAGGACATTGACATTTACTGTGTAGAAGCAAATTGAATAGCCGCAAACCCCCTAGAAAGGCCACGGTCAATGCTTGAAGTGGGTCGGGGTAACATTAAATGAGCCGCGTCATGAGAAAATGGGATTATCGCCTATGCGAAAACAAAGGCGCAGATCAGCTTCGCAGTAACTGCAAAGCTGATCAGCGCCTTTGTTTTCGCTACATGGATAGTACAACGTCTCATCTCCATAAAACCGAAATTTCAAGCTTCTAGCCTGCTTCTGTGACTGTACAGGTTGGTTTGTGTCAGACCTGGTCGGAAACCCCGAAGACCGGTTTTCTCGCGTCGCGGCTCAAATATCAATGTCCTGTGGATAAAGTTTGGACCCAGTTTATCACGAAGACCTTTTTCGTCACATGAAAATGTTAAACGGTTTAATGTTAAGTTTCAATTTGAATTGTCGCAAGAAAATTGATTTAAGTAGGTTAAAAGTTAAGTTCCAGTCGGAATTGCATAAACATCAGGAAAACATGTCTGTGTATTGAATACCCCCTTAAATCCCACTTTTATATAGTAAAACTGGGGTATGCAGGGGTATACCTATTTTTCTTATTTTTGCTCCAAAACATAGATTGTGGGTACTCGTTAGAACCGCCTCGACAAGGCGGTTCTAACGTGTACCCACAATCTATGTTTTGAGCAAAAATAAGAAAAAAATCAAACATTCAAGGTTCCACTTGACCACTCTTGCCATAGCTAAAAACATATTTTTGGATTAGAGGGATGGGGCTTACTGGAATGATTTTTCCCATGAAGCTTATTCTTGATGATTTAATGATGTATGTCAAATTCATCAGCTAAGGTCATACTGAGACAAAACATTGGTACTTGTATAAAGTCTAATCCGAAAGGTTTGAGAAGCCTGGGATCGAACCCAAGACCCCTGACATGCAAGGCGAGTACCATCTTCAGTGTGGAGCAGAGGCTACTTTATTTAATTAGGTGCATTACAGTTTGTTTAGAATGGCTAAAAAGGGTACTAGAGCCAACCAAAATACAACAAATCAGATGCTAGTATGTTACTAACATCATTTTTTAAGAGCCTCACTTCTTAACCTTATAGTGTGGGTTGAACTAAACCTACTTTTGTGATTTTTGTGAGAAATTTGTTTGACTTATTTAAAACTGATGTTTATCTAGTCAAAGATCTTGATATGAGCCACCTCATGAGAAAACCAACATTTTGCATATGCTAAAACAAAGCCGCAGATCAGCTGTGCAGTAACAGCTGATTTCGCTACACATACAGTAACAATCCTTCTTCTTCAAAAATCCAAAATTTCAAGCTTCTAGTCTGCTTCTGTGCTTGTACCACCAGGTTTGTGTTGGACTTTGTCGGAAACCACATTGTTGGTTTTCACATAACATGGCTCATATGTTTTCATTTCCATGTGGACATTTCAGCTAAAAATGTTTGAATCTCCTATATAGGGTATAAAGACCTTATTATATCAAATAAAAGAACAGCTTGTACACAAGATATGCCTTTTTAGCTCACCTGAGCCGTTAGGCTCACAAGGTGAGCTTATAGGATGGCCATGATCCGGCGTCCGTCCGTCGTCCGTCCGTCGTCCGTCCACAATTTCAAAGATCTTCTTCTCTGAAACCGCTTGGCCAACCAAAGCCAAATTTTATATGAAGCATCTATAGGAAGGGGGAACCAATGTGTATATAAGAAATCCAGGTCACATGACCAAGATGGCCGCCATTCCCATATATGGTAAAAACCCTTCAAAAATCTTCTTCTCCAGAACCTGTGGACTGATTTCAACGAAACTTGGCATGAAGCATTGATGGCTCAAGCACTACAATGTGTATATAAATCATGACCCTGTGATGACCTTGACCTATTTTACGGCAAGGTCAACATAGGTCGCCAATGCATTTGAATGGGGAAAACTTTAAAAATGTCATTTAAAGTGAAAGTCTTGCAGGAAATGGGCAGTAGGACTGAATATTAATGATTCTGAAAAAAAAATGGACCCCAGGGGCTCATATGCCCACACCCCGGGGCAATATGCATGTATATTACCATAATATTCAAACATCTTCTCCTCTAAAACCACATGGCCAATCAAAGCCAAATTTTATGTGAAGCATCAATAGGAAGGGGTAATCAATGTGTATATAAATAATCTAAGTCACATGACCAAGATGGCTGCAATGCCCATATATGGTAAAAACCCTTCAAAAATCTTCTTCTCCAGAACCGGTGGATCGATTTCAAAGAAACTTGGCATGAAGTATCGATGGCTCAAGTAATACAATGTGTATATAAATCATGACCCTGTGATGACCTTGACCTTTTTTTACGGCAAGGTCAACATAGGTCGCCAATGCATTTGAATAGGGAAAACTTTTAAAATGTCATTTAAAGTGAAAGTTTTGCAGGAAATAGGCAGTAGAACTGAATATTAATGATTCTGAAAAAAAAAATTGGACCCCAGGGGCTCATCTGCCACCACCCCGGGGCAATATACATGTATGCATGTATTATATTCAAACATCTTCTCCTCTTAAACCGCTTGGCGAATCAAAGCCAAATTTTATGTGAAGCATCTATGGAATGGGGGAATTAATGTATATATAAATTATCTAGTTCACATGACCAAGATGGCTGCCATGCCCATATAAGGTAAAAACCCTTCAAAAATCTTCTTCTCCGAATCTGGTGGACCGATTTCAAAGAAACTTGGCATGAAGCACTAATGGCTGAAGTACTACAATGTGTATATAAATCATGACCCTGTGGTGACCTTGACCTATTTTAGGACAAGGTCAACATAGGTCGCCAATGCATTGGAATGGGGAAAACTTTTAAAAAGTCATTTGAGGTGAAAATCTTGCAGGAAATGGGTAGTAGGACTGAATATTAATGATTCTGAAAAAAAAATGGACCTAAGGACTCATATGCCCACACCCCGGGGCAATATACATGTATATTACCATAATATTCAAACATCTTCTCCTCTAAAACCACTTGGCCAATTAAAGCCAAATTTTATGTGAAGCATCTATAGGATGGGGGAACCAATGTGTATATTAATAATCTAGGTCACATGACCAAGATGGCCGCCATGCCCATATATGGTAAAAACCCTTCAAATATCTTCTTCTCTGAAACCAATAGATTGACTTCAATGAAACTTGGCGTGAAGCATCCATGGCTATAGTACTACAATGTATATATAAATCATGACCCTGTGATGACCTTGACCAAGTTTATGGCAAGGTCAACATGGGTTGGGAAAAACTGTTAAAATGTCATATGAAGGGAAAATTGAGCAAGAAATTTGCAAATGGACAGAATGTTGATTATTCTGAAAAAAGGCTTCATCTGCCCCTGCACTGGGGTTAAATACCATAATATTCAAACATGTTTATTGGTATATGCAGCAGACTCAGGTGAGCGTTTACAGGACCATTGGTCCTCTGGTTTTAACTTGTATGAGAAAAAAATGAAGTTATTTCTATTAATTATGACTTGTATTTAGCCTAGCCATGCAAAGTAATTTTTTAAAATCAGTTGGCTCATACAGAAAACAGATTTTCACAACATAAGGCTTGTATTATATTTTAAACAAACATTGAATGAAGATATTTGTAATGAATATTAATGAATACACTAATGTAAATTATTTTCAGTTTTTCTCACACACCTGATAGTAATGCATTTTTTTTTTTCCTAAACGAAGTTAATCTCTGTCTGTAAACAGCTTTGATTCAATGTAGGATGACAAGGTGTAGACACCAAGGTGTATAGAAGGCAACTTCATATAGGCAAGGGTCGCAAGTTTGAACCTGGGCTTCTTCAGTCCTTTGGTTGAAACTATAAACCAAGGTCTCCATATCACCTTAGCTGTATAGTGGGATTTAAAGTATGAACACCGTCACCACCTGCATGCATAGAATGGGGACAAGGGAAGCTTTGGTTTTAACCCATATTTGACGAATGGATGATCTCATCATTATCAATTGGATGAGTCCACTTTCATTTTTAAGGGTGCTAGGATTGATTTTATTTTTTATCTCATTTTTCGACCAAATTTCTCTGTGCAAACATGGTTTTGGATATAACACTGATCACTGTTGGACCCCAAATGGTCATTTTAGACTTTTTTTGCTATATGTCTATACATTTCACTCATTATAACACGGAATCAGATAGCTAACACGGAAACTGGCTTGGACCCCAACAATAGTGTTATAA
Source organism: Rugalucina vietnamica (assembly GCA_964017185.1). Lineage (NCBI taxonomy): Eukaryota > Metazoa > Mollusca > Bivalvia > Lucinida > Lucinidae > Rugalucina > Rugalucina vietnamica. The sequence goes on along the minus strand of OZ024871.1, from coordinate 82,864,203 downwards.
AGAGGTTGTGGTGTACATGTTTTGTCTTTCATACATGTATGTCGCTCATCAGGTGTGGTTGAAAACTTAAACACACGAAAGATAGGAGAATGGTTGTTGGGTAAGAATAAGAGCTGCCATTCTTTACTTCTATAAACGTGGCTCCTTTGGTTTGAAATATCAATGCAGAAACACAGGTTTTATATGAGCCACGACGAGAGAAAACCGGTCTTCAGGGTTTCCGACCAGATCCGACACAACCTGACCTGTACAGTCGTAGAAGAAAGCTAGAAGCTTGAAACTTCGGATTTAAGAAGAAGAGGGATTGTACTATCCGTGTTGTGAAAACAAAGGCGCTGATCAGCTTCGCAGTTACTGCGAAGCTGATCTGCGCCTCTGTTTTCACGCAGGCAAAAATCCCATTTTCTTGTGATACGGCTTGTATGATATACTTCTTTTGATTTCTATTTTCAGTTCGTCAAAGCAATCAGTAATATTGATTTCAAGGACGTGGCCTGCGACAAGACGAAACTCACAAAATATGTCTTCTTCCCAAAACGTACTGACGTTGCAGCAGTGTCGGCAAGCCTGTGTGCCATCGATGACGACCTGATCTCCAATATTACTAATGAGGTTGTTCGGCAGATAGATATTGTCAATTTAATAAAATTTGTAAGTACAAGCAGATTTTATGGCAAATAGATACTAGCAATTAAAAGGAAATAGATATTTTCAATTTAATAGAATTTCTAAGTATGAAGACTGTACGACAAATTGACATGGTTATTTATAAATTTGTTAGTTAGATCGTACTGCAAATAGATATCGCCAATTTACATGTAAAATGAAAAGGTACAAGTAGGCAATGATCAGGAAAAGGCGCTATCAGAAAGAGATTCCCACTCCAAAAACCGATGTGGGAAAAAACTAAATTAACAATCAGGTACTTATACCATGAAAACATATATCGTAAGCCGAATGAGCAGCTATTTTCCCAATAGGTGGCCACTCAGTTACCTAAACTTAACTAAAAATATGAAAACATACATAAGGTGCAAACAGCACAAAAATTTTAACACCTAGACATAAAACAATTTAAGATCCACCACAGAGGTGAAATTTCTAAATACCTTTACTTGTGTCAAAGAGTATTGTTCACCTGAATTGTCACTTAATTGATTTGATATCGTAATTGACCCAATTAATCAATTGATTAAACAAAATGCTTAATTGATTTGGACCACTTGGTGTAATTGGCCAAATGAATTAAACCATTAAACAAAAGTGATACTTTCCTCAATTTGAGTCACACCACATGATTTTTGCATTTGCCAAAACAAAAATGCAGATCAGCTGTGCAGTTACTGCACAGCTGATCAGCGCCTTTGTTTTCACTACTCAGATAGTACAATTCCTCTTCTTCTTAAATCCAAAATTTCAGGGTTCTAGACATCTTCAGTGGCTGCATAGGCCCACTTGTATCAAGCCTAGTTGGAAACACTGAGGACCCAGTTTTTCATGTCACGGCTCATTTTTAGATGTAGGATAATCTACAAGCAAACAAAGCAGATACTGATCAGACATTCCAAAGAAAATTAGTCTTGAGAGCCTTAACTGTTGGCAATCTGTTTTCATAAATTGTTTGTGTTTGTGTTGAGGCTTAACGTCCCAGAAAACAATTTTTCAGTCATGTTGGGATGGAGCCAACGCTTCCTTGGTTTAACCAGTACTGTAGGGAGTTAATGTGTGTTGCTCAAGGACACAACATGATGACACCTGTGGGGATCAAACCCAGGACCTCTCGATTCGGAGTCTGATGCTCTACCACTAGGCCACCACGCTCCCTATTTTCATAAATTGGATATTGTCTCGTTAGCTCAGTGATTAGCGTGTCTGTTCTATTCCTGGCTGCATCATGCCAAAAACATGCTCATGCAGTAAACAGAGATTTTTTTAAGTTGTAAAAATGAAAAGTTTCAGTAGAAAGAAAGTTCTTGATATTTTTCTTATTTTTGCTCAAAACATTGATTGTGGGTACATGTTAGAACGGCCTAGCCGAGGCAGTTCTAACAAGTACCCACAATCTATGTTTTATAGCAAAAATAAGAAAAATAGGTATTCCCCTGCATACCCCAGTTTTGCTATATAAAAGTGCGGTTCAAGGGGTTATACTGATACATTTCACGGACGTGTGTTCCTGATGTCATGCCAAATACATTAAAAATGGTAACAGTGGCTATGTTGCTTAGTGCTCAGCATGATGAGACAAGCACTGGTACATTCTGTCATGTTGTTTGTAGCAACTGACTTAGTGCATGTTATGGCAAACCGCCTATATCAGGGGGAACATGTTAAAATTTTGTATGCATCTTCAACACCCCATATTGCACAAAATATTGTACGGTGATTGGAAGCCTGATTGATTTGATCTCAACCGACAGCAAAGAGTTCATTGCCTTGCTGTAGGTATTTGTAAAACGCATATTTCTTGGCTGAATCCGCACACTCCATTTTGTCACATGTCATGAAATGTTGCATCAGTCTACGCTGTAAGTAATTTAGTTGCATCACGGGTATGCAGGTTCTTAAAAAGACGATCAAGAATAAAAAGAATCAGCTGTTAGGCGGACTGATTTTCGGTGTGTTACAGTTTTTGAACTGGTATATTCATAGTGCACTATTGAAAATACATGTATGTCGATTAAACCACTTGTATAATAACTTTTAGCCTGAGTTTTCTTATACATATTTGTGGAATTTTTTTCTAAAATGTGTTATTTTTTGATATATGAGCTTTGGCTCAATTTGTTCTATCTTGTTTTGAGTTTTCATTGTCTTTGATTGAAATTTTCTCCGGTTTATTTACACAAGAAATGTTTAAACTATCCCTTTTCACCCTTTATTTGATGATGAACAACTTCAACAAGCAAGAGAATGATTTTTTATTTACATGTCCTTTAGGCTTTTGAATTTTAAATAGAACTTTTTTTTTTATATAAAAGCCATTTTAATAACCTTACTATTATAGGAACTGTGACGCGAAAAAACTGGTCTTTGGTGTTTCCAACAAGGTCCAACACAAACCAACCTGCACAGTCACAGAAAAGGGCTGGGGTCTTGAAATTTCGGATCTAGTAAGAAGAGGGATTTTGCTATCCGAGTAGGGAAAACAAAGGCGCTGATCAGCTGGGCAGTTAGGCTGATCAGCTGTGCAGTTACTGCACAGCTGATCTGCGCCGTTGTTTTCACATAGGCAAAATCCCCGATTTTCTCGCGTTGCGGCTTATAGATAAGCTGTATACAGACAAAAAGCAACAACAACAAACCATTTTACGTATGGGGAAAAACCTAGACCCAGGTCAGCCTGCACATCTTAATATAGTCACTTTTATTCACTTGGCTTTTTGGATGTAACTCTCCATTGTCTTACATCAGATTGAGAAATTTCTTGTGCAGTTTGTCTTATGTCTTGCATTGTTAAATACCCGTACCTTGAAGGAAGGTTTTATTTAGGATGGGATTCAAATGCTATACCACCCAGAAAGTAAAACAGCAGTCACACATAAGTGTATAACAGAAAGTAATGCACCAGTCATTTGTAACCACTGCTCCCGCACCTACAGGGATGGCAGGGATTATGACTTTTTAGTTTCAGTGCCCTGCTATGAGCCCCACCCCCCAGGGGGCAAACTCGAGGTCAAAACTTTGCTGTTTGCCCGGCCCTTCACAATAGAAAATCTCCCTGGGGTAAGGATCCTAATGTCAAAACCCTGTCATTTCCCCTGCACTGCGGGGACAATTGAAAAGTAATTGCCCCACACTTTAGCCCGGTTATCCCCCACCCTTCCCCGTAGGTGGGGGTGGTGGTGGGGTGGAGGGCAGTGGTTACAAATGACTGCTGCATAATTATGGCAACCAGGAAGTTGAACAATAAAAAAATTGTAGCTGTACCTGTCATCAAATATATGAGCCTGTGCATGAGAAAACCAACAATTTGGGTCCAGACCACGTCCGACACAAACTGGGCTGTACAGTCACAGAAGATGGTTAGAGGTTTAGACAGTAAAAGAATTGTACTATCCAAGCAGCGAGAACAAACGCGCTGATCAGCTTCGCAGTTACTGCAAAGCTGATCTGCGCCTTTGTGTTTGCCTTTGTAGATTGTTGGTTATCCATGTGGTGGCTCATACAATAATATATATAGTATTAAAATAATAGTGATATTTGTTACATTTAATGTTATGTACAACTTGAAAATGTTTTACATGTTTTTTATTTTCAGGGAGAGGAGTTTGCCAAATTCATGGGAGAATTCGACTACGCTGTTCTGTTACACGACATTGCCGACCTCATGGAAGTTTATATCGACAAATCAGGGCTGCTGGCGGCCATTACTGATCTACCCGATCTATCGATTATCCCAAAAATGTTTGACAAAATGGCGGAGATAATTCCAGCTTTTGAAAAACTTGGGGCAATAGATATGGAAAGGTACTGTTCCACAAGAAGCATGTATTTTTCATAGCTTGATTGTGAAAAAGGCATGAAAGACCACTACAGTAGTTTTTGAGTTCTGGCTGGTCACAGGTTGTCAGGCTTTGTCTTACAAGTTACATAATGTAATAAGTTTGAGTAGTTTATTCATCGAAGCATCTGATATCAGAAACTTTTTTTTTTCTTTTTTTAATTCAGTTTTACATTCCTTTCAAGATTATTTCAGCTCACATGAGACAGGCCAATCAGTAGATGGGTGAAAACGGGAGAACCCCGAGAAAAACCACTTGACACACCCGCAAGCAGAACTTGGCTTGTCTCACATGTTGCCAGTGCTGGGCTCGAACCCACACCAGACACAGCGATCAGAAACTGTACCCAATTAATGAGAACTTGCATGTAAATGTTTGTCTGGTACACTGCAAAGCACATTTTCATCTTTACAAAAACAGCCATAATTAATATGGTTAAAAAGGAATGCAACTGAGACAGGTTGTCATTAGAAATTTCATTTTGACAAGCGTTATTATGTCTCCCCCCGACAGGGTCGGGAGACATATTGTTTTTCCCCGTGCGTCTGCCCGTCTGTCTGTACGTCACAAATCGTGTCTGCTCTATAACTTGAAAACCGTTAAAGATTTTTCAATGAAACTTGGTACACTTGTAAACCACGACGAGACGATGTGTCATGCACAAGAACCATAACTCTAGCTTGAGTATTTTTGGAGTTATTTCCCTTTGATTATTTTCGATACAATTTCGTGTCCGCTGTATAACTTGAAAACCGTTAAAGATTTTTCAATGAAACTTGGTACACTTGTAGACCACGACGAGATGATGTGTCATGCTTAAGAACCATAACTCTAGCTTGAGTATTTTTGAAGTTATTTCCCTTTGATTATTTTCAATACAATTTCGTGTCCGCTGTATAACTTGAAAACTGTTAAAGATTTTTCAATGAAACTTGGTACACTTGTAGACCACGACGAGACGATGTGTCATGCACAAGAACCATAACTCTAGCTTGAGTATTTTTGGAGTTATTTCCCTTTGATTATTTTCGATACAATTTCGTGTCCGCTCTATAACTTGAAAACCGTTTAAGATTTTTCAGTAAAACTTGGTACACTTATTAAGCATGATCAGACGATGTGTCATGTACAAGAATCATAACTATGGCTTGAGTATTTTATGAGTTATTTCCCTTTGATTATTTTCCATACAATTTCGTGTCCGCTTTATAACTCGAAAACCGTAAGAGTTATTTCAATGAAGCTTGGTACACTTATAAAGCACGATGAGATAATGTGTCGTGCTAAAGAACCATAACTCTTGCTTGCATATCTTTGGAGTAATTTCCCTTTGATTATTTTCCATACAATTTCGTGTCCACCCTATAACTTGAAAACCGTAAGAGAAATTTCAGTGAAACTTGGTACACTTATAAAGCACGATAAGGCGATGTGTCATGCACAAGAATTATAACTCTTGCTTTCATATCTTTGGAGTTATTTCCCTTTGATTATTTTTCCATACAATTTCATGTCCACTCTATAACTTGAAAACCATAAGAAATATTTCAATGAAACTTGGTACACTTATAAAGCATGATGAGATGATGTGTCATGCTAAAGAACCATAACTCTTGCTTGCATATCTTTGGAGTTATTTCCCTTTGATTATTTTTCATACAATTTTGTGTCTGCTCTTTAACTCAAAAACCATTAGAGTTTTTTCAATGAAACATGGTACACTTATAAAGCATGATGAGACAATGTGTCATGCACAAGAATCATTACTCTTGCTTTCATATCTTTGGAGTTATTTGCCTTTGATTATTTTCCATACAATTTTGTGCCTGCTCTATAACTTGAAAACCGTAAGAGATATTTCAATGAAACTTGGTACACTTATAAAACAGAATGACAGGATATGTGATGCACAAGAACTATAACTCTTGCTTGCATATTTTGGACATGCGCGTAGAAAGTGGGGAGACATCAGTTTTCACATAGAAAACAAATTCTAGTTATAATTTGGTATTTTTTATTAGTAAAAATGAACATATTATGAACATTTCCTAATTTAAATTATTTTCTTATTATTCTTTTTAACTATTTCTTTCAGCATCATGAGAAAACCAATATTTCATATACATGTATGTGAAAACAAAGGCGCAGATCAGCTTCACAGTAACTGCGATGCTGATCAGCGCCTTTGTTTTCGCTCCAAGGATAGCACAATTCCTCTACTTTCTAAATCCAAACATTCCAGCCTCTAGTCATCTTCTGTGCTTGTTCAGCTGGGTTTGTGTCAAACCTGCTCGGAAACCACACTGTTGGTTTTCTCATGATGCGGCATATTTCTTTCAGCATCTGGGCTCTATACGACCTCATGTACCCTTTCATGGACAGTGTAATTTCGGATGAGTCGACCAAAGATGTTCTGAGACAGACAGCTGATAGCTTGAAGGAATGGACCACATCCCTGAATAGTAACAGTAATGGTAGGTAGTGGATGGACTTAACTTTACATTTCGAAATTATGGACCTTTTGCCAAAGAAAGTGATTTGAAAAATGTGACAACCCTTGTGGTCTAAGATAAAGTCATTAATTTCACGATCACTTATAATGTTATATACAATTAATGTCTTACTGCCCTTGTTTAGAGCCCTTTGCAGGTACATGGACCAAACCAGGTTTGCTCATTTTTGTCCAAATGACTGTTTTGACTCTCCATCAGTGAAATAATCTTAAATGGGCCATAAAATATTAAACAAGAATTAATGTAAGATGCACATATATATTGCACATATATATTTCATCTCTAAATGTGCCTTTGGTTTTGGTAAACATGTACATGTAATTATAATATTTTGGTAAATATTGTTTTCTATACCAGAACGTTTTCACAATAATTCTCCATATATTGAATACATGATAAATACTGCAAATCTTCAAAAATTTGCTTTTCAGTCTCTGACATAGACTTTAGGAAGATGGTCAACTTTACCTCGTCCCTGACCGAAGTCTTCAACTCCATGGGCAACATGAGTTACATTTCAGACATTCTCGACTCAATGAACTTCAACAGCCTGTATGAGACTTTGGAAGCTTTTGTGAATGGTTATAAATGGGATGATGTGCTTCTTGCAAACATGCAGAGGTATTTGTTCATTAACCCATTTTTGACGAATGGATTTTCCCATCATTATCATTTGGGTGAGTCCACTTTCACTTTAGGGGCACCAGGAGTGATTTTTTAATCTTATTCAGTTTTTTTAATAAAAATTCTCTAAGCAAACAGAATAGCCCCAGATGGGATGCCGCATTCTGTGGCCTCCCATCTGGGGCTATTCTGTTTGCCTATGTCCCATTACGAGTTTATAAGACGCCAAAGCAATATACAGCAATTTTGATGTTGAAAATTTTGATACGTTTCTTATTTTGGATCCAAAACATAGATTGTGGGTAAATGCGGCTGAGGCAGTTCTAACGAGTACCCACAATCCATGTTTTGGAACTGAAATAAGAATAATGTATACCCCTGTAAACCCCAGTTTTTATCGCACCTGCTTATAGCAGAGTGCGATATAGGAGTCCAAATTTCCGTCCGTCCGTCCGTCCGTCCGTGCGTTCGTCCGTCCGTCAACATTTACGTCGAAGTTTGGTTTTCTCTACATAAGTGATAGCTAGGATTGTGAAACCTTGCATAGTAATTGTCCTTGACATACCCTTCAAGCACGCACCTTGACCCGCTGACCTTGACCTATATTTCACGGTCCATTGACTTTGTTAATTTTTACGTCGAAGTTCTGTTTTCTCTGTATCAGTGATAGCTGTGAGTGTGAAACCTTACATAGTAATTGTTCTTGACATACCCTTCAAGCACGCACCTTGACCCGCTGACCTTGACCTATATTTCATGGTCCTCTGACCTTGTTAATTTTTACGTCGAAGTTTGGTTTTCTCTGCATCAGTGATAGCTAGGATTGTGAAACCTTGCATAGTAATTGTCCTTGACATACCCTTCAAGCACGCACCTTGACCCGCTGACCTTGACCATTATTTCACGGTCCATTGACTTTGTTAATTTTTACGTCGAAGTTCTGTTTTCTCTGTATCAGTGATAGCTGTGAGTGTGAAACCTTACATAGTAATTGTTCTTGACATACCCTTCAAGCATGCACCTTGACCCGCTGACTTAGACCTATATTTCACGGTCCACTGACTTTGTTAATTTTTACGTCGAAGTTTGGTTTTCTCTGCATCAGTGATAGCTAGGATTGTGAAACCTTGCATAGTAATTGTCCTTGACATACCCTTTAAACACGCACCTTGACCCGGTGCCCTTGACCTATATTTCATGGTCCATTGACTTTGTTAATTTTTACGTCGAAGTTTGGTTTTCTCTGTATCAGTGATAGCTGTGAGTGTGAAACCTTACATAGTAATTGTCCTTGACATACCCTTCAAGCACGCACCTTGACCCGCTGACCTTGACCTATATTTCACGGTCCACTGACTTTGTTAATTTTTACGTCGAAGTTTGGTTTTCTCTGCATCAGTTATAGCTAGGATTGTGAAACCTTGCATAGTAATTGTCCTTGACATACCCTTCAAACACGCACATTGACCAGGTGCCCTTGACCTATATTTCATGGTCCATTGACTTTGTTAATTTTTACGTCGCAGTTTGGTTTTCTCTGTATCAGTGATAGCTGTGAGTGTGAAAACTTGCATAGTAATTGTCCTTGACATACTCTTCAAGCACGCATCTTGACCCGCTGACCTTGACCTATATTTCATGGTCCATTGACTTTGTTAATTTTTATGTCGAAGTTTGGTTTTCTCTGCATCAGTGTTAGCTGTGAGTGTGAAACCTTGCAAAGTAATTGTCCTTGACATACCCTTCAAACACGCACCTTGACCCGCTCACCTTGACCTTTATTTCACGGTCCATTGACTTTGTGAATTTTTACGTCAAAGTTTTTTTTTCTGCATCAGTGATAGCTGCAAGTGTGAAACCTTGCATAGTAAATGTCCTTCACATACCCTTTCAGAACACACCTGAGCCTGGTGCCCTTGACCTATATTTCACGTGTTTAGTTATTTTGCCCGATGCAGGTGCGATATCGACCTCCGCGGAGTTCTTGTACTATATAAAGGTGGGGTGGGTATAAGTTATCCTGTTGAAGTTTCTTTTATTGTCACAGAATTTACCAGTAGAATTTTTCTTTCTGTCAACAGTGCCAATATGGCTGGTCTCGAGAACCTAGCTAGAAGCATGTTACCAAACACCACAGTAACCATGATGATGGAGATCTCATACAAAGTCACAGAGATGCTTATTAACATGATGGACTCTTATTCAGGTGGGTAGATTAGTTTGGGCCCAATCATTGCAGTGGCGGATTGAGGGGGTTCAAGGGGTTCGCTCGAAACCCCTCTGGACCCAAATTATTTCATTTACATGGGGAATTACAAGAGGTTTTGTGTAAAAATAGGCAAACGAACCCCCCTTTTCTACATCTGAACCCACTCTTCTGAAATTCTCGATCCGCCCCTGCATTGGAAATCTTAGCAGATAAAGTGCATTCCAATATGGAAATAAGAGGCTTGTCCTCGAACAATATTTTCAAGTTCCCAGACTAGAGGGTAGATTTGAGTACAGTTTGAACAAAACTACACGTCAAGGGCTACACCCTTATAAAGCGGCTTTTACAGCACAGTTTTGGGTATAACAATGGTCATTGTAAGACCACATATGGTCATTTTAGACTAGTTTTGATATATCTTTTGTTAGTACATGGATTAGATAGTTACCACGAAAACTGGCTTGGACCCAAACAATACACAAATTTTATAAAAAAGTTGTGCACCAAGTTTTTGATTTCAATTTTCATCATTTAGTACACACCGTTATGTTTATTTTGCCTTTTTGTGGTCAAATTCTCAAATTTCACAGTAGGTTTGAAACTTTCTATATTTTGTTTTTAAATTATTCTTCAGTATTAATTGTTCTGATGATAATCTATCCTTCACTTTATGCTTTTTGCAACATTAAAGCAAATAATATTTATTCCAGCAATGGATGCTGAACTGCGCTATTTCGTGACAATGGATAAAGATGTCATGGACACGAACGTGTTGAACATATTCATACAAATGGGTCCAAAGATGACAACAGCTTTTATGACCGAGATTCTTAAACCAACAACTTATGAGGTAAGATGACATTACGAAAACATGCCCTTGTGATACATAGATTTTTCTTAAGTTGTAGAACTTGAAAATTTCATTTATAGAAAAATTTGGATATTTTTAATATTTTAGCTCAAAACATACATTGTGGGTACTCGTTAGAACCACCTTGCTGAGGCGGTTCTAACGAGTACCCACATGTACACTCCCGGTAAAAAAATAACAACATATTCCGCGTTTCTCCGCAACCATGGCAAACGCGAAATTTTTATTTCTCGGAGAAACACCGCGAAATAAGCCAGGTAGACGAAATCGTCTGCGCGAAATTTTACGGTGTTTCTCGGTGAAATTTCTCGGTGTTTCTCCGAGAAAGGTAATTACCTGGATTTATCGATAAAACTCTTTTTCTCGGAGTTTCTCGGAGGAATTTTAAAGACAAATGCATGTTTATAATTTTTGAATAAATATAAAACAATAAATTAAAAAAAAATATATTTTAAGTATTTGCAAGTATGAAACTTGCAGATGTTACGTATTTGTTTAGATGGCTTATAATCCACATAAATATATTCTTGATTACATTAAAATTTATGATGACCTTTGTCACTTGTGTTGCTTTTCACATCATCCATGATTATTCGATCTTTGAACAGAAGAATGGAAGCGAAAAAATCATTTAAAAATCAAGGGCGTCATTAAAAATTCGCGCCTTGAGCATTGTCCTTTCCAACAAAGAATAAAATTACCACACTTCTAGTGACTATGTGGGAATCATTTTCATTGAATGAATAAATAAGTTTAATGACATTTGATCAATGGTATTTAATTATGTACAATAGCAATGATTTAACAGGCGGTTTACTTTAATTATGTCAGGATAAACACAAGTCATCAAACTAACATGAATATACCAGCCGGAGATCGAAATCGCAACTTTTTTTTTTTGAAGCGAACGCACTATCTATACATGTAAAACCATCGCGGCCTGTCTTATTAAATGTTCGGGCCTTACTTGTCCGCCAGCATTTCTTGGTAAGCTGTTAACGTAACCGTTATCAAATATTCAGATTATGGTTCCATATAAATCGCAAATAATTTGAGCATTCGTACATGTACATGTATATATACTTGTATGTTTTAGATCGAGACTACATGTAGTAGGAAAGAATTTGCATCAAAAGTTATTCTCCATGAACAACCACAAAGCCGTTTATATCATGAACTTATGGGATCGCCTAAATTGATGCCCTTTCACCCGTAATATTGCATGGTATTAACATACATAAATGGTCAACAAAATTTACAGAAATCACTGTTGACTGATTTGGCCAAGTGGTAGAATTTGCAGCATTACCAGGAAGTGTGTTTCGGCATACACAGTCATGTTCTTGTGTCACATTCTCTAATGAACACGAAGCTGACACTGCTCCTTCACATGATAAGGAAGCTGTCTGCCGTAAAGTGAAATAAAAAATCAAGCAAATAAAAATGCCGACCGTGCAGCCAACACTGTCATATGACTTACTCCCAATTGACGGCTAAATACATCACGTAGATATGAATGTACATGTCCATACATTGCTATTCACGCACATGCATTTGCATCATTAAACACATTTTACATCAGGAAAACATTTCATGGAAAATGTGTATCCCATCAAAAGCAAAACTGGGGTATGCAGGGGTATATCTATTTTTTTTTTATCTTTTGCTCCAAAACATAAGATTGTGGGTACTAGTTTGAACCGCCTCAGTGAGGCGGTTATAACGTGTACCCACAATCTATGTTTTGAGCATGAATAAGAAAAAGCAAACCTTTTCTACTGACAATTTTCATTTTTTTTTATCTTTAAACATCTCTGTATATTGCATGGGCATGTTTTCGTAATTTTAAAGTTACGGTATATGAAATTATTTTTTTAAAACATCATCGACACAAAAGGCAGCAACGCTTTCGGAAGGAGAGATCGGAAAACCTCATAAATACATTTACATGTTTGTTATACCTTGTGCAGAATTGCGGTTTGTATGGAACATTGTAAATGTACATGTATATACAGTCGAGAAATTTTAATGGTCTTAAATTTTTATTTCGCTCCCTCTTTAAATCTGATCGATGTTATTAGATGAATAATGCATTATGTGCAACAAATACTTTTGTATAGGATATGTCACACAGTGCATCAAAGTAAGTGGCTGAAATATACAAACTTTTCTTTACATGTACATGAATTTGGGACAATGTCGGTTATGATAGTATTTTTCTTTTATTTTTCTTTTACGTATGCACCATTATTTTGTCGTCATTTGTGTTACGACATCGAGATATAAATGTGGATGCATCAAACATACAAAACACACATACTCAAGTATCTGCAGTTCATAGCGTGTCGGATGCTGTTTCGGTAGTTTTTGTAAGTGAAGGGTTTACAAATACGAATGTTGTGTAGCCCATTTCGAACGTCAGGACATCCCAAACTTGTACAGTACCATAAAGCGACGAAAACGTACCGACATAACCGTGGCTGAGGACAAGGACGTTAGTAACATCAATATTGCGCAGTGATTTTTCTATTCATGCACATGCATATTAAAGTTTGTATACTTAGACGGTCCCGGTAATTTTTAAAACTGACACCAAAATATAAGGTCATGTATTTGTTTTCGTGTAAAATGAGTGTATCCGTTCCTGCCTTCTACGGAAACATTAATAAAGGTTAAGTTTTAATGCGATGTAACGTGTAAATTTGATGTAAGATATCCATACGCCAGTTGAGCTGTGTGCTAGTCGAGCTGCACATGTTTTTCGGAAACGACCAGGATGTGCGATTTTTGGAACAAGTGCACTTATTAGATCGAATACGGTGAAAAATTCATATCTATATATCTTGATCATGTAACGGGATAGCTTTCCTTGGAAATATGCAAATTTCAAACTCGAGACTTTGTAAATCGAGTAAGTGTTAGGTATATAGCGCAGTAAACCACCCTTGGTGGATGAGCATGCTTTTCCATCGACGGGGTTTGCTGTGGCTCGGCTCGGCCGCTCGTTACATTTGGTGGCAGCGGTGGGATGATGACAACCGCCAGACCAGGGTTGCCTTACCCATGTAGTCCCCAGGCCAAGACTCGGGGCGAGTCTACTCGGAGGGGGAAGTAATGTAACGGGATAGCTTCCCTTGGAAATATGCAAATTTCAAACTCGAGACTTTGTGAATCGAGTAAGTGTTAGGTATATAGCGCAGTAAACCACCCTTGGTGGATGAGCATGCTTTTCCATCGACGGGGTTTGCTGTGGCTTGGCTCGGCTGTACGTTACATGTAACGTATATCAGATTAAAGAAGTAGGGGGATTGTACTAGCCGAGTAGTGAAAACAAAGGCGCTGATCAGCTGTGCAGATACTGCACAGTTGATCTGCGCCTTTATTATCGCATGAGTATAAGTCCAGCGTTCTCATGACGCGGCTCATATAAAAGTGGGGTATACATTACATGGACATGTTATCATGATGTGTGTAAATATGTTGAGGAATACCTCATACAATGTATGATGGGTTTAAAGCACATGAACATGTAAATGTGTTTGTTAATTTACTCGATTAATTATCAATTAATTTATCAATTATCAGTAATTGATAAATTGTCTTTACTTGTCATTTTTCACCATGTATAATGCACTTTCCTATGCACTTGACATTTCGGACCGCACCTTGTAAAAACAACATGCCGCCAACACAAAATGTTCATGGCGGAGTTGTCGTTATGCATGGCAATAGGTTTTGCGTTTATGCATTTAGCAAGAAAAACAGATGCTTAAAAAAAGAAAAGTGTATAAATTGTTTTCTCGTTATCCGCCTTATTCTTATGTGAAGATTTGGTCATAAATTTGGTATGAAAAAAGTGTTTATGCGAACAGTGCCCCTGATAAACGAGTGATTTAGAGGTATTGACAAAACTTTGTGCTAGTTAAACAGTGGAGGAGAGATGCCCAATTGAGTATCACTGACCTAGATTACTTTGACAGATAAATGTTACTATTAATAGCAATTTGATACTCAATTGGGCATCTTTTTGTCATTTTTATAGTACTCTCAGAAAATCGAAAAAATGTATCACAGTTTTTGACCGATTTCCACCAATTTTGGAGAGCTTAAAGATGAATGAATTTCCAAACTTTTGACCGTTCAGATTTTTTTTTAATTGTCTAGAAAAAAAGTTATTAAGGTTTAAAATCAGGATTTTTTTCTGATTTTCTGTGATTCCTATTTGGGAGATAGAAAAAAAAGTGATGCCCATTTAGGAAACGGTGATTCCTATTCAGGAACATATAATAAGATCTATGATTCCTGAATAGGATACAAATAGTCTGTTATGCTTCCTTGTGAAGAACTTTGTTTACCAGAGCCTCACTGACTTAACTGTCATGTTATTTTCTGAATACCTTTCTGTATCTCATATCGATCATAGAGATGTTCCATATTCAACCTTTTTTTTTTTCATTTTAATGGTCAGAGTGTATTCTAAGTTCAGTTTCACAATCATTTATACAAGTGCGTTCAGTTATTGATATGCCCCTGCCATATTCAGAAATAAATTGACAACTCTTCTTGCTTTTGAACAATATGTATAGACATCTGGATGAATTTGTTTATATAATGTGTTAAGTGTGTCTATAAATATTTGCTCTGTATATAGAACTTCCAGAGTTATGATGCTGTATGCCTATATTGATTACATAACATATGGAGCCAATTTTTTAACAAAAAAATCGCTGATATTTGAGTTTTAAAGAATCCACAAGGAATCATGGTTAATGGTTTGTAATTTTGTTTGTAAATTATGAAAGAATAACCATGGTTGTCAGTAGTACAGCTGAAAATTTGGTGTCTTTATCAGCACTATATACAAAGTTACACTATATGATTTTCATTCATTGTACATTTTAGAATTTCATGGTAAAGCGGTTGTTACAATATAAAACTAAGCATGTCAGTGTTATTTTGCAAGAAAACTAATATTCTACCAGAGCGGTTTTACGAACAAAGCTTGCTTGTGGGTTCCTTCATGAGGTAAGCATGCCTTAAGAGTTTATCAATATTGACATGAGTGGGTGGGGTATGTTAAACAGACATTTACTGTTTTTTTAATCTGTCAATCAAATGATGATGTGCATTTATTGCTAATAGATGTCACAGATACAAGGAATGACTAAATATAGTTATTCTTTTAAAATTTTAAATAGCTTGTAGAATTGGAAATGTAACTGGTTTTCATGGGACCCATTTCCTGGAAAATGGAATGCATGTGAATAAAAATTACACAAAGCCTACATGTCTAGGATACATAATCTGAAAAATTAAAGATTATTTTGGGGTCATGGAAATGTATTTCTCTGGAAAAAGTTAGTGTAAACATGTTTTTCTGGAAAATTCTCGAAGTGAGTATTTTTGGGCGGCTCGTGTGCACTTATTGTTTGCTGAAAGATGACATGCCTTTTGTTTCAGGTTCTTATGTGACTGAAGTACATGACTACCGGGTGTCCCAAAAAAACGTAGCCGCTACAAAAAAAGTGCATAGCTGTTTAGATAATACAGATATAAGCAAGATATTTTACACAGTGGTAGTGCTATTATAATTGATTCTGAATCTGACATCCATTTTGCTAGGTGGTGCTTCATTAGCAAGTGACATCATATCAAATCGATGATGTCATTTCCTGCTATCTGCTGCAACTTGCATTGCTGGAAATTCAAAAAAAGTAACAAAATACAATATCCAAGCATTTTCAAGCCTTTATTCTCCCTTGAAAATGTTATAAAGAGGAGGAAGTAACAATTATTATTAGAAAATCAAAAGGGTTTGTTAAACATGGGGAAAATGTGGTGAAACGTAGAAATTTTATTCCAAAATGGGGAGTGAACGACCATAAAACGTGTCATGTAAAATTTTCATTGCTCCAAAAGGGGTCATTTAAACTAATGGTGGTCATTTCGGATATTAGGCGAAGTACATAATTGCAATTACTAAATATTTAAAGACATTGTTTTTAAGCATACTGCTACTAAGTTTGATTGAGTTTTCTGTAAAAATGAAATAAATAGTAAACATATATTTTAGCGGACATTTTTTAGTTTTGGGACACCCTGTACATCGAAAAATCTGGCTTATTTTTTCTTTCAAAAAGCTAAGAAAAATGGGTCCGACGATTTCAACCTGGAAGTAACTGAAAAATTACTCCCTTGCTCTGAGCTGACCACTCATTTCACAATCATGTATACACAAATCCATGTATTTGCAACATATTCAACAGCCCCATGATAAAGCATGCTAAAGAATATAATATTGTTGACAAAAATAAACAATGCTTTTTTATACAAGTAAATCTTCAAACATGTATATACAGTGACCACACATAAGTCCTTAAAGTACTATGGAGTCACCTATATCTTTGTATTCTGCCAAAACGTGGGTTGGCATTTCATCATAAAATTCATGGTTTGTTTTCTTGGCACAGAATACCAAAGGGGACTGGGACTTTCACAGAGAAACATTTATACTTAGGCTATGCCTCACTGCTCATATTCATGATATTTAAATCCTCTTGTATAGGCTTTAAGTCAAGGGAATCACCAGGACATTCACAGACAGACATTCTTCTAATACAGGTATCAATAATGTATTTTGCGGATTAAGGATGAATACAAAGAATATTGCCTTGTACAGCTGTATTAATACTACTAGTTTTTGACATCCTTTACTGGCATGTTAATTTCCATGACTTAAACCCTATAGAAGAGGTTTTGAATATCACGAAGAGGAGGTATGAGTCATTGCTTAACAATAAATTTAGCCCACTTAGCCCCTTGGTGAAACAATCATGAAACTGTATTATGAAATGCCAACCCACGTTTTGACAGAATACAAAGTCATGGGTGACTTTAGAGTACTTTAAGACATGCTTACCTCATGAAGGAACCCATAAGCAAGCTTTGGTCATAAAACCGTCCTAGTAGAATATTAGTTTTCTTGCAAAAACACTGACATGCTTAGTTTTATATTGTAACAACCGCTTTACCATGAAATTCTAAAATGTACAATGAATGAAAATCATTACATTGTAAATAGAGATCATAAAGACACCAAATTTTCGGCCGAAGTTCAAAAATGGCTATTCTTTCGTAATTTACAAATAAAATTACAAACCATTAACCATGGTTCCTTGTGGTATCTTTGAAATCCGAATATCAGCAAATTTTTTGTTAAAAATTTGGCTCCATATGTTATGTGATCAAAGAAGGCATACAGCATCACACACTCTGGAAGTTGTATATACAGAGTAAATATTTATAGACACACTTAACACATTAATGATTATATATACAAATTCATCCAGATGTCTATTTCTTGCCAGTGAAGATTGTTCAAAAGCAAGAAGAGTTGTCAATTTATTTCTGAATATGGCAGAGGCATATCAATAACTGAACGCACTTGTATAAATGATAGTGAAACTGAACTTGAAATATACTCTGGCCATTAAAATGAAAAAAGGTTGAATGTGGAACATCTCTATGATCGATATGAGATACAGAAAGGTACTCAGAAAATAACATGGCAGATAAGTCAGTGAGGCTCTGGTAAACAAAGTTCTTCAACAGGAAGCATAACAAACTATTTGTATCCCATTCAGGAATCATAGATCTTATTATATGTTCCTAAATAGGAATCACCGTTTCCTAAATGGGCATCACTTTTTTTTCTAGCTCCCAAATAGGAATCACAGAAAATCAGAAAAAAATCCTGATTTTAAACCTTAATAACTTTTTTTCTAGACAATTAAAAAAAATCTGAACGGTCAAAAGTTTGGAAATTCATTCATCTTTAAGCTCTCCAAAATTGGTGGAAATCGGTTAAAAACTGTGATACATTTTTTCGATTTTCTGAGAGTACTATAAAAATGACAAAAAGATGCCCAATTGAGTATCAAATTGCTATTAATAGTAACATTTACCTGTCAAAGCTATCTAGGTCAGTGATACTCAATTGGGCATCTCTCCTCCACTGTTAAATACTGTGTATCCTTATCATCGAGAATGTTGTAATGCATATTCATATAGGAGTTAGGAGATCGCTGCAGGGTAATCGGGTCAATAAAATTTTACAAAAATAGCTTGCTCCATAAGCTGACAATCAATTATGCCATTTCATTCTACATGCACATTTCCATAGCTTGACATACAACCAGAACCAGAAAACATTTATTTCATTACAATATGAATTCAAGAATGCGCAAAATGGTTACCTATTATACTCGTACATGTTTATGGTCTATTGCTTTTATGTTTCCTAGCTCAAACAAATGAAACTACTTGGATAAAGACATAATTGAGATGAAACAAAGTACTTCTTAATTTGTATGTCAAATGCGAGTCGAGTCATGCCTGACCAACCGTAACCGAAAGCAGTGAAGAAGATAGTGGAATGTTTGCTCAGTAATTAATGTGCCTTATTAAAACGTGTCAAACTGTTAGACGTGCCATATACAAAAACACTTATAAATACTGATCAGTTAAAGGTCTAAAACTTCTTTAATTATAAAAAATATGGTAAAATCGATTTTCACAATCGTGCACAATATTTCTCCGAGAAACACCGCGAACAGGTAAATCTGGACTTACCTGTTTTCACCGGTTAATACCTGCGGTCGCGGTGAAATTTCTCGGTGTTTCTCCGAGAAATCGAACTGAACGAAACGCGAAATATCTTAATGAAAAGAGAAATTTAGCGTTCTTTCTCCGAGAAAAATAGCTTAGGGTCCTCCCAGAAAAGAGGAATATGTTGTTGATTTTTTACCGGGACTGTATGTTTTGGATCAAAAATAAGAAGATTAGGTATACCCCTGCAAACCCCAGTTTTTCTATATAAAATTGGGGTTTAAGGGGGTATATATTGCTCTGACATATTTAGCTGGTGGAGTGAAAATAGAAAAAAACAAAGAAAGGAAAAAACAGTTCTTATTTTGATGAGGTTGTTAATTTATCAGATTTCTCAATAGGGTTTTAAAAATTGGAGTAAAAAATGTGACCTCTCCTAATTTGTTGGGTGTTTTGCTATATTTTTCTATGCTGACTTGAAGTTGGTGTTAAAATTGTCAAGTAGATTATGCCTCCATTATTGTAAAAAAATTCTTGCCTAAGTTAGGTCGGCTAAGGAAGTTAAATGCAAAATGACCATAGAGAGCATTTTCCATTCCAGATCGAAAAAAAAAATGATTCAGTTAATTTACCCATATATGAAGAATGGACTGTCTTATTGTTGTCATTTGGACTAATCCACTTTCAAATTTAGGTGAATCATGAGTGATTTAAAAATTTTATGCAGTTTTTCGATGAAAATTCTCCGAGCAAACAGAATAGCCCCAGATGGGACGCCGCTTTCTGCGGCGGCACATCTGGGGCTATACTGTTTTGCCTATGTCCCACAAAAAGAATGCCAGGCTTAAATGAGTTTAACAGCATTGACATTTTTTGTGAGTATTAACTCTGTTTTCTATAGATACAACCATTTTTAGCTCGCCTGTACAAAAGTACAGGAAGAGCTATTGCAATCACCCCGGCGTCGGCGTCGGCGTTAGCGTCGGTGTTGCTCAAAATGTTAAAGTTTTTGGTTAAAGTTTTTATAAGGCTATATCTCTTGAACATGTTGATAGATTAAGTTGATACTTTGCATGTTGGTAGATATTGGTCTGAAGTTTTATTCTGTACCATCATGACCCACCTGGGTGACCTTGAGGTCAAGGTCACGGACTTAGAAATTTTGTGTTAAAGTTTTTGGTTAAAGTTTTTGTAAGTCTATATCTCATAAATATGTTGATGGATCGAGTTGATACTTTGCATATTGATAGATATTGGTCTGAAGTTTTATGCTGTACCATCATGGACCACCTGAGTGACTTTGAGGTCAAGGTCACGGACTTAGAAATTTTGTGTTAAAGTTTTTGGTTAAAGTTTTTGTAAGTCTATATCTCTTGAGTATATAGATGGATCAAGTTGATACTTTGCATATTGATAGATATTGGTCTGAAGTTTTATGCTGTACCATCACGACCCACCTGAGTGACCATGAGGTCAAGGTCACAGACTTAGAAATTTTGTGTTAATGTTTTTGTAAGTTTGTATCTCTTGAATATATAGATGGATTAAGCTGATACTTTGCATATTGATAGATATTGGTTTGAAGTTTTATGCTGTACCATACCCACCTGAGTGATCTTGAGTTCAAGGTCACAGACTCAAATTTTATGTTAAAAATATTTTGGGTTAAAGTTTTTAAAGTCTATATCTTTTGAATATGTTGATGGATCATGTTGGTATATACATGTACTGGTTTTAAGCTGTACCATCATGGCGAACCTTAGAGACCTTGAGGTCAAGGTCATGGGTAATAGATTTTAATAGATTTAGTGGCAAAGCATAAGTCAGGCGAGCTACGCTGTCCTGCGACAGCTGTTATTGCTGGTAATGATGATTGGTCATTATACCGTTACTGTTTTGAAGGAGAAAAAAAGAGAGAAGCAAAAGGAAAAACAATGTAACATGATTTTTAATTGCACTCAGAATATTTTTGCAATTTTGACTAGAAAAAACTACAACTTTCATCATGCTTTTCAGCCACTGATACTCGGAAAAACAGATACCCAGTCACTGTGCAAAAACATAACTCACAAAATTTATGGTGAGAAGGAACGGGCAGTGGCAGATTACTGGAACACATATCTCTGTTCACGTCAGATGGTCGACAGATTTGAACAGTTACCCCTTGGGTCCATATATCAAGATAGCATGACACAGGTAAAAAACTTTCAGCCCCATTTTTGAGAAAATTTGTCATTGGTATATCTACTGACTAAGCCTTTTAGTTGGATTGAAGAAAAAAGATTGGTGGTACTTTTCATGTAAAGAAAAATAAAAATGGCTGCTTGTTTACTTGATGCAGCTTATCTGAACCTTTGTTTTTACACATGCTAAAAATAGGTCAGCATGACCTAGTTTTCACACTCCAATGTTTTTGCCTGATTCCAGGAATAATCTAATTGTAAACAATAAACAACTTGTTTATCATTATGTTTCATTTGAGCTTTTGCATGAGAAAACCAACAATTTGGGGCTCCGACCATGTCCGACACAAACTGGCTTATACAGTCACAGAAGGAGGCTAGAAGCTCGAAATTTTGTATTTGGGAAGAAGAGGGATTGTACTATCCGTGTAGTGAAAACAAAGGCGCTGATTAGCTGTGCAGTTACTGCACAGCTGATCTGCGCCTTTGTTTTAGCATATGCACATTGTTGGTTTTCTGATGTGGCGGCTCATTTGATATTAAGCTTCACAAAAATTGTAGGTCAATAGGCAAATTGAATTAAACCTGTACTTTGGTTTTTGACATCATGTCAGAAGTAGGTCATTGACAATAATATATTTTTTATTGAAATAATATCCACCTTCCAAAGCTATATGATACGGCTTGAAAAGGTTGTATGAAAGAAAAATCTTACACTTTTGTGGACATTTCACAATGCAATTACTTCATTTATGCTTCATGCTATAAATGAGCCTTTGCATGAGAAAACCAACAATTTGGGTTTCCAACCAGTATACCAACCGGTATAACCCTGCATTCCCCAGTTTTGCTATACAACTTTGGGGTTCAAGGGGGTATACATGTTACGGACATGTTATCCTGATGCAAAGTATACCACCTTAAAAATCCTGACAAAAATAAAAAAGAAATGTTTTTAATCTATTCTCCAGATGGAAAGTTCAATGGAGTATGTCAGCTACGTCATCGAGAACCCCGACTCTGTCACCAAACCTGCCAACATGTCAATGGTGTACGCGAAAATCTCCCAGCTAGCCAACCAAACTACACATATATTTATGGACAATACGAAACTATGGACGGATATCTTGACGGACGGTCCGTATGATGATTATAACACCGGCGATGAGGCTGAGTGGTATTACGCCTGGTCAAATGTTTCCTCGGCTATGTTTATGACTGAGTATGTCGTTGTTTTTTTTTTTCCCCATTTACAATGGAAATAACAGCTTAGCAATTCACAAGTTTCAGACATCTCAAATTCAGTTGTCAAAGACAAGAAGTTAACAATCCACAACAGTCATCCAAGTGCAATTCTAATACAGAACAAGTTGTACATTTCTTTAAAATAGCCGTCAAACAATCACCTTGGTCTGTTTCATTTCCTTCAAAGGACCAATGAAATTTTTTGAAAGAGAAATGTAATGACAGCATATTGCGTGTATGTCTAGACTTACGGACTAGGGATATTCAGGCAATTCTGTTGTAATTGGTGATATACTGACATTCATCTATGCAATAAACTGTATCTGTGTTGCTTCTTTTATATACAAAATTCAAATGAGCAACTACTGTAAGTTCGGAAATTTTCCCCGAGACGTTTGTTTCGCAAATTTTCAATTTCCAAATTATTAGCGAGCTCTTGTATTTGCGAGCGAGTACTTGTGCAGTCTTTCAAGCTTATAGTAATTTTTTGTTATATAGAACTTTATTTTTGCGCGGCAACGAATTCGTGAATATTAGCGGAAATTAAATGCTCACAAACATTTCAGAATTTTACAGTAATTAGCAAATTCAGTTTATTAAGTGTTTGAAAGTCTGAGAAGTCTGTGTGTAACTGGATATAGGTGGTGGAGGTCAATATACATATTCACAGGTGGGAGAATGACAGTATTATGTGAGCCGCGACGCGAGAAAACCAATCTTCGGGGTTTCCGACCAGGTCTGACACAAACAGTCATAGAAGCAGTCTAGAAGCTTGAAGTTTCGGATTTAAGAAGAAGAGAAATTATACTAGTCGTGTAGAGAAAACAAAGTCGCTGATCAGCTTCGCAGTTACTGCGATGCTGATCTGTGCCTTTGTTTTCGCATAGGCAAAAATCTGATTTTCTAACGACGCGGCTCATATTTGAAAGGCAGAACTCTGGTTGTACATGATGCTGAATGTTGTTACCATGGAAACTTATTTATAGATATTCTATTTTTAGCATGGTGTTATCCATGAAACAGATGGGAGAGTCAATGGAAGGGACAGAACTCTGGACATACTTGATGCCGTCTGCTGTTGCTATGGAAGCTTATATGGCCGCTCAAGCTGAACCATACAGGATGATGCAAGGTTAGGAAAACTAGGGCTTTCTTTTGATGTATTAGCTGAGGTCGTTCTTTCAATAGGCATTATATCTTTCAGGGTAGTAGGGGACTTTGTCATGATGCGTACTGCAAGTTCACAAATTTTCAAGAGAATTATTTTTTTTTTGTGAACTCACTGGCAATAGTACAGACTTTAACTGCAGCCTTTAATGACTATAGGCGGAGCTTATTGAACAGTAAGTTTTATATAGAGTAATGGATGATATCTCCCTACCAAATCTTATTCTTAACCAAAGCCACAGGCAAGCATGTTAGTCATGTCTAGAAAGTATGTGATATTTCTTCATTTTGCAAAGTTTGTATAGTCACTTCATTTCCACAAAACCATGCATTACAAATAATTGCCCATTGCAAAAACATGCATCACTCTGAACCAATGAGATTTGTGCTATTTATAGGTCATGTAATAACCATTTTTTTTCTCTGTTTTTCAGAGATGATGGATCCCAGCACACCTATGGGGATGTTGATGGAGAATATGGAATATTTGCCAGACATTCTGCCCGCAATGATGACTTATATGAACAGTGAGGAAGGGGTAAGATTTGGGGGTGGGATTTGGGGGTGGGGGTATTCAAGAAAAAGAAGGGGTAGTGGTTGGGGTGAAAAGAGGGTATGTTTCTTAAGCTTTATCAGGAAATTGAATAATTATTCCATTTGTAGGCTTTAAGGTATTTCTAAGGGTATATAAACACTACAGAATTTTAGACCCCCAGCAGGAGCCAGTCGTTCAAAACTTTGTTAGCTTAACGCTGTTGTTAAGCCCTTAATTTGTTTACTACATGTATATATAGACTTCAAAAGCAATTACACTGCTATTTTTTGTCCCCCGCCTTTTCGAAGTAAAGCGGAGGGACATAGTTTTTGGCTCTCCATCATTCCGTCCATCTGTCCGTCTGTCCTTCCGTCCTCCTAAAGAGTATGTACCTTGTGTGCACAACTCCTACAGTTTTTACTCCGATTCTTTTGAAACTTTACAGATGTTTACCATCCTTTGAAGATATGCATGTGGTTTGGATATAATCCTCAGATTAATTTTTCACACTTCTTTCGCAATTTGAACTTAGTCATTTTTCGAGCATTTTGACAATGAGAGTGAATGGACAGTGGGTACCTTGTGTGCGCAACTCCTCCTACAGTTTCATTCCGATTCTTTTGAAACTTTACAGATGTCTTAACCAGGCTTTGAAGATATGCATGTGGTTTGGATATGATACTCAGATTAATTTTTATTACTTTTGTTCGCAATTTGAACTTAGTCATTTTTCGGTCATTTTGACAATGAAAGTGAATGGACAGGGGGTACCTTGTGTGCGCAACTCCTCCTACAGTTTCATTCTGATTCTTTTGAAACTTTACAGTTGTCTTTATAATGCTTTGAAGATACGCATATGGTTTGCATATAATCGTCAGCTTATCATCATCATCATATCCGTTTTATAGTCCGTTGTCCTCTACTGAGGGTTGGACTTGTTTGACAAGTCTCCTTCTTAGACGACCTCTCCACTCTGAGCGATTCTGAGGATCAGCAGTATCCATTCCTAGCTTTTTTCTGTCGTCTAACAACACTTCATCCCATGATTTCCTTGGCTTGCCAGATCTTTTCTGTGCAACTATGTTCAGCTTGCGTACTTGAGCAATCCAGCCTTTGCTGCGCTCTACATGTCCATACCATCTCATTCTGCTGGAGCGAAGCACCACATCTATATCCTGAAGTCCAAGCTTTGAGAGAAGGGAGTCTGAGCTTACTTCATCATTCGCCTTGACATTACAGATCCAGCGGATCATCGCACGGTCATTGCGCCGTAGGCGGTTAAGTGTAGCCACAGTCATCGCCCATGTTTCTGCCGCATGCAGCATTACACTTCTCACACAAGTTGAATAAACTCGACCTCTGGTCAAAAGTGGCAGATTGCGGTTGGTGAGTAGGGGGAGTAGCTGTCGGAACTTGCCCCAAGCGGATTTGCAACGTGTTATTGCAGCCAGTTCACAACCACCACCAGCAGAAAGCATGTCTCCCAGATAACAGAACTCTGGAACAGCCTCAACTGTTTCGTCATCAACCTGAACCTCCTTCACTAGTCTTCCATCTATTGGACGTGCCTTTCCTAGGCAGCGAGCACATCTGAAATCAGGATCAGGGCGCAAGGGGCCTTTGATTCCACTGCATTTCTTGTGGATCCAGGACAAGCAGCCACCACAGAAGATAGCATTTCTTCCTACACCTGTCTGACAGACGCCACAGGGATCCTTTCCAGATTTTTTCAGAAGGTCCAGATTGGGGCCAGAGACCATGATCTTTGTCTTCCCCATGTTCACTCGAAGGCCTTTCCTCTCCATCTCTGCTTTCCATGTCTTCAGCTTTACCAGTAGTTCCTCCATGGACTCAGCACTAATCATCAAGTCATCTGCATACAACAGCTCCCAAGGGCAGCCTGTTCGGAACTCCCTGGATAAAGCCTCTAACACAATGATGAAGAGAAGCGGGCTTAGGACAGAGCCCTGATGAACACCTACTTTGACACCAAACTCCTCACTGTATCCACTGCCAACTCTTACCCTACTTCTCACGTCTTTATACATGGACTGGACAAGGCACACTAGCCACTCGTCGATTCCTAGTTTTCGCATTGCCCACCAGATGACATCCCGTGGGACCCGATCGAATGCTTTTTCCAGATCAACGAAGGCCATGTAGAGCAGCTTGTTAGCAGCTAAGTGCTTCTCTTGTAGTTGACGGACAATGAAAATCGCATCTGTAGTGCCACGACCTGACATAAACCCACACTGCATCTCATCAATCTCAACTCTTTGCCGGATGAGTCCTTCTACTACACGCTCCAATACTTTCATCGTCTGTTCAATCAGCTTCAGCTTAATTTTTATCACTTTTTTGCAATTTGAACTCAGTCATTTTTGGGGCATTTACACTTAGAAAGTTCATGTGGCTTCTCAGATTATATTTGTGTAACTAAACAATCAAGGCGGGGGACATAAATTCTCTGAATTTGCTTGTTGAGGAAAAAAAAAGCAATGCAAAGGATTCTCACATTTTTTAACCAAAAATAGCAGTGTATTTGTAATATTGCCATTTGAAATTTAAACAAATTGTTAACTAACGACATCATTAATTTTGAACAACTGGCCCCACGCAGGTGTGGTCAGTCTGAAGAAAATCCATATTATTGTAAGAATCTTGTCAGGAAATTATTAAAGAAAACTTTTGCTTTGAACCACTACATGTTTTTAGTAATATTCAAGTTTTATTTCATGTTTATTAGCAAAGAGAGATGCAAGCATTCTATACCGACCCACTGAAGGCGGTTTGCGAGGACCACATTCTCTTACGTATGAACATGCCCAACACAGTACCAGTAGGAGATATTGAGAAATCAATATGTGATATGGACTGGGAAAAATTTGGACAGGACCTCATGGAAACCATGGACTGGATGGGATCCATGCAAAAGGTATGGGCTTTCATCAGGAAAACATATCCGTGCAATGTATACCCCCCTCAAACCCCACTTTTATATAGTAAAACTGGGGTTTACAGGGGTATACTTATTTTTCTTAGTTTTTGCTCCAAAACATAGATTGTGGGTACTCGTTAGAACTGCCTCGTCTCGCCGAGGTGGTTCCAACGTGTACCCACAATCTATGTTTTGAGCAAAAATAAGAAAAATATCAAATTTTTTCTGCTGGAAATTTTCTTTTTTTTATAGCTATAAAATCTCTCTATATTGCACGGGCATGCTTTTGTAATGTTTTTTTTTTCTTTTGTTCAAAGTCCCAGTAATTTTTCAGTCATTTTGGGATGAAGGCACTGCTTTCTGATAATGGGATGGAAGCCATGCTGGGGTTAGGGGGGGGGTGGGGGTGTTGTATTTCAAATATACTAGTCCTTCTTGAAATATTGCAAAAGGCAAAAGTCCAGCAAAAGAGCCAATGCTAAATGGATATCGACCAGTTGTTTAGTTGAGAACATACAATGTATTTAGGGCCTTATAAACAAGGGGTCATGGATTCTGTCAAGTTCAAAATGCATAAATAAATTTTCAACAACATTTATAAATCAGTATTCTTTTTCTCAAAACCTAGTAAATCTGTAACTTTTTCTTCTATATACTGTAACTGAAACTTTTGAGCACCATCTAAAATGCTTTTTTCCAGCTAAGGGATGTACTGTTTCTTTTTTTTTAACATCTTTTTTAACTCAAAATGTTTTGATGAAAAATTATGTGAAATATTTCAGAAAATAGATGCTTACAACTTCAATGGCACAATGTCAACTGTAGACTGGGATGGACTTGCGGAAAACATGCACATGTACCTGACGGCCATGAATGCCCCCAATGAGATTGCGAAGGATTTTGAGCACCTCATGAATAAGATGAACGTAACCAAGCTTCTAGAAAACTTTGGCAAAATGGATCAGAACGGCATGCAAAACATCACAATGGATGAAGTTAACGGGTAAGAAAGTTTGCGATATAGAGAATCTTAAATGAAATACATGTAATACTTGTAAAGAAAAGATGAACTGCTCCATCCCAATAAGGTGGAAAGGAGACAAGCCAAGTTCTGCTTGCAGGTGTGCCAAGTGTTTTTCTCGGGGGTTCTCCCTCACATTTTTGCCCACCTACAGATTGGTCCGTCTCATATGAGCTGAAATAATCTTGAAAGGGATGTAAAACAGAAGAAAAAAAAAAAAAAAAAAATGTATAACATATGAACCTTCGCATGAGAAAACCAACAATTTGCATAGGCGAAAACAAAAGGCAGATCAGCTTCGCAGTAACTGCGAAGCTGATCAGCGCCTTTGTTTTCGCTACACCAATAGTACAATTCCTCTACTTTCTAAATCCAAAATTTCCAGCCTCTAGCCATCTTATGTGATTGTACAGGCCGGTTTGTGTCGGACCTGTTCAGAAACCACATTGTTGGTTTTCCCACGAGACGGCTCATATATTTTCAGAACAATCAGTGCTATTGTGTCAGCCATGGAAGGTCTGGACAAGAGCCTGGTAAACGTCTCGTTCTGGAGCTATGGGAAACATGTGGCCCGTCTCTGGATGGCTTACACAAACATAGCTAATGATGTCTTTCTACATACAAAAGGTAAAGTTCAAGGATGCTATACTAGACCCTTCAAAGAGATTAATTATTTAGTGTCATAGATTTCAACGAAGAAAGGAATTTCTAAAAGCTTTTGTTATTATGACAGAAATAGCACCTACTATATTTTAACAGAT
Organism: Rugalucina vietnamica; assembly: GCA_964017185.1. Taxonomy (NCBI): domain Eukaryota; kingdom Metazoa; phylum Mollusca; class Bivalvia; order Lucinida; family Lucinidae; genus Rugalucina; species Rugalucina vietnamica. The sequence continues at coordinate 82,835,024 of OZ024871.1, read as the reverse complement.
ATTGAAAGTACACACATTCAAACTCTTTAAGGCTTTATTTTAGGAGGATTGATTGAAGCCCTGATAATATCTTTTAGATAACAGAAAATAAAAGTGTTACTAATTTTGTTCAAATGTTCTAATAAAAATATCTATTCCAGATGGTATAAACATAACCGATTATATCAAGACGATTTCCCCAACCCTGGGAGATTATTTCCTGAATATCTCGGCAAAGTTTCCCTCCCTCTTTGATGAGATCATGAAAAATGTGCAGAACCCTCAAACAGTAAGTCAGTTGATCTCATTGCAAAAAACTTCAATATTTCTCGAATGTATCTACAAACTTTCCCTCTCTATTTGATGAAATCATGAAGAATTAAGATGGTTTCATCAAACAGTAAGATGGTTTTCTTGTAATAAAAGAAGCTAAATGTATATGAGACTTCAGAAAGGAAAAATGTTCAGAAATTGATACAATTGAATTTCAAATCTCAACCCAGACACCAGGCGGGAAAAAAAACGATAACACAAGACAAACATGAAATATAACAGCAACAAGAAGAGCAAGATGGCTAGCTCTTTCCCAACAAGGTAGCCATCAGGCTAGCATCAACCAAAATCAAAGATAGGGATTACAACACAGAGGCAGATAGAAAAATACAGTCAACATTACAATGAATCAAAGTTCAGTCAGAATTCAAAATTGTTGTAAATTTTAGTTGATATATGAGCCGCCTCGTGGGAAAACCAACAAAGTGGTTTTTGAACAGGTCCGACACAAACCAAGCTGCACAAACACAGAAAAGTGCTAGATGCTTGAAATTTTGGATATAAGTAAAAGAGGAATTGTACTATCTGTTTAGCGAAAACAAAGGCGCTGATAGCTTCGCGGTTACAGCGAAACTGATCTGCGTCTTTGTTTTCGCCTATGCAGATTGTTTGTTTTCTCACAAGGCGGCTCATATAATGATACATTTATTGACATAAAGTGCATGATATTTGTTTGCCAGTGGATATTTGTTTACACTGTGCATATGTACTGTTTCTGCTCTTTCTCTGCAGATATTATCAGCAACATTAAACACCAACTGGGAGAAACTATGTAACGGCACCAAGATAAGTACCATACTACAGTTGAGGACTACAGAAGGAATCGAAGAGTTTGAACGAGGCTTGTGCGAGCTCAACTGGACGGCCATCATGGAGGAGATTATTGATTATAATCCTAATATTAAGATATACAATGATGAGGTGAGCTTTTCTTCAGCACACCGGTGGCTTTAGAGGTGGTTCGGGTCGTTCACTCGAGATCAAATTATTTCATTTTCAGGGAGAAATTTGAGAAAAACAGGTGAAATGTAGAAAACTAACCCCCCTTTGCTAGATTTGAATCCCTTTCCAAGAAATCCTGGATCTGCCTCTACAGCAATCATTTTACCTATATCTTCTGATACTGAGTGGATCACCTCAGGTGTGGGGTGTGTGGCTAAATTCAGAATTTAGTCAAGGGAAATAAGAACATTTGGGGTGGACCATTAAAACTGTTTACAAGGTATAGATGAGAGGCATACTAAAACACATGCCTCTGGGCCTTAAAAGAAGGATAAATAATAAATAGAACAATGACCCAGCCCAAATGCAGGGAAAACCCCCCAAAATAAGTTCCTGAACACAGGAAGCAACACAAACATGCGCATGGGCACCCACCTCCCTTTTACCTATACAGCTAGTTAGGAATATGCAAACTTAGCAAACCATAATCAGAATACCCAGTTAGTAGAGCATCTCAGCTTGCATCCGAGGCTTTATGGGGTCCGTTTTGCTTTTTTGAGTTAATATTTTACATCATTGGTCTACAGTTAAGATCATTTAGGAATGGTGGCACAGTTTGTCATAAGGTATCAATTACTGATGAAAGAATGGACATTTTGCTCTGCTGAGAATTATAGTGAATGGATTAGGTTGTGCCTTCCAAGGTTCAGGTAACAGACTATCCTGATATGACTTCAGCCTTTGCATTGGCATTAAGTATGAAATCAGAAAATTTATCGTCCCCACAATGTAGAAACTATATGTATATGGCCTGTGTAGACTGTTTACATATGGTTTTCCTTTAGAATGAGTGCAACTTGGAAAATTGCAGCTTAACACTTTGCAATTAATGTATTGGAACTACATGTATGAAACTATTTAAAAATTTGTTGGCTGGTTTGATTTCAAATACTGTCTAAAATGGTCTAAAATGGTCAGTATTTTGTAAAATTTTCAGTTGTCCATTTTGGCTGAGCCTATAGACAATGCACCGCGGACAACTGTCAACTGGACTGAACTTGCAACAGGAACTATGAAAATGATTGAGAACCTCCAGGACTGGTTTACCTCAAATATGTCTCAACAAGTACACGGTATAGATACAAACAGCCTCAACATGACGCTGGAAGATTTCATGAAGACATTGACTCAAGTTGACCAGTGGGATTTCACAAGGTAAGATTTTTGTCATACATGTATTTTTGTAAATTCAAAATAGTTAAGTTCTAAATTGATTTTGAAAATTTGTAAAATGCCTTTAAAAATAGATCATGGGAAATAAAAATCTTAATTTAGGATAAAATTGAGTTTTCAAATCTATAAATATTGTAATACTATGTGAGCCTGTGCATGTGAAAACTAACAATTTGGGTTCCAACCAGGTCTGACACAAACCGGCCTGTACCGTCACAGAAGCAGGCTAGAAGCTTGAAATATCGGATTTATGAAGAAGGACTGTACTATCTGTGCAGCGAAAACAAAGGTGCTGATCAGCTGTGCAGTTACTGCACAGCTGATCTGCGGCTTTGTTTTCGCCTATGCAAATTGTTGTTTTTCTCATGCGGTGGCTCATGTTATAGATCACCCAACATTCATGGCTGTCTCTGTTAAGTTTATAGTCACGATGATTTCATTGGCACAGCGCCTAACATCACTTAAAACAATAATTTTATTGGTTGACTTATACTTTTAGATCCATGTCATGAGAAAACTGAATGTTTGCCTGTGCGAAAACGACGGCACAGATCAGCAGTACAGTGACTGCACAGGTGATCAGTGCCTTTGTTTTCACTACATACTTGGATAGTCCAGTCGCTACTATTTAACCCTCAAACCTTTTTGTTGACTTTACAGTCTGGTTTGTGTTAATCCTGGTTGAAAACCCTGAAGACCAGTTTTCTCACACTGCGGCTCATTTAAGAGGCACAATTTCATGACTTTTAGGTTTGGAGGGATAGCCCAAGAACTGACAGATTTACTGTATAACCAAGACATGGGAGATAACTCTACAATGTGGAATCTTGTGATGCAAAGCAATATGCTCAGTCTGTATGTTTCATACCACTTCCTCAAATTTGCAAATCTACAACTGGAATATATTAATAGTAAGTATGATATAATTTCTAATATTTGTAAGTCATTGGGTGGGTTGGGAGATGTAGGGAGATTGATTGTGCTCCTTTTTAGCTCACCTGAGCCGAAGGCTCACAAGGTGAGCTTATAGGATGGCCATGATCCGGCGTCCGTCCGTCGTCCGTCCGTCGTCCACAATTTCAAAGATCTTCTTCTCTGAAACCGCTTGGCCGATCTAGTTGAAATTTTATGTGGAGCCTCCTTGGGTAGTGGCATTTCAAGTTTGATCGCGAAATCCAGGTCACTTGACCAAGATGGCCGCCACGCCCATATATGTTAAAAACCGCTCAAAAATCTTCTTCTCCAGAACCGGTGGGCCGATTTCCACGAAACTTGGTATGTAGCATCGGGGACTTCAGCCCATCATAGTTTGATAAAATGATGACCCTTGGATGACCTTGACCTATTTTACGGCAAGGTCAAATTTGGAAACATAGGCTTTTACATGGGAAAAAGTGAAAACTATGGATTTTTTGAAAACTATTGCAGCCTGAGGCCTGAAAAGTGGTAGATGCAAACAACTAATGGAGTAGATGAAGGTATGTGATTAATTTAGGTCAAGATCATCTCTTGACCTTGGCCAGTCTGTCGTCCATACACACTTTTCAAAGATCTTCTTCTCTGAAACTGCTTGGCCAATCAAAGTGAAATTTTATGTGGAGCATCCATGGGTAGGGGAGACGAAAGTTTGATCGCGAAATCCAGGTCACATGACCAAGATGGCCGCCACGCCCATATATGGTAAAAACCACTCAAAAATCTTCTTCTCCAGAACCGGCAGGCCGATTTTCATGAAACTTGGTATGTAGCATTTGGGACTCCAGCCCATCATAGTTTGATAAAATGATGACCCTAGGATGACCTTGACCTATTTTACGGCAAGTTTAATTTTGGAAACATAGGCTTTTACATGGGAAAAAGTGAAAACTATGGATTTTTGAAAACTATTGCAGCCTGATGCCTGAAAAGTGGTGGATGCAAACAACTAATGGAGTAGATGAAGGTATGTGATTAATTTAGGTCAAGGTCATCTCTTGACCTTGGCCAGTCTGTCGTCCATACACACTTTTCACAGATCTTCTTCTCTGAAACTGCTTGGCCAATCAAAGTGAAATTTTATGTGGAGCATCCATGGGTAGGGGAGACGAAAGTTTGATCGTGAAATCCAGGTCACATGACCAAGATGGCTGCCACGCCCATATATGGTAAAAACCACTCAAAAGTTTTCTTCTCCAGAACCGGCAGGCCAATTTTCGTGAAACTTGGTATGTAACATTTGGGACTCCAGCCCATCATAGTTTGATCAAATGATGACCATAGGATGACCTTGACCTATTTTACGGCAAGGTCAATTTTGGAAACATAGGCTTTTACATGGGAAAAGGCGAAAACAATGGATATTTTGGAAACTGTTGCAGTCTGAGACCTGAAAGTTGCTAGATGCAGACAACCGATGGAGTCAATGAAGGTAAATAATTAATGAAGGCCAAGGTCATTTCTTGACCTTGACCCAAGGTCATTTGAATATCAAAATTAAAATTATAGTTTTCTCAGAAATCACTGGGTTTGGAAACTATTGCAGCCTGAGACCTGAATCTTTGCAGATGCAGACAACTTATGAATTCAATAAAGGTGGGTGAGTATTCAAGGTCAAGGTCATTTCATGATGACTTAATACTCCAGGATCAGGCTTCAGGTGAGCGTTCTCAGGACCATTGGTCCTCTGGTTTAACTGCCGGTAACATCAGGAAAACATGTCCATGCAATGAATACCCACTTATACCCCACTTTTATGTAGTAAAACTCAGGCATGCAGGGGTATATCTATTTTTATGCCCCCCAACTTCGGAAGAAGTTGAGGGGGCATATTGGTTTGGGTCTGTCCGTCCAGTCCAGTCCAGTCCAGTGGTGTGCAGTCCAGTCTGTGATGCGTGAGTAATGCTTAGCACTCGGTCAGAAACCGTTAGAGCTAGGATCTTGAAATTTGGTATGTAGTTTGTATATGGAAATTAAGAGGACCAGTATTTTTTCTTCCAGGTAAATTCAAGGGGCTAGGGGCCCATTTTGTGAGAGTTATTATGTCCCCCCAACCGAAGGTGGGGGACATATTGTTTTTGGTGCGGTTCCCGTCGGCGTCGGCGTCGGCGTCCGCGTCCGCGTCGGCGTCCGCGTCCGCGTAGCTTCTTTCTTACGCGATATCTTTTGAACCAGTGGATGGATTTTGACCAAACTTGCATAGATACATGGTTGGGAGGGGGGAAAGAGTTGATTAGATTTTGGTGACCTTGACCTCATTTTCAAGGTCACCAGCCCATGAAAACTGATCAAATTAGGTTTTCTGACGCGATATCTTCTGAACAAATGAATGGATTTTGAGCAAACTTGCACAAGAGCATTGTTGGGAGGAGGCTCAGAGTTGATTAGATTTTGGTGACCTTGACCTAATTTTCAAGGTCACGAGTCCATAAAAACTGTTGAAATTAGTCTTTCCAACTCAATATCTTGAAAACCAATTGATGGATTTTGACCAAACTTGCACAGAAGCATTGTTGGGAGGAGGCTCAGAGTTGATAAGATTTTGGTGACCTTGACCTAATTTTCAAGGTCACAAGTCCATAAAGAATGTTGAAATTAGTCTTTCCAATGCAATATCTTGTAAACCGATTGATGGATTTTGACTAAACTTGCACAGAAGCATTGTTGCGAGAAGGCTCAGAGTTGATTAGATTTTGGTGACCTTGACCTAATTCTGAAGGTCACGAGTCTATAAAACTGTTGAAATTAGTTTTTCCGATACGATATCTTGTAAACTAATTGATGGACTTTGACCAAACTTGCACAAAAGCATTGTTGGGAGGAGGCTCAGAGTTGATTAGATTTTGGTGACCTTGACCTAATTTTCAAGGTCACGAGTCCATAAAAACTGTTGAAATTAGTCTTTCCAATGCAATATCTTGTGAACCAAATGATGGTTTTTGACCAAACTTGCACAGAAGCATTGTTGGGAGGAGGCTCAGAGTTGATTAGATTTTGGTGACCTTGACAGAATTTTCAAGGTCACGAGTCCATAAAAACTGTTGAAATTAGTCTTTCCAACTCAATATCTTGAAAACCAATAGATGGATTTTGACCAAACTTGCACAGAAGCATTGTTGCAAGAAGGCTCAGAGTTGATTAGATTTTGGTGACCTTGATCTAATTTTCAAGGTCATGAGTCCATAAAAAATGTTGAAATTAGTCTTTCCAATGCAGTATCTTGTAAACCAATCGATGGATTTTGACCAAACTTGCACAGAAGCATTGTTGGGAGGAGGCTCAGAGTTAATTATATTTTGGTGACCTTGACCTAATAATCAAGGTCACGAGTCCATAAAAAATGTTAAAATTAGTCTTTCCAACGCGATAACTTGTAAACGAATGAATGGATTTTGACCAAACTTGCACAGAAGCATTGTTGGGAAGAGGCTCAGAGTTGATAAGATTTTGGTGACCTTGACCTAATTTTCAAGGTCACAAGTCCATAAAGAATGTTGAAATTAGTCTTTCCAATGCAATATCTTGTAAACCGATTGATGGATTTTGACTAAACTTGCACAGAAGCATTGTTGCGAGAAGGCTCAGAGTTGATTAGATTTTGGTGACCTTGACCTAATTCTGAAGGTCACGAGTCTATAAAACTGTTGAAATTAGTTTTTCCGATACGATATCTTGTAAACTAATTGATGGACTTTGACCAAACTTGCACAAAAGCATTGTTGGGAGGAGGCTCAGAGTTGATTAGATTTTGGTGACCTTGACCTAATTTTCAAGGTCACGAGTCCATAAAAACTGTTGAAATTAGTCTTTCCAATGCAATATCTTGTGAACCAAATGATGGTTTTTGACCAAACTTGCACAGAAGCATTGTTGGGAGGAGGCTCAGAGTTGATTAGATTTTGGTGACCTTGACAGAATTTTCAAGGTCACGAGTCCATAAAAACTGTTGAAATTAGTCTTTCCAACTCAATATCTTGAAAACCAATAGATGGATTTTGACCAAACTTGCACAGAAGCATTGTTGCAAGAAGGCTCAGAGTTGATTAGATTTTGGTGACCTTGATCTAATTTTCAAGGTCACGAGTTCATAAAAAATGTTGAAATTAGTCTTTCCAATGCAGTATCTTGTAAACCAATCGATGGATTTTGACCAAACTTGCACAGAAGCATTGTTGGGAGGAGGCTCAGAGTTGATTATATTTTGGTGACCTTGACCTAATAATCAAGGTCACGAGTCCATAAAAATGTTAAAATTAGTCTTTCCAACGCGATAACTTGTAAACGAATGGATGGATTTTGACCAAACTTGTACAGAAGCATAGTTGCGAGAAGGCGCAGAGTCGGCTAGATTTTGGTGACCTTGACCTAATTTTCAAGGTCACAAGTCCATAAAAAATGTTGAAATTAGTCTTTCCAACGCAGTATCTTGTAAATCAATTGACAGATTTTGACCAAACTTGCACAGAAGCATTGTTGGGAGGAGGCTCAGAGTTGATTAGATTTTGGTGATCTTGACCTAATTTTCAAGGTCACGAGTCCATAAAAAATGTTGAAATTAATCTTTCCAACTCGATAACTTGTAAACCAATTGATGGATTTTGACCAAACTTGCACAGAAGCATTGTTGCGAGAAGGCTCAGAGTTGATTAGATTTCGGTGACCTTGACCTAATTTTCAAGGTCACGAGTCCATAAAAAAATGTTGAAATTAGTCTTTTCACTGCAATATCTTGTAAACCAGTTGATGGATTTTGACCAAACTTGCACAGAAGCATTGTTTGGAGGAGGCTCAAAGTTGATTAGATTTTGATGACCTTGACCTAATTTCCAAGGTCACGGGTCCATAAAAACTGTTGAAATTAGTTTTTCCGATACGATATCTTGTAAACTAATTGATGGATTTTGACCAAACTTGCTCAGAAGCATTGTTGTGAGGAGGTTCAGAGTTTATAAGAATTTGGTGATTGTGACCCAATTTTAGACAGGGTCCAAAACAAGTTTAAACTATCACACCTTACATGGTGTCTTCCCTAGAAAAACTTCATATCACAAGGTAACTACACTTCAATTACTAAACGGTTGGGGGGACATAGTTTTCCTCAGAAAACATTGTTTTAATTTCCCTTTTTAATTCTTGAACAAGTGAATGGATGGGTACCTTGTGTGCACAACTTCTCCTACAGTTTTATTCCGATTCTCTTGAAACTTTACAAATGATATGACCATGCTTTGAAGATATGCATGTGGTTTGGATATAATCCTCAGATTAATTTTTGTCACTTTTTTAGCAATTTGAACTTAGCCATTTTTCGGGCATTTTGACAATGAAAGTGAATGGGCAGTGGTGTACCTTGTGTGCGCAACTCCTCCTACAGTTTCATGCCAATTCATTTAAAACTTTCCATGTGTTATGGGCATGGTCTGAAGATATGCATGTGGTTTGGATATAAACCTTGGATTATTTTTTGTCATTTTTTTCACAATTTGAACTTAGTCATTTTTTCGGGCATTTTAGTGAATAGATAGAGGGTACCTTGTGTGTGGAACTCCTCCTACAATTTAATACTGATACTTTTGAAACTTTGCAGACATTGTGACCATGCTTTGAAGATATGCATATGGTTTGGATATAATCCTCAGATTAATTTTTGTCACTTTCTTCGCAATTTGAACTTAGCCATTTTTCGGGCAATTTGACATTGAAAGTGAATGGGCAGTGCTGTACCTTGTGTGCGCAACTCCTCCTACAGTTTCATGCCAATTCATTTAAAACTTTATAAGTGTTATGGGCATGGTCTGAAGATATGCATATGGTTTGGATATAATCCTTGGATTATTTTTTGTCATTTTTTTCACAATTTGAACTTAGTCATTTTTTCGGGTATTTTCAGTGAATGGATAGAGGGTACCTTGTGTGCGCAAATCATCCTACAATTTAATACTGATACTTTTGAAACTTTGCAGACATTGTGACCATGCTTTGAAGATATGCATGTGGTTGGGATATACTCCTCAGATTAATTTTTGTCACGTTTTTTTACAGTTTGAACATAGCCATTTTTTGGACATTTTTACATCTTGAAAGTGACTTACCAGTTGGGGGCATTGTGTTTCATAAACACATTTTCTAGTTCTTATTTTTGGTCCAAAACATACATTGGGGGTACTAGTTAGAACCCCCTTATCGAGGGGGTTCTAATGTGTACCCATGATCTATGTTTTGAGCAAAAAGCTGAAAAAATCTCTATATATTACATGGGCATAAATATTGAGTTAAATATTTTCATTTGCTGCTGTAAACCTGCCACAAGTACTTGGGAACAGTAACTTCCCAAAGTGGCCCAAGGTTTTGGACACACAGTGCACAATTTGCCATTCTGCCTGCACCTTTTGAGCAAAGGGGATTGTCGTGACCTAATGATAGAGTACGGAACTCTGCAGCAAGACGTCCTGGGTTCGATACCTACCCCCTATGTATTGTGTCCTCGAGCAGGCTTCTTTTAGCTTCCCAGAGTACTTGTAAACACCAAGGAAGTGGTAGCTCCCATATGGCATGAATGGGATGTAAAGCCATAATCAAACTAAACATTTTGACAAAATTTCTAAGTCAAGTCAAATTTCTGAATTTTGTTTGTCAGATAAGGTAGTGATTTTTATGAAATGTACAATGTATGTTTGTTTCTACTGAGGTTTAACGTCCCAGTCAACAATTTTTCAGTCATGTCGGGATGGAGCTATCGCTTCCTGGGTTTTACCCAGTATTCTAAGGAGTTAATGTGTCTTGCTCAAGGACACAACACGGTGACCCTTGTGGGGATCAAACCCAGGACCTCTCGATTCGGAGTACGGCACTCTACCACCAGGCCAAAACGCTCCCTAAATGTACTATTTAAAATGTACAATTTAAATCTTACAGTGTGTAATTTAATTTTGAAACCTAACTACATTATTTCAGCCACCAATCCCATTGATCTCAAGAAATATTTGTACTCTGAAGAAGCCAATAAGGTGTTCCGGGCCATGGAGGTGTCAAATGAGGTTAATGCTGCTCTGTTCGGAAACCTGAAAGACTATGCTACAAATCCCAAAAAGGTACGTACTGCTTTTGTTTTTGGAAATTTGACATAGAAAGAATGATTGCATTTAATATTTGAGCCACATCATGAGAAAACCGGATATTTGCCTATGCATAAATAAGGACGCAGATCAGCGCCTTTCTTTTCGCTACTCGGATATTGCAATCCCTTTTCTACTTTTATTCAAAATTTCAAGCTTCTAGCCATCTTCTGTGACTGAACAGGCCGGTTTGTGTCAAACCTGTTCGGAAACTCCAAAGACTGGTTTTCTCGCATCGCGGCTCATTTATTCTCATTGTTACCACTTTTCAACAATGTATAATTGTTTTATCCTTATGATTTATTTGGAGCGTTTGCATGATTTGAGGCTTTTTGTGGGAGGCTTGTACTTGTCTCAGAATCAGGATCAGAGTACTTCACTGATGAAAAGCCAAACTGACAATATCTTACCGGTAAAAACTTTTTGTCGAAACGATTTCATCGTCAATATCCTGAGATAGTAGTTTTCCTGCGAAATAACTGATATGTCCAGGAAAGTGCATCATGAGAAAACAGGATTTTTGCAGATGCAAAAACAAAGGGGCTGATCAGCTGTGCAGTAACTGCACAGCTGATCAGCGCCTTTGTTTTTGCTACTCAGTACAATTCCTCCTCTACTTATAGCCAAAATTTAGAGCATCTAGCCTGCTTCTGTGACTGTACAGGCCGATTTGTGTTGCACCCAAGACCGGTTTTCTCGTGTCGAGGCTCCTTATGTCCAGGAAAGTGCCTCTGTCCAGGATTAAAATGCTACAACAGCTGATTGGCTGATCATGTCTTTGAACAAAGTGGAGATGACCCCCACGGCCGAGTGGTTAATCATTTGATCATCTCACTGCTGTGTCTGGTGTCGGTTTGAGCCCAACAAGGGTGACAAGTTAGACAAGCCAGGTTCTGCTTGCAGGTGAGCTAGGTGGTTTTTCTCGGGGTTCTCCAGTTTTCACCCAACCTACCAATTGGCCCATCTCGTATGAGCTGAAATAATCTTGAAAGGGACATAAAACTGAATTAAAAAAAAAGGAATTAAAAATGCAACCTGATACCCCTAAAACATAATATTCTCTAATAACAAAGTTATGATGATGGGAAAGTCCATTCATTGATTTTTGGTGACTTTTAGATGACAGACCTACTCACATCCAACCTGTCAGGGATCTGTGAAGACGAGACCTCCTTTGGTAAACTTTTCTCGCTTCCGACCGACTCCAATCTTACGATGCGTGACCTACAAGACACTGTATGTGGGGTAAACCTCAATATTACCAAACTTGTGTCAGAGTTAGAGAAAAGTGTTCCAGGATTTAAAGATTTTCTTGAAGTGGTAAGTATGGTAATGCAGTCGTGTAAAGTTAAAAACAGCATTCTCACTTTGCAATCGTTGACCGACAAACTGTGACCTAATGATTTATGACCTTCTGGACAATGGTGTGCAGGGTCAATCTTAACATTACCAAGCTTGTGTATGATATACAAAAAAAGCAGAATTTTAATGGGAAAGTTTATACAAACACAGAAAAAACACTTGACAATATTCCTCAACAATAACTTACATGTATATAATTAAATTGAATTGGGAAAGTTAGACAAGGGAAATGTGCACAGCTTGTTTGGATGAACTAGCTTTATTAATAAACCTTTTTCCCAACCATTAAGAAAACTTTTCAGTTATAAAAACTGAAAATTTTATTTGGAAAAAGTTTATATTTTTATTATTTTTGCTTTATTCATTAATTTTGGGTTTTGCCTAAGCAGATATAAGGAGTACCCACAATCTATGTTATAGATAAAAAATAAGAAAAAAATGTATACCCCTGTACAGCCCAGTCTTACTATATTAAAGTTGGGTACAAGGGGGTATACTTTCCACAGACATGTTATCCTGATTTTTTTTTCTCAAACTGTCTTACACCTTTTGATGTTCATTTCATGCTACACAGATGGGTAAGATAGAAACCATGGCTGCCGAAGGCTTACAGAAAGAAGATTACGTAAACATAACACAGTATACGGCAGAAAATGAACGATTCTCTAAACTACTCGAGTCCATACTGACCCATCCACCTAATATCACGGTATTCTGGGCCAGTCCCGATGATGATATGAGTTGGTTGATAAAGCAGCTGGAAGATTTTGCTAATTTCACGACTTCTGGGTTTGGAAATCAACAGATTACTACGTAAGTTATTTTAGTTAATATTTCTTATGTTCATGACTACAATTAAGTTGTGATATTTTTTTTTGTACTGAAAATTTGGAGATTTTTCTGTGATCTCCTTTTCAGGAAATTTTGATTATGCAATGAATCTAATTAGTGAGTTTTTGAACTTGCAAGGAGTGTTTATGCAGCCATTTAAGCTTATTATAGTATGCAATTATATAACAAGCAAGGTTCCATGATCGTTTGTAGACTTAACTATATCAATGCTGGCCTGAGTACAGACTTCTTACTACGATTTTGAAAATTTGAATAAAAATGTTTATGTTATTTCAGAACCTTTGGTACGATACAGCAGCACCTTGGTGAAGCCCTCTCTGGCCTTGCCCAGTCGTCTCCCGAGATAGGCAAAATCATGTACATTGCTGATGCCTATCTGAAGATGCTAGAACACTCTATCATTCAAAACCAAAGAGGTAGGATATAAATTGAGCTATGACGCGAGACAGCCGGTCTTTGGGGTTTCCGACCAGGTCTGAAGAAGAGCTTCCCCAAATTCTGCCGTTTAATGGAAAGCATCTTGAAAGGATGGCCCGGAGGGAATATGGGCCTCCGCCCATTGGGGCCAAAAGAAATAGATGGGCTGCTTGTGCCTCCAGGCAAAGCTTCCACACTACTGACTGACCATCTGATTACTGGTTAACTGCTCAGGTCTGAGCCTGCCCAGGAAAAGTGGTTGTCAAACTATCCATACATATTAGCCTTATTGGCTTATTTGGGTAGCTATATTTGAAGCATTCTTGAATGTCATCAAGTCCTGGTTTTGGGTAAAAGTCCCATTAAATGGAGGCAACGTCATGACATGACCATTGCTGTTGACTGGGACGTTAAGCATGAATTCAAACAAACAAAGCATCCTGAAAATCTGTAGTTTAATGGAAAAGCTTCCAAAAAGTCTGCAAATATATGAAAATGCTTCCCAAAAGTCTTCCCTTTCATAGAAAAAAATCCCAAACTACTGCAGTTTAATGGAATAGTTTCCCAAAGCCTTTAAGGTCTGCAGTTGAATGGAAAAGCATCCCAAAAACCTGCATTTGCATTAAAATGAAAATTCTTCCCAGAAAATCTGAACTTTGATGAGAAAAGCTTTGCAAAAATCTGAAGCTTACCAAAGGTCTGCATTAAATGATAAATTTTCCTAAAGTCTTTGACTCAATAAAGACACTTACCTACTAGAAATGTGAGAATCTATTTACATTTTACCATTTTACCTAGGTTTGTGGGAAGACCCACGTGCCAGTCTAGCTGGATACCCTGAGATGATGAAAGTTTGGGATTTAATGGAGAAACTTCCAGAATTGTATGAAACCTTCCAGTATACGCTCACATATGATAACAAAAAGGTGAGAATCTTGTTAAAATCTTTCCAGACTGTTTTTCCATGAAAAATATTTTGATAAAAAAGAAACCAAATTGTAATTTCTGACTCACAAACTCAACACTGTTGTTTAAGACCCATGTTTTTGTCAGTACTATATAGAGGAGTTTAATAAATTTGATATGAAATGACCACGAGTGTAAGATTTGTTTTATCATATAACTTTTAAAATAAGACTTTCTCGCCTTCAAAGTGGACATATTTTCGAAAATATGTCCATTTACATTGTTGTTAAGGACTTTGTCAAGAACGTTACGTATTCCAGCAAAAATGTTAATATATGTGTGGTCATAACACTTTTTATTACATGACGTTATCCACTGGAAAACAGCGACGTCATATGATAAATTGGTTTTAGTTAAAGCCTGATTGTTTTTGGCCAATAACTGCAAAATGACAGAATAATTACCAGTAAGTTGCGTTGTCTTCTCTTCCAGATTTCAACATTCATTAGTCTTCTCATCGAGAGTTTCGACAAGCTGTGTGCCGCCGACCCCGGCACCCTGATGACGGTACCCCCACACAGCAACTTCAGTTTCGGTCAGTTCATGTGGGAACTTTGTGACATCAACGTTACAGTACTGGAGAGAGAATCAAATGAATACAATGGTGGACAGATTGTCATTGATGCAGTAAGATTTTCTTTTACGAAAATTTGCCCATGCAATATACAGAGATTTTTTAAGCTTTAAAAAATGAAAATTTTCAGCTGAAAAATTTTGTATCTTGTTTATTTTTGCTCAAAACATAGATTGTGGGTACACGTTAGAACCGCCTCGGCGAGGCGGTTCTAACGAGTACCCACAATCTATATTTTGGAGCAAAAATAAGAAAATTAGGTATACTCCTGCAAACCCCAGTTTTTCTATATAAAGGTGGGGTTTAAGGGGGTATACATTTCACGGACATGTTTTCCTGATGAAATTGAATCATTGATAAATAAAATATCGATATTATTTCTTACCTAACTTGCACATGTGTACCTAGAAATATCCAGAAGTTATTTATCTCAAATAGTATCTACCAAATAATTATTTTCTGTTAATACTTCTCGAAATTCAGTCACAATTGATTTTTCAAACGGCCAGAGCAAGGTATATCCACTCATCATACATGTTGGAGGCAAAATATTAGAGCTTACATCTTTTTAAGGTGTAAGCGGCTCCTGAGGTCTTGATGAAAGGTCACAAAGTGTGGTTTAATTTACAAAACACTGCACTTGAAGCAAAAATCAGTTGATTATCTGTAACATATTTCTGAGATTTACTTTCAAATTTCCAGTATGCTACTATCGACAACATCACAGAACCAGCCAACATCACAGAAATGTTCCAACGTCTTGACGAGCTGTACAACACGCTGGTCGACATGTCAAATAATACTAACGTCACAGAAATGGACGTGCCAAGGTTTCTAAACATGACGATTTGGGAGGACATTTTCTCCAGTTCAGAGCAGGTTCTGGGCAATTCAACCTTGAACACTGCGTAAGTTCCAAACAGTCAGTTGTGTTATGAAAGTCTCTGTGTTTGAGAGGCTTTACTGTGCTAGGCCCATTCTGATCTCATTTAATGGAAGCTATGTATTAATTTTAATGCAGGTCAACCTCATTATAATGCTACCTTTGGGTTCCATAGACACAGATCGTGTTATAAGTGAAACTGTGTTATAATTAGGTTATTTACTATTATGTAAAATAATCAGTTTTCGAGCCATGACATAGCCGTGTTATATTGAGAACCGTATTATAGTGAGGGGTGTTAAAATGAGGTTGAACTGTTATATTACAAAGCCTGAAAATTTCGCATGGTGCAAGCACTGTGAATAAAGAAGAAGATTTTATATGGATAAGATAAGATAAGATAGTTTATTGTCTCTTGTCCAATACAAGTTAAGACATGACAAAGTACATACAAAGGCAGCACACCAAACAACATAATCATACAGAACCTACTGTGGCCTTTAATAACATCACGCTAACCTGTCTATGCAATATAAACCACTGAACATCCCTGTTCTTTAAAGTAAAACCAGGGTGTACATGAGTGCACCATATTAACTGAAACAATGCATACACACAATATCTTTATATATTACCTAGACATTTTACCATAATGATAACCACTTTGATGATGTATTCCGATGGTATAGTTTTATACAGATGTAAGGACACTGGGTATATGAGTCTGCATGATAGCAGAAGTGATATACACTGGTTTTATAATGATGTTTCGTTATCTAAGTTCTTGTTAGTTGAATCATGGTGTAAGGGATTACACAGATATTATCATATTAATTTTGTAAATTCTTCAAACAGCTATAATTTTTTTTTTCAAAATTTTGATTCGTGCTATTCATGTACCAAAATTCTTTTACAAAAATTATGTTTTCATATTTTTAGTTAAGTTAAGGTAACTGAGTGGCCACCTATTGGGAAAATAGCTGCTCATGTTTTCATGGAATAAGTACCTGATTGTTAGTTTGGTTTTTTCCCACCTCGGTTTTTGGAGTGGGAATCTTTTTCTGATTGCGCCTTTTCCTGATCTTTGCCTACTTGTACCTTTTTGTTGAATGAATTCTCTCTTCAGAAACCTGGTCAAAATTTTATGCAGTTTGGCTGTGTCTACACAGTTAGTTTATGCTACTGGTCTTTGCTGATTTACATAAAATGTAAAGTATGCTATATCTTTTTCAGAAACGAGACTTCCATTCTATCCCAAATAATGGATTCTATAGATGAGTTGCAGACATCAATGCCAGACGTCAGACCATACTTGAATGTCCTTGACCTATATCTGTCTGTGTATCTACACAATACACAACACCAACTGGGTATGTATTTGTTACAGGAATTTGCATGTCTTTTTTGCATTACGAAAACTTGCCTATTCAATAAACAGAGATTTTTTATTAGCTTTAAAAATTGAAAATTATCAGCTGAAAAATTTTGATATTTTTCTTGTTTTGGCTCAAAACATTGAGTGTGGGTACACATTAGAACCACCTCGCGGAGGGGGTTCTAAAGAGTACCCACAATCAATAGTTTGGAGCAAAAGTAAGAAAAATAGATATGCCCCTGCATACCCCAGTTTTACTATTTAAAAGTGGGGTTTGAGGGGGTATACTTTAGACAGATATTTTATCCTGATGGGTAAATGATGTTGGTCTTTATTTTTGAGAAGCATCACTTTTCTTGGTTTTAATCTGGCTGAATATGTTGCCTACTTGCCCCTTTGTTTTAAAACTTTCTTATTCTGGCCATGAGGTTATAAAACTTTTTTCATGCTCAACTCAGCTGAGCATGAAATATAAACTGCTCACATATGCCGAAATAACAAAACTTGGTTGAAATTGCAGGTTGAGAATGCCAAATTCTGTAATTTATCCTGCTAATAAATGTTAAAATGCCAACAATTGTTGGCATTTTAACGTTTATGAGCAGAATAAATTTTAGTCTCAGCTGAGCTGAGCATGAAAAAAGTTTTATAAACTTGGGGCCTAATCTCTGCTTAACTTGATGTTTAAAATGCTCATAATTTCTAAATAGCCAGTTTAAATAGGATTTCAGGGTTTGCATTATTGAACATCATGATACAATGTCCATGTTATGTATACCCCCTTATACCCCACTTTTATATAGTAAACCTGGGGTATACAAGGGTATACAACTTTTCTTAATTTTGATCCAAAACATAGATTGTGGGTACTCGTTAGAACTGCCTCGGCTAGGCAGTTCTAACATGTACCCAAAATCTATGTTTTTAGCAAAAATATTAAAAATATCAAAATTTTTCCAATGAAATTTTCAATTATTACAGCTTAGGAAAAATCTGTATATGTTGTTTTTTTTCGTAATGTCATTGAAGAAACAACTAGAGTAAATTGATTAAGTGTATTAATTTATTGCAGATATACGACAGGACCCAGCAAATGCTTTCCTCGACTTCCCAGAGATGCGTAAACTCTGGTTATTAATGGAGGAACTACCGGAATTGTACCAGACTTATGTATACACTACCTTCATGGCGCCAGATAAGGTAGGATATTTTATCAATTCAATTTTTGGATAAAATTATGTAAATTTAATAACATTGACATGCGGCTTGAAATTCAAAATGAAAGATTCGGGTTTGAGCCCTTCATTACGAAAACTTGCCCATGCAATGTACAGTGATTTTTAAAGTTGTAAAAAATGAAAATTTTCGGTAGAAAATGTTTGATATTTTTCTTATTTTTGCTCAAAATATAGATTGTGGGTACAAGTTAGAACCGCCTTGCCGAGTAAAAAGTAAGAAAAATAAGCAAACCCAAGTTTTACTATATAAAAGTGGGGTATAAGGAGGTATATTTTACACAGAAATGTTATCCTGATGCATCGACCAAGTTGTGCCTTTAAGCAAGACTCAACCACTCCCCATGCATTGTACTGGCACTATCAAGTAAGCATTTGACTGAAAAATTGATGACTGGGACTTTGAAAACCAGTTTATCATTTGTCTGGCTGTCTACAGGGCTGCTGATGGTGCGGGGGGGGGGGGGGGGGGGGGGAGGCAGGGGCTGCAAGGTCTTCAATGGCTGATGCCTTTCAAACAAAAATGATTTGTCTTAAATTGGAGGGAGTCAGTATGATCATGTCCCGTGTATATTAATATGTACGCTATCAATGGGTAAAAAACAGCTTAGGTTTTGATGTACAGTACAACCTCAATATAGTGTAAATTTGGAAATTTTTGTGTACCTTTTATTTCCCAAATTTCCTATTTCTGAATTATTTGTGAGGTTTTGAATGAGTGTTTGAGTAGCCTGTTTGGCTTATAGAGATTCTTTATTAGCTAGAACTTTGAATTTGGGAGGCAACAAATTTGCGAATATTTGTGAAAATAAAGTTCTCGCGAATATGTCCGAACTTACAGTAATGTTATCTTTCAGGTCTATGGAAACAGACTGAGGTGCATTGTCATGAGGTTTAACTCATTTAAGCCTGGTGCCCCCTTTTTACAGGACATTGGCAAACAGAATAGCCCCAGATGTGACGCCGCAGAAAACGGCGTCCCATCTGGGGCTATTCTGTTTGCTTAACACAAATTCATCGAAAAATTGGATAAAAAATAAAAATCACTCCTAACACCCCTTGAAATGAAAGTGGACACACCCAATTGATAATTATGGGAGAAGCCAGATGAAATAATTTTTCTGTAACTGATTTTCTTCCAGATCAGCAACTTTACCGAAACACTGATGTCTGGATTTGAGAGCCTGTGTGCCGCCGATCCCGCCAACCTGATGATAGTGCCTTCCGACCTGAACTTCGACTTTGCCGCCTTCCATCAGAAACTGTGTACCGTCAACTTGACGGTTTTGGGAGAAGAGAGTATGAGATATAATAGTCAGGATAATATCACAAGGGCGGTGAGGAAGCTTTGAGTTTTTTTTTGATAAGGAGCTCCCTTCTTTATGCTTGAAAAAATTGGTACTGTAACAACCACTCAAAAAGCAGTTTAGCAATCCAGTGTTTCTCTAAACTAGTTGTCAAAAACACGAAATTGACATTTCCTGTCCAATATTTGTATCAACCTTGAAATGTACATCAACACCTTATATATTTCTGATTGGCCACAGTAAGATGGAATTGACAGATGTTGATTTCTGTTTTCAAACATTTCATTGGTTGTTAGAAAATAACGAAACAGACCAGGGGGATTGTTTGACAGCTTTTGGCTATTTTGGCTATTTTAAAAAAATGAACAACTTTTTCTATATTTATATTGCACCTGGATGACTAGGGTTGGAAATACTCTGACAATACTCGTCCCAACGTTCTGAACTTTCAATTTCTTGTCTTTGACAACTGATTTTGAGATGTTTGAAACTTGTGAATTGCTAAGCTGGTATTTGCACAGTTGTTTGAAGAGTCTTTACATTTTGAAGTGTCTTAAGACTCCAAATTAAATAAATACAGTAGGAACTCACAAGATTGAAAAGAGCAGGTTAGGTTTTGCCAGTTCTGACCGTCATTTTCCCCACCAATTTACCAATTTCTTCTGTTACATGAATCCACAATATCTATTACAGGTTAACCTCATTATAATGCTATCCTTGGCGTCCACAACAATAGACTGTCTTATAAGTGAAACCGTGTTTATAATGAGGTTACTTTCATCTTCTCATAAATACTGAAATAGCCCAAAATGAATGGAAATCAGGGTTAGATAAACAAAGGTTCTATCCTGCTAATAAATGTTAAAATGGCAACAATTGTTGGCATTTTAACATTTATGAGCAGGATAAATGTTAGTCTCAGCTGAGTTGAGCTTGAAACCTCGGACCCTGATGTAGATCATCCCTGTTTGTTTGAACAGTCTGATCATCACAGCTCCCTCTACCTACATTGTCTGACTGTTCATGACCTTTTGCAGTACGAGAATTTCAACAACCTAACAAACCCTGTCAACCTGAATGACATGGCCAAGAAAATCAGTGACTTGACCAAAATGACTCAGGAGATCTACACTTTGAACATGACCGGGGATGACTTGCCACGATTCCTGAATTTCACGTTGTGGGAAGGTGTACTAGCAACTGTCAGTAACTGGTCTATGGATCCTGATATGCTGGCGCAGTGAGTAGAAATTCTTGAACATGCTTTAAAATGAAATGCTTACAAAATATGCTTGACTGTGATTTTTAAAGGTTGTAGAATATTTAAAATGGATTGATTTATTTTAAGCTGTGTGTTAACACAATACCGGTGTATGTGAAACACATGGCTGCTATTGTTGAACTTTCCAAAAAAGAAAGCATCCATTATGAAGTCTTGCCCATGCATTGTGCAGAGATTTTTTAAGTTGCAAAAAAATTAAAATTTTTGGCAGTAAAAAATTTATATTTTTCTTATGTTTGCTCAAAACATAGATTGTGGGTACAAGTTAGAACGGCCTCGCCGAGGCGGTTCTAACAAGTACCCACAATCTATGTTTAGGAACAGAAATAAGAAAAATAGATACCGGTATACCTCAGTAATCCCCAGTTTTGCTATATAAAAATAGGGTGTAACAGAGTATACATTTCACGGACATGTTTTCCTGATGAAAAGAGGGTCTAAATGCATATCAAGCATGTTCAGCATTATGAAATTTCAATTTTTGATGCATTGACAAAAGTTTCTCAATTTAAAAAAAAATGCTAGGTTAGCAATATAAAATGTTAAAATTTAAGTAATTTAAACTGGCATGACCAAAAGGTAGTACATGTATGTTAGAGAGATACAAATAGAGTGACATTTAGCAGACCCCAACAGACTGCTCTTTTAGGAACAATCTGATCTGGGTGCACACTGTTGCTGATCTGCTTAAAAAACAACAATCATTAAGATTTATTTTTAGACTAGCGAGCAACTCTCAGTCCCTGATATCTCTGCTGTCTGGCCTGACGATGACAGAAGAGGATAAAGTAATGATGCGAACTATGGAGGCCCTTAACATGCTGTTGGAAAATGTGCTAGATAAGTTGGAGGCTAAAAAAGGTAAGGATGGTCTTCAGTGTCTTAAAGTTTTTGTTACAATCAAGAAATAAATCTCTGTCAAAAAAAATTTTTTTCATGTGTCTAATATGATTTTTAGCACCGCACTGGGCACATGTGAGACAAGCCAAGTTCTGTTTGCAGGTGTGTCAGGCGTTTTTTCGGGGTTCTCCCAGATTTGCCTCACATACTGATTTGTTTGTCTCGTATGAGCTGATATAATCTTGAAAGGGATGTTAGACTGAATGAAAAAAAAAAGATCTCAATACAGATGTAAAAATAATTTTCTACGTTCTCACTTTTCTGAAAACAGATTATCAGAAATAGATTTTACCCATTTACTCATTGGATTTCAGGAACTAATGAAACTCTCCGCATAGAAGATTTTTTCACATCCTCGACAGAACTACTGAAACTGATCCAGCTTCTTCAGAGACCAGGCATGATGGAGATCTTGCTGTATGCCTCCAATAATCCACAGGTTTGTGTGATTAATTTGTATTGATGTTTATAATGTGAATGTGTAAACTTGTTGCGTCACAGTTCACTTTTGGTTCCATGTTCCTTTTAACTAAACAGTTAAGGATGTTCGCTGCCAACATTTGACATTTCGGAACTTCCGGTTTTTCTTTTCTTGAATATCTCGTAAACGGTTGCAGATATTTTCCTAATTTTTTATATTTGGATACATATTCATGATATGCATTGAATGAGCCATGAAAATTGTCAATCTAAGAAACTTGTTTTTTTTCACCCCATTTTCTGCAACTTTTCAGAAAATTTTAGTTGTTAGTAAAATTTAGGGGGTAGGGTTGGTTAAACTTGAATATTACACATCTTCAAATTAATTACACTAGTTCGATGTTTATTTTAGCAGCAGTATATGTGTACATGCTCTTCAAAGTCAGTCTTTGTGTCTTTGGTGTGCTGGTTTTAAAATTTTAGCAGGTTTTATGAAATGGGCTTTTAGAAACAAAACAGCCGGAAAAAGGCTGAAAATGGCGATTTTGAAGTTGTTGTTCCTCTCTTATATGCTCACTACCCTATATATTTCTTTCTTTTATTCGAACAATATTACCAAGTTCTACGTTGTGTGAAAATACAAGAAAAAGTTTGAATCAACAAATATGGGTTTGGCACATTTCAAAATTTTGATTTTTTTCGACTTTTCAAGTATGGGGGTAGGGTTAGAAAAGAATTCGGAAAATTTTGTCATCCACTTTAAGTTGCAAATTTTTCTATGCTTTTGGTCCAAAATAGTCTGCGTTACGTAAATATGATGACTTTTGGAAGCATTCTAGGTGTATTTTTGTTCAAGACAAGTATGTTTCAAGGAATTAAAAATTAAATTAATTTTACGAAATTTAAAATATGGTGCTCAGAGGTCTCATTTAGAGGCCTGTAGCTTGAAAAAAATGCACACTACCCTATATTTATTTTGTTTTCAAATGTCTTGTGTTGTACTTTGGAATCAAAAAAGAGTGGTTAGAAAAAAAGTTTGAATACTTTTTCATTGGCAGCGAACATCCTTAAAACGAGACTGCTGATCAGGAAAAAAATGGGACAATGTTGTTTGGGAAAAAAAGGATAATGCTAATAAGGGGAAAAAAGCGGGACAATGCTGATCAGGGGAAACAAAAACGGGACAATGCTGATCAAGTGAAAAATATGGGATAATAGTGATCAAGGAAAATAATTGGGACAATGCTGATCAGGGCAAAAATAAAAGACAAAAAAAAAAAGACCAAAAAAAAAAAACCCCGCAAAAAAAGGGTAATGCTGAAGAGGGGAAAAATTGGATCAGGAAAAAAAACAAAACAAGGGGATAATGCTGATCAGGGAAAAAAAATCAGAACAATGCTGATCATTGACAAAAACGGGATAATGCTGATCAGG
Source organism: Rugalucina vietnamica (assembly GCA_964017185.1). Lineage (NCBI taxonomy): Eukaryota > Metazoa > Mollusca > Bivalvia > Lucinida > Lucinidae > Rugalucina > Rugalucina vietnamica. Next base: position 82,811,440 of record OZ024871.1, on the reverse strand, counting down.
GAAAAAACGGAACAATGCTGATCAGGTGAAAAAAAATGGGAAAATGCTGATCAGGGGGAAAAAACTGGACAATGCTGATCAGATGAAAAAAATATGGGATAATGCTGATCAGGGAAAAAACGGAACAATGCTGATCAGGTGAAAAAAAATGGGAAAATGCTGATCAGGGGGAAAAAACTGGACAATGCTGATCAGATGAAAAAAATATGGGATAATGCTGATCAGGGAAAAAACGGGACAATGCTGATCAGGTGAAAAAAAATGGGAAAATGCTGATCAGGGGGAAAAAAACTGGACAATGCTGATCAGATGAAAAAAATATGGGATAATGCTGATCAGGGAAAAAACGGGACAATGCTGATCAGATGAAAAAAATATGGGATAATGCTGATCAGGTGAAAAAAAATGGGAAAATGCTGATTAGGGGGAAAAAACGGGATAATGCTGATCAGGTGAAAAAAATATGGGATAATGCTGATCAGGGAAAAAACGGGACAATGCTGATCAGATGAAAAAAATATGGGATAATGCTGATCAGGTGAAAAAAATGGGAAAATGCTGATTAGGGGGAAAAAACGGGATAATGCTGATCAGATGAAAAAAATATGGGATAATGCTGATCAGGGGGAAAAAACGGGACAATGCTGATCAGATGAAAAAAATATGGGATAATGCTGATCAGGGAAAAAACGGGACAATGCTGATCAGGTGAAAAAAAATGGGAAAATGCTGATCAGGGGGAAAAAACTGGACAATGCTGATCAGATGAAAAAAATATGGGATAATGCTGATCAGGGAAAAAACGGGACAATGCTGATCAGATGAAAAAAATATGGGATAATGCTGATCAGGGGGAAAAAACTGGACAATCTGATCAGATGAAGAAAATGGGACAATGCTGATCGGGTGAAAATTCCCAATTTTGAATATGACCATAGCTGTTGATAGAGTACATAAAGAGATAAATTAATGTATTTTTCAACCTTTAAACACCTAACACACTATTTTACATTGCATTACCGTTAGATGTTTATGGAACAGGAGCAAGGTTGCCTTTTCATAAAGGTAATAAAATAGGCACTTTATCAACTACACTTCATTTTTAGGTTTCAACTATGCTGACCAATCCTAACACTACAGATGCCGTTGACGAACTTTGTGCCAAAGACTGGGTGACCTTCTTAAACCTACCTGAGAAATCAGGGGTCAACTTTACGGCCCTACAACATGAATTCTGCGCTCTCAACTTTTCAGCCTTTTTGGACGAACTTTATAAGGAGTTCCAGCTATCAGATGTGATTGAAAAGGTTTGTGAAATTGGTAATATGTGGACATACTAGTGTGATATGCTGTAATTTTTATGAATGTAATTTTAGGCTAATGTAAGGTTTGAGTCTATTCTGACAGACCCAAAATGGTGCAATGTTTTCTTAATTTATGCTCTATAACAGAAATACTTTAAATTCAGACATTCTTATGTGAATTTTATATCTCACATTTTATATTTTCAAATTATCAACAAGTTCTTTCATTTGCTAGGGAATACATGTGCAGTCTGTTAAGCTTGTAGTGAGTCTTATTTAGCTACAACTTAGAATTGGCGAGGCAAGGACTTTGCGAATATTAGCATAAATTAATTTCTAAACATATTTAGACTCAAAGTATACTTTAATTTATATGATTCTAGATATCATCTAATGACACGGTAGACTGGAGGTTAATCTCCGAGCAGAACCAGAAATTATCAGAGCGTTTCTCCAATTTCCTTGCCACGCCTCCCCAATTTGAATTGCCGTTCCTCTGGACCAATGAGACGATGTGGAGTGAATTGTTTACTACCTACAATGCAGCTTTGACAAACCTCACTAGCCTTGCTGAAAGAGTTGGAAGGTATTCATATTTTGTGTTCATGATAGCGGTCCTAAATCAACTATCTCACTCATATTTAACAGCTGGAGACTAGGCCATGACTAGTTAGCAACAATTTTGCAACAAAGGTTTGAGATTTAAACAAAATTTTATGTTTCAGTCTTATTGAATTGGCTTGACATGAGAGTGCCTCATAACCTTCGCACAAATGTTGCTTACCTTTATTTTCTTTTGTGCGATAGTCACAAGACATTCGTGAGAGTGTCTCATGACGTTTGTACAGTTTTATTATATGGCAAGTGATGAAATATAGAGAAATATGTATTAAATATAACCTATATTTAAAAAAGTTATATTTTCACATGTGAAAATATAAAAAAGTTATATTTTCACATGTGAAAATATAAGATTTGGGAATATGCAAATTACGATTCCACTGTTTCATTTCTAATTTATACATATTAACTAAATTTTGTTATCTTTGGTATTGTTGACGCAATGAACGTTCACACACAATAGCGACGTAATGACGTGACGTAATGACGTCATTTAAGATTTTGACGTCATATGCTTTAGCGCGCAACGTTACAACGACTACATGCAATATAATAAAAAGAAAATTCAAGTTTTTGTCGTGAATATGACTTTTATTTCATCTCGTGAAGTGAAAAATTGTATATTTCATTCGTGCCTTCGGCACTCATGAAATATAAAAATTTTTCACTTCACTCAATGAAATAAAACTCATATTCACTCCAAAAACTTGAATATCCTCTATATATTTTTTTTATTTTTTTGCAAGATAATCACTAGTTGTTCACATTTTGTTGTCATTGTTGAAAATTTAATATGTACTGCATTCCTGCCAGCAAATTTGTCACATGATAAATTCATCATAATTTTTTGGCAATAGAATTGGGAGGCATGCATGACAGTTGGCCATGGTTTTAGGAGGCTCCACAATGACTTTGCGACTGAAAGTTGATTCTTTGTTATAAAATTTGGAAACATTGTGACTATATTCATTTTGCAGCACCCTTGGTAATAGTGACTCATTGCTCGCTTCATTAGCTAATATGGGTTTATCAGATGTGGAAGCATCTATGTTGAGGTCTATGGAAGTTGTCCACATCGTCATGGAAACAATATTGGATAAATTGGAAGCTAAAAATGGTAAGGGCTATTCCAGTAAAACATAAGTACGGGGGGAAGAAGGCACTTTGAATTTTGACCCTCCACCTATAGAAGTGAATTTCATCTCGACTGAGCCACCTACAGATCTGTTCATTTCAATAAAACACCCTCCTACAGAAGCAAAATTTAATACGGATAGAAGTAAATTAAGAGGGAATTTTTTAGGAACAGAAGTAAATTTTTGTATTGCTGTTTTACGGAACTGTATTGTGTGATTTTTGTCAAAAGTCATTAAAATAATGTTCTCACTATAATAATAAAGATTGAATACCTATTTTTTGAAAATATATCTTCATTTTATCATCCTGATCAGCAAGCCATGTGGACAAGGAAGCTTGTTTGAATCTCATCAGCTTTCATGATTATTGTGCCTATTTTCAACAATGGGCTATATCCAATTAATTATATGTGTAACGTCACTCTTAACCGTTATCATGCTGAGATTTATTTTTTTTCCAATAACGTGTGCCACTGACTTTGTTGGTTTTTTTTTGTTTGTTTTTTTGGCAAAAAAATCGCTTTTTCGCCACTTTTCAGGCTTCAAAAAACACTATGTTGCATTTTCCAAAAAGCTAATACTTGCTTTGGGAGAGCAGTACAAGTCAGTCTATCGCTACGTTTTGTGTCTTAACATCATTAAATTCATCAATGAGCCGCCATTTTAGCTTTCAACAGGTCTGTAATTGTGATTTCTGACCAAAATCCCGGTTCAAATGCCTTTTCTAGGCTTAAAATGCCAAAAAACAAGGCAGTGGCTAGGGATACGGTACCGTATCTTTAGCCTGTGGGCTAGGGATACGGTACCGTATCCCTAGCCTGGCGGCTAGAGATACGGTACCGTATCTGTAGCCTATATATCGGAAATGGCTAAAGGTATGGTATAGATTAAAATCGATAATGTAATATTTTCAGGTGAGGTTTAAGTTGAATCATTGCAAGTATCCTAAATGACTAAAGGTGTGGAAGACTGGAGATAAAGATTTAAGAAAACAATGTTAATGTATGAAGTCTAGAGATTTCAATTTTGTTTCTTACCCCATGGAACGAAATTTTCAATTGTTATATTTGAGTGTGTGTTTCTGCAATATTACCACAGTGAACAGTGTTTATGCATACATTTATGGATATTATCTACAATTATTTGACCGACATCAACGGATATAAAACCAACTTGCAGTATGAAAGTTTCTAACGATACGTGAAGATAATAATAAGATAATATTATCCTCGATTAGTTGCTAACCACCAATACGATGTCCGCGCCTCAATGTGCGAACAACAATCAAAACAGTAATGAAGTGTTGATTTATTTTGTCCTGAAGTAAGACATTGTCATTGTTTAATTTGCCAATTATTATTCGGCGAATGCTTTTAACTTTTGTTATGGTTAAGTAAGTAACTGCAAAATAAAACAATTAAGCTATTACTCAATTCAATCGTCGTACAATTGCAAAACATGCATGCAAATCTTGATTCATACCGTCAGAATGGCTCGTATACTTAACATCGGGCAAAAAGTTGAAAACGTTCAAGCATTTGAAAGTGCTATTGAGCGCTAGCGTTCAGTTCTATAAGAGAGATAATGATTCTAGAAGTGTAGAAAAGGCAGTTTTTTTGCACACGTCACCATCGCGAGCGTGATAGAGAGCACTCTCACCATTCTCGCGAGATCAGACGATACCTCATCTTGATCTCTCGCATTTGACACTTTGAATTGTGGGATATAGCCGATTTTGGCTACAGCCGACACACGAAGAAAGCTGGGGCATCCCGCATGAATTTCCCAGATCCCATTGGCCAACTGCGACAGGTCAGTGCGTGAAGCGCTACCTGTCAGCGACAATGCACTCTCACAGGAAAAAATCGAAGTCGGATCGGGCGAACGAAAGGTTTTTAGTCTGTTTAATTTGCTTCTATGCATTGCATTGAATTTTACACCTTAGAACCGATTTTCAACACGAAAAAATACCCCACCTCCTATAGAAGCAATTTTTCTCCAACTCCCACCACGTACAGAAGTATTTTAACCAACGAAGGACCCTACGATAGAAGTTTATTAAAGTGCCGTCTTCCCGGGGTACCTATATTCAACTGGAATAGCCCTAAGAAATTCTATACTGGTAACCAAAAATTGTGAGAAATTCTATACTGGTAACCAAAAATGGTAAGAAATTCTATACTGGTAACCAAAAATGGTAAGAAATTCTATACTGATAACCAAAAATGGTCAGAAATTCTATACTGGAATCTAAAAATGGTCAGAAATTCTATACTGGTAGCTAAAATAGCAAGAATTCAGGAGTAAAGGGAGGGCAATCCTTTGTGATGTGATTAATAACAGTTAAAGTAACGACTGGTTGTGGGCATTGAATCATATAACGGGGAGTGGTGATGGTTTGATACTAAGTCTATCTAGATGGTGCTCAAGGATCCATAGACATAGATAGCTGTTAACTCAGGTGAGCTTCATGGCCGAAGGGCCTCTGGTTTTTGGTTGATACTAGCCAGATGACTACCTTGTTTGTAGTTGAGAAACCTCACTCCACTATATTCTGTTATGGACCTTTATGGTTGTGATCAAAACAGTTTCTGACAGACTGGATAAAAAATGGTGGGCACATGGTGAGTGCCTCCACACTTGACACTGAAGTTACGGCATGCACCTTGACGTCACGGCACATGCTTTAGAGGTGTGTCACTAGAGCTGTTTTCTGATTGGTTGGAGCCCAGCACCCCAAAAATGAGATCAAACACATAAGATGAATGATCAAATCTCACAGAAATTATGCATTTAAAGCAGGAAATCAGAGAATTTTCTATGAAGCATCATCTGGTGACAAAATTTAATATCTTTTTAACCAGTATGCCAAGCGCAGGTAAGCAGGACTTCATTTCACAGTGATTTTCGTGTTTGAAACGGTTATGTGTAAAGAGAGAAATTTTTTGCCAGCTAAGTATACGCTTAAAATTATACGCATGGAACTGAAGCTTTGTGACACATTCGGAATGTTTCTGTGTATGTACATTGTAAATAACAGCTGAAGGTCTGGATCTATCTTGTTGGGAAAGAACTAGTCATCTTGCTCTTCAAGTGTGGTGTCAGTAAAAATGATTTGAGGTGTTTTGTCATGTTTTACTTTCCTGCCTGGTGTCTTTGTTGTGGCCTAACATCCATTAATTGCATCAATACCTGTTCTATCTCTTCTTACTTTTCACATTTTAACCATGGATTTCAGGAACTAATGAAACCTTGAGGATAGAAGATTTTTTCACCTCATCCACAGAACTACTAAAACTGATCAAACTTCTACAGACACCGGGCATGATGGAGATTTTGCTCTACGCCTCTAATAACCCACAGGTTGGTGTTTTGGTGTTCTAAAATTTTGTAAACCGTTATCTTTTTACGAGGGATTCATTTTCTTGAGAAAGAAAAATTCACAATAAAAATTGCCACAAAAATAACAGTTTTAATGTACTTTTAAGCTCACCTGAGCCATTAGACTCACAAGGTGAGCTTATAGGATGGCCACGTCCGTCGTCCGTCCGTCCAATTTCAAAGATCTCCTCTGAAACCTCTTGGCCAATCAAAGCCAAAAGTTCTATGAAGCATCTATAGGAAGGGGGACCAATGTGTATATAAATAATCCAGGTCACATGACCAAGATGGCCACCATGTCCACATATGGTAAAAACTCTTCAAAAATTGTCTTCTCTAGAGCCAGTGGACTGATTTCAGCGAAACTTGGCCCAGAGCATTGATGACTGAAATACTACAAAGTGTACTTGACCTACTTTACGGCAAGGTCAGTAAGGTCACATATGCATTTGAATGGGGGGAAACTGTTAAAATGTCATTTAAATGAAAATTCTTGCATGAAATGGGCGGCTGAACTGAATTGTTATCATTTTGAAAAAAAAAAAATGCACCCTAGGGGTTCATCTGCTCCCATCCTAGGACAGTATACATATACATGTATATTACCATAACATTGAAACATCTTCTCCTATGAGACTGCTTGACTAATCAAAGCCAAATTTTACATAAAACTTCTATAGGAAGAAGGAACCAATGTGTATATAAATAATCTAGGTCACCTGACCAAGATGGCTCCCATGCCCATATATGGTAAAAACCCTTCAAAAATCTTCTTCTCTAGAACCAGTGAACTGGTGTCAACAAAACTTGGCATATAGCATTGATGACTACAGACCTACAATGTAAATAAATATCATGACCCTATGATGACCTTGGCCTATTTTACGGCAAGGTCAACATAGCTCGCCAATGCATTTGAATGGGCAAAACTGTTAAAATGTCATTTTAAAGGGGACATCTTGCTGGAAATTGGCAATTGGACTGAGTATTTATGATTCCGAAGAAAAAAAATACTGGACCCCAGGGATTCATCTGCCCCCACCCCGGGCCAATATGTATACATGACGTGTATATTACCATAATATTCAAACATCTCCTCTGAAACAGCTCGGCCATCCAAATTTTATATGAATCATAGAATATGAAAGGGGAACCAGTGTGTACATATAAAAATCTAGGTCACATTGACCAAAATGGCTGCCATGCCCATATATGGTAAAAAACCCAACTACATGTACTTTTCTTTTGTCTAGTGACTGTATATGTTGACTCTAAGGTGAGCAATCGTAGCCCTTTGGGCTTCTTGATTTAACTTTAAAACATGTAAAACAGTGTATTTTGTTTGTATTTTTTTTTACAAAAAGGGCAAAGTTGTTTTTTAAAAAGTTAAGAAATAGACAGTTTACCTATTGCATTGATTTGTTACAGGTTTCAACTATTCTGACCAATCCTAACACTACAGATGCCATTGATGAACTTTGTGCCAAAGACTGGGTGACCTTCTTAAACCTACCTGAAAAACCAGGGGTCAACTTTACGGCCCTACAACAGGAATTCTGTGCTCTCAATTTTTCAGCCTTTTTGGACGAAATTTTGAAGGAGTTTAGGCTATCCGATATGATTGAACAGGTAAGTTGAATTAGCATTAGGTTGACATAGTCTTATGCAATAAATAATGATGTGAATGACTATTATTTTTCAGATGAAAAGATCCAATGTTTTTCTAATGTCGTAGATCAACAGTAATTATTTGCTTTGTCTTAGCAATTGTTTTGAGCTTTTGCGTGAAAAAAACAACAATCTGGATTTCAGACCAGGTCTTGACACAAACTAGGCTAAACAGTCACCCAAAAGAGTCAGGTTGAAATTTCATATTGAGGAAGACGAGGTGCCTTTGGTTTTGCATCAGGAAAACATGTCCGTGCAATATATACCCCATTTAACCCCACTATGGGAAACCCTGCTTATTTCATGTAATAAAAGATGCGGATCAGCTGCATAGTAATCTCTTAGGCCTGGTTTCCACGGACAGTAGCAGAAAAATATGCTAGTGTAAACTCAATTCTATGGCGAAGTTTCATTGTCAAATATCTGTGACAAAGGTGAGCGAGCTAAGTAATATAAGTAATCTTTGCTGTGCGTGAACGCAAACTCATTGCCAAAGTTTATGTGACAAAAAATCTTCGTCAAAGAAACATTGTCCGTTGAAACCAGGCCTTACACCCAGTTTAATAGAGCCTGAACATTTTTAGGACATTGGTAGCATAGTCCCATCACTCTTCTTTCTAGATCGTTGATTTCTTTTTTCTCTAGATATCATCCAATGACACTGTAGACTGGAGCTTAATCTCCGAGCAAAACCAGAAATTATCAGAGCGTTTCTCCAAATTCCTCACCACGCCTCCCCAGTTTGAATTGCCGTCCCTCTGGACCAATGAGACGATGTGGAGTGAACTGTTTACCACCTATAACGAGGCTTTGATGAACCTCAGTAGCCTTGCTGAGAGAATAGGAAGGTATATGCTTTGTATGAACATAGTCATGGTCCTTAGTATTTGGATCATGGTCCTTAGTATTTGGATGGATAGCTTTGAGCAAAGCATACAAATGACAGTAAGGAAACTTAATGACATTACGAAAACTTGCCCATGCAATATACAGAGAATTTTTTGGCTTTGGAAAATGAAAAATTTCAGAAGAAAAATTTGGATATTTTTCTTTATTTTGCTCAACGAGGCGGTTCTAATGAGTACCCACAATCTATGTTTTGGATCAAAAATAAGAAAAAAAGTATACCCCTGTATACCCCAGTTTTACTATATAAAAGTGGGGTATAGGGGGGTAAACATTACACGGACATGTTATCATGATGAAGATCAAAATGGCTAATAGATTTAGAAGGGTAGCTTGTCAGGGTTTACAAAAATTTGCAATTTTTCCATTGCATTGCCTGATAAAGAGTAGTACATGTATGTGTAAGATTCAGGTGCAAATTGAAGTATTATGTAGAAAAGCAAATTGTTCTGTTGGCATGTTTGTGTTTCATGTGAGACATACAATTTCATATAAAATTATTGTAAAATACAGTTTTGAGCCCCCTTCCCCCTCCTGCAACTTTAGGCAGTTCTGCTCTATAATAAAGCATAATCATTTTGATTTTAAACTGATCTCAGAAAATAATATCCTGAATAAATTCTTTAGAGACATAATGCTTATATTATCAGTATGACTAATTTTATTTCCAGCACCCTGGGTAACAGTGACTCACTCCTGTCATCCCTATCAGATATGGGACTGTCCGACATGGAGGCATCTATGTTGAGGTCTATGGAAGCTGTCAACATGTTTATGGAAACATTGATAGATAAACTAGAATCTAAAAATGGTAAGAAATTGAAGTTGGAAGCTGAAATTGGTAAAAAAGTTTAATTGGAATTTAAAAAATTTAAATCAGAATGTAAAAAATTTAAGAATACTAAATTACGAGCAGCTATTTGGTTACTTCATTACAATCTGATATGGGACAGCCTGTATAATGTTGAGACCTCTGGAGGCTATCAGTATGCATGGAAACATTTGAGCCACGTCATGAGAAAACTGGATTTTTAGCTCGCCTGCACGATGTGCATAGAGCTATTGTAGTCACCTCGGTCGTGCGCGTTTACGTTTACGTGTGCGTCCGCGTCCGCGTCACACTTTCGGTTAAAGTTTTTTAAAAGTCTATATCTCTTGACCATGTTGATGGATCAAGTTGATACTTTGCATGTTGCTAGATATTGGTCTGAAGTTTTACGCAGTACCATCATGACCCAGCCTGGGTGACCTTGAGGTCAAGGTCACAGACTTAGAAATTTTGTGTTTAAGTTTTTGGATAAAGTTTTTTAAAACTCTATATCTCTTGACCATGTTGATGGATCAAGTTGATACTTTGCATGTTGCTAGATATTGGTCTGAAGTTTTACGCAGTACCATCATGACCCAGCCTGGGTGACCTTGAGGTCAAGGTCACAGACTTAGAAATTTTGTGTTTAAGTTTTTGGTTAATGTTTTTGTAAGTCTATATCTCTTGACCGTATTGATGGATTGAGTTGATACTTTGCATGTTGCTAGATATTGGTCTGAAGTTTTACGCAGTACCATCATGACCCACCCTGGGTGACCTTGAGGTCAAGGTCACGGACTTAGAAATTTTGTGTTTAAGTTTTTGGTTAATGTTTTTGTAAGTCTATATCTCTTGACCGTATTGATGGATTGAGTTGATACTTTGCATGTTGCTAGATGTTGGTCTGAAGTTTTACGCAGTACCATCATGACCCACCCTGGGTGACCTTGAGGTCAAGGTCACGGACTTAGAAATTTTGTGTTTAAGTTTTTGGTTAATGTTTTTGTAAGTCTATATCTCTTGACCATATTGATGGATTGAGTTGATACTTTGCATGTTGCTTAGCAGCTAGATACATGTATTGGTCTGAAGTTTTACGCAGTACCATCATGACCCACCTGAGTGACCTTGAGGTCAAGGTCATGGGTCATAGATTTTAACAGATGTAGTGGCAAAGCACAAGTCAGGCGAGCTACGCTGTCCTGCGACAGCTCTTATTCAAATCAATCAAATCAAATCAAATAAATTTATTCAATCCAATACAGGCCACCGGCCCATAATAGAAAAACATTGACATAATCATTCATATACGAGTGACAATACAACAATTGTAACAAGTATAACAAAAAGTGCAGCAAAATGATACAATATAACAATCTCTACACATAATGTTTTGTTTGTTTGTTTGTTTGTTGGTGTGCTTTTCTTCTAAAATCAACAACGTTCAAAATGCAAAATGTATCGTAACAGTGCACTAGACGGTCAAACATAATTGATACTACCAGTTATCAGTTTAGAATGATACATGTATACCCTATGTGTCTATAAAACTGTAAGCTTTATAATATGTATTTTGCGCCTTCTATGAGAAGATACCTATTCAAGTAAAGACTTCCGTTTTTGAAAAGCGTGAAAAAGATATTTCGCTAATGATGTTATAACATGTTCATTCTTAGATGTCATAAAACTATAAAATTTGTTCAAGTTAACATTTGTAAGCATATTTTCTGGAAAGAAATTGTAACGCAAATCTTCATATTCAGGACAAACCATTAAAAAGTGGTATTCGTCTTCAAGTATATAAACATTTCTTTGAATACATAATGGACAATTTCGGTAAAGTCTATCCAAATCCGTGTGCCTTCCTTTTTCTATCATCAATGAATGTGACGAACATCTAAATTTTGCTAAAGCATTCCTATATCGAAAAGATAAATCAATATATAAATATTTTTCTACATCTAATAAACTTTTGAAACATTTATAGTGCTCAGCTTTCGATGATTCATTTATTTTGGCAAACCAGTCTTGCAAAAAGCAATCTTTTAGTCTCTGTGTAAACAGTCCCAGTAATTGTTTACTGTTACCGACATCCTGTGCAATCCACACATAACCAAAACCGTATTTATAAAGCATTTCTTTTACGTGACTTGCCCATGTAATTTTGCCAACCTCGTCTAATCTTTTTAACATAATATAACATTGTTTTGGATACCTATGAGTTTCCATTGTTAACAACTTTATCCAATAAGTTAAACATCTAACCATATATGTAATAGCAACTGGTAATCGTCCACACTCACCTAATGCTAAAATATCTGGAGTATTTGGACTTAAGCAACAAAAACGCTTACAAAATCTACTTTGTATTTTCTCTATTTTTTCATAATATTTGTAACCCCAAATTTCTGACCCGTAACATAATATAGGTTTCACGACTGAATCAAATAATTTAAATGCATCTTCTGGGTTAAAGAAGCCAAAGTTTTTTTGATATTTAAATATAGATGCTGACGCTTTTAATGCTTGTAAAGCTTGCGATTTGAGACTTTTAGTCCACACTAACTTCGGCGTGAAAAACATCCCAAGATATTTATAAAAAGATACAATTTCTGCGTTTTTACCATCAAATCTCCATTTCTCCGTAAATCTCAATGGACCCCCATTTCTATGTACAACTATTTTTGTTTTATCAAAATTAACGTTAATACCGACGGATTTACAAAAAATTTCAAGTTCATTTAAAATTCGCTGCAGCCCAACCACTGTATCTGCAAAACATGACACATCATCGGCAAACATAAGCCCTAACAAGTCCGGTATTTCTGTTGTAACAAATATTCCGCGATTTAGTTTAGATTCTAAGTAAGATATCAAATCGTTTATAAAAAGAGTAAATATTTTTGGACTTCCTACACACCCCTGTCTTGTACCAATTGTACATTCAAAAAAGTTCGTTAAATTATCTCCAGTTTTAACACATGATTTCAACTTACTATATAAAGACTTCCATACATTAAGAAAATGACCTCTTATACCTTTACGTTCTAGTGCATCCCATAATTTATCATGTTTAATACTATCGAACGCTTTTTTAAAGTCAATAAATAAGCAATAAAATCTTCCCCTTTTTTTACTAAGATATTTTTGGACTAAAGCGTGCAATGAAAATATGTTATCGATGGTCGAGTATTTTCGCCTAAAACCAGCCTGTGACTCATGAATAACATTAAATTTATCTGTCCATTTATCTAACCTAGCAACAAGAATATTTGAGAAAATCTTACATACTGTATTTATTAATGAGATACCTCTGAAATTGTTCGGATCATAGATTGATCCCTTTTTAAGCAGTGGGCATATAATACTTTTACCCCATGAATCAGGTATATTACCCGTTGTAAAAATACTATTAAATACTGTTGTTAAATATGGAACTGTTAGATCTACAGTACATTTAAAGAACTCTGCCGGGAGACCATCTGGTCCAGGAGATTTGTTGTTATGCAAGTGGGCTATACTTTGTCTGACCTCATCTTCTGTTATGATACGGTTTAAATCAGCAGGGTCATTATTTTGTGTTATATTTACAAGGAGATTTTCATTGATATATTCATTTTCCTGTTGTGGGCATAATAATTGTTTAAAATATTCAAACCATGCATTAGGTTCAATTTTACTGGTGTTATTTGTTATAATTTTATTTTAGGATGGGCTTGTTCTGTATCAACGCAACACCAAATAAAATATGACTATTCTTTTATTTAATGCTCTTAGTATATCTTGCATAAATAAGGGTAATAAAAGCAAATTGATAATTGTTTCTGGATGGAACTGATTGGCCGCAGAGCAGAAATGAAGTCTGCTTGGTTATACCAAGTCGGACTTGCACTGAAATTTTAGCTCCCCAGAAGTTGTTCAAGCACTAAAACTTCTTTGGGGCTAAAATTTATTTAGAATTTCCGCCTACTAAACAATGAAGAGTTAAAACAAAACCATGAAAGCTGTTTTTCCGCTCTGCGACAAGTCAACTCAGTAGTAAAAGTTTTCTTGCGAAATACTCCTTAGTGGTCATATTCATTCACTTCAAATAAATGTATTCCTTGAAATGAAATTGTCATTGTCCATTTAGGCTCATTGAGAATTATTCCATTCTATATAATAATTGGCCAGAAAATATGATTCTGGTTATTGTCCATGGCTTTTGTTCCATGCATATTTAGTTTGTAATCGGTTTTGTCCGATTTTGTCCTGTCTTTTGAAGGTTCCACATAAGTTGTTTGAGCATGGTAAAATCCTCCACTTAGCACGGTAAAATCTGCTAGACAGTCAGCTTCATCTAGGAATCACCCACTGACCCTTCATCTGAAAGTACATATCTAAAAACAGTATCTGGAATTCCAGTATGAAAATGATGACGCTAACTCGTCGTGCATTTATAACTGGCCGTTCAAAGGTGGTAGTACTGTTGTGGCATATTAATTTCTCTTTTCAATGTGTGTTTTATCGATGTTAACATATTAAGTCATTTTGTCCTGTTAAATTGGGTTCGGATAGTGCATCTGGGTGGACACCATCTGGGAAAGAGCTGCTCCTGTGTGTTGAAGATATGCTTGAAATATCTATATATCAACTTTATTTCGCCTTTTGGTGTCGGAAACATGTTTGTGCTTGTTCCTGGTCATTGTTTATTGTTATTTTAATAAGGGAGTGGTGGGTGGGTTTTGCTTCTGAGAACTGGATCTCCACAGAACAGGAAGTTGTCAGGTCACATGGTATATTGATGACATCAGAGGACCAGCATGACATCACACCTGATCATGTGATTTGCACTGTCAGTCATGTGACTTAGATCATGTGACCTCAAAGATGTATTATTGATTGACAGTCAGGAAAACACTTAATTGAATTGATTATCATTTCTTAAACCATGTAGTCTGAAATGATGTGGAAGGTACTTACGAAAAGCTGAAAACAAGAACAGAAGCAAGCCCGACCAAAATAAATGCAAAATACTGATTAAGGCAGTATTTATTTTTATTTTAGGATGGGCTTGTTCTGTATCAACGCAACACCAAATAAAATATGACTATTCTTTTATTTAATGCTCTTAGTATATCTTGCATAAATAAGGGTAATAAAAGCAAATTGATAATTGTTTCTGGATGGAACTGATTGGCCGCAGAGCAGAAATGAAGTCTGCTTGGTTATACCAAGTCGGACTTGCACTGAAATTTTAGCTCCCCAGAAGTTGTTCAAGCACTAAAACTTCTTTGGGGCTAAAATTTATTTAGAATTTCCGCCACGAAAATATTTACGAAAATATTTTCCCCCAAATTCTAAATTATTTTTATTTTATCTAAGGAAAATTGGCTTCTAATCTCATGTGGAAAATACCTTTTTAAAGATTCAGTTTGTTGTTAAGTTAGTAATTAACCGTTTAAATACTTAAGTAATTTAACTCTGCGGCCATTGACAAAAAGTTTTTCCCCCACGTGAAACTGGAAAGTATTAGTACCGGTATTACAGCCATTTCGGAAAAATCTTTTTAGTAATTTACAGGGTTTATTATGAAACTATAGTTCATAATAACACTTATTCTTGCACAAAACTTTATCACTTTGAAAAAGATGGATACACATTTAAATAATAGCAAAAATTCAAGGCATTCCAAGGCTTTATTTCGCTGTGCTTATCTTTGTATATGTAACTGAGCAGTCAAATGTGTGTGTTTTTAAAAGCTGTTAAACTTTACTTCACCTTTGTTAAGGGTATGACGACTGGGGCCTGAGAGTGCCTCGCTGTTCTCGGATTTAGAACACTCCTGTTGCATCATCGTTCTGGTATGAAGTGGCCTTCTCTATGCAGTCCCTACTTCTGTGTGGCTGGGGCTCTCCAGGAAAATAGAATAGCTGAAACTCAATATACTGGATATTAATTGTGGTATTAATCAAGGTGTATCATTTATTTTGGAAAATTTTCCCACTTTGGGTTATAGAGCTGTTTAATATGTGGTTCTGCTTGCGCTTGATCTGGTATCATGCTTACATCTGCTTTCATTTCGGGCAAGGCCCCTATTCTAATTATGGCTATTCCTATGGACCAGGCTAGCTAGAGGTTTGTTCACAACCTACGGTTAACTAAATGTTGTTAGCCACTGACAAGTTCAAGGTGCTAGTTCTGTTGAACATTGTTTATTGTGCCAGGACACCTTTCAGAATAAGAGCTGGTCTTTGATAATTCATATTTACTTTTATCTCTCTTGGTTTTGCGTCAGGTGTTTATTTTGAGTGTTACCTTCAAGCCAGTCAATTGTACAGCACACTTGTAAACTTCGCTTAAGTATTATCAACATTGAAAATATTAACATTCAGTTTAAAGTAAAACAGATGTATGCCACAATCCATTCTAATGCGACCTAATGATTCAAATGCGACCTAATGATAAAACCAAAAGATTTATGGATTTGACTGGGTGCAAGGCTGATCGATCAAAAGAAGACTGCAAGGTCCAAACCATGTCTGTCTTTATGTGGGGAATCCCAGCCCCCCCATGAGGCCGGCAAATATTTTTCCTTTAATGAGCTGTCACAGTGTGTAATGAGTTCCCAGACATATTTTGCAACTTTACCTCATGCTTTGCAAAACTTATTTTTGCTATCACTTATTCGATATGCAACACTTGCCCATTTCATGTATAACTATCTCCCTCAGGCTGAGGCACCAAGGTGGCAATGACATAGATGTCGGTGTTTCTCACTCCCTGCAAGATTTTACTTGCTACCTTTTAACCATTTCACTTTAAACCGACGGCCAAAGCACCTCGCCTCCGAATGCAAATATATCTGTGACTTTTTCTACTTTTCTATTTGTCTGTGAGCAGCCATTCAAACGGGTGAATTTACTATTCCAGACATCCATGCAGTATTAAGTAAAGTTATGCCGGGCTCAAGGGGAGCTGAATTTCTTTACTGCTCCCATTGTTGGGAATTGATGAGCCACAATGCAGAAAGAAATTGACTACCATTTCATGGAAGAAATAACAGCACTCCGTAATAGAAGCCAACCAGGTTTTATTTATGGCCACTTACAATTTTTCCCACCATTTTTCATTCACATATACATAGGCAGAGGCACCAAAGTTGCATCCACTAGAATAGGATATGGGTACATCTCCCACAACCTGGCAATACTTAGACAGACTCATGCAGAGCGGTCTTGTAAATGTTGTAATAATGACCTCCGCACTACGACACAAGCAGTTCCCCTATCAAGGTCATACAGGTATACATAGGTGATAGTTTTAAATGAACGGGACTTTGACTGGCCGCAAGGCAGAAAGAATAATTTAAGACTGCATGGTTGATTCCAGTGTCGGTCTTATGTGAGAAATCTGAATGGTTGATACCATGTCAGTTTTATGTGAGAAATCCCAGCCCCCACATGAAGCCAGCAAGTATTTTATCCCTAAATCAAATGCGTAATACTTAGTATTTCCAGTCATCTTATGCAACCTTTGCATCATTTAATTTTCAACATTTGCAATCACTTGGACTAGGCGATCTTTGCATAATTTCATGTAAAACTTTTCACTCACTTCATACTCAGACAGAGGCCCAAGGTGGCATCGACTGGGGTCTGTATCTCACTCACAACTCATCAACCTTTAAACATTTCACATTAAACAGTACCCTTTGGCCAATGCCCCTCGCCTCAAACCGGCAATCTTTGTGACTCTTTGAAATTTCTATTTATCTTAAAGCAACAGACTGATTAAATTTACTATTGCAGCCATACATGCATTAAACTTATGCAGGCTTCAAGGTGAGCTGGAATTTCTTTAGAATTTTGCCTAAATATGTTCCACCTTGCGACAAATCAATTTGAATGCTTGATACTGCTGGCTTTGTAAACTTTTCAGCCATTCCCATAAGTTTAATGATAGTTTCTGTGACCTCGCTGTGACTGAATGATAGATATTTTACTGACCAGTTTTGGTGTGTGTCAAAACAAACTGATTTTAAATTAGGAAGATGTCACTTGAAGTTCTGGGTTCGATCCTGATAAAAACTATGCCAAATGCTGAATGACACGACTCTTGGCCAATAAATGTTCGAAGTTCAGGGTTCGGTCCCAATTAGAGATGCCTTTTGATGAATAAATTTGAAGCTCTGGGTTCGGTCCCAATTAAATAGATGCCAAATGCTTATTGACACTACTCTTGGCTAATTAATCATGTCATTTGAATTTCTGGTTATGGTCCTGATTAGAGATGCCAAATGCTGATAAAGTGATCAACTGATCGACACTAATCTTGCTGACTTGACAAATAAATGTAATTTGAAGTTCTGGGTTCGGTCCCGACTAAACAGACGCCAAATGCTGATTGTCACTACTTTTCTTGGCTAGTAAATGTCATTCGAAGCTCTGGGTTCAGTTCAGATAATAGAGATGCCAAATGCTGATTGACGTTACGCTTGGCTAAGAAATGTCACCCTAAGTGCTGGGTCCGGTCCCGATTAAAGATGCTGATGGACAATACTCTTGGCTCAGTTCTGACATAAATGCTTGAAAAATTGTTGCAAAAGTGGTGAGTTAAAGGGGCATGACTGCGTTTGGGAGTGGGTGGGGTTGCACTTAACCCCTGGCCATTTGAACTCTTATTTTGACATGCTATCTCAAACTCTGCACAAGTATGAGGACCTCCTACTTACCTTATCCCTACCTACTTAGTTTTCAACCTTTTACCTAAACCTAGACACTATTTTATTTTTCATCTTGGCTTCAAAACTGCTTGCCTCCTCCCACATGGCTTCTGTTTGACAAGGCCTCAAAAGCAGAATCAGCACTGTTATCTGTCAATTCTTCTGTAGTTTTCTTCTCTGAGACTAGCTGCAGTTTATTCTATGAATTTGTCCTTTGCATTATATCTGATGCCTGCGATTTTCAAAGATTTATGCTGCTCAATTTTTTGCTTCTGAGAACTGGATCTCCATCAATCTATGATCCGAACACAGGGGCGGATGCAGGATTTCTGAAGACGGGGTTCAAACTTAGAAAAGGGGGGTTCGTTTGCCTAATTTCACACAAGATCTCTTGAAATTCCCCATGAAGATAAAATAATTCGGGCCGAGAGGGGGGTTCGAGCGAACCCCTTGAACCCCCTCTAAATCCGCCACTGGAACAATTTCAGAGGTATCTCATTAATAAATACAGTATGTAAGATTTTCTCAAATATTCTTGTTGCTAGGTTAGATAAATGGACAGATAAATTTAATGTTATTCATGAGTCACAGGCTGGTTTTAGGCGAAAATACTCGACCATCGATAACATATTTTCATTGCACGCTTTAGTCCAAAAATATCTTAGTAAAAAAAGGGGAAGATTTTATTGCTTATTTATTGACTTTAAAAAAGCGTTCGATAGTATTAAACATGATAAATTATGGGATGCACTAGAACGTAAAGGTATAAGAGGTCATTTTCTTAATGTATGGAAGTCTTTATATAGTAAGTTGAAATCATGTGTTAAAACTGGAGATAATTTAACGAACTTTTTTGAATGTACAATTGGTACAAGACAGGAAAATACTTTGTCTGACCTCATCTTCTGTTATGATACGGTTTAAATCAGCAGGGTCATTATTTTGTGTTATATTTACAAGGAGATTTTCATTGATATATTCATTTTCCTGTTGTGGGCATAATAATTGTTTAAAATATTCAAACCATGCATTAGGTTCAATTTTACTGGTGTTATTTATAAAAAGATACAATTTCTGCGTTTTTACCATCAAATCTCCATTTCTCCGTAAATCTCAATGGACCCCCATTTCTATGTACAACTATTTTTGTTTTATCAAAATTAACGTTAATACCGACGGATTTACAAAAAATTTCAAGTTCATTTAAAATTCGCTGCAGCCCAACCACTGTATCTGCAAAACATGACACATCATAACAAATTATTATTCCGATAACCAAAACCGTATTTATAAAGCATTTCTTTTACGTGACTTGCCCATGTAATTTTGCCAACCTCGTCTAATCTTTTTAACATAATATAACATTGTTTTGGATACCTATGAGTTTCCATTGTTAACAACTTTATCCAATAAGTTAAACATCTAACCATATATGTAATAGCAACTGGTAATCGTCCACACTCACCTAATGCTAAAATATCTGGAGTATTTGGACTTAAGCAACAAAAACGCTTACAAAATCTACTTTGTATTTTCTCTATTTTTTCATAATATTTGTAACCCCAAATTTCTGACCCGTAACATAATATAGGTTTCACGACTGAATCAAATAATTTAAATGCATCTTCTGGGTTAAAGAAGCCAAAGTTTTTTTGATATTTAAATATAGATGCTGACGCTTTTAATGCTTGTAAAGCTTGCGATTTGAGACTTTTAGTCCACACTAACTTCGGCGTGAAAAACATCCCAAGATATTTATAAAAAGATACAATTTCTGCGTTTTTACCATCAAATCTCCATTTCTCCGTAAATCTCAATGGACCCCCATTTCTATGTACAACTATTTTTGTTTTATCAAAATTAACGTTAATACCGACGGATTTACAAAAAATTTCAAGTTCATTTAAAATTCGCTGCAGCCCAACCACTGTATCTGCAAAACATGACACATCATCGGCAAACATAAGCCCTAACAAGTCCGGTATTTCTGTTGTAACAAATATTCCGCGATTTAGTTTAGATTCTAAGTAAGATATCAAATCGTTTATAAAAAGAGTAAATATT
Organism: Rugalucina vietnamica; assembly: GCA_964017185.1. NCBI lineage: Eukaryota > Metazoa > Mollusca > Bivalvia > Lucinida > Lucinidae > Rugalucina > Rugalucina vietnamica. The sequence continues at coordinate 82,790,848 of OZ024871.1, read as the reverse complement.
TTTGGACTTCCTACACACCCCTGTCTTGTACCAATTGTACATTCAAAAAAGTTCGTTAAATTATCTCCAGTTTTAACACATGATTTCAACTTACTATATAAAGACTTCCATACATTAAGAAAATGACCTCTTATACCTTTACGTTCTAGTGCATCCCATAATTTATCGTGTTTAATACTATCGAACGCTTTTTTAAAGTCAATAAATAAGCAATAAAATCTTCCCCTTTTTTTACTAAGATATTTTTGGACTAAAGCGTGCAATGAAAATATGTTATCGATGGTCGAGTATTTTCGCCTAAAACCAGCCTGTGACTCATGAATAACATTAAATTTATCTGTCCATTTATCTAACCTAGCAACAAGAATATTTGAGAAAATCTTACATACTGTATTTATTAATGAGATACCTCTGAAATTGTTCGGATCATAGATTGATCCCTTTTTAAGCAGTGGGCATATAATACTTTTACCCCATGAATCAGGTATATTACCCGTTGTAAAAATACTATTAAATACTGTTGTTAAATATGGAACTGTTAGATCTACAGTACATTTAAAGAACTCTGCCGGGAGACCATCTGGTCCAGGAGATTTGTTGTTATGCAAGTGGGCTATACTTTGTCTGACCTCATCTTCTGTTATGATACGGTTTAAATCAGCAGGGTCATTATTTTGTGTTATATTTACAAGGAGATTTTCATTGATATATTCATTTTCCTGTTGTGGGCATAATAATTGTTTAAAATATTCAAACCATGCATTAGGTTCAATTTTACTGGTGTTATTTGTTATAATTTTATTTTCTTTAATTTTATTCCAAAATTGTTTAGGATTATTTCTAGAGTTTATCAATGTTTGTTTATTTATAAGTTTGAGATTTACTTTTTTTCTTTTAACTATCTTTTTGAATCTTTTCTTTTGAGATAGATATTCTTCAAGAGAATCACGAGTATTAGTCTGTCTAAAATTCCGTAGAAGATAATGTTTGCTTCGTTTTGCCTGTTCACATTCTACATCCCACCAAACTGGTTGTTTTGTAAATATTTTGTTATGCTTTGTGTGACATTTCATATTTTCTGCAGATATCTCAAAAACACGTATAAATTCTGTCAATAAGGAAACTGATGAAATTTCTTGGTTATTAAATTGTTCTTGAAATCTTCTAAAATTGTCTCTAAATTTTGTTATAAAATCCTCTTTCCGGTCCGAGTTCCATTTATATTTTTTCCATGTATTTGTTTCATTTGCATGCGTGTCATTTACTGTCTCATTCCTTGTTTGTGTATGCAGTTTTAATGAACAATGAATTGGTAAATGGTCAGAAACATCAAAATCGTCGACTGTAAAATGAGTAAATTTCGGGAAAAGTTCAGTTGATGCTATCATATAATCAACCACAGATGTACCATCGTGCGCAAAGCATGTAAAATTACCTTCCTTATCGCCAAAAATGCGACCATTAAGAATATGTATATTAAATGTGCAACAAAGTTCAATCAAAGAACGACCATATGCATTTACATCACCTGTATCTTTATTTAATCGTGACATGCTAAATTCATCGGCTGGGTAGGCAGTATGCTCTCCAAATATGTAATCAGTGTCATCATCAGCAATAAAATCCATATGGTCTTTCGTTCGGGCGTTAAAGTCGCCAGCTAACAATAAATCAGCATTTGGGAATTCGGACATGATTGACAAAATTTTATCAGCGAGAAGCTCAATTCCATTTGTTTCAGGATCGTCATAAAAAGTTGATTTTTCAGGAGCTACATAAGTGAAAACGATTATTATATCCTTCTGATTAACAAAATTTTGCCCATTTAAAAGTAAAACAATACATTCCTTCATATCCTCATAGATACGTGTAATATAATTACACAAATACCACCCGAATTCCGAAATGCATTTTTCTTTTTACGTCTCACATTATTCAATGTAATATAGCCATCCAGAAAATTGAAAAAACAATCATTATTTTCACCCCACGTCTCACATAGCCCTATAATGTCAAACTGTTTACAGTAATCCTGAATATGAATATCACCCTCATATTTAGCCAAACCTTGCACATTTAATGAACATATATTTAAATCAAAAACAGTTCTATGGAATTCTTGTTCATTATCATTAATATTAATATTATTATTGTTATTATATATGTCTTGATTTTGTAATTGAGAATCTCCATTATTACTTATAATGTTTGTATATACATGTCTGTCTATATCCCTATTCACATTCGAGCCTCGGCCCCTCCCCTATTTGCCAGACGACGTAACTGCCACCGGCACCTTCCTTTCTCTATCATATATGTGCACAACATCGTCAACCACAAGTTTGTCATATCGTAAATATGCTGTTTTCCCATCATTTATACAGTCCATCATAAACGGGAATAACTTCGTACGGTCAAATGCCACTCTCTCTACGAAATCTTCTGCAACTCTGACTTGATTATAGTAGTTCTCGTTCTCTCCACGTTGATTGTTTTCTTCCTGACCACTGTCGTCACCGGCTGCGCCATTAGCTCGCTGTGCTTTCTTTTTATCTCGATAGGTACGGAGGATTCTCTCTTTGTCTTTGTAAAAGGAAAATTTGACTATAATCGGTCTTGGTACAGAGTTACCGCCACTTAGTCTATGAGCGCGCTCTATCTTAATGCCAGAATCATCTAGATTGAGTCCTTCTGTTAAGTAGTTTCTCACTTTATTCTCCGACTCTTCCCATGTTTCTTGTCTACTTTCGTCTAGTCCAAAGAATTTAAGATTTTCTCGGCGCGACTGAGATTCTAAACGTTCATTTTTCCTTTCATTCTCGGTTGCTAATTCTGTTACTGACTGCATGTTATGTGTTAATTCCTCGACCTTTTTCGTAAGCTGCTTATTTTGTTTCTTTAACGTTTTGTTGTCTTGCTTTAAGAAAGACATTGTGTCCTCTAACTTATCAAATTTTCGGTTCATATATCTCATCTCCCGGCGTATATCTATCAATAAATCTTTCACATCCCCCGAACTCTCAAATTCATCAACTCGGTCACCTCTTTCATCCGAAAAACTCATTCTCTCAGCAGCTCTGTTCCTATTTTCCCTCCCTGCATGTATGTCAGTATCAGTATCGCTATTATCATCGTGTTAGGTTGTCGTGTCCAAAGCTTGTAAGTCTGACTGTTCATTTGATTGTTCATTTGAGGCACCGCTCCCGGTATCAACACGAGATACTCCAAGCCACGAAGTGATTGATGGTTGATTTATTCTCTCAGTCTGAGAACGTGTAATTCTCCTGTCCTGACGCGCGCTTTCCATTACATCCCACTGTTGTTGACCGCGACCGTTCCCCCTACCTCTTCTGCCACCTCTATTCCAGCCATCTGCACCTCTGCCTCTCCCCATACCGTAGCCCTGTGATCCACTATAATCAACATCTGCCCGCTCTGAAGTTGACGTACCCCGCCCTGGCCCTGGTCCTGGTCCCGGATTTGATTCCACACCCTGTGACACAAGCATCAGGAATAGAATGATTCTGATACCCAGAGAAAGATATTTTGCCTTTAGTTTCAACACAGGTATAGTGGGTGTTCTATGTCGCACCGGCTGGCTAAAAGTCCCTATCCGTTGGCGCCACTGATCAATACTTATGCCCATGATTACTGTGATTACTGTGAATTGCGGTTTCTTCGGTACGTCTATCTACCACAAGGAAAAATCCGTCAGCGAGTCGCCTATACAAGTGTCCTTATCGATTTTCGGTAAATCTATCTACCAGTCAATACACTATTATACATGTACACACGTGAATCTTTATCTTTCATAAATGTATATTTTATTCAAATTCACACCTTGATATCGCACTAAGTCATCGACCGTCTCTAGTTCTCTCACAGTTCCAAGTTTAAAGCGTACCTGTCCATTAACACCTTAAGAATTCCAAATTAATATTTTTTCACTTTCCGATAAACAAAAAAAAAAACAGCTGATGCCTATGCGAAAACAAAGGCGCAGATCAGCTTTGCAGTTCGCAGTTACAGTTCGCCATTGTTTTCGCTACTCGGATAGCACAATTTTTCTTCTTCCTAAATCCGAAATTTCAAGCTTCTAGCCATCTTCTGTACTTGTACAGCTCAGTTTGTGTCAGACTTGGTCGAAAACCCCATAGACTGGTTTCTCACGTCGCGGCTTATTTTAAGATAAACTGGAAGCTAAAAATTTTGTCTATGTGTATGAAGATTGTTCACCTGCTGGACAGATCAGAATAGAGATACAGAGGATCTTGCAAGTGTGGTCATTTCATATGAAATTTATTTACATGTAGCAAGCCTTTGGCAAGGTCAATAAATTTCATATTAAATTGACATTTTTATCATATGATCTTTAAAGTAGGATTTTATCGCCTTTAAAGTGGACATACAAATGTATTTTCAATGAAAACTTGGTATTGTTGTTAAGGACGTCGTCAATGATGTTACATATTCCCACAATGTATTAATACAAGTGTGGCCATAGCATATTTATTACATGACCGTATCCACTGCATAAGAGTGACGTCATATGATAAACTACATGTACTTTATCATATGAGCCACGTCATGAGAAAACCAGATTTTGGCCTGTGCAAAAACAAAGGCACAGATCAGCTTCGCAGCAACTGCGAAGCTGATCAGCGCCTTTGTTTTCGCCACTTAGATAGTACAATTTCTCTTCTTCCTAAATTCAAAATTTCAAGCTTCTAACTAGACTCAGACCTTCAGCTGTTATTTACAATTTCCATGCATGCTTACACAAAAACATTCCGAATGTGTCATACAGCCTCAGTGCCAAGCGTGTACTAACCGGTCAAAAATAGCTTTACTTTACACATCATGTTTTGAAACCTGAAATTCACTGTGAAAAACTAAATCCCGCTCACCCTCACTTCGCATACTGTTCACAGAGATATTAAATTTTCTCTCCAGGTGATGTTCATAAGAAAAGTCTCTGATTTCCTGCTTTAAATCCATAATTTCTGTGAGATTTACTCATTCATCTAGCTTATTTGCTCCAACTTTTGGAGAGCAACGCTAAGCCAATCAAAAAGAAGCTCTCCATGCTCAAGCGACAAAGCTCGTGCCGTGACGTCAACTAAGTCGAGTTAGGATGCATCACCACATGTCAACCATGTGTAATCCTGTTTCATTCAATTAGAAATTGTTTGATCAAATAGAACCATCAAGGTCCGCACAAGAACGTAGTGGAGTGAGGTTTCGCAACTAGCTTCTAACCATCTTCTGAGACTGTACAGGCTGATTTGTGTCAGATCTGGTCGGAAACCCCGAAGACCGGTTTTCTCGCGTCACGACTCATATTTAATGTTAAAACCAGAATTCAATTAATGCCAAAACATTTATTGTAGGTACTGATGTGAGCTGGAAACTTGAGGATTTCTTCATATCATCAGTAGAAGTTTTGAAGATCGTTCACCTGTTGCAGAAACCTGGCATGATGGAAATACTACTGTATTCTGCCAATAATCCACAGGTACCTATCATTGTCAGGAAAGCTTAAAGCTTGGTTGGAAACTAGGCATTTTTGAATAGTAGTAAAACAGAAGTATACTATAGCATTCTAAGGAATTGTGTGGCTATAATAATTGACCGTCACGACATAACAGTGGATATGAAGTACAAATACAGACAAACAAGCAAACAAACACTTCCATGCACACCTGGGATACTATTTATTATTAATTCTTAGATTATCAATAACCAGCTCATTTCTCTCCCCCCTCCCCCCCCCCCCCCCCACACACAGCTCCATATGATCTTAGCTGTTTATTGGGTCCTATAACACAAAATCAACCAAATAAATTCTTTTCAGTTTTCTGCTATCTACATGAATGAAAATACCACCACAATCATAGATGACCTATGTGCCTTGAACTGGGAAGAAGTGTTACGACTACCTGAGAAGCAAGGTGTGAATTACACAGCTCTACAGGAAGAGTTTTGTGCCGTCAATTTCTCCGCTATCTTGCCAGAGTTGTACAAGGAGTTTAATATGGAAGCAGTTATCGATAAGGTAAGAGTCCTTAAAAAGTGAAAATGATAACGAAAATAGTAATAGTAGCTGTTGTAGAAAAAGTAGTAACATGTTTTAAGGCTAGGTGTGAATTACACAGCTCTACAGGAGGAGTTTTGTGTCATTAGTTTCTCAGCAATCTTGCCAGAGTTGTAGAAGGAGTTTAATATGGAAGCAGTTATCGATAAGGTACATGTATAAGACAATTGAGCCTGTGCATGAGAAAACCAACAATCTGGGTTCCGACCAGGTCTGACACAAATTGGGCTGTACAACGACAAAATACAGCTAGAAGCTTGAAATTTTGGATTTAAGAAGAAGAGGGATTGTACTTTCCGAGTAGTGAAATCAAAGGCACTGATCAGCTTCGCAGTAACCGCAAAGCTGATCTGCGCCTTTGTTTTCACATATGCAGATTGTTGGTTTTCTCATGCAGCAGCTCAATTAATGATGATGATCGATGTTTAACTTATCATGATTAAACACATTTACCATACATTTATCTGCCATGTGGGTCTTAGTTGTATTAAAACCAAAAATTTACACAAACTGATCAAATAAGGCTTTGTTTTCGCTACACGGAAAGTACAGTTCCCCTTCTTCTTAAATCCGATATTTCAAGCTTCTAGCCTTCTTCTGTGACTGTACAGCCTGATTTGTGTCAGACCTGTTCGGAAACCACATTGTTGGTTTTCCCATGAGATGGCTCATTTAATTTTGGGGTTTTGTATAAAATTGTGTGTTATTCATTTTGAACAACTATATCTTTCAGATGTCCTCCAACGATACAGTAGACTGGCAGTACATCACACAACAAAACGAACGTCTGAATGAAAGAATCAACAAACTCATTACCTCACCCCCAAAATTGGACCTTCCCACCCACTGGACCAATGACACTGTGTGGCATGACCTGTTCACGACATACTCAGAGTTTTTAAATAACATGAACCAGCTTCCGGATACTGGGTCACTAGTCGATCAGGTTTTCTCGTCATTTAATAACGAAGACGTCAACAAAATGGGAGCGATAGCAAGTGTTTTAATTGACAACATGATAAAGCTACTTGAAAATTACCCTGACGAGATAAATCTAGATTTCCTGTTGAACAATAATACAGAGTTACTGTCCCTTGTTGATGTTCTGGGAACTCTCAGTTACACCGGTGCCGACGACTTTTCTAACGGAAACATTGACGTTTCGAAACTTCTCGGGCTTATTCTTGACCCTTCCAAGTTGGAAGAAGCTTGTAACGACAGGTCGTTTTTGAACATGATTAGTCGATATAATGTTACGGAGACGGTGTTGAACATTGAGAAGATCGTGTGTATGGATACAGAAGCTGTGTCACAGGCTTTGATGAACTTCCAAGGCAATCAAGATGTATCGGATAAGGTACTGTAAATCCGGAAATTTTCGCGTAACTTTTATTTCGCGAATTTCCTATTTCCTAATTATTAGTGAGTTCTTGAATTTGCTAGCATGTGCTCATTCAATCTACAAAGCTTATAATAAATCTTTATTAGCGTGAACTTAAAATTCTCATGGAAACAAATGCATGAATATTTCTGAACATCCAGTAATTCAATTTTTTATATTCCGCACTGCACATAGAATGAGTTTTGTAAAACCAACATACGTAAATTTGCGTTTAACCTTTGTTTGTGAATGTGTTTGTACAGATTAAATCATTTGTCAATTGTAATAAGGGTTTCAGATTATGAATATAGAAGGGGGGGGGGAAATAATACACAGAAGATGACTGGAGAAATTTTAGATTTAGAAAGGGTTAGCAGTGTCTATAAATAGCAAACAAAGGCTGTTGAAAGGTGAAAGCATGATCATATCTTAGTTTTTTCTCGTTTATGCAAAATGCAAAAATCAGGCTCTTTCATAGCTAAACTCATTCAAGGATCGAAAGCCAACCATGCTGACAAGTTGTAAAACGCACTGTCTTCATGCTTCATATGAAACTTATCCTGCTCAATAAAGTTAAAATGGCAACAATGAATGGGCAGGATAAATATGACTGGCATTCCTTTAATCTTGTGAAAGTAAAATCTTTTTGGAGGGCATTTTAACGCAGAGAGGCTAGACCCCACCCCCTGAATCTACTCTTAACATAGATTACAAACTTCTGCATTAAGAAAGCTTTATAATCTGAAGGCTTGCATACTTTACATTTCAGATTGCCAAAATTCTTAACAGTTCCGAACCAGTTCATGTAGACTGGAAGACTGTCGGCAATAAAGTTGACACCCTCACCAAGCTGATGACGGACCAGTTCTCTAGAAACATTACGACGAGTGTGGAAATTACTGAACTGTTCAATATCAACAATACACTGCCGATATTGGAGTCACTGCTAACAAATCCTGGCATGTAAGTGGTTTTTCTTGGGACTTAATTTGAGACACCTCAAGAGAAAACCAATAAAGTGGTTTTTGACCAGGTCTGACACAAACTGGCCTGTACAGTCACAGAAGCAGGCTAGAAACTTGAAATTTTGGATTTAGAAAGTAGAGGAAGTGTACTATCCATGTAGCAAAAAAGAAAGGTGCTTATCAGCTTCGCGGAAACTGAAACTGGTCTGTGCCTTTGTTTTTGCATATGCAGATTGTTGGTTTTCTCATGAGTTGGCTCATTTGTTGCTTCATTTAATTAGAGGGTTATTTTGTAATTGACAAATATTTATACTTGTTCCTTAATAAAAAGTAACTTTGAGAAAGGTTAGATTTACTCAACCCCAAAACATTTCTGAATCATTTGCTTTCTTTTCTCACAAATCAAGGCTTTTTCCAAGCAATTTTTAAAAATGTCTATCTGTGACATTACTACAGATGGTCACACTTTTCCAACAAAAATTTACATGCAAATCAGTTAAATCTGCATCATAACAGATTGATGCCATATGGATCTTATTAGTTGTTATTAATTAACTACATTAATATTAGTATTTGTATGACCAAATCAGCCCACATCATACGGATGACAAACTGGGCCAATACGAGAAAAACAAGGCCAATACAGAAAAACAAGGCCAATATGAAAATGACGTCATTCGACGTTCTTTTTCAAAAGAAAATGGCAGCCATGTTTTCCTCCGTTTCGCCGCTTCAAAACTGCAGTTGTATTTATAACATATTGTATTTATAACATAAAACTTACACTGCAGTTGCATTTATTGAAGTAGAAATAATCGTCAACAGTTATCGCTAATAAAAAGGAAAAACGGAATTCAGACGACAAGCTTGGTTTATTTTTTATCTAGATCTAGTCAATCTTATATGAAAACACAAGGTTTGTAGGCATTTTACTCCGGCTCACAAAGTCTCAAAGGCGTTTGTTGACTTTGTTTTATCTTATGAAATGTTATTTATTTATTTATTTATTTATCTATTTATTTAATTATTACTTTAGGCTAGCTAAATAGTTAAAATACATTATGTTATTATGTTCATTGGCCTTCTTCCTCTTCAAGTGTTGACTCGCTATCACGAATTTCGCAGTGTTTCGATGAGACTGGATCATACAGTGGCCTGCATTTGAGATTTTATCAGAAAATTCTCTGTAGTTTATAGGCCTCTACTCGTGGCTTCAGATATTTTTAGTAAGTTTGCTCAAAGCATCGATTGTGGGCACACGTTAGAACCGCCTCGCCGAGGTGGTTCTAATGAGTACTGCAATCTATGTTTTGGAGCAAAAAGTAAGAAAAATATGCATACCCCTGGGTACGCCAGTTTTGCTGCATAAAGTGGAGTATAAGGGGTTATGTATTACACTCACACGTTATTGTGATGTTTTGGACGTAAGATTTTTTAATCATTTTTGCAGTCTTGGTCAGATGACGGGGGTGCTGAGACCTTGGGTTGACAAGGAAATGGTAGACATCATCCACCCTGTCCTAGCTCAGATGCTTGACATGATGAATATGCTACAAGGTATAAAAATATAAGGGGTTTGCTAAAATCAAGAAAATAAGAAAGAAAAACAAAGAAAATTAAAACAAAACAAACATTTATCACTTTATCAGGGATTGAATCCCAGAAGGAAGATTTCCTGGATTTTATATACGCTTCAGAATCCATACACAAGATTGGTATTATTGGATCCTCAGGGCAAGAAAACTGGTATGTTCATGGTTTCTGATCAGGTCTGACACTAACCAGGCTGTACAGTCACAGAAGCAAGCTAGAAGCATGCAATTTGGATGAAAGTAGAAGAGTGATTGTACTATTTGTGAAGTGAAAACAAAGGCGCTGATTAGCTGTGCAGTTGCTGATCTGCATTTTTGCATACATGGAAAAAATGTTTTTCTCATGACATAGCTCAATGGTAAAAACTGTATAGTAACTTTCTTTAACATACTTGCTTATCACCTCTGCAGTCTGGGTTCAGGTTAAGGCATGTGACAGATCAGTGGTTTTCCAGGGCCCGTTTTCCATAGGTTCTCCGGTTTTCTCAGTCACATATGACCACCCTCAAGGATGTGTAAATAAGTTCTGTTTGTCTTGCACTAGTCAAGAACTGCAACCTGCAGGTAATTAATTGCGATGAAAATGTGGGCCATTGTGGTTTAATGGATAGCATATTTGGTTTGCAATCAAGAGGTTCCGGGTTCGATCCCAGACCAGAACATTCTACTCGTCATGTTGGTGACTAATGTTCATCCTTACGTAATAAAGGCAAACCAGCCTCTTGTTTAACATACAGAATATGTCCGCTTACATTAATTCATAAATGTATTTTCTTTTCCATTACAGAGAAGAATGTGACTCTCCAGTCTTTATTAACAAACCAGGACATGCTAAACGACGTGATTGCCTCACTCAATACATTTGACACACAGATGGGCACCTACATAGAACATGCAGTAAAACCAGCCGTAAGTTTGATTTTTTATACAAAATCTATAGATCATCTCATCGCTGTGTCTGGTGCAAGTTTGAGCCCCGCACTGGCCACATGTGAGACAAGCCAACTTCTGCTTGCAGGTGTGTCTGGTGGTTTTTCTTGGGGCTGATTGGCCCGTCTCATATGAGCTGAAATAATATTGAAAGGGACGTAAAACTGAATTTAAAAAAGATCTATATCATTTTGTACTATACATCACATGAGCCGCATCGTGAGAAAACCGGATTTTTGCCTATGCAAAAACAAAGACGCAGATCAGCTTCGCAGTAACTGCGAAGCTGATCAGTGCCTTTGTTTTCACTACAGGGATAGTACAATTTTTCTTCTTCTTAAATCCGAAATTTCAGGCTTCTAGCCTGCTTCTGTGACTGTACAGGTCGGTTTGTGTGAGACAAATCCCGAAGACCAGTTTTCTCGCGTCGCGGCTCACATTATTCTATAGGTTTGAACTAAATCTTTTGCTGTTTTTGCAAATTATTTTGCAGCATCATTAAGAAAATTGTTAACCAATCAATAAAAAAGAAAATTTTATTGTAGATGAATCTAGCTGCCACTATGCCAAGCATCCAGGGGGCAGTGCGTTGGGTACCAAGTCTTAAGGCCAGAGCGAAATCTGTTCCCACTATTGGAATAAATGTGAATACAGCATCCCAGGCCCTTATGTTAGGTTTTAAAGAATAATTATTGTGGGAAAATATTTTGGGTTTTTTTAAGCTCACCTGAGCCGAAGGCTCACAAGGTGAGCTTATAGGAGGCCATGATCCGGCGTCCGTCCGTCCGTCCGTCCGTCGTCCGTCGTCCGTCCGTCCGTCGTCCACAATTTCAAAGATCTTCTTCTCTGAAACCGCTTGGCCGATCTAGTTGAAATTTTATGTGGAGTCTCCTTGGGTAGTGGCATTTCAAGTTTGATCGCGAAATGCAGGTCACATGACCAAGATGGCCGCCATGCCCATATATGGTAAAAACCACTCAAAAATCTTCTTCTCCAGAACCGGTGGGTTGATTTCCACGAAACTTGGTATGTAGCATCGGGGACTTCAGCCCATCATAGTTTGATAAAATGATGACCCTTGGATGACCTTGACCTATTTTACGGCAAGGTCAAATTTGGAAACATAGGCTTTTACATGGGAAAAAGTGAAAACTATGGATTTTTTGAAAACTATTGCAGCCTGAGGCCTGAAAAGTGGTAGATGCAAACAACTAATGGAGTAGATGAAGGATTGTGATTAATATAGGTCAAGGTCATCTCTTGACCTTGGCCAGTCTTTTGTCCATACACACTTTTCAAAGATCTTCTTCTCTGAAACTGCTTGGCCAATCAAAGTGAAATTTTATGTGGAGCATCCATGGGTAGGGGAGACGAAAGCTTGATCGCGAAATCCAGGTCACATGCCCAAGATGGCCGCCACGCCCATATATGGTAAAAACCACTCAAAAATCTTCTTTTCCAGAACCGGCTGGCCGATTTCCACGAAACTTGGTATGTAGCATTGAAGACCTCAGCCCATCATAGTTTGATAAAATGATGACCCTTGGATGACCTTGACCTATTTTACGGCAAGGTCAAATTTGGAAACATAGGCTTTTACATAGGAAAAAGTGAAAACTATGGATTTCTTGAAAACTATTGCAGCCTGAGGCCTAAAAAGTGGTAGATGCAAACAACTAATGGAGTAGATGAAGGTATGTGATTAATATAGGTCAAGGTCATCTCTTGACCTTGGCCAGTCTTTGTCCATACACAGTTTTCAAAGATCTTCTTCTCTGAAATTGCGCGGCCAATCAAAGTGAAATTTTATGTGGAGCATCCATGGGTAGGGGAGACGAAAGTTTGATCGCGAAATCCAGGTCACATGACCAAGATGGCCGCCACGCCCATATATGGTAAAAACCACTCAAAAATCTTCTTCTCCAGAACCGGTGGGCCGATTTCCATGAAACTTGGTATGTAGCATCAGGGACCTCAGCCCATCATAGTTTGATAAAATGATGACCCTTGGATGACCTTGACCTATTTTACGGCAAGGTCAAATTTTGAAACATAGGCTTTTACATAGGAAGAAGTGAAAACTATGGATTTTTTTGAAAACTATTGCAGCCTGAGGCCTGAAAAGTGGTAGATGCAAACAACTAATGGCGTAGATGAAGGTATGTGATTAATATAAGTCAAGGTCATCTCTTGACCTTGGCCAGTCTGTTGTCCATACACACTTTTCAAAGATCTTCTTCTCTGAAACTGCTTGGCAAATCAAAGTGAAATTTTATGTGGAGCATCCATGGATAGGGGAGACGAAAGTTTGATCGCGAAATCCAGGTCACATGACCAAGATGGCCGCCACGCCCATATATGGTAAAAACCTTTCAAAAATCTTCTTCTTTAGAACCGGCAGGCCAATTTTCATGAAACTTGGTATGTAGCATTTGGGACTCCAGCCCATCATAGTTTGTTGAAATGATGACCCTATGATGACCTTGATCTATTTTACGGCAAGGTCAATTTTGGAAACATAGGCTTTCACATGGGAAAAGGCGAAAACAAACTGTTGCAGCCTGAGGCCTGAAAGTTGCTAGATGCAGACAACTAATGGAGTCAATGAAGGTAAGTAATTAATGAAGGCCAAGGTCATGTCTTGACCTTGGCCCAAGGTCATTTAAATATCAAAATTAAAATTATGGTTTTCTCAGAAATCACTGGGTTTGGAAACTATTGCAGCCTGAGACCTGAAACTTTGCAGATGCAGACAACTAATGAAGTCAATAAAGGTGTGTGAGTATTCAAGGTCAAGGTCATTTCATTATGACTTAATACTCCAAGATCAGGCTTCAGGTGAGCGTTCTCAGGACCAATGGTCCTCTGGTTTTCTAGATTGAGCCATGTGTCAAAATTGGCAGTGTGTTGGGTACCAACATTTGAGGCCAAGGCCAAAACTGTTCCCACTATGGGTATAGATGTGAATAATGTGTCTCAGACCATTTAGGGCAGATTTCACAAATAGCTTAATATGTTTTCTAGGTTGATCTAAATGCCACTATGCCAAGTGTCCAATCAGCAATTTGTTGGGTACCCACACTTTGGGCTAAAAGCCAAGATGATTCCCACCAGGTCCTGTAAAATAGATTCAGAAAAATTGTAGAAAAAATGCTTTATTTGTTTTCTAGCTTGACAGAGCTGCCACAATGTCAAGTGTCCGATCTGCAGTGTGTTGGATTCCAACCCTAGAAGCCAAAGCCAAGACATTTCCAACGCTGGGTATAGATGTGGATAAAGTGTCACAGGCTTCACAAAATTACAACCAAAAAGACTACAACTTTGTTTTGTAGAAGGACCTTTTAAACTCTTAAGAGCCAAACCCAGAATGGTTCCCAGTATGGGCATAGATGTGAATAATGTGTCCCAGGTCCTTTTAAACAGATTTTAGAAAATTGTAAAATGACAATAACTTTTGTTTTCTAGATTTACCTAGCTGATACTATGCCGACTGTCTAATCGGCAGTGTGTTGGGTACCCGCTTTGGTGGCCCAGGCCAAGACTGTCCTCTTAATGGGCATAGATGTGAACACAGTGTCTCAGGCCCTTTAAGGCAGACTTCAGAAAATTGTCGGAAAAAATGCTTACCGGTAATTTGTTTTCTAGATTGACCTAGCTGCTGCTATGCTGACTGTCCAATCGGCAGTGTGTTTGGTACCAGCTTTGGAGGCGCAGGCATAGAGCTTTGGAGGCGCAGGCATAGATGGGCATAGATGTGAACACAGTGTGTCAGGTCATTTAGGGCAGACTTCAGAAAATTGTAGAAAAAATGCTTAATTTGTTTTCTAGATTGACCTAGCTGCTACTATGCCGACTGTCCAATCGGCAGTGTGTTCGGTGCCCACACTTGAAGCCAAAGCCCAGACAGTTCCCACAATGGGCATAAATGTGAACAAAGTGTCCCAGGTCCTGTGTGGGAAAGCTTCTAATGAGTGGTTTGACAGTTTGCTGGATGCCGGCTTCACACAGACACAGATGATAGGAACTAAAGCTTTGGTAATGATTTATGTCTTTATGTGGACCCTCAGAAATATATCATAAAGAAAACACACCCATGCAATACACAGAAATATTTTTGTTGTAAAAATGAAAATTTTCACTGGAAAAAAATGATATTTTTCTTATTTTTGCTCTAAACATAGATTGTGGGTACATGTTAGAACCTAGATGTCCAGGAAAAACATGTCAAACCATCCATCCATATATGCCATAATGATTACTTGGATGGTGTTTGGAAGGTGCTGTGAAGCATCGCATTGGGATGCCACAGCATCACAGTTTTGGGTAGAAATCTCACAAAGGCAATAAATGGACAGAATTTGTATAGGCAAAACCATAATACTAACAACACCAACTTACAGCTACAATTTTTCTCTAGAATAATCAAAATTTAGGTTAAATGTGAACCATTTCAATTTCAGCTAGAATCTCTCTACACCCCGATAACCGACCAAACAGACGCGGCCTGGGCCAGATTCACTGACACGGTAATCCATCTCATCATGGCTAGTCGGAGACAGATCGAAACAGAGCTGGATTTTACCCATGATGGTACCCAACATGGAGAGCCACAGATGCCGCAAGAATTTGATTTCGCCAAGCTCATGAATGAAACTTTGAACGGTTTCATTTCTTATATGAAAATTGTAGACTCAGATGAGACTGTGCAGGATAGTTTACACGAACTGAAACAGTTCTTTACGTCTGTGGCCAACATGCAGACTTTCATGAATGAGCAACTAGAGAAAGGGAGGGAAGCGGGTAAAGCATTGAACCTGACAAGGTTATTACCCGACCCCGAACTGGTGGCTAAGATGTTGAATGGCATGCAGGGGAAGGAGTATACAGACATTATCACTCTACTGAGTTTATATCCAGAAAAGGTGGGTTTTAAGTTGGCTCATTGACAATATTTATGAGCATATTAACTGCATTCTCAGTTTAGCTGGACATTTTAATTATAGCCCCGCTTTGAAAAAGTGGGGCTATACTGGATTCACCCTGTCCTTCCGTCGTTCTGTCCTTCCGTTATTCCGTCATTCCGTTATTCCGTCCATAATTCTGTTACCACTCATAACTTGAGAACCAGTTGTAAGACTTTAACCAAATTTGGCATATGCATCAATATTGACAATATTAACTTATGTATAAATGCATGTCAGTTTCCCCAAATTTGCATAAGAGTTATTGCCCTTGGATGGCCCTATATTGACATCAGAGTTTTGTTTCTGCTCAATATCTTGAGAACAAATTGACAGAATCCGACCAAATTTTGTATGCACATCATCATTGACAAGATCTAGCTTGGGATTGTCACCCGTCATTTTTCGCAAAATTTTGACGGAGTTACGGCCCTTGATTGACGTCAGAATTTCGTTTCCGCTCAATATCTTGAGAACGAATTGACAGAATCAGACCAAATTTTGTGTGCACATCAACATTGACAAGATCTAGCTTGGGATTGTTACCGGTCATTTTTCGCAAAATTTTGACGGAGTTACGGCCCTTAATTGACGTCAGAATTTCGTT
Source organism: Rugalucina vietnamica (assembly GCA_964017185.1). NCBI lineage: Eukaryota > Metazoa > Mollusca > Bivalvia > Lucinida > Lucinidae > Rugalucina > Rugalucina vietnamica. The sequence goes on along the minus strand of OZ024871.1, from coordinate 82,774,318 downwards.
TCCGCTCAATATCTTGAGAACGAATTGACAGAATCAGACCAAATTTTGTGTGCACATCAACATTGACAAGATCTAGCTTGGGATTGTTACCTGTCATTTTTCGCAAAATTTTGACGGAGTTACGGCCCTTAATTGGCGTCAGAATTTCGTTTCCGCTCAATATCTTGAGAACGAATTGACAGAATCCGACCAAAGTTTGTATGCACGTCATCATTGACAAGATCTAGCTTGGGATTGTTACCCGTCATTTTTAGCAAAATTTTGACGGAGTTACGGCCCTTGATTGACGTCAGAATTTCGTTTCCGCTCAATATCTTGAGAACGAATTGACAGAATCCGACCAAATTTTGTATGCACATCATCATTGACAAGATCTAGCTTGGGATTGTTACCGGTCATTTTTCGCAAAATTTTGACGGAGTTACAGCCCTTGATTGACGTCAGAATTTCGTTTCCGCTCAATATCTTGAGAACGAATTGACAGAATCCGACCAAATTTTGTATGCACATCATCATTGACAAGATCTAGCTTAGGATTGTTACCGGTCATTTTTCGCAAAATTTTGATGGAGTTACAGCCCTTGATTGACTTCAGAATTTCGTTTCCGCTCAATATTTTGAGAACAAATCGACAGAATCTGACCAAATTTTGTGTGCACATCAACATTGACAAGATCTAGCTTGGGATTGTTACCCGTCTTTTTTCGCAAAATTTTGATGGAGTTACGGCCCTTGATTGACGTCAGAATTTCGTTTCCACTAAATATCTTGAGAACGAATTGACAGAATCGAACCAAATTTTGTATGCACGTCATCATTGACAAGATCTAGCTTGGGATTGTTGCCCGTCATTTTTAGCAAAATTTTGATGGAGTTACGGCCCTTGATTGACGTCAGAATTTCGTTTCCGATCAATATCTTGAGAACGAATTGACAGAATCCGACCAAATTTTGTATGCACGTCATCATTGACAAGATCTAGCTCGGGATTGTTACCCGTCATTTTTTGCAAAATTTTGACTGATTTACAGCCCTTGATTGACTTCAGAATTTCGTTTCCGCTCAATATCTTGAGAATGAATTGACAGAATCCGACCAAATTTTGTATGAACATCATCATTGACAAGATCTAGCTTGGGATTGTTACCCGTCATTTTTCGCAAAATTTTGACACAGTTATGGCCATTTATTGAGGTCAGAATTTCGTTTCCGCTCAATATCTTGAGAACGAATTGACATAATCAGACCAAATTTTGTATGCGCATCAATATTGACGAGATCTAGCTTGTGATAGTTACCTGTCATTGTTTTTTTCACCCTGCAAAAAAGCTGAGAAGCGGGGCTATAGTCAGATTCTCTGACAATTCTAGTTATTGGCTAAATCACATTTAAATAAGTTTGATATACTAGAGTCCAAGATAAGTTTACCACTTCACTTCTGAGCTGCAGTTTATATCTAAACTTTTGATGTTTTAGATATTTGAAGAAAAAAATGAGCCTGTGCGTGAGAAAACCAACAATTTGGGTTCCGACCAGGTCCAACACAAACCAGGCTGTACAGTCGCAGAAGATGGTTAGAGGCTGGAAATTTTGGATTTAGAAAGTAGAGGAATTGTACTATCCGTGTAGCGAAAACAAAGGAGCTGATCAGCTTCACAGTTACTGCGAAGCTGATCTGTGCCTTTGTTTTTGCCTATGCAGGTTGTTGGTTTTTCCATGTGGTGGCTCAAATATTATTTCAGCAAGGTAATAAGTCAAAGGTGCATGATGTGTATGTTTCTCAGTCATATAATATGGGGAGCAATGTGGGCTAGACTCTAGATTGAGAGGTTCCCAGGAAATGATGGCTCTGTCCTGACATGACTGAAAAAAATTGTTGACTGGGACATTAAACCACAAAGCCAATAAACATTTGTATGAGTGTCGTCGTGAGAAAACCGGATTTTTGCCTATGCGAAAACAAAGCCGCAGATCAGTTGTGCAGTAACTGCACAACTGATCAGCGCCTTTGTTTTCGCTACACAGATATTACTTCCACATGAGCTTTGCTTCAAAAAACATTACTGTGCTTCTTCTGTCTTATGTCTCTGATTATGCTCTTAATCAACAGTCATTCTTTCCATCTGTTCCAGTTTTTGACAATATACAAGAATGGCCAATGGGAGGAAGTGGCATGTAACCCGACAAAGTTCTACGAGGAATTCCAGGTAGAGGATGGTTTTGATGCCGAAGGAATTAGGAAGAGTATCTGTGAGGCGGTGACAACAAATAGTTCTGTGTTCTCTGAGGTGCTGAACAACATACAAATGGCAGATTTTATAAATGAGGTATTTTTTTTTTCAATTTTTAGATTGACATAGAAAAAATTTATATTCAGAAAATATCTGCAAATTGTCAATAATAGACAAATGAGCTGCGTCATGAGTAAACCAAAAACCTTCATATGCGAAACCAAAGGTGGCCTTTGTCAGAACTCTACATAAAGCTTTCTTATTCGCTCACTCCAAATGAAATTATATATGATCTCAATGACAGATTTTAAGTCTTAATATTTTTATTACAGTTAACTGACTGGCTGACAGATGGACAAACCATGCCTGTAAACGCCAATGTCTGGGACGAACTCCTACGTACCTCAAACCAATTCCTCAAGAACGTCGCCGACCTACAAAACATTGACATCGACAGCTTGATCGCTTACGGAGAATCCCTATTAAAACACTTGGAGAAGCTCTCCGCAATTTCGACTTCCACTAGTAGTTATACAGCGCAGTGCGAGAGTACACTGCAACAGTTTTATGGGACAGAGATGTATGATACAACGATTCTACCCGTACTAAACAGCATCTACACACAGACATATCTACAGTACAAGTATCAGATTTTAGCAGAAGGTAGGTTGGAGTATTAGAAGATTGTACTGTCAGGGAAGTGAAAACAAACATCAGGAAAACATATCCGTGAAATGTATACCCCTGTATACTCCACTTTCATATAGCAAAACTGGGGTATGCACGGGTATACCTATTTTTCTTATTTTTGCTTCAAAACATAGATTGTGGGTACTCGTTAGAATCGCCTCGCCAAGGCAGTTCTATTCTGAAAATGTTCAAATTTTACAACTTAAAAATTTTCTGTATATTGCATGGGCATGTTTTCGTAATGAAGATGCTGATCAGCTGTGCAGTAACTGCTGAGATCTTCCTTTGTATAATCATTATTCTAATGTACTTGAGAACGTAACGCAACGTCTGATTGGATAATGTCCAAAATTTGAGACAGTATATTCTGCGATACACTGTCAGAAACCCAACGTCATGTGCAACGTCGCTTGTGATTGGTTTAAGTCGTGGATATAGGTCGCTCATGACACTTACATTTCGTAAAACAATGTATTTTCGATGTGTATGGTTAAAAAATACATTAGTATGGGGATAACAATATTCAAATTTTTCATTTTGGGTGGTATATTGCTGTATATAAGGACCAAAATCATGTTTTACGGCTCCGCTAATGTGTCGCCTTTAAACAAAATTTCAGACCGTATATCCGATGATATACCGCCCCAAATGAAAAATTTGAATACAGCTATCCCCTAATTTATTGTTTGTTTGAATTAAAATAGAGTTGCTCTAGCTGTGATTTGTCGAATAAGTGTTCGCTGTTTGGACTGTGCTTGTAAAGCATAACAGATCTCATGTTTGTACTTTGTGGTAACACCATCAAATAATGACATCTGTTAGGTTTCATAACTTATGTGATATGTGAATGTTTTACACAATATTTCATCAAATTTGTAGACATGCTTGAAGCTATGTGTGAAGAACAAGCATCCAATGTGACTAGACTGGTTGATCTCCTCAAGATGTCTGGTGTACCAGAGAAATTAAAACAAGTAGGTAACCAGTCTAACTTGTTGAAGCAGCCAACATGGCAGATACTGTAGTTCAACTTATTTCTGCGGCTAAATGAATTTTGTGGTTTTGGCTATAAGCATATTTTCGCGGCAATTTCCTTTCACAGATTGTGGGACTAGCCTATAGTATACAAGAATATTATCAGGCAATGAATAGATTGGCTGGGCTCCAGAAGTAAATTGCTGTCAACTGAATTACTGATTACACCACAACCTCTTTATAACACTATTATTGGGGTCCAAGCCAACTTTTGTGTTAGCTATGCAAACCGTGTTATAACAAGAGTAAATTGTAAAAATAGTTTAAAATGACCAATTGGGGTTCAGCAATGATCAGTATTATATCAAAAACTGTTTGTTATATCAAAAAAAAAAAAAATAACAAAAAAAAAAAGAAACATAAAAGGTCCAAGTGTATATGGTTATATTCTTAAGCTTGCCAAGGAGACCACCGTGGGTATGACATTTTCCTGTGAGGGTATGGTGAACGTTTCTCTACTGTACGCCGAGGCAATGAACAGATCGTTCACTGTGCTGACTGATCAGATGGACAAACATGCTGAATGCCTGGAGGGTCAGATGAACATGATGCTAGCTGTTCTTGGGGATGTTACACAGTAAGTGAAGTTCTTATAGCATGGAATTCTATTAAGGTTACAGAGGGTTTAAATTTTAAAAGATTTGTTTATAATAATAATAAGATAATAGTAATGATATTTTTTATTTCAACAATCAACGTAAGCTCTGTGGAGCCTACATTGTGACTTAGAACGTACATGTATATACATATAGCTGTGGAAATGTGACATGCTCAAGGTCACAACAGACAATGCCTTGGACCCCTCGGCACAAAGATGGATGCTCTATGGACTGTGCCAGTCTGCTCCTCAGTTTGCTTTATCGCACAACTTGCTCTGTCTATTTAAAAGATCAGTTTATCTGAAAAATTATGCTTTTTAAGCATCTGACAATGGTTGGTTGATTGCATTTTAATGCCCCACTCAACTGCTTAGGCCATACAGAGATAAATCCTCAATTAAAGTCACATCAGAAAGACTGGAGAAGTCAGGGTTGATTTCACAACACCTGGTTTACAAGACCTGTGGTTTTAACCACAATACCACAGAAGCTTCTAGAGAAGGATCGTAAAGAACAAGACCTGTTGTGCTCAAAACAACCTGATCACTGGCTACAATTGGACAAATGATTCTGTATTTCTTTTTGCATCAAAGAAAAGCTGTTTTGAATATACTTATTGATACCAATGCTGATTATTGCCAGGTTGTTTGAAGTTGGTAAAGTGATGTTACGAGAGCTGAACAACAAAGATTTCCGTGAGTTTCTGACGACCGTCGCCGGCAGTGAGGATATTCTTGAGGTCATGGAGTATGTCTTACAGGGATTTGTACAGCAACAAAATTGTAAGTGAGCCTGTGCGTGAGAAAACCAACAATTTGCATAGGCAAAAACAAAGCTGCAGATCAGCTGTGCAGAAACTGCACAGCTGATCAGCGTCTTTGTTTTCGCTACAAAGATAGTACAATCCTTCTTCTTCTTAAATCCGAAATTTCAAGCTTCAAGCCTGCTTCTGTGACAGTACAGCCTGGTTTTTGTCAAACCTGGTCGGAAACCCAAATTTGTTGGTTTTCTTATGCATAGGCTCAAGTTATTATTTCTGACATTACGTTGATCACCGTATATACCCTTGATTTGTACAAAGCATATTGAGGCAACATCACACGACACATGACAAAATGGAGTGCTGTGATTGTAAGCCGGATACATCAGGAAAATATGTCTGTGAAATGGATACCCTCTTAAACCCAACTTTCGTATAACAAAACTGGAGTATGCAGGGTTTACCTATTTTTCTTATTTTTGTTCCAAAACATAGATTATGGGTATTCATCTGAGAACTGCCTCGGCACACAATCAATGTTTTGTGCAAAAATAAGAAAAACATCAAAAGTTTTCTGCTGAAAATTTTCATCTCTTTATAATTATGGCATGGGTAAGTTTTGGTAATGAGATTTTGTGGCAACCTACAGTAAGAGTGCCTTGCTATGTAGGTTGTTGTCAAATCAGTATTGCTTTGCTGTAATTTGTTTTGCCACACGTCTAGTGATGTTGCATCAATCTTTGTTGTAAGAAATTTGGTCGCTTTACAGCTTTTCAGGGTGTCGATATAGCTTAATTGACAATTTTTCAGTTAAAATGGATGGATAAGAAGGAGAACAGATAAATTTTGCTTGCTAAGTTGAAAGTAATGTCTTTGAAATAAAACCACAAGTCATGTTACATGTCTTACATGAATCTTGAGTCTTTAAAAATGGATTAAAAAGTAAAATAAAAGAATAAGATAAAATGAACTAAAAACGTGAATCATTCTAATGACCACTGTTATGCATTAAACTTTCCAGGGGTTGAGGAGACCAATGATAAAATCCAGAGCAACATCACAGAGCTGGAGAGTTATCTCGAAGATGCTCTCAAAATATCGCCAAATGTTCTTCAAAGTCTTGTCAATGCAACACTGAAGAAGGATATGGTAAATGTTTCTTGTTCTAAAGTCAAAGCCTGTTGAATATCATTTTGCTTGGTGGCAATTTTGTAAAAGATTGGCTTCAAGAGAAAATCTCTTTACTGTAGGTATCCTTAATTACACAGTTGCAATTCAAGGGAAATTGGGCATAAAATATGTTATTTTTCCCGTCAAAAGTGTTCATAGATGGCAATACAGTCGAAATTAAAACCTGAATTATCTTGGTATCTAGTGTTATGTTTTGAATTTTCCATTTGAAGAATCCTCGTCAGATACATGTACTACCATTGATTTTCTAGCCTACATCCACATGTCCACGAGGTATACTTTATCCAATGTTACAAATGGGGAATCATATTTTATTGCTGTATTCTATCTTACAGGGTAATTTGACCGCCGAGGATGTAGTTAACGCTCTATGTGGGGATAGTTTCTTAGATCCTACTAACAACTTCCTGGCATTCTTTAACTCGTCAGTGAGAGATGCTATCGGGCTGGATTGTAAGGAGGATCGAAACACAACCTACGATGTTGTTAAGACACTGTTGGCACTATCTAAACTGACTGAGAGGGTGAGTTATAATTGAGTGGTGGTGCAGAAAAACAAAATTTGTGGTTTCCGACCAGGTCCAACACAAACTGGCATGTACAGTCACAGAAGAAGGCTAGAAGGTTGCTATTTCAAATTTAAGACAACACATTTTACTACCCTTAAAGGGTGAACAAAGGCACTGATCGGTTCTGGATAATGGGCGAAAATAAAAGTGCTGATCAGCCGTGTAGTTTCTACACACCTTATTTGACCATTGCAAACCGTTTGTGAACAGTCAAAAAAGATTTGCGAAAAACATTTTGTCATAGTAAGGAAATAAACTACAAGAACTATGATAAAGTTGATTTGCGTCCTACCTGGTATAAAGTTTCTTTGCATCTGATAACAAATGTTTGCTTTCTACTCACAGTTGCAGACAAATATCGACACAAACAGCATTGCTTGGTGGATGGAGTTTGGCCAAGACTTCTCGGAACTGGCGTCCAACATCCAGGGACTGTCGGAACTAACGAGTCTCGTCAACAATATCAACGACCTTGACCTTGAAAATATAATGGGAAATGGTGAATTACTGGTTACTATACAGAGATTGTTGATTAACAGTGGTCCTGAGAGCTTGATTGACAAGTAAGTATATGTATACCGGCTTAGATTCATTTTTTTCTTACCAGCCTTATTTCTGAAATTTTAATACAGTTAAAGTTTCAATTTTAAGACACTAAAAATGAGCCGCCATGAGAAACCCAACATTCTGCAGCAAAAACAAAGGCACAGACCAGCTTCGCGGGAACTGCGAAGAGCGAAGCTGATCAGCCCCTTTGTGTTTGCTACATTGACAGTACAATTCCTGTACTTTTTAAATCGAAAATTTCGAGTTTTTAGCCCGCTTCTGTGACTGTACCGGCCAGTTTGTGTCTCATACCTGTTTGGAAACCACATTGTTGGTTTTCTCACGTGGCAGCTCAAATGTTTGTTGTGATCAACCTGAGAATTTTGTTCAAAAAGTGCTGGTGGGTTGTACACAGTGAAGATCCTATTCAGATTGCAGCTCTTAGATTAACATGATCTGGGTTTGCACTGCTTGATGGGAGGCCTATTTATAAAGAAAACTGAACTTCACAATTATGGAGGAAAGTTTGTAACTGCAACAAGATTTGATACTAATATTTTGAGGAATCGAAATGCAGCAACCCTTAAAAGTAGATCATATGTTGCTTATTTATATGATTTGAATGATGATATTGTTTTGCTACATCTTGTTTTCTTACATACTTTACATAAAAAGATAGAATTATTCCCGTAGTCATCGGTGGTGCACAAATCTTACCTTACACCGCTGGCTTGGTTGCAAGATAAGAAAAGCATGCGCTATAATTTGATCGTTTCTACTGTTTCAGCAATGGCATTCACCAAAACTAGACAGAAATGGTGTTAATTCACAGCAAATATTCTTGAATCATGCTGGTTTTAAAATAAAAACAAATAAAAAAAAACTACATCTGTATTGACTTTGACAACGATTTATTTACATTTGACGTCATATCCGTAATATGCACAACGTCATTAGGGTTAAAGCACGGTTCCTTGTTTCCCACAAGAACAGGTGGACCCTTTGTTTGGGATTTTCCTATCTCCTGTTGAACACCAATGGTGGATTCTATTTTTCTTATCCACAAATTCATGATAGAACCTCATATTCCATTTCAGTTTGAACAACATCCTTGACAAGTTTGGGGAGATGAATGATGATTCAAATGAGATATTTAAGGACATGCAGATTCTGACACGAGGCATGCTGTCCTTTACTACACTCAGGAGGCTAATTATTAGCAATGGTAATTATTCATTTACTGTAAATTCAGAGTTTATTTAACAATTAACAGCTTCCAGTTTCTTTTGAGCATTTCCAGTAGCTCAAACAAGCCACATAAGAAAACCAACAACAGGCATAGACAAGAACAAAGGTGCAGATCAGCTGTGCACAGCTAATAAGCATCTTTGTTTTCGCTACACAGATTGTACAATGGACAATTCTTCTTCTTAAATGTGAAATTTCAAGCTTCTAGCCCGCTTGTGTGACTATATAGGCTGGTTTGTGCTGTTCCTGATTGTTGGAATTCTCATGCAAAGGCTCCATTTCGAAAACTTGCCCATGCATTATAAACAGATATTCTTGAGCTTTAAAAAATGAAAATTTTCAGCTGAAAAGTTTCGATATTTTCTAATTTTTGCTCAAAACATAGATTGTGGATACATGTTAGAACCGCCTTGCTAAGGCGGTTCTAACGAGTACCCACAATCTATGTTTTGAAGCAAAAATAAGAAAATTAGGTCTACCCCTGCATACCCCAGTTTTGCCATATAAAAGTGGTGTTCAAGGGGGTATACATTACATGGACATCTTTTCGTGATGTTTCTGTTTTCAGTTCAGATCAAGGACCTTCTGAAAGAGCCAGACCATTTCCAGCAATATCTGATTGACTCCATTGACATACCAAAAGACATTGCTCAGTCTATTGTGGATGGCAGCCTGAGTTTCGAACTTGTAAGTTGATATTGTGAGTGTGTATCGTGTGTGTGGGGTGGGAGGGGGAGGGAGGGAAGAATATCTGAATGATTCAATTGTAGCACAGTCTATTTTGGATGGAAGCTTGAGTTTTGAACTTGTAAGTTTATATGAGCTGCACCATGAGAAAACCAGATTTTTGCCTGTGCGAAAACAAAGGCGCAGACCAACTTGGCGGTAAACGCGAAGCTGATCAGCGCCTTTGTTTTTGCTACTCGGATAGTACAATCCCTCTTCTTGTTAAATTTGAAATTTCATGATTCTAGCCCTTTTCTGTGGCTGCACAGACTCATTTGTGTCACACCTGGTCTGAAATCCGGGGCAGGGATCTATTCTGAAAAAGCCTGACCAGTACCAGCAGTATTTCATAAATGAGGCGCCTCGTGAGAAAACCAACAGTGTGGTTTCTGAACAGGTCTGACACAAATCAGGCTGTACAGTCACAGAAGCGAATTTAAGAAGAAGAGGAAGTGTACTATCTGTGTAGCGAAAACAAAGGCACAGATCAGCTTCACAGCTACTGCAAAGCTGATCTGTGCCTTTGTTTTCGCATATGCAAAATGCTGGTTTTCTTATGAGGTGGCTCAAATACTAAAAATGTTGTCAAGGTCAAAGTAGACAGAAGCCTAAGTTTTGAACTTGAAACATGAAATTGATTGTTAAAGTGAAAATGGCACTGCATATTCAAGTAAAGTACATGTAACTGTGCCTACTTCTCTGCTTTAATAAGCCAGTGTAAAAAAGACATTTTTCCGATGGTGTTTAGCCAGCTATATGCTACTAATTTAACATTTGTCACTTATGCACTAGTCATTTGTAACCATGACCTCCCCACCCCAGGGGAGGGCTGGGGATAGCCGTGGAAGTGACTGGGACTTTGACAAAAGTTTTGCCGCAGTAGTGCGGGGAAAATACCCGGGGTTTATTTTCTATAGACAAAAAGGGCCGTGAAATGAAAAGATAGCAGGCTGCGGGGGAAAACAGCAGTGGTTTTACAAACAAATAGTCCCTACAGGGTGGGGCTTTTAGCAGGGGTTTGCTTGACCAAAAGCCAAAGTCCCTGCTATTCCCCGGGGCCTGTGGTCCGTGGCTTCAAATGACTAGTGCGTTACAAGAAAGAAAGAATTCATTTTTATCTTATTTTTGTGTATAAAATTAAAAATATTGTTTATCATGAAATGTTTGTTCTTTTTACAGTGTTTTCACTTAGTTTTAAGCATTTAAAAAAAAAAAAAAAAGATGAAAATTTCTTCAATTCCAGCTGATTAATGCCTCCCAAGCCAACCTGACAGACTGGATATGTGAGCCTGAGAAGTTAGCAGACATCCTGAACATTAGCGGATCTCAGATAGATCACAAGTTTGTCGGTGAAACATTCTGTAACCTGGACACCAACATGATAGCCAGGATTCTGGATGAAGTGTTCAAACAATTAGATATTGGAGATTTAGTTGAAGAGGTAAAGTCAGTTGAGCGTTCTCGTGGGAAAACCGACAATGTGGTTTCCGAACAGGTTCGACACAAACCGGCCTGTACAAGCGCAGAAAAGAGCTAGAACCTTGAAATTTCGGATTTAAGTAGAAGAGGAATTGTACTATCGGAGTAGCAAAAACAAAGGTGCTGATCTGCGTCTTTGTTTTCGCCTGTACAGATTGTTGGTTTTCCCATGAGGCGGCTCAGTTATTTATGTTTTATGAATTTGCAACTTGATGTGATAAGATGATTTTTTTCCTCATGCAGCTATTTGAGCCTCATCATGAGAAAACTGAATTTTTGCCTATGCGAAAACAAAGGCGCAGAGATCAGCTGTGCAGTAATTGCACAGCTGATCATCGCCTTTGTGTTCACTATATCTCTTTAACTTATAGCCACAATCAAGATTCTAGCTGTCTTTTGCGACTGTACAGGCTGGTTTGTGTCAGACCTTGTCGAAAACCCTGAAGATCAGTTTTCTTGTGTCATGGCTCATCTGATACACTATATATGATAAGTACAATCTCTCACATACTGCGTCAGAGAGTTGACTCTTTGGCTCAGTGTTTAGAGTATTGAATTTTCTTCCAGGGTGTCCAGGGGGACATGGAATTTTTTTTTCAAGCTGTGCTTCATCTCTTAGTTATGAATTTCATATTCCTAAAGAATGCCCATTTTTTAATTTGATAACTTTTCATTGACATGTGATCCTCTTATATTTTCACTTTATTTTATGTCAGTGGTATATGTATTTCATTTCTTTCAGAACTGGTTAAAACCCAGAAAGTGTTGGTTCCGTACTGACATGACTAAAATGTAGACTTGGGCATTAATACAAACCTCAATACAAACAATAATCTTTGAAATAAGAAGGACTTATGAATATAGTCATAATATCAAATCCATGTGGAGTATTCATTGAGATATGCTTATATGAGCCACCTCAGGGGAAAACCAACAATCTGCATAGGCGAAAACAAAGGCGCAGATCAGCTTCGCGGTAACCGCGAAGCTGATCAGCGCCTTTGTTTTCGCTACTCGGATAGTACAATTCCTCCTCTACTTAACTCCAAAATTTCAAGCTTCTAGCCTTCTTCTGTGCTTGTACAGCTCGGTTTGTGTCGGACCTGTTCGGAAACCACATTGTTGGTTTTCCCAGTAGGCGGCTCATATTTGGATGCTCCATTCATTCAGTTCATAACAACCAGTATTGACGACATTCTGAGGGACTCTGGGACGTCTAAGAAAGAGGTAGAAGATGCCTTAGACTCACTACAGAATGCTAATGACGACTTGAAGGAAATTATTGATGAATTTGGGGACTATGCCGCCAACATGACGGACATCATTTCTGCCCTAGCACAGGCTCAAATAGGTGAGAGTTTGTGTACTTTTGACATTGACAATTATTTGACAATGCATTCTAAGGTGAAACAAAATAGGGAATGAATTCATATCATTTTTCTTAGCTGACCATAACATGACAATCAGCCCACATCTGGGGCTATTCTGTCTGCCTATGTCCCACAAAAAGGAGGCCAGGCTTATATGAATTAAACAAATTAGTTTAATTTATTGCTTAACTTATTGTCTAGGTAATTAGGTGATTTCTTCCATAGGTACAACTAGTCCCTCAAGTCTATCAGAACTGATCTGTGGTGAATCGATGAGTGATATTGAAGATGAATTCAGTCTCGGCGACTCTCTACCGTCGGCGGAAACTTTGACAGATGAGCAGAAAGAGGAGTTGGCTGAACTAAAAGCTGATAGTGAGTACATGTATACTGCACAATTCTTATAAAGCTACAAATGAGCCATTATGCTAGAAAAAGGGACTTCAATGTTTCCGACCATGTCTGACACAAACCAGGCTGTAGAGCCACAGAAGGTGGCTAGAAGCTTTGAATTTTGGATTAAGTAGAAGAGGTTTGTGGTATCCATGAAGCAAACTCAATGACGCTTATATCATCTGTGCCACTTTGTTTTTGCAAAATCCCAGAAAATTTTGTAAAGTTTTGATATAGTCAATGAAGGGTCTGTCTAGTTTTTAGATCTGTTAACAGAATTTTCTGATTATGTTTAGTTTTGAAGAAAATCAATATATGCAGTATAGGTGGTTAGTTAGAACTTTTGGTTATTATCTATATATTTCTATTTTTAGATGAAGTCTGTGAGAAGCTATATTTAGACATTATGTCAACTGGTGGAGGACCAATCATCTGGGGCTATCTCAAACCTATCATGAGAGGAAAAATCCTGTTTTCACCAAACAATGAAATCACAAAGGGTATCATTGAAAAGGTATGTCTAAGAATATTCTTCAGCATTGCAGAAGCATCAAAATGTTTATTGCCCTTGTTGTTGATTTATTTGTAATTACACATGTAATTACAGGCAAACCTCATTATAACGTTATCTTTGGGGTCCATAAAAACAGACCGTGTTATAAGTGAACCGTGTTATAATGAGGTTACTTACTATAGACATATAGCAAATTTTAAATGATCAATTTGGGAGCCATGACATGGCCGTGTTATATTGAAAACCACATTATAATGAGGCGCGTTATAATGAGGTTGGAGTGTAATAAGGGTTGGAAAATAAATTTATACACCTAATCTTCTTTATGGCCCTAACATCATTAAAATCCCTGAGGTTCATTGTCAAATCTGCATTTAGACATCAACTATTAGCAAATACTCTTTCAGCCTTGATTTTGAAAAAATGTTATTTTCATATTTAATGTCAAAAAGTTTTATTTTGTTATTGTATGTTTCTAAAGCTTATGGATAGTTCGAAAAACTGCTTGGGTTTTCCTGAGTAATATCTTTAAAACTATTTGTCTTTCATTTGAAAAATGAGCTGCGATGTGAGATGACCTATCTTAGTAACAGTACATCTTTTTCTCATATGTGGAAATCTGGTTTTTAGCTTGACTGCACAAAGTGCATAGAGCTATTGCAGTCACCCCGGTCGTCCAAGTTCCCGTTCCCGTGCGCGTTCCCATGCGCGTGCGCGTCACACTTGCGTTAAAGTTTTCTAGAAGTCCATATCTTGACAACCACTCATCAGAAAGCATCCATACTTGGACCATAGATACCTTGTAGGGTTAGCTTTCATTCCATGGCATCGGGCCCCTGGGTCCAGGCCAGGGGGTGGGGCTGGAGGTTAAAATCTAGAACACCTTCAAAAAAGGCACTTCTTGTGTTAGTTTTCTAGAAGTCCATATCTTGACAACCACTCATCAGAAAGCATTGATACTTGGGCCATTGACACCCTGTAGGGTCGGCTTTCATTCCATGGCATCAGATCCCTGGGTCCATGCCAGGGGGTGGGGCTAGAGGTTAAAATCTAGAACACCATTAATAATAATGGCTTTTCTGTGATATAGTATTCTAGAAGTCTATATCTTGAAAACTTTTTATCAGAGGGCTTTCATGCTCGGACCATAGGTACCCTGTAGGGTTGAGTTTCATTTCATGGCATCGGGTCTCTCGGTCCATGCCTGTGGGGTGGGGCTGGAGGTTAAAAACTAGAACACTGTAAAAAATAGATGTACTGCTGTGTAACTTTTACAAGGAGTCCATATCTTGACAACAACTTATCATAAAGCATTCATACTTCATACACTTTAGGTTCCATGACATCGGACCTCTGGGTCGGAGTCAGGGGGGCTTGGCTAGAGGTCAAAATCTAGAACTCCCCGAATTTTTTTCTTTTTATTTCTTAATAGAAACAACTTAGGAAGATGGTTGGTCATTCATCTTTTGACTTTGTGACACTGACTTGTGTGTCATGACGGTAAGGGTCGGTTGACCTACTTTCCATGGTTCAGTGATTTTGCCTTATATCTTGACACTCAATTAGTATATTTTCTTACTTCTTTCAGATTATGAGTGAGTACGACCAGGCCTTTGACCCCAATATACTTATAGGTCACTGTGACCTAATTTCACGGTTCAGTGATTTTGCCTTATATCTTGACACTCAATTAGTATATTTTCATACTTTTTTCAGATTATGAGTGAGTATGACCAGACCTTTGACCCCAATATACTTATAGGTCACTGTGACCTAATTTCACGGTTCAGTGATTTTGCCTTATATCTCGGTTCTCAAATGGTTTATGAACAAACTTCTTTCAAAGTATGTTTGCGTATGACAAGACCTTTGACCCTGAATTAGTCCTAGGTCACTGTGACCTAATTTCACGGTTCAGTGATTTTGTCTTATATCTTGACACTCAATTAGTATATTTTCATACTTTTTTCAGATTATGAGTGAGTATGACCAGAACTTTGACCCCAATATACTTATAGGTCACTGTGACCTAATTTCACGGTTCAGTGATTTTGCCTTATATCTCGGTACTCAAATGGTTTATGAACAAACTTCTTTATATACCTTTATTTTCACTCAATCCATACAGCATATGGAATAAGAGGTACAAAGTAATTACAACATATGAATGCATGCACGAGGGAAGAAGAATCATACATTGAAATTCAAATGTTAAACTGAATCCAAATCAGATCGCTGATATCGTGTATGTTGGAGGAGGACTGACTTTCAAAGTATGCTTGCGTATGACAAGACCTTTGACCCTGAAGTAGTCCTAGGTCACTGTGACCTAATTTCACGGTTCAGTGATTTTGCCTTACATCTTGACACTCAATTAGAATATTTTCATACTTTTTTCAGATTATGAGTGAGTATGACCAGACCTTTGACCCCAATATACTTATAGGTCACTATGACCTAATTTCACGGTTCAGTGACTTTGCCTTATATCTCGGCACTCAAGTAGTTTATGAACAAACTTCTTTGACACTATGTTTGCGTATGACAAGACCTTTGACCCTAAAGTAGTCCTAGGTCAATATGACCTTATTTCACGGTTCAGTGATTTTCCTTTATATCTCGGCACTCAATTGGTATATGAACATACTTCTTTCACGATATGTATGAGTATGACAAGACCTTTGACAGTAAAGTATTCCTGGATCACTGTGACCTAATTTTATGGTTCAGTGATTTTGCCTTATATCTCGACACTCAGTTGGTATTTTTTCATACTTCTTTCTGATTATGAATGAGTAATCAGTATGACCAGACCTTTAACCCAAACATACTTATAGGTCACTATGACCTAATTTCATGGTTCAGTGATTTTGCTTTATATCTCAACACTGAATGGGTATATGATCATATTTCTTTCACATTATGAGTAAGTATCACTAGACCTTTGAGGCTTTGACCCTGAAATACTTATAGGTCAGTGTGACCTTATTTCACGGTTCAGTGATTTTGCCTTGTGTCTTGGCACTCAGTTGGTATATGAACACACTTCTTTCATAATATGAGTGAGACCTTTAAATCTTAGGTAGTTATAGTTAACTTTCATGGTTTAGTGATTTTGCCTTATCGCATCAACAGTGGAGGAGAGATGCCCAATTGAGTATCACTGACCTAGATAGCTTTGACAGGTAAATGTTACTATTAATAGCAATTTGATACTCAATTGGGCATCTTTTTGTCATTTTTACAGTACTCTCGGAAAATCGAAAAAATGTATCACAGTTTTTAACCGATTTCCACCAATTTTGCAGAGCTTAAAGATGAATGAATTTCCAAACTTTTGACCGTTCAGATTTTTTTTTAATTGTCTAGAAAAAAAGTTATTAAGGTTTAAAATGTGGATTTTTTTCTGATTTTCTGTGATTCCTATTTGGGAGCTAGAAAAAAAAAGTGATGCCCATTTAGGAAACGGTGATTCCTATTTAGGAACATATAATAAGATCTATGATTCCTGAATGGGATATGCTTTCTTGTGAAGAACTTTGTTTACCAGAGCCTCACTGACTTAACTGTCATGTTATTTTCTGAATACATTTCTGTATCTCATATCGATCATAGAGATGTTCCACATTCAACCTTTTTTTTCATATTAATGGCAAGAGTGTATTTTAAGTTCAGTTTCACAACCATTTATACAAGTGCGTTCAGTTATTGATATGCCCCTGCCATATTCAGAAATAAATTGACAACTCTTCTTGCTTTTGAACAATCTTCACTGGCAAGAAATAGACATCTGGATGAATTTGTTTATATAATGTGTTAAGTGTGTCTATAAATATTTACTCTGTCTATAAATATTTACTCTGTATATAAAACTTCCATAGTTTGTGATGCTGTATGCCTTCTTTGATTACATAACATATGGAGCCAAATTTTTAACAAAAAATTCGCTGATATTCGAGTTTCAAAGATACCACAAGGAACCATGGTTAATGGTTTGTAATTTTGTTGGTAAATTACGAAAGAATGGTCATTTTTGTACTACGGCCGAAAATTTGGTGTCTTTATGAGCTCTATTTACAATGTAACACCGCTGATTGTCATTCATTGTACATTGTAGAATTTCATGGTAAAGCGGTTGTTACAATATAAAACTAAGCATGTCAGTGTTTTCGCAAGAAAACTAATATTTTACTAGGACGGTTTTACTACCAAAGCTTGCTTATGGGTTCCATCATGAGATAAGCATGTCTTAAAGTACTCTGGAGTCACCCATGACTTTGTATTCTGTCAAAACGTGGGTTGGCATTTCATCATACAGTTTCATGATTGTTTCACCGAGGGGCTAAGTGGGCTAAATTTATTGTTAAGCAATGACTCATACATGTATCTCCTCTTCGTGATATTCAAAACCTCTTCTATAGGGTTTAAGTCATGGAAATTAACATGCCAGTAAAGGATGTCAAAAACTAGTAGTATTAGTACAGCTGTACAAGGCAATATTCTTCGTATTCATCCTTAATCCGCAAAATACATTATTGATATTAGAAGAATGTCTGTCTGTGAATGTCCTGGTGATTCCCTTGACTTAAAGCCTATACAAGAGGATTTAAATATCATGAATATGAGCAGTGAGACATAGCCTAAGTATAAATGTTTCTCTGTGAAAGTCCCAGTCCCCTATGGTATTCTGTGCCAAGAAAACAAACCTTGAATTTTATGATGAAATGCCAACCCACGTTTTAGCAGAATACAAAGATATAGGTGACTCCATAGTACTTTCAGGACTTATGTGTGGTCACTGTATATACATGTTTGAAGATTTACTTGTATAAAAAAGCATTGCTTATTTTTGTCAACAATATTATATTCTTTAGCATGCTTTATCATGGGGCTGTTGAATATGTTGCAAATACATGGATTTGTGTATACATGATTGTGAAATGAGTGGTCAGCTCAGAGCAAGTGAGTCATTTTTCAGTTACTTCCAGGTTGAAATCGTCGGACCCATTTTTCTTAGCTTTTTGAAAAAAAAAAATAAAAAATAAGCCAGATTTTTCGATGTAGTCATTGACTTCAATCGTCACATAAGAACCTGAAACAAAAGGCATGTCATCTTTCAGCAAACAATAAGTGCACACGAGCTGCCCAAAAATACTCCCTTCGAGAATTTTCCAGAAAAAAAAAAACATGTTTACACTAACTTCTTCCAGAGAAATACATTTCCATGACCCCAAAATAATCTTTAATTTTTCATATTATGTATCCTAGACATGTAGGCTTTGTGTAATTTTTATTCACATGCATTCCATTTTCCAGGAAATGGGTCCCACGAAAACCAGTTTCATTTCCAATTCTAAACCAAGCTATTTAAAGTTTTAAAAGAATAACTATATTTAGTCATTCCTTGTATCTGTGACATCTATTAGCAATAAATGCACATCATCATTTGATTGACAAATTAAAAAAAAAACAGTAGATGTCTGTTTAACATACCCCACCCACTCATGTCAATATTGATAAACTCTTAAGGCATGCTTACCTCGTGAAGGAACCCACAAGCAAGCTTTGTTCGTAAAACCGCCCGGGTAGAATATTAGTTTTCTTGCAAAATAACATTGACATGCTTAGTTTTATATTGTAACAACTGCTTTACCATGAAATTCTAAAATGAACAATGAATGACAATCAGCGGTGTAACTTTGTAAATAGTGCTGATAAAGACACCAAATTTTCAGCTGTAGCACTGACAAACATGGTTATTCTTTCATAATTTACAAACAAAATTACAAACCATTAACCATGATTCCTTGTGGATTCTTTGAAACTCAAATTTCAGCATTTTTTTTTTTTTTGTTAAAAAAATTGGCTCTACACTGAAAAAAAGTTATAAGAGACCACCTCATATTTTTTCTTCTAGTTCAGAAAGTAAATTACGATCAATTAACATTCATGATCAAATTAATAAACCAATGTCTAACAGTGGCTCTGAGAGTGTCTGCATTCCAAAATGCGTGATATGTCTCACGCAGTCGAAGCATAAGTAAAGGTACCCTCTTTTCGAAAATCACACTTTATTATCATCAAGTTAAATGTCATAATATTATTACGTTGTGTTTTACATTTTAATTTATTTGAAAGTGCTACTGACTACCATGATGCAAGATAAAATTAAGTCAGATGTGTTGCTACAATAAGAATCTTCGTTTCTGTTTTGTACATGCAAGAAGACAGCAACATGAATAACCTGAATTCAGCTTTTTGTATGCAGTTTGCATACAAACTTTGTTCATCTCTGGTTGCATTATTATCAGCAGTATAGAATTGAAATTTTCAGCGAGTATTAAGGTATAATACTAGACTCTGATAAACTTTGAAAATTTAAAAAATCGTCCATAAATTTCGTTATTTTGTTCGTTAAAAA
This sequence comes from Rugalucina vietnamica, assembly GCA_964017185.1. Classification (NCBI taxonomy): domain Eukaryota; kingdom Metazoa; phylum Mollusca; class Bivalvia; order Lucinida; family Lucinidae; genus Rugalucina; species Rugalucina vietnamica. Next base: position 82,754,546 of record OZ024871.1, on the reverse strand, counting down.
TTGGCTTTGAAACCGGAAGTGTGCGTCAGCCATGACCTGTTTGTCCTCGAAAATAGTCTAAAATAGCTCACTCGGGTTATATCTCTCATTTCCAGGCTTCATCAAGTGAATTTAATAGCGATTAACATGTTTAAGAGGCACATTGATGATTTTTTTCAAAAAATCTCAAAATTAGCGATTTTTAGAAATGCGCAGAAAGTCTACCAGTAGAGAAAATTCGAATGTTTGATGTTTTTCCAAACCGGGAGGGGCCCTTTGATGAAACCCGCTCATAATTTCAATTAATGTTGTGCTTTAACAAGTTTTTTTATTCAAAAACATTGATTTTTGCATTTTTACTCCAAAATCGCGTTTAGTGAAAGAAAATTATTTCTGAACACTTTGGAACTTTACATAATCGAAAGACACGTCTTTAGACTAAAAATCGTACAATTTTGAACATGGCTTAGTTGCAAAAAATGAGTTTGAAAAGTGGCCTCTTATAACTTTTTTCAGTGTATATGTTATGTAATCAATTTAGGCATACAACATCATAATATGGAAGTTTTATATACAGAGTAAATATTTATAGACACACTTAACACATTATTTAAACAAATTCATCCAGATGTCTATTTCTTGCCAGTAAAGATTGTTCAAAAGCAAGAAGAGTTGTCAATTTATTTCTGAATATGGCAGGGGCATATCAATAACTGAACGCACTTGTATAAATGATTGTGAAACTGAACTTAAAATACACTCTGGCCATTAAAATGAAAAAAAAAAAGGTTGAATGTGGAACATCTCTATGATCGATATGAGATACAGAAAGGTATTCAGAAAATAACATGACAGTTAAGTCAGTGAGGCTCTGGTAAACAAAGTTCTTCACAAGAAAGCATAACAGACTATTTTTATCCCATTCAGGAATCATAGATCTTATTATATGTTCCTAAATAGGAATCACCGTTTCCTAAATGGGCATCACTTTTTATTCTAGCTCCCAAATAGGAATCACAGAAAATCAGAAAAAAATCCTGATTTTAAACCTTAATAACTTTTTTTCTAGACAATTAAAAAAAAATCTGAACGGTCAAAAGTTTGGAAATTCATTCATCTTTAAGCTCTCCAAAATTTGTGGAAATCGGTTAAAAACTGTGATACATTTTTTCGATTTTCTGAGAGTACTATAAAAATGACAAAAAGATGCCCAATTGAGTATCAAATTGCTATTAATAGTAACATTTACCTGTCAAAGCTATCTAGGTCAGTGATACTCAATTGGGCATCTCTCCTCCACTGATCAAGGCAAAAAGATGTATGGCCTTTTGTTTGACAAAGGTCAGAAGCAGTCGAGCACGCTGTCCTGCGACAGCTCTTATTTTTAATGGCACAGCTTCAGTGTAATTGATCAGCATGAACATTTTCTCAGTCACTTGTAAACATTTTATGTCTGTCAATTTTCAGATCAATGCCACATTTGCAACAATAGCAGACTTCCAGGAAGATGCCAGTAAACTATCATCCGGCGCCACATCACTGGACAACATCACTTCAGGAGAACAGGACATTGTGGTTTGTTATGATTTTTGTCACTATGTGATAAAATGAGGAATATTGTCCGTGAAAGGTATACTCCTTATACCCCACTTTTATATAGAAAAACTGGGGTTTGCAGGGGTATACATGTACCTATTTTTCTTATATTTCTCACCAGTATCCACAACCTACGTTTTGAACAAAAATAAGAAAATATCAAAAAATTTTAAATGAAGTTTTCAATATTTACAGCTGAAAAAAATTCTCTGTATTTTGTTCGTAATGCATGTAATTGCAGTTTATTTAAGATCAACAGTTAAAGAAGCAAATAGGCCATCACTTTCTTTTTAACCTTATGGACCCTTACAACCTAAATTGTATATTCACATAAATTGGCCCAGCCATAAGAAAGTAAAACAAATGTGCACAAAATGTGCACAAATATTGGTAATTTTCCTCCAAAAGGTTTGCTCTGGAATAGTGTGGTTAGAATAATTGTCCATCCTGACACGACCTCAGCTGTTCACAGCAAGCTTGGGTAATGCATTAAACTAATGCCAATGCATTAGCTATTTCTCAACTAATGCTAATGTCAATGCTAATATTAATTTTGGCATTAGAACAGTGCTAATTCTAATGCATTACTTTTGCAAAGTTTGCTAATGCATTAGCATTAGATTGGGCATTAGCTACAAAACTTATTTTCTATGAATGTGAACTTGACAGTGGATGTTTTGCATCAATTCAAACAAAATAAATATTTTTCTGGCAAACCAGATCATAAGATCATGTAACTTCTTTCTTCTTTCAGAAACTATTAATTTCACCCCTCGTTGAAAGTTTCATCACCCAGTTTTCATCATCTGGATCTGGTGGATTCGAGGATCTTATTTATACGCTTAATGACTCGAGCTCTGACCTCGTCAGCGCCATGTCCAAGGCTGCATCATTCATGGGTGACTATATCCACTGTATTGAGCTGGACAGATTTGTTGGATATGATAGCGAGACTGAATTAGAACAACATGCAGCGAAGTTGGCAGGAAAAAATAATTTCTTGGCTGGTAAGCTGTTTACATTATTTTGCTGAATCCTTTTACGCAAGCATGAAATACAGATTTGTGAAAAGAAAATTTCATGGTTCACAGTAGGAAGATTATGAATTTTCCTGATTTCATGATGATCAGGGAGGTATCACATGTATTGTTGGTGCTTTCTGGGATCACTTGTTCAAAACTTCCTTAGCTTAATGCTGTCATTAAGCCCTCAATTTGTTAACTATACATTGACTTCAAAAGCAAATACACTGATATTTTATGTTGAAAAAAAAATGTGAGAATCCTTTGCATTGCAACAAAAATAAGTGTATTTTTTGATATTCATGTTTGAAATTTTAACGAATCGTTAACTAATGACATTGTTAATTTTGAACAACTGGCCCCATGTGAAGCTGGGCACAAAAAGCATTAATTTGATATCTGCATTCCTCTTAACAGGCATTGTATTCACAAATGCTGACCAACAGACTGTACGGAAGAAGCGAGATTCTCATCTAGAAATTCCGACCCACCTGATGTACAAGATTCGTATGGATGTCGACAACGTGGAACAAACACAGACAATCAAAGACAGAATCTGGCGACCAATTTCGCGAGGCGGTTTTGCCGACGACCTCAGATATTTACGAGGTTTCATACAGCTCCAGGACATGGTTGATTCAGCCATTATTGAGACCATGACAGGTACCGGTGGGACCAGGGTACAGCCTATAACGAAACAGACACCATTCCCGTGCCATAAGAGAGACACGTAAGTGCAAATTGAATCGCATTATGAGATAATCTTTAGGTTTTCAAAACAGAGCCAGCACAAACTGGGCTGTAATGTCATGTGATGACGGCTGTGACAACAATGTAAATTTTCAGTGAAAATATTTCCACTTTGGAGATGTTTTAATCCAATTTTAAGTCATATGATAAACAGATCTTACACTCCTAGTCATTTGATATGAAATTTATTAAAGTGGTAAAAGATTTGTTATATAAAATTCAAGTGAATCTTTCTTGGATCGCAAGATGGACAGGAAAATGTTAATGACGACATTTACCTGGTTAGTTTATCTGGTCCCGAGGTTATAAAACATTTTTCAAGCTCAGCTCAGCTGAGCATGAAATTTCAACTGCTCATAATAAAAGCTATTGTTGTACAATATGCTTGACTTTAATTTTGAACGAATGTAGTGTGAGGTTGGGTTGGTATTTAATGTGATTCCGGTTTTTAGTCATTCTGTTCGTTTTTCAGAATTTAGATCGGACAGCCATATATACTACCAAACAAGTGCAGCCTTTTAATCAGTGCGCTTGCGCAAGTCCGTTGTTGTTCCGGTCTTGCGGATATTGTCAGCGGCAATTTGAAATCAACAATATTTCTATCGTTTTCCATCCGCCGAATTACATCTGCTACTCCATATAGATTTGTGCAATGTCGGGCAGGGGTCGCAAGCGACGTGCCGCGGCACCGGATCGTGTTCCCAAACGCACCAGGGCTTCAGATGAGCGAGTCACATTGTTTGACGATGGGCCTCCACGAGGCCAAGGTACCACTCCTCGGCTACCCTTAGTGGAAGAGATGTTCAATATTAATGCGATTTTGAATGATCCAATCCCCGCTAACACACAACAATCTCCCTCCGGTGCACTTCCTTCCTTACCACAATCTCGCGCCAATACCCTGCCTTCATTTTCTTTTGATGTTGTGGAAGAACCTGTCGATTTGGTCAAATGTGCAGATGATGATTTATCTGTTCATGTGCCTCAGCAGTTGAAACAAAAAATTTGGGATAACAAGTACATCAACATTGTGCTCCTTTTGAAGGGAAATGCTGAATTAGCTGAAATTTGTTCTGGGGGTGTTTTGCATGTTTCTGATGGAAAAGTTGAGGCACGGCCTAAACAAACAAAGGAGAAGGTCAATTCCATTGAACAGTGGACTGAGGCGTTTTTGATTTTTATGAGCATCTATCTTTCTCGCTACCCTGATAAAACCCAGGAGCTGCTGAAATACATTTCGGTTATCCGTGATGCTGCAGCTAAATTTCCAAATTATTCCTGGCGTCATTATGATGAACAGTTTCGGGCGCGACAAGAGCAGAGGGTTGCAAATTGGGGCCAAATTCATTCTGATCTATGGCTCAGGACCATGTCAGTTTCTTCCACTACATCAACATCCGATGTATCTCAATTCGGTTCTTGCAGAGATTTTAATAATCAAGGGTTCTGCAATTTTTACCGCTGTCGCTATCAACATTCTTGCGATTTGTGTGGCAGCTCATTCCATGGCATGATAAGGTGTCAAGCTGGTAAAAATGTTCCAGCAGCAGCGCGTGGCTTTCGCGGCTTTCGATACGGATACGGAGGCCCTTACCGGGCCTCCATTAGGGGCTTCCGCTCTCGTGGTCGCGGATACCAGCGATGGAGATAACCGTTTTACTTTGGCTAAGACCCCAGTGAAGTTAGAAAAACTGAAACATTATCTAAGTTTTTATTCCGACACTAAATCAGCTGATGAAATTGCTCTTGGTTTTCAGTTTGGATTTCCATTGCACTACACTGGCTCGCGATTACCTCGCGATGCAAACAATCTGAAGTCTGTTGATGTTCACCCGGAGATAGTGCGGCAGAAAATTAAGTCTGAAGTTGACAGCGGTAGAGTTGCTGGGCCCTTTGAACAGCGACCTATTTCTACTTTAAGGGTTTCACCTATTGGTTTAGTTGCAAAAAAGACGCCTGGCGAATTTCGCCTTATACACCATCTTTCTTTTCCTGATGGGGACTCGCTGAATGACTTCATTGATCCTGAATTATGTTCTGTCAAATACACACATTTTGATGAGGCTATTCATATGGTTCAAGATATGGGTCATGCATGTTTACTTGGGAAACTTGATATCAAAATGGCCTATAGATTACTTCCTGTGTCACCCGCTGAATTTGATCAGCTAGGTTTTATGTTTGATGGCTCTTTTTACTTTGACAAGGTCATGCCATTTGGGTGCAGCATATCTTGTGCTTCATGGGAAAAGGTCTCAACCTTTTTGGAGTCTGTAGCAAAGCAACAATCGCAGTTCGGAGATCTTAAACACTATGTTGATGATTTCCTATTTGCTGGTGAGGCTGGGACTAACAATTGCTTGATTATAATGAAGAATTTCATTTTTTGTTGTGATCAAATGGGTTTTCCTATTGCTTCAGAGAAGACTGTTTGGCCTACAACTCGGATTATCTATCTTGGTTTGGAGATTGATTCTGATGACATGGTAGTGCGCATGCCTAAGCAAAAGATAGATGAGTTGATCTCTAAAATCTGCCTTGTCAAAGATAAAAAATCTGTTAAATTACGACATATGCAGCAGCTCATTGGAAGTCTGAACTTTGCTACAAGGGTGATTGTTCCAGGGCGCCCATTTCTTCGGCGACTAATCAACTCAACTAAGGGTGTTACTAAGCCACACCACCACCTTACTGTCACTTCTTCCATGCGACAGGACCTGGAGATGTGGCTCACTTTTTTCCAGAATTATAATGGTATTTCAGTTTTTCATGACAGATTTTGGGTTACTAACCAGGATGTAGAACTGTTTACAGATAGTGCAGCTGGAACAGGTTTGGGTTTTGGTGCAGTTTTTGGACACAAGTGGACTTATGGGATCTGGCCACAATCCTGGCATGATAAAGAGATTACGAAGGACATTACGGTTCTCGAACTGTTTCCGATTTTGGTTTGTTTAGTTGTATGGGGTCGCATGTTAAAGAACAAGAAGTTGCTCTTCCATTCTGACAATCAGAGTGTGGTTTATATTTTGAACTCAATGACCTCTAAGTCTGACAGTGTTATGATCTTGGTTAGAATGATAACAATGGAGTGTTTAAGACACAACATGGTGATTAAGGGGAAACATATTTTAGGGACTCTTAACGTGTTAAGTGACTGTCTCTCTCGATCTTGTTTACAGAAATTTCGCCAGCTGGCACCAGAGGCAGAGCCGCAGCCAGCAGCAGTGCCGGACCATCTCTGGAAAGTCTTCGATTAGGGTGTGAATTATTACTTGGTGCTAGTCTATCGGAGAATACTAAAGCAGTCTACAGCAATGCACTGAAGTGTTTTTCTGCATTTCGATCCCAATATTCTTTAGTCGAAATATGGCCAGTGCCAGTTTCTGATTTAGCATTTTTTGTGTCCTTTTGTTACCAGAAGGGTTATTCTCCTGCATCTGTCACAACGTACATGTCTGCCATTAGTTTCGTGCACAAGTTGCGTAACATTGATGACCCTATTGAATCCTTCGTTATCAGGAAGATTTTGGAAGGTTTCAGGCGCTTGCAATCCAAAAAAGATCTTCGAGCCCCTATTACAGAAGATATTTTGATAAGAATTGTACAATCCTTACCTTTTATTTGCTACAATCGGTATGAATTAGCTCTTTTTCATTCCGTATATTCCCTTGCCTTTTTTTGGCTTATTTCGAGTCGGTGAATTGGTTTTTACAGATCAGCGACAGTCTGGATATCCTTTAATGTTTGAAGATATTAGCATCACGTCCAACAAAATGATAGTCCGTCTTCGCATGTCAAAAACCAATCAATATGGGAGACCAGTTTTTATCAACATACCGTCTGATTCGAACATGTCAATTTGTCCTGTTTTCGCAATGCAGAGATACTTGTCTCTGCGGGGATCGATTTCTGGAAACTTGTTTTGTCATGCCAATATGCTACCATTAACTCGTTACCAATTTGGTGCTATATTGTCTAAAGCCATTTCTCACATTGGGTTATCATCAAAGGTTTACAGGAGCCATTCGTTTAGGATCGGTCGAGCAACCTCCTTGGCCATCAGCGGAGTTCCTTCTGATCAGATCATGAAACTTGGTCGCTGGAAGTCCAGTGCGTTTTCCAGTTACATTCGACCATGATTTCGTGGTTTTTTGTTTCTTCAGGGGCAAAGATCGTAGTTTATTATTTCAACGGTTTACTGCCTTCAATCAGTGGATTGCAATCCTCCTTCTGTTCAGATCCTGAAACTTGGTCGCTGGAAATCTAATGCTTTCCTGTTTCATTCGACCATGTTTTTCATAGTGTTTGTTTCTTTATGAGCATTCATCATTGTTAACAGTTTCTTTTCAATTTTCAGACATATGGATTGTGGGGGATTCCCTCGTTTCACGAGCCGATGAGTGGGCTGCCTCTGCTCACCGGCACAATTTGTATTTGGATCCTCAACGTTGGTGTATCCGGTGGCTCGGGAAAGGGTCAATGACATGGCAAGACCTGCGGTCCAAAATTCAATGGATTGGTTTACATGCTACACCAAAAATAATCCTCATCCACTTAGGTGGTAATGATGTAGTGTTTACCAAAATGCAAAAAATGAAAAGAATTATGCAACGTGATTTTAATCACCTGTTTAGGTTATTTCCACAAACGTTAATTGTCTGGAGTGAGATTCTTCCCCGGTTGAAGTGGAAGTATGCGCCGCCCACTTCTCCTTGGAAGTGCTGGGATCGCAAACGACTTCGTTTTAATCAGTTAGGGCGGCAACTAGTTTCAGTGCACCCTAACGGCAGAGTTTTGAAACATGATGTCACTGTCGATTGCCCTGGCCTGTTTGCCACTGATGGGTGCCACATGTCTCCTGTTGGGAATGCTCTATTTTGCAACTCTCTTCAGGGCGGCATTGAGGCATTCATTCACACTGCTGTCAAAGTCTTTGAGTCATAATTTTTTATGCTAATTCTTGTTCCTTGCCATTTTCAATTTCTGATTGCCAAAATTTTCTTTTACATTTTGTGACCGCTGCGAATTGGCGGGTCGAATATTTTTCACTATGTTCTCAATATTCTTCGTGGCGGAATTCTTGCGCTCAGGAGATAATATTATAAAGATAAACCGAAGTCATTTTCACAGAATGAATCAAAATATTCATAGTCATAAAGCATAATATCAGAGTAATTGAATGAAACAGACTGGCAAATGTCTCTATCTTCAGTATGGTTGAAATTTATCTTGAACGCATTGATTCCGTACAGTAACAGTTTCGGCTACTTGTGAAAATAGATTGGGTTTTGCAGTTTTTTGCTTCTCGACTACACAGACACTGTGGGCGAACAGGCGGGGCAAGCTATTGTGACCTTGTGGGCCAATTATACATATATATTGTTTGCATTCATGTTATGTGAAATAATTGATAACAAATATAAAAGTTAAACATTTTATTCTTTGTTTATTACATTCGTTTCATAAATTAATAAAAGCTATTGTTGTACAATATGCTTGACTTTAATTTTGAACGAATGTAGTGTGAGGTTGGGTTGGTATTTAATGTGATTCCGGTTTTTAGTCATTCTGTTCGTTTTTCAGAATTTAGATCGGACAGCCATATATACTACCAAACAAGTGCAGCCTTTTAATCAGTGCGCTTGCGCAAGTCCGTTGTTGTTCCGGTCTTGCGGATATTGTCAGCGGCAATTTGAAATCAACCCACCCTCCACTACCCCCTTTTTTCTATACTATGATACTGCCAAACTTTGTTCACTCGTTTCAGACAATTAATGCCATCTTGATGTTCACTTGCCATATATGATTTATTGCTGAATGGGCCGTCCGGGGATATATGGACAGTTTTTCTACCACGGGACTGAGCCTTCCACTGTAAAATGGTGGTTGCGTTATCATTACCAATGACTTACTCTGGCATATATGTCATCGGGTATGTACTAGACGTTTCTATTCAGGGATTCGGACATAGGATAAATATATGTGATCATGACGTATGGAGGAACACTTATACCTATAGAGGAACATTTATCGTGTGTGTTGGTTCAATGTACCAGACGTTTCTATTCAGGGATTCGGACATAGGGATAAATATATGTGATCATGACGTATGGAGGAACATTTATACTTATGGAGGAACATTTATTGTGTGTGTTGGTTCAATGGCAAGTCATCTTGTGTGTCGCGTAGCTTCTGACACAATTGCTGGCCCTGTTTGTGAGCTGCATTTTTCTGGTGGTCGAGCAGCATTATTGCAGCTGCTATACGGTGTAGTGTGGATGTCTTGGGGGTGGGAATCGATCTGGTCCTGCTTTCGGATAGGACAAATTCTTCATCCGCTTGACCGGTTCTTTTCCCGCCCTCTGGTTGTCCACAACCGGCACATCCTTTTCTTTACGGTATCACTGGGTAATAGAGCGCACTAGACTAGTGTCTATATTCTAAGCTGCTATTTTTCTGAGGTTTCTTATCGCTACAGAGTTTTGGCTGTGTTGTTTTCGATGGGGAGACTCAGAAATTTTGCAGTTTGGAGAGTAACGTAGCCTCTGTGTTTGGATGGCAGTTTCCTTTGTTGCTGTCTAAACTGATGCGCCTAGGGATACCATGCTAATTATCGAATCTCTGCTTTCAGGACCTGTATCATTCTTTTTTCATAACCATTTTATTTTGCATTAGTTACTTTTATCAGACATGTTGCCTTCTGTTTATGCTAAACGAATCATTTGCAAGTCCTATATTAGACAATTCATTAGGGAACATCAGCAGTGATTACTGATCATGTATACCAAGACTGAATTTGATGAAAGTTATTAACAAAGCAGACCAAATTCATTGGCCAAAAGCTATGAAATTGATTACGGGCAAATTGCCATACATATGTGTACTATATATTAGCCGCTGCAATTTGGATGTTATTTCAGCTATGTAATGGGGCATCATTGCCGCGATATTTTTGGCCACAGGCCGGAGAAAGTAGCTGTAGTGCTACAACTTTTAGGCCCTGTAGGATACTAGGACTTGCTGGTCTGCATATTTTGAAGCAGTCAATTTTTTCTGCTCTACAGTCAGCGGAATTCTTGCGCTCAGGAGATAATATTATAAAGATAAACCGAAGTCATTTTCACAGAATGAATCAAAATATTCATAGTCATAAAGCATAATATCAGAGTAATTGAATGAAACAGACTGGCAAATGTCTCTATCTTCAGTATGGTTGAAATTTATCTTGAACGCATTGATTCCGTACAGTAACAGTTTCGGCTACTTGTGAAAATAGATTGGGTTTTGCAGTTTTTTGCTTCTCGACTACACAGACACTGTGGGCGAACAGGCGGGGCAAGCTATTGTGACCTTGTGGGCCAATTATACATATATATTGTTTGCATTCATGTTATGTGAAATAATTGATAACAAATATAAAAGTTAAACATTTTTATGTCCCCCCAACCGAAGGTGGGGGACATATTGTTTTTGGTGCGGTTCCCGTCGGCGTCGGCGTCGGCGTCGGCGTCGGCGTCGGCGTCGGCGTCCGCGTCGGCGTCCGCGTCCGCGTAGCTTCTTTCTTACGCGATATCTTTTGAACCAGTGGATGGATTTTGACCAAACTTGCATAGATACATGGTTGGGAGGGGGGAAAGAGTTGATTAGATTTTGTCGGCGTCGGCGTCGGCGTCGGCGTCGGCGTCGGCGTCGGCGTCCGCGTCGGCGTCCGCGTCCGCGTAGCTTCTTTCTTACGCGATATCTTTTGAACCAGTGGATGGATTTTGACCAAACTTGCATAGATACATGGTTGGGAGGGGGGAAAGAGTTGATTAGATTTTGGTGACCTTGACCTCATTTTCAAGGTCACCAGCCCATGAAAACTGATCAAATTAGGTTTTCTGACGCGATATCTTCTGAACAAATGAATGGATTTTGAGCAAACTTGCACAAGAGCATTGTTGGGAGGAGGCTCAGAGTTGATTAGATTTTGGTGACCTTGACCTAATTTTCAAGGTCACCAGCCTATGAAAACTGATCAAATTAGGTTTTCCGACGCGATATCTTCTGAACAAATGAATGGATTTTGACTAAACTTGCACAAGGGCATTGTTGGGAGGAGGCTCAGAGTTGATTAGATTTCGGTGACCTTGACCTAATTTTCAAGGTCACGAGTCCATAAAAACTGTTGAAATTAGTCTTTCCAATGCAATATCTTGTAAACCTATTGATGGATTTTGACCAAACTTGCACAGAAGCATTGTTGGGAGGAGGCTCAGAGTTGATTAGATTTTGGTGACCTTGACCGAATTTTCAAGGTCACGAGTCCATAAAAAATGTTGAAATTAGTCTTTCCAACGCGATAACTTGTAAACCAATAGATGGATTTTGACCAAACTTGCACAGAAGCATTGTTGCAAGAAGGCTCAGAGTTGATTAGATTTTGGTGACCTTGATCTAATTTTCAAGGTCACGAGTCCATAAAAAATGTTGAAATTAGTCTTTCCAATGCAGTATCTTGTAAACCAATCAATGGATTTTGACCAAACTTGCACAGAAGCATTGTTGGGAGGAGGCTCAGAGTTGATTATATTTTGGTGACCTTGACCTAATAATCAAGGTCACAAGTCCATAAAAAATGTTAAAATTAGTCTTTCCAACGCGATAACTTGTAAACGAATGGATGGATTTTGACCAAACTTGTACAGAAGCATTGTTGCGAGAAGGCGCAGAGTCGGCTAGATTTTGGTGACCTTGACCTAATTTTCAAGGTCACAAGTCCATAAAAAATGTTGAAATTAGTCTTTCCAACGCAGTATCTTGTAAATCAATTGACGGATTTTGACCAAACTTGCACAGAAGCATTGTTGGGAGGAGGCTCAGAGTTGATTAGATTTTGGTGATCTTGACCTAATTTTCAAGGTCACGAGTCCATAAAAAATGTTGAAATTAATCTTTCCAACTCGATAACTTGTAAACCAATTGATGGATTTTGACCAAACTTGCACAGAAGCATTGTTGCGAGAAGGCTCAGAGTTGATTAGATTTCGGTGACCTTGACCTAATTTTCAAGGTCACGAGTCCATAAAAAAATGTTGAAATTAGTCTTTTCACTGCAATATCTTGTAAACCAGTTGATGGATTTTGACCAAACTTGCACAGAAGCATTGTTTGGAGGAGGCTCAAAGTTGATTAGATTTTGATGACCTTGACCTAATTTCCAAGGTCACGGGTCCATAAAAACTGTTGAAATTAGTTTTTCCGATACGATATCTTGTAAACTAATTGATGGATTTTGACCAAACTTGCTCAGAAGCATTGTTGTGAGGAGGTTCAGAGTTTATAAGAATTTGGTGATTGTGACCCAATTTTAGACAGGGTCCAAAACAAGTTTAAACTATCACACCTTACATGGTGTCTTCCCTAGAAAAACTTCATATCACAAGGTAACTACACTTCAATTACTAAACGGTTGGGGGGACATAGTTTTCCTCAGAAAACATTGTTTTAATATTCTTTGTTTATTACATTCGTTTCATCTCATAAATGTTGAAATAGTGAAAATTAGTGGAAAATTCATGTTCAGTACACAACAACTAGTAATTTATCTTGCTCATAAATGTTAAAACGCCAACAAATGTTAGCGTTTTAGCATTTATGAGCTGGATACATTTTAGTCTCAGCTGAACTGAGCATGAAAAAAGTTTTATAACCTCGGAGCCTGGTGTTAGCAACTTATAACCTTGTCTTGGATAGAGTAGTTGGACAAGAATGATGTATAAAAAAGCCATTGTTACTAAATATTCTCACTTATTTGTATACGAGGGGAAAGCAAAAAGTTCGTGGACTTTGTCAATAAAGTCAAAAGTACATATGCGATTTCTCTGTAATAACCGTATGTTTGCGATCAATTTAATACAAACAAGCATAGAAAGTTTCAGACAAATCGCTTGATAAACGTTGTTTCTATGGCAATTTGTTTGATGCGTGTTAGCGCTACCCGGAGCACGCCAAGACGTTAACGTCATTTGACAACGGGTTTTCTGTATACGCTGGCCGAGTCAAAAATTCATATAAAAACATTATTTCTCATTCGACTTCAAGCAAATTTTCATATATTTATTCCTCATCTGTGAAGGATTACAGTCGAAAGTTTAAGGCAAATCGGTAGAAAAATTGAGTTTTTATGACAAATTCTGCGACAGACGCTAGGATTATACGGGGCATGCCATGACGTTCAAGTTGTTCGTGTAGAATTTTGTGCTTGTTGTTTTTAACAGCTATTTCGTTGTGACTAACACTTTGCATACCATTGAACACTGTTGTATGCTTCAGTTGTGATGTGTCTCTAGCTGTTTGTAACAAATCAGACGTTTCTGTAGGTTTTATTCGGAAGTCTCGCACAAATTTTATCGATGTGCAAGTTTCCGCCATTTACCAGTAACGTCATTTTTACTAAATGTTTGCTTAGACTTGTCTTTCAAAAAGTGTTGCTGTAGCGTTGTCTTTCGAATGCGAGAACTGCAATTTCACATTTCAAGCCGAATTACATCATTATCAATATTTCCATAATTTAAGGAGATTTAGAAATGACATTTTTAAAAATATTTTTATATTTATAAACACGTTAACAGAGATTTTACAGCGTGCTCCGGGGTAGCAAACCCCACGTGTTTGTCGATGTAATTTGACCAATAAAAAATAAGATTCGACAAATAACATTTTACATGAATGTCGACAATAGACCATTATTACACTTGTGAAAATACGAAAACTATCGGACGTCAATTGTAAAAGTTATTAAGAAAGTCCACAAACTTTTTGCTTTCCCCTCGTAGGTTTGACTTTCTGAATGCCTTGGTGGCCCATCTCCCATTAGATTTGATGACATTTGCCTGGTTAGCCAGTCAGGCTAAAGCATCATATAAGCCGTCTCGTGAGAAAACCAACAATTTGCTTATGCGAAAACAAAGACATAAATCTGCTTCACAGTAACTGTGAAGCTGATCACACCTTTGTTTTCGCTACATGGATAGTACAATTCCTCTACTTTCTTAATTCAAAATTTCCGGTCTCTAGCCATCTTCTGCGCTTGTACAGCTCGGTTTGTGGCCGACCTGTTCAGAACTTACATTGTTGGTTTTTCACATCAGGCGGCTGATATAATCATATCTTGGACCAGGGAGATAGAATTAAGGGGCCAGGTTGTTCTACTAAACCTCTTTACATGTTTTTTTTTCAACATTGTAGTTTCCTGAATGCGTTGGTTGCCTATCTGCTACCCGTTATGATGACGTTTGCCTGGTTAGCCGGGCTGGCGTTAGCAACTTATAATCTTGTCTTGGATCGAGAAGATGGACAAGAAGAGGTATATTTTAAGCTATTTTTCTTCCCTGCCATTGATTACATGGCTGTTTAATTTGTTAAAATTTTAATACAAGTTAAGAATTTACAAAGTTTTACCATTGTCCCACTAATATAAATTATATAAATTATAGTATACTCTATTTCTTGTAAATGAGCTGCGAAGCGAGAAAACCGGTCTTAAAAAAATTGTACTTTCCCTGCAGCAAAAACAAAGGCGTTGATCAGCTTCGCAGTTATTGCGAAGCTGATCAGCACCTTTGTTTTTGCATAGGCAAAATTTCGGTTTTCTCATGACGTGCCTCAAATGATCTCAGCTATTGGTGGGACAAATAATCTTAACTTAATATAAAAATATTGTGGAGAATCTTAAGTGAGTGGTCATTTTATATGAAATTAATTAGACAAGCCTTTGACCGGCAGGTACCTGTAAGTTACCTGTATTATGTAAAATATATATAAAAAAACCCAACATATTTCCCAATTTTCAGACCCTCAAAGCTATGGGACTGGTGTTCGGTATTAACTGGTGGGCGTGGTTTATCAGCACGATGTTTATAATGGCCGTAGTGTCTGTGATCTGCACCATCATATCCCACTATGCTGAGATATTGCCATATACCAATTTCGCCATTATATTCCTGTATTTCCTGGATTTCTGCTTTTCGACTACTTTGTTGTGGTAAGTTGGTTTTTTCCCCATAAATAGAAAAGAAACCATTTTACAAATTTCATATTGTCAAAATTATAACTAAAATGCAAGCACTGTAGACATGTTGCACAATTGCAATCACATATCAATATCATCAAATTTTTTATGCTGTAAGCTTAAATTTATTCTTCTTAAAGTCTGTATGAGCTTCAGCAGGAAAGAAATCACTCTTTTATGTGCAAAAATTAAAGTTGCAGATCAGCTGTGCATTTACTGAATAAATAGTCTATGGCGTGTATAAATAACTGTTTTCACAACATAGTACAAGTTCAATCTCCCCAGTCTTGATTGCTATGTGCTTGCACAGCCTGGTCGGTAACAGGCCGGGTACAAAATCATGAAGAAATGCTCATATGAGCCATGTCATGAGAAAACCAACAATGTGGTTTTTGAGCAGGTCTGAGACAAACTGGTTACTGCAAAGCTGATCTGTGTCTTTGTTTTCGCATCTGCAGATTGTTGGTTTTCTCATGATGTGGCTCATATGATAACGTCAATACCTATTCTGTTTTCAGTTACTTTGTGAGTGCATTCTTCACGAGAGCATCCATCGCTATCCTGGTGACGTTGATCGTGTATTTCCTTAGTTATCTCCCTTACATGGTTCTCATCACTCTCAACATACAGATGACGTTCTGGCAGAAAACGCTCGCTGTAAGTATTATATTTCTTTTATATCAGCACTCAAGTTTTATTTTGACCATTTGTCATGCAAACTTTACCTCTCAAAATGAAAATTTTGAATATAGGGATCAACCATGGTTTTCAGTGTTCAAACATTCGATGGATCACGAGGAAGGTGTTTGAACACAAGGCCGCAGGCCGCGTGTTCAAACACCTTCCGAGTGATCCAGCGAATGTTTGAACACTGAAACAAACCATGGTTGATCGCTATTCTTGCATTTTCACTCCAATCCACTTAAAATCTCATGAAAATAACATTAACAACGTAAAAACTGACCAAAAACCGTGGAGCTTCTTCAATGTCGGCCATTTTGTTTCTACGAAACACATGACGTCACGTCGCATTGACCAATGACGTCGGCCAAAACCCATGTTCAAACGGCACGTGAATTTTCATGATTTGAACATGGGTTTTGCTGTTTGAACACAGCTTTCGACCAATCGAAAACGACTTCAAACAACTATGCGCATAGATATCTATGCAAGAATAGGTATCTTCATAATAGGAAATTTAAGATGAAAAGTGGTAGCTTGATCAATAGCCGTTCTCCTGTTTCCTCTGCTTCAAGAAAATATACTAAGTTCTGGTGATCTGCCTGAGGGGCGATTGAGCAGGAACCTTATCCTAAGGCCTGCTGTCTTTCCATGAAATCAGCTCTTTACCATGAATAATTTTCTTATATTTCCTATTGCAGTGTCTATCATCCACATCTGCATTCGGCTTTGCCGCCCAGTATCTCGCCATGTACGAAGAACAACAGATAGGTATACACTGGGATAATATTGGAACCAGCTCCATCAACGGGGACTCGGCCAGTTTCTCTTGGTGCTGTATCATGATGGTGATTGACGCAGGGATATATCTCATCCTGGGGTGGTACGTCAGGAGTGTTAAACCAGGTATGGAGCATTGCCAGAGGGTTTGGGGTTTGTGGGCAGGGGTGGGGGGTGTCTTGGGCTAGAAGTATGATCAGTGGGTATTCAGCCAGCTTCTCATAGTGCTGTATCATGATGGTGATTGACGCAGTGATATATCTCATTCTGGGGTGGTACGTCAGGAGTGTTAAACCAGGTATGCAGCATTGACAGTAGAGCTGTCATTGATATCGTTGATATTGATTTATCGATAAAAATGAGCTTCGATATTCATATCGATACAGAAAAGAGACGTATCGATATTGAAAAGTGGTACATGTGTATAGTTTAATACAGACAAGGACATATAGTATTTCAAGTTAATTTTCCCAAATATTTTCATAAAATGATAGTTTATATTGTATAAATTATAGATGTCTTGTTACATGTATATATATATTTATATAAAACATGAGGCAGTGTTATTAAATACCCACTGCACAATGTTTTCAAACGTTTAAACTGAGTCTAACCATTACCTAAGTGTTGGGGTTAGCTCTTAACAGCACGTTTTGTGGAGAAATTACATCCATATCATCAAATACCCATCCTTAATTTTTAGCAATGTCAAATTGCCAAATTGCCAGACATGGACAACATTCATTCAGATTAGGCTAGTTATGATGTCATGTCCGTTAAAATTTAACTTAAGTAATATATGTCTCTTCGCTTTTACGAATAAAATTTAAAATGATGTACACTTGTTTTTGGTGAGACTAAATTCTGAAAAGGTTAAAGAAGGCTAGGGAGTTTTATATTGTATACATACAAATTTAAAGTAGCATAAGAAAACAATATGGGTCTATTAAAGTTACAAAACACTTTGTTGAAAAATTACTTGTATATTAATATTGTATATCGATATTTGTATCGATATATCACAATATTTCCCACCGATATATCGATATGTAAAATGCCCAATCAATGACAGCTCTAATTGACAGAGGGTTTGGGGTTTGTGGGCAGGGGGGGGGGTGTCTTGGGCTAGAAGTATGATCAGTGGGTATTCAGCCAGCTTCTCATAGTGCTGTATTATGATGGTGATTGACGCAGGGATATATCTCATCCTGGGGTGGTACATCAGTAGTGTTAAACCAGGTATGCAGCTTTGTCGGGGGGGGGGGGGGGGGGGGGGGGGGGGAAGGATGGGGGGGGGGGCTTAGGGTAGTAACATGATTAGTGGGTATTCAGCCAGTTTCTCTTGGTGCTGCACCATGATGGTGATTGACGCAGGAAATGTCATACATGTGATATCTCCCTATTTTGGAGGGATCTCCCTATTTTTTAGCAAATCGCCCTATTTAAATTTTAAGAATCTCCCAATATGTCTTATACATCTCCCTATTTGGAAATTCAGATCCCCCTACCAAATTTTAAGAAATTCCTTCTCTTTGTTGAATCATTCTCCCTATTTGGAAAGGCAAATCTCCCTATTTGGCTTCCAAGATGTATCACATGTATGAAATGCATGGTGCCTGGTAACTTAATATTGCAAAAGCTCAGTGTTCTTACCAAAATCTATACATTTTAAAGTGGCATCATATTATCATATCTTTAGTGCTCTTGCACCTTATCTTACAATTTGAAACAAGTTTGATAAGAATTCAAAATATGTATTTTGTATTTCTTGAATTTTACTAAAGCAAAATTGTTTTCCACTAAAAGTAGTTTCATGATTTAATTACCTTGTAGGTAAATATGGAGTATCGGAGCCCTGGTGGTTCCCGGTTTGTCCTTCCTACTGGAGCAGCTGTTGTGGATCTGGTTCCCAAGACAAATATAGAACAGCAGAACAAGGTAAAGACACTTTTTTAGGGCCCACTTGTTCAAAATTAATGACATTGTTAGTTAACAATTCGTTAAAATTTCGAACATGAATATAACAAATACACTATTATTTTTTGTTGATAAAATGTGAGAGTGCTTTGCACTGCAAAGGATTCTCACATTTTATCAGCAAAAAATAACAGTGTATTTGCTTATGTAGTCAGCATTTACTTAACGAGTTGAGTTCTTAACGATGACTTTAAGCTGACAAAGTTTTGAACAACTGGCCCCATACCTGTTAGTGTTGACAAAAGAAACCAAATTGAAATGTACCATCCTTAATTGTTGATTTGAGTCTGGGTTTTAGACGGTTTTACTGCAAGCAATCTGGTTTCATTTTGCATTCATGCTAGCATCTGAATAATAATGATCATACCTGAGTTTCATGATCTTTTTAGTGTTATTGAGATATAGGAGATAAAAAAAAATGTGTTGAGATTCTATCATTGTCTTTAAGTATGCTCAGTCCTGCTATTCTAAACCTCTTGATTATTATGAAATTATTATATGAGCCTCCTCATGAGAAAACCAACAATCTGCATATGTGAAAACAAAGACGCAGATTAGCTTCGCGGTAACCGCGAAGCTGATCAGCATCTTTGTTTTCGCTACAAAGAGAGTGTAATCCCTCTTCTTCATAAAACCAAAATTTCAAGCGCCTAGCGTGGCCTGATTCTGTGCTTGCACAAGCTGGTTTGTGTCAGACCTGTTTGGAAATCCAAATTGTTGGTTTTCTCATGCAAAGGCTCATATTTTTCTGACTTTTCTTCAGGTGAACATTTTGAGACTGACACCTCAAGGTCACCAAAGGTCATATCAGTTAGGGGTCTGTCCAAGGAGTATAAGCGGGGTAAACCCGTCGTGTCAGACCTCAATATGGACGTGCATGCTGGTCAGGTGACGACACTGCTTGGTCACAATGGTGCTGCCAAGACTACTACTATGTATGTCAAATTTGAGCCGCCACATGGGAAAGCCAAAAATCTGCATATGCGAAAACAAAGACGCAGATCAGCTTCGCAGTAACTGCGAAGCTGATCAGCGCCTTTCTTTTTGCTACATGGATAGTACATTCCTCTTCTTCCTAAATCCAAAATTTCAAGCTTCTAGCCTGCTTCTGAGACTGTATAGCCAAGTTTGTGTCGGACTTGGTTGATACCCCAAATTGTTGGTTTTCTCATTGGAAGTCTTACTGAAACATTGTAAGAATAGAGGACATAAAGAAAGTACAATTAAATTTAAAAAACACCGGCCAGACATCCCTGGTTGGAAAGAAAGAAAGTATAGCACAAAACAAAATAAAAAAGAAATCATGACACATAAAGAGCAGGATGACTAGCTCCTTCCCAACAAGGTATCCATCCAGCTAGCTTTAAGCAAATACATACTTTATTACAGGAACATGCTAACAGGTTGTGTGGAACCAACCACTGGAGATGTAGCAATATTTAACTGTTACAAAATAATTGGTCAAAGAAATGTTTTGATATCTTCCCACCAGATAATTCCTTGTATAATCCTGTTTATCATATGACGTCGCTGTTTTCCAGTGGATCACGTCATGTTATAAAAAGCGTTATGACCACATGTATATTGACTTTTGCTGGAATGCGAAACGTCATTGACGATGTCCGTAACAACAATGTTAATTTTCGTTGGAAATATGTCCACTCTGAAGGCGATAAAATCCTATTTCAAAAGTCATATGATAAAACAAATTTTTCACTCATGGTTATTTTATATGAAATTTATTAAACAAGCCTTTGTGGCTCATTTAATAAATTTCATATGAAATGACGACTTGTGTAAGATCCTCTATATTATCATAGACCTTTGTCACGTATAATCATATTGTCATGTTTTTTACAGGAACATGTTGACAGGCCTTCTAGAACCAACGTCAGGTGACGTGGCAATATTTAACAGACCTCTACGAAATATGAAGAAAAGTATCGGAGTCTGCCCGCAACATAACTCTCTCTATAAATAGTAAGTCAAACCCTCATGAATATTCCATGTATATGTGTATAAAAAAAAGATGTAGGTCCAAGCCTAAAATATCTTAATGTAAATAAAAGCCATAACAAATTCTTCTTTAAAATTAAAGTTCAGGAAGTAAAAAATTTTGAAGCTGTATGTCTAGCTGTTCAAACGTTTTCTAGTTATGATATTAATTTTGATTGAGACATACAGCCTGGCTACCTGGCCTCAACTTAAGTGAATTAATAAATATTGACACAGAAAATGGGCTTTATGCTTCCGAAAGGCTTACTGGGAATAGTGTTATTACCTGAACATGCTATTGTTGTTGTTGTTTCCTCCAATGTCTGGAGAACTTCACGTCAGTGAATAAATGTCCTTATTATAAACTTTTACTTTTTAATTTGCACCCCACCGATATTCAGAAATGTTTATTTCAATTCATTCAAGAGTCTAGTCCGTTTACAATGTAGAGCATAGCATAGTCCCCTGGCAACTGATACAGAAACTTGCCCATGCAATATATAGAGATTTTTTCAGCTGTAAAAATTAAAAATTTCATTGGAAAAAATTCGATATTTTAATATTTTTGCTCAAAACATTGATTGTTGGTACACGTTAGAACCGCCTCACGGAGGCGGTTCTAACGAGTACCCACAATCTATGTTTTGGATCAAAGATAAGAAAAATTAGTATACCCCTGCAATTCCCACTTTTACTGTATAAAGTGGGGTATGAGGGGTGTACATTTTACGAACACATTTTCCTGATGGTGAGAGGAGTTCTGTGCAGAAGGATGTTATTTGTCGGTAAGAAAGTGAAAGAGCACAGCATATGGTGTTTGTTTCGTCTTTCTTGAGTGGATGTCTGTCAAGAAAACAACAAAAAAAAAAAAAAAAAGAAAAAAAGAAAAGAAGAAAAAAAAAGAAAAGGAAAAAAAGAAAAGAAAGAAAAATAGAGGCATCATCATAAGCCTTAAGTTGTTCATAAATGAGTTTCTTGTGATATTTATAGTATGACGGTAATAGAGCACATGGAGTTTGTACAATCTGTCAAGAGTGGAGCCTCGGATGCCAGTTCTAAAGAGGAAATAAGACAGTAAGCGTTCAGATTTTATTGTCCAATGTGTAGTCATGCCATAAAATAATTCTTCATTTATTTTTGTTTAGGCCTTGTTTCCATGGACAATTTTTCTTTGACAAAGAAGGTTTGTCGTAGAAAAATATACTCTTGTAAATTCAATTCTGTGGCGAAGTTTTATTGTCAGATATCTGTGACAAAGGTTAACAAGCTAAGTAATATTTTTACTGTGTGTGAACACAAAAGCATTGCCAAAGATTCAGTGACAAATAATCTTTGTCATAGAAAAATTGTCCGTGGAAAACAGGCTTTAACCATGTAAACATTAAGATTTTCACTTACAAACAGATTGAATGTGAGCAGCATTTATATGCATTTCCTGCATTGAAAAGTTGAACTGTTAAATGAAGTCTATACTATACAAAAAAAAGAGAACTTTTTTGATGATTATTCATGGATGATTCTTTCTATTTAAACGTGGGTTTTGAGATGACAATTGCTTATCCTGTGTCACCCTGAGTTTGGTCGAATTCTGACCATCAAAGTAACCATTTTACTCAAAATATCTTTTCCAGAATCTTGGAGGAAGTGAACCTATGGCACTGTCGTCACTGTAATGTCCAGGAGCTGTCAGGCGGTATGCAGCGACGACTCTGTGTCGCCCTGGCGTTCGTCGGCAACTCCAAGGCGGTGATACTCGACGAGCCTACTAGCGGGGTGGATCCCAGTGGGCGAAGAGCAATCTGGAACCTTATTATCAGGAAGAAGGGAGGTATGTGTGTCAACTAACAACTGTTTATTTATGTACATTGTAAGGTAGAAGTCCTTTAATACTATTTTGTCAACTAAACCAACCACTTTAAGTCACATATTCTTAGAATTATAAGCAAACAACACAATGCACAGAAATATTCCATTACGAAAACATGCCCATGCAATATTATACAGAGATTTTTTTCAGCTGTAAAAATTGAAAATTTCATTAGAAAAAAATTTGATATTTTTAGCATTTTTGCTCAAAACATTGATCTTGGGCATGCGTTAGAACTGCCTCGGCGATGGGGTCCTCGGCGATGCGGTTCTAACGAGTACCCACAATCTATGTTTTGGATCAAAATTAAAGAAAATATGTACACCCCTGAAAACCCCAGTTTTTCTATATAAAAATGGGATACTAGGGGGTATACATTTCTCGGACATGCTTTCCTGATGACATTAAACTAGCTGTTACAAGAATGAAAAGGTACAAGTAGGCAAAGATCAGGAAAAGGTTCAATCAGCAAAAGATTCCCACTCCAAAAACCCGAGGTGGGAAAAAACCAAACTAACAATCAGGTACCTAGACCATGAAAACATTTCGTAAGCTGAATGAGCAGCTGTTTTCCCAATAGGTGGCCAATCAGTTACCTTAACTTAACTAAAAATATGATAACATACATAAGGCGCCAACAGCACAAAAATATTAAACACCAAAACATAGAACAAAAAGACACACCACAGAAGTATTGACTTGGAATGATCAGTCAATTGAAGTTGAAAAGAGTTACATCCTTTATACCCATGATACAACTGAATTTCTTACAGTGCAGATTGATGCAACATCTCGCCATGTGATAAAATGGTCTGATATAACTGGAAGCTTGATGTGATTTAATATCATTTTGGGAGCTACCCTACAGCAAGGCAATAAAACTCTTTGCTGTAGGTTGTTGGCCAATAGATCAGGCCTCCAATCACCACATTTGCCATGTGATGTAAGAAATTTGGTTGCATCACAGGTATACAAGGCAAATTAGTGCAAGTAGTAATAATGAGCAATTTCACATCCAAAATTATCATATTATCATCCCTTGCACACTTCACTTTATTATACCTTTTCAGACAGCAGTGAAAAAGGTATGATTTCATCCATTTATATTGAATCATCTCTATAGACAAGTGGCCAGTTGTTCAAAACTTTGTTAGCTTAGCTTCATCGTTAACTCATCTCGTTAAGTAAATGCTGACTACATAAGCAAATACACTGTTATTTTTGGTTGAAAAAATGGGAGAATCCTTTGCATTTAACAGTGTATTTGTAACAATGCCATTTGAAATTTTAAATGAATTGTTAACTAACAACATAGTTAAATTTTGACAACTGGGCCTAGATAATCGTAGTTGATCTTGTATGCTTCTTAGATCTTCCTTCACTGATCGGGTTTCAGCTTCTCAGATTATGATACATCATCACGAAAACATGTCCGTGTAATGTATACCCCCTTGAACCCCACTTTTATATAGCAAAACTGGGGTATGCAGGGGTATATCTATTTTTCTTTTTTTTGCTCCAAAACATAGATTGTGGGTACTCGTTAGAACCGCCTCGGCGAGGCGGTTCTAACGAGTACCCACAATCTAGGTTTTGAGCAAAAATATCAGGATTTTTCTATTGAAATTTTTCATTTTTGACAACTTTAAAAATCTCTGTGTATTGCATGGGCGTGTTTTCGTAATGTTTTGTCCAATGCCTAGGGTGTTAAAATGGTTATTATCTTGTTTAATAAGGGCTGACAGAATTCATTTCTTAATTAAATTATGTTGTAACCAGATCAATTACTTTATTTTCTATGATTTTATTTGGCTATTGTTTTTTATGACAAGAGAGCAGTTTATAATGACTAGTGTTGGACAGCTTGTGGAAATCCTATTGGTTTATTTTATTTGCTTTAATAGTGTAAGCATGCAACATTATTGGTGTGGAGTTTTAATGACATGCATAACTATTTATATCTGCAATAAACCCATCTTACATATTCCCATACATGCTTAAAGCTTTGCACAATAATTGATGAACCCTAAATCCTTCATCATTACGTAAACTAGCCCATGCAATATACAGAGATTTTTTTTCAGCTGTAAAAATTGATTTTTAAAATATTTTTCTTGTTTTTGCTCAAAAGAGATAGATTGTGGGTACATGGTAGAACAGCCATGGTAGAACCACCTTGCAGCGGTTCTAACGAGTACCCACAATTTATGTTTTGGAGCAAAAATAAGAAATAGAGGTATGCTCCTCCATACACCAGCTTTGCTCTATAAAAGTGGGGTATAAGGGGGTATACATTGCACGGACATGTTTTCCTGATATCAGTTTTCAATATTTCAGTGCTTTTCATAATTTCTATGCTTTTGGATGTGATATAAAGGTTAACCTCATCTTAATGCTATATTTGGGGGGGGGGCCTTTGAAACAGACCATGTTAAAGGTGAAACCGTTTTCATACGAGGTTACACGTACTTACAATAGACATAAAGAAAAATTATCATTTAAGGAGCCATGTCATGGCCGTATTATATTGAAAACTAAACTGTAATGATTGGCGTTATAATGAAGTTGAACTGCATATCAACAAATGAGCCGCCTGGTGGGAAAACCAACAATGTGGTTTCCGGACAGGTCCGACACAAACCGACCTGTACAAGCACAGAAAAGAGCTAGAAGCTTGAAATTTCGGATTTAAGTAGAAGAGGAATTGTACTATCTGAGTGGCGAAAACAAAGGCGCTGGATCAGCTTCGCAGTGACTGTGAAGCTGATCTGGGCCTTTGTTTTCGCCTATGCAGATTGTCGGTTTTCCCATGTGACAGCTCAAATCGTTTTCAGCTGTACTACTTTCCACCCACCACCTGGACGAAGCTGAAGTGATATCGGATAAAGTTTGTGTCCTGCATGAGGGGAGATTACTCTGTTCTGGTACGCCATTGTTTCTGAAGGAGAAATTCTCTAGCGGACATCGGATGACGGTTGAAACAGCTGTAGCTACAGGTATTACTTTAACACATTATTATGTATATTGTGTAGCTACAAATGGTATGGTTTTATTAGGTCAATGGGCAACCGTTACACCAGTCCCCACTTGGCTCCCATTTTTGTACTACATGTATTTTCTTTCTTTTGAAACAATATTTGCAATAATATCTTAGTGAGGCTCGTACTATCATTGAAAAAATGCTCTCTGCATTGTGTTTTATGCACAGCATTTTAGAAAACAATTTGGACTTAATGTTGGGTTTTATTGTAAGAGGTTGAAAGAAAAAGGGATGTTTATAAGCCATATGACTTGTTTTCCAATTCTTACACTTTATTTGTTATGTAATGTGAAATGATTTGTTATTTTGATTTAAAAATAAATATTGTTTAAACCAAAAAAGGAAACAACATCACAAATTTTGAAAATACTTTAATTGCTCATAACTTTTCAGATACAGAACATTCAGCCATCACTAAGTGTATCCAACACTACGTACCTAGCGCTGTCCTCAAATCCTCTGTTGACAACGAGATGAAGTTTGTCCTACCAACGTCAAATCGTACCAATTTCTATGACCTATTCAGAACATTGGAGGAGAGAAGAGAAGAGCTGCAGATAGCCAGCTTTGGTGTCTCAGATCCTACACTGGAAGAGGTATATCTGGGCCCAGTCATTCAAAATTAACGATGTCGTTTGTTAACGATTCGTTAAAATTTCAAATGGCAATATTACAAATACACTGTTATTTTTTGTTGAAAAAAAATGTAAGAATCCTTTGCAGGCTTCTCACATTATATATACGAAAAATAACAGTGCATGTAGTCAGCATTTACTTAACATGTTGAGGTCTTAACGATGATGTTAAGCTAATAATATTTTGAACAACTGGCCCCTGATTTAAAATTCTCCTATGACTATTTTTAAATGTAAAACAGCATAGATCTAGGTTTTACTTTACACATATTTTATTAATGTTTGCATCTTGGGGTATATTATTAGTTTGACCACAAGTTGTTAAATTTGTGTGACTACATGTAAATATGCTCTCTTGAAATGGAGAATTCGAAACAGTTTTTCTCATAATGATGATATTGGGCTTGGACAGTCTCCATATGACATCAAGCATTAGATAGTAGATTTATTTTGTAGGTGTTCCTGACAGTGTGTAAAACAACAGATATTCTGGACATGGACAGAGGAGAGAGTGAAATTGTGGATCTTGGTAAGTTATTTGCATTTCAAGACCTAGTTTATGTTTTAGATGAAATAATAAATATGTAAGTGTTAAATTCCTTACAAAAGGTCCACACAAGAAACAAAGCTTCTTTGCAGAAGATCTCAAGCCATGGACTCTATGTCTTCAATTTAATTGGGATTAATAATCTTTATTTGCCAGCGTATTTCTATCTTTGGGTACAAAAGTTGGAATACTGATACACTGAAAGGGAAAGGTGCCTCATACTATGACTTCGGGTAATAAGTCTTCCTCAGTTACCGTGTAAAACCTATAAACGTGGAAAATGGTGTCTTAAAATCTTTGAAAATGTAATGACAAAGCTTAGTTTATTTCTCAGTTATAATAGACCCTAGTAATTGTTGTGGCAACATTATTTTCAGCACAACCACTCCTAGAAGCCCACTATAACACTGGCGGTTCTTGGAAATTCCAACAATTTGGTGCCATGTTCGTGAAGCGGTTCCACCACTATCGTAGAAACTGGCGTCTGTTCCTCTCGGCTATTCTTCTCCCCGTGTTGCTGTTCCTGGCGGCATCGGGACTGCACACTGTGAGACCGGATGCTTCCCAGAGGAGTCTTCTGTTGTCGCCGGCGATATACGGACCAGACACATATTTCTTTGTGAAGTAAGTCAATGATTTGAGTAACATAAGTGCAAAATTAGAGATAAGCTAGCCCGTTCAGCTCTTGAAAACAGTTTCTGATTTAAAATGTATGGCACAATTGAATTCTGTCATGAAAACATACATGTGATATCTCCCTATCTCAGAGGGATCTTAAGATTTTTGTCAAAATCTCTTTGTTTGGAATATTTAAATTTCCTTGTACATCATATACATCTCCCAATTTGGATTTTATGATCTCCCTCCCAAAATTCAAGAACTTCCTTCTTTGTTTAATTATTTTCCCTATTGGAAAGGGAAATCTTCCTATTTGGCTTCTCAAGTGCATTACATGTATGTGATTTACACATAACATTAAGTTTTGTGGCTAATGTTATTATCCTTGAAAATAAAGGTTTTACATACTTGAATAATTGTATATTCCAGTGACCACAGTCATGGACAAGATGCTATAAGTATTTATGACACATTGATGCACAGCCCTGGTATTGCAACAAGCTGTATGGATAATATGGAACAATACAGGTAAGACAAATTCATTTTTTTTAATATTAACCATTAATCTGTTATATCATTTGGAATAGGTGACCTTTTTTACAGACATTCTGACTTTTAAGAGTGATGACTCTCGGTTTTCCTCTGTTAAGTGGTATAGAGATAAACCAAAAGCTAAAAAGTCATTGAAAGGAATAGTAATTTCCCAGGGATTGACAGAATTAAAATTATTAAAGGTCTACCTAAACACTAGGCAAGAATGAAACATATAATACAGTCACAGTAACTATACAAAGTAAGGTATTATAAACAGCTCTTTCCCAATTAAGTGGCCATATAAAGTCAGCACAGCTAAAAAGAGCAGTTCAATCAAAACTGAACCAGTTGGAAATGCTAAAATTTACTTCATTTTTTGGTTTGTATGATTTTTCCAGGAAAGATCATGACCTGATATGTGTAGATCCTGCCAAGTCTTACACAGTTCCCGACTTCACACTGAACCCGAATGCCTCTTGCTCCTGCACTGACTACAAGTACACATGCACTGAAGGTTCCGCTACAGCCCCACCCCGTCAGAGAATGACGACCACTGGGGACATCTTACAGAATCTGGAAGGGAGGAACACAGAAAATTATCTGTTTGAAAGTTTCCATGAATTTATCCAGAAAAGGTTGGTGATAGCTATCTTACTGCTTCTTAATTTTGAATAATTGTTCATGAATTTATCCAGAAAAGGTGTTTGATAGCTATCTTACTGCTTCTTAATTTTGAATAATTGTTCATGAATTTATCCAGAAAAGGTGTTTGATAGCTATCTTACTGCTTCTTAATTTTGAATAATTGTTCATGAATTTATCCAGAAAAGGTGTTTGATAGCTATCTTACTGCTTCTTAATTTTGAATAATTGTTCATGAATTTATCCAGAAAAGGTGTTTGATAGCTATCTTACTGCTTCTTAATTTTGAATAATTGTTCATGAATTTATCCAGAAAAGGTGTTTGATAGCTTTCTTACTGTAACTTTGAATAATTGTTCATGAATTTAGCTATAAAAAGATTTTTGATAGCTTTCTTATCAGTTCTTAACTTTGAATAATTGTTCATGAACTTAGCCAGAAAACGTTTTTGATAGCTTTCGTATTGGTTCTTAATTTTGAATAATTGTTCATGAATTTATCCAGAAAAGGTGTTTGATAGCTATCTTACTGCTTCTTAATTTTGAATAATTGTTCATGAATTTATCCAGAAAAGGTGTTTGATAGCTTTCTTACTGTAACTTTGAATAATTGTTCATGAATTTAGCTATAAAAAGATTTTTGATAGCTTTCTTATCAGTTCTTAACTTTGAATAATTGTTCATGAACTTAGCCAGAAAACGTTTTTGATAGCTTTCGTATTGGTTCTTAATTTTGAATAATTGTTCATGAATTTAGCGGGAAAACGGTTTGTGATAGCTTTTTTATCGGTTCTTAATTTTGAATACCGGTAATTGTTCAAGATTTTGTTAAAGTCTGGCATGGGAGTATAGTAGCTTAGCAGTAGAGTGAGGACTCCTGATCAAGAGGGGATAGGGGGTAGGGGTGAAACCCCTCTTGTGGTAGGCTGGAGTCATTAAGCAAGATACATGACTTGTAATAGCTTAGAAGCTTCTGTGGAGTTATGTTAAAGCTGCATGCCTTAAACAAACAACAACAGAATAATGGGTTTGATCTGGGGCTATGTTAGCTTTTTTGATGAGACCTGCAACTGAGATTACATCTCCATATGACTAATTGTTGAGTGAGATTTAAAACAATAATTCAACCAACCAAAAGGTAAAAGTAGGCAAAGATCAGGAAAAGGCGCAATCAGAAAAAAGATTCCCACTCCAAAAACCGAGGTGGGAAAAAACCAAACTAACAATCAGATACTTATACCATGAAACATATCGTAAGCCGACTGAGCAGCTATTATTTCAATAGGTGGCCACTCAGTTACCTTAACTTAACTAAAACTATGTTCACAAACTTTATGCTGCTCAACATACATTGCATTCAGACACTACAGGATAGATTGTGTTTCAAAGGTAAAAGTGGAAACACGCTATCACAAGTTTATTACAAAATCTAACCATTACGAAAACTTGCCCATGGAACATACAGAGGTTTTGGTAAAACTTGAGAAAATTTTTGATATTTTTAATATGTTTGTTCAAAACATTGATTGTGGGTACACGTTAGAACCACCTCGCCGAGGCGGTTCTAACAAGTACCCACAATCTATGTTTTGGATCAAAACTAAGAAAAATAGGTATACCCCTGCAAAACCCAGTTTTTCTTTAAAAAAAGTGCGGCTTAATGGGGAATACATTCCACGGACATGTTTTCCTGATGACTGCAGCAGTGTGATCTGGTGGTCATTAAAATCTTAAGAGTATCAGCATTTTGAAATTTTCTCCTTCCCAGATATGGAGGCTACAGTTTCGAGGATGACAGTGATCCGTCTGGCACAGAACCCAGTCTCAAGTCCACAGTCTGGTATAACAACAAGGGCTTCCACTCCCTCCCATCATTTTATAGCGGTCTTAGTAACGCTGTCCTCAGGTCTAGGGCTCAAAGTATGAAGAATGGAGACCCAGAGAAATATGGTAAGTGATACATTTGATATATGTGCACCCAAATTTGGAAAAATACCCTTTTGTCTTTCATGTAATTGCCATTTGGCCATTAACTTTACCTCTTGAAATCTGAAGATCACCTATAGTATGTCCGTGCCCATATTTTGAATTCAATCTATCAGTTTACAAATTTTAACCAGTATTTATAGAATACATATCATTGTGAATAATTGTTTGTTTGTTTGGAATTTGATGCTTTATGTCCCAGTCAATAGCTATGGTCATGTTTGGATTTTGCCCCCCATTTTATTTGACTTTTGCCCAAAATGTCATGACACCCAAAATGTGCTTCAAATATAACCACCCAACTAAGCCAATAAGGCTTGTTTGTATATTGAGGGTTTGACATGAACCACCTTTCCTGGGTATGCTCAGACCTGAGCGGTTAATCAGTAATCAGATGGTCACTCAGTAGTGTGTAAACTTTGCCTGGAGACACAGCAGCCCATCTAGTTCTTAAGGCCACAATGGGTAGGAGTTCATATACGCAACCGACCAACCTTTGAGAATTATGAAGACCAATGTTTTATGTTTTCAGGTATTACAACATTCAATCATCCATTCACCTTCAACGTTAGACAACTCTCCAAAGATACCATGTAAGTTCATAGGGGAATAAGGAACAAAATGATATAACTTTTTAATGATTGAAATAATTCCCTTACATAAATTTGAAAAACTGCATATGGATATTCATTAATATATAACATATACATTAAGATCAATAAATATGATATTTATATGCCTTTGCAATAAACATGTGAGTAACTTCTATATTTCACAATGCCACACCCAAAGAAATAAAATTTTGAAGTAGAGCCTAGTTCACATAGCATTTCCATAGCCTGAAATGCTGCACTCAGCCTTTATTTTCCATGTTACTATGTATAGCTTACAGAGTGCTGCTGACCTTGGCATTGCAGCAACCATCTTGTTGGCCTTCACCTTCATCCCCATTGGCATAGTGATGTACTGCATCTTCAAACAATATATTTCTATTTACAGTGACATATTGGGGGCCTCACTTGCTACCGCAAATTCGTTTGGCCTTTTTACCCCAAAATATCATGCTTTATCAAGCAAGCATGCAAAAGTCAGGCTAACCTGAGTATGGGATTTACCTACGCAGTAGCAATGTTCAGGTCACATGCAATTCTTTCGGTTCAACAATTCAGTACCATGTCTGATACTGCAATTCGGAGTCGAGCTTATATACAAAGGTAAGCAAGCATTAGCAATCAAAGTCTAGATGACCTATTCACATCTGTTCATACTCAGACAATACCATGACATGCATCGCTATTATGCTTGGAAAGACCACTTTTCATGCACGTTTCATGCTTGCTACAGCCTAAAAGCGGAATCGATTCACTGATGCTGATCTGCATTCACAGTTTAGTAGTCCGACTGTAGGGTTGATCCCCAGGTTAGCCAAAGCAATTCGAGATACTAGAAGTGAGCTGCCCCCAAGAAAGAGCCAAAGTTGTTATTTTAATTTATGTAAATGGTAGAAGTGTATGTACATATTGTTTCTTGTGTTAAGTTTTAAGCTTTAGAGATATGATTAGTATTTTGTTTGTGATAATTGAATAAACCATGTCTAAATTTATCAACTTGTTTTTTGTGTATAAATCTATTTATAGTGACATATTTCTATTTATAGCATACATAGTGCAGCTGACCTTGGTATTGCAGCAACCATTATGTTGGCCTTCACCTTCATTCTTGTCGGCATAGTGATGTACTGCATCTTCATACAACATTTATTTCTATTTACATATAATACCGATAGCTATCCTATGTTTCCATGTTTATACAACATATGTTTCTATTTATAGCCATTTCTAATTATAGCTTACAGAGTGCTGCTGACCTCGGCATTGCAGCAACCATCATGTTGGCCTTCACTTTCATCCCCGTCGGTATAGTGATGTACTCTGTCAACGAGTTTATCAACAAGGAGAAGCACCTCCAGTTCACGTCGGGGATCGGACCGGCCCTGTATTGGTTCACATCATTCTTCTGGGACCTGGTAATTTGTTTTCTGATTCTGAATCATTACGAAAAGATGCCCATGCAATATACAGTGATTTTTAAAGTTGTATAAAATGAAAATTTTCAGCAGAAAATTTTTGATATTTTTCTTATTTTTGCTCAAAACATAGATTGTTGGTACACGTTAGAACCGCCTCGCCGAGGCGGTTCAAACGAGTACCCACAATCTATGTTTTGGAGCAAAAATAAGAAAAATAGGTATATCCCTACATACCCCAGTTTTACTTTATAAAAGTGGGGTTTAAGGGGGTAAATCATTGGATGGACATGTTTTCCTGATGTGAATGAATATTTTGAAAAATAAGTGTTCAATTTTAATGCTGTTGACATCACTCAAATTAAGGAAATATTTAGAATGCTCAATTACAGCAAAGTTTACATGCATATATTAATGTTTGTGAGAAGAATATGTTGAAACTAATAAGAAACTACCATATTCATTCTAATTAGCGCACTGTGCGCTTAACTTTTCAAAATAACTCAGTTAGGGTAACAAAATATCTTTGTAATAAGTGCACACTCGGAACGAAAGCAACACATAAACGGCTGAAATTACAATGTCAAAATACCAACGATTATGTCATTTGAGTATTCCAGTTGCTGCAAAATAGTGCTTGATCCTCTGAGGTTAAGTTTTAGTGCGGTATAAAGTGTAAAAATTGATTTAAAATACCAATATGCTTATCTAGAAGTGTGCGCTTACGCACATGATTTTCGGAAACGACCAGGCTGTGCGCTTATTAGAGCATGTGCACTAATTAGAAAGAATACAGTATTTTCTAATACTGACTACAATGTAAATGACACACTTTTTGGACCAGGTTTTGAAATTTGTTTTTATGCAAAGATTATAATATTCCTGGAAAATTTTCCTGGGGCCAGTTGTTCAAAACTAACGACGTCGTTAGTTAACGTTTCGTTAAAATTTCAAACATTAATATTACAAATACACTGTTATTTTTTGTTGAAAAAATGTGAGAAAGTGATTCTCACATTTTTTCAACAAAAAATAACAGTGTATTTGTTACATTAGCTGATATTTGCTTAACAAATTTATGTCTTAATGATATCGTTAAGCTAACGATGTTTTGAACAACTGGGTCCTGATGATTAAAGACGTGTCTGATTTCCTTGTAGATTGTTTTGGTAGTAACTACAGCCTTGGTATTTGCGGTGATGGCCATATTCCGACATGATAGTCTCTGGGCGAGACACAATGCTGCAGGGGCTATAGTACTGATACTCTTATATGGGTAGGTTGCTGTAGATTTGAGAAGTAGATCAGTATCAGTGGAACTGTATTTTAAAGTGTTTGCTTAATTGTGTTTATCTCATTAGGATAGTCCATATCATTAGGAAAACATGCCCATGCATTATACAGAGATTTTTTGAGTTGCTTCAAAAATTTTCAGTAGAAATTTATTGTTATTTTTCTTATTTTTGCTCCAAAGCATAGAATGTGGGTACTCGTTAGAACTGCCTCAAAACATAAATTGTGGGTACACGTTAGAAACGCCTCGCCGAGGCGGTTCAAACGAGTACCCACAATCTATGTTTTGGAGCAAAAATAAGAAAAATAGGTATACCCCTGCATACCCCAGTTTTACTATATGAAAGTGGGGTATAAGGGGGTATTCATTACATAGACATGTTTTCCTGATGTACTAGAATGTAAAACTGTCAAAAATATCATCAAATTATTACACATCTATTTTAAATAGGAAAGATAATTCAGTTGCAGCTGATTCACATGATAAGGGTCTGTAGCAAAGTTCCCTGAATTTTGTCTGAAACTTGGCATAGAATGTAATACTGATTAGCAATGCATTATTTGTTTTAACTAAATTGTACATTCATGTAGATTGTATGATGAAGACATTTGATTTTTCCTTTCCAGCTGGGCCACCCTCCCCCTGGTCTACTGTACAACAAAGTTGTTCAACTCGGCTTCAACAGCGTTCCTGACGATGTTCTGCATTCTCAACTTTATTGGGTTGGTTCCTATCTGTGCTGTATTTGTACTCAACTTCTACCAGCATATTGAGGTGGGTACCATATGGGTGTTGTCATGGGAAAACTGGATGTTTGCATATTTGAAAGCAAAGGTGCCGATCAGCTTAGCAGTAATCACACAACTGATCAGTACCCTTGTTTTTGCTACACAGATAGTACAATTCCTGCTCTACTTAAATCCAAAATTTTAAGCTTCTAGCCCTCTGTTACTGGACAGGCCAGTTGTACTGTTTGTGTGGGACCAACTTGGTAATAAGAAAGACTCATTTTCTGGCATCTTGGCTAGTATGGCCTATGTTTGTCCGCCCTTTTACATATTACATAACCAACCTGGTAAACCCCTCCAGTCAGTTGACCAATACTTAGTGCATATCGTTTTGCTATAAACCGCTTACAATGCTGATCTTGAATCAGCGGAAGAGTAAGAATGGTTGTTGAATGTTTTCATAACCAAATGTTAGTGAAAGAATTTTGAGGAATCTCCTTATCACTTTGCCTGACAATTTAGATTTTGTGACTGAGGTTTATGTAAAACCCACAAATATTCACCAATACGTAGAATATTCTTCATGTCACCCTAAATTGTGCAAAAACGGCATTCCATTTAGTCAATGTAAACGGTACAGAAGAATAATATCTGATGATGATAAGTTCGATGAAAGTGTGTCCCAACTTCGGGATTTTTTTCTTGAGCGTAATTACCCAGCAAATGTTGTTGATCATGCTCTTGATCAAATCTCTTCATTGTCGCAAGAACAGGCACTCCAGTCGTCTGAGAAGAGCAGCAGCAAAAACCTTATTCCTTTTGTGGTAGAATATAACCCGTCTTTACCTAATATTGGCCTCATCATAAATAAATATTGGGATTTGTTGCAACTTTCTCAGAAAGGTAGCGTTAAGTATGTGCACGAGTAGTAGCCTATTTTGGCTTTTAAAAGACCAAAGAATTTATGTGATTTTCTAGTACATTCTTCTTTTAAGGATAAAGAAAGTCATTTTTCTCAGTCATGCGACAGACGTAGATGCTCCCATTGTAAGAATATAATCCACACGGATGTTTTTACTAGCAACTGTACTCAGAACACGTTCAATTTACGATTTTCAACTGACTGTACGTCTCAGAATGTTATTTATCTGATTGAATGTAAACGTTGCAACATGCAATATGTTGGTCAAACTAACCAAAAAGTTTCCAAACGCATGAATAGTCATAGATTTGACATAAATAATTATGATTGTGAAAGCTATGCATCAAACGTTGCTTCACATTTCAATTCAGATTCACATTCTATCGCAGATTTCAGTTTCCTTCCAATTGATGTTGTTAATGATGAAATGACTCGCCTGTGTAAGGAAACTTATTGGATACATAAGCTTGATACACTGTACCCAAAAGGCATGAATTCCAAATCGCTGTACAATATTGAGTAGCAGTTAGGCAGCTATTGTTTGTTCTTATTATTACTTTTTTGTGTAACGACTTTATAGGAACATTTGTATCAAACGATCCAATAGTTTTGTCTCTATATTTTTTTTTTAATTTTGCTTAACTGCTGCATTCATAATTACGGGGCTGTTTTTGCCCCTGTCACATTGTATATTTTTTCCGCTAGTTTCTCACAACGTATCTGACGTGGCGCGCTGTCACACATTGCGTTTTACGG
Organism: Rugalucina vietnamica; assembly: GCA_964017185.1. Taxonomy (NCBI): domain Eukaryota; kingdom Metazoa; phylum Mollusca; class Bivalvia; order Lucinida; family Lucinidae; genus Rugalucina; species Rugalucina vietnamica. The sequence goes on along the minus strand of OZ024871.1, from coordinate 82,718,117 downwards.
TGCGCGACGTCATGTACTTGTTTACTATATCCCTGAAGAAGCCAAGATGGCGAAACGTTGGATAAAGTGATAAATGTAATTAAAACTGGACTTAAGTTCGTGTTGGTGTTGTTTCATTTATTAACTTACGAATATTACGTAATTTTTTATAAGCTAGAACTTTGAATTGGCAAAGCATCGAGTTGCAAAACATACAAAATTTTTAGTTCCCATAAATTTTTTCTGTTGTACAATATCCAAAGAAGTATTCTATTAAATTAATAATGTGTGACTATACTTATTGAAAACCCTTGCAATTTAACATTTTCTTCCTACGATATATCAGAACAAAACTACAACTTCATATTTGGAAACGGTCATGAAACTTCTGTTTTGTGAGTTTTCTTATTCTGAATTATTAGTCATCTTTTGAATTCAAGAGTTTCTTACGAATATAATTAGTCATCTTTTGAATTCAAGAGTTTCTTACGAATATAATTAGTCATCTTTTGAATTCAAGAGTTTCTTACGAATATAATTTTTTATAAGCTAGAACTTTGAATTGGCAAAGCATCGAGTTGCAAAACATACAAAATTTTTAGTTCCCATAAATTTTTTCTGTTGTACAATATCCAAAGAAGTATTCTATTAAATTAATAATGTGTGACTATACTTATTGAAAACCCTTGCAATTTAACATTTTCTTCCTACGATATATCAGAACAAAACTACAACTTCATATTTGGAAACGGTCATGAAACTTCTGTTTTGTGAGTTTTCTTATTCTGAATTATTAGTCATCTTTTGAATTCAAGAGTTTCTTACGAATATTATGTAATTTTCTATAAGCGAGAACTTTGAATTGGCAAAGCATCGAGTCGCAAAACATACAAAATTTTTAGTTCCCATAATTTTTTTCTGTTGTACAATATCCAAAGAAGTATTCTATTAAATTAATAATGTGTGACTATGTTCCATCAACAGATAATCTATGATGCCTATGTCGTCTGCCAGAAAGTCTTCCTCATATTCCCCACCTACGCCCTGGGGGCGGGGCTTATTGGCATCATGACCAATCAGATCAAGACGAGCATCTTTGAGCGGTTTGGCACCGACGTTTACGTGGACCCATTCACCCTTGACCTGACTGGCTGGAACTTTATAGTTCTCGGTATTGAGGGGTTGGTGTTCTTCATCTTTGCTGTTTTACTGGACGCTTGCTCTGCTTGCAACTGGTAAGTTCAATGGATCCTCAACATTAAGAAAAAGAACACAAAAAATATGCTCATACAGCTGAGAGATTTTTTTTCAGTTGAAAAAAATTGAAAAATTTCAGTACACTTCAGACCCGTTATAACGCGCTGGTCGGGGTCCACAAGTCGCATGCGCGTTATAGGTGAGGCGCGTAATGCAAATCTACTGAGTCGGACCAGGCTGATCGCAGTTTCTGTAGTGTATTGGTGGGTGGGGAACCTATACGACGTGTGTATTGGCTTAGCGGTTTATCACAGAGTCCTTGTAAAATGGAATAAACAAAAGTGAAGTATTGCGTGTTCCACAGTTTTATCAGTTAAAAATGATCTACAATGATAAAATTTGTTATTTACAACGTACGATTTTATGTGAAAAGAGCGTCCATGACACCGGGCTTATGTTGCTATTGTATTGTAGAGTTCCGCCTTTGACTTATTGGCGCACCCGGATATTTAACGCGGACAAGAGTCTTTTGCCGATACAGTATTTACAGTTATTTTAATTCGCCTTTCTTAATTGAATTTTCTGATCGGATAGAATTATACAAGTGTCCCAATGCTTAGACAATCTTTGGTTTGTGTCGCTGTCGAAAATGAGCAACGTTGCGTAACAGGTGTCATCAATAGCCTACAGCAACGTGTGTTTACGGTCTCGTTACGGTCTATCGATAATCCCCTAGCTCATTGGGCTTATTTTCACAACTTTTATGGCTTATCTTAAGAAAACAATGTGTCATCCACGCTACCCGAACGGTGGATTGTGTAAGTCTTAAAAATACTGACATGGCAATTATCACTCTTGAATCTACACGCAGCCGACACGGTTCGTAAACACATTATGCTTTCTATAAGAAAACCTGTTCTTTCAGTTTTAAATATGCAAAAGATAATTAACATTTATTGTTCTCAATGTATAATATAGAGAAACTGTTAGAAAATAGCACCTTGGCAAACGCCTGACAACTGCTTTTAATTTTTTTCTCTCGAGTACCATAAAGAGAAACTGTAAGACAACTGAACCTTGTTGAATTCCCTGCAAACGATCTTTTTAACAGTGAATTCATCCGCACATAAACGCCTTAAACTGTAATACAATAAAGGAATATATAAGGGTAAAACGGCGCCTTCGCGTCGCCACGATTTTTTTTTTTTTTTTTTTTTTCTCAAAAGTGGGTGGGCGAAATTTTGGGATCCAAGGTGCCCTTGCGTTATATCCAACACCGCGTTAATTCAAGGCGCGGTATAGCGGGTCTGTCCTGTAGAAAATTTTTGTAGAAAATTTTTGATATTTTTCTTATTTTTGCTCAAACCATAGATTGTGGATACACGTTAGAACCGCCTCGCCGAGGTGGTTCTAACAAGTACCCTTAATCTATGGTTTGGATCAAAAATAAGAAAAATAGGTATACCCCTGCATTGCCCAGTTTTACTATATAAAAGTGGGGTTTAAGGACTTATGGGTGGTCACTGTATATACATAATTGAAGATTTACCTGTATAAAAAGCATTGTTTATTTTGTCAACAATGCTAAATTCTTTAGCATGCTTTATCATGGGACTATTGAATATGTTGCAAATACATGGATTTGTGTATACATGATTGTGGAATGAGTGTTCAGCTCAGAGCAAGTGAGTCATTTTTAGTTACTGCCAGGTTGAAATCGTCGGACCCATTTTTCTTAGCTTTTTGAAAAAAATAAGACAGATTTTTCGATGTAGTCATTGACTTCAGTCATATAAGAACCTGAAACAAAAGGCATGTCATCTTTCAGCAAACAGTAAGCGCACACGAGCCGCCCCAAGTTACCCACTTTCAGAATTTTCCAGAAAAATATGTTTACACTAACTTTTCCCAGAGAAATACATTTCCATGACCCCAAAATAACCCATAATTTGTCAGATTAAATATCCTAGACATTTAGGCTTTGCGTAATTTTTATTCAAATGCATTCCATTTTCCAGGAAATGGGTCCCATGAAAACCAGTTACATTTCTAATTTTACACCAAGCTATTTAAAATTTAAAATAATAACTATATTGAGTCATTCCTAGTATCAGTGACGTCTATTAGCAATAAATACACATCATCATTTGATAGACAGATTCAAGAAAACAGTAGATTTCTGTTTTACTTACCCCACCCACTCATGTCAATATTGATAAATCCTTAAGGGGTATTCATTGCATGGACATGTTTTCATGATGAATATGAATAAGAGAGAGAATCCCCCCATGGCATTTTGGCTAAGCCATTTGCCTTGTTAACCAGAGGTCTTGGTTTCAATACCCAGCTTCTCCAGTCTTTTGGAGGTCCCATCTCCATATGACCTTAGCTGTTAAGTTGTGCATAAAATGTGAAATAAACCAGACAAGCCAAGTTCTGCCTGCGGTTGTGCCAGGTGGTTTTTCTTGGGGTTCTCCCGTTTTTGCCCACCTACTAATTGGCCCGTCTCATATGAGCTGAAATAATCTTAAAAGGGATGCAAAACTGAATTGAAGACATAAAAACAAAACAAAAAAAAAAAAACCTACCTGTTTCTACCAAAACCTATTATTGCATGAGTAAACTAAAAATCAGAATTTCCGACAAGATCCGACACAAACCAGCCTTGTACAGTCACAGAAGCAGGCTAGAAGCTTGAAATTTCGGATTTAGGAAGAAGAGGAATTGTACTATCTGTGTAGGGAAAACAAAGGCGCTGATCAGCTTCGGAGTTACTGCAAAGCTGATCTGTGCCTTTGTTTTCGCACATGCAAAATGTTGGTTATCTCATGATGTGGCTCTATTATATTTCAGTGACTGTGATTCTGTTGACGTAGAATCGGAGCGATATGATGACCCCGATGTCCAACAGGAAATGGCCAGACTGGTTCACAGGGGTCATAATGAAGATACTCTCGTAGCAAGAAATTTATCAAAGGTTATGTACTGTTTGACATTTATAGTGAAATTTTATTTATCATATGACGTCGCTGTTTTTCAGTGGGTAACGCCATGTCGTAAAAATCGTATGACCACACGTGTATTAACACTTTTGCGGGAATACGCAACGTAATTGACAACATCCGTTAGTCTAACTTACAACAATTTATTTGGAAAAAAAATTATCATATGACATCGCTGTTTTCCAGTGGATAACGTCATGTCATAAAAATCGTATGACCACACGTGTTTTAACACTTTTGCGGGAATACGTAACGTCATTGACGACGTCCGTAACAACAATGTAAAATTGTAAAGGCAATAAAATCCTATTTCAAAAGTCATATGATAAACATGGTCATTTCATATGAAATTAAACTCGCCAAAGGCTCCTTTAATAAATTTCATAGAAGATCTTACATGATTACCACTCATATAAGATCCTCTATGTAAACATATAAGGAATTGGATTTGTACTCATTATTTGAATGAGTCTGCTTTAAATTAAGGGAAATCAGGCTTATTGTTTTAATGCAAGCTCATATTTGATAAGATGCCTACAGCAAATAATGGCTCCATAAATGATAATAATAACATCTTTTGGGGATAAAAAGCAACCTTCAGCACTCTGTATTCGGTAATTTTTATGTGATTTTTAGTTTGCTTTACTATTTATGAATTATTGGCGAGGTCTTGAACTAATGATTCGGGAAAATTGTTGTCTATAATGAGTAATAGAAATTCCTTATTAGCGAGAACTATAAATTTGTGATGGCATCCAATTCACGGAAATAGTCACCGCCAACATTTCCGAACTTATAGTACATGTTGGATTGTTGCATATTTACTAGGTATACAAGAGAGCTGGCAGCAACTTCCTGGCTGTAGATCATGTGACATTTGGAGTTTCTCGCGGAGAGGTTAGTGACAATCAGATGCTGATTAAAAAACACATTTGTACAGTAGTAAGCATATGTTTTTGTACATAGCTCTAAGTGATATTAAAATTATTAAAAATGATTTAATAGTATTTTTTGCTTTTCTTGGCAGTAATTATGTTGAATTTTTAGTCTTTTGTTTAAATTTTCAGTGTTTTGCATAAATTTTGGTGTTTTACATAAATTTTCAGTGTTTTGCTTAAATTTTCAGTGTTTTGCTTAAATTTTCAGTGTTTTGCTTAAATTTTCAGTGTTTGCTTAATTGTTTAGAGTTTTGCTTCAGTTTTCAGTGTTTTGCATAGATTTTCAGTGTTTTGCATATATTTTCAGTGTTTTGCTTATATTTTTAGTGTTTTGCATAGATTTTCAGTGTTTTGCTTAAATGTTTAGTTTTTTGCTTAAATTTTCAGTGTTTTGGTCTCTTGGGAGTCAATGGAGCAGGGAAGACTACAACTTTCAAGATCATCACTGGATCACTTAATGCCACACAGGGATCAATATTCTTCAGTCCTAACGGGTAATGACAATATACTCAAAATTTATTGAGATTCAATGTTCATTGCATAGGCATTTTTTTTTACCTAAGGTTTATGCATGTTCTATGAGTTAACGAAAAATGAATGGTGTACTTAAAAAACTACATGCATTCTGAAAACAGAATAATCAATTGTCAATTAAGACATTTATTCCATTCCAGCAGTCTGTCATTAATCAATTTTGCATTACAAAAACTTGCCCATGAAATAAACAGAGATTTTTTGAGCTTTAAAAACTGAAAATTTTCAGCTGAAAAATTTTATGTTTTTCTTATTTTTGCTCAAAACATAGAGAGTGGGTACATGTTAGAACTGCCTCGGTGAGGCGGTTCTAATGAGTACCCACAATCTATGTTTTGGAGTAAAAATAAGAAAAATAGGTATACCCCTCCATACCCCAGTTTTGCTATAAAAAAGTGGGGTTTGAGGGGGTATTTATTACACAGACATGTTTTCCTGATGGTATGCCTAGTTCAACTGTCACTCATATGCTGTAACATATTTATTCAACTAATATCCAGTCTTCAAAATCTGAAAGAAGAATTTTAAATTTTGATTTTTTTCTGACTCTTCAGGTATCAGCGGGGTACTACAATCTGGCAAAACATTGGCTATTGTCCTCAAGAGGAGGCTCTTGACTCATTCCTGACGGTCGAAGAAATGTTGGAGTTCTTTGGCAAGATGAGAGGACTGGAGGGTCAGAGCAGAAAAATAGTAAGTAGCCTAAGTTGGACATAATTCAGTTTTAAGGGCGAAAAACATACAGTAATTTTCACAGCAAAAAGGTTACGAAATTGTCCCAGATCTTATGTAACTATCTTATTTACAAAGAACTGGACTTGCAAAGAAATCAAATTTAGTTAACAAGTTTTAATGATAAGAACAAAGAGTTGGGAAAATCATTTATGCAATATTAATCAGAAGAAAACTAGAGTGCTTTCTTTTATTAGATCATCTGAGCTGGAGGCTCACAGGTGAGCTTATAGGATAGGAGGGTCCATCATCAGTCCATTGTTCGTCCACTATTTTCAAAGATCTTCTTCTCCAAAATCACTTGTTCACCATGTGTTCCTTTCTATACTTCAGGCCATAAGAAATGTGACAGAAAACCTAAAGCTTCAGCCAATCCTAAAGAAGACAGTGAGAACTTGTAGCGGCGGGATGAAACGGAAATTATCACTCGCCATCGCTCTGCTTGGGGATCCAGCATTTGTCTTACTGGTAAATTTTTATGTGATATATAGTAAAAATTGAAACTTAGTATGTTCCTGTATGAGCAACAAAGGTAGCTGGCATGGATGAGATATAAGATAGTTCATGCCCTGATCTGGCTGTTAAAACCTCATCAGTAACCACATGAATCTAGCTAAAGAATCTGAGAAAGCATAGTTTAAAATTACTGCACAGCTGTTCTGCGCCTTTGATTTCTCATAGATGAAATTCCGTTTTCTCAAGATGGGGCTCGTTGGTCTCAAAGTATGACATCAGTTTCTCTAAATTTAACCAATACCAATAATATTTCCAGGACGAGCCTACTACAGGAATGGATCCCGTTGCTAAGCGACTGGCCTGGAACTGTATCAAAACAGCTAAATCAAAAGGACAGACCATTGTCCTTACATCACACAGGTTGGTCCATGATAAAATTTGAAAAAGGTCAGAAGACAGCAAAAATGTTTAAATCTAATAAGTTTGCAGAGTGTATTTTAAAATCATCAAGAAAACTTGTCTGTGTAATGTATACCCCCTTGAACCCCACTTTTATATAGCGAAACTTGGGTATGCAGGGGTTTACCTGTTTTTCTTATTTTTGCTAAAAAAAAAAAAACCAGAGTGTGGGTACTCATTAGAACTGACTTCTAACATGTACCCACAAGTCTATGTTTGTGGCAAAAATAAGAAAAAAATATAAAAAAAATCCAATGAATTTTTCAATTTTTACAGATGAAAAAAGTCTCTATATATTGCATGGACATGTTTTCATATTGTATAGGGTCCAGGGATCATAATTTCTTTCATGCAGAAATATTTGCCGTGGCTGGAGGAAGTTGATTGAGTTACTTGCATTTCTTTTCTACATTACGATAACTTGCCCGTGCAATAAACAGATATTTTCTGAGCTTTAAAAATTAAAATTTTTTAGCTGAAAATTTTTGATATTTTTCTTATTTTCGCTCAAAAAATAGATTGTGGGTACACTTTAAAACCACCTGGCTGAGGCCGTTCTAACAAGTACCCACAATCTATGTTTTGGAGCAAAATAAGAAAAATAGGTATACCCCTGCATACCCCAGCTTTGCAAAATAAAAGGAGTTCAAGGGGGTATACATTACAAGGACATGTTTTCGTGATGTCTTTGCTATTAAACAGTGACACTGAAGGTGTTTGGACAAAAAACAATTTCAAACAGCATGTTACTTCTATTTCCATGAGTTGAACATGGCTTTTGGTGTTTGAGGACGGCTTTTGTCCCATTAGACAATAGTTTCAAGCAGCTATACACATAAATACACAAAGATATCCATGCCATTCTTGCATAGATATCTATGTGCGTAGCTGATTGAAGCCGCTTTCAGTTGATTAAAAGCTGTGTTCAAACAGCAAAACCCATGTTCAAATCATGAAATTCACGTGCCGTTTGAACATGGGTTTTGGCCGACGTCATTGGTCAATGCAACGTGACGTCACAGTTTTCCATAGAAACAAAATGGCCGACGTTGAAGATGCCGCATGGCTTTCGGTGAGTTTTGGCATCGTTAATATTATTTTCAAGAAATTTAAAGTGAATTAGTGTGAAAATGCAAGAAAAGCAATTAACCATGTTTGGTTTCCTTGTTCAAACATTCGCTGGATCACTTGGAAGGGGTTTGAGCCTGCGGCCTGGTGTTCAAATGCCTTCCTCATGATCCATCGAATGTTTGAACACTGAAACCAATGGTTGATCCCTATATGTAATAACCTTCTCCATTTTTAGTATGGAAGAGTGTGATATCCTTTGCTCAAGATTGTCTATACTGGTGAATGGTCAGATGAAATGTCTTGGTAGCCCTCAACACCTCAAAGACAAGTAAGTGACTTTTGCATGACCTACTTTTTAGAATTATGCTATAATTTCAAATGAAGGTAAAAATCAATAATTTCCTGAAGAAATTCCATGGAAAAATTTCCTTTTTTTTTCTCCACATAAAATAAATTGTGATTGACGATTAAGAAACATGAAAAAGTGGATTTTTGTTTTATCAGCACTAAATATATAAATCTTAAGCCCCGTTACACACTTATGAGTTGGACCTACATGTTGAGCTCTGCCCATTTTTTTTGGCGAACTCGTAGCAACTCGTAGAGAACTCGCCATATGTCGGTGGTTGTCTTACACAAGCCTTCCCAACTCGTAGCATGTCTTGGAAAAGCTACATTTTAAATGGTTTAAAATTCTCATAGCAACTCGCCATCTAAAAGTGGGGGGAGCACGGGCAGAGCATTACTTGTACTGATCTCGTAGGTTATCGTACAGAACTCACAGTAATGTCATGGGATGTCATGCGTTCTCGGCGTCTTATCAAAAATGGCGAGTTACCTACGAGTTGCTACGATATTCAAGGTGACTTTTCGTGAGTTACTACAACATTTCGTGAGTTTACTACAACATGCCTACGAGTATCCACGAGTTTCCATGACTTATTAGCTCACCTGAGCCGAAGGCTCACAGGTGAGCTTATAGTATACCCATGCTCCGGCGTCCGTCCGTCCGTCCGTCCGTCGTTCACATTTTCAAAGATCTTCTCCTCTGAAACCGCTTGGCCAATCAAAGCCAAACTTCATGTGGAGCATCCTTAGGAAGGGGGAACGAAAATTTATATAAATGGTCCAGGTCACATGACCAAGATGGCTGCCATGGCTATAAATAGCAAAAACCTTTAAAAATCTTCTTCTCCAGAATCAGTGGGCCGATTTCCACGAAACTTGGTATGTAGCATCGGGGACATGGGCCCATCATAGTTTTTATAAATCATGACCCTAGGATGACCTTGACCTATTTTACGGCAAGGTCAACTTAGGTCCCCAATGCATTTGAATGGGAAAAAATGGTAAATTGCTATTTAATGGGTAAAACTTACTGGGAATAGGCAAATGGACAGAAGATTAATGTTAATGGAAAATTTTAGCCCCTGGGGGGTTGCCTGCCCCTGCCCCGGGGCTATATACATGTATATTTCCACAATAATGAAACATCTTCTCCCCTGAAACCGCATGGCCAATCAAAGCCAAACTTCATATGAAGCATCCTTGGGAAGGGGGAAAGAAAGTTTATATAAATGGTCAAGGTCACATGACCAAGATGGCCACCATGGCTATAAATAGAAAAAACCTTTAAAAATCTTCTTCTTCAGAACCAGAAGGCCAATGATTTTGAAACTTGGTGTGAAGCATCAGTGACTGGAGCTCTACAAAGTTTATATAAATCATGACCCTGGGATGACCTTGACCTATTTTACGGCAAGGTCAACATAGGTCGCTCATGCATTTGAATGGGGAAAAGTGTTAAAATGTCATTTGTAGGGAAAAACTTGCAGGAAATGGGCAAATGGACTTAAGATTGATGATTTTGAAAAAAATTTGGACCCCAGGGGTATGTGAGCCCCCACCCCGGGGCAATATACATGCATATTACAGTGATATTCAAAGATCTTCTTCTCTGAAACTGCTTGCCCAATCAAAGCCAAACTTTATGAGGAGCATTGTTAGGAAGTGGGAATGAAAGTGTATATAAATGGTCATGGTCACATGACCAAGATGGCTGTCATGGCTATAAATAGCAAAAACCTTTAAAAATCTTTTCCTCCAGAACCAGAAGGCCTATGATTTTGAAACTTGGCATGAAGCATCAGGCAATGGAGCTCTACAAAGTTTATATAAATCGTGACCCTTTGATGACCTTGACCTATTTTACGGCAAGGTCAACTTAGGTCGCCCATGCATTTGAATGGGGAAAATTGTTAAAATGTCATTTGAAGGGCAAAACTTGCAGTAAATTGGCAAATGGACTGCAGTTTTATGTTTTCAAAAAGAAATTGACTCCAGGGGTTGCTCTGACCAAGCCCTGGCGTTATATACATTGTTACAAAATAGCTTACCTATTTTGGTATGCTCTTGTATGCTCTCGCCGCTCTAAGCTCCCGAGACACCAAAGGGACGTCTGGTCTGTTCAAGAGCTGAGAGGAAAGAGACAGCGCACGAGTTTTCCTGTTCGGTCATCCGTGTTACTTGGGTTGTACCATTCTCAACCAGGGGTAATGTTGGACAAGTTGGTGTTGTACGGCAATTACTGCCAGAACTGAGCAATAGTACCGACTACGGGAGAAGCGCTAGTACAACAACATGGATATTACCATTCTAGTCAAACAAGTTTTTTGGTATATATCTCGGGTTTCAGGTGAGCGTTTACAGGACCATTGGTCCTCTGGTATTGTAGGGATGTCGTGTAGAACTGGTAGGACATTATAACTCCTGGCAACTCAACTGGTAGCATCTCATAAGCGGCGACTTATATAACTCATGCCAACTCGTAGCATGTTGTAACTTCAACTCATGAGTGTGTGACAGGCCCTTTAAGAAGGCTTTCTCTTGATGATGCTAGAACAGATTCCCATTAATGATATTCATCATTCATATTTTTCTAGGTTTGGAGATACCTACACCATAATGTTACATGTGTGTGGTCCTCTCGCCAGGACAGGAAAGATCTATGAGTTGGTTCAGGCGTACTTCCCTGGGGCCTCAATAAGGGTAAGATTTTAGTGATCAATGTTTGGAGATACCTACACCATAATGTTACATGTGTGTGGTCCTCTTGCTAGGACAGGCAAGATCTATGAGTTGGTTCAGGCGTACTTTCCTGGGGCTTCAATAAGGGTTAGATTTTAGTGTTCAATGTTTGGAGATACCTACACCATAATGTTACATGTGTGTGGTCCTCTCGCCAGGGCAGGAAAGATCTATGAGTTGGTTCAGGCGTACTTCCCAGGGGCCTCAATAAGGGTAAGATTTTAGTGATAAATGTTTGGAGATACCTACACCATAATGTTACATGTGTGTGGTCCTCTAGCTAAGACAGGAAAGATCTTTCTACTTCCCTGGGCCTGAATTCTTATGGGTAAGAATTATGAAATTAAGGTCACATTTCTCACACAGTTGTTTTAGGGGGCGGGCTGCAACTATTGTTGTCAGAACTTGGAGCCCAACCCCATTGTCTCTGAGATGACAATAAAATATATTTAAACTAACAATTGTTTTAACTACTGTTATTATTATGGATGAAAATGTTTAGGAGAGAGAAACACACACAGACAGAGAGATTAAATGTAGGAATATTAATTAGAGTTATTGAAAAAAAATAAGAACTTGGGAAAATTATTTTGAATTTCGTATTCGAATATAGTTTTGTTTAAACAGTAAGTTCTGAAATCTTAATTCTTGCTTGTATTTGCAAATTCAAGAATTCACCATTATTCAGTTAATTTACAAAATAAAATTCATGCGAAAAATTATTATAAACTACCCAAAAGCTCATTTCATCAGTATCATATGAGCTGCATCGTGAGAAAACCGGATTTTTGCCTATGCGAAAACAAAGGCGCAGATCAGCTTCGCGGTAACCGCGAAGCTGATCAGCGCCTTTGTTTTCGCTACTCGGATAGTACAATTCCTCTTCTACTTAAATCCGAAATTTCAAGCTTCTAGCCCGCTTCTGTGACTGTACAGGTCAGTTTGTGTCAGACCTGGTCGGAAACCCTGAAGACCGGTTTTCTTGCGTCGCGGCTCATATGAAATGACCACTTGTGTAAGATCCTCTACATGTTTTATGAGTATGACCTTGTTCATATATATTTTACAGGACCAACATCTTGATGTGATACAGCTAGACATTCCAAAGCAGACGACAAGTGTGTCAGAAATCTTCCGGGTGCTAGAGAGAGAGAAAGAGAATTATAATATTCTCTATTACACAGTCTCACAAAATACTCTAGAAACAGTAAGTACATTGAATTTGAAATTATTATAGCCTATATTTCATTAGCCAAAAGTAATAAACTGGAACTGAGCACACCAAAGCAGACGTCCAAGTGTTGGAGAGAGAGAGAAAGAAAAGTAAAATATTCTCTATTAGTACAGTCTCACAAAATACTCTAGAAATTATAAAAAAAAAGATTCATGGACTTTGGCAGGACATCATTTTTATCGCACCTGCTTATAGCAGGGTGCGATATAGGAGTCCAAATTTCTGTCCGTATGTTCGTCCGTTCGTTCGTCCGTCAACATCTACGTCGAAGTTTGGTTTTCTTGACATCAATGATAGCTGTGAGTCTCAAACCTTGCATAGTAATTGTCCTTGACATACCCTTCAAGCAGGCACCTTGACCCGCTGACCTTGACCCATATTTCATGGTCCACTGACTTTGACAAATTTTACGTTTCTCGACATCAGTGATTGCTGCAAGTCTCAAACCCTGCATAGTAATTGTCCTTGACATACCCTTCAAGCACGCACCTTGATCCGCTGACCTTGACCCATATTTCAGGGTCCACTGACTTTGACAAATTTTATGTTGAAGTTCGGTTTTCTCGACACCAGTGATAGCTGCGAGTCTCAAACCTTGCATAGTGATTGTCCTTGACATACCCTTCAAGCACGCACCTTGACCTGCTGACCTTGACCTATATTTTACGGTCCACTGACTCTGGCAAATTTTACGTCGAACTTTAGTTTTCTCGACATCAGTGATAGCTGCGAGTCTCAAACCTTGCGTATTAATTATCCTTGACATACCCTTCAAGCACACACCTTGTCAAAGTTTGGTTTTCTCTGCCCCTGTGATAGCTGCAAGTGTGAAACCTAGTATAGTAATTGTCCTTGACCCTTTCAGAGCACACCTTGAAGTGGTGCCCTTGACCTATATTTCACGTTTTTAGCTATTTTGCCCAATGCAGGTGCGATATCGACCTCTGCGGCGTTCTTGTCTATATAAAATATCTTGTAATCAATGGCTTAGGGGCACTTTTAAAAAATGTGAATGAAATAAAGGTTTTAGATCTAATAGTTTCTATTAAATGTGGGCTAAACTTATTTTACACAACAATATATTGAAATCAACTTTTAAAATACAAATGTATATTTTATTATGACCATACCCTTAAATAACCATGCAAAATCATTTTAGTGGAAATTGTCTTTAAATTGAGTCGCCGCACCAGAAAACCAAAAAATCTGCACAGCTGATCAGCATCTTTGTTTTCGCTGCACAGAAGTATAGTCCCTCTTCTTGAATCTTAAATTAGCCTGCTTCTGTGACTGTGCAGGCTGTTTTGTTTGTTTGTTTGTATTGAGGCTTAACGTCCCAGATAACAATTTTTCAGTCATGTCGGGACGGATCCAACTCTTCCTGGGTTTAACCAGTATTATAGGGAGTTAATGTGTCTTGCTCAAGGACACAACATGGAGATGCTTGAGGCTGTTTTGTGTTGAACCTGGTTGGAAACCCAAATTGTTGGTTTTCTCATACAAAGGCTCAATTGTTAAACTTCTGGTACAATAGCTGCAATTCCTCCCCATTGCCGTGTTTGAAAAAAAAAAAAAATGAAAAAAAAAAAAAAATGAAAATAAAGAAAATTAAAAATAAACAAATAAACAAAACTCACACATAAATACAGCAAATTGATGTGATTTTTACAGATTTTCCTCAACTTTGCAAGAGATCAGCACGACAGTGAATCCGAGGGCACTGGCAGCTCGGATCGTAGTAGCGACCTCACGATGCCCGTCGACGAAGAATCCAAGTTAGCCAGTAAACCACTGCCACATACGAGGTACGGCTACATGAACAAAGCCTACGAAGGTTTTGGTGAATACCAGGTGCCGCCATCTCAGAAAATGGCGGACCCGAGAATGGTAACGTTAGAGACGGATAGTTTCTATGATACGAAAATGTGAAAGACGTTGTATGGAATGATGAATGCCATATAGACAGTGCAAATATCACCATAGAAAATGATGACTCTTCATCACGAAAACATGTCCATGTAATGTATACCCCCTTGAACCCCACTTTTATATAGCAAAACTGGGATATGCAGGGGTATACCTATTTTTCTTATCTTTGCTCCAAAACATAGATTGTGGGTACTCATTAGAACCACCTCGGCGAGGCAGTTCTAACGTGTACCCACAATCTATGTTTTGAGCAAAAATAAGAAAAATATAAAAAAATTTCAGCTGAAAATTTCCAATTTTTAAAGCACAAAGAATCTCTGTATATTGCATTGGTATGTTTTCGTAATGTAGTGATGCTTTAGAAGCTATAAACTGTATGTTTATTTTTGATAATACTCTTTTGATAGATATTATAATTGTTAGAGACATTATTTTTTTAACAAAAGAAATGTTGGTAAAATATCTTCAAATGTTCTAATTGACATATATTTCATGTTAATTTTTGCATACAGACAAGCTAAGGTGTGTATTTCATGATGTTTGAAAAATAATTGTCAGTTCTTCATAAGATTTGTTTCTGATTGGAAGATTGTTTTGAGTACCCACAATAAAGATAAAATAATACGATTTGATAAAGAAGCAGTTACATGTGTCTCTAAAATTTTATATTCAAAAACATGTCTATTTCTGTTATGCATTTTTTAAAAAAAATATACATAACTGTTCAATTCAATAAAGTTCTTTTAAAAATAGACACAGAAAAATAAACACTATTTATTTGATGAATTTATGATAGATTTTGCTTTCATTCTAGATTTATATATGCAAATTTAATGCAGATAGTGTTGTTGGCACTTTTATGTTATGCATTCATTTAGACAAAATTTACACATGGAACTTTGTAGCAAAGTTCAAGTTTAATTTCCATATAGTGCACTGTTAAAGCAATAGATTGCAATATCAATGCAAACAAATGAGCCACCTCATGGGAAAACCAACAACCTGCATAGGCGAAAACAAAGATGCAGATCAGCTTCGCGGTAACCGCGAAGCTGATCAGCGTCTTTGTTTTCGCTACACGGATAGTACAATTCCTCTTCTTCTCAAATCCGAAATTTCAAGCTTCTAGCCTGCTTTTGTGACTGTACAGCCTGATTTGTGTCGGACCTGTTCGGAAACCACATTGTTGGTTTTCCCACCAGGCGGCTCAAATTATATTTACAAAGTAAATAAATAAGAAATATTTTGCATATCCTGAAGACAGCGATTCTGCAAAAATATGGATTCAGCGGGCTGATCCAGTTTTTCTTTTCGTTTTTCAGCTTTTTTTTGTGAAAGCAATTTCAATGCAATTTTTACGTAGATCTGTATACATGTAGTCACTCTTTTTTATTGCATGCTTTACAAGAACATGTACAGTAATATGTCATATTTGAATGCAAGTTGGAAACTTAAAGAAATATTGAGGGTAAGCAATGTGAAATCTTAATACATGTAGTATTTTAGGTTTACTTTTTGATGGAATGTAATTTTGCAAATGTTAGAGAACAACTTACGGTTGTGCAGATCTATGCAGCAGAAAATGTCTCAAAGAATACTCAGTTTGCAAAGTGATGCAGTACTGCAAATCTTAGAGAATATTCAGTTTGCAAAGTAATGCAGTGCTGCAAATCTTAAAGAATACTCTGACAGTTTGCAAAGTAATGCAGTACTGCAAATCTTAAAGGAAACTGTTTGCAAAGAAATACAGTACAGTAAATCTTGAAGAATACTCAGTTTGCAAAGTGATGCAGTGCTGCAAATTTTAGAGAATACTCAGTTTGCAAAGTTATGCAATGCTGCAAATCTTATAGAATACTCAGTTTGCAAGATTATGCAGGACTGCAAATCATAAAGAAAACTCAGTGTGCAAAGTAATGCAGTAATGCAAATCTTAAAGAATGCTCAGTTTGCAAAGTGATGCAGTGATGCAAATTTTAAAGAATACTCAGTTTGCAAAGTAATGCAGTAATGCAAATCGTAAAGAATGCTCAGTTTGCAGTGATACAGTACTGCAAATCGTAAAGAATGCTCAGTTTGCAAAGTGATGCAGTACTGCAAATCGTAAATAATGCTCAGTTTGCAAAGTGATGCAGTACTGCAAATCTTAAAGAATATTCAGTGTGCAAAGTGATGCAGTGCTGCAAATCTTAAAGAATACTCAGTGTGCAAAGTGATGCAGTACTGCAAATCTTAAAGAATATTGATTGCAAAGAATATTGATTGCAAAGAAAAACAGTACAGAAAATCTTAATAATACACAGTTTGCAAAGAGATGCAGTGCTGCAAATCTTAGAGAATACTCAGTTTGCAAGGTGATGCTGTACTGCAAATCTTAAAGAATGCTCAGTATGCAAAGTGATGCAGTACTGCAAATCTTAAAGAATATTGTTTGCAAAGAAATACAGTACAGTAAATCTTTATAATACTCAGTTTGCAAAGTGATGCACTACTGTAAATCTTAGAGAATATTCAGTTTGCAAGGTGATGCAGTACTGCAAATCTTAGAGAATACTCAGTTTGCAAAGTGATGCAGTGCTGCAAATCTTTAAGAATACTCATTGAGCAAAGTAATGCAGTGCTGCAAATCTTTAAGAATACTCATTGAGCAAAGTAATGCAGTGCTGCAAATCTTAAAGAATACTGTTTGCTAAGTGATGCAGTGCTGCAAATCTTAGAGAATACACAAGTTTGTCATGTGATGCAGTAATGGAAATTTTGAATAATACTCAATATTTGATATAATTAAAGAGTGTGACAAATATTATAGGAGAATAACGGTACTTGTGTTATATTATGACTAAGAAAGGTAAGAGAATAAACAGTTTGTTAAATAAAGGAGTTTGGGAATGACAAAATGTAAAGAATACTTATCTTGTAAAGTAATGAAGTTTGGGGGGAAAAAAATGTATAGAATACCTGTCGTGTTAAATAATGAAGTTTGGGGAAATTTTTTTAGAATACCTGTCTTGTAAAGTAATGCAAAACCTCCAGAATACTCATTGTGCCTTTATCATTTTTGTTTAGCTGTGTACGGTTATCTAAGGCCATACACTACATGTATATCTAGTACATAAGAAGGGTAAATAAGAATGGTATTTGAGTCTGTGCATGAGAAAGCCAACAATTTGGATTTCCGACCAGGTCTGACACAAACCGGCCTGTACAATCAAAGAAGCAGGCTAGAAGCTTGAAATTTTGGGTTAACGTAGAATAGATATTGTACTATCTGTGTAGCGAAAAGCAGTTACTGCGAAGCTGATCTGCGCGTTAGTTTTCGCCTATGCATATTCTTGGTTTTCCCATGTGGCGGCTCATTTAAGTTTTGTCATAGAATATTCTGTCTTAGACAATATATGAGCCATGTGCGTCTTCAGGATGCAGCTCATTTAATACTGTTTCAAGACAGTTTTTGTGACATAGCTCATTTATTATCGTTGTACATACACATGTAAATATGCTGAAACATGGGATCAGATAAGGAGAGATAATTATTGAAGTTCATAGACTTTGAGAGCAAAACATTACTGTAAAACTGTTCATTATGAAAACAAATTCAGAAGAATTTAAAAAAAAATAATTTTTTACCTTTGCTAAATTGTGGGCACCCACAACCTATGTTTTGGAACAAAAATATGGAAAATCATAATAATCACAAACCTTATTTGATCTCATGTTAAAATTAAAGGGTCAGCCTGATAAAAATGCTGGTCCCTTTTATTATGATACTCAGAAATCCACTAATCAATGCAATTTTCATTTTCAATCTTACCATTTATTGCTTTGTTATATTTTGTAAGTTAAGTGCTACATGAGTGACACCATGAGAAGAGCAGCTGTTTGCATATGTGAAAACATAGATGCAGATCAGCTGTGCTGTTCCTGCACAGCTGAGCAGCACCTTTGTTTTCACTACATAGATAGTTCAATCCCTCTTCCCCCTTCTTCTTATATATGAAATTTCAAGGTTCTAACATTTTTCTGCGACTGAACATGCTCGTTTATGTTAAACCTGGTCAAGAACCCCGAAGACCGATTTTGTTATGATGTGTAAGAAATATGGCTGATGCACATTCTTCATCTGTAGATTGTATGGCGAGATTCTCCTTAAAGGCTATAGAGAGATGTGTGGTTGTCTGATGGCACACCTCCTCTCCCCCTACACCTTGATATTTGAGCCGTGACGTGAGGTTTCCAACCTGGTCTGACACAAACCGGTCTGTGCAGCTACAGAAGAGGGCTAGGTGCTTGAAATTTCGGATTTAGGAAGAAGAGGAACTGTACTATCTGTGTAGCGAAAACAAAGGCGCTGATCAGCTTTGCAGTTACTGCGAAACTGATCTGCATCTTTGTATTTGCATAGGCCAAAATCCAGTTTTCTCATGACGCGGCTTATTGAAACCAACTAAACTCTTTCTGTTTTCTAGAATTTTGCTTATTAGAATATTTTTATTTTTTCATTATCAATGCAAATCTTTCAAGTATTCTTTTCATAGTTTTACATATCTTCTTTTCTATGTTTTTGTATGTATTCAATGCTTTTTATGTGTTCATGCATGTATACTTATAACACTTCATATGTAGGCCTAAACTCTACAAAATGTGACATAAGGTCTCAAGGTCATAAAACTTTTTTCATGCTCAGCTCAGCTGAGACTAAAATTTATCCTGCTCATAAATGTTAGAATGACAAAAATTGTTGGCATTTTAACATTTATGGGCAGGATGAATTACAGATTTTTGTGATCTAAAATTTCAATTTATTTAGGCTCTTTTGTCATATATGAGCAGTTTAAATTTTATGCTCAGCTGAGTTGAGCATGAAAAAGGTTTTATAACCTTGTGATCAGAATTGAAGAATTACATTGAAATTTTAGTTTAAATGGTAGGTTTCAAAAATATAATTCTCTCGTTAGGACATTTACACTGAGAAATATTAAAACATTCTTAAAAAGTAGCGCTAAAAATAATATTTATCTTTCACATTGAAATACATGTAATATTCAATACCCAATTTTCATGTATTTTCTTTCATTTTCATGTCTTTTGCAAACAAAATTCAAAAAAAGGAAAAAACAGTAGAAAAATAATGTTTAGCACGAAATCCCAGGAATAAGATATGCAAATGCAAGTGTATTAGTCAAAGTTCTATTTTAACATTGAAGTTTTGAAGTTCTATTTTGATATGTGTGATATTCAATGCCACTCGAATTTTTTTTTTTTTTTTAAATTTGAGTCACATCATGAGAAAACCTGCACATTTACTAGGTCTGGTCTTGAGGTTATAAAATTCTTGTCATGCTCAACTCAGCTTAGACTAAAATTTATCCTGCTCATAAATGTTTAAATGCCAATGTTGGCATTTTTAGCTCACCTGAGCCGTTAGGCTCACAAGGTGAGCTTATAGGATGGCCATGATCCGGCGTCCGTCCGTCGTCCGTCCGTCCGTCCGTCCGTCCACAATTTCAAAGATCTTCTCCTCTGAAACCGCTTGGCCAATCAAAGCCAAATTTTATATGAAGCATCTATAGGAAGGGGGAACCAATGTGTATATAAGAAATCCAGGTCACATGACCAAGATGGCCGCCATGCCCATATATGGTAAAAACCCTTCAAAAATCTTCTTCTCCTGAACCGGTGGACCGATTTCAACAAAACTTGGCATGAAGCATCAATGGCTCAAGCACTACAATGTGTATATAAATTATGACCGTGTGATGACCTTGACCTATTTTACAGCAAGGTCAGCATAGGTCGCCAATTCATTTGAATGGGGAAAACTTTTAAAATGTCATTTAAAGTGAAAGTCTTGCAGGAAATGGGCAGTAGGACTGAATATTAATGATTCTGAAAAAAATTGGACCCCAGGGGCTCATGTGCCCCCACCCCGGGGCAATATACATGTATATCTTCATAATATTCAAACATCTTCTCCTCTGAAACCACTTGGCCAATCAAAGCCAAATTTTATGTGAAGCGTCTATAGGATGGGATAACCAATGTGTGTATAAATAATTCAGGTCACATGACCAAGATGGCCGCCATGCCCATATATGGTAAAAACCTTCAAAAATCTTCTTCTCCAGAAACGGTGGACCAATTTCAATGAAACTTGGCATGAAGCATCAATGGCTAAAGCACTACAATGTATATATAAATCATGACCCTGTGGTGACCTTGACCTATTTTACGGCAAGGTCAACATAGGTTGCCAATGCATTTGAATGGGGAAAACTTTTAAAATGTCATTTAAAGTGAAAGTCTTGCAGGAAATGGGCTGTAGGACTGAATATTAATGATTCTGCAAATATTTGGACCCCATGGGCTCATATGCCCCCAACACGGGGCAATATACATATATATCTCCATCACATACAAACATCTTCTCTGAAACCACTTGGCCAATCAAAGCCAAATTTTATGTGAAGCATCTATTGGATGGGACAACCAATGTACAATGTATATATAAATAATCCAGGTCACATGACCAAGATGGCCATCTCATCCATATACGGTAAAAACTCTTCAAAAATCTTCTTCTCCAGAACCAGTGAACTGATTTCAAGGAAACTTGGCATGAATCATCGATGGCTGAAGTACTACAATGTATATATAAATCATGACCCTGTGATGACCTTGACCCAGTTTATGGCAAGGTCAACATGGGTTGCCAATGCATTTGAAT
Organism: Rugalucina vietnamica; assembly: GCA_964017185.1. Lineage (NCBI taxonomy): Eukaryota > Metazoa > Mollusca > Bivalvia > Lucinida > Lucinidae > Rugalucina > Rugalucina vietnamica. The sequence continues at coordinate 82,696,775 of OZ024871.1, read as the reverse complement.
GGGAATAACTGTTAAAATGTCATTTGAAGGGGAAAACCAGCAAGAAATGGCGATTATTCTGAAAAATGAAAATGGGCCAAGGGCTACATCTGTCCCTGCACTGGGGTTAAAATACCATAATATTCAAACATGTTTATTGGTATATGCAGCAGATCTCAGGTGAGCGTTTACAGGACCATTGGTCCTCTGGTAACATTTGAGCCTGTGCATGAGATAACCAACAATTTGGGGTTCCGACTAGGTCTGACATGCTAGGAGCTTGAAATTTCAGATTTGAAAAGGATAGGAATTGTACTATCTGTATAGCGAAAACAAAGGCACTGATCATTGTTTTCCCATGTGCAAAATGTATGATTTCCCATGCAGTGGCTCATTTATAAGCAAGATAACTTGTAGATTTTTTGTTTTGTCATCATAAAAAATTTCACCAATTTTGGCTATTTTAGTATTTATGATCTGTTCAAATTTCAAGCTCAGCTGCATTGAGCAGAGCATGTAAAAAGTTTTATAACCTCGGAACCAGATGAAATCCATTGTTGTTACTATGGACTTTCTCATAAAGTGGCTATGACTGTTTATTCTATTCTACCTGATTTTTGACATTTACGAAAACATGCCCATGTATTACAGATTTTTACAACTGTATAAGTTAATAAACATTATCAAGACTTTTGCTCAAAACATAGATTGTGGATACACATTAAAACCGCCTGACAGCAGTGGTTCTAACGTATACCCATCTATGCTTTGCGCATAAATTTTTAACTATTACAGCTTAGGAAAAATCTATATTGGCATGTTTTAGTTATGGACTGTACTTACCGTATTCGCTCTAATTAACGCACATGCCCCAATAAGTGCACACCCTGGTCGTCTATAAACAAAACGTGTGCATAAGCGCATACTGATGGACTGGCATATTGGTATTTTATACGCATTTTACACTTAAATACCGTATTAAACGCATTAAAACTTCAACTTAAATGGTCAAAAACTATAATTTTGCAACGATTGCAACACTTAAATGACATAATTGATATTTTTACATGTTTCATTTGTGCAGTTTACGTGTTGAATTTGATTAGTAGTGTGCACTTATTAGAACAAAATTTTGTTACCTTAGTTTTCCATTATTTTGAAAAGTTAAGCGCACTGTGCGCTAATTAGAACGAATACAGTATTACTCATGTACATTTGTTTGAATCTCTTTTTATGTCTTTTTCATGCTATTGGGAGCTATAAATTATTAAACTGCAGTAGTTACTTTGTCTCATTGTGCTTTAGGGTCCCTAACATTTGGGTTGTTGCTTTATGCTCTTGTCAATTGAACCCATGCCCCCACCTATGGGGAAGGGTCGGGCAATCACTTTTTGATTGTCCCCACAGTGCAGGGAAAATAACTGGGTTTTTAGCTCACCTGAGCCGAAGGCTCATAGGTGAGCTTATAGTATACCCATGCTCCGTCGTCCACAATTTCAAAGATCTTCTTCTCTGAAACCGCTGGGCCGATTGTTCTCATATTATACATACACCATCTACAGGTAGGGGGAAAGAATAATTGTGTTTTTTGTTTTGATCGGATAAGGACTCTGGTTACTATGGCAACTTATGCTTCCCATAGACTTATAATGGAAAAAAGTGAAAATTGCCAAATTTTGCTGTCTTGTTGGAGATATTTATGTCCCCCCAACCGAAGGTGGGGGACATATTGTTTTTGGTGCGGTTCCCGTCGGCGTCGGCGTCGGCGTCCGCGTCGGCGTCCGCCTAGCTTCTTTCTTACGCGATATCTTTTGAACCAGTGGATGGATTTTGACCAAACTTGCATAGATACATGGTTGGGAGGGGGGAAAGAGTTGATTAGATTTTGGTGACCTTGACCTCATTTTCAAGGTCACCAGCCCATGAAAACTGATCAAATTAGGTTTTCTGACGCGATATCTTCTGAACAAATGAATGGATTTTGAGCAAACTTGCACAAGAGCATTGTTGGGAGGAGGCTCAGAGTTGATTAGATTTTGGTGACCTTGACCTAATTTTCAAGGTCACCAGCCTATGAAAACTGATCAAATTAGGTTTTCCGACGCGATATCTTCTGAACAAATGAATGGATTTTGACTAAACTTGCACAAGGGCATTGTTGGGAGGATGCTCAGAGTTGATTAGATTTCGGTGACCTTGACCTAATTTTCAACGTCACGAGTCCATAAAAACTGTTGAAATTAGTCTTTCCAATGCAATATCTTGTAAACCTATTGATGGATTTTGACCAAACTTGCACAGAAGCATTGTTGGGAGGAGGCTCAGAGTTGATTAGATTTTGGTGACCTTGACCGAATTTTCAAGGTCACGAGTCCATAAAAAATGTTGAAATTAGTCTTTCCAACGCGATAACTTGTAAACCAATAGATGGATTTTGACCAAACTTGCACAGAAGCATTGTTGCAAGAAGGCTCAGAGTTGATTAGATTTTGGTGACCTTGATCTAATTTTCAAGGTCACGAGTCCATAAAAAATGTTGAAATTAGTCTTTCCAATGCAGTATCTTGTAAACCAATCAATGGATTTTGACCAAACTTGCACAGAAGCATTGTTGGGAGGAGGCTCAGAGTTGATTATATTTTGGTGACCTTGACCTAATAATCAAGGTCACAAGTCCATAAAAAATGTTAAAATTAGTCTTTCCAACGCGATAACTTGTAAACGAATGGATGGATTTTGACCAAACTTGTACAGAAGCATTGTTGCGAGAAGGCGCAGAGTCGGCTAGATTTTGGTGACCTTGACCTAATTTTCAAGGTCACAAGTCCATAAAAAATGTTGAAATTAGTCTTTCCAACGCAGTATCTTGTAAATCAATTGACGGATTTTGACCAAACTTGCACAGAAGCATTGTTGGGAGGAGGCTCAGAGTTGATTAGATTTTGGTGATCTTGACCTAATTTTCAAGGTCACGAGTCCATAAAAAATGTTGAAATTAATCTTTCCAACTCGATAACTTGTAAACCAATTGATGGATTTTGACCAAACTTGCACAGAAGCATTGTTGCGAGAAGGCTCAGAGTTGATTAGATTTCGGTGACCTTGACCTAATTTTCAAGGTCACGAGTCCATAAAAAAATGTTGAAATTAGTCTTTTCACTGCAATATCTTGTAAACCAGTTGATGGATTTTGACCAAACTTGCACAGAAGCATTGTTTGGAGGAGGCTCAAAGTTGATTAGATTTTGATGACCTTGACCTAATTTCCAAGGTCACGGGTCCATAAAAACTGTTGAAATTAGTTTTTCCGATACGATATCTTGTAAACTAATTGATGGATTTTGACCAAACTTGCTCAGAAGCATTGTTGTGAGGAGGTTCAGAGTTTATAAGAATTTGGTGATTGTGACCCAATTTTAGACAGGGTCCAAAACAAGTTTAAACTATCACACCTTACATGGTGTCTTCCCTAGAAAAACTTCATATCACAAGGTAACTGCACTTCAATTACTAAACGGTTGGGGGGACATAGTTTTCCTCAGAAAACATTGTTTTAATTGAATTTTGTTTTTGCAGAAATGTTTATTGAGTAGTCCTCTACGTTTCCTGTGACTTTTGTCCTAATCCTTCATTTTGATTGGTTGCAGGGGCCCCATATAGGGCAAAATTTCGAAAAACATTCAAAAATCTTCTTCTCAGAAACTGTCAAGGGGATGAAGCCTGTACTTTGTATACATGTTCCTCTACAGTGGCCTCTACATAATTTGTGTTTTTTATTCCAGGTGGAAAAGAACTCTGGTTTCTATGGCAACTTAAAGTTTCCATAGACTTATAATGGGAAAAGTGGAAATCGGCTATTTTTCATCTAAAATTGCAGACATTTGAATTTTGTTGATGCAGAAATGTTTATTGAGTAGTCTTTGACGTTTCTTGCGAGTTTTGTCCTAATCCTTTATTTTGAATGGTTGCTGGGGCCCCATAAAGGGCAAAATTTTGAAAAAAAAAAAAAAAAAAAAAAATTAAAAATCTTCTCCTCAGAAACTGTCAAGTGGATGAATCCTGTACTTTGTATACATGTTCCTGACAGTAGCTTCTACGTAATTTGTGATTTTTATTCCAGTCGGATAAGAACTGTGGTTGCTATGGTAACTTTAAGTTTCCATCGACTTATAATGGGAAAAGTGGAAATTAGCTATTTTTTGAAAACTATTGCAGCATGGGATCTGAAAAGTGGTAGATGCAAACAACTAATGAATTAGATGAAGGTATATGATTAATTTAGGTCAAGGTCATCTCTTGACCTTGGCCGGTCTGTTGTCCATACACACTTTTCGAAGATTTTTTTCTCTGAAACCACTTGGCCAATCAAAGCCAAATTTTATATGAAGCATCTGTAGGAAGTGGGAACCAATGTATATATAAGTAATCCAGGTCACATGACCAAGATGGCCGCCATGCCCATATATGGTAAAAACTTTAAAATATCTTCTTCTCCAGAACCGGTGAACCGATTTCAACGAAACTTTGCATGAATTATGGATGACTCAAGTACTTCAATGTATATATAAATCATGACCCTGTGGTGACCTTGACCTATTTTATGGCAAGATCAACATAGGTCGTCAATGCATTTGAATGGGGAAAACTTTTAAAATGTCATTTTAAGTGAAAGTCTTGCAGGAAATGGGCAGTAGGACTGAATTTTAATGATTCTGAAAAAAAAAATGGACCCCAGGGGCTTATCTGCTTTTAAAATGTTATTTGAAGGGGAAAATCAGCAGGAAATTGGCAAATGGACAGAATATTGATTATTCTGAAAAAAGAAAATGGCCCAACTGAGGTTAAATACCATAATATTCAAATGGGACATGATCACAAAGGCCATCAACAAGATGGCCTCTGGCAAAGCAGCTGGACCATCAGGTATCGTTGCCGAGATGCTGAAGCCCCTTGGTGAAGCTGGCGTAGCTGAGGTGCGAGATCTTATCGAGGACATAATTTCAGAAGGTTGCATTCCAATTGACTGGCAGGAGAGTTACATCGTCAATTTGTACAAGGGCAAAGGAGATGCTCTGAACAGGGGTAACTACAGGGGCTTGAAGCTGATTGAACAGACAATGAAAGTACTGGAGCGTGTAGTAGAAGGACTCATCCGGCAAAGAGTTGAGATTGATGAGATGCAGTGTGGCTTTATGTCAGGTCGTGGCACTACAGATGCGATTTTCATTGTCCGTCAACTACAAGAGAAGCACTTAGCTGCTAACAAGCTGCTGTACATGGCCTTCGTTGATCTGGAGAAAGCATTCGATCGGGTCCCACGGGATGTCATTTGGTGGGCAATGCGAAAACTAGGAATCGACGAGTGGCTAGTGCGCCTTGTCCAGTCCATGTATACAGACGTGAGGAGTAGGGTAAGAGTTGGCAGTGGATACAGTGAGGATTTTGGTGTCAAAGTAGGTGTTCATCAAGGATCTGTCCTAAGTCCACTACTCTTCATCATTGTGCTAGAGGCTTTATCCAGGGAGTTCCGAACAGGCTGCCCTTGGGAGCTGTTGTATGCAGATGACTTGATGATTAGTGCTGAGTCCATGGAGGAACTACTGGTTAAGCTGAAGACATGGAAAGCAGAGATGGAGAGGAAAGGCCTTCGAGTGAACATGGGGAAGACAAAGATCATGGTCTCTGGCCCCAATCTGGACCTTCTGAAAAAATCTGGAAAGGATCCCTGTGGCGTCTGTCAGACAGGTGTAGGAAGAAATGCTATCTTCTGTGGTGGCTGCTTGTCCTGGATCCACAAGAAATGCAGTGGAATCAAAGGCCCCTTACGCCCTGATCCTGATTTCAGATGTGCTCGATGTCTGGGAAAGGCACGTCCAATAGATGGAAGACTAGTGAAGGAGGTTCAGGTTGATGACGAAACAGTTGAGGCTGTTCCAGAGTTCTGTTATCTAGGAGACATGCTTTCTGCTGGTGGTGGTTGTGAACTGGCTGCAGTTACGCGTTGCAAATCCGCTTGGGGCAAGTTCCGACAGCTACTCCCCCTCCTCACCAACCGCAATCTGCCACTTTTGACCAGAGGTCGAGTGTATTCAACTTGTGTGAGAAGTGTAATGCTGCATGCACTTAACCGCCTACGGCGAAATGACCGTGCGATGATCCGCTGGATCTGTAATGTCAAGGCGAATGATGAAGTAAGCTCAGACTCCCTTCTCTCAAAGCTTGGACTCCAGGATATAGATGTGGTGCTTCGCTCCAGCAGAATGAGATGGTATGGACACATAGAGCGCAGCAAAGGCTGGATTGCTCAAGTACGCAAGCTAAACATAGTTGCACAGAAAAGATCTGGCAAGTCAAGGAAATCATGGGATGAAGTGTTGTTAGACGACAGAAAAAAAGCTAGGAATGGATATTGCTGATCCTCAGAATCGCTCAGAGTGGAGAGGTCGTCTAAGAAGGAGACTTGTCAAACAAGTCCAACCCTCAGTAGAGGACAACGGACTATAAAACGGATATGATGATGATGATGATGATCAAATATGTTTATTGGTATATGAAGCAGATCTCAGGTGAGCGTTTACAGGACCATTGGTCCTCTGGTTTTACTTTAGGATCTTGGAAAAACAAAGACAGTGTTTTGACCTCCTGGAGTGGGGCTTATTGCAGGGCACTGTAAACTGAAAAGTCATTATTCTTGCCCTTCCCCGTGATTACAAATGACAGGTTACCACTAAGAATGACAGGTTACCACTAAAAATTTTGATATTTTTGTTCAAAACATAGATTGTGGGTACACGTTAGAACCGCCTCACCGAGGCGGTTCTAACCAGTACCCAAAATTTATGTTTTACAGCAAAAATAAGAAAAATAGGTATACCCCTGCACACCACATTTTGCTATATAAAAGTGGGGTTCGGGTTCAAGGTGGTATAAAGCATGCTCCGCTGCATCTGACTTTTTAACTGGACTTGTGAGCCAAAGCCTCATACTCTTACATCTCTTTGCCTTGATGCTATAAAGGCAGAATCACTGGACCATATAGTTAGGATCACAGTGACCTATAATTACATTGGGTTTGGGCATATTTCAAAAGCGTGGAAATCTTGCTGTGACAGTTTTATTTGCGGGGAGGCTGTGTAGTGAAAAGAGCGGATTGCTTAATCCATGGAAAAGTGATTATTGACTTGGTGTTACAGATAAACAAATGTGTTGGCTTAGTTTTGAGAGAGTTTTTAAGTGTTGTAGACCTTTGGAAATATATGGCATACTGCTACAAACAAAGTATAAACTTTTGAGTAAACTAATTCGGATAACAGACTTTATTCAAAAATATTTCCACATAGTCATTTTGTTTATTTAGAAATTTGATGTACTGTTTGTTCCTATGGAAGGTCTACTGCATATTTTGTTACATACGTTACCACACGTGAAACAATGCATTATGTTCATAGAAAAGCATCTGTTTTAGCATATTTTTACTATTTGCTAATTTGTGTTTGTTTTTACACCAAACTAAATTGCGCAATCTGGCCCAATTACCTCCCTTTGAACGTTTTACTGCTTCCAAAGGATCAAACTTTTATATTTTATTTACGATTACTGCAGCTGGCGTTGTGCCGTGTGGCGGCCCTAAAAAGTCTCCCCGTACATCATCCATAGTGCAGATTATATTATTTCTTTCGGTCCTTTGAGATCAGTAAGAATGTTCAGAGTAGCAAACTATTTTACGTTTAGAGCCATCTTCTAAACATTTTTTTTTTCAATTTTAGACCCCGTTTAGGCATGTGTCTTTGATTTAGACAACACTTGTTTAAAATTTTTGAAATCGCAGTATATTTGTCTGGCTATCGTCGCTAGTTTATAAAGGGTCACTGACGAGGGTTCAGTACCCGAAATTGCGCAATCTGGCCCAATTACCTCCCTTTGAACGTTTTACTGCTTCCAAAGGATCAAACTTTTATATTTTATTCATAAAAATATACCAAATGTTGATTTAATGGCGACATGTCACGTACGTAACGAATTCAAAAGACCGCTATGTCCAAACGTCACAACAGTCAGAGTGCTAACAAGTGTCATTTTGAAGGGAATTGGATGGGCTTTCAGAAAATCATACCCTACAAAAATCCTCGGCATGGTGCACCAGGGTCTGTTGGCTCCTCAACGTCTATACTTACAAAACTACATTGTGCTATGTTTTAAAACCATTGGCTGTTTTAGGTGAGGTGTATTTTGAGTGCCAACATTGTTTTGTTTAATCTGGTCGTATACCACTGACCACGAAGAGTGGTCCAAAATTGGAAAATAAATATCTTTTCTAGAGAGTACCAAGCATATACCATTATATAAATACGCATTGCTGAGAGGGTGATAGTAAGATTTTCACCCTGAGGAAATGATTATCGACCGAGGCGAAGCACTCGGTTTTCCCGAGGCGAAGCACTCGGTTTTCAACACTCCCCTCGGGAACTAGCGAATGTTAATGAATGGAACATCATGTTTGATCCCTATATTGTAAGTTCAATGGCGAAGAATGGACTCAGTTGTTAGTTGTCTTGGTTATCACTTTTCATATCTGAAAATTTCATTCTGACTAGGAATTACGAGAAGCTATTTTGAGGATTGATTTACTCATCATACTCCGACTGACATACAGTTATTACTCTTTTGTTATGACTTGACATTATAACTAAATGTTTGTTCTTTGGGGCCTTTCAGATTTCTGTCGATAGGAGGCAGACATAATATTTACTTGAGCACAAATAATATTTAAGAAAATTGAAACGGCATGAAATCGCGTCTACAATTTGCGGATAAGACATTTAAAACTGACTCAAAGCCTAAGCAGACTCATTAGTAAAGCGCATGACCCGCCTAACTTACCATAAAGAAAGATGTCCCATGAGTCTATCTATATGCATTGCCTGACAAACTGAATTGTTGACAATGGTTTATTTTAAACAATAGCAGACATTACATGACTTGCTTTTTCCAAAAGCGGTACTACGGTGATGCTGCCAGTACTAGCCAAAACAGCGGACAGACCGATGGAGTGAAAAAGTAATCATCATAGACAAATGGATGCAGAAATGCGATGCGGCTGTTAATTACGGCGATGCTGAATAATTAAAGGAATTATTCAATTCCAACATCTAAATTCATAACACGTTACAGACGTATAGGTTATAACTTCAATGTTATGCGACAGTCTGCATGCTTAGTTTTTAACCCAATCATGGTTGATAACTATGCTGCCTTCTTTAATTGCACGCCGGTGGGTCGGGCGTCAGACTTTATGATGGCCCCGACTTAAAGCTATTCATTTTAGTTGGTTGGGGCCGGAGCTTCTTGTCTGTTGCTTGGCCCACCGGGGTCCAACTGGTGTTTTTCTTTTGCTCCGGAGTTAGTAGGTTATTCGGCGCCCAGGGATCTCCATCGTCGGGCAGCTTACTCAATCTGTGAGTCCTTGTTTTGATTCATCAGGATGTTTATCATGATTTATTTGTTTGTTCTTGATGATTCATTGACTAGTTAGAGATTCACCACGAGGACCGAAGAACTTACTAAATGTTATGAACCACTGCAGAAGCTTAGGGTGAGGTTAGGAAAAGGTACAAGTAGGCAAAGATCAGGAAAAGGCGCAATCAGAAAAAGATTCCCACTCCAAAAACCGAGGTGGGAAAAAACCAAACTAACAATCAGGTACTTATACCATGAAACATATCGTAAGCCGAATGAGCAGCTATTTTCCCAATAGGTGGCCACTCAGTTACCTTAACTTAACTAAAAATATGAAAACATACATAAGGCGCCAACAGCACAAAAAATTTAAACACCAAGACATATAACAAAAAGAACCACTACAGAAGTATCGACTTGGAACGATCAGTAACACAAAGTTACTGGCGGGCTTAAAACGGTTTTACAGGTACCTAACCTCACCCTCAGCTTCTGCAGTGGTTCACAACATTTAGTTAGTTCTTCGGTCCTCGTGGTGAATCTCTAACTAGTCAATGAATCATCAAGAACAAACAAATAAATCATGATAAACATCCTGATGAATCAAAAACCAGGACTCACAGATTGAGTAAGCTGCCCGACGATGGAGATCCCTGGGCGCCGAATAACCTACTAACTCCGGAGCAAAAGAAAAACACCAGTTGGACCTCGGTGGGCCAAGCAACAGACAAGAAGCTCCGGCCCCAACCAACTAAAATGAATAGCTTTAAGTCGGGGCCATCATAGAGTCTGACGCCCGACCCACCGGCGTGCAATTAAAGAAGGCAGCATAGTTATCAACCATGATTGGGTAAAAAACTAAGCATGCAGACTGTCGCATAACATTCAAGTTATAACCAATACGTCTGTAACGTGTTATGATTTTTCCGAACTGAAAAGAAAAATCATTTATTCCTTTAAGTTTCTTTAATTTGTAAACCAAGTCACCATAAAATTCAGGTTCCGAAAGACCCTCACTTAAAAGTGACTTTAACCCAACATTATATTTGGAAATCAATTCATAGTGTCTACGATAAAATTTAGAAAAGGTTTTTCGAAGTTTATGATACCGATAGCCCTGTTGGAGAAGTTTTGCCGTTAAACATTTATTTCCTGTAAAACCGGTTTAAGCCCGCCAGTAACTTTGTGTTACTGATCGTTCCAAGGCGATACTTCTGTGGTGGTTCTTTTTGTTTTATGTTTTGATGTTTTAATTTTTTGTGCTATTGGCGCCTTATGTATGTTTTCATATTTTTAATTAAGTTAAGGTAACTGAGTGGCCACCTATTGGGAAAATAGCTGCTCATTCGGCTTACGATATGTTTCATGGTATAAGTGCGTGATTGTTACTTTGGTTTTTTCCCACCTCGGTTTTTGGAGTGGGAATCTCTTTCTGATTGCGCCTTTTTCTGATCTTTGCCTACTTGTACCTTCTAAGAACGCATAAATTTACGGTAACATTGTAGGCAAGCTCAAACACTACTTACAATTACTTTGGCATGTGAATTTCAGAAGCGTTTGATTTTGTTCTCGGTCAGCTGATGGACAGAGACCTGTAAATATCATTCCCATGGACTCCCATTTGTCCCAAAACAAGTCTCTTTCATATGCTTCACAACTCTTAGTGGACTCCAACTCATTCAGCATTTTTGAGTACCAGTAAGGTAATTTTACATCTTAAATTTACCGCGGTTGCTCTGTCCGCACTTTGGACCAATATAATTAGAGGTCTCTATCCTGATATTTTCGCTGAAGTGTCGAAGACATGATAGACTAAAACCTCCCCGTACATCATCCATAGTGCAGATTATATTTTTTCTTTTCATCCTTTGGGATCAGTGAATATTTTTGGAGTATTTCAAATATATTGTGCGTTAAGAATCATCTTCTTAACAGTACTTTGATTATTTGGCCCTTTGGGAATATGAGTCTTTGATTTAGACTACACAGATGTTAATTCTTGAAATTGCAGCAAAAATGTCTGGCTTTCACTGGCAGTTTTGTAAAGGGTCACTGGTGAAGGTTCAATACCCGAAATTGTACAATATGGCCCATCTTCTCGCTTTGAATATTTTACTGCTTCCAAGTGATCTAACAATTAGTTCTATTTATTATCATGTACAGAGGAGAAAACAAAGAGTGTTAACTTAAAATGGTCCTACCTAAAATGTTTATTCGCTAAAACATCATCTTCCATCTTAGCTTGGCCTACTTACTTATGGATTCTCTTAACCATGATAATCAAGCTGATGTTATCGAGGCTTTTAATTCCACTTCTAGGTACCTCGATGACCTTTTGAACATTGACAACCCTTATTTTGAAGGTATGGTCAATCAAATTTATCCATCTGAACTACAGTTGAACAAAGCCAATATCTCGGATACCGAAGCCCCCTTTTTAGATCTACATCTTTCTGTTGCAAATGGATTTGTTTCTTCTAAAATTTATGATAAGCGCGATGACTTTGATTTTGATATAGTAAATTTTCCGTTTTTGGATGGTGACGTTCCTCGTCGTGCTTCTTATGGTGTATACATTTCGCAACTTATTAGGTTTGCTAGAGTCTGCAATCATGTTACAGACTTCAACGCTCGAAATAAATCTTTAACGGCCAAACTTCTCCAACAGGGCTATCGGTATCATAAACTTCGAAAAACCTTTTCTAAATTTTATCGTAGACACTATGAATTGATTTCCAAATATCATGTTGGGTTAAAGACGCTTTTAAGTGAGGGTCTTTCGGAACCAGAATTTTATGGTGACTTGGTTTACAAATTTAAGAAACTTATAGGAAGTAATGATTTTTCTTTTCAGTTTAGAAAAATCATAACACGTTACAGACGTATAGGTTATAACTTGAATGTTATGCGACAGTCTGCATGCTTAGTTTTTAACCCAATCACGGTTGATAACTATGCTGCCTTCTTTAATTGCACGCCGGTGGGTCGGGCGTCAGACTCTATGATGGTCCCGACTTAAAGCTATTCATTTTAGTTGGTTGGGGCCGGAGCTTCTTGTCTGTTGCTTGGCTCACCGGGGTCCAACTGATGTTTTTCTTTAGCTCTGGAGTTAGTAAGTTATTTGGCGCCCAGGGATCTCCATCGTCGGGCAGCTTACTGAATCTGTGAGTCCTGGTTTTTGATTCATCAGGATGTTTATCATGATTTATTTGTTTGTTCTTGATGATTCATTTACTAGTTAGAGATTCACCACGAGGACCGAAGAACTAACTAAATGTTATGAACCACTGCGGAAGCTGAGGGTGAGGTTACGGCCGTGTAAAATCGATTTAAACCCGCCAGTAACTTTGTGTTACTGATCGTTCCAAGTCGATACTTCTGTGGTGGTTCTTTTTGTTTTATGTCTTGGTGTTTAAAATATTTTTGTGCTGTTGGCGCCTTATGTATGTTTGCATATTTTTAGTTAAGTTAAGGTAACTGAGTGGCCACCTATTGGGAAAATAGCTGCTCATTCGGCTTACGAGATGTTTTCATGGTAATGGTGCCTAATTGTTAGTTTGGTTTTTTCCCACCTTGGTTTTTGGAGTGGGATTCTTTTTCTGATTGCGCCTTTTCCTGATCTTTGCCTACTTGTACTTTTTTACGTCATATCAGGCTCCTTTACAGCCCTGTGTTATTTTCTCTGTCTCACTTAGCATCTGACATTGTCGAACAATAATGTATCACATCTATCTGACAATTTGCTCAGAGGTTATCGTGTTTCGACATTTATTATAAAATCAATTCGTGTGTCATTTTACTCCCAAAGCAAAACAGAGATATAATGACATGTTTATGTAAAAATATGATAGTTTCACGTGATACGGGATCTGTACATGATGTTTGCTACCAGCGTACTATTAAAAGAGGCTTGCAATTTAGTAATTTACCAATAATCAAAAGAGGATTTTTCCATAGTACAGGGCGTTGAAACTCGGAGACTCCTACTAGCATGTTGTGTTCTTTAACCCATATACGACGAATGGATTTGCCCGTCGTTATCATTTGGGCGAGTCTTTAATTTTTAGGGGCATCAGGAGTGTTTTTAAAATTTTATTCGTTCCTCTAAGAAAACATAATAGCCCCAGATGAGACGCAGTGTTTTGTGGCGTCACATCTGGGCCCGGGCTATTCTGTTTGCCTATGTCCCATAAAAAGGACGAGAGGCTTAAATGAGTTAACAAAACACTTTACTCTCTACACTGCTGGTTCATTTAGCTGTGTTCATGTTTTACGATCCACCTAACATCTATCGTCATATGGAGACACGACTTCGGTTTATAAGTTTTTATTTTAAAGACTAAGCCGGTGATCGAACACAAGGCCCCTAGTTTATAAGGCGAAAATTGCTCTACGTAATGGGAGCTTCTAATACAGGTTCATTTAGAAAAAAGTACAAGTAGGCAGAGATCAGGAAAAGGCGCAATCAGAAAAAGACTCCCACTCCAAAAACCAAGGTGGGAAAAAACCAAACTAACAATCAGGCACTTATACCATGAAAACACTTCGTAAGCCGAATGAGCAGCTATTTTCCCAATAGGTGGCCACTCAGTTACCCCAACTTAACCAAAAATATGCAAACATACATAAGGCGCCAACAGCACAAAATATTTTAAACACCAAGACATAAAACAAAAAGAACCACCACAGAAGTATCGACTTGGAACGATCAGTAACACAAAGCTGAACATGGTTGAAAACATATTTTGTGAGCATAAGTGAAAGAAACTAACATAACTTCCATTGTATCCATTTAATAAATGATATTTTTTATATTTTTTGTTGCTAGGAGTTGAAAACATTTTTTCAACAGGCTTCCCAATAAATTAAATATTAAATTCTTACGACACAATGTTGAATGAATATGTCTCAATGATTTCCGAACAAGCCTTGCCGTCCACCAAGATAACATTTCCGTGTAGCATACACCCCCTTAAACCCCACTTTTATATAGAAAGAAATTGCCGGAATGCAGGGGTATACCTAGTTTTATTTTTTCTCCAAAACATAGATTGTGGGTACTCGTTAGAACCACCTCGCTGAAGCGGTTCTTATGTGAACCCGCAATCTATGTTTTGAGAAAAAAAAATTATGTTTTGAGAAAGAAAAAAAAACTACTAAAATTGTCCATCCATTACAACTTTTAATATCTCTGTATATTGTATGGGCATGTTTTCGTTATGTTCATTTTCTTCATTTGAATATGACTGACACTCTTGGAGCAAATCACTGCACAATAACTGCTGCATTACATGCATACTGAAAATTAATTACCTCCACATGTCAATCATTATGTTGCTGTTATGGGATATAGCAAACATATTGACAGCCAGACGATCACAAATTATTTTACTGTTCTTTTGTTTTCTCAAAAACTTAAAACATCATCTCTTTTGGTACAGAATTAGCTTATTGCTCTTTAGCAATACGTCTAACACATGTTATACTAACTTCAAGACATTGCAATTGCCAGCACCTTTCGCGAATATGTACTCGGTTTGTGAGAGCTTCGAAAACACAGAAGACTAAACTCTTCTGTAAATGTAACCAATCTTATATTTACACATCACGAAACTTTGCCCATACAATATACAGAGATTTTTTCAGGCGTACTGAAAAAAAAATCCTTGAAAAAAAATATAGTTTTAATATTTTGGCTTAAAAAATTGATTGAGGGTACTCGTTACTGGGTGGTATCTTTTTTGATTATCGGCTTATCGTATATTCCCTTCGCAGCTGTACTTATTTCTATTTTTATCGTTTTCCGCCTGGGCTTTGGGTGGGACTTTCGTCTGATTGAACAATTGCCTAAATAGTTCTTACTTTTTACTTACCTAATGAATACTAGAACATAGCCAAGCATGGAGTGTTCTGTAATCGTAGCAGCCACTTTTCATATTATATTGGGAATACTTCATTCTGACTAGGAATTTCTTTTGAGGATTGATTTACTCATCATAATCCGACTGACATATAGTTATTACTCCTTTATTATGACTTGACATAATAACTAAATGTTTGATCTTTGGGGTCTTTCAGCTTTCGGTCGATATATTATAGATTTACGAGGCAGACAAAGAATTTACTTGAACGCATATAGTATTAGAGAAAATTGAAACGGCATGAAATCGACAACTGCGTATTCAATTTGCGGAGTTGACATTTAACATTGACTCGAAGCCAAAGCAGACTCATTAGTAAAGCGCATGACCCGCCTAACTTACCATAAAGAAAGATGTTCCATGAGTCTGTCTATATGCATTGCCTGACAAACTGAATTGTTGACAATCATGGTTTATTTTAAACAATAGCAGACATTACATGACTTGCTTTTTCCAAGTAAGGTACTACGGTGATGCTGCCAGCACTAGCCAAAACAGCGGACAGACCGATGGAGTGAAAAAATAATCATCATAGACAAATGGGTGCAGAAATTCGATGCGACTGTTAATTACGGCGATGCTGAATAATTAAAGGAACTATTCAATTCCTGAATCTAAATTCCTTCTAGGAACGCATAAATTTACGGTAACATTGTAGGCAAGCTCAAACACTACTTACAAATACTTTGACATGTGAATTTCAGAAGCGTTTGATTTTGTCCTCGGTCAGCTGATGGACAGAGACCTGTAAATATCATTCCCATGGACTCCCATTTGTCCCAAAACAAGTCTCATTCATATGCTTCACAACTCTTAGTGGACTCCAACTCATTCATCATTTTTGAGTAGCTATCAGTAAGGTAACTTTACATCTTAAATTTACCGCGGTTGCTCTGTCCGCACTTTGGACCAATAGCATTAGAGGTTTCTGTCCTGATATTTTCGCTGAAGCGTCGGAGACATGGTAGACTAAAACGTCTCCCCGTACATCATCCAAAGTGCAGATTATATTTTTTCTTTTGATCCTTTGGGATCAGTGAATATTTTTGGAGTACGAGTATATCAAATATATTGTGCGTTAAGAAGTACAAGCAGGCAAAGATCAGGAAAAAGCGCAATCAGAAAAAGACCCCCACTCCAAAAACCAAGGTGGGAAAAAACCAAACTAACAATCAGGTACTTATACCATGAAAACATTTCGTAAGCCGAATGAGCAGCTATTTTCCCAATAGGTGGCCACTCAGTTACCTTAACTTAACTAAAAATATGCAAACATACATAAGGCGCCAACAGCACAAAAATATTTTAAACACCAAGACATAAAACAAAAAGAACCACCACAGAAGTATCGACTTGGAACGATCAGTAACACAAAGTTACTGGCGGGTTCAAATCGATTTTACACGGCCGTAACCTCACCCTCAGCTTCTGCAGTGGTTCATAACATTTAGTTAGTTCTTCGGTCCTCGTGGTGAATCTCTAACTAGTAAATGAATCATCAAGAACAAACAAATAAATCATGATAAACATCCTGATGAATCAAAAACCAGGACTCACAGATTCAGTAAGCTGCCCGACGATGGAGATCCCTGGGCGCCAAATAACTTACTAACTCCGGAGCTAAAGAAAAAACATCAGTTGGACCCCGATTATTTTGCCCTTAGGGAATATGAGTCTTTGATTTAGACTACACAGATGTCAATTCTTGAAATTGCAGCAAAAATGTCTGGCTTTCACTGCCAGTAATGTAAAGGGTCACTGATGAAGGTTCATTCCCGAAATTGTACAATATGGCCCATCTTATCGCTTTAAATATTTTACTGCTTCCAAGGGATCTAACAATTATTTTTTATTTATTATCATGTACAGAGGAGAAAACAATGAGTGTTAACTTAAAATGGTCCTACCTAAAATGTTTTACTCGCAAAAGCGTCATCTTTCATCTTAGCTTGGCCTTCTTACGTCATATTAGACTCCTTTACAGCTCTTTGTTATGTTCTCTGTCTAACTAAGCATCTGACATAGTCGAACAATAATATATCTCATCTATCTGACAATTTGCTCCGAGGTTATCGTGTTTAGACATTTATTATAAGATCGATTCGTTTGTCATTTACTCCAAAAGCAAAACAAATATATAATGACATGTTTATGTAAAAAATGATAGTTTCACGTGATACGGGATCTGTCCATGATGTCTGCTACCAGCGTACAATCGAAAAAGGATTCACCACGGACCGAAGAACTAACTAAATGTTATGAACCACTGCAGAAACTGAGGGTGAGGTTATGGCCATGTAAAACCGGTTTAAGCCCGCCAGTAACTTTGTGTTACTGATCGTTCCAAGGCGATACCTCTGTGGTGGTTCTTTTTGTTTTATGTCTTGGTGTTTAAATTTTTTTGTGCTGTTGGCGCCTTATGTATGTTTTCATATTTTTATTTAGGTTGAGGTAACTGAGTGGCCACCTATTGGGAAAATAACTGCTCATTCGGCTTAACATATGTTTTCATGGTGTAAGTACCTGATTGTTAGTTTGTTTTTTCCCACCTCGGTTTTTGGAGTGGGAATCTTTTTCTGATTGCGCCTTTTCCTGATCTTTGCCTACTTGTACCTTTTTGCAATTTAGTAATTTACCCATAGTACAAGGCGTTGTAACTCGGAGCCTACTACAAGCATTTTGTGTACTTTAACAAAATACGTTACACTCTACACTGCTTTACGTTCCACCTAACATCTATCGTCATATGGAGACACGACTTCGATTTATAACTTTTCGCTCGAAAGACTAAGCCGGTGATCGAACTCAAGGCCCCTAGTTTATAAGGTGAGTGGCTCTACGCCATGGAGGCTCCTAATAGACATTTTTCACTTTTGAACGTAACTGCTGCTGGCGCTTGCGGTTATGACTTTCCGTGTGATGGGGAACGACTCGTGAGGGCATATTTGAGACGAAGACGAGGGACGATATGAAGAATTACTTAGTCAAAACTACCAATAGCCCGACGAAGACGAATTAAATAAGACATGCAATAAATGCTATAGCGTAGGACGTCTAGCCCTGTAGCTCAGTAGCTAGCGTGCTTGGAAGGTGCTGGGTTCGAGTCCCGGACGCATCACTTTTTTTCTTTTCTTTATTTGTCTCTCTTGTGACAAAAAAGCTTTGGAAATAAAACATATATTATCAGCTGATTATATTTTTGGCAAATGCAAGAATCATGAAATGCGCTACTACATTAAATTCTTAAATCGTAAAGGAATTGAAGTTTGAGACGGCAGCCCACATGTATGTTTTCTCTTGTATTGGGAGCTCGATCGTATTTTTGGTATAAGAGCTGATCTTTCCTCGCGTCAATATTTCTTTCTGGGAGACATGAAAATATGAATATACTGAAGGCTTGTACAGGCATAATGTGGCTAGGATAAGGATAGCCACCCTGAACGACTTAAAAATGTTTTCCGCGGACGTAGGCACTAACTCAAACAGTACACTGTATAGTGTACATGTAAAGATATATGTATATTTATTAGGTGTAAGACCTACAGTTCCACGTGCTGTCTCGTGAGAGAACATAATTTATTTTGGCATGTTTATACATGTACTTCAAACAGATACTCGAAATCTTGATGTTATTTATACGGTTGATGTTTCGTTTTGAGTCCATTAGACAATCATCTGCAAGTCATAAGTGCGATATCCTAGCTACATTTTGCATAGACATAGAAATAAGTTGAGGTTTTGTAGACCTTCCACAGTATTTCAGCATTTTGAATGCGATAATTACGATTTTTGGGATGTTTTTTCCAAGTCAAAGGCTTTCTTTCTGATCCTCCTTTATTCTCTTGAACTATGCGTGATGTTTATCTGGGTGAATTCAAATAAATACGAGTATAATTAAACTTCAAACTAAAACAGTATCATTTTCAAGAAAATGAATGTTTATAGACTGAGAAACATACAGTTCGTTTTTCCATAACGTATCTTGCTTACCCTAAAACAGGACGACAATATTCTTTATGCGAGCACACACACACACACACACACACACACACACACACACACACGCACGCACGCACGCACGCACACACGCACGCAAGTTCCGTAGATGACTTCATGTCGCAGTGGTTCAGTCAGTCGCTTCGTAAAATCACATGTCGAGAATAAATACGTACATACTGGTACAAAATTATAAGGGAGCGCGGTGGCGTAGTGGTAGGGCGTCTGACTCCTGAGAGGTCCTGGGTTCGATCCCCACAGGCGCCAGCCGTGTTGTGTCCTTGAGCAAGACACATTAACTCCTTACTAACTGGTTAAACCCAGGAAGCGTTGGCTCCGTCCCGACATGACTGAAAAAAATGTTGACTGGGACAAAACAAAAAAAAATAAAATAAAAACTTAAAACCTATATGCACTGGTTAAAATGCAAAAATAAAGAAATCCAGACAGCAATTAAACATATAAATCGTAAACAATGTTATCATATGCAATGGTAACAATGATTATTGTTGTCTTCCCGTTTAACTGTCTGATTCTAATTGAACAATGAACACACTTGACCATCGTATAGTCGCTCAAATCGGAAGCTCAATCAACTGTACGAAAAAAATCAGTTAGCTGTAGGACGCTGCTGGATACACAGGCATGTAAAATTTTATGTATTTTTTTATTCGTTTGGACTAGATTAGTGCTCAAAACTGTATTTGAAAGGTAAGAGGCTTTTCTTTCAATATTTACTTCCATTTGGGACCAACAAACAACTGTGTCTACAGAAGAGTACTATTTTTGCTGCTGCATCACTGATTTCTTTTGAATTCATCAGCCGTGAACCACCAATTTTTGTTTCTCATCTTTCGTGAAGCATTTTTTCATAGTTTTTAAATAAACGGAATGATAAAGTGATTCTTATACATCACTCTCCAATGCCTACCTAAGAGCCCTGTCGCCATCAGGTCCAATTAACCAAGACTTTTTCGAGGTGTCGAAATTGTTATGACTGTACGGTTAGCTCCAAATTCATTTTCTGTAAGTGAACGATTAGCTGCGATTTTTTACTGCAACGTTAATGTAAAAATCCGCGAATATTATGGTTTTCCTGTGCATTTCTGTCTTTATAGTGAATATGCATGAAAATCGTAACATTAGCGTAGGCAATGAACTGAAACATTTTATTTTAGGTAAAAATGACTTAGTCCCAAATGGAAGTAAATACAGAAAGAAAAGCCTCTTACCTCTCAAATACAGTTGTAGCTTATAATAGGATTAAGTATCAGAAACAGCATGACCTAACTGATACATTAGCAAATATGCTATGTCGCAGCTTCGCAGTCTGCATCGGTCCATTCGATCGTTAAATAATCGATTGTTTCTACCAATTTGGGCATGATTATAAAATGACCTAATTGCTAAACTACGTGCGTTCTTCGTGCATTTGCATGAGAAAATTTCAGTGTCTTCGTTTGTTCCTGTAGAAATGGTGCTGATTTTACATAATTTAACAAAGAGGGCGATGGCATAATGGTAGAGCGTCGAATCGATATGACCTGGGTTGAAACCCAATAGGGCACCGTGTCGTGTCCTTGAGCAAGACACATGGACTCCCAATATAGCAATGGCCAATGCCAGGGAAACGGTGGCTTCGCCCGGTTATTGCAAAAATGTTGACAGGGACGTTAAACCCCAGAGCCAAAAGCAAAATCAACATCTGACAGTTCTATATTTTCTTTTAACAGATGACAAGTAACATGGATGAATCTTTCGAGATAAGCCCTTTGGACGAATCTGTCCATGAGGAAGAGGTGACGACAACGCCGAGTGTATACAGCTGTCAGTCATGCTCTTACACTACGCGCTATAAACAAAATTTAAAGAGACACGAAACAAATCACCAAGCAAAGCCTGAAATCGACGTCGGTCAGTCAGCAAAGTATATGTGTGACCATTGTGGACACGCCTTCAAGTCGCAGGTTGGCCTAAAGTCTCACGTTAGATCCAAACACGAGCATGTGTTTAGATTCAGATGTCAGACCTGTGGCAAGGGATTCCAAGGCTTATGGAACTACAGGGGACACCTAAGCTCCCATAATAAAGCGCTGAAGGAGAAATGCGCTTTTTGTCCCCAGACATTTACACACAAGTCAACTTTACTATCCCATCAGAAAAGACATGACACATTAACAGCGCGTCCAGCCGACATCTGTAACGTTTGCGGAATAGAATGCAGCGACAAGAAGAATTTGACTGAGCATAAAAGAGGCTGTCATGGCGGGAAATTGTACAAGTGTGACTTATGTCTGAAAAGTTTTCGTTGGAGGAGCAGTCTTTCCTATCACCTTAAGTATGTTGAGCACCCATAACATTGACATTTTCATTATATGTCACCAACGATGTCACCACGGGATAATAGCCATTTATCCATTTAAAACTTATCATTTTACATTTAGCATGCCGTTTAGGCCTTCCACACCAAGAACTTTATTTCACAATTTGTTGAATTCACCATTTTGATAATTATATAGTGCTTTCATTTTTGTTTGAGTACGGTACCTCAGGACGAGGTTCAGGAAGCCACTGTTAATTAGTGACAAAGGTCTCTAATTTGATAATCTGTGGGACAGGTTTCAACGAGTAATCGCATTAATGAGCCGCCTCGTGGGAAAACCAACAATGTGGTTTCTGAATAGATCCGACACAAACCGGTATGTACAAGAACAGAGAGTGGCTAGAGACCTGGCCCCGAGGTTGTAAAACTTTTTTCATGCTCAACTCAGCTGAGACTCAAATTTATCCTGCTCATAAATGTTAGAATGCCAACAATTGTTGGCATTCTAACATTTATGAGCAGGATAAAGTACCAGTTTTCGAAGTTTGAACCTGATTTAATCACTAATTTTGACTATTTCAACATTTATGAGCAGTTGAAATTTCATGCTCAGCTGAGTTGAGCATGAAAAAAAAATTATAACCTCGGGGCCTGGCATTTTGGATTTAGAAAGTAGCGAAATAGTTCTATCCGTGTAGCGAAAACGAAGGCGCTGACAGCGCCTTTGTTTGCGCGTATGCAAATTGTTGGTTTTCTCACGAGGCGGCTCAATTTTATGTTATTTATGTACATAATTTCAATCACACTTTCATCAGAATTACTTGTTAAGTTATTTGTGTTCAATTTGCTTAGTATCATTTTGATCCGCGCCTTTGTTTTCGCCTATGCATGCATGCTGTTGGTTTTCTAACGCAGCAGCTCATGTGTTGTTTAAGAATGATCACAACTTTGATAATCTCTTGGACAGGTTACAGCGAGTTATCGCATTGATGTTATTTTTCATATTAAATCAAACTTTTGATCAGAATTACTTTTTGAAAGATTTGCTTGACATTTGCTAGTATTGATCAGAATTACTTTTTGAAAGATTTGCTTGACATTTGCTAGTAATCATCTCGATACTGTTTGATTGTGCTTTTAATAAGTTTGAGAACAGTCACGACTTTAATAACATCTGGAACAGTTTTCAGCAAGCAATTTCGTTTATGTTAACTTTTTAGCTCACCTGAGCCGAAGGCTTACAAAGTGAGCTAATAGGATTGCCATGCTCCGTCGTCCGTCCGTCGTCGTCGTCCGTCGTCATCCACAATTTCAAAGATCTTCTCCTCTGAAAGCGCTTGGCCAATCAAAGCCAAACTTCATGTGGAGTATCCTTAACAGGAATGGGGAATAAAAGTTTGTATAAACGGTCCTGGTCACACGACCATGATGGCCGCCCTGGCTATAAATTCTAAATAGCAAAAACCTTTCAAATCTATTTCTCCATAACCAGAAGGCCTATGATTTGGACTTCAAGGTTGATTTGCCCCCAGATCTTAGGTGAGCGTTTACAAACTCATTTGTCCTTCTAGTCATCAGACTTTTAGCACAATTGCTTGTTGGCATGCTGATGATAATTTTATACTTGTGCTTCAGTTTTTAGTTTTTAGTGTGAGAAGGATCTCAATTTTGATAACCTGTGGGACAGGTTTTGATTAGCTAGTCATCACGTTTATGTTACGTTTTGATATTATGGTTTTTAATTCAAATCCGCAATAAAATTAAACCGTTTTGCTCATCTTTGATGTAATTTTATAACTCCATGTTATCAACCTTTATTGGTTCGAGTCATAGACGACTGGGTGCGGTAGCTCGATTAATATATTGTAAGCTATACATGTATTTTTTGACGTCCTGCAAATTTCTGTCAGAAACATTGCTCATCAAATTATTTCTACGGTAAATCTTAGATTATTTTTCTCTTAGTGGTGACGGAAGTGTCAATTTGATGTGACTGGTAGCACGCTTCTGGGAGGATTGCCGAGGAACACTGTAGCTTAGAAAACTGTCTGTCCCAACATGCTTTTATCAGTTGACAAAGGACGTAAGCACTCAAACAAAACAACAAACATTTCCTAGACGCACGACATACACTGCCTGTATACTCGTTTAGCTAAGATACTTTGGAGCCTGTATTCGTTCGTGATATTGCTGTTTCAGCTAATATAAGCGAAAGCCTCAAAAGTGAGCTTATAGGATACTCGGTCATCCGTTCTCCGTTGTAATCCAGGGCTAACAATTTGCACCATACGACAATGTACAATCATGTAAACATTTAGGGGTAACTGAGTGGCCACCTTCTAGGGAAATAGCTGCTCATAAGCCTCCAAGATACTTTATATACGACTGGCCGTTCCAGTGGCTTACTTCTGTAGTTATTCTATTTATTTAATGTTTCGGGTAACTGAGTGTCCACCTTTTAGGGAAATAGCTGCCCCTATGGCTTTCAATATTTTCTCGGTATTAGTACATATTTGTCATTTTGATTTTTGCCTCCTCGAGTTTAGAATGTGAATTTAAATCTGGTCATTGCTTTCTTTTACCCCTGGAGTAAAACGATGTTTTAAAGGAGATGAGTTGCTAAAGGAAGTCTAGGAAGCTCACGACGTCAACAGTAAAAATCTATTCATTTAATCTGGCCAACAAAGCACTTCTGTTATGCATTTATTTTCGTTAAATGACGCTATTCAACTATAAGACCTCGACACACTATAACGAAAGTCCATCAACACAGACTTGCGCAAAGGGTAATTCTGTCATTTTTTGCGATTACTGGTCGAATTATTTTTGAAAACGTGTTATAAATTTAATCTTAGAAATGAACGGAACAGGAAAAATAACGATTTTGTCCAGAAATCAGAAAATATGACAGGCAAGTCTGCGTCGAGGGACTTTCGTTAATGTGTGACGGTGCCTTTAGACCTTTAACGCACCCTTTGATAGAGACTGTTTTCATAATTGCTCATGTCTATACTGAAACCTTTTAACATAAGCTCTGCGTGGCACGGTAATGAACATTAATAAACATCCTTTACTTGTCCATGCAATATATTGTTAGCTGTAAAAAATGGAAAAATCATTGGACAGATATGATTATTTTTTGTTCAAAACATAATTATGGGTACACATAAAAACCGCCTCGGCAAGGCGGCTCTAACGAGTATCCATAGTCCATGTTTTAGATACCCCAGTATCTACTATCTTTAAACCCTAGTTTTATATAAAAGTGGGAGTTACGGGGTATACATAACATGGACAGGTTTTCCTGGTGTATTCATGCTCGTTACAACCCATCACACAATACATGTGCTAAATTAGGAGTTACAGACTTCAGCCCGACGTAAATAAATGGCTTTCTATTCATTAATATATGGCTGTTAATATCGTGTGGCAATGGACCCGTATTAATGCAATAATAACCATTAACTCTGTTCAGCTCAGTGTCAATGACAGCAGATTCCATGATCAGATTGTGAACACCTTATTACTTCAGTATTGTAGGTCGTGGCTTTCTTTTTTCAGGGAGTATCTTTTCTCGATCACATCGATGCCACTGTCGGACTGTCCTAGCACCTCGTGAGCAAGCGTCATATGGCTCAATAACTTCTGCCTTCGTATTAACACGAAGTTTTGCTCTCTCTGGCTTGTCAAAAGCGTGATCTTTCAGGTTTATCTGATGAATTACCGAAGGATTTAAGTACAAAATATCTTCATGCATGTCACTCGCATTGATAAGTTTGTGTAAAGGGTACACTTTAGCCTTAGATGTATGCATGTAGAATGGTTTTGTCTCGTCCATTCTGTAACACAATAGTTCACAAGCCGTGCTGATTGCGTGTGGAACATCGTCCGGACGAATGACGCCTGTACCTTTTGGGTCCAGGTCTTGGAATTGACCAAACAAATTTTCTGCCTCAAGGCTACCGAGAGAGCGCACATTGTATGCACCTTTTTTAACATAGCTGAACAGTTGTAGTCGTCGATCTATGTTCGTCATAAGACCTTCGAACATAACCATCGGAATACCGCGGATATGGGACCCAGGAGGTGGGAAGCGGTTGAATTGCACGCCGTCTAGCAACCAGTCTCGCAGGTTCAAGCGATACAAGCATCGTTGAACAGAGCTTATTCCCGGTGAATCCTCAGCCGAGTACCACTCTCGAATAAGCCTACACAATAGGGCCTCCTCACCAAAGCCGTTTTTGATCATCTCTTCCTCAACTGGTTTTGAAAATGTAACCTGTGCAAACGTGTCGCTTTGACGATCAACGAGATCTTCTACTAACGCAATGTTTAGGGCAGTATTTCCATCCCTTGCCACTTTTATCCATGCCTCTTTGCGGACACCACGCTCCACTATGCCGGTATTACAACATTTTACTCGGATATTGGTAAGTATGTGGTGAGGATCAATTAATGCAAATTGCTGTATGAACCGCTCAGCTATATACTCGGGTTTGCAATACCAGACTTGTTTCCTTTCCAAATCAGATAAGTGTGTATCATAAATGAAACAACTCCCTTGTCGCCATGTTTCTAGTCTTTCCGGGAAAATATATTCTGCATACAGGACATTCAGAGCGGACTTTGGCAATGATGACACCGCACGCTGGCATAACTTTTTGAGACTTTTAGACGTTCTTCGCACAGCACGTTTTTCGATTGTAGGTACAGTCGACTTACCATTGATTATAGCATTGAACAAGTTAATTATTTTATACTTTGGCCATGATAATCCATAGTGAATTTTCTTTTCCTTCAACTTAGGAGCAACGACACGAAGACACATCTGAATTTGTCTCTTTGAAAATGATGAGTTCATACTTTCAACGGATAGAAATTTCCGACAGAAATCTGACCCTGACAGGTTCTGCCAATATGCAGAATCTTTACTCCCCATCAACGTTGTCAGCATTGCACTGAAATCTGCATCGTCTAAAATAGCCTCAACATGCTCTACATCTAATGAATGCTCCCCGGGTATCGCGGAATCTGTTCGTGCCTCTGCCTGTGGAGCGAAAATGTCCATGTCACTAGTTGATTCTGTATCTGCCTGTTGAGAAAATGTATCAGTATCACTAGCAATCTCGGTATCGAATAGATCAGAAAGACCGTCATAAGCAACAATGCTACTCTGCTGTTTCCCTTTTGTTGTTGTCTTTCTGATAGTCTCTTCCAGGTGTTTGATATCACTTAGGGTTGCTTCGTCCAAATTTGCAATAACATCATCTGGGAGAGCATTTAGTATCACGTCTGAGCCAACAGTTGATTCTTCTTGATTTTCATCATGTTCTTCAACTTCCTCACTACAGTCACGTTTCTTGTCGGAATCCGGTTGACATAGGTTTCGAATGAAGTCAACTGCATGAATTGAGGGTGCAAAAGCTTTACAATGTAAAGCCTTCCCAACGCTTATAGGTCCACAAAAGCTGTCATGCGAGTCAATACTATATTCAAGATCCACAACATCTCTCAATTGTTCTAGTTCAGTCACTTCAACTACATTTGTACTGAATATAAGTTTCTTTAATTCAGACTTCGATTGATTTTTAGCTTCCTGGAATACGTCTTTTTGTAGCTGAAGAAGGGTAAGCGGTCTGTCGTTTTTGTCCCTGATTGCAATTGGATACCACTGACCATCGAAAGATATGACGGGGCAGTACATTCCTTTTTCATAACAGACTTGTAATACTTGCTCTAACATCAATCGCATTACTTTCGTTTTCATACTGTATCCCTTAAAGCCATAAGCAATAGGAGAGGCGTACTGCATCTCGGGTTTCTTAATACGATCTAAGTTTGCCACTAAGAAAACCAGAACTTCGGTAGCTTTCTGTCTACATAAACCCCAAGCATTGTTTACACAGAGCGCGCAATTATGTGCGATTTTCAGAAATTCTGACGTTTCCACTCCCACCTCAGACTCCGTAAAGAAACATAGGTGACGAAAATGTCTTTCGAGTGACATACTGACTATTTCATGACTGCACTGGATTGCTTTTACTGACTGTACCTCACACACAAATGTCACATTGGTATTCGTAAATCGTTCCATATCTTTTCTGATGACCTTTAAACGAGGATGGAGTCGTTTTGGGGGTTGGGAATTGACTACGGGATAAATATCTGATGCGATTGAAAGCAAACTTTCCCAAAGATCATTGTCGAATTCAACCATTAAAAGAACAGTACTTTCCCACTCTGAGTAACTGACAAACAGTAAAGTAGGAACTTGCAATGCAACCATTTCAGACAGTACCTGTGGTACATAATAAACTGGTAACTTGTAATGCACTTCCGTCGTGAAACGCTTGCCGGGATATGGGCATTTTATTTCAACTGCAGCAAAAGGTTTTCCAATTCCTGAATTTTCCTCCGTACCTTTTTCCCGCAGACTTCCATCTGGGCTCACAATAAAACAAGGGCTACTACTGTCTTGCAATCTGTAACACCCTTCTTCAACAAACACCTTATGTGGAAAGTAAACAGGCATTATCTTTGACACCAATGTCGCAACAGCGTTGATTTCATTTTTGCTTCCGTGCATCATGCGTTTAAGAGTTTCTTCATCAGGATCATCCATGATCTTACCTTGAAAGACCGTTTCATAATGATTTTTTAGCGATTTTAAACCGTCAAACCCGAGAGCTTTGAAACAGGTACTTCCAGTCAGTACCGCGTTTTTGCGCACTGAAAACCACGCAGGACTTCTTTGACTTACGATTGATAAAACGCTGTTATCGTCAGCTGATCCAACCATTTCTGGCTCCGTTATGCCTTTAAGGCATGCGTAATTCTTTTGAAATCCTAATTGCACAGTGTCAGAAAAACTGAATTGCTGTATGGTTCCAGACAATACGGAACATGCTTTACAAAGCGTGTCTATAGAACGCAGGGTTATAGACGTGCATGAATCTATCTCGAATATTTTCGTTCTGATACCGCTTATGGCAAATCCATATCTAGACAATCTCCAGTCCCCAGACACTTGTCCCATTAACTTTTCAAGTGCTATTTTCTGACCAACCTTTCCAACTCTTAAGTCATGGAGTCGGTCTGATAGAATATGAATGCAATTCTTTAACAACGATAAAATTCGCCCTTTTCTCACGCCTTCTATGTCTGAAAAGGTTTCATAGTCTTTAATTTCCAACAGTTCGAGTTCATCTTTAAGAGATTCTACAACTTTCAGTTCTCTTTCCAACCGAAGAGTTTTGTCCTGTAGTTTCGGTGCTTCTTCAAAGCCCCAAAGATTTACATCACCCAAATTTTGTCCCCGAACACCAGCGTTAAGTTTTTTACCATCCACACATACTTTAAATGTTTCAATCTGGTCAGGATCTGAAGCACTGATTTTGCTGATCATTTCTGTCAATATACCGGGGGAAAATGTTTGAACTGGAGAAGCCATTTTATCTAATACTGCTCGTTTCGGAACAGCGAAATTCACTTGTGATTCCATGGGATTATAAAGTCCAGAGCATCTACTTTCCATGTCTCCCTGTCCGGCATTTTTCAGACCGCTCATGTATCTCAGAAATTTACCTTTGAATAATTTCATACCAACACGCCAGAATATTTTAGTCTCCTCCGGGTACCGCATTTGTGTGGTTGAATCATTCGAAAACCATTCTACGATATCTAAGAAGAGTAAATAAGCAATATTGGTCATTGGAAAAGTTCCTTCTGCTACCATCTTGTTGAACTTTATGAAGGTGTTTTTTTGGTTACTTGCATCCAAGTTTGCTAGTACATCGGGTATTAATGAGATGAGATAACTGATATCTGATGTGTCTCCAATATCACCCTCTTCTATTTCCTCAATCGACATATTACTGAAATCTTCCGATAAGTCTTGCTCTAGTTCGTCTAAACATGGATTGACATCTTCACAATCAGTTTCACAAAGTATGGGTTTGATTGGAGAGAACTTATTTGGAGTTGATGTGAATTTTAGTTTCTTCGAAATTGGGCTCTTAAAGGGCGAATCGTCGACAAAAACACCTGTTTTTCTGTCTGGTGTGCCTATCAATCTTTCTGAAACTGGGTGCTGATCACTGTTTTTTGAATTATTGTCCGTGGCTTTTAGTTTTGATATTTTAATGGTACCTTTTGTGGGTTCACTATAAATAAAACATCCATTATCTTTCACAACAGAGGGTGTCACGTGGAAGTTTTTTGTTTGCCAAAACATAACGTCAGCTGGGCCCTTTCTGACTAACTTTTTGATCCTGAGTTCATCGTTTGGATGTTTAATAATCATATGGTCAATGATTTCAGCAAAGGGGCCACATGTATATTCACAGATACTGCATTTGTAGTTCATTTTGTCGTCAAAACCTGAAAGTATTGAAACATCAACTGAGAACAACTCAAAACAATGTTGATTATAATACATCTTTATACTACTGTGTGTATGTGTGTTTGTGTTTTTTATAACTGGAAAAACTTTGTTTATGACTTGCTATATGATACAAAGTTAGAAGTAGACGTATTACATGACATTCTAAGTTATTTCAGTGAATTCAGACATAAAAAGCTACATTTTAATTCCCAGCTAATCGTACAGATAGTTTTGCGCGATTTGCAGCTAATGATGGAGTACAGTTGCAGCTAACCGTACAGTCATCAAAATGACAGGGTCTGACCAAAAGTGGAATTACTTAAGCTGTATCGCAACCGTGCGGTTAGATGGGTATGGGAGTTGATATTTAAGAACCATTTTATCGTTCTGTCCGGTAAAAACATATCAACATGGGCTTTAAGAATGATAACGAGCAAGAAATTTGCCGTTCACTGTGGACAAAATTGAAAGTAATCAGTGATGCAGCAGCAAAAATAGTACTCTTGTGTAGACACAGTTGTTTGTTGGTCTCAAATGGAAGTAAATATTGAAAGAAAAGCCTCTTACCTTTCAAATACAGTTTTGAGCACTTATCTAGTCCAAGCGAATAAAAACAATATATAAACTTTTATATGCCTGGGTATCCAGCAGCGTCCTACAGCTAACTGATTTTTTTCGTACAGTTGATTGAGCTTCCGATTTGAGCGACTGTACGATGGTCAAGTGTGATGAACCAGGAGTGGCCTTTGACACGACATGTTTACAAAATCGCATCATCAACTGTCATGATTGCCATTAAAGATACATTACGCGTTCAACGCGAGTCGGCCTTACAAATGCTTGGCGCGAATAAAACAGCTTCCAGTGCAGAATATTATTTTTTGACACTCGTGTGTATAACTAGGGGTCGCTTGTTCAATTCTGAGCTGCCCATGGCTTTATGGTGACACTATAAACCGAGATCCCGTCTGCATATGACGATAACTGTTGGTGGGAAAACAACTATCAACTATGTGACTTTCAACATACTGGTGCATGTATATACGTACATTGGTTCTGTTTAGCTACATTTCACATGTTTTTCGTGAACACACAGAATTCCTTTTACATGTAAACATGGCAAGATTTACGATTTGAAACATTTAGTTGATCTTTAATTTTATGTGCAGTTTTTTTTTTATTCTACGCCTAACAACGTTTTGACACATTTTAAGTAATATCGAACATGGTCTGTTATCCTCAACAGGATAACATGTCCGTGACATGTTTACCCAATTGAACAACGCTTTTATAAAGCAAAACTTGAGTATGCAGGGGTATATCTAGTTTTAGCTCACATGAGCCCGGTGAGCTTATAGGATGGCCATGCCCCGTCGTCCGTCCGTCGTCGTCTGTCAACAATTACCATGATCTTGTTCTCTGAAACAGCTTGGCCAATCAAAGTTAAAACTGTTTGCGGAGCATTCTTAGGAAGGGGGAACGAAATTTGCATAAATGGACCAGGTCACATTATGGCTATAAATAGCAAAAACCGTTAAAATGTTTCTTCTCCAGAACCAGAAGGCCTATGATTTTGTAACTTGGCATGAAGCATCAAACAATATCAAAAGCACTACAAAGTTTGTATAAATCATTTCGCTGGGATGACCTTGACCTATTTTACGGTAAGATCAACTTACATGTAGGTCGCCCATGCATTTAAATGGGGAAATTAGTTAAATGTAATTAAATGGGTGGAAACTTGCTATGATAATACAAATGGGCAGATTTATTTTTATGAAAACATTAAGACCCGGGTGGTTGTCAGCTCTTGTCTGGGGGGATATATACATGTATATGACTATAATATTTAAACATCTTCTCTGCAACCGCATGGCCGATCAAAGCCAAACTTCGTGGAAGGGGAACGAAAGTTTGTATTAATGGTCAAGGTAACTTGACCAAAATGGCCGCCATGGCTATAAATTGAAAAACCTTTAAAATTGTTCTTCTTCAGAACCAAAAGGCCTATGATTTTGAAACTTGGCATGAAGCATCTACAAAGTCTATATATGACCCAGG
This sequence comes from Rugalucina vietnamica, assembly GCA_964017185.1. Taxonomy (NCBI): domain Eukaryota; kingdom Metazoa; phylum Mollusca; class Bivalvia; order Lucinida; family Lucinidae; genus Rugalucina; species Rugalucina vietnamica. Next base: position 82,664,656 of record OZ024871.1, on the reverse strand, counting down.
GATTACATTAACCTATTATAAGACAAGGTCAACTTAGGTTGTCTATGCTTCTGAAAACATAGATTGTGAGTATTCTTGTGTCCACAATCTATGTTTTGAACAAATAAGAAAATATCAAAACTGTTGAATTGAAAATTTTCATTTTTTTTTCAACTTAAAAAAAAAAAAATTTCATTTTTTTTAAAAAAAAAAAAAAAAAAAAAAAAAAAAAAAAAACACTGTATTTTGCTTGATAAGGTTTTGTAATGATATCGTCAAGATATAGGGTACCGTTTTAGTGCACATGTATTACACATGCTGACGGCAGATCTACAAAATTTGATCATTCTCAACCTTACTCATTCGGACCCATCTTTGCGTCCGGAATCGGGCAAGCATATAAGCACATAAGCTTCTTACTCAATCTGAATTTAAATAAATAATAAATTGAATCGGTTTGTTGATTTGAGCGTTAATCCAACAGCAAAGGTCATATGGAAACGAGACCTCAGTTTATAGTCTCATCCGACAGACTCAAGAAGACCCGGATCAAACCTGCCATCTCTGGTTTATAAGGCACGTGAAATAACCACTGCACCATAGAGGCTTGCTTAAAAGGTTCAGTATAGACTTTAAGTAAGTTAGTAAGTTATTTGGCGCCCAGGGATCTCCATCGTCGGGCAGCTTACTTAATCTGTGAGTCCTGGTTTTTGATTCATCAGGATGTTTATCATGATTTATTTGTTTGTTCTTGATGATTCATTTACTAGTTAGAGATTCACCACGAGGACCGAAGAACTAACTAAATGTCATGAACCACTGCAGAAGCTGAGGGTGAGGTTACGGCCGTGTAAAATCGATTTAAACCCGCCAGTAACTTTGTGTTACTGATCGTTCCAAGTCGATACTTCTGTGGTGGTTCTTTTTGTTTTATGTCTTGGTGTTTAAAATATTTTTGTGCTGTTGGCGCCTTATGTATGTTTGCATATTTTTAGTTAAGTTAAGGTAACTGAGTGGCCACCTATTGGGAAAATAGCTGCTCATTCGGCTTACGAAATGTTTTCATGGTATAAGTACCTGATTGTTAGTTTGGTTTTTTCCAACCTTGGTTTTTGGAGTGGGAGTCTTTTTCTGATTGCGCCTTTTCCTGATCTTTGCCTGCTTGTCCTTTTTATCATGATAGAAATCGTACTTTTAAATGTTAAAAAAGGACAAAAGAACGCATGCCCTTAACACCAACTGCGTTCGGCTTTCCAAGCTGCAATGTGGTTTGATAACTGATCCGGCTTGATATGATCTTTGTTTTGTCGATGGGCCCTAGGACAAAATTTCAATAGCCAAACACAACACAATTAAATTTCCCCTGTTACATGTATATATATTAGAATCATGAATGGCGGTACATTTGTATAAAAGGTCGGTAAATGGACACGTGAAATGTCTGCGTGGTATACTGTACATGAATATGTGTATTCGGGTATTGTCTATCAGTGTCAGCTCCATCATATATGCTTGCGATACAATCAAAGTCCTTACAACAAAGATTGATGCAACATCACACAACATGTGACAAAATGGATTAAAACAACCTTCAGCGCAGCAATATCGCTTTGGCAACTACCAACACCAAGACAATGAACTCTTCGCCTTAGGTTGCTGCCCAATTGATCAGTCTTACAATCGAGGGTGACACAAAACCAAGTTCTGCTTGTGGGTGTGCAAGTTCGTTTTCTCAGGGTTCTCCTCTTTTCCTCCTGTTACTGATTTACCCGTCTCACATGAACTAAAATAATCTTGAACGGGCCGAAAATTGTATAAAAACGCATCATTATGATCAGAAATGAGCACAATGAGACCCTTATCTGTAATCAAGTAACAATAGAATGACCAAGAATCTATACAATTAAATTTCCCATCCTAACATAGACACCAGGCGGGAGAGACATGGCGGTGCAACACATCACAAGCAATTTAACAACAGGCATAAAAAAACAAAATTACTAGCTCTTTCCAAACAAGACCAGCGTCCATTCTGTTAAAAGGGACAATACACGAGGCAATAATCTTAAGAAAACACGTGTCAATGTGAAGACTGTATACACCATTATTTGTGAAACAAATGAATAATTTGTGCACTTTGACAGAATGTGTAGTGTCCAAAATTGCTTCTACGTGTATGTGAAAATGACGAACATCAAAAGTAAACTATGGGGCGACTGAAACACTATGCGTCCTCTACGGAAACACTTTAGAAACTCATGAAAATAATATAATTGTGTTAGTTTGATTTTAATTTATTTATTTGAATTCAGCCAGGTGAAACAACACGCATACTATCACACAGAATAAATGAGGATCAGAACGAAAGCTTATTTCTTGCCAAATTAATTTTCTACATCGTAACCATCGCACTCGATATGGCAGAAATACTGTTGAAAGTCTACAATTAACAAAAACAGTTGTGTGGCTAGGCATATTGTAGCTACATGTAGGGTATTGCCCCCATCGCTCTTCCTACTGTCGAATGGACTCAAAACGAGACATCGACAAAATAAACATCGTTCGCTCACGAGATAGCACGTGAAACAGTAGTTTTACATCTAATACGTAATACACATATATCTGAACATGTACCGTGACTATACTTTTTGATTTGGTGTCTTGTGTATTTGTTAAAATTCAGTTTTACGTCCCTTTCAAGATTATTTCAGCTCATATGAAAAGCGCCAAACAGTAGGTGGGACGAAAACGGGAGTACCCCGAGAAAAACCGCCTGGCACACCCGCAAACAGAACTTGGCCTGTCTCACATGTGGCCATTGTGGGTCTCGAACTCACACCAGACACAACGGTGAGATGATTAAGTGATTATGAAACAGCGCTCTGAACTGCTTGGCCACGGGGGACGCTTGCGTATTTTTTTAGTCATTAGAGGCGGTCAGCTTATCCTATCCACATTATCTGTACCAGCCAGTCAGGAAATAAATGTTGACGTTAGGATCGGTCGCTGATCCGTTCTTCTAATGACGATCAATATCTCGGCTTCCAACAAGACCTATAAAAAACCTATACATGCGGTCTGCCTTCTCACTAGACAGTTTAATCCAGAAACTTACGATTTTAGTATTAAATGCAGCATTGCATTTTGTGATTCTTGCATTTGCCAATAGATAAAATTTTATTTTCTTTTTTCCTTTTTTTTATTTCTTTTTAATTTTTTAAGCTTTAATGTCACAGGTGCGAAAAAAGGAAGAAACAAAGAAAAGGAAAAATAATTTTTGTCCTACCCGGACTCGAACCCAGGACCTTTCGATTCTATGTCTTACTCTCTACCTACTGAACTATTCAGCTAGGCGTCTTGGACAATTTCGTTTTTTGCGTGTCTCGTTTAATACACCTCCGGTGGGCTGTTGGTAGTTTTGACTAAGTAATTCTTCATATCGCCCCTCGCCTTCGTCTCAAATATGCCCTCACGAGTCGTCGCCCATCACACACAAAGTCGTAACCGCAAGCGCCAGCAGCATTTGCGTTCAAAAGTGAAAAATGTCTAATACTGGTTCATTTAGATCATGGTTGAAAACATATCTCGTGAGTATAAGTGATGTAATTAATCAGAACTTTCAATGCATTCATTTAATAAATGATATTTTTGTTGCTAAGAGTCGAAAACATATTTTGTGAGCACAAGTGAAAGAAACTTCGAATGCATCCATTTAATAAATGAATTTTTTGCTGGTAGGAGTTGAAAACTTATTTCATCTGGCTTCTAAATATTATGATTTTCATACGTCACTATTTTAAATGAATGTGTCACAATGATTTCCGAACAAGCCTTGTCTTCATCTTCTTAATTTGAACATGACTGACACTCCTGGAACAATCCACTGCATAATAACTGTTGCATAACTTGCATACTGAAAATTAATTACCTTCACATGTCAATCATTATTTGGAATTATGTATTGCAGCAACATATTGACATCCAGACGATCACAAATTATTTCGTTTTATTGTATTCACATGAACTAAAACGTCTATTCTCGTCTATTTTGATACAGAATAAGCTTATTGCGCTTTCGGCATGCATCTGTACATCATCTAAACTGGCCATGGCTCTTTAATGGTCCTGATATCTATTTTGGTCCCTAATTTGTCTCTAAATTGGTTCTGAATGGCATCTATAAAGGCACGCAAAATAGCATCTGAAATGAACCCGAGAGCCAAGTGCAATGGCTTAGGTATTCTGTTAAAATCAGCTTTTAGACTTCTGAATTTTTTTTTCCAATAAAAATTAAAACTGAGATCCTTTAAGAGCAGTGAACACATTAATGAGAAAGGTGATGGGCCATACCGCGGTTTCGACCATTTAAGTCTCGTCAGTGACCCTATAGATTTGGCAACATGGAGCCAAAGAGAATAACTGAAATTTTGCAACTTTCATCAGGGTAGTCGATACAAAGACTAGTATTATCTAAATGGAGCCAAATATATCAAACGTTGGTTAGAAAATGAATCTTAACCGATAACAAAATTTCTGAGTTCTCAGAATATCTTCGCTGATCTCAAAGGACCAAAAAGAAAATATAACCTGCACTATGGATGATGTACGGGGAGACTTTTTAGGGCCGCCACACGGCACAACACCAGCTGCAGTAATAGCAAATGAAATTGCATGCATAAGTAGGGGGTTGCAGGGGTTGAGACAGGACCGCGTCATAATAAAACCTTTCTTATTAGGCCCGGTCCAAACAGAATGTGCAACGAAGGCGCTGATCAATACGCAAATGCCGCGTACAATGATCATGTTAGAAAAGGTTTTAAGCCCCCAGTAATTTTATACTACTGATCGTTCGAAGGCGATACTTCTGTTGTGGTTCAATTTGTTTTATGTTTTGGAGTCGAATTTTTGTGCGGTTTGAATCTCATGTACGTTTTCATATTTTTATTTCAGTTCGGGTAACTGATCTGCTGCCGTCCTATCTACGACTGAATTATACTGTGACTGATAAGCATAAAGGTGAAATGCATCTCAATGAGGAACGAACAATTACATGTGACTAAATGCTGCGAATCACTGCAGAATTAAAAGGCAAGTTTAGGGCCCTGTAGTACGGTGGTATCTTTAGGACACGCAATATTTTTTTAAGAAAATATATGTCGTGCAAACGGGATATTAATTCGTTCAAACGGGATATTAATCCGTGCAAACGAGATATTAATTCGTACAAACGACATATTAATTCGAGCAAACGGGATATGAATTCGTGCAAACGGTATATTAATCCGTGCAAACGATATATTAATTCGAGCAAACGGGATATCAATTCGTTCAAACGGGATATTAATCCGTGCAAACGAGATATTAATTCGTACAAACGACATATTAATTCGACATCCAATTCGAGAAAACAGGATATGAATTCGTGCAAACGGTTTATTAATCCGTACAAACGATATATTAATTCGAGCAAACGGGATATCAATTCGTTCAAACGGGATGTTAATTCGTGCAAACGAGATATTAATTCGTACAAACGACATATTAATTCGAACAAACGGGATATGAATTCGTGCAAACGGTTTATTAATCCGTGCGAACGACATATTAATTCGAGCAAACGGGATATGAATTCGTACAAACGACATATTAATTCGACATCTAATTCGAGCAAACGGGAAATGAATTCGTGCAAACGGTTTATTAATCCGTACAAACGATATATTAATTCGAGCAAACGGGATATCAATTCGTTTAAACGCGATGTTAATCCGTGCAAACGAGATATTAATTCGTACAAACGACATATTAATTCGAACAAACGGGATATGAATTCGTGCAAACGGTTTATTAATCCGTGCAAACGACATATTAATTCGAGCAAACGGGATATGAATTCGTGCAAACGGTATATTAATCCGTGCAAACGATATATTAATTCGAGCAAATGGGATATCAATTCGTTCAAACGGGATATTAATCCGTGCAAACGAGATATAAATTCGTACAAACGACATATTAATTCGAGCAAACGGGATATGAATTCGTGCAAACGGTTTATTAATCCGTGCAAACGATATATTAATTCGAGCTAATGGGATATCAATTCGTTCAAACGGGATATTAATCCGTGCAATCGAGATATTAATTCGTATAAACGACATATTAATTCGAGCAAACCGGATATGAATTCGTACAAACGGTTAATTAATCCGTGCAAACGATATATTAATTCGAGCAAACGGGATATGAATTCGTTCAAACGGGATATTAATCCATGCAAACGATATATTAATTCGAGCAAACGGGATATTAATTCGTTCAAACGGGATATTAATCCGTGCAAACGAGATATTAATTCGTACAAACGACATATTAATTCGAGCAAACGGGATATGAATTCGTGCAAACGGTTTATTAATCCGTTTGGACGAGATAATAATTCGTTTGAACGAGATATTATGTCAGGAAAACCAAGTTGATCGATTGACCTTTTGGTGAACTTAAATTGGACCTGGTCTTATTTATTTATTGTACCAAACTTTGATTGTTAGCTCAAACATTATTTGTACTGTGTGACCTAGAATGTTAACTTAATGAATTATGGTCCTCAAAACTGTATAAATTATTCATGATGATATCTGAGCCTTAGTCTGACAAAACTAACAGTCCGGGTTTCCGACCAGGTCCGACTCAAAACGGGCTGTACAGCGACAGAATATAGCTAAGAAGCTTGAAATTTCCGATTTAGAAAGTAAAGGAATTTTACTATTCGAGTAGCGTAAACAAAGACGCTGATCAGCTTCGCGGTTACCGTGAAGCCGATCTGAACGTTTATTTTCGCAGCGAAGCTGATCTGAACCTTTATTTTCGCATATGCATATGTGACGGGATAGCCTCCCTTGGAGATATGCAAATTTCAAACTCGAGAATTTGTGAATTGAGTAAGTGTTTGGTATATAGCGCAGTAAACCACCCTTGGTGGATGAGCATGCTTTTCCACCGACGGGGTTACCTGTGGCTTGGCTCGGCTTTTCGTTACATTTGGTGGCAGCGGTGGGATAATGACAACTGACAGACCGGGGTTGCCTTACCCATGTAGTCCCCAGGCAAAGACTCGGGGCGAGTCTTCTCGGAGGGGGAAGTGATGTGACGGGATAGCCTCCCTTGGAAATATGCAAATTTCAAACTCGAGAATTTGTGAATTGAGTGTTTGGTATATAGCGCAGTAAACCACCCTTGGTGGATGAGCATGCTTTTCCACCGACGGGGTTTGATGTGGCTTGACTCGACTGTTCGTTACACATATTTCTAGTTTTCTCATGCAGTGGCCCATATCGCTTCATATCTCCTCATAACGCGGCAAAAATAAATACGGATAGATAAATAAAAAAATAAATAATAAATAAATAAATAAGTACATTTATTCGAACTAAGAATCTATCTATCTGTCTGTCTGTCTATCTATCTATCTATCTATCTATCTATCTATCTATCTATCTATCTATCTATCTATCTATCTATCTATCTATCTATCTATCTATCTATCTATCTATCTATTGCCGTCCATCCCTCTGTCTGTCCATCTATCCATCCATCCACCCACACACTCACGCAAAACCCATCCATCCATCCAACCATCCATCCATCCGTCGGTCCGTCAGCAATTCCGATTCCGCTCCATGTCTTGAGCATTTTTATTGGCCGATTTTCTTTAAACTTTGTGTAATAGTTGATGTCAGGAAGGAGTGGTTTGGGATTGTAGATTGGGTAATTTTCCGCAAATAAGTACAGAATTATAACCCTTTCTTATGCTAAAATTCCGTTTCCGCGTTATATCTTGAGCGTCTTTAGGCCCATTTCCTCCAAACTATGCATAAGAATTGATATTGCGGAGGATCATTATGGGATTGCAGATTAGTAAATTTTGCCCCTTAACTACAGAGTTACGGCCTTTGATTTATGTTCAGAATTGCGTTTTGCTTGATATCTTTTGAACAAATGTATGGATTTTGATAAAATTTTGTGGCACATACATTGACAAGATCTAGGCTTGGATGGTAGTATTTCATATTTTGTGAATTTTTAACAGAGCTATTGATTTTTTTAAATGACTTTTATCCTATATTTTCAGTTTAAAAAGCACACTTTTTAGTAATTTTGTACATGATTGTACTTTTATTAATAAGATACATGTTGAGAAAACCTCATTCATTTGTTTTCTGAAATTTCTAGCCTGAGTTAAGTCCCTTGAAAAGTGTAAGTGTTGTAACACTACAATATTTCTTCAGATTAAATAATTGGGTTAATAATCATAGTTTTCTGATTTGATTTCTTATTTTATTCTGAATTTCAATGTGATATTCTGTACATTTGTAGTGAATGGATTTCCCTTGGGGGGTGGGGGGGCGTATCATGCATGCCTGCAGGGCTTTTTATTTTCTTTCTTTCTTTTTATATATATTTTCATTGGATGAAAAGTAAGAGTGTCCAAAGGTCGCTTCTGTCAAATCCGCGCTCAATTATATTAACTTATACTATTTACTTATACTTATTTATTTAAATTTTCCTTGGATGAAAATGCACTGGATTTGGATTGCCTCCCTTCATCCACAAAAACTTCCATAGTCTGTAATAAGCGTCACATAATTTCACTATACATCATGAAAAAATGTCCGTGAAATGTATACCCCACTAAACCCCACTTTTGAATAGTAAAATTGGGGTATGCAGGGGTATACATATTTTTCTTATTTTTGATTTTTGTTCTAAAACATAGATTGTGGGTACTCGTTAGAACCGCCTCGGCGAGGCGGTTCTAACGTGTACCCACAATCTATGTTTTGAGCAATTATAAGAAAAATAATAATAAAAAATCTAGAAATTTTTATTAGTACAGCTGAAACAATGCTGTATATTGCATGGACTGGTTTTCGTATGAATGTTGAATAATGCCAAGTTAGTTTGCGTTTGCGTTTGTGTTTGCGATGTTTGTCATCAGGATATTAAACATGTTCGTGTAATGTAACGCCTCGCCGAGACGGTTCTAATGTGTACCCACAATCTATGTATTGAGCAAAAAAATAAGAAAAATGTCAAATTTTTTTATCTGAAATTTTTGGATATTTACTACTGAAAACCGTATATTGCATAAAATAGGTGTACCATTTTTTATCCAAAGTTTAGTATTTAAGTACGGTAAAAAGGGGTTTATTTGGGTATACATTTCACGGATATGTTTGCGTGATGAAATGCGCATCACAACTCCTGTGGATGTTCAATCTAGTCATTGTTAAAATTTGAGCCTCTTTAATTCCGGATACTGAATGGCCACGTTTAGATCAAGATGGGGACAGGGGTCGGGGTATTTATTTATATATTTATTTATTTATTTTGAGCCGCGTTAAAAGAATAACATTATTGTGGATTCCGACCACATCCACAACAGTTGACTAGATGCTAGAAATGTTTGATTAATAAAGTAAAAGTATTGTTCTACATGTATTTGAGTAGCTAAAACAAAGGAGATTATGATGAGATGAGCCACTGCATGAGAAGACCAAAACTTGGCATATATGCAGCTCAGCTTCGCGGTTACAGATCAGCTTCGCGGTGACCGCGAAGCTGATCAGCGCCTTTGTTTTCCCTACAAGGATAGTACAATTCCTCTACTTTCTAAATCCGAACTTTTAAGCTTCTTAGCTTTATTCCGTCGTTGTACATCCCGTTGTGTCGGACCTGGTCGGAGAGCCAGATTGTTGGTTTTGTCACACAAAGGCTCATATATTAATTCGTCATGAATATATAATACATTTTGAAGATCATAATTCGTTAAGTCAACATTCTATAGGTCACGGAGTAAAACTATTACGGTGGTAACTATTGTATGAGCTAACAATGAAACTTCACCTTCACCAAAAGGCCAATCGATCACATTACGAAAATTTGTCCATGCAATATACAGAGAATGTTTTCAGTTGTAAAAAAATAAATTTCACCAGAAAAATATTGATATTTTTCTTATTTTTGCTCAAAACATAGATTGTGGGTACATGTTAGAACCGCCTCGCCGAGGCGGTTCTAACATGTACCCACAATCTATGTTTTGGAGTGGGGTTTGAGGGGGTACATATTTCACGGATATGTTTTCCTGATGGTTTGTTTTCCCGACATAGATGTCGTTTGCACGGATTAATAATCCGTTTGCACGGATTAATAAACCGTTTGAACGAATTGATATCCCGTTTGCTCGAATTAATATATCGTTTGCACGGATTAATATACCGTTTGCACGAATTCATATCCCGTTTGCTCGAATTAATATGTCGTTTGTACGAATTAATATCTCGTTTGCACGGATTAATATCCCGTTTGAACGAATTGATATCCCGTTTGCTCGAATTAATATATCGTTTGTATGGATTAATAAACCGTTTGCACGAATTCATATCCCGTTTGCTCGAGTTAATATGTCGTTTGTACGAATTAATATTTCGTTTGCACGGATTAATATCCCATTTGAACGAATTGTTATCCCGTTTGCTCGAATTAATATATCGTTTGCACGGATTAATAAACCGTTTGCACGAATTCATATCCCGTTTGCTCGAATTAATATGTCGTTTGTACGAATTAATATATCGTTTGCACGGATTAATATGCCGTTTGAACGAATTGATATCCCGTTTGCTCGAATTAATATATCGTTTGCACGGATTAATAAACCGTTTGCACGAATTCATATCCCGTTTGCTCGAATTAATATGTCGTTTGTACGAATTAATATCTCGTTTGCACGGATTAATATCCCGTCTGAACGAATTAATATCCCGTTTGCACGACATATATTTTTCTTAAAAAAAATTATTGCGTGTCCTAAAGATACCACCGTACTGTAGAACCGGTTTACTACCGTGCACAGTAATTATATATATTTTGAATGTTCCACTGCGGTACTTTTTGTGGTCCTTTAGTTTTTATTTTTATTTTTTTTTTTGTATAGAGTTTATATTACTGACCGTTCAAGTGTGATACCTATGTAGTGTTCTAATTGTTTTATATTTAGGTGTTGAATTTTTATTCTGGTGTTCTTTCTTATGTACTGTTTTATATACATGTATTTAGTTTAGTCCGTTCACGATATGTTCTCTTTGCGTAAGTGCCTGATTATCAATTTTGTTTATCCGACTTTGGCTTTTGGAGTGCAAATTTCTTTCTTATTTTGCCATTTCCTGATCATTGCTTTTTGATACTTTTCTGTTGTCAATTGTGTACTGTTTGCGCCTTTTCTGTACGTATTTCATTAGAGTTAAGTTGCTGGGTGGCGACTTTTTTTGAAAACGTTGATCGATCGGCTTTTCGTATATTCCTTTTGCAGCAGTACTTACTTTTATTTTTGTTGTTTTCCTCCTGGGTTTTGGAGTGGGACTTTGGTCTGATTGCACAAATGCCTGATCATTTCTTACTTTTATCAGATAAACATGTCCGTAAAATGTATACCCCCTTTAACCCCATTTTTATATTGCAGAACTGGGGTATGCGGGGGTATACCTATTTTTCTTAGATTTGCTCCAAAATATAGATTGTGTGTACTCGTTAGAACCGCCTCAGCGAGGCCGTTTTAACGTGTACCCTTAATCTTGTTTTTAACCAAAATAAAAAAAAATGTCATTTTTTTCCAGTGAAAAGTTTTCATTTTTACAACTACAAAAATTTCTTTATATTGTATGTGCAATTTCTCGTAATGTAACTTAGCAAACGAAGAACTAGAACTTCATAGCCAAGCATGAAATGTCGTACTGTTAGCATAACAGCCACTTTTCATATTATATTGAGAATACTTCATTCTGACTAGGAATTTCTTTTGAGGATTGATTTACTCTTCATTATCCGACTGACATACAGTTATTAGACATTTTTCACTTTTGAACGTAAATGCTGCTGGTGCGTGCGGTTACGACTTTCTGTGTGATGGGGGACGACTCGTGAGGGCATATGTGAGACTAAGACGAGGGGCAATATGAAGAATTACACAGTCAAAACTACCAACAGCCCAACGGAGACGAATTAAATAAGACATGCAATAAATCCTATGGCGTAGGTCGGCTAGCTCTGTAGCTCAGTAGCTAGCGTGCTAGGATTCAAAACGAAGGGGTCTGGGTTCGGGTCCTGGTCGGACCGCTTTTTTTTTTTTTTTCTTTATTTGTCTCCCTTTGACAATAAAGCTAAGAAAATAAAAAAAAATGTATTATCATCTGATTATATTTATTGCGAATGCAAGAATCAGGAAATGCGCTTGTGCATAAAATACTTAAATCGTAAAGGAATTGAAGTGCATCTCACATTGATGTTTCTTTCTCTCTTGTTGACTTTTAACCTATTGAAATCGACAGCTCGATCGTATTTTTTGGTAGAAGAGCTGATCTTCGAGCGATCCTCACGTCGATATTTCTTTTTTGGGGACTTAAATATGTTCATATTCTGAAGGCTTGTACAGGAATAAGGAATAATGTGGCTAGGATAAGTTAGCCACCCTGAATGACTTTAAATGTTTTCCGCGGACGTAAGGCACTAACTCAAATAGTATAGTGTACCTGTACAGACCTATGTATATTTATGAGGTGTAAAAACTACAGTTTCACGTGTTGTCTCGGGAGCGAACATAATTCATTTGGCATGTTTTAATATACATGTATTTCAAACAGATACTCGAAAGCTTGGTGGGGTTTATTTGGTTGATGTTTCGTTTTGATCCCATTCAACAGCCATCTGCATGTCATAAGTGCGATATCCTAACTACATTATGCATAGCCATACTAATAATTTGAGGTTTTGTAGACCTTCAACAGTATTTCAGCCATATCTAGTGCGATAATTACGAATTTAAGATGATTGTTGCAAGCCACAGGCTTTCTGTATGATCCTCATTTATTCTCTTGTAGTATGCGTGCTGTTTGTCTGGTTGACTTCAAATAAATAAAATTAATCTTCAAACTAACACAATGTTATTTTCAAGTAAATAAATGATTATAAAACTGAGAAACATCTAGTCTTTTTTTAGCTAACCTGAGCCGAAGGCTCACAAGGAGAGCTTATAGGATGGCCATGATCCGTCGTCCGTCTTCGTCGTCGTCCACAATTTCAAAGATCTTCTTCTATGAAACCACTTGGCCAATCAAGTTGAAATTTTATGTGGAGCCTCCTTGTGTAGCGGCATTTCAAGTTTGATCGCAAAATTCATGACCAAGATGGTCGCCACGCCCATATATGGTAAAAACCACTCAAAAATCTTCTTCTCCAGAACCGGCGGGCCGATTTCCACGAAACTTGGTATTTACCATCAATGACTCCAGTCCATAAAAGTTTGACAAAATGATGACCCTGGGATGACCTTGACCTATTTTACGGCAAGGTCAATTTTTGAAACATAGGCTTTAACATGGGAAAAAGTGAAAACTGGATTTTTTGAAAACGATTGCAGCCATAGACCTGAAAAAATGTAGATGCAGACAACTAATGGAGTAGTTGAAGGCATGTGATTAAATTAGGTCAATGTCATCTCTTGACCTTGGCCAGTCTGTTTTCCATACACACTTTTCAAACATCTTCATCTCTGAAACCGCTTGGCCAATCAAGTTGAAATTTTATGTGGAGCATCCATGGGTAGGGGGAACGAAGTTTTGATCATGAAATCCGAGTCACATGACAAAGATGCCCGCCATGCCCATATATGGTAAAAAACACTCAAAAATTTTCTTCTCCAGAACCGGCAGGCCGATTTCAACGAAACTTGGTATGTAAGCATCAGTGACTCCATCACAGTTTGATAAAATGATGAACCTGGGATGACATTGACCTGTTTTACGGCAAAGTCAATTTTGGAAACAGGCTGTTACATGGGAAAAAGTGAAAACTATGGATTTTTCGAAAAGATTGGAGCCTGAGACCTGAAAAAAGGCAGATGCAGACAACTAATGGAGTAGATGTAAGTATGTAATTAATTTAGGTCAAGGTCATCTCTTGACCTTGGCCAGACTGTTGTTCATACATACTTTTCAAACATCTTCATGGCGGCCCCCGTGGTCGAGCGGTTGAGAGCGCTGTTTCTTAATCACTCGATCATCTCACCGATGTGTCTGGTGTAGGATCGCGCCCCGCACTGGTCACATGTGAGGCAAGCCAAGTTCTGCTTGCGGGTGTGCCAGGTGGTTTTTCTCGGGGTTCTCCAGTTTTCGCCCCTACTACAGATTGACCCGTTTCATATGAGCTGAAATAATCTTGAAAGAGACGTTAAACTGAATATAAAAAAAATCTTCATCTCTGAAACCGCTTGGCCAATCAAAGTGAAATTTTATGTGGAGCGTCTATGGGTAGGGGGAACGAAAGTTTGTTTCTGAAATATGGGTAACATGACCAAGATGGCCGCCACGCCCATATATGGCTAAAACCACTTAAAAATCGTCTTCACCAGAGCCGTCAGGCCGATTTTCACGAAAATCGGTATGTAGCATCGATGACACCAGCCCATGATAATTTGATAAAATGATGACCCTTGGATGACCTTTATGCGCGGATCCAGACATTTTTACGAGAGGGGGTCCATCCAAAATGGTAAAATATTGTCGCAGACGAGGGGGGGCAGTCCAACCCCCCAAAAATCCCATAATTACCTTTTTAGGTAATATTTTCAGATTCCAGGGAGGGGGGTCCGGACCCCCGGTTCCCCCTCTGGATCCGCGCATGACCTTGACCCATTTTACGGCAAGGTCAATTTTTGGGGAAAAATGAAAAGTATGGATTTTTTTAAAAATGATTGCAGCCTGAGACCTGAAAAGTGGTAGATGCAGATAACTAATGGAGTAGATGAAGGAATGTGATTAATTTAGGTCAAGGTCATCTCTTGACCTTGGCCAGTCTGTTGTTTATAGCATCTTCATCTCTGAAACCGCTGGGCCAATCACAGAGAAATTTTCATGTGGAGCATCCATGGGTAGGGGGAACGGAAATTCCGTATATGGTAAAAAACACTCAAAAATCTTCTTCTCCAGAACCGGCAGGCTGATTTTCACGAAACTTGGTATGTAGCATCAATGACTTCAGCCCATCATAGTTTGATAAAATGATGACCCTGGGATGACCTTGACCTATTTAGCGGCAAGGTCAATTTTGGAAACTTAGGCTTTTACATGGGGAAAAAGTGACAACTAGGTCTCCGATGAGCGTTTACAGGACCATTGGTCCTCTGGTTTTCATTACGTGCTGCTAGACGGAATATTTCCATCGGTATTCTGTTAGACCTCTCCATACTGAGAAAAGGAGCGAGGTCACGAAGTGTATCGGAGTGCAGGTTAGCCAGCTGACCAAACGTGCTGCGAAGCTGGCTTAACCCTAAAACAGGACAACAATATTCTGAATTTTAAGCGCGCATACACACTCTAACTCACAAACACACACTCACGCAAACACGTTCCGTAGAGGACTTTGTCTCGCAGTGGCTCAGTCAGTCGTCTCTTGAAATCACATGGCGAGAATAAATATATACGTAGTTGATATAAGACATGTACAAAATGAGTTTAATAAGAATATTTGACTCGTTTCGCAGGTTGAGCGCGAGACCGAAATGCCTAAAAATAAAAATCGTTGTCTATCCGTTAAACTGTCTAATTCTGATGGAACAAGGAACCAGAAGTGACCTTTGACACGAAATATTTTCTAAAATCGCATCATATATATATATATCACTTATCATGTTTGCCATTAAATATGCGTTACTCGTTCAATGCGAGTCGGTTTTACAAATGCTTGGCGCGAATAAAATGCCTCATTTTAACAGCTTCCGTATTTTAGACACTCGTGTGTATAACTAGGCGTCGCTCGTTCGATAGACCGAGGTCCCGTCTTCATATGACCATAACTGTTGGTGGGAAAAACGAATATCAACTATTTGTTATCGCCATGTGACATTTTACATACAGGCTTATGTATATACGTACATTGGTTCTGCTAAGCTACATTTTCACGTGTTTTTCGTGAACGCACAGAAAACTTTATACATGTATACATGGCATGATTTACGATTTGAATCATTAGTTGATCTTTTAATTTTATGTGCAGTTTTTTATTCTACGCCTTACAACGTTTTGACATATTTCAAGTCATCTCGAGCATGGTCGGTTATCCATATCAGTATAACATGTCCGTGAATACCCCATGAACCACACTTTTATACAGCAAACCTTTGGTATGCATGGTTATACCTATTTTAAGCTCACGTGAGCCCTTCGGTTCAAAAAGCGAGCTTAGGATGACCATGCCCCGTCGTCCGTCCGACGTCGTCCGTCAACAATTTCCATGATATTCTCCTCTGAAACCAAATGGCAAACCAAATGCAAAGTTAAACTGCTTGCTGAGCATTCTTAGGAAGGGGGAACGAAAGTTTGCATAAATGACCCAGGTCACATGACTAAGATGGCCGCCATAGCTATAAATAGC
The DNA here is from genome assembly GCA_964017185.1 of Rugalucina vietnamica. Lineage (NCBI taxonomy): Eukaryota > Metazoa > Mollusca > Bivalvia > Lucinida > Lucinidae > Rugalucina > Rugalucina vietnamica. The sequence continues at coordinate 82,648,189 of OZ024871.1, read as the reverse complement.
AAAAACCTTTTATTAATAAACAATTTCTACCCAGAACCAGAAGTACTATGATTTTGAAATTAAGTTTGAAGCATCAGGCAATAGAGTTCTTCAAAGTTGGTGTACATCATAATGCTGGGATGACCTTGACCTATTTTATGGCAAGGTCAACTTAGGTCGCCCATGCATTTAAATGGGGGAAAATAAGTTAAATGTAATTAAATGGGTGAAAACTCGCGATGAGCATGCAAAGGTACTGAAGATTTATGTTCATGAATTTGTTTTAGTCCCCAGGGGTTTGTCTGCTCCTGCCCTGGGGCTATATACATGCATATGACCAAAATATTCAAACATCTCTGCAACCGCATGGCCGATCAAAGCCACACTTCATGGAAAGGGAACGAAAGATTGTATAAATGGCCACCATGGCTATAAACTGCAAAAACCTTTAAAATGTTCTTCATAACCAGTAGGCCTATGATTTTGAAACTTGGCATTAAGCATTTACAAAGTTCATACATGGCCTAAATCATGACCTAGGGATGATATGGACCTATTTTACGTCAAGGTCAACTTAGGATGCCCATGCATCTAAAAACACAGATTGTGAGTACTCGTTAGAACCGCCTCTGCGAGTCAGTTTTAGCGTATACCAACAATCTATGTTTTGAGCAAAACAAAAAGATAAAAATGTTGAACTGAAAATATTCATTTTTTACAACTTTAAAAACACTGTATATTGCTTGTTAAGGTTTTGTTATGCTAGCGTCAAGATACACGGCACCATTTTAGTGCACATGTATTACACATGCTGACGACAGAGCTACATGTACAACACCTTGATCATTCTTAACCTTACTCATATGGGCATTTTTTGCGTCCGGAACCGGGCGAGCATAAATGCACATAAGCTTCTTACTCAATCAGAATTTACGTAAATAATAAATTATATTGGTTTGTTGATTTGAGGTTTAACGTTAATCCAACAGCAAAGGTCATATGGAAACGAGACATCAGTTTATAGTATCATCCGACAGACTTAAGAATCCCGGGATCAACCCCGCATGCCCTGGTTTAAAAGGACGAACACTTCGGCTTGTCAAGCAGCAATGTGGTTTGATAACTGATCCTGCTTGATAAAATCTTTGTTTTTTTTTTCGAGGGGCCGTGGGACAAAAATTCAACAGCCAAACACAGCACAATATTAGGTTCACGGATGTCGTTTCGTTTGTAAAAAGCCGGTAAATTGTGCAGTGCACGTAAATGTCTGCGTGATACTGTACATGAATATGTATATTCAGGAATTGTCTATCAATGTCAGCACCATCGTAAATGCCTGCGATACAACAAAAGTCCTTACAGCAAAGATTGATACAACATCACACAACATGTGATAAAATGGAGTAATTGAAAAAAGCAATATCGCTTTGGCAACAACCATCACCAAGACAATGAACACTTCGTCGTAGGTTGCTGTCCAATTGATCAGTCTTACAATCACGGGTGACACAAACCAAATTCTGCTTGTGGGTGTGCCAAGTCGTTTTCTCAGGGTTCTCTCTCTCCCCCCCCCCTTGTTACTAATTTATCCGTCTCATATGAACTAAAATAATTTTGAACGGGGCGAAAATTGTATAAAAACGAATATGACCAGAAATTAGCACAATCAGACCCTTATCTGTAATCAAGTAACAATAGAAGGACCTGGAATCGATGCAATTAAATTTCACATCCTCACTAAGGTGGGCGTAGTGTAATTCTGGGCCCTGATTAGATTGTAACAGATAGCAAAACTTCTCCGATGTTACTCGCGCCTATAAGAAAAAAATGCATTTATATTTCATCATGCATGCATGCTTAATGTATACCATATAACGAGGAATACTCTGGGTCTCGCGTGCAAATAACAACTATTTACATACTGGACCTTGGTCTCGCCCGAAAGACGGAGTTACGCGTTGGATTGAACGCGCGGCCCGTTTTACGAGGCGACTGACTGAACCGCTACGACATGGGGTCCTTTATGGAAACACTTTAGCAACTTATAAAAATAATATTGTGTTAGTTTGATTTTAATCATATTTATTTGAATTCAACCAGGTAAACAATACGCATACAATATCACACAGAATAAATATGGATCAAAAAGAAAACTTATGTCTTGCCAAATTAATTTACTACATTGTAACCAGCACACTGGATATGGCTGAATTACTGTTGAAGGTCTACACTAAACAAAATAAGTTGTGTGGCTTGGCGTAATGTAGCTACATGTAGGATGTTGCCTCCATCGCACTTCGTATGGCATGCAGATGACTGTCGAATGAACGAAACTTCGACATCAAGCTGATAATCTGTTTGAAATATAAACAGAATAAATTATGTTCGCTCACGAGACAGCACGTGAAACTGTAGTTTTACATCTAATAAACACAGATATACATGTATCTGAACATGTACACTATACTATTTGATTTATTGTCTTGCGCATTTTAGTTCAGTTTTACGTCCCTTTCAAGATTATTTCAGCTCACCAATCAGTAGGTGGGGTGAAAACGTGAGTACCTTAAGAAAATCCACCTGACACTCCCGCAAGTTGAACTTGGCTTGTATCATATGTGGCCAGTGCGGGGCTCGAACACACACAAGACACAGCGGTGAGATGAACGAGTGATTAAGAAACAGCGCTCTTAACCGCTCGGCCACGGGGGCCGCTATAAAGTCATTAGAGGCGGTCAACTTATCCTAGCCGCATTATCTGTACCAGCCTTCAGAAAATAAATGTTGACGTGAGGATCGGTCGCGGGTCCGCTCTTCTGCCGATAATTACGACCGGCTTAAATCGGTAGAAAAACGACAAGACTTAGTGAAAAACCTATACGTGCGGACTGCCTTCTCACTACACACTTTAATCCACAAATTTACGATTTTAGTATTAAATGCAGCAGTGCATTTTGTGATTCTTGCATTTTTTTTCTTTTCTTTTTCATTTTCTAAGCTATATTGTCACAGGGGCGAAAAAAGGAAGCAATTAAGAATAGAAAAAGAATTTTTGTCCTAGCCGGACTCGAACCCAGGACCTTTTGATTTTATTCCATACATGCTACCTACTGAGCTACAGAGTAAGACGTCGTGGACTATTTCTTTTTTACCTGTCTTGTTTAATTGGTCTCCGTTAGGCTATTGGTAGTTTTGACCAAGTAATTCTTCATATCGCCCCTCGTCATCGTCTCAAATATGCCCTCACGAGTCGTCCCCCATCACACCGAAAATCGCAAACGCACGCGCCAGCAACATTTACGTTCAAAAGTGAAAAATGTCTATTACTCCTTTGTTATGACTTGACATAATAACTAAATGTTTGATCTTTGAGGTCTCTTAGCTTTCGGTCGATAAATTTGAGATTTAGGAGGCAGACAAAGAATTTACTTGAGCACAAATAATATTAGAGAAATGATTGAAACGGCATGAAATCGACAACTGCGTAAAATATACAATATGCAGAGTAGACATTTAGAACTGACTCAGAGCCTAAGCAGACTCATAAGTAAACTCATAAGTAAAGCGCATGACCCTTCTAACTTACCATAAAGAAAGATGTTCCATGAGTCTATCCATTGGCTGACATACTGAATTGTTTGACAATGGTTTATTTTAAACAATAGCAGACATCGTATGGCTTGCTCGTTCCAAGGGCGGTAGTGATGCTGCCAGCACTAAACGGCAGACAGATCGGTGGAGTGAAAAGGAAATATAACTAAAGTAATCATCATAGAAAATGGATGCGGAAATGCGATGCGGCTGTGAAAATAATTGTGGTGGCAATGATAACAAATATTTTAATTACCACAATGGTTTTCATGTAAAGAGGAGAGAACGAATCAAGGTAATTGAAAACGGTCCTTTTTACTCACAAAAGCGTCATCTCTCATCTTAGCTTGGCCTACTTACGTCATGTTAGGCTCCTTTACAGCTTTTTGTTATTTTCTCTGTCTCACTTAGCATCTGACATAGTCGAACAATAATGTATGTCATCTATCTGACACTTTGCTTCGAGGTTATCGTGTTTAGACATTTATTATAAAATCAATTCGTTCGTGATTCACTCCAAAAGCAAAACAGTGATATCATTACATGTTTATGTAAAAAAATGATAGTTTCACGTGATACGGAATTTGTCCATGATGTCTGCTACCAGCGTACAATCAAAAGAGGCTTGCAATTTATAATAAAATTTTACCAATAGTACACTGTGTTGAAACTCGGAGCCTCCTACCAGCATTTTGTGATATTTAACCCATATACTACGAATGGATTTGCCCGTCGTTATCATTCAGGAGTGTTTTTATAATTTTATTCGATTTTTCGGTGAAACTCATATAAACGAATAGCCCTACATGAGACGCAGCGATCTGCGGCGTCACATCTGGGGCTATTCTATTTGCCTTTGTCTCATAACAAGGACACCAGGCTTAACACGTTACTCTCTACACTGCTAGGGCGTACTTGATTTAGAGATTTTAAGAGTGATCGGATTGATCCGAGCAGTACGCTAAATCAAGGGAAAGTGGGCAAACCGAGTGCATTGCCATTACTAAAACAAGTGAGGAAAAGCAATAAAGATTGTTGCTTAAAATGATTTTGATTTACGGCGTGTTTATTACCTTGCAATACTGACGCATGGATGTCTCACAAACACCTCCATGCTGAAGAAATAAATTTTGCACTCCTCGCATTGAAACATTGTTGATGCCATGTTTCTTAGAGCAGGTCATGTGACTTGCCCCGACCACACCACCTTGGACGGCGGAGCGCTTCGTCGCGCTCCATTGCGACTACTTGATTTAGAATCCTATGCTCAGGTCGATCGGATCAATCGGATTGGCTATATCAAGTGCGACCCTGGTTATACTGGCTGTGCTCATGTTTTACGTTCCACCTAACATCTATCGTCATATGGAGTCACGACTTCAGTTTATAAGTTTTCATTCGAAAGACTAAGCCGGTGATCGAACTGAAGGCCCCTAGTTTATAAGGCAAATTGCTCTACGCCATGGAAAAGTAAAAGTAGGCAACGTTCAGGAAATGGCGCAATCAGAAAGAAATTCCCACTCCAAAAACCGAGATGGGAAAAAACTAAATTTACAATATGCATGTAATGCGGCAGTTATTGTGCAAATCACTGTACAATAACTGCTGCATTACATGCATACTGAAAATTAATTGCCTCCACATGTCAATCATTATTTTGCTGTTATGGGATATACCAAACATATTGACAGCCAGACGATCACAAATTATTTTACTGTTCTTTTGTTTTCTCAAAAACTTAAAACATCATCTCTTTTGGTACAGAATTAGCTTATTGCTCTTTAGCGATACGTCTAACATATGTTATACTAACTTCAAGACATTGCAATTGCCAGCACCTTTCGCGGTTTGTGAGAGCTTCGAAAACACAGAATACTAAACTCTCCTGTAAATGTAACCAATATTATATTTACACATTACGAAACTTTGCCCATGCAATATACAGAGATTTTTTCAGGCGTATATATTTTTGCTTAAAAAATTGATTAAGGGTACTCGTTGCTGGGTGGTATCTTTTTGGATTATCGGCTTATCGTATATTCCCTTCGCAGCAGCACTTATTTTTATTTTTGTTGTTTTTCACCTGGGTTTTCGGGTGGTACTTTGGTCTGATTGCACAAATGCCTCATCATATCTTACTTCTGATCTTGATATCCATGCTAATACTCCTAAGTCTTGAGATTGTAAAGATTCAAAATTTGTTTATCAACCAGCCGGACATATAGTTACTGGAAATTTAAAAATAATTTCGGATTCTAGAATTCGCAAAATTGTTTCTAAAGGTCCGAAATATAGATTCCCTTCCTACATCAATTTCGACAAATGTAGAGAGGAGATTGCATCTGCATTGAATGATTTCGGTAATCGATGGTGTAAACGAGAGGGTGTTGAGGATAATGCTCTTAAAGAATGGAAAAGAAGTATCTTCACTATCGTGGATAAACGTATTAAGTTTTATTCACAAAATACTAATCTTTTACCTCCTAAACCTAAATCGTCATTTAGGCATTTGAAGCAGGGTATCCAAGAATTTCACAGAAAGTATGTCTTGGTTCCGGCAGACAAAGCCGCAAACAAAGTTGTTGTTGTTTGTAGGCTTCTCTATGTTAACACCTTAAAACAGGAGCTTGATGGTACCAGGGCTTATCTGGAGTCAGATACTGATGAAATGTCTGTAGTTAATGCCCACTTAAACGATTCACCTGTTAAGTTTTCTGTTTGTGTCAATGAAGGCCAAGACAAACTTCCTACGATGTATTGGTTACCTAAGCTTCACAAAAGACCATACAAAGCTAGATTTATTGCAAATTCCAGCTCTTATACTACTACTGAACTTTCTTAATTATCAACTTCCTGTGTTACTAATTTCAAATCTCATGTTATAAGATACTGTGAGACAGTGTATGAAACTTCAAATAAAAATTGGTTTTGGTCAATAAAAAATTCTGGTGAGGTGCTCAATAAATTGAAGTGTAGAAGGTTCCGTGCGACGAGCTTGTCCACATATGCTTTTTCTACTCTGTATACAACTTTACCACATAATCTAATTAAAGAAAAACTTCTGGATTTGATAGAGTGGACATTCAAAAGGGCATTAAAAACTACGGTTCACTTTATTTGGCATGTAATGACAGAAAGGCTTTTTTCACTTCCTCTGACCAAAGTCGGTATACACTTTGGTCATGTCAGAATGTATGCGACGCCTTATCCTATCTCCTGGATAATATTTATATTAGATTTGGGACCAATTGTTGGTGGGTACAAATTGTGCACCTCTCGTAGCTGATTTATTTTTATACTGCTACGAAAGAGATTTCATGGATTCTCTTAACCATGATAATCAAGCTGATGTTATCGAGGCTTTTAATTCCATTTCTAGGTACCTCGATGACCTGTTGAACATTGACAACCCTTATTTTGAAGGTATGGTCAATCAAATTTATCCATCTGAACTACAGTTGAACAAAGCCAATATCTCGGATACCGAAGCCCCCTTTTTAGATCTACATCTTTCTGTTGCAAATGGATTTGTTTCTTCTAAAATTTATGATAAGCGCGATGACTTTGATTTTGATATAGTAAATTTTCCGTTTTTGGATGGTGACGTTCCTCGTCGTGCTTCTTATGGTGTATACATTTCGCAACTTATTAGGTTTGCTAGAGTCTGCAATCATGTTACAGACTTCAACGCTCGAAGTAAATGTTTAACGGCCAAACTTCTCCAACAGGGCTATCGGTATCATAAACTTCGAAAAACCTTTTCTAAATTTTATCGTAGACACTATGAATTGATTTCCAAATATAATGTTGGGTTAAAGACGCTTTTAAGTGAGGGCCTTTCGGAACAAGAATTTTATGGTGACTTGGTTTACAAATTTAAGAAACTTATAGGAAGTAATGATTTTTCTTTTCAGTTTAGAAAAATCATAACACGTTACAAACGTATAGGTTATAACTTGGATGTTATGCGACAGTCTGCATGCTTAGTTTTTAACCCAATCACGGTTGATAACTATGCTGTCTTCTTTAATTGCACGCCGGTGGGTCGGGCGTCAGACTCTATGATGGCCCCGACTTAAAGCTATTCATTTTAGTTGGTTGGGGCCGGAGCTTCTTGTCTGTTGCTTGGCCCACCGGGGTCCAACTGATGTTTTTCTTTTGCTCCGGAGTTAGTAAGTTATTCGGCGCCCAGGGATCTCCATCGTCGGGCAGCTTACTCAATCTGTGAGTCCTGGTTTTTGATTCATCTCAGGATGTTGATCATGATTTATATTTGTTTGTTCTTGATGATTCATTGACTAGTTAGAGATTCACCACGAGGACTGAAGAACTAACTAAATGTTATGAACCACTGCAGAAGCAGAGGGTGAGGTTATGGCCATGTAAAATCGATTTAAGCCCCCCAGTTATTTATAACTGACCGTTCCAAGGCGGGACTGCTGCTGTGGGTCATATTTATTCAAGTTATTCCAATAATTAGTTTTTGTTGTATGACTTTGTAGCCACCCGAATATCATTTGGATGTTCACTTAGCCCTCTGCATTTTATTTGTTGAGTCCACGCTAGCACTGTGACCAACTTACCTTGAATAGCTGCTCACCCTGCTTTCCGTTATACATGTTATACGTTGGTACCTATATTTTATATCTCTAAATATGATTTTCTTATTACTTGTTTATATGTGTGTATATCAGAGCCACTGCAGAAGATGAGGGTGAGGTTATGGCCATGTAAAATCGATTTAAACCCGCCGGTAACTTTGTGTTGCTGATCGTTCCAAGTCGATACTTCTGTGGTGGTTCTTTTTGTTTTATGTCTTGGTGTTTAAAATATGTTTGTGCTGTTGGCGCCTTATGTATGTTTTCATATTTTTAGTTAAGTTAAGGTAACTGAGTGGCCACCTATTGGGAAAATAGCTGCTCATTCGGCTTACGAAATGTTTTCATGGTATAAGTACCTGATTGTTGGTTTGGCTTTTTTCCAACCTCGGTTTTTGGAGTGGGAATCTTTTTCTGATTGCGCCTTTTCCTGATCTTTGCCTACTTGTACCTTTTTAACTTAACAAAAGAAAAACTAGAATTCATAGCCAAGCATAGAGTGTACTGTAATCGTAGCAGCCACTTTTCAGATCATATTGGGAATATTTCATGCGGACAAGGAATTTCTTTTGAGGATTGATTGACTCATCATCATCCGACTGACATACAGTTATTACTCCTTTGTTATGACTTGACATTATAACTAAATGTTTGGTCTTTGGGGTCTTTCAGCTTTCTGTCGATATATTATAGATTTAGGAGGCAGACAAGGAATTTACTTGGGCTCAAATGATATTAGAGAAAATTGAATCGGCACGAAATCGACAACTGCGTCTAGTAAAGCGCTTGGCCCGCCTAACTTATCATAAAGAAAGATGTTCCATGAGTCTATCCATATACATTGGCTGATATACTGAATTGGTGACATTCTTGACAATGGTTTATTTTAAACAATAGCAGACATCGCATGGCTTGCTCGTTCCAAGGGCGGTAGTGATGCTGCCAGCACTAAACAGCAGACAGATCGGTGGAGTGAAAATGAAATATAAGTAAAGTAATCATCATAGAAGAATGGATGTGGAAATGCGATGCGGCTGTGAAAATAATTGTGGTGGCAATGATGACAAATATGTTAATTACCACAATGATTTTCATGTAAAGAGGAGAGAACAAATCAAGGTAACTGAAAACGGCCCTTTTTACTCACAAAAGCGTCATCTTTCATCTTAGCTTGGCCTACTTACGTCATATTAGGCTCCTTTACAGCACTTTGTTATTTCCTCTGTCTCACTTAGCATCTGACATAGACGAACAATAATGTATCTCATCTATCTGACAATTTGCTACGAGGTTATCGTGTTTAGACATTTATTATAAAATCAATTCGTTCGTGATTTACTCCCAAAGCAAAACAGTGATATCATTACATGTTTATGTAAAAAAATGATAGTTTCACGTGATACGGAATTTGTCCATGATGTCTGCTACCAGCGTACAATCAAAAGAGGCTTGCAATTTATAATAAAATTTTATCAATAGTACACTGCGTTGAAACTCGGAGCCTCCTACCACCATTTTGTGCTCTTTAACCCATATACTACGAATGGATTTGCCCGTCGTTATTATTCAGGAGTTTTTTTTATAATTTTATTCGTTTTTTTTTCGGTGAAACTCATATAAACGAATAGCCCTACATGAGACGCCGCGTTCTGCGGCGTCACATCTGGGGCTATTCTATTTGCCTTTGTCTCATAAAAAGGACACCAGGCTTAAATGAGTTAACAAGACACGTTACTCTCCATTACGAAAACTTGCCCATGCAATATACAGAGATTTTTAAAGTTGTAAAAAATGAAAATTTTCAGTGGAGAAATTTTGACATTTTTCTTATTTTTGCTCAAAACATAGATTGTGGGTACACGTTAGAACCGTCTCGGCTCTATGTTTTGGAGCAAAAATAAGAAAAATAGGTATACCCCTGCAAACCCCAGTTTTTCTATATAAAAGTGGGGTTTAGGGGGGGTAAACATTATACGGACATGTTTTCCTGATGCTACACTGCTGGCTATACTGGCTGTGCTCATGTTTTATGTTCCACCTAACATCTATCGTCATATGGAGTCACGACTTCGGTTTATAAGTTTTCATTCGAAAGACTAAGCCGGTGACCGAACTGAAGGCCCCTAGTTTATAAGGCAAATTGCTCTACGCCATGGAAAAGTAAAAGTAGGCAACGTTCAGGAAATGGCGCATTCAGAAAGAAATTCCCACTCCAAAAACCGAGATGGGAAAAAAACTAAATTTACAGTATGCATGTAATGCAGCAGTTATTGTGCAAATCACTGCACAATAACTGCTGCATTACATGCATACTGAAAATTAATTACCTCCACATGTCAATCCTTATTTTGCTGTTATGGGATATACCAAACATATTGACAGCCAGACGATCACAAATTAACTGTTCTTTTGTTTTCTCAAAAACTTAAAACATCATCTCTTTTGGTACATAATTAGCTTATTGCTCTTTAGCAATACGTCTAACACATGTTATACTAACTTCAAGACATTGCAATTGCCAGATTCTTTCGCGAATGTGTACTTGGTTTGTGAGAGCTTCGAAAACACAGAAGACTAAACTCTCCTGTAAATGTAACCAATCTTATATTTACACATTACGAAACTTTGCCCATGCAATATACAGGCGTACTGAAAAAAAATCCTTGAATATATATAGTTTTAATATTTTTGCTTAAAAATTGATTGAGGGTACACGTTGCTGGGTGGTATCTTTTTGGATTATCGGCTTATATTCCCTTCGCAGCAGCACTTATTTTTTTAATTTTTGTTGTTTTCCACCTGGGTTTTCGGGTGGTCTGAATGCACAAATGCCTAATCATTTCTTACTTTTAACTTAACAAAAGAAAAACACTAGAATTCATAGCCAAGCATGGAGTGTACTGTAATCGTAGCAGCCACTTTTCAGATAATCTTGGGAATATTTCATGCGGACAAGGAATTTCTTTTGAGGATTGATTTACTCATCATAATCCAACTGACATACAGTTATTACTCCTTTGTTATGACTTGACATAATAACTAAATGTTTGATCTTTCGTCTTTTAGCTTTCGTTCGATATATTTCAGATTTAGGAGGCAGACAGAGAATTTACTTAAGCACAAATGATATTAGAGAAAATTGAAACAGCATGAAATCGACAACTACATGTACGTAAAATATACAATATGCGGAGTAGACATTTAGAACTGACTCAGAGCCTAAGCAGACTTATAAGTAAAGCGCATGGCCCGCCTAACTTACCATAAAGAAAGATGTTCTTTTTGTTTTATGTCTTGGTGTTTAAATTTTTTTGTGCTGTTGGCGCCTTATGTATGTTTTCATATTTTTAATTAAGTTAAGGTAACTGAGTGGCCACCTATTGGGAAAATAGCTGCTCATTCGGCTTACGATATGTTTCATGGTATAAGTGCCTGATTGTTAGTTTGGTTTTTTCCCACCTCGGTTTTTGGAGTGGGAATCTCTTTCTGATTGCGCCTTTTCCTGATCTTTGCCTACTTGTACCTTTCCATGAGTCTATTCATTGGCTGACATACTGAATTGTTGACAATGGTTTATTTTAAACAATAGCAGACAGTGCATGCCTCGCTCGTTAATACTGCCAGCACTAGCCAAAACAGCAGACAGACCGATGGAATGAAAAGGAAATATAAATAAAGTAATATTCATGAATAAATGGATTCGGAAATGCGATGCGGCTGTGAAAATAATTCTGGTGGCAATGATAACAAATATGTTAATTACGACGACGCTGAATAATCAAATGAACTATTCAATTCTATCGTTTAAATTCCTTCTATGAACGCATAAATTAATGGAAACACTGTAAGCAAGCTAAAACACTACGTTTACTTTTGCGTGTGAATTTCAGAAGCGTTTGATTTTGTTCTCGATCAGCTGATGGACAGAGACCTGTAATAATCATTCCGATGGGATCCCATTTAAAACTGCCCCCAAACAAGATTCTGTCATATGCTTCACAACTCTTAGTGGACTCCAACTCATTCAGCAGACGAGAGAACGCCCCAGGCCGCATGCAAGTGCAGCAAAAAATAGGGTGTTAGCTAGCATCCAAGGACGCCATATCGCTCAACAATGACAAATGGTAATTCAAAAATCACTACACCTGCAATTTGACATTTGCATGGCAAAACAACATCTGATTAAACCGTAACTGTAAAACCGGTTTAAGCCCGCCAGTAACTTTGTGTTACTGGTCGTTCCAAGGCGATACTTCTGTGGTGGTTCTTTTTGTTTTATGTCTTGGTGTTTAAATTATTTTTGAGCTGTTGGCGCCTTATATGTGTTTTCATAATTTTAGTTAAGTTAAGGTAACTGGGTAACTGAGTGGCCACCTATTGGTTTTTGGAGTGGTAATCTTTTTCTGATTGCGCCTTTTCCTGATCTTTGCCTACATGTACCTTTTTAAATCACATAATAGAGGAAAATATCCCAGAATGGTTACACTATCCTATGACAAAAGACGGTTGATAATTTATGACCAATCGTAGGTAGCCTTACATCTTAGATTTACTGCGGTAGCTATGTCCACACTTTGGGCCAATCGCTTGCAACGTTATAATTAGACGTCTCTGCTCTGATGTTTTAGCTGAAACGTCGTAGTCATGGTTTCATGTACGGAGGAGAAAACAAAGAATGTTAACTTAAAATGGTCCTACCTAAAATATTTTATTCGCTAAGGCATCATCTTTCATCTAAGCTTGGCCTACTTACGTCATATCAGGCTCCTTTACAGCTCTTGTCTTACTCAGCATCTGACACAGTCGAACAATAATGTATCTCATCTATCTGACAATTTGCTCCGAGGTTATCGTGTTTAGACATTTATTATAAAATCAATTCGTTTGTCATTTATAATGACATGTTTATGTAAAAAATCTGATAGTTTCACGTGATACGGGATCTGTCTATGGTATCTGCTGCTAGCGTACAATCAAAAGAGGCTCGCAATTTGGTAATTTACCCATATTACAAGGCGTTGAAACTCGGAGTTTTTTTTATGAACTTCATATGCCACTATGTTGAACGAATGTTTCTCAATGATTTCCGAATTAGTACAAGTAGGCAAAGATCAGGAAAAGGCGCAATCAGAAAAAGATTCCCACTTCAAACACCGAGGTGGGAAAAAACTAAATTAACAATCAGGTACTTATACCATGAAAAAAATCGTAAGCCGAATGAGCAGCTATTTTCCCAATAGGTGGTCACTCAGTTACCTAAACTTAACTAAAAATATGAAAACACACATAAGGCGCCAACAAAAATTTTAAACACCAAGACATAAAACAAAAAGAACCACCACAGAAGTATCGCCTTGGAACGATCAGTTACACAAAGTTACTGGCGGGCTTAAACCGATTTTACATGGCCATAACATCACCCTCAGCATTGTTTTCATCTTCTTTATTTGATCATGACTGACACTCCTGGAACAAATAAATCACTGCACAATAACTGCTGCATTACATGCATACTGAAAATTTATTACCTTCACATGTCAATCACTATTTGGAATTATGTATTGCAGCAACATATCAACATCTCAAATTATTTCATTTTTATTGTATTCACAAGAACTAAAACGTCTATTCTCGTCTATTTTTGATACAGAATAAGCTTATTGCGCTTTCGGCATGCATCTGTACATCATCTAAACTGGCCCTGGCTCTATAATGGTCTATTTTGGTCCCGAATTTGACTTTTAATTGGTTCTGAATGGCATCTATAAAGGCACGCAAAATAGCATCTGAAATGAACCCGAGAGCAAAGTGCAATGCCTTAGGTATTCTGTTAAAATCAACTTTTAGACTTTTGAGGGTTTTTTTCGATAATTATTTTTCAACTGCATGCGTAAGTAAGGGGTTGAGACAGGACCGCGTCATAATAAAACCTTTCTTATTAGGCCCGGTCCAAACAGAATGTGCAACGAAGGCGCTGATCAATACGCAGATGCCGCGTACAATGATCATGTTAAAAATGTTTTAAGCCCCCAGCAATTTTATACTACTGATCGTTCGAAGGCGATACTTCTGTTGTGGTTCAATTTGTTTTATGTTTTGGAGTCGAATTTTTGTGCGGTTTGAAATGTACGTTTTCATATTTTTATTTCAGATTGGGTATATGATCTGCTGCCGTCCGATCTACGACTGAATTATACTGTGACTGATAAGCATAAAGGTGAAATGCATCTCAATGAGGAACGAACAATTACATGTGACTAAATGTTGCGAATTACTGCAGAATTAAAAGGCAAGTTTAGGGCCCTGTAGAACCGGTTTACTACCGTGCACAGTAATTATATATATTTTGAATGTTCCACTGCGGTACTTTTTGTGGTCCTTTAGTTTTTATTTTTTTTTGTATAGAGTTTTATATTACTGACCGTTCAAGTGTGATACCTCTGTTGTGTTATAATTGTTTTATATTTAGATGTTGAATTTTTATTCTGGTTTTCTTTCTTATGTACTGTTTTATATACATGTATTTAGTTAAGTCCTTTCACGATATGTTCTTTTTGCGTTTGTGCCTGATTGTCAATTTTGTTTATCCCACTTTGGCTTTTGGAGTGCAAATTTCTTTCTTATTTTGCCATTTCCTGATCATTGCTTTTTTGATACATTTTTGTTGTCAATTGTGTACTGTTTGCGCCTTTTCTGTACGTATTTCATTAGAGTTAAGTTGCTGGGTGGCCACTTTTTTGAAAACGTTGATCGATCGGCTTTTCGTATATTCCATTTGCAGCAGTACATACTTTTATTTTTGTTGTTTTCCGCCTGGGTTTTGGAATGGGACTTTGGTCTGATTGCGCAAATGCCTGATCATTTCTCACTTTTATCAGGTAAACATGTCCGTAAAATGTATACCCCATTTAACCCCATTTTTATATTGCAGAACTGGGGTTTGCGGGGGTATACCTATTTTTCTTAGATTTGCTCCAAAATATAGATTGTGTGTACTCGTTAGAACCGCCTCAGCGAGGCCGTTTTAACGTGTACCCTTAATCTTGTTTTTAACCAAAAATAAAAAAAAATATCATTTTTTTTTCCAGTGAAAAGTTTTCATTTTTACAACAACAAAAATTTCTGTATATTGCATGTGCAAGTTTTCATAATGTAACTTAGCAAACGAAAAACTAGAATTCATAGCCAAGCATGAAATGTTTACTGTTAGCATAACAGCCACTTTTCATATTATATTGAGAATACTTCATTCTGACTAGGAATTTCTTTTGAGGATTGATTTACTCATCATAATCCGACTGACAGACAGTTATTACTCCTTTGTTATGACTTGACATAATAACTAAATGTTTGATCTTTGGGGTCTTTTAGCTTTCTGTCGATATCTTTTAGATTTAGGAGGCAGACAGAGAATTTACTTAATAAGCACAAATGATATTAGAGAAAATTGAAACAGCATGAAATCGACAACTGCGTAAAATATACAATATGCGGAGTAGACATTTAGAACTGACTCAGAGCCTAAGCAGACTTATAAGTAAAGCGCATGACCCTTCTAACTAACCATAAAGAAAGATGTTCCATGAGTCTATCCATTGGCTGACATACTGAATTGTTGACAGTGGTTTATTTTAAACAATAACAGACATTGCATGGCTTGCTCGTTCCAAGGGCGGTAGTGATGTTGCCAGCACTAAACAGCAGACAGATCAGTGGAGTGGAAATGAAATATAAAGAAAGAAATCATCATAGAAGAATGGATGCGGAAATGCGATGCGGCTGTGAAAATAATTGTGGTGGCAATGATAACAAATATGTTAATTACCACAGTGTTGAATAATCAAATAAACTATTCAATTCCAATATCTAAATTATTTCGGTACGGTTACATTTTAGGCAATCTCAAGCACTACTTTTTACTTTGACATGTGGATTTCAGAAGCTTTTGATTCTGTTCTCGGTCAGCTGATTGGCAGAGACCCACAATTATCATTCCCACAGACTCTCATTGTAATTTGCCCCCAAACAAGACTCATTCGGATGCTTCACAACTCTAAGTGGACCCCAACTCATTTAGCAGACGAGAGAACGCCCCAGACCGTATGCAAGTGCAGCAAAATATAGGCTGTTAGCCAGCATCATAGGATGGCGTTTTCGGGTGATTAGGGACACCCAAAGATCGTCCAACAATGACAAATGATTATTCAAAAATCACAACATCCGCAATTTGGCCATTGAATGGTAAAACATCACATAAATCACTCAATAGAGCAAAATATTCAAGAATGGTTACTCTATCAAATGACAAAGACGGTTGATAGATACTCATTTATGACCAATCGTAAGCAGCCTTACATCTTAAATTTACTGCGGTAGCTCTGTCCACACTTTAAGCCAATCGCTTGCAACGTTATAATTAGAGGTCTCTGCCCTGCTACGTTAGCTGAAACGTCGTAGACATGGTTTTCATGTACAGAAGAGAGAACGAATCAATGTAACTTGAAACGGTCCTACCTAAAATGTTTTACTCTCAAAAGCGTCATCTTTCATCTTAGCTTGGCCTACTTACGTCATATTAGGCTCCTTTACAGCACTTTGTTATTTCCACTGTCTCACTTAGCATCTGACATAGACGAACAATAATGTATCTCATCTATCTGGCAATTTGCTCCGAGGTTATCGTGTTTAGACATTTATTATAAAATCAATTCGTTTGTCATTTACTCCCAAAGCAAATCAGAGATATAATGACATGTTTATGTAAAAAAAAGATAGTTACACTTGATACGGTATCTGCCCATGATATCTTCTACCAGCGTACAATCAAAACAGGTTTGCAATTCACCCGTAGTACAAGGCGGCCAAACTCGGAGCCTCCTGAATCTGAATCTGAATCTGAATAGTTTACTGGTGACACGCCAAATGACATTATTTCACCAGGGGGTTCGGCAAGACACGTTACTCTCTACACTGCTGGTTCAGTTGGCTGTGTTCATGTTTTACGTTCCACCTGACATCTATCGTCATATGGAGACACGACTTCGGTTTATAACTTTTCATTCGAAAGACTTAGCCGATGATCGAACTCAAGGCCCTTAGTTTATAAGGTGAATGACTCTACGCCTCCTAATACTGGTTCATTAAGAAAATGGTTGAAAACAAATATTGTGAGCATAAGTGAAAGAAACTTCCAATGTATCCATTTTATAAATGATTGTTTTTGCTGGTAGGAGTTGAATAAAATATAACTGTTAGATCCTTTGGAAGCAGTAAAAACATTCAAAGAGAGAAGGTAGGCCATATTGTACAATTTCGGGTAATGAACCTTCATCAGTGACCCTTTACAAAACTGGCAGCGAAAGCCAGACATTCATGATTGCTGCAATTTCTAGAATTTACACAAGTATAGTCTAAATCAAAGACTAATATTCCAAAAGAGGCCAAATATTCTAAGTTCTGTTAAGATGGTGATTCTTAACATACAATATATTTGAAATACTCCAAATATTTTCACTGATCTCAAAGGATCAAAAGAAAAATATAATCTGCACTATGGATGATGTACGGGGAGACTTTTTAGGGCCGCCACACGGCACAACACCAGCTGCAGTAATAGCAAATAAAATATAACTGTTAGATCCTTTGGAAGCAGTAAACACATTCAAAGAGAGAAGGTGGGCCATATTGTACAATTTCGGGTAATGAACCTTCATCAGTGACCCTTTACAAAACTGGCAGCGAAAGCCAGACATTCATGATTGCTGCAATTTCTAGAATTTACACACGTTTTTCAACAGGCTTCTCAATAATATGAACTTCATACGCCACTGTTGTGAATGAATGTGTCATAATGATTTCCGAACAAGCCCTTGCCTTCATCTTCTTTATTTGAACATGATTGACACTCCTGGAACAATTCAATGCACAATAACTGCTGCATTACATGCATACTGAAAATTAATTACCTTCACATGTCGATCATTATTTTGCAATTGAGTATTCTAGCATCATAGCGACAGCCAGACGAAAACAAATTATTTCACTGTTCTTTTGTTTTCTCAAAAACTTAAAACATCATCTCTTTTGGTACAGAATTAGCTTGTTGCTCTTTAACCATACGTCTAGCATATGTTATACTAATTTCAAGACATTGCAATTGCCAGCTCCTTTTGCGAATGTTTACTCAGTTTGTGAGAGATGTGCTCGGATGCAAGGCTACACACGCTACCTATTGCGATGACCAGGTTGACCTATAGTTCTATATAGTTACGGTATATGTCGTTTAATTTCTCAGCATGGCTTTCTGGGTCGAGACGTTGGCTTTGCTTGCGTCAATTCTGGTCAAAGCTTACTTTTTCATTCCACAGCCAAGATTATGTTGCGCCGTTTCTAGTCGATTCTTACGGTTTTACTTCAACGACCAAAATTATGCTCCTGAAAACTTTTGACTCTGACTGGCATTCTGGTCTTGGTAATATTTATGTTTGAATGTGTGAACAGACACACAGACAGACACCAATCACATTCATTTTGTTGACATTGAGTGACTTCGGCTCAGATGTGTTCATGGTTATTTTGCTGTGAAGTAAAATAAAACATTTATAGAAAGAAAGAGAGAACCACCTGATACACTTAAACACAAACAAAACAGCAGCTAGCGTCGACGCTGACGACAATTTTCACACAGAGACGGCATATACCATAGACGACACTTTATATTGTTAATTTTTATAACGGCTGAAAACTAGATTGACGTATAAATATTTCGATAACATATACACTAAATGTCCCAGGATGAAAAGAAGTAGACGGCAATGCACATAATATCGCATCGAGTATTTAGGTTAAATTTAGAGTAGTTTTGTAGCGTGTTCCGAATCAGACAATCAATTCATTGGACAATATAAACGTTCAGACATAAAATTTTGCGATAGGCTGCTTTGCCGAGTGATTTAAATACCAATGATTACAAAAATGATTTTGGACATATATAATCACAACAAATTATCTCAAATTGTTAATTATTGATCAATGAATCCAAATGTTAGATCACTTCTCAGTCTGCTATACGAGTATGATACTTCCTTGTATCACCCAGAACCACCCAGGTTTATCCAACAAAGCTGTCAAGCCTCAGACCACCCAAGTTGCAATAGTACTGAGAACACTATCTCAGTTGCTGAAAACACTATTTCAGCTTTTACTGAGATAGTGTCTGATTCGGAACACGCTACAAAATTGTCTGATTCGGAACACGCTACAAAATTGGTGGCAGCCTTAGGTGGAATATAAGATAAGATCACCATTATCTGGACCTACGTTATTGATGTTAAAATGGACAATGGTGAGCAAGAACACACATATGGGTCTGGAACTAACCCATGGGAATATGAGTCAAAGATGCAAACTCCTGGGAGCATGAGGTTGCCTATGGGTATGTCTCGGGCATATGCTGAGCAAAATAGGCGTATGCAAAATATGATGCACTATGAAAATGAGATAGCTAGGCTCCAGGAGGAATTATCAATGATTGATATGCAATATAAACAGATAGGTGCTGATATGGGGTATGAAACAGGTACAAGTATGCATTCTGAGCCAAAACAAGAAGAAAACCTTCAAAAGGAACTCTTTCCTCCTATTTCAAAGAGTCGACAGGAGGGTAAGTTAAAACCATCAGAACAGACACAGGGTCTAAAAGACAGGGTTACCCAAGCTCAGTCGACAGAGATAGATCATGGAGGATCTAGTAAATCACAGGTAAGGCCCCAGCCCATGACATCGACTCCAAAGCAGGTGACATTTAGTGATTATCAAGAGGATAGTCCAGTAAACAAGAAGTCTACAAGTGTAAAGATTAAACCAGCTACATATGACGGTACCAGTAGTTGGGTTGATTATAAGGCTCATTTTGATGTCTGTGCGGAACTGAATGGCTGGTCTGAGCAGGAGAAAGGTATGTATCTTGCTGTGTCATTACGGGGTCAGGCTCAGGGTGTTTTTGGAAACATTGCCAATAAATCACATGATTTCCAATTATTAGTGGCATCTCTGGAAGAAAGGTTTGCGCCCCCAAACCAGACAGAACTATATAGGGTTCAGTTACGGGAAAGAAAGCAAAAAGCGTCTGAAACACTATCTGAGCTGGGCCAAGAAATCAGAAGACTCACAAATCAGGCATACCCGAATGCACCACCTGATTTAAGAGAGACACTCTCCAAGGAACAATTCATAGATGCGCTTGTCAGTTCAGATATGCGTTTACGTATAAAACAGGCCAGGCCTGTAAGCCTAAATGATGCCATACGGCACGCTGTGGAATTGGAAGCTTTTAACCGAGCGGAACGTAAGCACCTTGAGGGACAGGGTTACATGAGGTCTGCATCAGAGAAAGTTCCTGAACAGAAGACATCTATTGAAGACGACCTGAAAGCACTTACGAAAGTTTTCCGATTTGGGAAAGTCGGTGGATTTTCTGAAAAGACAGAAACCATGGACACCAAGACCACCAACTCACAATAACAGAGAACCACCAACCTACAATAATAGGGAGCCACCAACCTACAATAACAGGAGTCAAAGGCAAAAACAAAAACGAGCTTGCTTCAAATGTGGATCAGAAGAACACTTAATTGCAAAGTGTCCTCAGTGGCAACAAGATGCAACCCCGAAGAATGCATCAGAAAATCACCAAGCTAAATTGATTGCCGGTACAAGTTCTGGCTTGTATGTAAACTGCAAGATAAACAACTATGATGCAGAATGCCTAGTAGATACTGGAGCAACTCTGTCCTTAATTTCTTGCAAAGCTTGGGACCTCATGAACAATTTAGCAGCTCCACTTGAGGAATTCAGTCCTGACATATTCACCGCGTCAGGCAATAAAGTAGAAGTTAGAGGCAAGACAACAGTGATAGTGGATCTGTGTGATATCCAATGTGTTTCGGAGATGGTGGTGGCCGATATAGATGTTGATATTATTATTGGTCTTGACTTTTTGAGAAAGCATAAGTGCAAAATTGATGTGACAGAAGAAACACTTTCTATCCGGGATAGGGTTAGCAAACTTAAACTTGCAGGGAAACTGGGATGCTATAGGATTACTGCATCAGAAACAGTAGAAATTCCTCCAATGTCAGAGATGATTATTCAAGGCAAGGTTTCGACACCAGTTTTGAGAAGAAACGATCTGAGCATCATCGAACCCACAGAAAAGCTGTTCCAAGTTGGTAAGGGTCTGGTGGCAAAAAGCCTTGTCCATGCAGATTCCACAGTACCCCTTAGAATGGTCAATCTTGGAAACGAAGCAGAGAAAATTTACACAGGCACACATGTAGCTAATCTAAGCTTTGTTTCACATGTTAAACAAGTAACACCAAAACCGCCGAAGGTGGCCATTCCCAGAAAGATGCCAGAACACTTGAAGCAGTTATACGAAGAAACCATACAATACTTGAGCTCAGAACAAAGTAAAGCGGTTGCAAAGCTATTGATGAAGCATGAATCAACATTCTCTGAGAATGATAATGATTTGGGAAGGACAGGAATAATCACACATAGGATTCCAACAGCAGGGGCACACCCAATAAAGCAGCCATTACGAAGAATGCCTGTTCACATGCAGGAAGAAGCTGCAAAGCAGATAAATGAGATGGTTAAAAAAGATGTGATACAGAAATCATCTAGTCCTTGGGCCAGTGGAATTGTAATGGTCGAAAAGAAAGACGGTTCGAAACGCTTTTGCGTTGATTACAGGCGCCTGAATGATATCACGATAAAAGACGCGTATCCTTTACCAAGGATTGATGATTCATTGGACCAGCTTTCAGGTGCTAAATGGTTCTCCTGTCTAGACCTAAATTCAGGCTACTGGCAGGTTAAAGTTGAGGAATGTGACCGAGCCAAGACAGCTTTTGCATCAAGACAAGGCTTATACGAATTTAAGGTAATGCCTTTCGGGCTCTGCAATGCCCCAGCGACATTCGAAACGGCGGAGACGGTGCTAGCTGGCTTAAATTGGCAAATCTGCCTGATTTACTTAGATGATATTATAGTTATTGGACGGAATTTTGAGGATATGATTGCAAACCTCGATAAAGTCTTGACTAAACTGGGTGAGGCAGGGCTAAAATTGAAACCAAGGAAATGCCAATTGTTTGCCAGAGAAGTGGAGTTTCTGGGCCATGTTATTTCTTCAGAGGGAATCAAAACTGATCCGAAGAAAACCAAAGCTGTCCAAGAATGGCCAAAGCCAACCAATGTTCATGAAGTACGCTCATTCCTTGGATTTTGCAGCTACTATAGGCGTTTTATCCGTAGCTTTGCTGAGGTGGCAAAACCACTGTATCGGTTGTGCGAGAAACAACAGAATTTGTATGGTCAGAAGACTGCGATGAAGCATTCGAACTACTGAAGAATAAACTGGTAGAAGCACCTGTGTTGGCGCATCCTGATTTTACACAGCCATTCATACTCGACACGGATGCCAGCGATGTTGCCATAGGAGCTGTGCTTTCACAAAAGCTAGACGGACGGGAATACGTTGTTGCTTATGCCAGCAGGACTCTTACTAAATCAGAGAGAAAATACTGTATTACAAAGAGAGAACTATTAGCTCTTGTGCATCTCGTGAAGTATTTTCGTCACTACCTGTATGGGAAGACATTCACAGTCAGAACGGACCACAGTTCTTTAAAGTGGCTAATGCGATTTAAGAACCCAGAAGGACAGCTGGCCAGGTGGCTCGAAGTATTGTCATCCTATTCTATGAAAATTGAACACAGACCAGGCCGTCTGCATGGAAATGCCGATGGAATGAGTAGGATCCCATGTCGACAATGTGGTCGCACTGGAGAAAATAGCAGGAGCTCAGACGACTTGCTGGTCATTAATCAACTGTACAGTATAGATACAGAGGAAGTGGCAATGGAAATTTCTGAAATACAAAAGGATGACCGAGATACAAGTCGATTGAAAGCCTGGCTCGAAGCAGATACAAGGCCATCACTAAAGGATGTTGGCAACTGCAGTTATTTTCTGAAATCACTTTTGATTCAGTGGCATAGACTTGCAGTAATGGACGGTATAGTGGTGCGAAAATGGGAAGTTACGGGAACAGATATAGTTTACTGGCAAGCGATAGTCCCATTGAAGCATAGGAGACAAGTCCTGAAATATGCACATGATATAAGAGCTTCGGGACACTTGGGAGTTACCAAAACCCTCAACAAGGTTAAACAGCGGTACTATTGGCCTGGTTTACAAAGAGATGTAAGAGCTTATGTCACTGGATGTGAAACGTGTTCAAGACGAAAGGGACCAAACAGAACAAAGAATGCCCCAATGCAAATCGTGCGCAGTGGATACCCTATGGAAAGGATAGCCATAGATATTTTAGGGGAGCTTCCACGAACAGCAAATGGAAACAAGTACATCCTTGTGATAGGTGACTATTTCACAAAATGGACTGAAGCGTTTCCAATGCCAAATATGGAGGCTGTGACAGTCGCTAAATTGTTAGTGGAAGAGGTCATCAGCAGATTTGGAATACCTGGTAGGATTCACTCCGACCAAGGGAGACAGTTCGAAAGTAAGTTATTCCAAGAAATGTGTAAATTGCTGCAAATAGAGAAGACCAGGACAACTGCATACCACCCACAGTCAGACGGGATGGTAGAAAGATTTAATAGAACACTGACAACGATGCTTAGCGCTTATGTTAATGACCACCATACAGATTGGGACGAACATCTACCATACGTCATGATGGCATACAGATCAGCAGAAAATGAGACTACTGGTTTGACACCAAATATGCTGATGTTGGGAAGAGAGGCCACAACACCGTTAGACATAATCTATGAAATGCCTTCTTCAATCAAACCTATTCCAGTGAACCACTGGGTATGGGAACTACGTGAACGGTTAGAATCAGCTCATACGTATGTTCGACAGTATACAGGTGAGTCAATAAGTAGACAGAAAAGCTCTCATGACATGAAGTTGTCCTTTGAAGTCTATGGACCTGATGACATGGTTTACGTTCTGTTTCCAGTCAAAAAGGTAGGATGTTCTATCAAGTTCACGGCTTTCTGGCGAGGACCTTTTAAGATACTGGAGAAAGTCTCAGACGTATTATACAAAGTAGATCTGGGTAGACCAGAAGCAGATATCATACACTGTGAGAGACTTTTCAGGGCGAGAAAGCAGGTATTGACAGGAGAAGTCGAAAGTGATGATATCATTGAAGAGGGAGAAGTTCTTCCAGGTAATGATATAAGTCAAGTAGAGGATATTGCTGATCTTGACGAAAGCCAGGTTATTGATGAAACTGAAAGCGAGTCCGTGGAAAATTCCACAGATGTAAGTAGTCACAGACGCATACGTCGACGACCTATTTGGGCTAAAGACTATGTGTTTTCTGCTTTCAGGACTGGTCCAAATCTCAAGACTACACCTCGGAAACACCCAATGCCACATCTGAAAGATGAAGAAGAGGATGACACCATCATGTGTTCGATCTGTAAAGATAGATTTAAGAGAGGGAATGTCTATTTCGACCATGTTGTGACCTGCTCAAAATTTCGACTTAGATGTGAACATTGTGGAAAGAAGTTTAAGGCTCAGACCTACTTAGCGAAACATAAGAACAGGTTTCATGCTAATCAAACATCAGGCTTCGCGAGGAGGATAAGAAGGAAACCAACTGTCTCAGCCACAGTTACATCTGATGACACATGTGAAACTCCCAAGGATGAAAACAAAGATCCTGTTGACAGCTGTGCAGGTCAGAGTATAGAAAGAGATGATCTGGGGGATGATCCCAACATTGAGCTAGATTACAGTATGAAGTCGGATTTAGAACTAAGTGATGACTCAGAATCTGGTAAGGAGGAAATCAGTGGTCGAAGTGAAGAATGTTCGGCTGTAGAAATAGCCACAGACTCAAGGAAGATACGAGACCTGTCATCAGGAAGAACAATCAGGAAGCCAACAAAGCCAGATAGGGTATTTACGCCAAAGAAACTTAAACTGGATATAAAGGGCTCTTCGGAAGAATCTCATAAATCAAGTGTTGGCTCAGTCTCTGAAAGGTCAGAGAAAAATGATGATCAGAATAAAGATAAGCAAGAAAGTAACCAAGGTGTGGTTGATCAGGTAAACCAAGGTGTGGTTGATCAAGCCAGTATGGAGCATGGAGGGCTTCAGGACTTTCTTGTGAAAGTGGACATTATCAAGACAGTTCACACCGCAAGCAATATTGCAGTATACGATAACAATGAAAGGTTATCAGAAACATATTCACTGAACAAATCAATGGAACAGAAAGAAGAGCCAGAAATGTGTTTGGGTGACTTCCTGCCTGAAGGAACATTGATAAAGGCTGAAAATATCAAGATCAAACGTACCCTTTCTAAAACTGGAGGCAGTGTCTCAGTTGATTTCAAGTACTAAAATATCGATCAGTAACAAAGATGACTTGAAAACTGACCACCAAAGAAGCAAGATCAAAATTAAATAATTGTGTAGGGAATAACTGGAGTCAACAGATAGGACTTTAGGCCAAAATATATAAGTATTAAAACTGTTCATGACCATAGGTGCTAGATCGCCAGGTGGAGTGAACAGTAAATACAAAAATATTAGCTGCCTGGGTCGTATCTGTTCTGGGTATTCCCAAGTGTAGTGAACTGGATAGTGGTCCAGTAAAAGCTGAAATAGTGTTTTCAGCAACTGAGATAGTGTTCTCAGTACTATTGCAACTTGGGTGGTCTGAGGCTTGACAGCTTTGTTGGATAAACCTGGGTGGTTCTGGGTGATACAAGGAAGTATCATACTCGTATAGCAGACTGAGAAGTGATCTAACATTTGGATTCATTGATCAATAATTAACAATTTGAGATAATTTGTTGTGATTATATATGTCCAAAATCATTTTTGTAATCATTGGTATTTAAATCACTCGGCAAAGCAGCCCATCGCAAAATTTTATGTCTGAACGTTTATATTGTCCAATGAATTGATTGTCTGATTCGGAACACGCTACAGTTTTCTTATCGCATTGTAAAACACGTTGAGTTTTACGAGCATTGAGCTGTAACCAACAAATTTAGATTGAACAGATTTTTGATTATTTGGACAATTTGGGAATACGGGTCTTTTATAAAGATATCTCTGAGGTTAAAAATGAAGGTACTGCACAAGTGTCTGGCTTTCTTTGCCAGTTTGTAAAGGGTAACTAAGAGTCATTACCCAAATTATACAATATGATCCATCTTCTCTCTTCGGATGATTTCCTGCATTCAAAGAATCTAACCATTTTCCCACTGTTTCAATTGTGCCTCGAAGTCAGTGACATGGAAATTGACTCGTAACATATCCTGAAAAAATCTAGGGATCGGTTTTTGGAAAATTTGAAGTTTTCCAAAAAGTGCTGAGTTTTTAAAATTAGATGAATAATAATAATTGTTAGATCCTTTGGAAGCAGTAAAACATTTAAAGCAAGAAGATGGGCCATATTGTACAATTTCGGGTAATGAACCTTCATCAGTGACCCTTTACAAAATTGGCAGCAAAAGCCAGACATTATTGCTGCAATTTCAAGAATTTACATCTGTGTAGTCTAAATCAAAGACTCATATTCCCAAAGGGGCCAAATAATCAAAATACTGTTAAGAAGATGATTCTTTACGTACAAAATATTTTAAATACTCCAAAATGAAGCATGAACGGTGCAAGCCTGCTAGAACCACGCGCTGTCTACATTGGTTAGAATGCATTTTAGGCGGCCGCTGAACGAATGTCAGTCTCTGGTTAAATTACCGCGATTCTGTGGATCTTCAGAAAATGTCATTACTTAAATATGTTCGCGAGAACTTCATTTTCGCGAAATTTCGAGGCTCTTGTTAATAAAAAATCTCAATAAACCATAAAGGTTTTAATTTTTATCAAACTTTGAGTAGTATATATCAATATGTCAGTATGCCAAATCTACCTTTATTCAAAGGACCAAGTACTATATGCGTGATAAGCGACATAATTCGCGCCAAACAGTAGGACAGTAAGAGCTATAGGCCTACTGAGCTCTTCTTTAGCCAGGAACCGTCATAAACTGTCAAGAAATGAAAAATGTAATTTTTATCTGTATTCATTTATTGCCATAAATATTACGTACCACCATAACGATAACAAGAACAAACTAACTGGTGTACTGCAAACCGAAGCCATCAATATAGGGATCATACATGGTTTTCTATGCATTAACATCTGCTGGGCCCCGGACATGGCATTGAAATCTGAGCCTGAAAGGCGAGGGTTCAACCCTCCCAAGGGAGCCAGCAGATGTTAATGCATAGCATCAGAAAGAACGTTTGATCGTTATTATTGCATTAGACAGCTACATGTAGTTTATGCAAAAATTTGGAGAAATTGTTCAGATTTTCCAAAACTTCATGAACCTAAAATGGCGCGGAAAACTTAATGACGTTCGCTAACGACGTTTTAAAACTGCTGCTTTCGGGACAAATTTCAACGTCATCATGACGTCAAAACATAACGATAAATCAAATGCACGTTTTGCGATGACGTCAATTTTTGCGAGAGGCCATGTAACAAGCAGAAGTAAAAACCTTGTATTAACAACACACGCTCAAGAGAATTGCCCCATTAATACATGGCTTTCTTCTCATTAATATGAGGCTGTTAATATCGTGTGACACGGGAATTTATGCAATAATGTGGAATAAGTTTAAGCTTAACTAAGCAAACAACAATAACGCGATTTCTCAATAAGTTTCATTTCGATGCATTGTTGAAGAATCACATTTGATAAACGTTTTGTCGGTGCCGTGGCGATAGAATGTTCCTCGACCAGGGTCGCTATAATTGTCATTTTCCACTGAATGTGGGCCAAAACCATGGTGGGCATTTCTACTTGTTGTTCTTTTCTTAATGGCGCCATGTCTGTTGGTAGTGCGGTGTTGCGATAAACACCGATTGGAATTGGTAAAACAGGTTAACACAAGCGCTTTGAAATCAGCCTGAAATACAAAACAAAAAAAAATCTTCATTTCATTTAAACAAGATTAATCAGAACATGTATCGGGGAGATTTGAAATATGCGTTTAAACCAATTCTTTATCAAGAAGTTGTTTTAGCCAAGTTTCTTGTTGTTAATGACACACATATGTAAAAAAATGTTGTTACAATCATGGCTTTGTAATCAGATGAAATAGAACCAAATGCAATGTTAATTTCTAACAGGCATTATTTTAGTTACGCGGAGATTCTGTCTAATATAGGTGTGGCCTTAAGAAATAGATGGGCTGCATGTGCATCCAGGCAAAGGTTATACACTACTGACTGATCATCTGATTACTGTGGTTAACTGCTCTGGTCTGAGCCTCATCCATACTTATAATCCTTTTGTGGCTTCGTTGGATGGTAGCATTTGAAGCACTTGTTGGATGTCACGACATCCTCATTTTGAGTAAAAGTCCCATAAAATGGGGGTAACGTTCCGACATGACCATAGCTGTTGACCGGGTCATTTAGCATCATTTCATATAAGCTAATTGAACTGATGTTATAGCAAGGTTTCCGGGTGATAATGATAGAGATATACATTAGAAGCGAAAACGAACTTAAATTCGATTGAGATATTATCTCTATATCTCTCTATACTGTGATACGCCCGAAAGGACATTAAAGGTCCAGAGAGAGAGAGAGAGAGAGAGAGAGAGAGAGAGAGAGAGAGAGAGAGAGAGAAAAAGAGAGATAGAGAGAGAGATTAAAACTATTCGTTTCTCTGCCAACAACTTACCCTGTAACTATCGTTCAGAAG
Organism: Rugalucina vietnamica; assembly: GCA_964017185.1. NCBI lineage: Eukaryota > Metazoa > Mollusca > Bivalvia > Lucinida > Lucinidae > Rugalucina > Rugalucina vietnamica. The sequence continues at coordinate 82,619,179 of OZ024871.1, read as the reverse complement.
GCTGTAAACAATGGGATTTACAAAACTGTTTGACATGGCAATCCAGTGACAGATAAAATAGGTCAATGTCAAGGACGGATGGTGCTCCTTCTCGAAGAACGTCAGCACAAAGAAGAATATATGAAGCGGGAGCCAGCACAATGCGAATAACACAACAATAGTCACTAACATCTTTACGATCTGAAATAACACAACAATAGTCATTAACATCTCTACGATGTGAAATAAAACAAATACACGTAAAACATGTAAGATTACGAATATGACATTCGTAAATAAGAGATGAAGCATAGCTTGAAAAACAAATATTAGGTCCCTGATGCGATTCAAAACCAGGACCCCTTCGACAGAAATCCAATTCTCTAACCACTCAGCCAAAGAGTCGACTCCTTAACGCAACATGTTAGAGATTGTACTTATCAGAAACAGTGTATCGAATAGCTATTTATAGAAATCCTATGCTCTAACCACCCAGCCAGAGTCGAATTGACGCAGTATGTCAGTGTATCGAATAGTACTTATCAGATACAGTGTATCGAATAGCCGTGCTATTTATAGAAGCTACGCATCATGTGATCCGCCAACCCGACCTTTCCAAGCACGACAGCTAATCTCGAATGAATGAAGGTGCAATGAGACATAAAAACGATGTTCAAAACTCGTATCCTGCCAGTGGTTTTACCAAGATATCTTAATTACTCTTGTTGTCTCAAAACACTCTAGAAACGAAGCTGGGGCTCTGCAAACGTGTCAGTGATGTTGATATTTAACATTCGAATCTGAATGTGGCAATGATCAATTATGAATTTGGTAGAACAACGTGTTTTATTTACTCTTTTACACGTAAATGTTGACAATAGTAATATGTAAATATAGATGCGAATACTTCAGAAACAATCCAGTTAATTAGATAGCTACATTTAGTTTGAAATAAAAATCTAATCCAGATAGCAATTAAAGCCGTCAAGTGTATTGCCAAATGTATTGCCAGTTCCTATTTAAAACGTCTGTTACCTGCCAAAACTGACTAGATTCACTATCTTAGATGAAAAGACACAGCAACAAAAACTTGGATGTGGTATTGCGCAGTCGGAGAATAATTGTCCTTCTGAATAATCGTAAATGAAACGGCTGTATTAATATGATTGAGTTTCTTTCATATCTTGCAAGAGGGGCAATAACGGGGGCAATTATGCGACTCAGATTCAATATGAGGCTAACTATGACGACTGGGGGATATAAAAATAACGTCATGGCTTATTCTTTTGTTTACATGTATATGCACAAAGAGCATATTTAGTTAAGTCCGTGTGACCGAGTGGCCACCTTTTGGGAAATAGCTGCTCAGTCGGCTTACGATATATTTTCTTTTGTGTTACATATAGTGCATGATTGTCTATTTAGTTTTACCAACCTTGGTTTTTGGTTTGGGAATGTCTTTATAATTTCACCATTTAATGATCATTGCTGACTTTTACTTTCTTGTCGATTTCGTGCTGTTTGCTGTCAGCCAGCTAAAACTGATTGGAAATTTTTGGCCATTTTAAAAGTTTTGCACGTACAAACTTACACACCACCAATTCTGTATGGGAATTTCATACCGTTTTCATTTTAAGGGTAATCTGAGTTAAAGCCTGGTCTTGTTGAATGCAAAGACTATTGTTTCGATCCTCAAGTGAACAAAGCTTACCAAATGAATTACTTTGATGATAGAAATGTTTCATTTTACCAGCAGTTCGAAATCCTGTAGAATTTGCGCGTTAAACGCTTGATCCCTAACTTTTTTTGTCCAGTATATTATTCCATAGCCAAGCATCGAGTGTACATGTACTGTCATCGTAGAAGCCAAGTTTCATGTCGGGAAATTTCATGCGGGCGAGGTGTTCTGAGAAGCTATTTTGAGGATTGATTTACTGGTGGCAGCACATTTGCGCACATTTTTGAAAGAATGTGGTTCATTTGCGCACACAATTTTCCCAGGTAAATGTTACATTTGCGCACATCAGATTTTATTTTCAGGTAAATGGTATGTTTGCGCTCGCAAAAATGTAAGCCCTCATTTCTACATCTTTCTTAGTCATTTTTGCATGTATTTCGTAGTCATTTCTAATCCGAGCGATACATCTTGTCTCATCCAAGCTATAATCATTTCCAGTCCACTTGGTACAACTTACTTTGTCACAAAATACGTTATTTGCTCAGTAGTATTATTCAATTGTATGCTTATAAAAACACAGTCACTTTTATATTGTTTAGTTTTCAAAATGGAACATTTAGAACTATTCCACTTCCAGGTCGGTGAACAGGGTAACAGTGTTGATATTTTTCGGACCTTGATATAATAAAATACGAGCAGCAAAGAGGTGCAAAACATGTGCGCAAATGTAACACTTAAACTGTGCGCAAATGATATACATTTTTGCGCGCAAATGAAAACTGTGCGCAAACGAAACTTTTGAAAAAATGTGCGCAAATGTAATAGCACCGATTTACTCAGTTTATTGATAAGTCTGCTTCATAATCCGACTGACATACAGTTATTACTCCTTTGTTATGACTTGACATTATAACTAAATGTTTGATCTTAGGAGTTTTCAGCTTTCGGTCGATATATTTAAGATTTAGGAGGCAGACAAAGAGTTTACTTGAGCGCAAATGACAAAAGACAAAATAGAAATGGCATTCAATCTGCAGCTGCATATACAATTTGCGGAATAGATGTAACTCAAAGTCTGACTAGACAATAAGTAAAGCCCCGGTCACACTGCGCTTAAGATCGCTTAAGATTGCTATACGATTGTCTTAATATTAATTTGGGGGTCATTTCTTTGAATCCGATATGCAAATAAAGAAAGCAGAAACACGTTGGAAGAAAACATTTTACAAATTTTGCATAAGCAGACTTATCAATAAACTGAATATGATAAGACAATCGTACGATTGCTTATGATTCAGTGGGGCCGACACTTTAAGCATTTTGGCCGTGATCTTCCATTTAGAAAGATAACCAAGTTATACAAACAAATTGTTGGAATTTCAATTAGAACAATCTGCGCCCCTCTCGTAGCTGATTCACTTCATACTGCTACGAGAGATTTCATGGATTCTGTTAACCATAACAATCAAGCTAAAGTTATCGAGGATTCTAATTCGACGAACAGATACAGGTACTTCGATGACCTTGTGAACATTGATGATCCTTATTTTGAAGGCATGGTCAATTAATTTATCCACCTGAACTATAGTTGAATAAAGACAACACCACAGCCCCTTAATAGATTTAAACCCGCCAGTAACTTTGTGTTACTGATCGTTCCAAGTCGATACTTCTGTGGTGGTTCTTTTTGTTTTATGTCTTGGTGTTTAAAATATTTTTGTGCTGTTGGCGCCTTATGTATGTTTGCATATTTTTAGTTAAGGTAACTGAGTGGCCACCTATAGGGAAAATAGCTGCTCATTCGGCTTACGAAATGTTTTCATGGTATAAGTACCTGATTGTTTGTTTGTTTTTTTTTCCCACCTTGGTTTTTGGAGTGGGAGTCTTTTTCTGATTGCGCCTTTTCCTGAACTTTGCCTACTTGTACTTTTTTTTATACCTTTCTATTGCAAATGGATTTATGATACGCGCGATGACTTTGATTTTGATATAGTAAATTTTCCGGTTTGGGATGGTGACGTTCCTCGCCGTGCTTCTTATAGTGTATACATTTCACAACTTATTAGGTTTGCTAGAGTCTGCAATCATGTCACGGAATTCAACACGGGAAATAACTTTTTGGGTTTAATAGCGAGTAAAATTCTCCAATTTTCAAAAACCTTTTTCCAAATTTTATCGCAGACATTGTGAATTGATTTCCACATTCAATGTTGGGCTAACGATGCTTTTACGTGAGGGCCTTTACGAACCAGAATTTTATGATAACTTGGTTTACAAATTAAAGAAACTTATAGGAAGGAATGTTTTTTTTTTTTTTTTTTTTTTTTTTTTTTTTTTCAATTTAGAAAAATCATTACATCAAGAAAACATGTCCGTGCAATGAATAACCCCTTAAACCCCACTTTTATAAATCAAAACTGGGGTTTGCAGGGGTATACCATTTTTTTCATTTTGATGCAAAACATACATTGTGCGTACTCGTTAGAACCGCGTCTGAAAAAAAAACCTCTGTATATTGCATGGGCTAGTTTTCGTAATTATATGTTACAAACGTGTAGGATATAACTCAAATGTTATGCGACAGTCTGCATGCTTAGTTTTTAACAAAATCACCCTTGATAACTATGCCTCCTTCTATAATTGCACGCCGGTGGGACGGGCGTCAGGCTCTATGACGGCCTGGACTTAAAACTATTAATTTTGGTTGGCTGGGGCCGGATCCTATTGTCTGTTGCTTTGCCCATCGTGTTTCAAGTAGTGTTTTTCTTTTAGTCCGGATTTTCAGTGATTCGCACTCAGGGATCTTCATCGCCGGGTTGCTTATTGTATTTGTGAGTCCTCATTTTTGATTCATCATGGTGGTTATCATAATTTACTTGTTTGTTCTTGATGATTCATTGACTAGTTCGAGATTCACCACGAGGACCGAACAACTAACAAAATGTTGTGAACCACCGCAGATACGGAAGGATTTGAAACCGATTCCAGCCCTCCCCCCAATAATTTGATATTACGAATCGTTCCAAGGCGATACATCTTTTGTGGTTCTAATTGTTTTCTGTTTTGGTGTTGACTTATGTACGTTTTCATATTTTAGTTAAAGGCGTAGAAGTTAAAGAAGCAGCTAAAATGATACCAATATTTATTCGGTTAATGACCCTGAATAATACAATATGATCTATTTATATACCTGCAGTCAGCGACTGCAGGTATATAAATAGATCAAGGTCAGGACAGTGCCCTGTCCCTTATCTGAGCCTCAATGGATAGGAATATAGTCCTTTAACTTCGGGTAACTGAGTGGCCAGATCTATTTGGAAATAGTTGGCCACTCGGCTTACGATATGTTCTCTAAGTACTAGTACCTGACTGTCAGTTTAGTTTTCCAATTCTCGTTTTTGGAGTGGGAATTTCCGTTTCTGATTGCGGCATTTCCTGATCATCCTTTCCACAACACGGATAACGAAACCCAATATTTGGATTAATATTTTATTTTTTCCACCTCGGTTTTTGTTCTGATTACACAGTTTTCTGACCATTGCTTTTTTTTTTTACCTTTTCGTAAGACTTTTCACATGCACTGACTAATATGCTGAATTTTTTGACAACGCTGTATTTTCAAAAATGAAGAAACAATAGAAACCATTGCACGATTTGCTCTTCCGTCCGGCTAGCACCAGCCATAAACTGCAAACATATAAAGAGGAGCAACGCAAACTTGAGGTCACTTTTGATACGTTTTACTAAAGGATACTCGCAATCGCGGCATTTTTCATCTTAGCTTGGCCTACTTACGTCATATTAGGCTCCTATACAGCTTTTTGTTATTTTCTCTGTCTCACTTAGCATCTGACATAGTCGAACAATAATGTATCACATCTATCTGACAATTTGCTCAGAGGTTATCGTGTTTAGACATTTATTACAAAATCGATTCGTTTGTCATTTACTCCCAAAACTATGTTTGGGCGAAATATTATAGTTTCACGTGATTCGGGGTCCATCGCGATATCTTCTAAGAACCATAAATGAGCCGTCTCATGGGAAAACCAACAATCTGCATATGCGAAAACAAAGGCGCAGATCAGATTCGCAGTAACTGCGAAGCTGATTAGCGCCTTTATTTTCACTACACGGATAGTACAATTCCTCTTCTTTCTAAATCCAAAATTTCCAGTCTCTAGCCATCTTCTGTGCTTGTACAGCCCGGTTTGTGTCGGACCTGTTTGGTTTTCCCACGAGGTGAATCTCTAACTAGTCAATGAATCATCATGGACAAACGAGTTGTTGTTTTCTTGAGCAAGACACATTACTCTCTACAGTACTGACTGAGAAAGGTGGCGATGTTCCGATATGATTAGAGATGTTTACAGATCCAAAAATATAACAACTAATACCGTATTTGATCGAATTAGGACACAGCGCTTACTTTTCAAAGTAAATTGAGTTAAAGCTACAAAATTATTATAAATATATTTCAAATTAGTACACACTACGACCCAAAACAAGAGATAAATCACTGTCGGATATGCTGATTTGTGGACAAACTATTATCTTCTATCTTATCAGAGATGTCATCAGGAAAGCATGTCCGTGAAATGTATACCCCATTAAACCCCTTTTTATATAGCAAAACTGGGGTACGCAGGTGTATACCTATTTTTCTTATTTCTGCTCCAAAACATAGGCCTCGGTGAGGCGGTTCTAACGAGTACCCACAATCTATGTTTTGAGCAAAAATTAGAAAAAAAAACATCAAAATGTGTCTACTGATTTTTTATTTTTAATTTTTAAAGCTCAAAACATCTCTGTGTATTGCGTTAAGTTTTCGTAATGTCAATCAGAGTCATCTGAAACTGGCTGATGATCTTGGAATGATTCACTGCACATAGCTGCTGCATAACTTACAGACTGGAAATTAATTAGCTGAATACAGAATATCTATCATTGTAGTAATGGGTATTGCAGCATACTGTTGACAGTCAGACGATTAAAAACTTTACACTGAACATTGCTTTTCACAAAAAAAAAAAAAAAAAAAAAAAAAAAAAAAAAAAAAAAACTGAACAAGATCGACTAGTTCACACATACTATAAACAATGTTCTTTCGGCATGAGCTAAGTCACTGCTGAGAATCACGTGGTATTGTATGCATACATACTGATAAAGGATCGGTGACACACACTGCAATTGAGATAGAAGTTGAGGTTAGATTTTCGAGTTTTCTCCTACATCGTTTCTTCTACTGACTGACAGATAGGTGCAGTCAATGCAGAAATTAAACATTTATTTAAACTGAGAAAGTAACACAAGAAATCACGGTTACTTCGTTTTAGCAAACACTTCAATGTTATTGTGATGGAAGCACTTACTATATGTTCATGGGGCGGAAGTGTTTGCGAAAACGAAATAACCTGGAATCCTTATGTTACTTTCATTCAATAAATGTTCAATTTCTGCATTGACTGCACCTATTTATTAGTCAATAGAGCAAATGTTTCAGGAGAAAACTCGAATTTCTCATCTCAACTTCGGACAGAATTTCATTGTGCGTCACCTATTCCATACCACGTGTTTCTCAGCTGTGTAAGTTAAATCGGTAATAATCAGTGCCAATTGTGCGTACAATCTACTAACTTCCGCCTTTACTTAACCATACCATCTTCCTGTGTTTATTATAAATCTACCGGAAAACATCGGTTTGTTTTAGATGTGATCAAATTACATGAATATTGAATAACGATTTCAAGTCTCCTTTTCCTTCCGATCCTTTGAGATAAGCGAGGATATTCTGAGAAATCAGAAATTTACTATCGGTTACGATTCATTTTCTTACCAATGTTCAATGTACATGTATTTGGCTCCATATGATCATACTAGTCTTTGTTTCGACTATCATGTTGAAGGTTGCAAAGTTACAGTAATTCTGGTTCCATGTTGCCTAATCTAAAAGGTCACGACGAGGCTTAAGTAGCCGAAACCGCGGCATGACCCATCCCCGTTCTCATTAATATGTTCACTGCTCTTAAAGGATCTCAATTCTAATTTTTATTTTCTTATTTCTTACAATGCGTATACTCATTTCAAATGTATGTTTACATCTATTTTTCAGATGATTTTGGCATGCGTTCTGTGAAAGATGAAAATAACACCCAAAGATGACTAAGCAGGGACAAATATAACAATGGGAAAGACAACAAAGAGCTATGTCACATTATATAACGTGTCAAACTATAATAGTTTGGTTGATAAGTATACATGTAGGTAAATCATGGACCGATAGCTGCCATTGGTGTACGAGCTTTGCAGTATATCTACACGATTCAAACCTGATGTTTAAGCCAGACTTATATTGTTTCTTCGCTGCCCGAACTCAGATGGTCAGGTTTTCAGTGGCAATGCTGTGTTTTCGTGTTCGTATACATCGTAACATTGTATCTTCTACAAAGGCATACTTAGATACAAGATAGATCATATCATGTCGTGTATGTCAGTATTAATTGGTTTGATAGTGCACTTTCAACAGAACACCTATCCTTAGTACATTCCTTCTAGTTTTGTGGTTGCATATTACACCTTTTACGTTTGTGGTATCCCAAAGGTGCAAACTTGAAAGAACCTTGCGTTTGTTTGTTGATTTGGGGTTTAACAGCTAAGGTCATAATTTTATGGAGACGAGACCTCGGCTTGTAGTCTCATCCTACAGCCTGGAGAAGCCCGTGATCGAACCTGAGACCCCTGGTTTTCTCAGAGAGTGACAAAACCGCTGCGCCACGGAGGATTCTAAGAACCTTATGTGAGTGTCAGTTACGGACAGATATATTTCTTTCACAGGAGTCATTGTTTGCCATCACAAGCCTTCCGTCTACAGTGGCCGCATTGTTTATTGTCACCTCCCCGTGACCAACTTTGTCCCGATTTAACGGTTTCATTAACGGAACACGGAACTTTGCCACGACATGCTTACAAAATGGCATTATAACGGTGACCCAATTATTTGTTTATAGATAGATTTATCTGTTCCTTACATTCACGGCATTCATTTTCATGCACACATTATGCGACGAAGATGTACTTGATTTTCGTCAAGTTTGCCTCGGAATACGATATGCACCATTGCGTCCGCCATACATGTCGCTTTTGGGAGGGTACTCGCAAATCGTGTTCTTCCAACATGTACATGTACGAAATGTATACCCCCTTATACGCCACATGTATATAGAAAAACCTGGGGGGGGGGTTGCAGGGTTATACCTAATTTTCTTATTTTTGATCCAAAACATACATTGTGGGTACTCGTTTCCAATTAAATTTTCAATTTTTGCTTTTGAAAAAATGTATAATCTTCCTGTACAACATAATCTGCCAGCGAGGTTATACAAGAACATCATTAATGTTTTTCTTTATAACTGAATCTAGAATGTAATAATTTAATTCAATGATTTTAAGACAAGACAAATTGAATTTATTTTAGTACAGCTGTATCTGATGCTAAATTATGATATGATTTCTCTTTTCTACTCAGTACTTTCTTAAGAATTATATGTATAGTTGCCATTTCCGGTTTGAAACATACTAAATGTCGGTTCTTATTTTTTCACACTTATATCAACAGAAAATTAAAAAAAAAGACATTTAATTTGCAATAATCTGATCACAAATCTTGCCCAGATGTACAATATACGAGTATCATCTTAATTTGTTTATGTTCTTTAAATAGCTCGACCTTAATGAAGACAATTTCTATTCCAGAGCTCAAACCACATTACGAAAACATGCCCATATGCAATACACAGAGTTTTTAAAGTTGAAAAAAAAAAAAAAATGAAAATTTTCAATAGAAAATATTTTTTGAGATTTTTCATATTTTTGAAAATTTTCAATAGAAAATATTTTTGATAGTTTTCTTATTTTTGCTCAAAACATAGATTGTGGGTACACGTTATAACCGCCTCGCCAAGGTAGAACCGCCTCGCCATGGCGGTTCTAACTAGTACCAACAATCTATGTTTTATTGCCAAAATAAGAAAAATAGGTATATTCCTGCGTACCCTAGTTATGCTGTATAAAGTGGGGTATAAGGGGGTATACATTACACGGACATGTTTTCCTGATGATAGAACATAGAACGCACGATGAACACTCATGATATTAGTTTGTAATTTAAGGAAAGCTTGAATCTCAGTCTTTCAAGAAATGCTCGTATAAAAAAAATGGCGACTATCAAGCAATATGGGGAATTATTCTTGGAATTCTAAGAGATTCTATCAAACCAGATGCTTTCGTGAATTAATGAAGGCATCAGGAAAACATGTCCGTGAAATGAATACCCCCTTATACCCCACTTTTATATTGCAAAAATGGGGTTTGCAGCGGTATACCTTGTTTTCTTATTTTTGCTCCAAAACATAGATTGTGGGTACTCGTTAGAACCGCATCGCAGAGGCGGTTCTAACGTGTACCCACAATCTATGTTTTGAGCAAAAATAAGAAAAATATAAAAAAATTCCTGATGAATTTTTCAATTTTTACAGGTGAAAAAAGTCTGTGTATATTGCATGGGCGTGTTTTCGTAATGAATACATGTGTAAAGTCCAAGGGACGTACTAGGCTTCAGATTAGACTCACGGACAAAAGCTGTACATACGTCAATATTGATAAGCATTCTTCCTTTCTAAATATCGTCCGATAATTACCCTGTTATTTTGTCTACAATCATTGACTAATTTCCAGACAATTAATAGCATACTGATGTCCAGATAAATATCCTGGAATAATGATGAAAAGTGTGTCCGTGTTGGAAACCTATTACTGCACTTTTCCTTCTTCCTTGTTCCACAGCAAGTCAATGACAGAAAGTTATTTTCTGACATGTTGGCTAGAAGAGCTTGAGTTGTGGACAAAGTTAACAAATGTCATAATCAAATATTACTGTACAAACTGGAAATCCTAGGTGGTGCAAAACTGCACTATTACGATCGTTTGAAAGCGAAGGCCTGCATGCTTCTATTAGGAAATAGAACATACATGCGTTTGGTGTATCATTACATCAGGAAAACATGTACGTGTAATGTTTACCCCCTTGAACCCCACTTTTATGCAGCAAAACTGGGGTATGCAGGGGTATACCTATTTTTCTTATTTTTGCTCCAAAACATAGATTGTGGGTACTCGTCGAGGTTGTTCTAACGTGTACCCACAATCTATATTTTGAGCAAAAATAAGAAAAATATCAAAAGTTTTCAGCTAAAAATTTTCAATAATTCAAGCTCAAAAAATATCTGTTTATTGCATGGGCAAGTTTTCGTAATGTTAAGTAAAAACGACACTTAGAAAAACAAATTGTGCGAAATAATAAATGTAGTTTATCTCCAATTTCCGGTCTGTGAGTACTCGATTTTTAGCCAGGGAACTGAGTGGCCACCCACTGGGGAGAAAACTGCTCACTCGGCTTTGGTATAGAAAAAATGAAATTAACATAGGATAGGTTAGCTTTAGAAGCAATCATAACTCATGTTTTTGTTGTCTCTTGATTGACATCACTCTGTTGTATTTCATTGTTGTATATATGTTATGGGCCAGTGGCCTTACATTGGAAATAAACTTTGTATCTTGTATCTTGTATCTTGGTATTAGAAGTAAAAGTAGGCAGTGATCAGGAAATGGCGCAATCAGAAAGAAAACCGAGGTGGGAAAAAATCTAAATTAACAATCAGTTACTTACACTAAGAAAACAGCACAAAAATTCAACACCAAGACTTAAAACAAAATAAGAACCTCTGAACGATCAGTAATATTAAATTACTGGCGGGCTTAAAAAGGTACAAGTAGGCAATGATCAGGAAAAGGAGCAGTCAAAAAGAAATTCCCACTCCAAAAAACAGAGGTGAGCAAAATAAATTGACAATTAGGTATTCATATCGTAAGCCAAGTGAGCAGCTATTTCCTTATAGGCGGTCACTCAGTTACCCGAACTTAAATAAGAATATGAAAACGTACATCAGGTTCAAACCGCACAAAAATTCGACTCCAAAACATAAAACAAATAAAACCACAACAGAAATATCGCATTGGAACGATCAGTAATATAAAATTACTAAAACCAGTTTTATCGGCGCCTATCAATCGATTTTACACCCTCAGCTTCTGCAGTGGTTCCTCGTGGTGAATCTCTAATTAGTCAATGAAATATCAAGGACAAACACATTAATCAGGATAACCACCATGATGAATCAAAAACGAGGACTCACGGATTCAGTAAGCTGCCCGACGATGGAGATCCCTGGAAATCGGGAAAAACAAAAAAAAAAAAAAAAAAACAAAAAAAAAAAAAAAAAAAAAAAAAAAAAAAAAAAAAAAAAAAAAAACAACAACAACAACAAAAAAAAAAACAAAAACAACAACAAAAAAAAAAACACCAATTTGAACCCCGGGTTGGCCAAGCAACAGACAAGAAGATTCTGATTAGAACCTGATTGTCTAGTTAGGTTTTTGGAGTGGGACTTTTATTATGATTGCACAATTTCCTGATCATTACTTTGCTTGCTTTATCTTTGTAATTTTTTAAGGCACAGTAATCTATCATTGCCAGTCATTGACATGATAGTAAACCACTTTGTGCAAAGGCCAAGTATGTAATTTGATGCAAAGTTCTAAGCTTATAAATTAAATTTCAGGGTGCAATATATTTGCAGCTGAATTAACGGGTTCAAGTTTTATATTCTTAAAGCAAAATGTAATCTTTGTTCGCCTTGAATCTCCCGCAGCTGATGTGAACATTAATTATTTGTGAATGGAGCAAATGTTACAGGACTAATATACTTAGTACTTAGAAGTGTGTTCTTGTTGGAATGATTTATGAGTGCCTGTAAATACCATAGCATATTGCTCACACAGTATATATGAAGGAAATGTGTCTGTTGAGTCAAACCGCCCTTGATAATAAACATCAAAGAAAACTATAAACTTATTATTATTTTTCGCCCTTGGAAACTTATTAACTGTCGAACTCGGCACTTGAAGCGCTCAACAAACTTCTTGTACCTAAAGTCTGTTTCGTAGTGTGGGATAATGGTTTTTCGCAGATATCTTACAAGTGTTCAAATGTAGAGGAACTATTTCCTTGGCACAATTAAGCATCTAGTTTGTCGAAAAATGTGCAGCAAAAATTTTGAAAATCGGTAGACAAATAAAAAAGTTCATGTCAAAAACATTTTTGAATAGGGATTTCCTGTACAAAAATCTCATGGAAGGGAGGTAAATGTTTTCCCGCAAAAAAATAAATTCTAACTATTTAATCATGATTGCTCAAAATTATTATAAATTGACACAAATGACATACCTGAGACAAAATCTTCATGATCAGGTATAAGTTCTCGAAAAATATGCATTCTCACAATCAGTGATTATCTCCCTTGCCAATGTACTCTCCAAAGCATCGGTCATATATTACAGTATCTTCCATACACTCTGATGAATGATACAAGGTATCAGCCAGGACGCTGCAAAAGGGAGCGTATTGCCAATGCAAAATCCCTAAGCAAAATTCATTTTGGCCATAAAAACTTTATTTGTTCACCGATTTTCAAAATTTTTGGAGGTCTTATTAGGACAAACTAAGATCAAGATTTTGACATTAAAATAATTTTTCTGTTCAGCCCTTTACAAAAATTTACTTCGAAAAAAACATTATCAGAGGCAAGTTTTTAGACTTTAGTTTGTTGTACTTTTGCATGATGTCAACTTCAAGCACAGTACAATCACTACGGATTGCATTTTCCCCCATTAAAATGCAAAAGCGTGCATGTTAACTATCAAATAATGCAAAAGCGTCTGATAATAGTCTTTCTACATCAAAAAAGCATTTTCTTGTCTACAAGGTACTAATAACTTTTACTTTATGATAATTTAGTGCCAGTGGCTTTATTACAAAATATTTATTTTGTGTTACAGTAACTGATGTTGTTTTAAAAAGCACGATTTCATTGTTAGCTTATTCAATGGTAGAACCTGCTCAAGGTTAAGTGATATTATTACAGCTGTGATCTGATTTTGGTGTTTTCTTTACGAAAAGCTATGTACAGATATTTCTTTCAGCTGTAACAATTTAAATTTTTATCTGATTTTTTTTTTATATTTTTCAAATTTTTGCTCAAAACATAGATCGTGGGTACACGTTAGAACCGAGTACCCACAATCCATGTTTTGGAGAAAAAATACCCCCTTACACCCCAGTTTTACTGTTTAAAAGTGGGGTTTAAGGTGGTATACAAGGGTTGGGGTTTAAGTTCGTAGACTTTGGCGCCACTTATTTAATATAACAGCATTGCTCCAGTTTCTGATCATTGCCTACTTTTACCGTTTTATTTAATATTTGATGCATTATTATAAAGAAACTTACTTAGTCTTCTTAATTCGTTTTTACAATATTTTTTCGAGACATCTTGCGCAGTGCTCTTAAAATGGTCTCCACTGTTGAAATATATCTGGCCCCCATTCGGTTTAAATAGTCTTTGTTTTGACTACGTTGTTGAAAAATGTAAAATTACAGTAATTCTCTTCCATGTTGCCAAACCTATAGGGTCACTGAACAGGCTTAAGTTGCCGAAACCGCGGTATGACCCCTCCCCTTTCTCACTTTATGTTCGCTGCTCTTAAAGGATCTCTGTTATATTTTTATTTCCTATTACTGCAGCTGGTGTTATGCCGTGTGGCGGCCCTAACATGTCTCCCAGTACATCATCCATAGTGCAGATTGTATTTTTCCTTTTGGTCCTTTGAGATCAGCGAGGGTATTCTGAGAAATCAGAAAATTATTATCGGTTTAGATTCATTTTCTAACCACTGTTTAAATATATCTGACCCCCCCCCCCCCATTTGGTTTTTACTAGTCTTTGTATTGACTACGCTGTTGAAAAATGTAAAATTACAGTAATTCTGTTTGGCTCCATGTTGCTAAATCTATAGGGTCATTGAAGAGGCTTAAGTAGCCGAAACCGCGGTATGGCCCATCCCCTTTTGGTGCTCTTAAACGATCTCGTTTATATTTTTATTCCATAGCAACCTACGTTTCACTACCCGGGGCACGTCGATTTTTATCAATTCTGAAATTTTGTGGCGTTGAAGAACACACCAATAATTATCATACTGTAAACCAAAACTTGAGCTTTATCAGTTTGAGGCATTGTAGTACATGTATCATGTTGATTTAAGGCATTGTGTCGATGATTTGGTTTGTTATTGGAGAAAAAGTATAGCCAGTTGCGCTTCTTGGAAAAGAAAATTGACGTTAACAGGCAACGTCAAAACAACAGCAATGATCGAATCTTATGATTGATTAGCATAAATACCCACAGAAACATTCGAAATAATAGAGATGAATGGTACAGTTGTAGAACATATCGTGCAGTGGTATTGAAATAGTATGTGAGATTTCAGATGAACGTATTTGTATTTCAACGATGAGAAATACACACTTCTGTAATGGTAATTAGTCTTTAAATGCTACGACCAACATTCTTATAGACTATAAATTAAAACACAGATATGTATGATACGCATAGAAAGCTAAGTACAGTATAATAACTATATCTGGTGATTGCAGTATTTCCACAATACTGATAAACAAACCTCTGAAGGAAATATTGCAAATTAGTAAAGGTATGGTGTGCTGTTTGGTTCTAAAAAAGGCGTTTTAATGCTGACACTAATTGAAATTAGGCGTAGTTTTGACGTCAGAATTTCCACGACGTGCTGCGAGTGATGAAGGGTTATTGTGTTTAATTCATTGTTGTGCGAGTACCATTTTGAGTGGAACTATGCTTAATACCTTATACGATAGGTGAAAAATGTATTTTCAGAATATAGCATTTTAATTTCTGTGTGACAGACATAGGATCTTTTACAAAGAAAGTCTAAGAACTTAAGGATGTTCGCTGCCAATGAAAAAGTATTCAAACTTTTTTTCTAACCACTCTTTTTCGATTCCAAAATACAACACAAGACATTTGAAAACAAAATAAATATAGGGTAGTGTGCATTTTTTCAAGCTACAGGCCTCTGAATGAGACCTCTGAGCACAATGTTTTAAATTTGGTAAAATTAATTTAATTTTTACTTCTTTGAAACATACCTGTCTTGAACCAACATACACTTAGAATGCTTTCAAAAGTCATAATATTTACTTAACGCAGACTATTTTGGACCAAAAGCATAGAAAAATTTGCAACTTGGAGTGGATGACAAAATTTTACGATTCCTTTTTCAACCCTACCCCCATACTTGAAAAGTTGGAAAAAATCAATATTTTGAAATGTGCCAAATTCATATTTGTTGATTCAAACTTTTTCTTGTATTTTCACACAACATAGAACTTGGTAATAGACATTTTTCACTTTTGAACGTAAATGTTGCTGGCGCGTGCGGTTACGATTTTTGGTGTGATGGGGGACGACTCGTGAGGGCATATTTGAGACGATGACGAGGGGCGATATGAATAATTACTTGGTAAAAACTACCTATAGCCTAACGGAGACCAATTAAACAAGACAGGCAAAAAAGAAATAGTCCACGACGTCCTACTCTGTAGCTCAGTAGGTAGCATGTATGGAATAAAACCAAAAGGTCCTGGGTTCGAGTCCGGCTAGGACAAAAATTCTTTTTCTATTCTTAATTGCTTCCTTTTTTCGCATCTGTGATAATATAGCTTAGAAAATGAAAAAGAAAAGAAAAGAAAAAAATGCAAAACTCACAAAATGCACTACTGCATTTAATACTAAAATCGTTAATTTGTGGATTAAAGTGTGTAGTGAGAAGGCAGTTATTAGATGTAAAACTACAGTTTCACGTGCTGTCTCGTGAGCGAACATAATTCATTCTGTTTATTTCAAACAGATTATCAGCTTGATGTCGAAGTTTCGCTCATTCGACAGTCATCGGCATGCCATACGAAGTGCGATGGAGGCAACACCCTACATGTAGCTACATTTCGCCAAGCCACAAAACTAATTTTATTTATTGTAGACCTTCAACAATAATTCAGCCATATCCAGTGTGCTGGTTACAATGTAGTAAATTAATTTGGCAAGACATAAGTTTTCTTTTTGATCCATATTTTTATGAGTTGCTAAAGTGTTTCCATAAAGCACTTCATGTCGTAGTGGTTCAGTCAGTCGCCTCGTAAAACGGGCCGCGCGTTCAATCCAACGCGTAACTCCGTCTTTCGGTCGAGACCAGGGTCCAGTATGTAAATAGTTGTTATTTGCACGTGAGACCCCGAATATTCCTCGTTATATGGTTTACATTTAGCATGCGTGCATGATGAAATGTAAATGCATTTTTTTTCTTATAGGCGCGAGTAACATCGGAGAAGTTTTGCTATCTGTTAAAATGTAATCAGGGCCCAGAATTACACTACGCCCACCTTAGTGAGGATGTGAAATTGAATTGTATCGATTCCAGGTCATTCTATTGTTACTTGATTACAGATAAGAGTCTGATTGTGCTCATTTCAGATCATAATTTCGTTTTTATACAATTTTCGCCCCGTTCAAGATTATTTTAGTTCATATGAGACGGATAAATCAGTAACAAGGTGGGGGGAGGGGAGAACCCTGAGAAAACGACTTGGCACACCCACAAGCAGAATTTGTCACCTGTGATTGTAAGACTGATCAATTGGGCAGCAGTTGCAGAGATGTTTGAATATTTTGGTCATATGCATGTATATAGCTCCCGGGCAGGAGCAGACACACCCCTGGGGACTAAATGTTTTCACGGACATAAATCTTCAGTACCTTTGCATGCTCATCGCGAGTTTCCACCCATTTAATTACATTTAACTTATTTTCCCCATTTAAACGCATGGGCGACCTAAGTTGACCTTGCCATAAAATAGGTCAAGGTCATCCCAGCATTATGATGTATACCAACTTTGTAGAACTCTATTGCCTGATGCTTCAAACTTAGTTTCAAAATCATAGGACTTCTGCTTCTGGGAAGAAATTGTTTTAAAGGTTTTTGCTATTTATAGCTATGGCGGCCATCTTAGTCATGTGGCCTGGGTCATTTATGCAAACTTTCGTTCTCCCTTCCTAAGAATGCTCCGCAAGCAGTTTAACTTTGGTTTGCCATTTGGTTTCAGAGGAGAATATCATGGAAATTGTTAACGGACGACGTCGGACGGACGACGGGGGCATGGTCATCCTATAAGCTCGCTTTTTGAGCCGAAGGGCTCATGTGAGCTTAAAATAGGTATACCCATGCATACCAAAGTTTTGCTGTATAAAAGTGTGGTTCATTGGGTATTCACGGACACGTTATCCTGATATGGATAACCGACCATTCGAGATGACTTGAAATATGTCAAAACGTTGTAAGGCGTAGAATAAAAAACTGCACATAAAAGTAGAGATCAACTTATGTTTCAAATCGTAAATCATGCCATGTATACATGTATAAAGTTTTCTGTGCGTTCACGAAAAACACGTGAAAATGTAGCTTAGCAGACCCAATGTACGTATATACATACGCCAGTATGTAAAATGTCACATGGCGAAACAAATAGTTGATATTGGTTTTTCCCACCAACAGTTATGGTCATACGAAGCCGCTACCTCGGTTTATCGAACGAGCGACGCCTAGTTATACACACGAGTGTATAAAATAATCGAATTCTGCATTGGAAGCTGTTAAAATGGAGGCATTTTATTCGCGCCAAGCATTTGTAAATCCGACTCGCATTGAACGAGTAACGCATCTTTAATGGCAAACATGATAAGTGATATATATAAATGATGCGATTTTAGAAAATATTTCGTGTCAAAGGTCACTTCTGGTTCCTTGTTCCATCAGAATTAGACAGTTTAACGGAAAGACAACAATTTTCAATTGTAGGCGTTTCGTTCTCGCGCTCAACCTGCGAAACGAGTCAAATGTTCTTATTCAAATCATTTTGTACCTGTCTTATATCAACTTCATATTTATTTTTGCCATGTGATTTTAAGAGGCGACTGACTGAGCCACTGCGAGACAAAGTCCTCTACGGAACGTGTTTGCGTGAGTGTGTGTTTGTGAGTTAGAGTATGTATGCGCGCTTAAAATTCAGAATATTGTTGTCCTGTTTTAGGGTTAAGCAAGGTTCGCAGCACGTTTGATCAGCTGGCTAACCTGCACTCCGATACACTTCGTGACCTCGCTCCTTTTCTGTGTATGGAGAGGTCTAACAGAATACCGATGGAAATATTCCGTCTAGCAACACGTAATGAAAACCAGAGGACCAATGGTCCTGTAAACGCTCACCGGGGGTCCGAACTCCCCCCCCCCCCCCGGAATCTGAAAAGTTTACCTAAAAAAGGTAATTTTGGGATGTTTTGGGGGTTGGACCCCCCCCCCCCCTCGTCTGCGACAATATTTTACCACTTTGGTTGGACCCCCTCTCGTAAAAATGTCTGGATCCGCAAATCAAGGTCATCCAAGGGTCATCATTTTATCAAATTATGATGGGCTGGAGTCGTCGATGCTACATACCGATTTTCGTGAAAATCGGCCTGCCGGCTCTGGTGAAGAAGATTTTTGAGTGGTTTTAGCCATATATGGGCGTGGCGGCCATCTTGGTCATGTAACCCAGATTTCACAAGCAAACTTTCGTTCCCCCTACCGATAGATGCTCCACATAAAATTTCACTTTGATTGGCCAAGCGGTTTCAGAGGTGAAGATTTTTTTATATTCAGTTTAACGTCTCTTTCAAGATAATTTCAGCTCATATGAAACGGGCCAATCAGTAGGTGGGGCGAAAACGGCAGAACCCCGAGAAAAACCACCTGGCACACCCGCAAACAGAACTTGGCGTGTCTCACATGTGGCCAGTGCGGGGCGCGATCAGCGGTGAGATGATCGAGTGATTAAGAAACAGCGCTCTCAACCGCTCGACCACGGGGGCCGCCATGAAGATGTTTTAAAAGTGTGTATGAACAACAGACTGGTCAAGGTCAAGAGATGACCTTGACCTAAATTAATAACATACTTACATCTACTCCATTAGTTGTCTGCATCTGCCTTTAATTCAGGTCTCAGGCTGCAATCGTTTTCGAAATATCCATAGTTTTCACTTTTTCCCATGTAACAGCCTGTTTCCAAAATTAAGCTTGCCGTAAAACAGGTCAAGGTCATCCCAGGGCCATCATTTTATCAAACTATAATGGGATGGAGTCACTGATGGCGGCCATCTTTGTCATGTGACTCGGATTTCATGATCAAACTTTCGTTCCCCCTACCCATGGATGCTCCACATAAAATTTCAACTTAATTGGCCAAGCGGTTTCAGAGATGAAGATGTAAAAGGTGTGTATGGAAAACAGACTGGCCAAGGTCAAGAGATGACCTTGACCGAATTTAATCACATACTTTTATCTACTCCATTAGTTGTCTGCATCTACCTCTTTTCAGGTCTCTGGCTGCTATCGTTTTAAAAAAAAATCAATAGTTTTCACTTTTGCCCATGCAAAAGCCTATGTTTCCAAAATTGACCTTGCCGTAAAATAGGTCAAGGTCATCCCAGGGTCATCATTTTGCCAAACTTTGATGGGCTGGATTCACTGATGGTAAATAAGTTTCGTGGGAATCGGCCCGCCGGTTCTGGAGAAGAAGATTTTTGAGTGGTTTTTACAATATATGGGCGTGGCGGCCATATTGGTCATGTGACATGTATTTCGCGATCAAACTTGAAATGCCGCTACACAAGGAGGCTCCACATAAAATTTCAACTTGATTGGCCAAGTGGTTTCAGAAAAGAAGATTGTGGACGACGACGAAGACGGACGACGAACGACGGATCATGGCCATCCTATCAGCTCTCCCTGTGAGCCTTCGGCTCAGGTGAGCTAAACAAAAGACTAGATGTTTCTTAGTTTTATAATCATTTATTTACTTGAAAATAACATTGTGTTAGTTTGAAGATTAATTATATTTATTTGAAGTCAACCAGACAAACAGCACGCATACTACAAGAGAATAAATGAGGATCATACATACAGAAAGCCTGTGGCTTGCAAAAATCATCTAAAATTCGTAATTATCGCACTCGATATGGCTGAAATACTGTTGAAGGCCTACAAAACCTCAAATTATTAGTATGGCTATATGCATAATGTAGTTAGGATATCGCCCTTATGACATGCAGATGGGTGTTGTATGGGTTCAAAACGAAACATCAACCAAATAAACCCCACCAAGCTTTCGAGTATCTGTTTGAAATACATGTATAAACATGCCAAATGAATTATGTTCGCTCACGAGACAGCACGTGAAACTGTAGTTTTTACACCTTATATATATACATATGTCTGTACAGGTACACTATACTATATATTTGAGTTAGTGCCTTACGTCCGCGGAAAACATTTAAAGTCATTCAGGGTGGCTAACTTATCCTAGCCACATTATTCCTGTACAAGCCTTCAGAATATGAACATTTTTATGTCTCCAAGAAAGAAATATTGACATGAGGATCGCTCGAAGATCAGCTCTTCTACCAAAACAAATACGATCGATCGAGCTGTCGATTTCAACAGGTTAAAAGTCAACAAGAGAGAAACATTAATGTGAGGTGCCGTCTCGCACTTCAGTTCCTTTACGATTTAAGTATTTTATGCACAAGGGCATTTCCTGATTCTTGCATTCGCCAATAAATATAATCAGCTGATAATACATTTTTTTATTTCCTTAGCTTTATTGTCACAGGGGAGACAAATAAAGAAAAGAAAAAAGAGGTCCGAGCAGGACTCGAACCCAGAACCTTTCGTTTTGTATCCTAGCTTGCTACCTACTGAGCTACAGAGACAGACGTCCTACACTATAACATTTATTGCATGTCTTATTTAATTTGTCTCCGTTTGGCTGTTGGTAGTTTTGTTTGTGTAATTCTTCACATTGCCCCTCGTCTTAGTCTCACATATGCCCTCACGAGTCGTCCCCCATCACACAGAAAGTCGTAACCGCACGCACCAGCAGCATTTGCGTTCAAAAGTGAAAAATGTCTAATATTGTTCGAATAAAAGAAAGAAATATATAGGGTAGTGAGCATATAAGAGAGAACCAACAACTTGAAAATCGCCATTTTCAGCTTTTCTTCGGCTGTTTTGTTTCTAAAAGCCCATGTCATAAAACCACCTAAATTTTTTAAACCAGCACACGAAAGACACAAAGCCTGACTTAGAAGACCATGTACATATATACTGCTGCTAAAATAAACATCGAACTAGTGCAATTAAGTTTAAGATGTGTAATATTCAAGTTGAATCTACCCTACCCCCTAAATTTAACTGACAACTAAAATTTTCTGAAAAGTTGCAGAAAATGGGGTGAAAAAATGAAGTTTCTTAGATTGACAATTTTCATTGCTCATTCAATGCATATCATCAATATGTATCCAAATATAAAATATTAGGAAAATATCTGCAACCGTTTACGAGATATTCAAGAAAAGAAAAACCGGAAGTTCCGAAATGGCAAATGTTAGCAGCGAACATCCTTAAATACCAACCCACGTGCATTTCACGGCATGTTTTCTGATGTCAACAAGTTAGTGTTTATATTCACGATCTTTAACAAACATGAACATAAAATTTAGCAAAAATGCCAACGCATCAGTTTTAAAACTTGAATAAATTTTGTTACATTTTAGAGTTTGCTTTTAAATTTTGTATACCCTTCATTGACGAGCATTTACGCATAATGACTCGATTTTTTCTATTTCAAATGACTTTTATCACGTACCACGTCATAAGAAAATAATGCAAAAACAAGTTTTTCTGCATGTGCTGCTCGTAGAGACTTTCTTTTGGTTATCTTTGAATGGAATTAGAAAGCTTATTGTTCGTCGCGTGGAAGTCGAAAAAAAATAATTTGCCTCTTTTTCATATCAATGCTAGTATGAATGTATATTTGAAACTAAACGTATTACAGTGCAATAACCATTCGAACATACTTTTTGTTACTGGTAGAATTGCAATCCAAATAAAAATGAATAAAATTATGTATACCTCGTTTTAGAATAAAAGAATCATATGTGAATAAAAGATCGTTTTAGAATAAAAGAATCATATGTGTAGTTTTACCATATTTTTAAGGTAACTGATTGGCCACCTATTGGGAAAATAGCTGCTCATTCGGCTTACGAAATGTTTTCATGGTATAGGTACCTGATTGTTAGTTTGGTTTTTTCCCACCTCGGGTTTTTGGAGTGGGAATTTTTTGCTGATTGCGCCTTTTCCTGATCTTTGCCTATTTGTACCTTTTTGGAGTGGGAATCTTTTGCTGATTGCGCCTTTTCCTGATCTTTGCCTACTTGTACCTTCTAATGGGTGTTGACCATAGAATATTGACCTTATTATACAAAAGTACAAACAAGCTTGATTTATTCTGAAATCACTGCGTAGTTTATGTACCAATGACGTCCCTGGTCTGTACATATTTGCTATTAGACTAATTTAAAGAACTTGAAATTTTTGCTTAAACGACATAAAATTGGCCGATACACAAAGAATTTTATTGTATTGTCAGATAATGATTGGCAACCACTAATTACTATGTCTTAGAAAGCAGATGTCAGTCGCGAAGATCGTTGCAAAACTAAACTATTATTTTGCACATGTTTTCAAAGGTTAAGCTAGTATCTCACTGGCATGGGAATTTCTCGCGACTTTTTCGCGAATCTAGTCGCGGACCTTTCGCACGACATTTGTGCGATAGTCGCGCGAGTGTCATGAGAATTTTCATGTGTCGCGAACTAGTCGCGAACTGGTCGCAAAGGTTTTTTCTTATCATAAGCCTATGGTACATCTAGATAACGACGTGCCTTGGGCGTGGCCCGTATGAGCCCCAGGGGCACGGTTAGCAGGTTTTTTGCCGTGTGGCGGCCATAAAAAGTCTCCCGTACATCATCCATCGTGCAGATTATAGTTTCCTTTTGGCCCTTTGAGATCAGCGAGGATATTCTGAGAAATCAGAAAATTATTATCGGTTATTATCGGTTAAGATTCATTTTCTAAACAACGTTTAAATATATTTGGCCCCCATTTGGTTTTTACTAGTCTGAATTTCGACTACGCTGTTGAAAAATGCAAAATTATAGTAATTCTCTTTGGCTCCATGTTGCCAAATCTATAGGGTCACTGAAGAGGCTTAAATAGCCGAAACCGCGGTATGGCCCATCCCCATTCTCACTTACATGTTCACTGCTCTTAAAGGATCTCAATTTTGTTTTTATTTCCTATTACTGCAGCTGGTGTTGTGCCGTGTGACGGCCCTAAAAAGTTTCCCCGTACATCCATAGTGCAGAATATATTTTCCTTTTGGCCTTTGAGATCAACGAGGGTATTCTGAGAAATCAGAAAATTATTATCGGTTAAGATTCATTTTCTAAACAACTTTTAAATATATTCGGCCCCCCATTGGATTTAAATAGTCTGAATATTGACTACGCTGTTGAAAAATGCAAAATTATAGTAATTCTCTTTGGCTCCATGTTGCCAAATCTATAGGATCACTGAAGAGGCTTAAGTAGCCGAAACCGCGGTATGGCCCATCCTTATTCTCACTAATATGTTCACTGCCCTTAAAGGATCTCAGTTTTGTTTTTATTTCCTATTACTGCAGCTGGTATTGTGCCGTGTGGCGGCCCTAAAAAGTCTCCCCGTACATCATCCATAGTGCAGAATATATTTTCCTTTTGGCCCTTTGAGATCAGCGAGGGCATTCTGAGAAATCAGAAAATTATTATCAGTTAAGATTAATTTTCTAAACAATGTTTAAACATATCTGGCCCCCATTTGTTTTTACTAGTCTTAATTTCGACTAGGGTGTTGAAAAATGCAAAAATACAGTAATTCTCTTTGGCTCCATGTTGCCAAATCTATAGGGTCACTGAAGAGGCTTAAGTAGCCGAAACCGCGGTATGGCCCATCCCCATTCTCACTAATATGTTCACTGCTCTTAAAGGATCTCAGTTTTGTTTTTATTTTCTATTACTGCAGCTGGTGTTGTGCCGTGTAGCGGCCCTAAAAAGTCTCCCCGTATATCACCCATAGTGCAGAATATATTTTCCTTTTGGCCCTTTGAGATCAGCGAGGGTATTCTGAGAAATCAGAAAATTATTATCGGTTAAGATTAATTTTCTAAACAATGTTTAAACCTATTTGGCCCCCATTTGGTTTTTACTAGTCTTAATTTCGACTACAGTGTTGAAAAATGCAAAAATACAGTAATTCCATTTGGCTCCATGCTGCTATATATAATAGGGTCACTGAAGAGGCTTAAGTAGCCGAAACCGCGGTATGGCCCATCCCCATTCTCACAAATATGCTCACTGCTCTTAAAGGATCTCAGTTTTGTTTTTATTTTCTATTACTGCAGCTTGTATTGTGCCGTGTGGCGGCCCTAAAAAGTCTCCCCGTACATCATCCGTAGTGCAGAATATATTTTCCTTTTGGCCCTTTGAGATCAGCGAGGGTATTCTGAGAAATCAGAAAATTATTATCGGTTAAGATAAATTTTCTAAACAACGTTTAAATATATTTGGCCCCCTTTTAGTTTTTACTTGTCATTATTTCGACTACGCTATTATAAAAAGGAAAATTACAGTAATTCTCTTTGGCTCAATGTTGCCAAATCTATAGGGTCACTGAAGAGGCTTAAGTAGCCGAAACCGCGGTATGGCCCATCCCCATTCTCACTAATATGTTCACTGCCCTTAAAGGATCTCAGTTTTGTTTTTATTTATAAACTTGACTACTAAACATTGCTACACACAAAATGTTAAAGCTCTAGGACTCATGGCTTCTGAGAAGAAAAGTTTTATATGTGTTTTTCCATTGTAAGTATATGGGAGTTAATGACCCCTTGGGTGGGACCATTTTGAACTCAGGGGCATAATTGGCAGGATTTATGTAGAGCACCACATAACCTTACTGCATACTTAATATACAAAGGTACAAGTAGGCAAAGATCAGGAAAAGGCGCAATCAGAAAGAGATTCCCACTCCAAAAACCGAGGTGGGAAAAACCAAACTAACAATCAGGCACTTATACCATGAAACATATCGTAAGCCGAATGAGCAGCTATTTGCCCAATAGGTGGCCACTCAGTTACCTTAACTTAATTAAAAATATGAAAACATACATAAGGCACCAACAGCACCAAAAAAAAAAAAATTAAACACCAAGACATAAAACAATAAGAACCACCACAGAAGTTTCGCCTTGGAACGATCAGTAACACAAAGTTACTGGCGGGCTTAACCGGTTATCTGGAGACAGATACTGATGAGGTATCTGTAGTAAATGCCCACTTAAACGATTTACCTGTTAAGTTTTCTGTTTGTGTCAATGAAGGCCAAGACAAACTTCCTACGATGTATTGGTTACCTAAGCTTCACAAAAGACCATACAAAGCTAGATTTATTGCAAATTCTAGCTCTTGTACTACCACTGAACTTTCTAAATTATTAACTTCTTGTCTTACTGCTATCAAATCTCATGTTATAAGATACTGTGAGACAGTGTATGAAACTTCAAATAAAAATTGGTTTTGGTCAATAAAAAATTCTGGTGAGGTGCTCAGTAAATTGAAGTGTAGAGGGTTCCGTGCGACAAGCTTGTCCACATATGATTTTTCTACTCTGTATACAACATTACCACATAATCTAATTAAAGAAAAACTTCTGGATTTGATAGAGTGGACCTTCAAAAGGGCATTAAAAAACTATGGTTCACTTTATTTGGCATGTAATGACAGAAAGGCTTTTTTCACTTCCTCTGACCAAAGTCGGTATACCCTTTGGTCATGTCAGAATGTGTGCGACGCCTTATCCTATCTCCTTGATAATATTTATATTAGATTTGGGACCAAGTTATACAGACAAATTGTTGGAATTCCGATGGGTACAAATTGCGCACCTCTCGTAGCTGATTTATTTTTATACTGCTACGAAAGAGATTTCATGGATTCTCTTAACCATGATAATCAAGCTGATGTTATCGAGGCTTTTAATTCCACATCTAGGTACCTCGATGACCTTTTGAACATTGACAACCCTTATTTTGAAGGTATGGTCAATCAAATTTATCCACCTGAACTTCAGTTGAACAAAGCTAATATCTCAGATACCGAAGCCCCCTTTTTAGATCTGCATCTTTCTGTTGCAAATGGATTTGTTTCTTCTAAAATTTATGATAAGCGCGATGACTTTGATTTTGATATAGTAAATTTTCCTTTTTTGGATGGTGACGTTCCTCGTCGTGCTTCTTATGGTGTATACATTTCGCAACTTATTAGGTTTGCTAGAGTCTGCAATCATGTTACAGACTTCAACGCTCGAAATAAATGTTTAACGGCAAAACTTCTCCAACAGGGCTATCGGTATCATAAACTTCGAAAAACTTTTCTAAATTTTATCGTAGACACTATGAATTGATTTCCAAATATAATGTTGGGTTAAAGACACTTTTAAGTGAGGGCCTTTCGGAACCTGAATTTTATGGTGACTTGGTTTACAAATTAAAGAAACTTAAAGGAATAAATGATTTTTCTCTTCAGTTCGGAAAAATCATATCACGTTACAGACGTATAGGTTATAACTTGAATGTTATGCGACAGTCTGCATGCTTAGTTTTTAACCCAATCATGGTTGATAACTATGCTGCCTTCTTTAATTGCACGCCGGTGAGTCGGGCGTCAGACTCTATGATGGCCCCGACTTAAAGCTATTCATTTTAGTTGGTTGGGGCCGGAGCTTCTTGTCTGTTGCTTGGCCCACCGGGGTCCAACTGGTGTTTTTCTTTTGCTCCGGAGTTAGTAGGTTATTCGGCGCCCAGGGATCTCCATCGTCGGGCAGCTTACTCAATCTGTGAGTCCTGGTTTTTGATTCATCAGGATGTTTATCATGATTTATTTGTTTGTTCTTGATGATCCATTGACTAGTTAGAGATTCACCACGAGGACCGAAGAACTAACTAAATGTTGTGAACCACTGCAGAAGCTGAGGGTGAGGTTAGGTACCTGTAAAACCGGTTTAAGCCCCCCAGTTATTTTATAACTGACCGTACCAAGGCGGTACTGCTGTTCTGGTTCACACTTATCAAAGTTATTCCTTCCAACTACGAGTTTCATGTTGCATGGCTTTGTGACCACCCGAATATAATGGCTGTTCACTTAGCCCTCTGCATTTACTTGTTCTGTCCAAGCTAGCACTGTGACCACCTAATACCTTCAATAGCTGCTCACTCTGCTTTCCGTTATTCATGTTAAACGTTGGTATCTATGTTTAGTATTTTCTTAATATGATTTCTTATTTCTTGTTTATCACTGAACCACTACAGAAGCTGAGGGTGAGGTTAGGTACCTGTAAAACCGGTTTAAGCCCGCCAGTAACTTTGTGTTACTGATCGTTCCAAGTCGATACTTCTGTAGTGGTTCTTTTTGTTTTATGTCTTGGTGTTTAAAATTTTTTGTGCTGTTGGCGCCTTGTGTGTGTTTTCATATTTTTAGTTAAGTTAAGGTAACTGAGTGGCCACCTATTGGGAAAATAGCTGCTCATTCGGCTTACGATATGTTTCATGGTATAAGTACCTGATTGTTAGTTTGGTTTTTTCCCACCTCGGTTTTTGGAGTGGGAATCTTTTTCTGATTGCGCCTTTTCCTGATCTTTGCCTACTTGTACCTTTTTACAGGATCCTAACCTCACCCTCAGCTTCTGCAGTGGTTCATAACATTTAGTAAGTTCTTCGGTCCTCGTGGTGAATCTCTAACTAGTCAATGAATCATCAAGAACAAACAAATAAATCATGATAAACATCCTGATGAATCAAAAACAAGGACTCACAGATTGAGTAAGCTGCCCGACGATGGAGATCCCTGGGCGCCGAATAACCTACTAACTCCGGAGCAAAAGAAAAACACCAGTTGGACCCCGGTGGGCCAAGCAACAGACAAGAAGCTCCGGCCCCAACCAACTAAAATGAATAGCTTTAAGTCGGGGCCATCATAGAGTCTGACGCCCGACCCACCGGCGATGGTTTCAGTTTGGATCTTGTGGTTTCAGAGAAGAAGATTTTTTTTCATGTTTCACCTATTATAAGCCTATGGCAGATAGTCATGACCAATTTGGACCCCAGGCCATAGTTTTGGCAGGATTTATAAAGGGAACCACTAGCCATTGCTATGCACAAAATATAAAAGCTCTAGGCTATGTGGTTTCTTGGAAGATTTTTTTATATTTTTTTCCTACTGTAAGTGTATTGGGGCTAATAACCCCAGGGTGGGGCCATGTTTGACCCTAGGGGTATGATTGGCGGGATTCATGTAGGGTCTCACCAAACATTGTTACATGCTAAATATAGCTCTAGCTCTTGTGGTTTTAGAGAAGATTTTTCCCATTATAAGCCTATTGCAGATATTGACACCTCCGGTCAGTTTGGACCACAGGGTTGGCAGGATTTATATAGGAGAATACCAAAATTGTTAGAAAATATAGAATCTCTGGGACTTGTGGTTTCAGGGAAGAAGATTTATTTAGTTTTTTTTTCCACTGTAAGACTATGGGAGCTATGTGTTGCCATGGAAACCACTTTTTATACAATCTGCTTCAAAACCCAATGCAGTCAATCCCTCAACCTAATGATGATTAACATCAATTTGATCTAGATTGGCCCACAAGCTTTAGAAATATTCTCCTTTGAAATTATGGACGACGGCGGACGCCAGATGCTTGCCTATCCTTAAAGCTCACCTGTTAGCCTTCAGGTGAGCTAAAAATGAAACACATTAATTTGCAATAACCCAAACACCAATTTAAACCATCTGTACAATATAAGATTTACACTTTTATTGCTTTATGTTCTTTAAATAACTAGAACTTAATTAAGTAAAGCCAATTCTACATGTATTTCAGAGCTAAAACGATCTCTACAAAGCATAAGAAAATGTGAACACTCGTGGTCATCTCTTGTCATGCGGCGAAAACTTAACATTTCTTCCAAGAAATGCTTGCATATAAATAGGCGACGGTCAAGTAATATGACGTCAATTATGAAAGTGCATTTTCCACGTTTTCTTACGCCGGTAAAAAGGTACAAATACGCAAAGATCAGGAAAAGGCGCAATCAGAAAAAGATTCCCACTCCAAAAACCGAGGTGGGAAAAACCAAACTAACAATCAGGTACTTATACCATGAAACATATCGTAAGCCGAATGAGCAGCTATTTTCCCAATAGGCGGCCACTCAGTTACCTTTACTTAATTAAAAATATGAAAACACACATAAGGCGCCAACAGCACAAAAAATGTTAAACACCAAGACATAAAACAAAAAGAACCACCACAGAAGTATCGCCTTGGAACGATCAGTAACACAAAGTTACTGGCGGGCTTAAACCGATTTTACAGGATCCTAACCTCGCCCTCAGCTTCTGCAGTGGTTCATTTATACACAGATATAAACATGAAATAAGGTAAATCATGATAAGAAAATATATGATATATGTACCAACATGTAACATGTATAACGGAAGGCAGGGTGAGCAGCTATTGAAGTAAGGTGGTCACAGTGCTAGCTTGGACAGAAAAAGTAAATTGCAGAGGGCTAAGTGAACAGCCAAATTAAATTCGGGTGGCCACAAAGTCATGCAACATGAAGCTCATAATTAGATAAATTTGATAAATGTGAACCACAACAGCAGTTCCGCCTTGGAACGGTCAGTTATAAATAACTGGGGGGCTTAAAATAATTTTCATGATGAATGATTAAAGCTGGTTGGTGTCCATTACGAAAACTTGTCCATGCAATATACAGAGATTTTTAAAGTTGTAAAAAATGAAAAAATTCAGTAGAAAATTTTTGACATTTTTCTTATTTTTGCTCAAAACATAGATTGTGGGTACACGTTAGAACCGCCTCGCCCAGGCGGTTCTAACGAGTACCCACAATTAATGTTTTGGAGCAAAAATAAGAAAAATAGGTTAACCCCTGCGTACCCCAGTTTTGCTATATAAAAGTGGGGTTTAATCTTGTTTTGTGTCTTGGTGTTTAAAATATTTTTGTGCTGTTGGCGCCTTATGTATGTTTGCATATTTTTAGTTAAGTTAAGGTAACTGAGTGGCCTTCTATTGGGAAAATAGCTGCTCATTCGGCTTACGAAATGTTTTCATGGTATAAGTACCTGATTGTTAGTTTGGTTGTTTTCCCACCTTGGTTTTTGGAGTGGGAGTCTTTTTCTGATTGCGCCTTTTCCTGATCTTTGCCTACTTGTACTTTTTTAAGGGGGTACTTATTGCACGGATATGTTTTCCTGATGCTATGGGAACTCACACAAGGCATTTTTCTTGACATTGAAATCCTTACTCCGTTGTCGGTGCCTACTCGGTTTACCATCTGGTTGTTAGCTTCACGTCCGCGTCAACAATGGGGTCCCACTTTTTTGTAAACAGAAGTTTCATCAGAACAAATGATATACGCATTAAGTTAATGATTGATTGGATTTTTTCCTTTCACATAAAAGCAAATCGAAGAACAATTTTGCAATTTTAAACGCAGTAGGAACAAAATAAGGAATAACGGCTCGTTTATTTGAAAACGCCGGAGGAATCTTAATATAGGTTATGGACGCATGAAATTTATCTGTGGATAACTTTCTTTAAGCTGCGTTCGTTTGAGACATATACAGATTTATGGTTCTGAACAGCTACATACATTTAAACCTTAGATTTAATAAATACAGTTTAGATAAACAAAAATGACCCTATGCAAATTTGTTCTTTTTGACGTACCAATTTTGTAACAGAAACACGATAAGCAAATTTTTATATCAAGGAACAACCCTTTTGTATTGGTTAAGAGCTGGATTTAAGTTTCTAGTTCATCTCAGTATATCAAACCAGTTCTTTGTTCATCATTGTTTTAGTGAATTAATTCACGATACGATAAATACATGTATATATGAAAATGCGTGTTGAATAAACGATTGCATTCACAGCGAAAGGTTTATTCATTCGGGGTCCAACAGGTTTTTCTTTTGCTCCGGAGTTAGTAGGTTATTCGGCGCCCAGTGATCTCCATCGTCGGGCAGCTTACTCAATCTGTGAGTCCTGGTTTTTGATTCATCAGGATGTTTATCATGATTTATTTGTTTGTTCTTGATGATTCATTGACTACCACGAGGACCGAATAACTATCTAAATGCTATGAACCACTGCAGAAGCTGAGGGTGAGGTTAGGTACCTGTAAAACCGGTTTAAGCCCGCCAGTAAATTTGTGTTACTGATCGTTCCAAGTCGATACTTCTGTGGTGGTTCTTTTTGTTTTATGTCTTGGTGTTTAATTTTTTTTTGTACTGTTGGCGCCTTATGTATGTTTTCATATTTTTAGTTAAGTTAAGGTAACTGAGTGGCCACCTATTGGGAAAATAGCTGCTCATTCGGCTTACGATGTGTTTCATGGTATAAGTACCTGATTGTTAGTTTGGTTTTTTTCCCACCTCGGTTTTTGGAGTGGGAATCTTTTTCTGATTGCGCCTTTTCCTGATCTTTGCCTACTTGTACCTTTTTGTTATCTTGACAATCTGTTTCTTATTGAATCCGTATGCTTATGATTTTTGACCATTTACTTGTACACCTCCCTATTAACAATGTGTTTTCAATAAAACTGTTAACAATTTTGTATTTTGTCATGATTTAGGACATTCTGTAGAAAATCTGCGTTTCGGGTATCTGCTATGATCGCACAACAAGTTGGATGTTCGAACGAAGATGTCTCGGTGATGCTTTATCCCCATTGGGTCGAAACATGCGTATGATGTGCGTATTATTATTACTAGTGTCTAATCGTGTGAGAAGTCATTATGGCGCAGTGCTTTATCTATTCGTCTTGTAAACTATGGTCGCAGGTTCGAACTCGGGCTTCTCCAGGCCTTCGGATGAGACTGTGAACCTAGGTCCCATGACTATTTTCCTGGACAAACTGTTGATAAGGACAAATCGTGACAAACTGTATATACATGTACATACACACGTAAAGCCAATATAAATAAAAGTTTCTGCCTTTCAAAACGTTGTCCTATAATTACCATGTTATTTTGTCTACAATCATTGACTAATTTCTGGACAATTAATAGCATACTGATGTCCAGATAAATAGCCTGGAATAATGATGGAAAGTGTATCGGTGCCGGAAACCCCTTACTGTACTCTTCCGCCTTTCTCATTCTAGTGACCATTGCCGTTGACTGGGACAAAATGCAGCAATTCAAACAAACAAACAAATCATTCAGTGTCGGGAAAAAAGTCCGTGTTTGCTATCATTTGTGTATACGTAATACGACAGAGAGATTGTCCATATGCAGTATATTATATTTAGCAAAAGTGTCTTTCTTTGAAACATTTCACAACATTTCGAAAACTTTGGAACTTAAGGTACAAGTAGCCAATGATCAGGGAATTGCGCAATCAGAAAGAAATTATTCCCACTCCAAAAATCGAATTGTGGGATTTAAAAAATCTGATTATTAGGTATTTATACCAAGAAAACATATCGTAAGCCGAATGAGAAGTTATTTCCCAATAGGCGACAACTCAGTTACCCAAACATAACTAAAATTATATACACGTACGTAAGGCTGAAAATAAAAAAAAAAAAAAAAAAAAAAAAAAAAAAAAAAAAAAAAAAAAAAAAAAAAAAAAAAAACAACAAACACACACACAAAAGTTCGACTCCAAAACACAAAACAATTAGAACCACAACGGAAGTATCGCGATGGAACGAACAGTAATATAATGAATAAAATATAATGGTTTGATCCTTTGGAAGCAGTAAAGCAGTAAAGATTACTGGATGGTGTGTGTGTGTGTGTGTGTGTGTGTGTTTGTGTGTGTGGTGGCTTAAACCGGTTTTACAGGGCCCTAACCTCACCCTCATCTTCTGCAGTGGTTCACAACATTTAGTTAGTTGTTCGGTCGCCCAAAGTGTTCTCAGCGACCAGATGAAGACGTGTGAAATTTTTTACAGTTATAAAACTAAAACTGGTGCTACGAGTACATATGATAGGATATTTAAAATATTTCGCAAATAACTAACGCAAACGGCACCACAAATTTTCCAAATTTAGGTTGAGTCCGAACTGTTAATTTTACCTGTGACGTCACTAACGTGTACACAAATAATAGCTTACACGGAGTTTCTTATCATTAAAATACACCAATACAAACTAGAATTTTAATACGCTACGAAATAATGCACAAAGTACTCAAGTATATTCAATATTTTTTATGCGGATATTGTTACATGATATAATACACAGCTGAGAATCACGTGGTATGGAATGGATGGTGCATCCGAAGTTGAGATGAAAAAATCGAGTTTATAGATAGATAGGCACAGTCAATGGAGAAATTGAACATTTATTGAATGAAAATAACATAAGTAATCTAGGTTATTTCGTTTTCGCAAACACTTCCGCCCCATGAACATATAGTGTTTCCCACACAATAACATTGAAGTGTTTGCGAAAACGAAATAACCGGGATTTCTTACGTTACTTTCGTTCAATAATAGTTCAATTTCTGCATTGACCGCGCCTATGTATCAGTCAGTAGAAGGAACGCTGTAGTAGAAAACTCGAAGATCTAACCTCAACTTCGTTCTCAATTGCAGTGTTTGTCACCGTTTGTGTGTATACAATACCACGTGATTTTCAGTAAGGACACGGCGTTGTCTTCGGTTGTTTTCATTTTTTTTAAATTCAGTTTTACGTCCCTTTCAAGATTATTTCAGCTCATATGAGACGGGCCAATCAGTAGGTGGGGCGAAAACGGGAGAACCCCGAGAAAAACCACCTGACACACTCGCAAGCAGAACTTGGCTTGTCTCAGTTTTCATTTTTACACACATCTTATAATGCTTTGAGTTTTATCTTTAATGATCAAAACCACTGTTTCTGTGCAAAATTCTCTTCGTCAGTCTATGCGATTTTTATTTGAAACTAGCATTCCTTTGATTCTGAAAAAAATCTTCAGCCCCTTTCACTCGAGTTTGCCGTTTGAGCATTTGCATCACACAAGAAGACCATGTGTTCCAAAGATCTGAGTTTCTTTTCATGTTGTCCTAAAAGACACCTGGATTGATTGATCTGCTGATTTGAGTGACAGCTTCAAACTAAATGACCTTTTAAAACGGCATACTCGAGTGAAATTTTTAACTCACTATGTGGAATTTTTGCCATGTAGATACCGATCAGGTAACTGCTTAAATTGATAAAATTGTGCTTTTGTCTCTATCCTGTTACAAATGTGTGTTCTTAATATGCATTGTATGTGTTGTGCAAAGAATTTTGAAATAAAAATGTGCTTTAACCAAGCAATTACAATGTTTTTATCAGAAGAGGTGACATCTAAAGATAAATGCTGAATAGATTTTAAGAACACCTGGCACCTGGGACACTGTTTCAGTTCTAAAATAGAATAAAAAGTTTCCTGATTTACAAACAAACGGTAAACTCGAGTGAACAAATTTGATTGACCTAAATGCTCAAACGGCAAAGTCAAATGAAGGGGCTGTATATCGAAATATTAAAGCCGGAACCATTGCTGCCGTTCTGAATACGTTATAGTAAGCTTTTGCTATGAAATCAGGAAAACATGTCCGTGAAATAAATACCCCCTTATACCCCACTTTTATATAGTAAAACTGGGGTATGCAGGGGCATACTTATTTCTCCAAAACATAGATTGTGGGTACCCACAATCTATGTTTTGAGCAAAAATAAGAAAAATATCAGTTTTCAGCTGAAAATTTTTAATTCTTAAAGCTAAAAATATCTCTGTTTATTGCATGGGCAAGTTTTCATAATGGGTATAAAGGAAGACTTGCAGATGGTGTATCAAAGGAAATCTCAGAAAATTATCCTGCATAAAACTTCGTCACATACATTGTGTGGAATAATAGTGTAGTTGTGCAACGATTGGCGCAACTAATATCTGCTTTCCAAGACAAAGTAATTAGAGGTTGCCAATTATCTGACATGACAATAAAATGCTTTGTTTATCGGCCAATTTTAAGTCGTTTTATGTTAAGTTTCAAATTCTTGAATCAATATGTGAGTAACGGTGTTAGCAGCTGAGTAAATTCTTTCTGATTGCGTCTTTTCCTGATCATTGCCTACTTGTACCTTTTTTTTGGTAAAAGTGCAAAAATCAATGTTTTTGATTAAAAATGGGTCAAAGCACAAAATTTATTGAAATGAGGAACGGGTGTCATCAAAGGGGCCCTTCCGGTTTGGAAAAACATCAAATATTCGAAATTTCTCTACTGGGAGATTTTAAAGCATTTTTGATTAAATCGCTGTTTTCGAATGTTTTTGAAAATTAACAAATGTGCCTCTTAAACATGCCGATTCCTCTTTGATTCTCTTTGGGATATTTAGACATGAGAAGTATGCCTCGAAAGGACTTTAATTATTAGACGATTACGAAGACAAGCATGTCAAGACTACCGCAAACCTCCGGTTTCAATGCCAAATATTTGACAAACAAAATGACGAAATTTGTGGACAATTTTCAAAGTTTCAGAGCTTATCAGAGTCGTGTACTGAACAGAAATAATTGCTGAAAATTTCTATGCCGTGCTGCTGATAACAATGCATCCGGAGAGGAACAAAGTTTGTATGTAAATTGCATGCATTAAAGCTGCTATTCATGTCGCTGCCTTTTTGCATATACAAAACAGAAACGAAGATTTTTATGGCAGCAAAACATTTGACATGATTTTATCTTACATCATGGCAGTCAATAACACTTTTAAACGAAGTAAACTGTACAACATAACGTCTTACTATGATATTTATTTAAACAGCAGTCACACATTAGCGTATAAGTGAAACGCGCGCCGGGCGTGTTGAAAAAATACAAATTTCCACATACGCCAGACGCACGTCGGAGACACGACCAAGGCGCGTTAAGCGCGCGCTGGGTACGCTTGGTGTACGTCCGGCGCGCGGCGCTAAAAGTCGGCGCGCGTTTCGTGCGCGTTTGGGCTAAATAAAATGTTAAACATGCTTAAAAATTTTCTAGAAGTTGGGCGTGTGTCGGGCGTGTGACCTACACGCTACAAGTACGTTCTACGTGCGTTACAGGCGCGTTGAATACGTTTCGAACACGCCCAGCACACGCCCAACACACGTTTTAAGCACGTCGTATACGCTACGTGCGCGTTTCGATTTTAACCGGATGCTTGTTTGGGCGAATGTAGAACGCGCCTGTAACGTGTGCCAAGCGTGCTTTGAACGCGCATGAAACGCATACAGCGCGTCTGTAGCGCGTGCCTAGCGTGTCTGGGACGTACGACAAACGTACTCCAGAACTTTGAGATTTTTATACGTCCAGCACACG
The DNA here is from genome assembly GCA_964017185.1 of Rugalucina vietnamica. Taxonomy (NCBI): domain Eukaryota; kingdom Metazoa; phylum Mollusca; class Bivalvia; order Lucinida; family Lucinidae; genus Rugalucina; species Rugalucina vietnamica. The sequence continues at coordinate 82,582,092 of OZ024871.1, read as the reverse complement.
CCTCAGTCACGCGCTAATGTGTGACTGCAAAAGCGAGTTAAAGGAACAAATTAATTTTATACTTCCAAAATCTTCAGCGTGTTGAGATTTTTCATACGCCCGGCGCGCGTTTGGGTTATACGCTACTGTTTGACTGCTGCTTTAGATATTAATAAAGAGTGACTTTCTGAAATGAGGGTACCTTTATTCATGCTTCGTCTGCGCGAGATGAATTACATATTTTGGAATGCAGCATCTCACAGAGTCACTGTTAGACATTGGCTTAAATTCATATGATCATGAATTTTAATTGATCGTATTTTACTTTCTGAACTACATGTAGAAGAAGAATCATAAGGTGGCCTCTTATAACTTTCTTACAGTGTATCCATTTATCAATGAAACACAAGTTACGGAACTAAATGTGCATACTGCTTAGAAGTGTGTTTTCTTGTTCAAGAATGTTTATGAGCATGTGTTAATATTATAGCTCACTATTATTATCATAACTTATTTAATTGCATACTCAGTATATATGTATATTACGGGAAACTTGTCTGTTGAATTCAGACCGCCTATGATAATCTACATCAAAGAAAACTACTTATTATGATTTTTCACCCTTGGAAACTTCATAACTGTCGAAATTATTACTTGAAGTGCTAGAAATATTCCACGTTCTTGAACTACCTAAGTACATGTAATTTTCCAATGTACAGTACAATCGGCGCTGGTGTTATTTTCACTCACAAAATTAACCGCATCATGAGAAAACCAACAATCTGCATATGCGAAAACAAATACGCATATCAGCTTCGCCGTGACCGCGAAGCTGATCAGTGCCTTCGTTTTCGCTACACGGATAGTACAATACCTCTACTTTCTAAAACCAAAATTTCCAGCCTCTAGCTATCTTCTGTGCTTGTACAGCTCGGTTTGTGTCGGGCCTGTTTGGAAACCACATTTTTTGGTTTTCTCACGAGGCGGCCCAAAATGGTGCACAATGCCTGTGGTAGCAAAAGAACGGTTTCTTCTGCACAAGGTATTGAAACCTTGTACTTCTTGGTAATTCAGTGCAGGTGACTTTATAACAAACAATCATTTTTATAACAGATGTGGTATTAAGAAGAACGATTACATTGTTAGTTTAATTGATGGCAGAATCAGCTCCAGGGTAAGTGATATACATGCAAATAGGATTGTGATGCGAAGTGACTTTGCTGTTTCTAATACTGAGCGTTTATATCTAAGCAGACATAATACTTTATTGTGCATGCTTTTCAATCACCATCTTTAAACAGGTACAAGTAGGCAATGATCAGGCAATGGCGCTATCAGAAAGATATTCCCACTCCATAAACCGAGGGATGGGAAAAAACTAAAATGACACTTAGGTAGGTATACCAAGAAAACATATCGAGAGCCGAGTGAGCAGCTATTCTCCAATAGGCAGCCACGCAGTTATCCGAACTAAACTAACTATATGAAAACGTACATAAGGCTCAAACAGCACAAAAACTCGACTGCAAAACACAAAATAATTAGAACCACAACGGAAGTATCGCCTTGGAACGATCAGTAGTATAAAATTACTAGGGGGGGGGGGGGGGCTTAAACCGGGTTTACAGGCGCCTAACCTCACTCTCATCTTCTGCAATGGTTCACAACATTTAGTTAATTGTTCGGTCCTCGTTGTGAATCATCAAGGACAAACGAATAAATCATGATAATCACCCTGATGAATCAAAAACGAGGACTCAAAAGATTCAGTAGATGGAGATCCCTGGGCGCCGAATAACTTACTGAAACCCGGAGCAAAAGAAAAACACCAGTTGAACCCCGGTGGGCCAAGCAACAGACAAGAAGCTCTAGCCCCAACCAACTAAAATGAAGCCTCCTGCACTAGATTACCAAGTCACCTGCACAAGTCACCTGCACTATAAAGTCACCTGCACTAAATTACTAAGGAGTACAAGGTATTAATACCTCCTGCACAAGAAAATGCTCATTTTGCTGCAGAAAGATTAGTACATGCTTAGTGCACCATTTACTGGTGAAAATAAATCCAGCGATGACTGTACTGTACATGCATTTGTAAATCTTGGAAAATTACATGTACAAAAACTTAGGTAGTTCAAGAACATATTACTGGCACTTCAACCACCAATTTCGACAGTTATGAAGTTTCCCAAGGGCGAAAAATCATAATAAGTAGTTTTCTTTGGTGTAGATTATCATAGGCAGTCTGAACTCAACAGACAAGTTTCTCGTAATATATACTGAGTATGCAATTAAATAAGTTATGATAATAATTGAGAGCTATAATATTTGTAAACACATGCTCATATAAATATTCTTGAACAAGAAAACACACTTCTAAGCAGTATGCACATTTAGTACTATAACGTGTGTTTCATTGATAAATAATATGTTCACATCAGCTGTAGTAGAAACAATTGAGAACAACCAGTGTAGTTTGATTTTATTAGAATAAACTTAAGCTTGTCCACGTATGATTTTTCTACTCTGTATACAACATTACCACATAATCTAATAAAAAAAAACTTCTGGATTTGACAGAGTGGACCTTCAAAAGGGCATTAAAAACTATGGTTCACTTTATTTGGCATGTAATGACAGAAAGGCTTTTTTCACTTCCCCTGACCAAAGTCGGTATACACTTTGGTCATGTCAGAATGTGTGCGACGCCTTGTCCTATCTCCTTGATAATATTTATATTAGATTTGGGACCAAGTTATACAGACAAATTGCTGGAATTCCGATGGGTACAAATTGCGCACCTCTCGTAGTTGATTTATTTTTATACTGCTACGAAAGAGACTTCATGGATTCTCTTAACAATGATAATCAAGCTGATGTTATCGAGGCTTTTAATTCCACATCTAGGTACCTCGATGACCTTTTGAACATTGACAACCCTTATTTTGAAGGTATGGTCAATCAAATTTATCCACCTGAACTTTAGTTGAACAAAGCTACTATCTCAGATACCGAAGCCCCCTTTTTAGATCTACATCTTTCTGTTGCAAATGGATTTGTTTCTTCTAAAATTTATGATAAGCGCGATGACTTTAATTTTGATATAGTAAATTTTCCTTTTTTGGATGGTGACGTTCCTCGTCGTGCTTCTTATGGTGTATACATTTCGCAACTTATTAGATTTGCTAGAGTCTGCAATCATGTTACAGACTTAAACGCTCGAAATAAATGTTTAACGGCAAAACTTCTCCAACAGGGCTATCGGTATCAGAAACTTCGAAAAACCTTTTCTAAATTTTATCGTAGACACTATGAATTGATTTACAAATATAATGTTGGGTTAAAGACGCTTTTAAGTGAGGGCCTTTCGGAACCTGAATTTTATGGTGACTTAGTTTACAAATTTAAGAAACTTATAGGAATTAATGATTTTTCATTTCAGTTCAGAAAAATCATAACACGTTACAGACGTATAGGTTATAACTTGAATGTTATGCGACAGTCTGCATGCTTAGTTTTTAACCCAATCATGGTTGATAACTATGCTGCCTTCTTTAATTGCACGCCGGTGGGTCGGGCGTCAGACTCTATGATGGCCCCGACTTAAAACTATTCATTTTAGTTGGTTGGGGCCGGAGCTTCTTGTCTGTTGCTTGGCCCACCGGGGTCCAACTGGTGTTTTTCTTTTGCTCCGGAGTTAGTAGGTTATTCGGCGCCCAGGGATCTCCATCGTCGGGCAGCTTACTCAATCTGTGAGTCCTTGTTTTTGATTCATCAGGATGTTTATCATGATTTATTTGTTTGTTCTTGATGATTCATTGACTAGTTAGAGATTCACCACGAGGACCGAAGAACTAACTAAATGTTATGAACCACCGCAGAAGCTGAGGGTGAGGTTAGGATCCTGTAAAACCGGTTTAAGCCCGCCAGTAACTTTGTGTTACTGATCGTTCCAAGGCGATACTTCTGTGGTGGTTCTTTTTGTTTTATGTCTTGGTGTTTAAAAATTTTATGTGCTGTTGGCGCCTTATGTATGTTTTCATATTTTTAATTAAAGTAACTGAGTGGCCACCTATTGGGAAAATAGCTGCTCATTCGGCTTACGATATGTTTCATGGTATAAGTTTGTTAGTTTGGTTTTTTCCCACCTCGGTTTTTGGAGTGGGAATCTTTTCTGATTGCGCCTTTTCCTGATCTTTGCCTACTTGTACCTTTTAATGTTAAAGTAAGCAATTTTTAGGAAATGGTGCTATAAGGACCAAATTTCCACCCTAAAAATCGGGGTAGAAAAAATAACAATCAGCCGGTGATACAAAACGTAATCTGAATGAGAAGATTTTTCCCGATAGGTGACGACTCATTTACTCGAACTTAACGAAATATATAGATACTCACATAAAAGGCACAGTCTCTACAAACGAGCGACGCCATAACACAAACCAAGAAGAACCGCAGTGGAGCGGCCAGTAATAACCATTTACTCAGCTGCTTACATCATTTCTCTTTTATTGATTTAAGAATTTGAAATTTCGCATTAAATTGGCCGATAAACAAAGCATTTTGTTGTCATATGTCAGATTATGATTTCCAACCACCAATTACTATGTCTCAGAGAGCAGATATTAGTTGCGCCAGTCGTAGCAAAACTACACTTATTTTTGAAGTTTTTCATGCAGGATAATGTTCTAAGATTATCTTTGATACACCACCTGCGTGTCATTTATAGTAAAAGTAATTCATGATTTATAGTTAGTAATAAATCCACCTATAAAATTTTAATAGGTAAATGAACGCAACGATCAAGAATCGATGCAATAAGAAAGAAAGTCCCATTCCAAAAACTAAATTGACAACCAGGTGCCAATGCAAAGAGAACGTATTGTTAGACTACTAGTGCAGCTAATTTGGTATCAGAACAAATTATATTTTTTCACAATTTTAAGAGTGGTAGTAACAAAAAAGATACAAGTAAGCAAAGATCAAGAAAAGGCGCAATCACAAAAAGATTTGCACTCCAAAAACCAAGGTGGGAAAAGCTTAAACGTCTAACAATCAGGTACTTATACCATGAAAACATATCGTAAGCCGAATGAGCAGCTATTTTTCCCAATAGGTGGCCACTCAGTTACCCAAACTTAACTAAACATATGAAAAATATGAAAACATACATAAGGCGCCAACAGCACTAAGAATTTTAAACACCAAGATAAAATAAAAAGAACCATCACAGAAGTATCATTGGAACGCTCAGTAATACAAAATAACTGGCGGGCTTAAAGCGGTTTTACATGGCCATAACCCAACCCTCAGCTTCTGCAGTGGTCCATGACATTTAGTTAGTTCTTGAAATTTAAATTTCTAACACTGCCTACAAGAGGTTTGCATAGAAGTAGTGTATTCATAATTAAAGCTTGTACTTTTTTCATAATTAAAGCTTAAAAATTAAACCATGCATGCAAATATTCAAACCAACGGAATTCAAGCTCCGTGTGTACCACTATCCTTTTCAGTATCACAACCTGATAACTGGTTAAGCGGCTATTAGGTGAAAATTTGCTTTATGAAAATCAAAGTCACCACGCTTAATATCATAAATTCAACTAAACAAACAAACAAGTCTTGAAAATTTTTTATTGAAAAAGGCCCTGTAAAACTTTGAAACATTAGAAGCTCAAAATATCTACTAGATGTGGTTGTACTTGGTACATATTTTGAACCATCTTAAATTTCTTGTTTGTGGGGAAAAATCGCGTTGAATGTGTTTGTCCACAATTCAAGATATTTACGCAAAAGTGTCTTAAAACAACTTTCTGCTATTGAATTGCTGTACACTGTGGATGTCGTAAGTTGCGCAGTAATAGGTTTCCGACACCGATACACTTTCCATCATTATTCCAGGCCATTTATCTGGACATCAGTATGCTATTAATTGTCTGGAAATTAGTCCATGATTGTAGACAAAATAACAGGGTAATTATCGGACGACTTTTAGAAAGGAAGAAACTATTATCCATCATGGAAACATCTCCGTGTGGAACTTAACCCCTTCGAACCTATACTTATATAGTAAACTTGAGGTTTGATGGAGTCAAGAGAAAAAATCAATAATGGGTGTAATTATGTAATTTAAAAGTCAAAAATGCTTAATTTTAACAAAATTCAATATAAGAAACCATTATTTTAAGATAGGCAAGGTAAATATTTGTAACATTAAAATTTAGTTCATAATTAGATATTCAATATGTAATAGAAATTCTCAAGTAATCATGAAGAAGTTTCCGTAATGAATATTGACTTTACAACTTGTAGCTGCAGGGGAAGGAAGTAGGAATAAACAATAATTGTGACGTCATGCGCAGCATCCATCATAAAGTCTATGGAATGAAACATCGCAATGGACATCATCGTCATTTTTATTATTAATATTTTCAAAACTGAGTGGTACAATATGCCAAACTGTAGCTAAAGTACAGTTATCCGTTGCCCACTCTGACTTCTGATGGCCCTGTTGGAACCTTGTAAAGATGGTGATTGAAAATCATGCCCTATAAAGCACCATGTCTGTTTAGAAACATGTGTAAGCACTCAGTATTAGAAAACAGCATATTGACATCACAGTTCTATTTATATCACTTATCCTCGAGCTGATTCTGCCATCAATTAAACTAACAGTGTAATCGTTCTTCTTAATATCACATCTGTTACAGAAAATGATATTGTTTGTTATAAAGTCACTTGCACTAAATTACCAAGAAATACAAGGTATTTATGCCTTGTGCACAAGAAAATGTTCTTTTTGTTACCGAAAGATTAGTACACGCTTTGTGCACCATTTGCTGGTGAAAATAACACTAGCGATGGCGGTATAGACTGATATTCAGACTCTTAAGTCTGTATAAAATTCAATGGCGGTATAGACTGATTTTCAGACTCTTAAGTCTGTATATAATTCTGTCTTCACTATACCTTGCGGCATCTACGTACAATGTATGCCTCTCTGATAGCTTCCTTTTTAAGTCTAAAGGAGAGAAAAGTTCATTAAAATAAGCAAAACCATAGTAGATGTTAGAACAAAAACACCTTAAAATAAGTAGGAGACATGTATAAGTCTAATGACTGTACTGTACACACATTTGTGAATCTTGGAAAAGTACATGTACAAAATCTTAGGTAGTTCAAGAACAAATTACTGGCACTTCAACCACCAATTTCGACAGTTATGGAGTTTCCCAAGGGCGAAAAATCATAATAAGTAGTTTTCTTTGATGTAGATTATCATAGGCGGTCTGAACTCAACAGACAAGTTTCCCGTAATATATACTGAGTATGCAATTAAATAAGATATGATAATAATTGTGAGCTACAATATTTACACATGCTCATAAACATTCTTGAACAAGAAAAAGGTACAAGTAGGCAAAGATCAGGAAAACACGTTTCTTAGCAGTATACACATTTAGTACTGTAACATGTGTTTCATTGATAAATAAATAAGCTCACATCAGCTGTGGGACAACAATTGAGAACCGTGAATCAATGCAGTTTGATTTTAGACTTACGAACAATAAACTTAATCATGTTAAAGTAAGCAATTATCAGGAAATGGTGCTATAAGGACCAAATTTCTTCCCAAAAATTCGGGGTGGAAAAAAAGACAATCAACCGCTGATACACATCGTAAGCTGAGTGAGTAGATCGTTCCCGAAAGATGACGACTATAGATACTCACATTGAAGGCTCAGGCTCTACAAACGAGCGACGTTATAACATAAAACAAATATAACGGCAATGGAGTATGGAAGCGTATAGACACCCCCCCCCCCTAATATTTTTTCTCGTGTCAGATTTATGTAATAATGGAGCGGTCAGTAATAGTCTTTTACTCAGCTGCTTACTTCTTTACCTTTATATCGATTTAAGAATTTTAAACTTTGCATCAAACGACATAAAATTGGCCGATTAACAAAGCATTTTGTTGTCATGTCAGACAATGATTGGCAACCTTTAATTACTTTGTCTTAGAAAGTAGATAATAGTTGCGCCAATCTTTGCAAAACTATATTATTATTTCGCAATAGATGTTTCGAAATTTTTCATGCAGGATAATTTTCTGAGATTTTCTTTGAAACATCACCAGCATGTCTGCCTTTATACCGTTTGCGGGAATGCACACAGGTCTGTGCGTTAATGTATAAAAGTAATTCAGAACAATAGGAATGATCCCAGCTATAATATTTAATATGTAAATGAAAGCAACGCTCAGAAATTGGCGCAATCAGAAAGACAGACTCATTCCAAAAACTAAATCGACAATCAGGTACCAATTCAAAGAGAACATAGTGTTAGCCTTCGGTATCAGTACAAATTCTATTTTATTCGACTTCATGAGAATGGTAGTTTCAAACTTAAATCTTTAACACCGCCTACGAGAGGCTTAGAAACAGTGTGCTCATAAATAAAGCTAAAATTTGAAGCATATATACATGTATGTACATATACATTTAAAACTACCGATCCCGAGCTCAATGTGTACCACTATCAGCTTGAGTATCGACCACCTGATTACTGGTTAAGCGAGTAAAAGGCGAGAGTCTGCCCAGAAAAAGTAAAACCATTAATACATATAACCCTTGGTCTTTAACTCTAAGCCATAGGTTTTTTACTTTGGTGGTTATATTTTGAAGCATATTTTGTATGTCATGACATCCTTCTGTTCAGTAAAAGTCCTAAAAAATAAATACAACGTCTTGATTGTTGACTGGGACGTAAAGCATCAGTTCAACCAACCAAACAAACAAATCGCAGTCACCAGATAGACCCATTCCAAAAACTAAATCGGAAGAGTGCAGTAATAGGTTTTCAACACCGATACATTTTCCATCATTATTCCAGGCTATTTATCTGGACATCAGTATGCTATCAATTGTCTGGAAATTAGTCTATGATTGTAGACAAAATAACAGGGTAATTATCGGACGACGTTCAGAAAGGAAGAAACAATTATCAATATTGGCGTAAGTGGTGACTGCAATGTTGTCACTAGAAATAAAGAATAATTGTGACGTCATGCAAACTACCCATAATAAAGTTATGGAACAAAATATTGCAACAGACAGACATCATCGTCATCATTTCGTCTTTATTTTCAAAATTAGAATGATAGTATTATTACTGTGTACTTCTTGTTGATTATTTAGTGAAGGTAACTATATAAACACACACACACACACACACACACACACACACACACACACACACACCATTTTCTGTAACAGATGTAACACTAAGAAGAACGATTATATTGTTAGCTTAATCAATGGTAGAAAAAGCTTGAGGGCAAGTGATATAAATACGGATGTGATGTGAATTTGCTGTTTTCTAATACTGAGTGTTTATATCTAAACAGACATAAAAAGGTACAAAAAGGCAATGATCAGGAAATGGCGCAGACATAATTCTACTAAACAGACATAATACTACTTTTAGGGCATGCTTTTCAGTCACCATCTGAAGGTTCCAACAGGCTCATCAGAAGTCAAAAGTGAGCAACCCATAACAATACTTTAGCTACAAATCGACATATTGTAGCATTTTAATTTTGGAGAAAAAAAAATGATGATGATGTATATTGCAATATTTTGTTCCATAGACTTTTTGACGTCTCAGACTCTAACAAACCTAATAAGTTGCTAAATGTATAAAACATAAGAAGCATGGTGAGGAAGGTCACCATCCTAAAACGGAAATTTTACCACTGGGTGCTTCCTTCGTCCCGATATAAAAAGGTTTTGTTTGATTTTTACTATAGGTCCCGATAGGATTTGGTTTTGTTTGATTCAGGTACCCGAGATTTTTTTCTACAATAATTCCTAGAATTTGGTCAAAGATTTGACTTGATTTTAATTTATGACGTCACTGAAAGAATTTCAAGTCATAATATAGTGCTTCGAATGCAATTTTAAAGTAAAATTTAATTTGATTCGTTGAAAGGTGATATAAATTAAGCAATTTATATTATTGTCGACTCTGTTTTATGGAGATTTCCTGTGTTAAAGAAGTAGAACAAAATCCGTTACCAAAAAGTCAAACAAAACCTTTTTATATCGGGACCAAGGAAGCACCCAGTGTTAACTATATCTAAATAAAAGTCGTCGCGCTTATCATAAATTTCAGAAGAAAGTAATTCATTTGCAACAGAAAGATGTAAATCTAAAACGGGGTCTTCGGTATCTGTGGTGCATACGTTTCGCAATGTATTAGGTTTGCTAGAGTCTGCAATCAGGTTACAGACTTCAACGAGTAAAATTAACAGTCAAACTTAATCAGCAGGGCTACCGGTATCATAAAACTTCGAAAAACGTTTTCTTCATTTTATCACAGGCACTATGAATTGATTTCTAATTTTAATGTTGGGTTAAATACGCTTTTATGTGAGGGCCTTTCGGAGCCCGATTTTAATGGTGACTTGGGTCCAGAAGCCCACCGGGGTTCAACTGGTTTTCTTTTGCTCCGGAGTAAGTAAGTTATTGGGCGCCCAGGGATCTCCATCGTCGGGCAGCTTACTCATTCTGTGAGTCCTCGTTTTTGATTCATCATGGAATTTATCATGATTTATTTGTTTGTCCATGATGATTCATTGACTAGTTAGAGATTCACTACGTGGACCGAAGAACTAGCTAAATGTTATGAACCACTGCAGAAGCTGAGGGTGAGGTAAGGATCCTGTAAAACCGGTTGAAGCCCGCCAGTAATATTATATTACTGATCGTTTCAAGGCGATACTTCTGTTGTGGTTCGTATTGTTTTATGTCTTGGTGTTTAATTTTTTTGTGCTGTTGGCGCTTTATGTATGTTATCATATTTTAGTTAAGTTTAGGTAACTGAGTGGCTACCTATTGGGAAATAGCTGCTCATTCGGCTTACTTAATGTATACATGGCCTTAGTACCTTATTGTTAGTTTGGTTTTTTCCCGCCTCGGTTTTTGGAGTGGGATGCGCCTTTTCCTGATCGTTGCCTACTTGTACCTTTCCTTAAAGTTAAGGCCCAACTTATCTGAGGTGACAAATTTTGACTCAATAGCTTACCGTTAAAATCAATGATATACGTAGTTGTATAGAATAAAAAGTCATCTGCATAATAAAAACGATTAGTTTGATTTCAGTTTGTTTTAAATGTATCTTTTTGGATGCTGAAATTCGTCACCTTAAACAAGGTCTCCCTTAATTTTAAAGTAAGATTGTAATTCCGGACCCAGGTGTTAGTGTTTCGAAGGCATCGTAAGTTCCCCTACTTTCGACGGTCTTAAGATGGCCACCTTAAAATGACACCCTTGCTATTCCAGTAAGATAAAATTATCGTAACTTTTTGAAATGGACGGTGCCACTTCGTAAGATAAGACGGCGCTAATGTGGGCTTGAGTTGACTGTTAAGTTACGATGTTATTAAGACGTCACCTTGACTTAAGTTTCAATTATTCAACCTTATCGCTAACAGATACTTAAGTTGGTTGTAAGGTGATTTTAAGGCTTAGATGGCTTTGAGTTACCAACCTCTGGTTTTCAAGTTTAAGAAACTGATATGAAGGAATGATTTTTTCTTTTCAGTTTAGAAAAATCGTCATACGTTACAAACGTACAGTGTATATATTAGGATATAATTTAAATGTGATGCGACAGTCTGCATGCTTAGTTTTTAGCCCAATCACGGTTGATGACTATGCTTCCTTCTTTAATTGCACGCGGGTGGGTCGGTCGTCAGACTCTTTCAAAAATCGTTTAAGTATGTTGCAATCGCATAGATTTAAGCTGCGTCTTGCGACGACGTTTACAACGTTAAATGCCCTGAAAAAGCGCAAAATTTATATCAGCATTTCAAAAACGCATAACTCAAATTTGTTGAAGCTTAGACACACCATTATCTTACCACCATGCTTATACTGGACTAAGTTTTGTAGGTCACAGGACACCACCGAAAATTCGCGCGCGCCGCCTATGCGTCACCGTAGTTTTAAAATGGCGCGGCGTGTTTGCGATACTTACGAAATGTGTAATTGTTTTATATTATCTTATTAAACGAATGTTTTGATTAATCGCACTGAACAGTTTTCTAAATTTGCATCTTCCTTCGTATGCTAAGTTTCAAAATCTTAAATCAATATAAGAGTAAAGATGTAAGCAGCTTAGTAAAAGGTATTTGTATTATGTCATGGTGTCGCACGTTTTTGCACCGTTTATGTGCCTATCCATCTATTAAGCTAAATTTTATGTCGTTTTATGCTAAGTTTCAAATTCTGAAATCAATATAAAAGTAAAAATGTAAGCAGCTGAATAAAAGGCTATTATTGACCGCTCCATTGCGGTTCTGTTTGTATAATATCATAGCGTCGAACGTTTGTGGTGTTTGTACCTTTTATGTGCATATCTATATATTTTGTTAAGTTCGAGTAACTGAGTTGTCACCTTTCTGGAAAAATCTGCTCACTCAGCTTACGGCTGATTGTCAGGCAATTTGTTTTTCCACCCCGATTTTCAAGGTGGAAATTCGGTTTTAAAAGCACAATTTCCAGATAACTGCTTACTTAAACATTAATTTCATTGTTCGTAAGTCTAAAATCCTATTTCCTTACCATTGCTCACTTTTTAACCTTTTATTGTTTATAAAGTTAAAAGCAAAATGTAATATTTGTTTGCATGGCTTCTCAAACAGCTGATATGAACACATTTATTCAGTCTAAAGTCTAAGTGCCCCAACCACAAATGCATAAATCAAACTCAGCTGGCAAAGTTTATCTTGAATCAATTACAATTTTTCAAGAACAGAAAGATAATGCTATTAGATAGCCATATACCCTTGCATAGGAAAGGTTCTAGGTACTAATTTCATGTTACAGTACTAAATGTACTTAATGCTCCGAAGTGTGTTTTCTTATTTAAGAATGTTTATGAGTATGTGTAAATATTATAGCTCACAATTATTATCATTACTTATTATCGTGCTCACTCATCATAATTGTGACGCGAAAACTCGTCTTTTGGGCTTAGACCGTCCGTAATAATCTTCATCAAAGAAAACTATTTATTACAATCATTCGCCCTTGGAAACGTCATAACTGTCAAAATTGGCACTTGAAGCGCTCGAAATATTCAATGTACATAGTTAAACGACCTAGCATGATGTACTTTTCAAGGATTGTCATAATCACGTGCCAGTTTCGGATAATGTATTCACCAGCAAATCATGCAAAATGGTTTATGTAACAAGAACACTTTGTTGTGCATAAGGTTCTTATAACAGCACTTCTTGATAATTTAGTACAGGTGACTTTATTGCAAAAATATTCATTTTCCATAACAGATGTTATATTAAGAAGAACGATTGCATTGTTAGCTTAATCAATGATAGAGACTGCTCGAGGTTAAAGAATAAAAATACAGTTGTGATCTGGTTTTGCTATTTTTCGTTGATTATATCTTTACTCAAAAAGGAAGATCTTAGTTAAGGTGACAAATTTCAGCATCTGAAAAGATGCATCTAAAACATACTGAAATCGTTGTCACTGATTTTACCGCATAAATGACATTTTATTTCACACATTTCTACATTTGTTTGCAAAGTCAGTTATTGATTTTAACGGTAAAAAATCGAGTCCAAATTTGTCTCCTTAACTAAGGTGGGCCTTAACTTTAAGGAAGCATTGTTATTCCGGGCCCTGGTTTGCAAGTGGGACTTTCATTCTGATTGCGCCATTTCCTGACTATTGCTTAATTTCACTTTTTAATATGTCGTATTGTTTCTTGTTTGTATGAACTGTTTCAATTCGTCTCAGAAGTTAATATGGAATGCAGTCAGCTTCTGTAATTGACTTTTACCGTCTTCCTTTAAAAATAAAGTGCTCATTATCTTCAGAAATAAAATCAAGTTTGCTCACTCTTTTGTCAATATTCTATCTGAGATTATAGTGAGATATAACACATTACAAAAACTTGTCCATGCAATAAACAGAGATTTTTTGAGCTTTAAAAATTGACAATTTTCAGCTGAAACATTTTGACATTTTTCTTATTTTTGCTCAAAACAGAGATTGTGGGTACACATTAGAACCGCCTCGCCGAGGCAATTCTAACGAGTACCCACAATCTATGTTTTGGAGCAAAAATAAGAAAAATAGGTATACCCTTGCATACCCCAGTTTTGCTATATAAAAGTGGGATTCAAGGGGGTATACATTACACGGACATGTTTTCCTGATGACCCATCAGAACTATGATATTTGTTTCCAAAAGGGGTATCATAATTAGATACATTTTCACTTGGAATACAACACAATAAGTAACATCAACTTTATTAGAAACAAAAATGTTCGAATGGTTAATGCACTGTTATATACAATGTACTCTTATGCCTTCCTTGAATCGTATCTATTGTTCCGGTGTATTTATAAATATCAGTTATTCGTTAATCAATTAGGAAGGGTATTGGCATCGGCGTATTATGCATAATATTCTGTATCATTGGTACCTTCCCACCAAAAGTTTATTCTTGAAAAAGATAACAGTGATGATGACTGGCAAACTTTACTATATTGAAGCAAATAGACCCAGTTTCTCAAAAGATTTATAAAATAATAATAAGCCATAAATCTATTTTTTGCAGGAAATTAAGTCAAAGCCAAATGACTCAAATGTTCAAAATGTTCACCAACCCACTTTGAATGGAAATCATTTACATGTAAATAGTTTTACAATCATTTTAAATAAAAACTTCAAATCATGTTAAACCAATTTCAGAATCAGAATGTATCAGAATCTTTATTATACTAATGTTTATTGTAGTCCCTTAGATGACCCAGGTAAAAATAAAATTCGCTGCACCCCCAGAGGTACCAAGGTTGCTATATACCACATTGTAGGTATTTTTATGCTGAATTCAATGCACAATGTTGTCAGTCTGGTAACCTGTGCAGAACGTTTGTTAACACGATTTTGTGGCCAGGGTATGACAAAATCTATTTTTTTCCACCAAATATGAAAACGTGATCATAGTGCTTCCCTGTTTCATGTCTGTAAGTTACTGAAAGTACTAATGATAGGTCTATTGACTCTAATTAGAAGGGTGGTTGTCTGTGTAGAAAGTTTGTAAACACACTTTTGTATGGCCAAGGTATGACAAAATCTAATGCTTCTACCAAACATCAAAACTTGATCGTAGTGTTTTTGTAGTATGTATGTCACTTGCTAATGGTTCTAATGACGCTAAAACACTTGAATACGCATGAAAGCACTGACGAGAGTATATGACAATGAGTTGTTATGTTTCAAGGTTGCCATAGGTGGTACCACCCCTTTGAAACATATTGGTTTTTAAGTGAAAATCGAAAATAATACAAAAATGGCTAACATAGTTAAAATAACTTATGCATTTATAGATCATATATATGACTATTTTAGTGATTCTTTTCATTCTGCATAAAATAACAAATAACATACTAGTCGAAAATAATAATAATAATAATAATAATAATAATAATAATAATAATAATAATCAAATGAACACAATTGCATGTATATTCAATACCCATATAAGAGTAATTAACACATGAAAAATTGCAATTATGAATGGATTTTTTAAAAACCTAAAGCTCTGTTCTCACTGTCCCGGTTTAGCTCCCCGGTTCACCCCGGTTTAACAAACCGGGGTAAACCGGGACGAACCGTGGCAAACCGGGATAGAACCGTAGCGGCACCGTGGACAACCGGGGCAAACCGGGACAAACCGGGGTAAACCGGCTTGCCTTGCCGGTCGTTTTAAAATGTTTAATAGAACCGGGGCGAACCGGGACAAGTGTCAAAAACCGTGATAAACCGGGGCGACACCGGGACAAACAGTATCTCCACCGGGGCGAATCGGGGCGACACCGTGATAAACCGGGGTAAACCGGGGCGTTTATTTTACCCCGGTTAGCCCCGGTGTTGGGCAGGTATCGCTACGGTTTATGCCGGTGGAGCTACGGTTTGACACGGTGTCGCCACGGTTCGCCCCGGTTAGTGGCGGTGCTACTACGGTTTGGCCCGGTCGAGTCCCGGTTCAATACGGTGTGTGCCGGTTCACCCTGGTACCGTTACGGTTTAGATGAAATTACATGCAATTAGTTAAAATACACAGATTTTATCAGTTGTGTTCATGTTTTACACAAAATAGAATTAATTATCTAATGAACACCAATTGGAATAGACTACAACCTCTGCACTACCAACTCCAGTTGACAAGTCAGCAAATGACATGTGCCGTGACTATGGCAAGAGCTCAACCACTGTCAGACTCAAGTGAGGCTTGAAGATGAGCCTTTCTTTCCGAAACTTCCTTCGAATAATTCCAAGGATGTTTCATGATCTGCTACAGACGTTGCGCTCGAGTGTTGGCGTACATTGTCAATATGACGCATTGTGTTTATTTATGGTATTGTAGAAACGCCGAAAATAAACGCATTTTTCATAAATTTATATCAGCACTAACTTTCAACGTATATGGCCAAGACGTAAGATTTAGATTTTGTATTCTGTCTGTTATTCAAATCCATCTGAAACATGCAAATGTCAATATCTGTTTATACTGTTCAATGCTTAGTTCATAGACATGTATTTTTTGTTGAGGTTTGAATAAGTATACTATCTTTCATTAATTTAGCAACGATGTCACAACGCGCAAAACACGCGTAAATGTAAAATTTGCAAACTTTGATGGTAACTGTAGCCCGATAACCTTCAGGAATTCATTTGAGAATGATAAGTTCATAAATCTACCAATGGCATAAAATGCATGAAGAATTTTAACGGATATGTGCTTTTCGGCAAATTATTTCGAATGTCACACTGCCGAAAAAGCGCAACGTCTGCATGACGTCAATACACATTGATGTTGGCAAATAAACTCCGAATCGAGAGGTCCCGGCTTCGATCCCCACTGGTGGCACCGTCTTGTGTCGTTGGGCAAGACAGATTAACTCTCCCAGAGTGCTGATTTTAACATTGGAAGCGGTGGCTCCGTTCCGACATGAACGAAAAAATGTTGTCTGGAAAGTTAAACCTTCTGTTGTATTGATTTTACATCACGTGTTATCCTCCTGCGGTATTATTTATTCATTTTATAAACTTGCCATTCTATTTATGTGTTACCTCTGTTACCAAAGTACCAACATGCAAGCTCATATGCACGAACATGCACCTTATGTAATTTTGTTTTCATGTGTATGAAGCCATCGTAGCAGCATTGGCTCATGATGTAATTGACTGCCCTACAAACCGGGGTAAACCGGGACGAACCGGGGTAGAACCGTGACGCCACCGGCGCATACCGTAACGCGACCGGCAGTCACCGGGACAGCACCGTGGACAACCGGGGCAACACCGGGCCTTACCGTAGTAGAACCGGGGCTAACCGGCATGCACCGGGATGAATCCGGGGTAAAACCGGGAAGAACCGTGGCTCCACCGGGGTCCTTCGTTTCTAAAACCGTAGCTACACCGGGGTAACACCGGGAATGTGAGAACAAAATCATTTTTTAAGAAAATGTTCCCCGGTTTATGCCGGTAAACCGGCTTGCCTTCATCGGGACAAACCGGGGTAGAACCGGTACAGTGAGAACGGGGCTTAAGTGACTACAAAAACAGTTCGATACTGTTTTTCTTTTACCAAAAATCCGAATATTTAAATCATTGAATTTGCATATTCACGAATATTAACCCATGTTTTGAGAAATTGACTTTCCCACCATTATCATTTGGGTGACCCACTTCCAATATAGGGGCATCAGCAGTGTTTTTTCTTTCATTTTCAATGAAATTTTCTTTTAGCCAACAGAATAGCCCAACACATGCGGCGGTACATTTGGGGCTATACTATTTGCACATGTACCAACAAGGACAGCAGGCTTATATTGTATGCGCTAATAGACCGGGAATGTTGAAAGTGGCATCTAATGAATCCTATGGCAATGCACTATTGCCTTCAAATCTGGTATAAGAAACCCTAGATTTTCAGTGCATGGATACTTATGATAACTATAGTAATTGGAGAAAAATGACACATCAATTAAGTGTTTTACCTATAAAATAACTTGTGTATCTAGTCAAAGAAATGCTGATAATTGCTGAAAAACGGTATCAACAGCTTGCTAGGGCAATAAAATATCACCATATGCTTTAATACATGTCATTTTATTTTTTCGATGCATGAATATTTAATAAAATCTTAAGAAATTGGAGAAAGATGAGAAAGAATTAAAGTGGTATACCTATAAAACCAAATGTGTATCTTGGCTACCGATAACCCTAAACAGTTTAAATTGCTATGAAATGAATGCTAGGACAATTTACAATGCCAATGCTGTATATAATCTGATTCTTTTTTCACAATTATTTATGAAAATCTTAGAAATAAGAGAAGAAGTGGATATACTAATAAAATCATGTATAACTTAGCTACCAATACACAAAAAGAGCTACAATTGGCATCAAATAATTGCTATGACAATGTATCATTGCCATGTGGTCAGATATACACAGTTTATAAAATATCAACCAAGATACATGTTATTCTGACGACGGATAATCTCAAATTTTGTATTTATACCCAAATAAACAGTTAGATTCCTTACTTTCTTTTTTGTAAATTTTCCTCAATTGCTTCACTGCATAGCTTTTAAGGTGTGAACTATGATAACTTAATTTGAGCTCAACCATGTAAAACGACAAAACAAAAAGAGGCATATTGACATTTGGGCTTGCTGGTTACTACTCTGATCACCCTCTATGAATGCCAGCACAAGACTAATCGCAATCATATCGATTTATACATTATACTTGCCTTGTAGAAGTACAACTAGCGAAGATCAGTTTAACAGTCAACAGTCCCATGGTGACAACACTTTCAGGGTAATATATGTATACCGGTTTTGCTCAAGTACGAAACCCAACGAATATAGGAATCGAACACAGGACATTTTGATTCCGGTCAATTCCTTTAATCCACCACTAGGCTTCTGCGCTCAACTTTGTTCTAATTAATCTAATGCGGCATGCACTCATATTGCCACGGTGCGTACACGGCCCTTACTTCGGTTGATAAATTTTCATTCGAAAGACTATATTCGTCGAACCCAAGGCCCCTAGTTTATAAGGCGAATGGCTCTACGCCATGGAAGCTCCTAATACTTGTTCATTAAGAAAATGGTTGAAAACAAATATTGTGAGCATAAGTGAAAAAAACTTCCAATGTATCCATTTTATTATATAAATGATTTTTTGCTGGTAGGAGTTGAAAAGTTTTTCAACAGGCTCCTTAATAATATGAACTTCAAACGCCACTATTTTGAATGAATGCGTCATAATGATTTCCGAACAAGCCTTCTTTATTTGAACATGATTGACACTCCTGGAACAATTCAATGCACAATAACTGCTGCATTACATGCATACTGAAAATTAATTACCTTCACATGTCGATCATTATTTTGCAATTGAGTATTCTAGCAACATAGCGACAGCCAGACGAAAACAAATTATTTCACTGTTCTTTTGTTTTTCCAAAAACTTAAAACATGATCTCTTTTGGTACAGAATTAGCATGTTGCTCTTTAGCCATACGTCTAACATATGTTATACCAATTTCAAGACATTGCAATTGCCAGCTCCTTTTGCGAATGTTAACTCAGTTTGTGAAAGACGTGCTCGGGTGCAAGCAAGGCTACACACGCTACCTACTGCGTTGGCCGGGTTGACATATAATTCTATATAGTTATATCGATAGAGACTTTCTTTTGGTAATCTTTGAATGGAATTAGAAAGCTTATTGTTCGTCGCGTGGAAGTCGAAAAAAAATAATTTGCCTCTTTTTCATATCAATGCTAGTATGAATGTATATTTGAAACAAAACGTATTACAGTGCAATAACCATTCGAACATACTTTTTGTTACTGGTAGAATTGCAATCCAAATAAAAATGAATAAAATTATGTATACCTCGTTTTAGAATAAAAGAATCATATGTGAATAAAAGATCGTTTTAGAATAAAAGAATCATATGTGTAGTTTTACCATATTTTTAAGGTAACTGATTGGCCACCTATTGGGAAAATAGCTGCTCATTCGGCTTACGAAATGTTTTCATGGTATAGGTACCTGATTGTTAGTTTGGTTTTTTCCCACCTCGGGTTTTTGGAGTGGGAATCTTTTGCTGATTGCGCCTTTTCCTGATCTTTGCCTATTTGTACCTTTTTGGAGTGGGAATCTTTTGCTGATTGCGCCTTTTCCTGATCTTTGCCTACTTGTACCTTCTAATGGGTGTTGACCATAGAATATTGACCTTATTATACAAAAGTACAAACAAGCTTGATTTATTCTGAAATCACTGCGTAGTTTATGTACCAATGACGTCCCTGGTCTGTACATATTTGCTCTTCGACTAATTTAAAGAACTTGAAATTTTTGCATAACGACATAAAATTGGCCGATACACAAAGAATTTTATTGTATTGTCAGATAATGATTGGCAACCACTAATTACTATGTCTTAGAAAGCAGATGTCAGTCGCGAAGATCTTTGCAAAACTACACTTTTATTTTGCACAAGTTTTCAAAGGTTAAGCTAGCATCTCACTGACATGGGAGGTTCTCGCGACTTTTTTGCGAATCTAGTCGCGGACCTTTCGCACGACATTTGTGCGATAGTCGCGCGAGTGTCATGAGAATTTTCATGTGTCGCGAATTAGTCGCGAACTGGTCGCAAAGGTTTTTTCTTATCATAAGCCTATGGTACATGTAGATAACGACGTCCCTTGGGCGTGGCCCGTATGAGCCCCAGGGGCACGGTTAGCAGGTTTTGTGCCGTGTGGCGGCCATAAAAAGTCTCCCGTACATCATCCATCGTGCAGATTATAGTTTCCTTTTGGCCCTTTGAGATCAGCGAGGATATTCTGAGAAATCAGAAAATTATAATCGGTTATTATCGGTTAAGATTCATTTTCTAAACAACGTTTAACTATATTTGGCCCCCATTTGGTTTTTACTAGTCTTAATTTCGACTACGCTGCTGAAAAATGCAAAAATACAGTACTTCTCTTTGGCTCTATGTTGCCAAATCTATAGGGTCACTGAAGAGGCTTAAGTAGCCGAAACCGCGGTATGGCCCATCCCCATTCTCACTAATATGTTCACTGCTCTTAAAGGATCTCAGTTTTGTTTTTATTTCCTATTACTGCAGCTGGTGTTGTGCCGTGTGGCGGCCCTAAAAAGTCTCCCCGTACATCCATAGTGCAGATTATGTTTTCC
This sequence comes from Rugalucina vietnamica, assembly GCA_964017185.1. NCBI lineage: Eukaryota > Metazoa > Mollusca > Bivalvia > Lucinida > Lucinidae > Rugalucina > Rugalucina vietnamica. The sequence continues at coordinate 82,560,789 of OZ024871.1, read as the reverse complement.
TTTTGGCCTTTGAGATCAACGAGGGTATTCTGAGAAATAAGAAAATTATTATAGGTTAAGATTCATTTTCTAAACAACGTTTAAATATATTCGGCCCCCCATTTGGATTTTACTAGTCTGAACATCGACTACGCTGTTGAAAAATGCAAAATTACAATAATTCTCTTTGGCTCCATGTTGCCAAATCTATAGGATCACTGAAGAGGCTTAAGTAGCCGAAACCGCGGTATGACCCATCACCATTCTCACTAATATGTTCACTGCCCTTAAAGGATCTCAGTTTTGTTTTTATTTCCTATTACTGCAGCTGGTATTGTGCCGTGTGGCGGCCCTAAAAAGTCTCCCCGTACATCACCCATAGTGCAGAATATATTTTCCTTTTGGCCCTTTGAGATCAGCGAGGGTATTCTGAGAAATCAGACATTTATTATCGGTTTAGATTCATTTCATAAGCCTATGGTACATGTAGATAACGACGTCCCTTGGGCGCGGCCCGTATGAGCCCCATAGGCACGGTTAGCAGGTTTTGTGCCGTGTGGCGGCCATAAAAAGTCTCCCGTACATCATCCATCGTGCAGATTATAGTTTCCTTTTGGCCCTTTGAGATCAGAGAGGATATTCTGAGAAATCAGAAAATTATTATCGGTTATTATCGGTTAAGATTCATTTTCTCGGCCCTAAAAAGTCTCCCCGTACATCCATAGTGCAGATTATATTTTCCTTTTGGCCTTTGAGATCAACGAGGGTATTCTGAGAAATAAGAAAATTATTATCGGTTAAAATTTATTTTCTATACAACGTTTAAATATATTCGGCCCCCCATTTGGATTTTACTAGTCTGAATTTCAACTACGCTGTTGAAAAATGCAAAATTACAATAATTCTCTTTGGCTCCATGTTGCCAAATCTATAGGATCACTGAAGAGGCTTAAGTAGCCGAAACCGCGGTATGACCCATCACCATTCTCACTAATATGTTCACTGCCCTTAAAGGATCTCAGTTTTGTTTTTATTTCCTATTACTGCAGCTGGTATTGTGCCGTGTGGCGGCCCTAAAAAGTCTCCCCGTACATCACCCATAGTGCAGAATATATTTTCCTTTTGGCCCTTTGAGATCAGCGAGGGTATTCTGAGAAATCAGAAAATTATTATCTGTTAAGATTAATTTTCTAAACAATGTTTAAACATATTTGGCCCCCATTTGTTTTTACTAGTCTTAATTTCGACTAGGGTGTTGAAAAATGCAAAAATACAGTAATTCTCTTTGGCTCCATATTGCCAAATCTATAGGGTCACTGAAGAGGCTTAAGTAGCCGAAACCGCGGTATGGCCCATCCCCATTCTCACTAATTTGTTCACTGCTCTTAAAGGATCTCAGTTTTGTTTTTATTTTCTATTACTGCAGCTGGTGTTGTGCCGTGTAGCGGTCCTTAAAAGTCTCCCCGTATTTCATCCATAGTGCAGAATATATTTTTCTTTTGGCCCTTTGAGATCAGCGAGGGTATTCTGAGAAATCAGAAAATTATTATCGATTAAGATTCATTTTCTAAATAATGTTTAAACATATTTGGCCCCCATTTGGTTTTTACTAGTCTTAATTTCGACTACGGTGTTGAAAAATGCAAAAATACAGTAATTCCTTTTGGCTCCATGTTGCTATATGTAATAGGGTCACTGAACAGGCTTAAGTAGCCGAAACCGCGGTATGGCCCATCCCCATTCTCACAAATATGCTCACTGCTCTTAAAGGATCTCAGTTTTGTTTTTATTTTATATTACTGCAGCTTGTATTGTGCCGTGTGGCGTCCCTAAAAAGTCTCCCCGTACATCATCCATAGTGCAGAATATATTTTCCTTTTGGCCCTTTGAGATCAGCGAGGGTATTCTGAGAAATCAGAAAATTATTATCGGTTAAGATTAATTTTCTAAACAACGTTTAAATATATTCGCCCCCCCCCCCCATTTGGATTTTACTGATCATAATTTCGACTACGCTGTTATAAAAAGGAAAATTACAATAATTCTCTTTGGCTCCATGTTGCCAAATCCATAGGGTCACTGAAGAGGCGTAAGTAGCCGAAACCGCGGTATGGCCCATCCCCATTCTCACTAATATGTTCACTGCTCTTAAAGGATCTCAGTTTTGTTTTTATTTATAAACTTGACTACTAAACATTGCTACACACAAAATGTTAAAGCTCTAGGAGTCATGGCTTCTGAGAAGAAAAGTTTTATATGTGTTTTTCTATTGTAAGTATGTGGGAGTTAATGACCCCTTAGGTGGGGCCATTTTGACCTCAGGGGCATAATTGGCAGGATTTATGTAGAGCACCACATAACATTACTGCATACTTAATATACAAGTTTGGATCTTGTGGTTTTAGAGAAGAAGATTTTTTTTTCATGTTTCACCTATTATAAGCCTATGGCAGATAGTCATGACCAATTTGGACCCCAGGCCATAGTTTTGGCAGGATTTATAAAGGGAACCACTAGCCATTGTTATGCACAAAATATAAAAGCTCTAGGCTATGTGGTTTCTGGGAATATTTTTTTTTATATTTTTATCCTACTGTAAGTGTATTGGGGCTAATAACCCCAGTGTGGGGCCATGTTTGATCCTAGGGGCATGATTGGCGGGATTCCTGTAGGGTTTCACCAAACATTGTTACATGCTAAATATAGACTTGTATTAGACATGGACCTGAGATGTGGGCTTCGGTTATACCTTGTTCTTTAATTGCACGCCGGTGGGTCGGGCGTCAGACTCTATGATGGCCCCGACATAAAGCTATTCATTTTAGTTGGTTGGGGCCGGAGCTTCTTGTCTGTTGCTTGGCCCACCGGGGTCCAACTGGTGTTTTTCTTTTGCTCCGGAGTTAGTAGGTTATTCGGCGCCCAGGGATCTCCATCGTCGGGCAGCTTACTCAGTCTGTGAGTCCTGGTTTTTGATTCATCAGGAAGTTTATCATGATTTATTTGTTTGTTCTTGATGATTCATTGACTAGTTAGAGATTCACCACGAGGACCGAATAACTAACTAAATGTTATGAACCACTGCAGAAGCTGAGGGTGAGGTTATGGCCATGTAAAACCGGTTTAAGCCCGCCAGTAACTTTGTGTTACTGATCGTTCCAAGTCGATACTTCTGTGGTGGTTCTTTTTGTTTTATGTCTTGGTGTTTAAAATTGTTTTGTGCTGTTGGCGCCTTATGCATGTTTTCATATTTTTAGTTAAGTTAAGGTAACTGAGTGGCCACCTATTGGGAAAATAGCTGCCCATTCGGCTTACGATTGTTTCATGGTATAAGTACCTGGTTGTTAGTTTGGTTTTTTCCCACCTCGGTTTTTGGAGTGGGAATCTTTTTCTGATTGCCCCTTTTCCTGATCTTTGCCTACTTGTACCTTTTTCTTTCATTTGAGAGATTTTGTATTACGATTAAGTGCATTATTTTTTCTATAACCGGTATGAGTGTCGCGCTTCTTTTGACAGTATCAACACAGAACTCCCAACTATGACTATCACAAAAAGATTACGAATTACATTAACTCCCCTTAGGTTGCATGCCGCGTCTACTGTACGGATTCCTCATTCAACTAACAATTTTCAAAATTTATTACCTACTGTTAGGGTGTCACCTCTTAATTTATTTTCGGCATCTACTGTTAATCTACACGGAGCTTCTACTAACTAAATGTTATGAACCACTACAGAAGCTGAGGGTGAGGTTACGGCCGTGTAAAATCGATTTAAACGGGCCAGTAACTTTGTGTTACTGATCGTTCCAAGTCGATACTTCTGTGGTGGTTCTTTTTGTTTTATGTCTTGGTGTTTAAAATATTTTTGTGCTGTTGGCGCCTTATGTATGTTTGCATATTTTTAGTTAAGTTAAGGTAACTGAGTGGCCACCTATTGGGAAAATAGCTGCTCATTCGGCTTATGAAATGTTTTCATGGTATAAGTACCTGATTGTTAGTTTGGTTTTTTCCCACCTTGGTTTTTGGAGTTGGAGTCTTTTTCTGATTGCGCCTTTTCCTGATCTTTGCCTACTTGTACTTTTTTACATGCTAAATATAGCTCTAGCTCTTGTGGTTTTAGAGAAGATTTTTCCCATTATAAGCCTATTGCAGATATTGACACCTCCGGTCAGTTTGGACCACAGGGTTGGCAGGATTTATATAGAAGAATACCAACATTGTTAGAAAATATAGAAGCTCAGGGACTTGTGGTTTCAGAGAAGAAGATTTACTTTGTTTTTCCCAGTGTAAGTCTATGGGAGCTATCTGTTTCCATGGAAACCACTTTTTATACAATCTGCTTCAAACCCCAATGCAGTCAATCCCTCAACCCAATGATGGTTAACATTAAATTTGATCTAGATTGGCCCTCAAGCATTAGCAATATTTTTCTTTGAAAATGTGGACGAGGACGGACGCCAAATGCTTGCCTATCCTTTAAGCTCACCTGTTAGCCTTCAGGTGAGCTAAAATTGAAACACATTAATTTGCAATAACCCAACCACCAATTTGAACCATCTGTACAATATAAGATTTTCACTTTTATTGCTTTATGTTCTTTAAATAACTCGAAATTAATTAAGTAAAGCCAATTCTATTTCAGAGCTAAAACGATCTCTACAAAGCATAAGAAAATGTGAACACTCGTGATCATCTCTTGTCATGCGGCGAAAACTTTAAATTTCTTCCAAGAAATGCTTGCATATAAATAGGCGACGGTCAAGTAATATGACGTCAATTATGAAAGTGCATTTTTCACGTTTTCTTACGCCGGTAAAGAATTTTCATGATGAATGATTAAAGCTGGTTGGTGTCCATTACGAAAACTTGTCCATGCAATATACAGAGATTTTTTAAAGTTGTAAAAAATGAAAAATTTCAGTAGAAAATTTTTGATATTTTTTCTTATTTTTGCTCAAAACATAGATTGTGGGTACATGTTAGAACCGCCTCGCCGAGGCGGTTCTGACAAGTACCCACAATTTATGTTTTGGAGCAAAATAAGAAAAATAGTATACCCCTGCAAACCCCAGTTTTACTATATAAAAGTGGGGTTCAAGGGGGTATACATTACACGGACATGTTTTCCTGATGCTATGGGAACTCACACAGGACATTTTTCTTGACATTGAAATCCTTACTCCGTTGTCGGTGCTTACCCGGTTTACCATCTGATTGTTAGTTTCACGTCCACGTCAACAATGGGGTCCCACTTTTTTGTAAAGTTTCATCAGAACAAATGATATACGCATTAAATTAATGATTGATTGGATTTTTTCCTTTCACATAGAAGCAAATCGAAGAACAATTTTGCAATTTTAAACGCAGTAGGAACAAAATAAGGAATAACGGCTCGTTTATTTGAAAACGCCGGAGGAATCTTAATATAGGTTGTGGACGCATGAAATTTATTTGTGGATAACTTTGTTTAAGCTACGTTGGTTTGAGACATATCATACAGATTTATGGTTCTGAACAGCAACCTTAGATTTGATAAATAAAGTCGAACTCTCTGATTTTGACCATTAGATAAAAAAAAACTGACCCTATGCAAATTTGTTCTTTTTGACGTACCAATTTTGTAACAGAAACACGATAAGCAAATTTTTATATCAAGGAACAACCCTTTTTGTATTGGTTAAGAGCTGGATTTAAGTTTCTAGTTCATCTCAGTATATCAAACCAGTTCTATGTTCATCATTGTTTTAGTGAATTAATTCACGATATGATAAATACATGTATATATGAAAATGCGTGTTGGATAAACGAATGCGCAAACGATTGCATTCACAGCGAAAGGTTTATTCATTCAATCTGTTTCTTATTGAATCCGTATGCTTATGATTTTTGACCATTTACTTGTACACCTCCCTTTTAACAATGTGTTTTCAATAAAACTGTTAACAATTTTGTATTTTGTCATAATTTAGGACATTCTGTAGAAAATCTGCGTTTCGGGTATCTGCTATGATCGCACAACCAGTTGGATTTTCGAACGAAGATGTCTCCGTGATGCTTTATCCCCTTTGGGTCGAAACTATGCGTATGATGTGCGTATTATTATTACTAGTGTCTAATCGTGTGAGAAGTCATTATGGCGCAGTGCTTTATCTATTCGTCTTGTAAACTATGGTCGCAGGTTCGAACTCGGGCTTCTCCAGGCCTTCGGATGAGACTGTGAACCTAGGTCCCATGACTATTTTTCTGGACAAACTGTTGATAGGAAAAATCGTGCCCAGGGTGGAGACAATGCTGTGTCCGATGTGTCAAGTCCAAGGGACCTAGTCTTCAGACATGACTTACGGACAAAAACTGTATATACATGTACATACACACGTAAAGCCAATATAAATAAAAGTTTCTGCCTTTCAAAACGTCGTCCTATAATTACCATGTTATTTTGTCTACAATCATTGACTAATTTCTGGACAATTAATAGCATACTGATGTCCAGATAAATAGCCTGGAATAATGATGGAAAGTGTATCGGTGCTGGAAACCTATTACTGTACTCTTCCGCCTTTCTCATTCTAGTGACCATTGCCGTTGACTGGGACAAAATGCAGCAATTCAAACAAACAAACAAATCATTCAGTGTCGGGAAAAAGTCCGTGTTTGCTATCATTTGTGTATACGTGATACGACAGAGAGATTGTCCATATGCAGTATATTATAATGACTATTTAGCAAAAGGTGTCTTTCTTTGAAACATTTCGAAAACTTTGGAACTTTAGGTACAAGTAGCCAATGATCATGGAATTACGCAATCAGAAAGAAATTCCCACTCCAAAAATCGAATGGTGGGATTTAAACAATCTGACCTAACTAAAATTATTAACACGTACAAAAAAAAAAAAAAAAAAAAAAAAAAAAAAAAAAAAAAAAAAGTTCTACTCCAAAACACAAAACAATTAGAACCACAACAGAAGTATCGCAATGGAACGAACAGCAATATAATGAATAAAATATAATGGTTTGATCCTTTGGAAGCAGTAAAGCAGTAAAAATTACTGGATGGTGTGTGTGTGTGTGTGTGTGTGTGTGTGTGTGTGTGTGTGGCTTAAACCGGTTTTACAGGGCCCTAACCTCACCCTCATCTTCTGCAGTGGTTCGCAACATTTAGTTAGTTGTTCGATCGCCCAAAGTGTTCTCAGCGACCAAGATGAAGACGTGTGAAAGTTTTTACAGTTATAAAACTAAAACTGGTGCTACGAGTACATATGATAGGATATTTAAAATATTTCGCAAATAACTAACGCAAACGGCACCACAAATTTTCAAATTTAGGTTGAGTCCGAACTGTTAATTTTACCTGTGACGTCACTAACGTGTACACAAATAATAGCTGACACGGAGTTTCTTATCATTAAAATACACCAATACAAACTAGAATTTTAAGACGCTACGAAATAATACACAAAGTACTCAAGTATATTCAATATTTTTATGCGGATATTGTTACATGATATAATGTAGCTGAGAATCACGTGGTATGGAATGGATGGTGCATCCGAAGTTGAGATGAAAAAATCGAGTTTATAGATAAATAGGCACAGTCATAGCAGAAATTGAACATTTATTGAATGGAAGTAACATAAGTAATCTAGGTTCTTTCGTTTTCGCAAACACTTCCGCCCCATGAACATATAGTGTTTCCCACACAATAACATTGAAGTGTTTGCGAAAATGAAATAACCGGGATTTCTTACGTTACTTTCGTTCAATAATAATTCAATTTCTGCATTGACTGCGCCTATGTATCAGTCAATAGAAGGAACGCTGTAGGAGAAAACTCGAAGATCTAACCTCAACTTAGTTCTCAATTGCAGTGTTTGTCACCGTTTGTATGTATACAATACCACGTGATTTTCAGTAAGGACGCGGCGTTGTCTTCGGTTGTTTTCATTTTTACACACATCTTATAATGCTTTGAGTTTTATCTTTAATTATCAAAACCACTGTTTCTGTGCAATCTTCTCTTCGTCAGTCTATGCGATTTTTATTTGAAACTAGCATTCCTATGATTCTGAAAAAATCTTCAGCCCCTTTCACTCGAGTTTGCCGTTTGAGCATTTGCATCACACAAGAAGACCATGTGTCCCAAAGATCTGAGTTTCTTTTCATGTTATCCTCAAAGACACCTGGATTGATTGATCTGCTGATTTGAGTGACAGCTTCAAGCTAATTGACCTTTTTAAACGGCATACTCGAGTGAAACTTTTAACTCACTATGTGGAATTTTTGCCATGTAGATACCGATCAGGTAACTGCTTAAATTGATAAAATTCTGCTTTTGTCTCTATCCTGTTACAATTGTGTGTTCTTAATATGCATTGTTAGTGTTGTGCAAAGAATTTTGAAATAAAAATGTGCTTTAACCAAGCAATTACAATGTTTTTATCAGAAGAGGTGACATAATTACCTAAAGATAAATGCTGAATAGATTTTAAGAACACCTGGCACCTGGGACACTGTTTCAGTTCTAAAATAGAATAAAAAGTTTCCTGATTTACAAACAAACGGTAAACTCGAGTGAACAAATTTGATTGACCTAAATGCTCAAACGGCAAAGTCAAATGAAAGGGGCTGTATATCGAAATATTAAAGCCGGAACCATTGCTGCCGTTCTGAATACTTTATAGTAAGCTTTTGCTATGACATCAGGAAAACATGTCCGTGAAATAAATACCCCCTTATACCCCGCTTTTATATAGTAAAACTGGGGTATGCAGGGGTTTACCTATTTTTCTTATTATTGCTCCAAAACATAGATTGTGGGTACCCACAATCAACATAGATTGTGGGTACCCACAATCTATGTTTTGAGCAAAAATAAGAAACATATCAAAGTTTTCAGCTGAAAATTTTCAAAAGCTAAAATATCTCTGTTTATTGCATGGGCAAGTTTTCATAATGGGTATAAAAGGAAGACTTGCAGATGGTGTATCAAAGGAAATCTCAGAAAATTATCCTGCATAAAACTTCGTCACATACATTGTGTGGAATAATAGTGTAGTTGTGCAACGATTGGCGCAACTAATATCTGCTTTTCAAGACAAAGTAATTAGTGGTTGCCAATTATCTGACATGACAATAAAATGCTTTGTTTATCGGCCAATTTTACGTCGTTTTATGTTAAGTTTCAAATTCTTGAATCAATATGAGACAAATTCTTGAATCAATATGAGAGTAAAGGTGTTAGCAGCTGAGTAAATTCTTTCTGATTGCGCCTTTTCCTGACCATTGCCTACTTGTATCTTTTTGGGGTAAAAGTGCAAAAATCAATGTTTTTGATTGAAAATGGGTCAAAGCACAAAATTTATTGAAATGAGGAACGGGTGTCATCAATTGGGCCCTTCCGGTTTGGAAAAACATCAAATATTCGAAATTTCTCTACTGGGAGATTTTAAAGCATTTTTTTAAATCGCTGTTTTCGAATGTTTTTGAAAATTAACCAATGTGCCTCTTAAACATACCGATTCCTCTTTGATTCTCTTTGGGATATTTAGACATGAGAAGTATGCCTCGAAAGGACTTTATTAGACGATTACGAAGACAAGCATGTCAAGACTACCGCAAACCTCCGGTTTCAATGCCAAATATTTGACAAACAAAATGACGAAATTTGTGGACAATTTTTCAAAGTTTCAAAGCTTATCAGAGTCGTGTACTGAACAGAAATAATCGCTGAAAATTTCTATGCCGTGCTGCTGATAACAATGCATCCGGAGAGGAACAAAGTTTGTATGGAAATTGCATGCATTAAAGCTGATATTCATGTTGCTGCCTTCTTGCATGTACAAAACAGAAACGAAGATTTTTATGGCAGCAAAACATTTGACATGATTTTATCTTACATCATGGCAGTCAATAACACTTTTAAACGAAGTAAAATGTACAACATAACGTCTTAATATGATATTTATACATATATAGATATTAATAAAGTGTGACTTTCTGAAATGAGGGTACCTTTATTCATGCTTCGTCTGCGCGAGATAAATTACATATTTTGGAATGCAGCATCTCACAGAGCCACTGTTAGACATTGGCTTAAATTCATATGATCATGAATTTTAATTGATCGTATTTTACTTTCTGAACTAGAAGAAGAATCATAAGGTGGCCTCTTATAACTTTCTTTCAGTGTATCCATTTATCAATGAAACACAAGTTACGGAACTAAATGTGCATACTGTTTAAAAGTGTGTTTTCTTGTTCAAGAGTGTTTATGAGCATGTGTTAATATTATAGCTTACTATTATTATCATATCTTATTTAATTGCATACTCAGTATATATGTATATTACGGGAAACTTTCTGTTGAGTTCAGACCGCCTATGATAATCTACATAAAAGAAAACTACTTATTATGATTTTTCGCCCTTGGAAACTTCATAACTGTCGAAATTATTACTTGAAGTGCTAGTAATAATCATCAGGAAAACATGTCCGTGAAAAGTATACCCCCTCATACCCCACTTTTATATAGTAAAACTGGGGTATGCAGGGGTAAACCTACTGATGATTTTTCGGCTGAAAATTTTCAATTTTTAAAACGTAAAAAAATCTCTGTATATTGCATGGGCAAGTTTTCGTAATGCAACGTTCTTGAACTACCTATAATGTAATTACTATGTAATTTTCCAAGATTTTAAAACGCATGTACAGTACAATCGTTGCTGGTGTTATGGGCAGATACCTTTAAATATCGTTCTCATAGACTCCCATTGTAATTTGCCCCAAAACAAGACTCATTAATATGCTTCACAAATCATAGCGGACCCCAACATATTCAGCAGACGAGAGATTTCCCAAGGCCGTGTACAAGTGCTGCAATAAATAAAGTGTTACACAGCATCCAAGGACGCCATTTTTCGCTGTTTAAGAACACCCGAAAATCGCTCAACAATATCCGCAATTTGGCCATTGTATGGCAAGACAGCAGCTGATTAAATCACACAGTATAGGGAAATATTCAAGAAAGACTATACTATCATGTGACGAAAGACGGTTGATAGATACGCATTTATGACCAATCGTAGGTAGCATTACATCTTAAATTTACCGCGCTAGATCTGCCCACACTTTGGGTCAATCGCTTGCAACGTTACAATGACTGGTCTCTCCTTATTTTCACTCGCAAATGGTGCACAATGCGTATGATGCTAGTCGTTCAGTAGCAAAAGAACATTTTCTTGTGCACAAGGTATTAATACCGTGTACTTTTTGGTAATTTAGTACAGGTGACTTTATAACAAAAAATCTTTTTTATAACAGATGTGGTATTAAGAAGAACGATTACATTGTTAGTTTAATTGATGGCATAATCAGCTCCAGGGTAAATGATATACATGTAAATAGAGTTGTGATGCGAAGTGAATTTGCTGTTTTCTAATACCGAGCGTTTATATCTAAGCAGACGTAATACTTTATAGGGCATGCATATTCATCATCATCTTTAAAGGGTCCCAAAAGTCAGAGTGGGCAACCCATAACAGTACTTAAGGTATAATTTGGCATATTGTATCATTCTAATTTTGAAAAATAAAAACGAATAGATTATGATTGCATTATTTTGTTTTATAGACTTTATGATGGGTACTGTGCATGACGTCACAATTATTCTCTATTTCTAGTGACATCCTTGCAGTCACCACTTCTTACGCCAATATTGATAATAGTTTCTTCCTTTATAAATGTCGTCCGATAATTGAACATTTATTGAATTAAAGTAACATAAGGAACCCAGGTTATTTCGTTTTCGCAAACACTTCAGAGAAAATGAACGTATTTCATCCTAAAAACATTGAAGTGTTTGCAAAAAACGAAAAAATTGGGATTTCGTATGTCTCTTTTTTCAATAAATGTTCATTTTTTGCATTGACTGCACCTATCTATCAGTCAATAGAAGAAACGCTATAGGAGAAAACTCGAAAATCTAACCTTAACTTCGGTCTCAATTGCATTGTGTGTCACCGATCATTTATTGGTTTATTTTTGACGAAGTCCCCCCACAGTTATTTATAATTGACCGTTCCAAGGCGGTACTCCTGTGGTGGTTCAAATTTATTCAAGTTATTCCAATTATGTGTTTCCTGTTGCATGACTTTGTGGCCACCCGAATATTCTTTGGCTGTTCACTTAGCCCTCTGCATTTTCTTGTTCTGTCCAAGATAGCACTGTTACCACCTTACCTTCAACAGCTGCTCATCCTGCTCTCCGTCATACATGTTTTACGTTGGTACTTATGTATATTTTCCCAACATGATTTCCTTATTTCTTGTTTATATTTGTGTATAACAGAACCACTGCAGAAGCTGAGGGCGAGGTTAGGCGCCTATAAAACTGGTTTAAGCCCGCCAGTAACCTTGTGTTACTAATCGTTCCAAGTCGATACTTCTGTGGTGGTTCTTTTTGTTTTATGTCTTGGTGTTTAATTTTTTGTGTGCTGTTTGCGCCTTATGTGTGTTTTCATAGTTTTAGTTAAGTTAAGGTAACTGAGTGGCCATCTATTGGGAAAATAGCTGCTCATTCGGCTTACAATATGTTTCATGGTATAAGTACCTGATTGTTAGTTTGGTTTTTTTCCACCTCGGTTTTTGGAGTGGGAATCTTTTTCTGATTGCGCCTTTTCCTGATCTTTGCCTACTTGTACCTTTGTATGTATACAATAGCACGTGATTCTCAGAAGTGCACTATCCTTTGGAGTATCGACCATCTGATTACTGGTTAAGCGGTTATTTGGTGAAAAATTACTGTATCAAAATCAAAGTCCTAACGCTTATCATAAAATTAACTAAACAAAGAAACAAATCTTAAAAACCTAAACTTTATTAAAATATCGCCAGGCCTTGTAAAACTTTGAAATATCATGAGCTCAAAAATATCTAATAACAGACTTGTGTTCTTAACCATCTTAAATTTCTTGTTTGTGGGGAACAATCGTGATGAATGTGTTTGTCCACCACTCAAGATCTTAAAGTGCCTTAAAACAACTTTCTGCTATTGAATTGGGGTACACTGTGGATGTCGTAAGAGTGCAGTAATAGGTTTACAACAATGACACACTTTCCATCATTATTCCAGGCTATTTATCTGGACATCAGTATGCTATTAATTGTCTGGAAATTAGACCATGATTGTAGACAAAATAACAGGGTAATTATCGGACGACGTTTAGAAAGAAAGAAACAACTGGTAGCTGAAGGGAAGAAAGTAGGAATAATCAATAATTGTTTCGTCATGCGCAGCACCCATAATGAAGTCTATGGAATGAAACATTGCAATGGGCATCATCATCATCATCATCATCATCATCATCATCATCATCATTTTTATTATTAATTGATATTATTAAAATTAGAATGCTACAATATGTCAACTTGTAACTTAATACAGTTATGGGTTGCCATTCTGACTTCTGATGGCGCTGTTGGGACCTTGTAAAGATGATGATTGAAAAGCATGCCCTATAAAGTATTATATCTGCTTAGATATAAGCACTCACTGTTAGTAAACAGCAAATTGACATCACAGTTCTATTTATATCACTTACCCTCGAGCTGATTCTAGCATTGATTAAGCTTACAATGAAATCGTTTTTCTTAATATCACATCTGTTACAGAAAATGATTGTGTTTGTTATTAAGTCACCTGCACTAAATTACCAAGAAGTACACGGTATTAATACCTTGTGCACAAGAAAATGTTCTTTTTGTTACCGAAAGATTACTACACGCTTTGTGCACCATCTGCTGGTGAAAATAACACCAACGATGGCGGTATAGACTAATATCCAGACTCTGAAATCTGTATATACATGTAATTCTGTCTTCACAATTACTTGCGGCAACTACGTATGCCTCTCTGATAGCCTCAGAGACCTTTTTCAGTCTAAAGGAGAGAAAAGCTCATTAAAATAAGCAAAACCATAGTAGATGTTAGAACAAAACACCTTAAAATAAGTAGGAGACATGTATAAGTCTAATGACTGTACTGTATATGCATTTGTAAATCTTGGAAAACTACATGTACAAAAACTTAGGTAGTTCAAGAACATATTTCTAGCACTTCAAGTCATAATTTCGACAGTTATGAAGTTTCCAAGGGCGAAAAAATCATCATAAGTAGTTTTCTTTGATGTATATTATCATATAGGCGGTCTGGATTCAACAGACAAGTTTCCCGTAATATATACTGAGTATGCAATTAAATAAGTGATGATAATAATTGTGAGCTACAATATTTACACATGCTCATAAACATTCTTGAACAAGAAAACACGCTTCTAAACAGTATGCACATTTAGTACTATAACGTGTGTTTCATTGATAAGTAAATATGTTCACATCAGCTGTGGGAGAAACAATTGAGAACAATCAGTGCAGTTTGATTTTAGACTTACGAACAATACACTAAATCATATTAAAGTAAGCAATTATCAGGAAATGGTGTTATAAGGACCGAATTTCTTCCCTTAAATTCGGGGTGAAAAAAAGAATAGACAATATACAGCTGATACATGTACACATCGTAAGCTGTGTGAGTAGATTTTCCCCGAAAGATGACGACTTACGAAGTATATATATACGCACATCGAAGGCGCAGGCTCTACAAACGAGCGACGTCATACTATAAAACAAATATAAACGCAATGGAGCAGTCAGTAATAGTCTTTTACTCAGCTGCTTACTTCTTTACTCTTATATCGATTTAAAAATTTGGAACTTTGCATAAAACGACATAAAATTGGCCAATAAACAAAGCATTTTGTTGTCTTGTCAGATAATGATTGGCAATCTTTAATTACTTTGTCTTAGAAAGCAGATACTAGTTGCGCCAATCGTTGCAAAACTATATTATTATTTCGCACAATGGATGTTTCGAAGTTTCTCATGCAGGATTATTTTCTGAGATTTTCTTTGAAACATCACCAGCATGTCTGCCTTTATACCGCACAGGTCTGTGCGTTAATGTATAAAAGTAATTCGCTCCCAGCTATAATATTTAATATGTAAATGAAAGCAACGCTCAGAAATTGGCGCAATCAGAAAGATAGACTGATTCCAAGAACTAAATCGACAATCAGGTACCAATTCAAAGAGAACATATTGTTAGCCGAGTGAGCAACTATTTCGGTATCAGTACAAATTCTATTTTATTCGACTTCATGAGAATGGTAGTTTCAAACTTAAATCTTTAACACCGCCTACTAGAGGCTTACATAGAAACACTGCAGAAGCTGAGGGCGAGATTAGGATCCTGTAAAACCTGTTTAAGCCCGCCAGTAACTTTGTGTTATTGATCGTTCCAAGGCAAACTTCTGTGGTGTTTCGTTTTGTTTTATGTCTTGGTGTTTAATTTTTTTTGTGCTGTTGGCGCCTTATGTTGTTTTCATATTTTTAATTAAGTTAAGGTAACTGAGTGGCCACCTATTGGGAAAATAGCTGCTCATTCGGCTTACGATATGTATCATGGTATAAGTGCCTGATTGTTAGTTTGGTTTTTTCCCACCTCGGTTTTTGGAGTTGGAATCTCTTTCTGATTGCGCCTTTTCCTGATCTTTGCCTACTTGTACCTTTTTTACATAGAAACAGTGTGCTTAGAATTAAAGCTTGAATTTGAAGCATATATACATGTATGTACGTATATATTTAAACTACCGATTCCGAGCTCAATGTGTACCACTATCAGCTTGAGTATCGACCATCTGATTACTGGTTAAGCGAGTGAAAGGCGAGAGTCTGCCCAGAAAAAGTAAAACCATTAATACATATAACCCTTACTCTTTAACTCTAAGCCATAGTTTTTTACTTGGGTGGTTATATTTTTGAAGCACATTTTGGATGTCATGACATCCTACTGAACGGTAAAAGTCCTAAAAATAAGCAACGTCTCGACTGTCGAATGGGACGTAAAGCATCAGTTCAACCAACCAAACAAACAAATCGCAGTCACCAGATAGACCCATCGGAAAAGTGCAGTCATAGGTTTCCAACACCGATACACTTTCCATCAGTATTCCAGGCTATTTATCTGGACATCAGTATGCTATTAATTGTCTGGAAATTAGTCTATGATTGCAGACAAAATAACAGGGTAATTATCGGACGACGTTTAGAAAGGAAGAAACTATTATCAATATTGGCTTAAGTGGTGACTGCAATATTGTCACTAGAAATAAAGAATAATTGTGACGTCATGCACACTACCCATAATAAAGTTATGGAACAAAATATTGCAATAGACATCGTCATCATTTCGTCTTTATTTTCAAAATTAGAATGATGATGGTTTTATTACTGTGTACTTCTTTTTGATTATTTAGTGAAGGTAACTATATAAACACACACACACACACACACACACACACACACACTAATCATTTTCTGTAACAGATGTAACACTAAGAAGAACGATTATATTGTTAGCTTAATTAATCAATGGTAGAAAAAGCTTGAGGACAAGTGATATAAATAGAGACGTGATGTGAATTTGCTGTTTTCTAATTCTCAGTGTTTATATCTAGATTCTAAACAGACATAAAAAGGTACAAAAAGGCAATGATCAGGAAATGGCGCAGACATAACTCTACTAAACAGACATAATACTACTTTTTAGGTTTCAGTCACCATCTTTGCAAGGTCAGAAGTCAAAAATGCAATCCATAACAATACTTTAGCTACAAATCGGCATATTGTAGCATTTCAATTTTGGAGAAAAAAAAATGATGATGATGTATATTGCAATATTTTGTTCCATAGACTTTTTGACGTCACAGACTCTAACAAACCTAATAAGTTGCAAAATGTATAAAACATAAGGAACACGGTTAGGAACGTCACCATCCTAAAACGGAACATTTACTATATCTAAATAAAAGTCGTCGCGCTTATCAGAATTACAATGCTTCCTTAGAGTTAAGGCCCAACTTAGTTGAGATGACAAATATTGACTCAATAGCTTACAGTTAAAGTCAATGATATACGTAGTTGTATAGAATAAAAAGTCATCTGCATAATAAAACCGATGAGTTTGAGTATGTTTTAAATGTATCTTTTTGGATGCTGAAATTCGTCACCTTAAATAAGGTCTCCCTTAATTTTAAGGTAGGATTGTAATTCCGGACCCAGGGGTTAGTGTTTCGAAGGCATCGTAAGTTCCCCTACTTTCGATGGTCTTAAGATGGCCACCTTAAAATTACGCCCTTGCTATTCCAGTAAGATAAAGTTATCGTAACTTTTTGAAATGGACGGTGCCACTTCGTAAGATAAGACGGCGCTAATGTGGGCTTGAGATGACTGTTAAGTTACGATGTTATTAAGACGTCACCTTAACTTAAGTTTCAATTATCCAACGTTATCCCTAACAGATACTTAAGTATGGCAAAAACGCATAACTCAAATTTGTTGAAACTTAGGCACACCATTATCTTACCACCATGCTTATACTGAACTAAGTTTTGCCTATTTTACACTTTATCGAGACATGTCGGACACAGGACACCACCGAAAATTCGCGTGCGCCGCCTATGCGTCACCATAGTTTTAAAATGTCGCGGCGTGTTTGCGATACTTACGAAATGTGTAATTGTTTTATATTATCTTGTTATACGAATGTTCTGATTAATCGCACTATACAGTTTTCTAAACTTGCATCTTCCTTCGTATGCTAAGTTTCAAAATCTTAAATCAATATAAGAGTAAAGATGTAAGCAGCTTAGTAAAAGGTATTTGTATTATGTCATGGTGTCGCACGTTTTTTGCACCGTTTATGTGCCTATCCATCTATTAAGCAAAATTTTATGTCGTTTTATGCTAAGTTTCAAATTCTGAATTAAATATAAAAGTAAAAATGTAAGCAGCTGAATAAAAGGCTATTACTGACCGCTTCATTGCGGTTCTATTTGTTTAATATCATAACGTCGAACGTTTGTGGTGTTTGTACCTTTTATGTGCGTATCTATATATTTTGTTAAGTTCGAGTAACTGAGTTGTCACCTTTTGGGAAAAATCTACTCACTCAGCTTACGGCTGATTGTCAATTTGTTTTTCCATCCCGATTTTCAGGGTGGAAATTCGGTTCTAAAAGCACAATTTCCAGATAACTGCTTACTTAAACATTAATTTCATTGTTCGTTAGTCTAAAATCCTATTTCCTTACCATTGCTTACTTTTTAACCTTTTATTGTTTATAAAGTTAAAAGCAAAATGTAATATTTGTTTGCTTGGCTTCTCAAACAGCTGATATGAACACATTTATTCAGTCTAGAGTCTAAGTGCCAAAACCACAAATGCATAAATCAAACTCAGCTGGCAAAGTTTATCTCAAATCAATTACAATTTTTCAAGAACAGAAAGATAAGGCTATTAGATAGGCATATACCCTTGCATAGGAAAGGTTCTAGGTACTAATTTCGTGTTACAGAACTAAATGTACTTAATGCTCGTAAGTGTGTTTTCTTATTTAAGAATGTTTATGAGTATGTGTAAATATTATAGCTCACAATTATTATCATTACTTATTATAGTGCTCACTCATCATAATTGTGACGCGAAAACTCGTCTTTTGGGTTAAGACCGCCCGTAATAATCTACATCAAAGAAAACTACTTATTTCAATCATTCGGCCTTGGAAACGTCATAACTGTCGAAATTGGCACTTGAAGAACTCGTAATATTCAATGTACATAGTTAAAGGACCTAGCATGTTGTACTTTTCAAGGATTGTCATAATCATGTGCCAGTTTCAGATAATGTATTCACCAGCAAAGCATGCAAAAGGGTTTATGTAACAAGAGAACACTTTGTTGTGCATAAGGTTCTACATAACAGCACTTCTTGGTAATTTAGTACAGGTGACTTTATTACAAAAATATTCATTTTCCATAACAGATGTTATAATTATTAAGAAGAACGATTGCATTGTTAGCTTAATCAACGATAGAGACTGCTCAAGGTTAAAGAATAAAAATCCAGCTTTGATCTGAATTTGCTGTTTTCCAACAATTTGTTGATTACTTCAATCTTTTTCCAAGAGCTAAAAGTGTTCCCTAACTTATTTCCATGTGTATACATTGTTACTGTACAGTTCAAGCTATCCAGGCCCACATGTTATTTTATGCAATGTTGAATGATGTTTTAAAATGCATCTATATATATACTTCTATTGTACACATAACAGTTCAAATAAACGAGTAGAAAAACAACAATTTTGCGTCTCGCATTACCCACACCAGCGAACCCAAACCCCACATTATCTAATATAAAAGAGTTACAGAAACAGCCGAATAGAGACTGTCTTATAGGGAGTGGTCCTACAAAGGTCATTGACACACCCCAAGGTCTGTATTATAGCTCACTATTATTATTGTTACTTAATTATAGTGCTCACTCAGCATAATATATGACGTGAAAACTCGTCTATTGAGTATAGACCGCCCGTAATAATCTATTTCAAAGAAAACTACTTATTTCAAACATTCGCCCCTTTTCAAACATACCTTTTTATTTCAAACATTCGCCCTTGGAAATGTCATAACTGTCGAAATTGGAATTTGAAGCACTCGAAATATTCAATGTACATAGTTAAACGACCTAGCATGTTGTACTTTTCAAGGATTGTCATAATCATGTGCCAGGTTTAGATAATGTATTCACCAGCAAATCATGCAAAAGGGTTGATGTAACAAGAGAACACTTTGTTGTGCATAAGGTTCTAATAATTGTACTTCTTGATAATTTAGTCCAGGTGACTTTATTACAAAAGTATTCATTTTCCATAACAGATGTTATATTAAGAAGAATGATTGCATTTCTAGCTTAATCAATGATAGAGACTGCTCGAGGTTAAAGAATAAAAAATACAGCTGTGATCTGGTTTTGCTATTTTTCAAAAATGTGTTGATTACGATATCTTTACCCAAAGAGGACGATCTTAGTTAAGGTGACAAATGTCAGCATCTAAAAAGATGCTTCTAAAACATACTGAAATCGTTATTACTTATTTTACCGCTTAAATGACATTTTATTTCACACTGCAAAGTCAGTTATTGATTTTAACGGTGGAATATCGAGTCAAAATTTGATACCTTAAAGGGGCACCTGGACTATATAAGGCCAAATTAGGTGCCTTTTCTCAGTTTTTGCTTAGACACCATCCTGTCGAAGGTTTTGACGGCTCTTATCAGCAGATTAAATATTACAGGTATTCCAATAGGCTTAAAGTTACCCGGGACAGTAGGCAAGCCACGCCCACTAAAATTTCAACAGGTAATTCCAGGTAATAAAACTCTCGCCACCCGGCAGCAAATTTGGCCCTCTAACAAAGATGGGCCTCAACTTTAAGGAAGCATTGTAATTCTGGACCCTGGTTGGCTATTAAATCTTTCCCGTTTCAGTGTTTGAAGTGGGATTTTCATTCTGATTGCGCCATTTCCATAATTTTGCATAATTTCACCTTTTAAATACGCCGTATTGTTTCCTGTTTATGCGAACTGTTTCATTTGGTCATATAATAGTTCGTGTCGGAAGTTAATATGGAATGCATTCAGCTTCTGTAATTGACTTTTACCGTCTTCCTTTAAAAGTAAAGTGCGCATTATCTTCAGAAATAAAATCAAGTTTGCTCACTCTTTTGTCAATATTCTATCTGAGATTTTAGTGAGTTATAACACATTACAAAAACTTGTCCATGCAATAAACAGAGAATTTTTGAGCTTTAAAAATTGACAATTTTCAGCTGAAAAATTTTGACATTTTTCATATTTTTGCTCAAAACATAGATTGTGGGTACACGTTAGAACCGCCTCGGCGAGGCGGTTCTAACGAGTACCCACAATCTATGTTTTGGAGCAAAAATAAGAAAAATAGGTATACCCCTGCATACCCCAGTTTTGCTATATAAAAGTGGGGTTCAAGGGGGTATACATTACACGGACATGTTTTCCTGATGACCCATCAGAACTATGATATTTGTTTCCAAAAGGGGTATCATAATTAGATACATTTTCACTTGGATTACAACACGATAAGTAACATCAACTTTATTAGAAACAAAAATGTTCGAATGGTTAATGCACTGTAATACGCAATGTACTCTTACGTCTTCCTCGAAGCGTATCTATTGTTCCAGTGTATTTATAAATATCAGTTATTCGTTAATCAATTAAGGAAGGGTATTGGCATCAGCGTGAAAATTATGTTCATTGTGTATAATTCGGCAAATAGGTCACTGTATGGGCGGCAACTTTAATATTCATATCTGGGCGTGGTCGGCTAGTTCATCTGTTCAAGTAGGGAGATTACAGGAAAATCGAACTCAGTCAGCCTGGACCGATATCACATATTTACCGTTAGAAAGCAGCTACCTGTATTTTGTCCAATCCAGTGAATTAGACAAACTCATATTTCATTCTTATTTTATAGCTGAAAACATGTGTGGTATCTTTTAACTGTACACATTTTGATTCTACCCAAGTCAAAGGTAGACCATACCCAATAGCTTATTCATGAGGTAACGCCTATACAGTGACCTATATGCCGAATTATATCATTTGTATTTTCCCACCGAAAGTTTCTTATGGAATAAAATAACAGTGATGATGACTGGCAAAACTTTATTATATTGAAGCAAATAGACCCGGTTTCTCAAACGATTTATAAAATAATAATAAGCCATAAATCTAATTTTTGCAGGAAATTAAGTCAAAACCAAAATGCTCAAATGTTGAAAATGTTCACCTACCCACTTTGAATGGAAATCATTTACATGTAAACAGTCTTACAGTCATTTTAAATAAAAACTCAAAATCATGTTAAACTAATTTCAGAATCAGAATGTATCAGAATCTTCATTATACAACTGTCTAATTGTGCCTGCTGTCTGTCGTGCTCGTGGCATTTCGTTTCGGTTGAAACATAGCCGGATGGCTACCTTGTTGTGAAAGAGCTAGTCATTCTGCTCTTCGTGTGTGTTGTCGAAAAAAATGGTTTGTTGTGTTTTATGTATTTTCTTTCCCACCTGGTGTATATGTTGGGACTTTAGATTTAATTGCGTCAATTCCTGGTCCCTCTATTCTTTTGTTAATGTAATCTCATATGTTCAACAGCGGAATTCACTCGTCATTTGTTACTGAGGGTGGTTGGATTGGTTATCGTGGAGTATTTTTCCTTTTTTGCATTCTTAGCCCAAAGTACCTTTGATGTCAACATGTGAACTATTGAAAATGTATCTGAATCGATATTCCATAACTTTGAAAGATGTGTGCCAAAGGCATAAGAGTAATCAGTCATATAAATACTCAGGGCAGCGTGTCGCTATGTTCTATAAGCATGTACAGTCACAATTATATGTTACACTAAATCAAGCTATCATAGTATAGTACACTGTAAAGCTTAGTTTCCACGGACAATGTTTCTTTGACGAAGAGTATTTGTCACAGAAACTTTGGCAATGAGTTTGTGTTCACACACAGAAAAGAAAAATATTCAAGAAACAATATTACTTCGCTTGGTCACCTTTGCCACAGATATTTGACAATGACACTTCGCCACAGTATTTAGTTTCCACGAGCATTTTTCTGCGACAAGCCTACTCTGTCAAAGAAAAATTATCCGTGGAAACTAAGCTTAATGAACAAAGCATCTAGAAATAATCTTATATAAAATGCTTAGGCGTTCTCAAGGTTGATGATTATGTTCGCAAAACTGACAAGAAACATATACTTGCATCTGAACGGTAATCTTGGCAAACCAACGCAAAGATAAGATTCTAAAAAGGCTATAGAACGCTGGGGATAAGCGCATATGACACCTCGCCAAGACGATTAAAGCAAGTATGCAAATTATCTAGCTGCAGTGGCGTCCTAACTAATACAGCGTTTACCAATGTCGGGAAAATGTGCACAATCGGAAATTAAATGCCTAATCAAAATTTTATAAATGCAGAGTCGGAGTTTTGCGTTCATGTTCAATAAATACCGAAGTAAATACATTCTTACGATTAAATGCTTTACTCACAACTGCATGTTCTAAAAAGTCGTATTTCGTCATAAATCATTTGAAATATAAGTCATATTCATTGGCAGCTATTAGCTGACTTATATGGTAGTCATGTATGATTTAAATTAAATAGTACCATTCCTTTTCATAGAACTTTTTGTCATTGGCTGCCACATACAAACGATTCGCCTGAATTCAAGGCTTCTGAACAAGTGAAACGATTAAATACACCAGGATTTTAAAACTTTAAGCGTGCAAACAATGCCTGATATGCCTGATAGCCAACTATTTGGCCATACTGCTTACCATGTTTCCCATTACGAATACATGCCCATATAGCATACTGATTTTTCTTAAGTTGTTAAAATTGAAATTTTCAATAGATTTTTTTTCTTATACTTCTCTTAGTTTTGCTCAAAACATAGGTTGTGGGTCACTCAAAAGATAGACAGGTAGGGGTACACGTTAGATCCGCCTCATCTTACGAGTACCCACAATCTATATTTTGGAAAAATTGGTATACCCTGCATACCCCAGTTTTGCTATATAAATATGGGATATGCGGGGGTATACTTTTCATGGACGTGTTTTGACTGAAGTTTACGAGTGGTGTCTGTTATTACATGTAAGGCTTTATCTAATCTGTTACTTACCTTTGATTTGGCTTTAAATTGCGATGCGTCCCTCTGCGCATCGGCATTCCCGGGCAGGTTCCGTTTCCAGAGAACACAGCCGACAATACTGTACGTTATTGTGAGTATTATTAGAGGAATCACGTAGGTCAATATCAATATTAATATTGTATAAAACAGAGCTAGGTCATTATTTGGCCACATTTCCTTGCAGTCGTTGTTGTTTGTAACAGGATTGTACTGTATACCCCCGACGAACAGCTGTACCGCTGACAGGGCTATAGCTATTAGCCATATTGTCAATATGGTAAGGCGGTACCGGTTAGTCGCGGTCCGGGTGGAATTCAGTGGGAACGCAATTGCACAGAACCGGTCTATACCTATCGCCATGTTGGTTGACACACTTCCGGTCACGGAAGCAGTCTGAAGAAACATCACAATAGGACACATGGGTTCTGAAAACACCCAGTCACCTAATAGAGAATAGGTAAATGTGAACGGTATACAGAAAATAGCCATGATCAGGTCCGCAACGGCCAAATTTATCAGGAAAGGCCGTAGGTCAGTTTTGGATCTTTTACCTTTTGTGAATATCACAATTGCTGTCACATTGCCTAAAATGGCCAACAGAGTCGTAACGGAATATAAAACAATTAAAATATAATCCTGAACTACTAGCGCGCTTTCACTATAATCCACATAAGACTCCGTAATATTTAAATCCGAAGTAGGAATATTAAACACATTAGAAACATTTTCTCTGTCTGTGTCGTTTGCATAAACATCAAGAGGAACTTGTATCCCAGACGACAAATGGTCACGTGCTGTCGTTGACATGCCTGTGATGTCATCAAGCAGCTGTCCACGGTTTCCCGCCGAAACCTTGTGCAGTTGATTATCTTCTGATATCGAGAGCTGTATTAGCCATTTAGCGAAGTCAGGCTGATAGCTACTGATGTTGAAGCGCTTCCATAGTCGACGCATGATGATATTGGAGATATTTTGACTTGTGTCCAGACGAATCCGTTTGTTGCTAACTAGGATACAACAAATACCTACAATATAGTCAAATACAATTAATCAAAAACATACTAATCATATACCGTTTCTATTTTCATATGAACATAATATGAGCCTCGAGGCGAGAAAACCGGTCTTCGGGGGTTCCGACTAGGTCCGACACAAACCAGCCTGTACAGTCACTGAAGATGGTTAGCAGCTTGAAATTCCGGATTAAAGAAGAAGAGGGATTGTACTATTGGTGTAGCGAAAACAAAGTCACTGATCAGCTTCGCAGTTACTGCGAAGCTGATCTGCGCCTTTGTTTTCGCCTTAGCATTTTGTTGGTTTTTTTATGCAGTGGCTCACATATTATTCGGGCCAATAATGTTGCGTAATGATAATGGGACCAAACAGATAATGTTTACATGTATCTGGAAAACAATGCAGCAAGTTATTATTCTTGTGTTTAGATGCAACCTACAGATAAGACGGAAATTGTACGATATTTTAGGTAAAATATTGTTTAGATGCCCACCAAAGATTCAATAGTTGTTCTCATTTAAAATGCATAAACGACACAATTGTAACACCCTTAGTTTAAATGCTAGATCAAAGATATACAATCATCAAATGCTAGGCTGAAATAAACTCCGAGGTTCCTGCAGATTAGCAACTGTGGTAGCAGGCGTTCATTTCAGACACGTTTCCTGCAAAAGTTCCCTGAATTAGCGTGCTTTATGATCAAATAATTATACATTCGTTAAACAAACGAAGTTCACTGCATGCTATTATTTTCAGACAAGTGATTTTGCTACGCGCCAAAGCCTAGATTACACTGAAAAGCTTTAAAAACGCAAAAATTCAAATGTTTTTATTATTTTACTTATACTACGTAGTAGCTCGATTTTAATGATTTGACACACATAAACATACATACATTTGCAAACTATGTTGTGAATTTCGTATGAAAATAGTGAGTAATGTGAGAGCAATTTTCTTTTTTTGTTTTGCGTTTTTAAAGCTCTTCAGTGTACAATCGCGCACAAGAGGTTTTATGACACTGTCACTCACGGTCAGGTCTGTGGCCCAATAAATGTTGGTGGTTTTTCTTGGTTCCTCTATTTTACAATACACTACGAAAACTTGCCCATTCAATAAAGAGAAATGTTTTTCAGATGTAAAAAATTGAAAACTTCATCGGGAAAAAAATGATATTTTTATCATTTTTGCTCAAAACATAGATTTTGGGTACACGTTAGAACCGCCTCGTCGTTAGAACCGCCTCGCCGATGCGGTTCTAAGGAGTACCCACAATCTATGTTTGGGATCAACAATAAGAAAATAGGTATACCCGTGTAAAGGTTTAAGAGGGTATACATTTCACGGACATGTTTTCATGATGCAAAATCAAATTCTGATACCCGAGACAACAGCAAAACGCACTTCGATAGTTGTCTACAATTAAGCGTCATTCGTAGCATATGATGTTAAATGGTAAAATGTTGGGAGACGGATTCAAATAAGTCTTAGACTTCTCGCTGAATCCCATTTGTATGATCCATGTATGTATTCTATTCTATTGTTGTACATCGTTTGTACAAAAAATAAAAGTTAAAACCAAAAGTAAAAGTAACCAATGATCAGGAAACGGTACCATCAGAAATTCCTACTCCAAAAACAGTGGTGCAAAAAAAGAAAGAAAATCAAATTAGGTACTAACAAAGAGAACAAATCGGAAGCCGAGTGCGTAGCTATTTTCCAATAGGTAACTACTCAGATACACGGACATTATTAAGTACAGCTCGGTTTCAAAAATAACATACCCCTGCAGTGTCGCAAAATAAATTGACCTCTTCACCTTCATTGAATCAATCATTGCTTGCTGGTTGTTAAGCTTGTACGAATGAAACTTCTACATTTTGTGCATATGACTATGTGTGTTGAAATGGTATTAATTTTATATTGCTCATGAGCAGACCGATTGGACAGGAAGCTGCCTTTGGCATATACCAAAATTCTGACAGATTTAAAGTCAAGTTTTCAAATTTAGGTGATTGGTATGGTGTACGTACTGTAAATTTAGCCACTTTATGACCTGAATGCTATGCATTGACACCTATTTGAGACCTCTTAAAACTTGCACCACACTCGAAACAGTACTGAATCAGAAAGTGGAAGTTTAACGTACCCACTACCGTGTATGCAAGTAACTTGCAAATGCATGTTTTTAGCTAAAAAATTCTCTTCAAAGTTATTCACTTTTATGAATTTGCATCTGAGAATAGCAGTAATAATCGTAATGATTATTTATACAGCTGTAGATAGTTTCTATAGAATTGTGTCCCATGCAATGCGCATATGCCTACGGCAATGTTGAAGAAATACCATGACCTTCTTAAACATTATGTATTAATCAAAGACATTTGTTGGTATGTGAATATATTTGATTGAAACACTGTGACTGGTCATCTTATCAAGACGGTTTATAAAAGAAAATCATCACAGTGAAACTCCAACGAAACAAATATCAGGCACAAGAGAACACAGTAAGATGTAAATGGACAATAATAGCAGTTTTGCTTCCTTAACACACGCCTGTAATGAAAGGATACGCGTCTATTTAATCATTATTTCAGTACTTAAAATGTAAAGCGAATGTGGTGCAAGTTTTAATGTATCTAAAATAGGTGTCCATGAATAGCACTGAGGTCAGAAAGTGGCAATATTCACAGTACGTACATCATACCAATCGCCCAAACTTGAAAACTTGACTTTAAATCTGTCAGAATTTTGGTATACTCCAAATACAGCTTCCTGTCCGATCGGACTGCTCATGGTCAATATATATTTAATACCATTTAAACACACATAAACATATGCACAAAATGTAGAAGTTTCATTCGAACCAGGTCAACAGTCCTCAAGCAATGATCGATGCAAAGAAGATGAAGAGGTCAATTTATTTTGCGACATTGCAGGGGTTTGTTATTTTTGAAACCGAGCTGTATAATAAAAACCACCGTGTCCATTCGAAACGCATGAAAAGAGGTCGTAACGCATGATCGACGGCATTTTCACGTATGATTGCGGTAGTTTCCTTCGGATTCGCCGCCATTTTGGGAGGAAACTTTAGCGGTAAGTTTTTACAAACTTTTATTTGAATTATTTAAATAGACCTTTCCAACGAACGATCTAGCCTATCCGGATCTACATACATGCCTCTAATTGCCGAGTGTTCTACTGATGCATAGGCTTCGATAGGACTCGCAAACATTCGAGGAGATTATTGTTTTGCAAGTTCGGCCATACACGAAAATAACATTCGCCCAAAAACGTTTCGTATTTTTCAAACTTCAAAGTTTTGACTAACTGTTGGATGCTTTTGCTTTTTGACATCACACTTTAACTTAAGAAGCCAATTTCTCATGATTTTTTTCCCGAACAACCATGGGTTAAAACAAAATACGTCAAAATTAAAGTAACGCACGATAATACGGCAACCTGGTCTTTCGAACTTTGCAAGTATTTACAATGAATAACATATTTTAAGGGGTAAAAGCAAGCCAAACGCTCATTTTCTCCAGTTTACACGTTTGGTGCTCGTCAATTGTACAAAGCTGAATCCTTGCTGTAAAACAGTAATTTGCTGACCATGTTGCTCGGTAGCTCTGTTGGCATAGCTATCAAAGAAGCAGAAGAAGAATGTGGCCCGACCAGGGCACGAACCAAGGGTCTCTCTCTTACCGTTTGAGCATATAGTTAGTCCATTACTTTGAGACTGTCAGTAATAAATTACAGAGAGATTAAATCAAATATATGGACAAACCTCCTCCCTTTCTACAATTTATCTATATTCTGATGTTGACCGAGCCATATAAATTACTGGAATGACCCCGAGTGGGTACTCTGACATTTTCGCCATCTCTATACATTTGCATGGCCTATTTTTTTGAGTCAACATTTCGGTATTTTTGGGGTTTTCAGAAAAAAAAATGGCTATCTTGGGGGTAGGGAGATTTAAATGGATACTTTGTTGCCCATTGTTTATTTCTTTTTTTCTTTTCTTTTTTTTTTTTTTTTTTTTTTTTTTTTTTTTTTTGGGGGGGGGGGGGTTGTTTAATGTCAAATTTAAGTTGTTTTTCATTGTTTTTTCTGCAATTTCAAATATCTTTTTGAAAAGGTTAAGATTTCATTAATTGGGGGGGGGGGGGATAGCCCGTCATACCCGCTATTTTAAGGTTGTACAGAGCAAGGTAGGTGCTGGAATCCAGCAACTCTCAGATTAGCCCCCGGGGGAATTACCTCTCATTCTCTGATTTCCTGTGCTGAAATGTCAAACGACTGTGTGTCCAACTTTTCATCTCTTGTGAGAGACTATTTTTTCCCAGGCGCACTTCCCCTATTGAGGTATTGTCTCGGGGATGGGGGAGGGGGTACTCTGAGATTTTGCCTATAAAGAGGTTCTACTCTGTAACCCAAAAGTCAAACATATTGGATACGACGGAGCACCTAAAAAATATAAATAATTTTGACCATACCCTAGAAAGATACCAAATTGCTGAAAATACCCCACTAAAATAACCCCTTTTGACATTGAACAGCCCCCCCAAATAAATTTTTGTGAGAACCCCAAAATATCCGCAAAAGTGTCCCTACCAAAAAATTATTTTTTCTGACAAGTATTAGCTTTTCATAAAGCTGGTCAACGTTTAGCTAAAGCTATGTGTTTTTTACGTTCTGGTCAGGCTTGAATTCTTTAATATTTCCAGTTAGCCAAGGTAATCTCACGGGCCCATCAAAAAAGGGAGCGGAAAGACCAGGAACGTTGCACGATATAAGTGCCAATAGCCTAATTCCACTACAAGCTCAGTATGGTAGCAGGGGACAGTTATTTTGGACTATTTTCTAGTCAACGCCACCTGCCCTCCTAGAAATCCTATAAACAGGCCCAAAGTCTGCACAGACACACTGTTCCCAATTCAAACTCTTATGTACATGCAGTACTGCTGAAAATGATAGAGAGACACACTCTGGAATGCATTGCTAGCTGTCAGCTACCCAGTATTAGTACACCAGACCTCCAATTTTCCGTACGAAAATCAGACCGACCCTACACAGGTTGCCCCTAATGTGGAGAGTTACTTGCAAACACCTGGACATTCACACCGCCTTACATTTATACAGCAACAGAAGGCAATTTCAAAAGTAGAAAGTAAATGGTGTCACGACTAGTATACTTTTCCAGCATTCAGTCTTGAAATTATACCACCTTTTCAAGCACGGCGGTAACAGAGAAATTTAGAGGTGCCGACATGACCTTGAACCGTCCAACAATCTGTGGACCTGCTCTTGAGCACAAATCCGCGTGTTGAGGTACTATATTATAACACTCTACAAACAGGAAAAGACAATAAACAATTATAAGACTTCTTTTTCTAGAGTCAGCAATGCCATTTCCAAGCCAAGTAGTAAAATAGATCTAGTAGGTAGTAAAATAGTTAAAAAATCGAAGGGGGTCAAAGTACGAAACTATCCCCTGCTACCTAAACAGCATGACTCTAATATATACCAAGTATAAGCTTTTCAAAAAAGCTTGCGATCTCTCAGCACTTTTTTCAGTGTATGACCACGTATACCATGACCAAAAGGACTCTTGCAGCTCAGCTCGGCACTGCTATAAATAGCTCTAAAAATAGTTATGTTCTACGGTGCCGTAGATACGGAAATGCCATGATGAATACCAATAAAATTGAGTTCCCTTGAGCTATGCAAAAATTCAAAAGAAGAGGTTGGGCCAGACAGATCTGTTTCGAGTAATAAATTCTCCTCAGTGACTCTGAATAAACTGGCAATGAACAGATTAAATATGTACAGTAATTTCAAGCTTCAGCAATGCAGTCAATCAAAAGACTGATATAAATCAAATGGTATCCGAATAGTAAAACCTGTAAAAACTCAACTAAACCATCAGTCAATCAATTGTACTTGGGAGGGATTTAATCATTGCTCAATATATCAGTATTTATACAGAAGTGTGCTACTTTCGTTTTCATGAAAATCGTCTTTTTTCTCTTTTCTTTCTTTCTTACTATATATACTGACTTACTGACTATGGATTGTGAATTCTTTTAATCGATTGCCGCTGTTGACTCGCCGCATAACACTTCTAGATAAGGCTGTAGCATGTATGTATAGGTGGTACCCCCCCCCCCTTATAATACACCATCCTGGCTGCGTGAAAGAAACATTGAAACAAATCTGAAACTGTTTTATTATTTGGGCATAAATAGAATACAGTATTCGCAACTTGTGGTTAAACGACCACCGACTTCTGGTCATCTTGATTGGACCATGCAATTGCAGTAGGCCATACGCGCATGCCGAGAGATCTGCCCGAGCCTTTCCTGATCTTTGACTATTCTGCTATTGATGATGGTTGACACATGATCATACACTTAAAATAGCGATGTGAGATTGCGAGCATCTCTTGGAAAAGCTTAATTTTTTTTGAATATACATTGTGCAAAGATGATTGAGCGTATATGCGGCGTGACTATTTATGCAATGCGCTCTAGACCAGGGGTCCATAACCAACTCGCACATGCACCTGGCACATGAACACACTATGTTAATATGACCTATGTTTACCTCATCAAGATTGACACAGAGATTGACGAAAAAGAGGACAAACAAAATTTACGCGCATGCCTCTTACAAAGATTGGCTTTTGTTCTATTGGCTACCGACATCAGACCTTGCTGCCGCACATGATACGGTATTTTATTTAAGATTAAACTATGGAATGTTAATTAATGTTAAAATAAATAAGACGTCACATAGAGTCAACATTCATAAATTGTTGAAGCCCTTTAATATGCTGTTTATGGACAAGGGATGGAATGCAACTTCAGTAAGATATTACACCTGGAAATGAAGTAACCTGGACCTTACTTCAAACAACTACAACGGGACTTGACAACAAATGAGCATTTGGCTTGCTTTTACCCCTTAAAATATGTTATTCATTGTAAATACTTGCAAAGTTCGAAAGACCAGGTTGCCATATTATCATGCGTTACTTTAATTTTGACGTATTTTGTTTTAACCCGTGGTTGTTCGCGAAAAAATCATGAGAAATTGGCTTCTTAAGTTAAAGTGTGATGTCAAAAAGCAAAATCATCCAACAGTTAGTCAAAACTTTGAAGAAAATGAGAAAAGTACGAAACGTTTTTGGGCGAATGTTATTTTCGTGTATGGCCGAACTTGCAAAACAATAATCTCCTCGAATGTTTGCGAGTCCTATCGAAGCCTATGCATCAGTAGAACACTCGGCAATTAGAGGCATGTATGTAGATCCGGATAGGCTAAATCGTTCGTTGGAAAGGTCTATTTAAATAATTCAAATAAAAGTTTGTAAAAACTTACCGCTAAAGTTTCCTCCCAAAATGGCGGCGAATCCGAAGGAAACTACCGCAATCATACGTGAAAATGCCGCCGATCATGCGTTACGACCTCTTTTCATGCGTTTCGAATGGACACGGTGGTTTTTATTATACAGCTCGGTTTCAAAAATAACAAACCCCTGCAATGTCGCAAAATAAATTGACCTCTTCATCTTCTTTGCATCGATCATTGCTTGAGGACTGTTGACCTGGTTCGAATGAAACTTCTACATTTTGTGCATATGTTTATGTGTGTTTAAATGGTATTAAATATATATTGACCATGAGCAGTCCGATCGGACAGGAAGCTGTATTTGGAGTATACCAAAATTCTGACAGATTTAAAGTCAAGTTTTCAAGTTTGGGCGATTGGTATGATGTACGTACTGTGAATATTGCCACTTTCTGACCTCAGTGCTATTCATGGACACCTATTTTAGATACATTAAAACTTGCACCACATTCGCTTTACATTTTAAGTACTGAAATAATGATTAAATAGACGCGTATCCTTTCATTACAGGCGTGTGTTAAGGAAGCAAAACTGCTATTATTGTCCATTTACATCTTACTGTGTTCTCTTGTGCCTGATATTTGTTTCGTTGGAGTTTCACTGTGATGATTTTCTTTTATAAACCGTCTTGATAAGATGACCAGTCACAGTGTTTCAATCAAATATATTCACATACCAACAAATG
This sequence comes from Rugalucina vietnamica, assembly GCA_964017185.1. Lineage (NCBI taxonomy): Eukaryota > Metazoa > Mollusca > Bivalvia > Lucinida > Lucinidae > Rugalucina > Rugalucina vietnamica. The sequence goes on along the minus strand of OZ024871.1, from coordinate 82,527,995 downwards.
TCTTTGATTAATACATAATGTTTAAGAAGGTCATGGTCTTTCTCCCAAAATGGCGGCGAATCCGAAGGAAACTATCGCAATCATACGTGAAAATGCCGCCGATCATGCGTTACGACCTCTTTTCATGCGTTTCGAATGGACACGGTGAAAACGTGCATAAGATGCAACCAGTATAAAAATCAACACCAGAATATTGAACAATTCTATCACGAGCGAAACATAATATATGATTTTTTTAAACGAGGTAGAAAGAATGAAACGCGAAATATTCTAATGAAAAGAGTTTACCGTTCCTTCTTCGAGAAAAATAGCTTAGTGTCCTCGGAGAAACGAGCAATATATTGTTTTTTATTTTTTCAGGCCGGGAGTGTACGTGTAATTTGTGAGGCACAACACATTCGATCACTGTCAGAAGCATAATAATGAATTTAAAAATAAAAAATAACATTTTGGTTTACAGAATACTCTTAATTAATACTGTAAATTCGGAAATTTTCGCGTTCTCGCGAATATTTCCGGATCTACAGTAGTTCTGGTCTCGCGTTCTGTTGCTCTTTGTGCATTAGAAGATTGGTGCTAGAATGTCATGACCCCTCTTTTGAAAAGTTTGTCTAAGCATCAGGAAAACATGTCCGTGAAATGTAAACCCCCTTAACCCCACTTTTATATTGAAAAACTGAGGTTTGCACGGGTATACCTAATTTTCTTGTTTCTGATTAAAACATACATTGTGGGTACTCGTTAGAACCGCCACAATGTATGTTTTGAGCAAAAATATTGAACAATCGTTTTTTTCCAATGCATTTTTTTTTTTTCTTCAGAAAAAAATCTCTGTATATTACATGGACAAAATTTCGTAATTATATGCTTACATACACAACTTTTGTGATGCGATTTAAGGAGTGAAAATTGTCTGACAGCTGATGCCGATATGCATTACCACAATCCATAAATCTGTCGATAGATAATCAGAAGCGGCCAAATATTGACAAATCTGATAAAGAATTGTTCTTGAATTGTGGAACGAGACATACACATTGATTTAAGGCAGCCCAGACAGGGTAAGCATGAACCCTAACCCCATTACGAAAACATGCCTATGTAATATAGAGATTTTTGAAGTTGTAAAAATGAAAATTTTCAAAAGATTAATGATGATTTTTTTTTATTTTTGCTAAAAACATAGATTGTAGGTACACGTTAGAACCGTCTCGGCGAGGCGGTTCTAACGAGTACCCAAAATGTATGTTTTGGGCCAAAATTACAAAAATTAGGTATACCCCTGCAAATCCCAGTTTTTCTATGCAAAGGTAAGGTTTAAAGGAGTATACATTTCACGGACATGTTTTCCTGATGCTTAGACAAACTTTTCAAAAGAGGGGTCATGACAGTCTAGTGCCAATTTCACCATTATTGAAATATTTTCAATGAGTAAACATCAGAATAAAAGCGGTTTAAGTCAAACCATCCATGCGTATAAGCTGTTTGTGGCTTAGTTGGATGGTTATACATTATTTGAAGCTTTTGTTGGATGTCATCAAATTCTTATTTTGGGTAAAAGTCCCTTAGATTGGAGGCAACGTCCCGACATGACCATAGCTGTTGACTGGGACGCTAAACCAGAACTCAAACAAACAAACAAACAAAAACATCAGGGTAACATGTCCACGTATTGAATGCCCCCCTTTAACCCCACTTTTATACAATAAAATTGGAGTTTAAAGGAGTATACAATGTTTTCTTATTTTTTTATCCAAAACATACATTGTGGGTACTCTATACAACCGCTTCGGCGACGCGGTTCTGTCGTGTACCCACTATCAATGTTTTGAGCAAATATATTGAAAAATATCAAAATTTTTCATTTTAAGTTTTTTAGCTGAAAAATCTTTTTTATATTGCATGGTCAAGTTTTGGTAATAAACCTTTGTTAAATGATGAAAACGGGCAACATCTCATCTTAGAATCATGACATTGTTTCTTGTTCTAAGACGTAAATTGTGATATTGTATAAAATGAGCCATGCCATGAAAAATCCAACAATATGGTTTCCGAACATTTTTGACACAATCCGGGCTGTACAGGCACAGCAGATGACCAGAGGCTGGAAATTTTGGATTCAGAAAGTGGAGGAATAGTACTATCCGTGTAGCGAAAACAAAGGCGCTGATCAGCTTCGCAGTTACTGCGAAGCTGATCTGCGCCTTTGTTTTCGCATATGCAAAATGTTGGGTTGTTTCATTTCGCGGCTCAAATGAGCACAGTCAATATATCGGATTTGATATTATCTCTAACATGCCAATACAGCTTGGCACCAACAACTCTGGGTTCCTCGTACCGACATAGTAAATTGTATTGACACTAATCAAAGAAGATGAATCAGAATACAAACTCGGCAGCATCTTCTACAGAACACACACGAATTACACGGAAGTTCTGTTTGGGCAGATTGTTGTGCAATCCTTAACATTGCCATCAGGAAAACATATCCGAGAAATTTATACCCCCTTAAACCCCATTCTTATACAGAAAAACTGGGGTTTACAGGGGTATGGCTATTTTTCTTATATATGATCAAAATACATTGTGGGTACTCTACAGTAGAACCGCCTCGGTGAGGCGGTTCTAACGTGTACCCACAATCACTGTTTAGATCAAAATTAATAATAATAATAATAATAATAATAATAATAATAAACCCAATGAAATTATCGATTTTTGCTATCGAAGAATTCACTGTATATTGCATGGGCAAGTTTTCGTAATGCTTTGTTATCACATTTGCTGATTGATGGCGTTACGCACGACCAATGTTTCTTCATCAAAGACCACATGGCATGCTATCATTATAATTTGAGAAGTGATGTTCATGTTGAAATGATTCAAAGGGGTTGGTGAATGAAGATAAACCGCTATAATCTCACGTAAATTGAAGAAATAAAATGCATAGCATGTGATATTTGGCAATCAAACTTTCTCGTTTGAACCTAGGTTTATAAATTGAACATTGCATTCACCTTTACAATATCCTGCAGATAGCCATCGGATATATCAACGGATTTATTATTGCGAAACATGTTGCACTTGTTGAAGGCATTCAAAAGCTTGATGAGTGTAGAGTTTTAGAAACATAGTAAAAAACATTGTTTTTTATTGATTTTGCCCCTCCCCCCACTCTTGATTCACACATGTTTTGGTCGTCTGTTTGTAAACGAAATATTCACAATCTTAGTATCCATCGCTTGTCCATGCGGTTTGGATCCTCTATGGAACGTTACTTATTGAGTGTGAGTAAACTAACTATGGTAATATGCATACAAATCAGCTTTCGCAATTTTCAGGAACATATTTTGGAACGCATACAACGATTTCATATATCTTTTCTAAATGCTACTTTTTCCCACCTCGGTTTTTGGAGTGGGAATCTCTTTCTGATTGCGCCTTTTCCTGGTCTTTGCCTGCTTGTACCTTTAAGTATATAGCTATTTTTACGTAATCTGCAAGTGCAGCGATTAAATACCATACAAACGCAAATTGTTGAAGGAATGAGCCATTGAAATGAATGAGCGCTTGACTCGCAATTATTCTAAACTTTGTTGTGGTGGTTTTATCAATTGAGACAGCCAAGAAACCTTGTAATGAAAATAACAACCCTCTTGACTGCTCACTTGCGATTCTTTTACCTGTCGATAATGGTTTATTGTTTCCAAATATCTTTATTCACCTAAATGCTGAGTCTAATTACATAAAGTATGTTAGTTGGAAGTTCAAAGAATCTCTGCAGTTTCATGCCAAGAAAACATATCTTTAACTTGTAGTTTAAATTATCCAATTTGGTTCATTTGGGGTGATATAATGCGATTTAGCGGAAATAAGGCGTATCAACGGAATGTTTTATTAGAACATCACAACGCAATGATACCTCAGTAGCGTAGCATTAAAGGTTGAGTGTTGCAGGTAATGTGCATTATGAACAAATCCATTAACAGATTAACAAAAGAAATGAAATAATTCTTAGCACACAGAGAGAACCCACACGAATATAACAGAGAAAAAAGTCACAGAAATAGAAATGATAAAATATCAACAAAAACGAATAGAAGAATTATACCAAAAGAGCAGCTCTCTTTCCAATTCGAAATCAATTAACCCACTATAACAAATTACTTCGCTGTTACACAGAGGATAATATGTTAAAACAACTATTATGACTACACGTGTATTAACACTTTTGTGGGAATTCGTAACGTCATGACGACGTCCGTGACAGAAATGTAACATTTCAGTCAGATTACGTCTTTGAAGACGAATAAGTCCAGTTTCATTAAAGGTCATATGATTAAACGAATGTTACACTCGTGGTCATTTCATATGAATATCATTTAACTAGTGTAAGATCTTCTATTATTGATATAAACGAAGTCCTCATACCGCAAATATGATTTACTGTCATTTAAGCAGGGAGGTAGACTAAGTGCGAGGATTAAGGACCTGTGAAATGGAAACTGGACCTCAAGTTAATTCACGACTGATCGTTACACTTGGTGGCTCTGTTGTAATAAATGTTATTATCCCCATTTATGAGATTTCTGTACAAGCCATCTGTATGTAAAATTGAGCCACTGCATGAGAAAACCAACAATTTGCATAGGCGAAAACAAAGCCGCAGATCAGCTGTGCAGTAACTGCACAGCTGATCAGCGCCTTTGTTTTCGCTGCATGGATAGTACAACCCTTCTGCTTCTTAAATCCAAAATTTGAAGCTTCTAGCCTGCTTCTGTGACTGTACAGGCCGGTTTGTGTCTGGCCTGGACGGAGCCCAAACTGTTGGTTTTCTCATGCACAGGCTCAATTGCTTTTGGTCAGAATGTATATAACATTGACTGTTTAGCATGTCTGCTTTGGACCCACCATCTTTGTTTTTGCTAAAATGTCAGTCTCTTCTGGTCTCTCCATATGCATCTTAATATTCTAAGTCATGTTTGGTATTGTCTTTTTCGTTTCCGAAAGGTGTCGTTTGTGGTTTGCATCAATTCTTGGACTTCTCGCTTGTCTTGGAACTTTCCGACCAGAAAAGCCACCTTATGGTGAAATATTATCCAGACATAAAAGTGCTGTCATAATTAAGGAGATTGTCATCTTTTCAGGGGATAAAAAGATGTCCCAAATTGATAATATCTGTGGTACCACTGTGTATTGGTTTTATGGTCCCTGATAACCTGACTGTATAGTTAAGCTGACTCCCTCCAACCAATACTGATTTGTCTTTTCGGGGCTCATCCTGTATTCAGAGTCATTGCCAGGCCACCTAGTTTTCTAGTGTCCTGTCTATTATCAGTGATCAGCTTATGACCCTCACCCAATAGATAGGAATACAGGTCATTAGTAGTCGAAACCGTGGTAGGGACAATCCCCTTTCTCATTAATATATATGTTCACTACTCTTGAAAGATCTAAGTTTTTATTTCATTCTTTCAGCTTCACAGATTCTATTTCTTAATGGACTGCTCCCATGTTAATCTTAATCGATCCCGTACTGTCCGTCCCAAAGACACTATTGTTATACTGCTCTCACATATACCGAATTTGACTTGCGAATGCCCTTCCGAATGCAGTTTTGCGCAATTCGTAAGCATTCGGTGAAAATTTCAACTTGTTGCGAAAATAAGGAGAATGCTCCAAAAATTCAGAGGGAAAACAAATTCTTAACATATTCGTAAAAGAATCGTGAACAATTCTGATTGATCGCAAGACATTTGTAACGATGACAAGGCATTCGTAAGGATTCAGTACCATTAAATTCTATTGAGTATCGATGTCCGTAAAGAATCGCTAGGGAATCGTAATACTTTCACATTCAAGACGCTGCACTGTTAACAAGATGTTATACTCAGCATGCTCTTCGTCCATTTATCGATTCCGAATCTAATCACATTAGAAGTTTTATTAAAATTCCTTTCATCAATAAAGGAATTGACTTTATTGATTTACCAAGCATATTCCAGGATAAATCAGTGATACAGTCTATACCTACCTACTTCCAAAATTCAGAACCTCCTATTATTTGTTACAAATATAACAAACCAATCAGAAATACAATTTTTAATTTCAATAAACTTGTTTCTGATCTTGATATCCATGCTAATACTCCTAAGTCTTGAGATTGTAAAGATTCAAAATATGTTTATCAACCCGCTGGACATATTGTTACTGGAAATTTAAAAATAATATCGGATTCTAGAATTCGCAAAATTGTTTCTAAAGGTCCGAAATATAGATTCCCTTCCTACATTAATTTCGACAAATGTAGAGAGGAGATTTCATCTGCATTAAATGATTTCGGTAATCGATGGTGTAAACGAGAGGGTGTTGAGGATAATGCTCTTAAAGAATGGAAAAGAAGTATCTTCACTATCGTGGATAAACGTATTAAGTTTTATTCACAAAATACTAATCTTTTACCTCCTAAACCCAAATCGTCATTTAGGCATTTGAAGCAGGGTATCCAAGAATTTCATAGAAAGTATGTCTTGGTTCCGGCAGATAAAGCCGCAAACAATGTTGTTGTCGTTTGTAGGCTTCACTACGTTAACACCTTAAAACAGGAGCTTGATGGTACCAGGGCTTATCTGGAGACAGATACTGATGAGGTGTCTGTAGTTAATGCCCACTTAAACGATTTACCTGTTAAGTTTTCTGTTTGTGTCAATGAAGGCCAAGACAAACTTCCTACGATGTATTGGTTACCTAAGCTTAACAAAAGACCATACAAAGCTAGATTTATTGCAAATTCTAGCTCTTGTACTACCACTGAACTTTCTAAATTATTAACTTCCTGTCTTACTGCTATCAAATCTCATGTTATAAGATACTGTGAGACAGTGTATGAAACTTCAAATAAAAATTGGTTTTGGTCAATTAAAAATTCTGGTGAGGTGCTCAGTAAATTGAAGTGTAGAGGGTTCCGTGCGACAAGCTTGTCCACATACGATTTTTCTACTCTGTATACAACATTACCACATAATCTAATAAAAGAAAAACTTCTGGATTTGATAGAGTGGACCTTCAAAAGGGCATTAAAAAACTATGGTTCACTTTATTTGGCATGTAATGACAGAAAGGCTTTTTTCACTTCCTCTGACCAAAGTCGGTATACACTTTGGTCATGTCAGAATGTATGCGATGCCTTATCCTATCTCCTTGATAATATTTATATTAGATTTGGGACCAAGTTATACAGACAAATTGTTGGAATTCCGATGGGTACAAATTGCGCACCTCTCGTAGCTGATTTATTTTTATACTGCTACGAAAGAGATTTCATGGATTCTCTTAACCATGATAATCAAGCTGATGTTATCGAGGCTTTTAATTCCACATCTAGGTACCTCGATGACCTTTTGAACATTGACAACCCTTATTTTGAAGGTATGGTCAATCAAATTTATCCACCTGAACTTCAGTTGAACAAAGCCAATATCACAGATACTGAAGCCCCTTTTTTAGATCTACATCTTTCTGTTGCAAATGGATTTGTTTCTTCTAAAATTTATGATAAGCGCGATGACTTTGATTTTGATATAGTAAATTTTCCTTTTTTGGATGGTGACGTTCCTCGTCGTGCTTCTTATGGTGTATACATTTCGCAGCTTATTAGGTTTGCTAGAGTCTGCAATCATGTTACAGACTTCAACGCTCGAAATAAATGTTTAACGGCAAAACTTCTCCAGCAGGGCTATCGGTATCATAAACTTCGAAAAACATTTTCTAAATTTTATCGTAGACACTATGAATTGATTTCCAAATATAATGTTGGGTTAAAGACGCTTTTAAGTGAGTGCCTTTCGGAACCTGAATTTTAATGTGACTTGGTTTACAAATTTAAGAAACTTAAAGGAATTAATGATTTTTCTTTTCAGTTCAGAAAAATCATAACACGTTACAGACGTATAGGTTACAACTTAAATGTTATGCGACAGTCTGCATGCTTAGTTTTTAACCCAATCATGGTTGATAACTATGCTGCCTTCTTTAATTGCACGCCGGTGGGTCGGGCGTCAGACTCTATGATGGCCCCGACATAAAGCTATTCATTTTAGTCGGTTGGGGCCGGAGCTTCTTGTCTGTTGCTTGGCCCACCGGGGTCCAACTGGTGTTTTTCTTTTGCTCCGGAGTTAGTAGGTTATTCGGCGCCCAGGGATCTCCATCGTCGGGCAGCTTACTCAGTCTGTGAGTCCTGGTTTTTGATTCATCAGGATGTTTATCATGATTTATTTGTTTGTTCTTGATGATTCATTGACTAGTTAGAGATTCACCACGAGGACCAAATAACTAACTAAATGTTATGAACCACTACAGAAGCTGAGGGTGAGGTTATGGCCATGTAAAACCGGTTTAAGCCCGCCAGTAACTTTGTGTTACTGATCGTTCCAAGTCGATACTTCTGTGGTGGTTCTTTTTGTTTTATGTCTTGGTGTAAAAACTTTTTTTTTTGTGCTGTTGGCGCCTTATGTATGTTTTCATATTTTTAGTTAAGTTAAGGTAACTGAGTGGCCACCTATTGGAAAAATAGCTGCTCATTCGGCTTACGATATGTTTCATGGTATAAGTACCTGATTGTTAGTTTGGTTTTTTCCCACCTCGGTTTTTGGAGTGGGAATCTTTTTCTGATTGCGCCTTTTCCTGATCTTTGCCTACTTGTACCTTTTTAGCATAGTTTATTTATTCTGGTGCTATCCGTCAAGTAAAAGCCATTATTTATGGTGTTGAACTTTAAGCAATTCATAAATGTATGTCTGACAAATAAAAGCCCCGTGAAATTTTGATTTGCACAGTAAAATTGTCTTTTTTTTATTATGTAAATGGCAATTTGAGAGAAACAGCAAAGTGGTGTGTGTTCCAAGAGAAGACTTTGATCAGTAATGATATAATTTTTCCATGCCCCTTGGCATTGCGGGCGATTTCGATTTACATTGATATTGTTTGCTATTTTGCTTGCGAACAAGTGACATATGAAAACAATTGGGCAAGCATTCGCAACGCACTTCGCTTCATTCGTAAGGTGTTTGCAAGGCGTTCGCATTATTTGTAACGACATTTGTAAGCGTGTACGTAACATTCGTAAGCCATTTTCAAGAATTCGGCAGTTTGAATGACAATCAATCGCATCATTCTTAAGATATTTCTAAGGATCTGTGTGCATTCTTAACGTTTTCGCAAATACATCGTTTTCTACAAGCCCCGCCCCGTCCATTCGCATCATATTGGTAATTTCAGCAAGATTTTCAAAATTTAGCAATCGCAAGGGATATTCGGTATATGTGAGAGCAGCATTATGTTGATTCCGGCCATGTAAGTTTTGTCACGATGGTTTTAATTCAATGTATTATTATTATTATTATCATTATTATTATTATTTAGTTAAGTTCGGGTAACTGAGTGGCTGCTCACTCGGTTTACGATGCAGTCTTTTTGTTTAAGTACCTAATTGTCAATTTGTTTTTTTTTTCGCACCTTGTTTTTTGGATTGGTAATTTATTTCTGATCGCGCCAATTGCTGATCATTGCTTACTTTAATTTCTTTCTGATCGCACCAATTGCAGATCATTGCTTACTTTTACCTTTTGATATGGCTACATGCATCGCAGGATAGGTATAATCTATGGTGTACCAGCAGGGTCAAAAATATTTATTTATCGTCGGACGAAAATTAATATTCGTCGGACGAATATTAATTATCGTGGGACGATATTTATTTATCGTCGGACGAAAACTAATATTCGTCCGACGATAATTCAATATTCGTCCGACGATAATTAATATTCGTCCGACGATAAATAATATTCGTCCCACGAAAATTATTTTTCGTCCGACGAATCTTTTGACCCACCTGGAGCGGCTCCTATTATTAAGCGTAAGTCAGCGAGCTCATTTGCATCAACCAATCAAATTCGCTGTTACAAATTAATCCGCGCCCAGCCTAACCGCATCGCCTATTTTCTATTTGCAGGTGGCAGTTACTAAAATCCGGGACTGTCATGTCCTAAGTTACTTTTGTTAAATGTCGGTGGTAAAGTAAATAATGTCTGACGATATTAACGTAACAAGTTGTTATATATATATATATATAACAGAGAGAAACAGAGAAACAGCAAAGTGGTGTGTGTTCAGCAAAGAAACAGAAAAGTGGTATGTGGTGTGTGAGAGAAACAGCAAAGATTTATATATTGTTTTATATATATATATATTAGAGCTCTTTAAATCTTTAAATATATATATATTAGAGCTATATATATATTAGATTTGATATATATATATATATATATATATATATATTTTTTAAATGATAGGGTCGCCTATGGCGGTAAATAATAGGCCGCTAAATAGCGTCAATGACGTAAAAGGTTTATAGATGCTAAAATTGGCGTACAGAATCGGAAGACCGCGGTGGTGTAATGGTTAGCACGTCTGCCCGGAATGCAGGAGGTCCGTGGTTCGATTCCCGGTCGCGGAACGACCGATTTTTGTACGCTAATTCTGTTTGTTTATATATATATATATATATATATATATATATATATATATATTAATATATATATATTAATATATATGGTGAAAATACAAACGCCGGAACAAATAAACTAATATAGAAAAAATAATGACATCTGGATTTTTACATTATTTAATAACCGCGACCGGTTTCGTTACACTCATCAGGCGGATTTAACATAGTAACATAGCAACGTTAGTAACGTTTACACATAATAACGCGACGTAAAACGTCGCAACGTTCATGACATCAGCAAGTTCTGTTAAGTTTAGGGTTGAATATATTTAAGAAATATTTTTCTTTTGACAACCTAGCTGAAACATCATTGACGTGAAATTTATAGAAAGGAAAAATAGAATATTTAGGATCAGTAGAACTACAGCGATCTACATGCGCAGAGACGGGTAGTTGTCTTGTTGAAGGGATTCTAATTTGCTGGTCGTGAACAAAACTTTTCACGTCAAAGAAGACATGGACTGTGCCGTGCAAAATGTTCTTTATGTTTTAATCTGCAACGGCTGCAAAGAATTTTACATCGGACAGACGGGCGACAAACTGAGAAATAGACGGACAGTTCATAAATTTAGATCAGCATATAAACTTCAGGAATTACTTTCAACGTATATGGCCAAAATGTAAGATTTAGATTTTGTATTTTATCTTTTATTCAAATCCATCAAATGCTTAGTTCATAGACAATACTGTCAAATCATGTATTTTTTGTTGATGTTTGAATAATCTGCTTTACGATATACATTACGAAAACCTGCCCATGAAATATACAAAGATATTTTTCAGAGGCAAAAAAAATGAAAATTTCCTTTAAAAATTGCTTTTTTATTAGTTTGGCTAAAATCATACAGATTTCTTGTACAAAAATCTCATGAACGGGGATAATAACATTTATTACAACAGAGCCACAAAGTGTAATGATCTGCCTTGAATTAACTTGAGGTCCAGTTTCCATTTCACGGGCCCATTATCCTCGCACTTAGTCTGCCTCCGTGCTTAAATGACAGAAAATGATATTTGCGGTATAAGGAATTCGGTTATATCATAAATAGAGGATCTTACACTAGTTAAATAATATTCGTATAAAATGACCACGAGTGTAACATTCGTTTTATCATATGACCTATAATGAAACTGGACTTATTCGCCTTCAAAGACGTAATCTGACTGAAATATTTCTCTCACGGACGTCGTCATGACGTTACGAATTCCCACAAAAGTGTTAATACACGTGTAGTCATAATACTTTTTTTAATATATTATCCTCTGGATAACAGCGAAGTCATTTGTTAAAACGGATTAATTGATTTCGAATTGGAAAGAGAGCAGCTTTTCTGGTATCATTCTTCTTTTATTTTTTGTTGATATTTTATCATTTCTATTTCTGTTATTTTTCCCTTGGTTGTATTCGTGTGGCTTCTCTTCCACTTGGTGCTAAGAATTATTTCATCTTAACTTGAGCATTTCTTTTGATAATCTGCTGATGGATTTGTGCATAATGCACATTAGCTTCAACACTCAACCTTTAATGCTACGCTACTGAATAAAATTAAAACTGAGATCCTTTAAAGTAGCATTGAAGTAGCATTGCGTTGTGATGTTCTAACAAAACATTCCGCTGATGCGCTTTATTTCCGCTAAATCGCATTATATCAGTCCAAATGAACCGAAATGGATAATTTAAACTACAAGTTAAAGATATGTTTTCTTGGCATGAAACTGCAGAGATTCTTTGATTTTCCAACTAACATACTTCATGTAATTAGCCTCAGCATGTAGGTGAATAAAGATATTTGGAAACAAAAAAGCATTATCGAAGGTAAAAGAATGGCAACCAAGCAGTCAAGGGGTTATCATTTTCATTACATAGCTTCATAGCAGTCTCAATTGATAAAACCACCACAACAAAGTTTAGAATAAGTGCGAGTCAAGCGCTCATTCATTTCAATGGCTCATTCCTTCAACAATTTGTTTTGGTATGTTATTTAATCGTTGCACTTGCAGATTACAAAGTAAAACAAAGTAGCATTTGCAAAAGATTATGAAATCGTTGTATTGTTATATATATGATATACTTTTATAATAATTGAGCCTTTCCGGATAGAAATCGACCTTATGACATACGACGTTGAACGTGAGAAAATGACGTCATAAGGTCGATATTTCTATCGGGAAAGGCTCATATTATATTTCTTTGATCAAAAGTTTTACTTGATCAAAGGAGAGTTATCCTGTTCATATACTTCATTTCATGTTATTATTTTCTTTCTAGAATTATAGTCTAGACCTTGATAGAAGTGTGTCATTGAGAAAAACATTTTCTAAATTTTATCACAGACACTATGAACTGCTTTCCAAATTAATGTTTGGCTATAGACCCTTTTACGCGAGGGCCTTTCGGAACCTGAATTTTATGGTGACTTGGTTTACAAATTTAAGAAACTTATAGGAAGGACTGATTTTTCTTTTCAATTCAGAAAAATCATTACGCGTTACAGACGTATAGGATATAACTTAAATGTTATGCGACAGTCTGCATGCTTAGTTTTTAACCCAATCACGGCTGATAACTATGCTGCCTTCTTTAATTGCACGCCGGTGGGTCGGGCGTCAGACTCTATGATGGCTCCGAAATAAAGCTATTCATTTTAGTTGGTTGGGATCGGAGCTTCTTGTCTTTTGCTTGGCCCACCGGGGTTCAACTGGTGTTTTTCTTTTGCTCCAGAGACAGTAGGTTATTCGGCGCCCAGGGATCTCCATCGTCGGGCAGCTTACTCAATCTGTGTGTCCTCGTTTTTGATGCATCATGGAATTTATCTTGATTTATTTGTTTGTCCATGATGATTCATTGGCTAGTTGTTAGTTTGGTTTTTTCCCACCTCGGTTTTTGAAGTGGGAATCTTTTTCTGATTGCGCCTTTTCCTGATCTTTGCCTACTTGTACCTTTTTTAGAGATTCACCACGAGGACCGAACAACTAACTGAATGTTGTGAACCATTGCAGAAGCTGGGGTGAGGTTAGGTACCTGTTAAACCGGTTTAAGCCTGCCATTAATTTTATATTACTGATCGTTCCAAGGCGATACTTCTGAGGTGGTTCTTTCGGCGTACGAAATGTTTTTATTGTATAAGTACCTTGTTGTTAGTTTGTTTTTTCCCGCCATGGTTTTTGGAGTGGGAATCTTTTTCTGATTGCGCCTTTTCCTGATAGTTGCCTACTTGTACATGTACCTTTTTATCACTATTATAAAGTTAAAAAGTTTAGAAAATTCTTTGAGCTTATTATAGAAAATTCCAGATGAAACTAAAATAGCTTATTTTTACCATTAGATAATATTATAATTTACAAGTGTGCTGTATAGTTCCCTAACATTCTAGTGTTATCTGGTTAAATCTCAGTGATTTTTTGGCCCTTGGACCTTCTGAAGAATATTTGTCTATTCTTTTCTGTTCTAGAGAACAGTTTATTATATAGTCTTGCTGGAAAGTGGGAGAGGATTCTACAGGTCTCAATCCAGGCTCATACATTAAGAAATTCGAAGTCAGTTAATGTTTATATTTTGCTCGTTTCACTAGTTTGGATTAGAACAATTTACTGTGGAGTATAATGAATTAACGGCGGACATATTTATGTTGCTCATAAGGACTTGAATTTTTGGAAACTGGATTGAGGATATCAGTGAACTGACATTTTGAGGAACAATGGTTTATTTAGACACTTGTATTGTAAGTCATTTACTTATTTATCTATTTATTTATTTATTTATTTATGTATTGGTATGCACTGATTACATTTATTTGTTTATCTGTTTGATTAGATAATTAAGTTTAAAACTTGTTGGTTTGTTCTTTGCTGGATTAGCCAGTTACATGGAAACATTTTTAAATTATGGTCATATTTAATTATCTTGTCTTGTTACGCTTGCTCGTAACAGTACGCGTTCTAAAGGAATTAATGATTTTTCTTTTCAGTTCAGAAAAATCATAACACGTTACAGACGTATAGGTTATAACTTGAATGTTATGCGACAGTCTGCATGCTTAGTTTTTAACCCAATCATGGTTGATAACTATGCTGCCTTCTTTAATTGCACGCCGGTGGGTCGGGCGTCAGACTCTATGATGGCCCCGACATAAAGCTATTCATTTTAGTTGGTTGGGGCCGGAGCTTCTTGTCTGTTGCTTGGCCCACCGGGGTCCAACTGGTGTTTTTCTTTTGCTCCGGAGTTAGTAGGTTATTCGGCGCCCAGGGATCTCCATCGTCGGGCAGCTTACTCAGTCTGTGAGTCCTGGTTTTTGATTCATCAGGATGTTTATCATGATTTATTTGTTTGTTCTTGATGATTCATTGACTAGTTAGAGATTCACCACGAGGACCGAATAACTAACTAAATGTTATGAACCACTGCAGAAGCTGAGGGTGAGGTTATGGCCATGTAAAACCGGTTTAAGCCCGCCAGTAACTTTGTGTTACTGATCGTTCCAAGTCGATACTTCTGTGGTGGTTCTTTTTGTTTTATGTCTTGGTGGAAACAAATCTTCTCATTTTGATTGTTTTGGCCGGAGACATCGAAATGAACCCGGGCCCTAGATTTCAGTGTCGTCTATGTAAAAAATACTGTAAGGCAGCTGATCAGGTAGTAGAATGTGCAGATTGTGGAAAGCGTTTCCACGCATCATGTGCCAACCTTGGAAAGGAAGAATTGCTAGAATTAGAATCTGGTAGTGAATCTTGGTATTGTTCAAACTGCAAGGCTGAGTGTAGCCTTTGCAGTGGATTAGTTCTCAATTGCCACAAAAAAAAGTACAAGTAGGCAAAGATCAGGAAAAGGCGCAACCAGAAAAAGACTCCCACTCCAAAAACCAAGGTGGGAAAAAACCAAACTAACAATCAGGTACTTATACCATGAAAACATTTCGTAAGCCGAATGAGCAGCTATTTTCCCAATAGGTGGCCACTCAGTTACCTTAACTTAACTAAAAATATGCAAACATACATAAGGCGCCAACAGCACAAAAAATATTTTAAACACCAAGACACAAAACAAAAAGAACCACCACAGAAGTATCGACTTGGAACGATCAGTAACACAAAGTTACTGGCGGGTTTAAATCGATTTTACACGGCCGTAACCTCACCCTCAGCTTCTGCAGTGGTTCATAACATTTAGTTAGTTCTTCGGTCCTCGTGGTGAATCTCTAACTAGTAAATGAATTATCAAGAACAAACAAATAAATCATGATAAACATCCTGATGAATCAAAAACCAGGACTCACAGATTCAGTAAGCTGCCCGACGATGGAGATCCCTGGGCGCCAAATAACTTACTAACTCCGGAGCTAAAGAAAAACATCAGTTGGACCCCGGTGGGCCAAGCAACAGACAAGAAGCTCCGGCCCCAACCAACTAAAATGAATAGCTTTAAGTCGGGGCCATCATAGAGTCTGACGCCCGACCCACCGGCGTGCAATTAAAGAAGGCAGCATAGTTATCAACCATGATTGGGTTAAAAACTAAGCATGCAGACTGTCGCATAACATTCAAGTTATAACCTATACGTCTGTAACGTGTTATGATTTTTCTAAACTGAAAAGAAAAATCATTACTTCCTATAAGTTTCTTAAATTTGTAGACCAAATCACCATAAAATTCTGGCTTCGAAAGACCCTCACTTAAAAACGTCTTTAACCCAACATTATATTTGGAAATCAATTCATAGTGTCTACGATAAAATTTAGAAAAGGGTTTTCGAAGTTTATGATACCGATAGCCCTGTTGGAGAAGTTTGGCCGTTAAAGATTTATTTCGAGCGTTGAAGTCTGTAACATGATTGCAGACTCTAGCAAACCTAATAAGCTGCGAAATGTATACACCATAAGAAGCACGACGAGGAACGTCACCATCCAAAAAAGGAAAATTTACTATATCAAAATCAAAGTCATCGCGCTTATCATAAATTTTAGAAGAAACAAATCCATTTGCAACAGAAAGATGTAGATCTAAAAAGGGGGCTTCGGTATCCGAGATATTGGCTTTGTTCAACTGTAGTTCAGATGGATAAATTTGATTGACCATACCTTCAAAATAAGGGTTGTCAATGTTCAAAAGGTCATCGAGGTACCTAGAAGTGGAATTAAAAGCCTCGATAACATCAGCTTGATTATCATGGTTAAGAGAATCCATGAAATCTCTTTCGTAGCAGTATAAAAATAAATCAGCTACGAGAGGTGCGCAATTTGTACCCATCGGAATTCCAACAATTTGTCTGTATAACTTGGTCCCAAATCTAATATAAATATTATCCAGGAGATAGGATAAGGCGTCGCACACATTCTGACATGACCAAAGTGTATACCGACTTTGGTCAGAGGATGTGAAAAAAGCCTTTCTGTCATTACATGCCAAATAAAGTGAACCATAGTTTTTTAATGCCCTTTTGAAGGTCCACTCTATCAAATCCAGAAGTTTTTCTTTAATTAGATTATGTGGTAAAGTTGTATACAGAGTAGAAAAATCATATGTGGACAAGCTCGTCGCACGGAACCCTCTACACTTCAATTTATTGAGCACCTCACCAGAATTTTTATTGACCAAAACCAATTTTTATTTGAAGTTTCATACACTGTCTCACAGTATCTTATAACATGAGATTTGATAGCAGTAAGACAGGAAGTTAATAATTTAGAAAGTTCAGTAGTAGTACAAGAGCTAGAATTTGCAATAAATCTTGCTTTGTATGGTCTTTTGTGAAGCTTAGGTAACCAATACATCGTAGGAAGTTTGTCTTGGCCTTCATTGACACAAACAGAAAACTTAACAGGTAAATCGTTTAAGTGGGCATTTACTACAGACACCTCATCAGTATATGTCTCCAGATAAGCCCTGGTACCATCCAGCGGTTCAGTGTGACAAATGTGATATGTGGGTGCACAATGACTGCTCTTTTCTATCCGATTCAGAATATGAAACCATTCAAAACACAAACTGTACTTGGATTTGTCCAAAATGTGATTTCTTCAATTTTTCTGACTCTTTTTTTGACGAACAGTTGAATTTGGAAAGTGAAAATAGGTTTAATCCACTTGGAAACAGTGATAAAACTAAGTCCTCAGCACCCTCAACTTTGACAAGCAAAAGCAAGTTTATTGGTGGGTTGAAATTTTTCAGTATAAACATCAACAGCATTAGAGGTAAAAAGCTTGAGACATACCCGTTGGCATTGACTCTCAAATCAGGCTTTTTGCTGATGACTGTGTTTGTTACCGTGAAATTAAAACAGTAGAAGATACATTGAAACTTCAGAAAGACATTGACCTCCCGAAAATGGGGCATGAGATTTCAACCTGTCAAATGCAACATGATGCAGCTGACAAATAAGCGGATAAATAAAATTGAGGCCTCATACACCCTCGAGGGAACGGTTTTGGAAAATGTTGATAGCATTAAATATCTAGGTGTAACAATTACAAATGACCTCAAGTGGAATACCCATATCAATAATATCTGTACTAAAGCCAACAGAACACTTGGATTCTTGAGGAGAAACTTATTTTCTTGCCCCCAAGATGTTAAAGAAGCAGCTTATAAAGGACTGGTGCGCCCAGTCCTGGAATATGGAAGTTCTGTTTGGGATCCTCATACTAAATGCCTCCAGGAGGAATTGGAGAAGGTTCAGAATCGTGCCGCTAGATTTGTAACTAGGAATTATACTTTCGAGGAAGGTAGTATGACTGGCATTCTTGAACAACTCAGATGGGAATCTCTCAAGAAAAGGAGGACGGATAATCGACTTATATTACTATACAAAGGTCTGAAGGGTAAAGCCAGAATACCTACAGATGACCTTATCCCAAAGACTAGGCGTTGTAGAAATAGCCACTCCAAGGCATTTCAGCTTCCATCTGCTAGTATAGAGGCCTATAAATGTAGTTTCTTTCCCCAGACTATCAGGGACTGGAATGACCTCCCTGACTCTCTGTTTTCTACTGCTAAAATGTCAGATGATTGTGTGTCCAAGTTCGCTTCACTCGTGCGTTCAAGGGACTAATTTTCCCCCCATCCGAACCCCCTGGTGAAATAATGTCATTTGGCGTGTCACCAGTAAACTATTCTGGTGTATAAAAATTTTTTTGTGCTGTTGGCGCCTTATGTATGTTTTCATATTTTAAGTTAAGTTAAGGTAACTGAGTGGCCACCTATTGGGAAAATAGCTGCTCATTCGGCTTACGATATGTTTCATGGTATAAGTACCTGATTGTTAGTTTGGTTTTTTCCCACCTCGGTTTTTGGAGTGGGAATCTTTTTCTGATTGCACCTTTTCCTGATCTTTGCCTACTTGTACCCTAAAAATTGCGAAAGCTGAACTTTATGCATACAACACCATAGTTATTTTACTCATACCCTATAAGTAACGTTCCACAGAGGATACAAATAGCATGGACATACGGTGGATTCTATTGGCGAAACACCAGACGACAAAAACATGTGTGAATCGAGAGTCGGGGGACCAAAATCAATAAAAAAATCAATGTTTTATTTTGAACAAATCTCCAATCATTAAGCTTTGGAATGTCTTCAACAAGTGTGAAATGTTACGCAATAACAAATCCGTTTGTACATGTATATCCGATGGCCATCTGCAGGATATGTAAAGGTGTATGTAATGTTCTGTATATAAATCTAGGTTCAAACGAGAAAGTTTGATTGCCAAATATCACACGCTATGCATTTTATTTATTCATTGTACGTGCAATTATAACGGTTTTAATTTTTCACGACCGACCCATTTGAATAGTTTCAACAAAAACATCACTTCTCTAACGATAATGATAGCATGCTCTTTGGTCTTTGATGAAGAAACATTGGTCGTGCGTAAGCGCCATCAATCAGAAAATGAGATAACAAATAGGAAAACAAGATCTCATTTCATAAAAGGTTATCGTTACATGTTTGATATCTGTAATATTCAGAGTTAGAATATCGCATGATAAAAGCATTATTTACCGATACCAGATATTCTTCGAGGTCATTATGGTTATCGCGGTCCGTCGCCACCCTGTTGTCTGGGATGGCCACCATGTAGTTATCATTATGAACAATTCTTTCCATCAGCTTGATTGCCGAAATGACAAGGCAAACTGTTTAAATGTAGATGAAATATTTTCTTGGAACATTTGAGCAAAATTTAGTTTGTCGCAAAATGTGCAGCAGCAATAAAAAAAAAAAATAAATAAAAAATAAAAAAATAAAAAATAAAAATAAAAATGAAATAAAAAAATCTGTTGACAAATGAAAAAAAGGATTAGACAAACACATTTTTGAAAAGAGATTTCCTGTACGAAAATATTTTTCCGTAAAAAGTTCTAACCCTCCTACTTCCCGCGTTAATCACGATAATTCACCATAAAGTTAAATTATTTTTTAAGTAACAGTATTTGATCATGACCGCTCAAAGTCAGTTTTAAATGACACAAATGACATATCGGAGACGAAATCTTTATGTTAGAAAAAGGTACAAGTAGACAAAGATCAGGAAAAGGCGCAATCAGAAAGAGATTCCCACTCGAAAAACCGATGTGGGAAAAAACCAAACTAACAATCAGGTACTTTATACCATGAAACATATCGTAAGCCGAATGAGCAGCTATTTTCCCAATAGGTGTCCACTCAGTTACCATATCTTAATAAAAAATATGAAAACATACATAAGGCGCCAACAGCACAAAAAAATTTTAAACACCAAGACATAAAACAATAAGAACCACCACAGAAGTATCGCCTTGGAACGATCAGTAACACAAAGTTACTGGCGGGCTTAAACCGGTATTAGAGTATTAGAGTATTTTTATTTTATTTTTATTTTTGAAAATATATGCATTTTTTATCATTGATTATCTCCCTTGCCAATGCAAAATCCCTGTTCAGAACAAGATTTTGTCATGAAAATAATTTTCGTCCAGCACAAAAAAGTTCCATCGAAAAACCATTATCAGAGGCAAGGTTTTAGACCTTAGTAATGTAGCTGGGTGAAGTTTTAATGTCTAACAAGAAAAACTATAACATGTGCTACATGTTATATACGGCCTTGTTTCATTTTAGTTAATGCTAATATTGAGTGGCCGATCAAACATGCCTTTTCATGCATTTACGTTTGAAGAAGTGGATTGTACTCGAAGCCGCCATGCTTCTCGATATACTCTCGACATAATCTCGACATGTTGTAGCAATGTAACATTTGTAACAAAACATATGAAACATAATGTAACGTATGTGACATAATGCAACATATATAACATTGTACTACATACCATAATATGCACGCCATGCAACATATGTAATATATATGTACGTATGTTACGTACATTACAAACGTAACATATAACGTATTATATGTAATATATGCAACATTACAAAACATATGTAACATAGCATGTTACAAAGTTAATCATATTTTACATACTGTAAAAGTTGTAACATAACGCAGTGTATGTAACATATTTGTGCGTGTAAGATTTAAAGAGTAAACATACTTTCTGAAGTGTTTGAAGAAAAGACGTCTTAAATATCAGGTTTCCATTGATTTTGAAATGACCTCACGATTTTTACAATTTGTTTTCATTATCTATACTAGTTATTTTTATCGTTGTCGACGAATCGTATGATATATTCTCGACATTGCGCATAGTTAATCAATGTAAATATCATGCAACATATGTTACATATGTACGTATGTTACGTATGTTACGTATTACGTATGTTACATACGTAACATATATAACGTAACATATGTAACATATGCAACATTACAAAACATATATAACATAGCATGTAACAAGGTTTATCATATGTTACATAGTGTAAAATATGTAACATAACGCAATGTATGTAACATATTTGTGCGTGTAAGATCTTTAGGAGTAAACATAATTTTGCAAAAATAAACATTAGATAGCCCTCCCCCAAATAAATTAACATAGCTAGCTATTTATGGCATAATGGTGTAAACAATTAATTCAATATTAAAACAAAACATGTTTCACTTATATATATGCACTCTCTCATGCTCTCATTCACATATGTGGTGTCGTTGCATCTTAAGAATTTTCATACATTCTGAAATAGCGTAGCTCATCAAAGATACACACAAAACAGACAGTGTTGTTATAGTCAAATCTATGACATCTTGATAAATCTCAGTATTGGATACATTATAAACGGAAGTAACGTATGTGACATAACGTGTGTGACTTAAGTTATGTAATGTATGTAACATAATGTATCAAAATGCAACATATGTAACAACATGAATGAATCAGCACCCGTTATGCAACATAGCGTTATGTTTGTAGCAAAACACGTAACATAATGCATCTTATATAACGCATGTACCATAACGTTACAGATGTAACATAAAATTACATATGTAACATAATATATGCAACATAACATAACGCCACATATGTGAAATAACATGTCACAGAACACAGTGCATGTAACTGAACATAACATAGCATTTAATATGATACATACATAATGTATTTCTTATACCAACGTACAACAATACAGACACGACTACCTGGAAAAGTCACACTCAACAGTGCCACCAAGCAGTCACAATCACACGGACTACCAGACAAAGTCACAATCAAAATGACTACAAGGGAGAGCGTTAACGTTGTCAGCAGTTTAAGTGTGTGTTTTATACATTGTATTTTTTCTGTGACAGTGTGTTTACCCTTCATTTTCAATAAGTTTATGTTGAATAGACACAGAATGGTTCAATAGTAGCATGTATTGACTCTTTGTACGTATAACTGTTGGTTAATAATTCAAAAAAATGATAATTGATCTGTCGTAAATGCTCATCACAGAAATAAGGCTAAACTGTACTATATGAATTATAAGTTTACGAGTTGGTTATGTGAAAATCTAAATGCCCAGTCTGCACATCGAAAATGAAGTTTCTGAATTTACAGTGCCAATTCCACATTAATGTCAGGTTGAGCGCAATAAATAGTAGTGGGCAAGTTAATCGTCAGGACGACAGAAACGCATGCAACACGGACTGTAGAGTTGTGTCATTGTTGTCATAAAAATAACCATAAACTCTTGGGTACAAAAAAAAAAAAAAGCGGAGACATCGTCGACGCATTCAAATTAAAGTGACATAAGCTACAGCGCCGAGATATAACCCTATTAGTACCATGACGCATGTAGGTCAGCGGTTAATAGCGGTCAACTTTAATTTTTAATGCGTTCTAACATTTTCAACAATCAATGACTTTAGAGACATCATTCGAAACTGGACGTGATTTGTTATTTTTGGATTTGGCCTCTATCATCTGTCACACCATTTCTCAAACACGGAGTAAGGCAACCGTTAAAAAGTGTTAAGAGCTTTTTGTTTGTTCAGTGCATGTCTGTTTATTTAGTCACTCACATGTAACTGTATGAACGTAGCTATATGGAGTACAATAATACACACTTGTGCATTGATTTGATTTGATACTAAACACAACAGCTAGGGTTATGTCGGGACTTGGTCACCATTTCTGAATTACAACAACAAAATGCCCGCAATATACGTGTTTAGGCGTCAAGAAGCTCGTCTTTTTCTTACGACCTTATGGTCAATGAAAATGTAATATTTATTTCATTATAGCTAAAAAGACCCCATTTGCGGATCCATGGGCGATGCCGCATATTTCGGTCAACGTTTGGCGATTCATGGTTTATTCATTATTATTTATCTAATTCAACTTTTTTTATTCAGAAATCTTAACCTTAGGACGAAGTGACTCATACTAATTGATGTATTTTACCCTATTTAAGACTCTTAGTTATGGTGTTCTGGAAGGGTCAAAATGGCATAACGTACAGATGTAACATAATATTACATATGTAACCTAACATTATATATGCAACATAACATAACGCCACATATGTGAAATAACATGTCACATACTCAGTGCATGTAACTGAACATAACATAGTATTTAATATGATACATACATAATATATTTATTATACCAACGTACAACAATACAGACACGACTACCTGGAAGAGTCACACTCAACAGTGCCACCAAGCAGTCACAATCAAACGGACTACCAGACAAAATCACAATCTATGACGGTGTACCGGCATTCTAGGGGTTAACCTCCATCTTAAAATAGGGGTGAACCTCTAAATATGTGGGTTCACCCCTATATTTGCGGGTGCATGTCCATTTCGAAATAGGCATGGACAGTTCCGTTTACCACTTCGGTCATTTTGACCCTTCCAGTACACCATACTTGGTGATGTATTTTACCCAAATTGCTAGAAGACAATCTATTTTTTGAATATTGGATTTGCCCATTCTATTGACTTACAGGTATAATAAGAAAACAAACTAAATTACATATAGTTCTACATACTAAATGCTAAATTTTTTTCACAAGTTGTCTTTGAAAAGACATTTTCTCGTGATTGGAGATTAATGAACATGAGTTATAAAATAGAAAGCAACGGAAGCATGCGGAAGCATTTGTTTACACCCCTGTGCAGCAAATGGAACAGCCCTTCATTGATAATTGGTAGTAAGTTTGCTGGAAAAAAAATAAACTGAGATCCTTTAAGAGCAGTGAACGTATTAATGAGAAAGGGGATGGGCCATACCATGGTTTCGGCTACTTAAGCCTCTTCAGTGACCCTATAGATTTGGCAACATGGAGCCAAAGATTATGACTGTAATTTACATCGTACAAAAGGGCAGTCGATACAAAGACTAGTAAAATCCAAATGGGGTCAAATATTTAAACTTTGGTTAGAAAATGACTCTAAACCAATAGTTATTTTCTGATTTCTCAGAATACCCTCGCTGATCTCAAAGGACCAAAAGGAAAATATAATCTGCACTATGGATGATGTACGGGGAGACTTTTTAGGGCCGCCACACGGCACAACACCAGCTGCAGTAATAGGAAAAAAATAAACTGAGATCCTTTAAGAGCAGTGAACGTATTAATGAGAAAGGGGATGGGCCATACCATGGTTTCGGCTACTTAAGCCTCTTCAGTGACCCTATAGATCTGGCAACATGGAGCCAAAGATTATGACTGTAATTTACATCGTACAAAAGGGCAGTCGATACAAAGACTAGTAAAATCCAAATGGGGTCAAATATTTAAACTTTGGTTAGAAAATGACTCTAAACCAATAGTTATTTTCTGATTTCTCAGAATACCCTCGCTGATCTCAAAGGACCAAAAGGAAAATATAATCTGCACTATGGATGATGTACGGGGAGACTTTTTAGGAAGTTTGGATTAGTCTATTATAGTGAATAACACGTTTTACAGGTATGTCAAGTGAATAAAACAATTAATCATTCAATTTCTACATTCTAAGTACTCGATTTTGTTCATTATAATTTCAAAATGACCAATTTGGACCTTCTTTGTAAAATTTATTATACACAGTTATGAAACAGAAAGCAGTGAATCATGTTCATTCTTTTCTTTACACCCCGTTTCGATTGAAGGCAATGTTGTAACGGTCTCACATGGACCAGCCCATATTGATTTAATGTCAACCAAAATAATAAAACTAGTTGCTTTGACACTATATTCTATGTACTAATGCTTTGATAATAGAATACGTTTCATCCTAATACAATGATTGTTAGGATACAGCATAAATAACTCCTGAAATATGATCACTAAATATAAATCTATGAATTAAACTGCTTCATGAAAGGACGCCATTATTAAATTAATGGAACTGCTTCCTGACTTATGACGTATTTCGAAGTTGGTAGTCCAAGGGTGATTCAGGTACTTCTTAACCAAATTTCGAAAAGCAAAAACTCACTGTATAGACAAATGAGTACCTTTTAATTTTTACAGAGACCACATAATATCAAAACATCAGCTTTTGAAACTCGTCAAAATTCAATAAATACACTTTTTTGCAATAATTCAGAAGTGATCACACCCACTTCGGAATAGTCCATTTCAAAACTGGTTTTAAGTATAGGCCTATAAAGGTATTAACTCAAGAATAACTAGAAAGAGATTCTTGTTTCAATAATACACTAAGGCCGTAGAAAAGAAACGACGTTTACAGTTACCTTATAAATATTCCTGAACATCTGTTAGCAGCATGCCTTCTCTACAGAAGTTAAACACGTTTGAGACAAGTTTAAATCAAACGAAATGTAAGCACAGGACTGCTCTACAACACCATAGAGAGCTGCCATTTAAATGATGTCTATTGGCATCAAAGAATATAAATGGCCCTTAACTTACCAAAGCAAGTAATTTAGGTAGTGCACAATTAAATAAATACTTCCGACAACCTCGCTAATAGTCCAGTTTGATTTGTTGTACAGTCGGGTAGTACGCAAGGCCACAACACGTTCTCAGCTTGGCCAAAACGTTTGAAGAGCTGATAAAAAAGTTGGTCCAGTAAACAAATTCATGGAAGTAAGTACACAATCAACTAAACGTATGTTTTGTTCTGACCCGACACTAACTATAAAACAGGCTCATTTTGATCTTGAAGACAAATAGTTTTATTCTAAATGTTATCTAAATGGTAAAGAGGTTTAAGAATACGTCACAACGCACAGAACATTGGCATTTCCTTACTGATATCATCTCTGTATTCTCAAAATCGATGTTTTAAGTATCCAAAAACCACCGAATTTAAGACACATCTTACATCTGCGCTTATGGTATATGGTAGTGGGTATCTGGTGCAAAATACGCTGACAAGCAGACTTGTTATACAATGTTTTCATTAGTTTGGAATAAAATATTCATGTCTTCTACTGTTCTAACCGTCTAAATACCTGAAATTACCATATTGACCTGGGTTGCTCAGAACAGGTGTTTATTCTCATAAAGAAAACCTATGATCCATAAAAAGTATTATCAACATTTTTCTGCTAAAAAATCATTTTTCACAACTTTAAAAATCTCAGTACATTAAATTTGCATATTTTCGTAATGTGCTTCGAACCATACGTTAGTGAGGAAACAGTTGATTTATTAATGAACGTCTTCCCTATGTAAAACATCTTGTGGGAAACTTACTCTACTTACATTACGAAAGCTTGCACTTGTGACATCAAATTTTTCCGAAGTTGTAAAAATTGAAAATTTTCAGTATAAATATTTTGATAGTTTTTCGTATTTATTCTCCAAAATATAGATTGTGGGTACTTATTAGAATCACCTTCTTATGTCTGCTCAAAACATAGATTGTGGGTACACGTAAGAACCGCCTCGCCGAGGCGATTCTAACGAGTACCCACAATCTATGTTTTAGGGCAAAAAGAAGAAAAATAGTTTACCCGCGCATACCCAAGTGTTGCTATATAAAGGTTGGGTTGAAGGGGGTATACGTGACACGGACATGTTTTCCTGATGGAGATCAGCTTAAGCAGTTTAGGTGAAATGTCGGCGATAATATCAGTAGCGGTTTGGGAACACAGACGAAAATCTGACGAAATAGCCAGTCATTTATTAAATGGTAAAAGTAAGCAATGACCAGGAAATGACGCAAGCAGAAATAAATTCCCACTCCAAACAACCGAGGTGGGAAAGACTAAAAGACGATTCGGTACTAATACAAAGACAAAATATATACTCATCAAAAGAAGTTTTGCATCACTTTTCATATTTTTAGTGACATTTTAACTAATAAATTTTAAACCTAGCTTTTTGAATTTACACAGTCAGAAAGTGTTTTATAATGTGTATGATAAAACAACCGAGGTGGGAAAGACTAAAAAAAGTACAAGTAGGCA
This sequence comes from Rugalucina vietnamica, assembly GCA_964017185.1. Lineage (NCBI taxonomy): Eukaryota > Metazoa > Mollusca > Bivalvia > Lucinida > Lucinidae > Rugalucina > Rugalucina vietnamica. The sequence continues at coordinate 82,500,638 of OZ024871.1, read as the reverse complement.
AAGATCAGGAAAAGGCGCAATCAGAAAAAGACTCCCACTCCAAAAACCAAGGTGGGAAAAAACCAAACTAACAATCATGTACTTATACCATGAAAACACTTCGTAAGCCGAATGAGCAGCTATTTTCCCAATAGGTGGCCACTCAGTTACCTTAACTTAACTAAAAATATGCAAACATACATAAGGCGCCAACAGCACAAAAATATTTTAAGCACAAAGACATAAAACAAAAAGAACCACTACAGAAGTATCGAAGACGATTCGATGAACCACTGCAGAAGCTGAGGGTGAGGTTACGGCCGTGTAAAATCGATTTAAACCCGCCAGTAACTTTGTGTTACTGATCGTTCCAAGTCGATACTTCTGTGGTGGTTCTTTTTGTTTTATGTCTTGGTGTTTAAAATATTTTTGTGCTGTTGGCGCCTTATGTATGTTTGCATATTTTTAGTTAAGTTAAAGTAACTGAGTGGCCACCTATTGGGAAAATAGCTGCTCATTCGGCTTACGAAGTGTTTTCATGGTATAAGTGCCTGATTGTTAGTTTGGTTTTTTCCCACCTTGGTTTTTGGAGTGGGAGTCTTTTTCTGATTGCGCCTTTTCCTGATCTTTGCCTACTTGTACTTTTTTTTTAAGTCGGGGCCATCATAGAGTTTGACGCCCGACCCACCGGCGTGCAATTAAAGAAGGCAGCATTTTTATCAACCGTGATTGGGTTAAAAACTAAGCATGCAGACTGTCGCATAACATTCAAGTTATAACCTATACGTCTGTAACGTGTTATGATTTTTCTAAACTGAAAAGAAAAATCATTACTTCCTATAAGTTTCTTAAATTTGTAAACCAAGTCACCATAAAATTCTGGTTCCGAAAGACCCTCACTTAAAAGCGTCTTTAACCCAACATTATATTTGGAAATCAATTCATAGTGTCTACGATAAAATTTAGAAAAGGTTTTTCGAAGTTTATGATACCGATAGCCCTGTTGGAGAAGTTTGGCCGTTAAAGATTTATTTCGAGCGTTGAAGTCTGTAACATGATTGCAGACTCTAGCAAACCTAATAAGTTGCGAAATGTATACACCATAAGAAGCACGACGAGGAACGTCACCATCCAAAAACGGAAAATTTACTATATCAAAATCAAAGTCATTGCGCTTATAATAAATTTTAGAAGAAACAAATCCATTTGCAACAGAAAGATGTAGATCTAAAAAGGGAGCTCCGGTATCCGAGATATTGGCTTTGTTCATTGACCATACCTTCAAAATAAGGGTTGTCAATGGTCAAAAGGTCATCGAGGTACCTAGAAGTGGAATTAAAAGCCTCGATAACATCAGCTTGATTATCATGGTTAAGAGAATCCATGAAATCTCTATCGTAGCAGTATAAAAATAAATCAGCTACGAGAGGTGCGCAATTTGTACCCATCGGAATTCCAACAATTTGTCTGTATAACTTGGTCCCAAATCTAATATAAACATTATCCAGGACATAGGATAAGGCGTCGCTCACATTCTGACATGACTAACGTGTATACCGACTTTGGTCAGAGGAAGTGAAAAAAGCCCTTCTGTCATTACATGCCAAATAAAGTGAACCATAGTTTTTTAATGCCCTTTTGAAGGTCCACTCTATCAAATCCAGAAGTTTTTCTTTAATTAGATTATGTGGTAAAGTTGTATACAGAGTAGAAAGATCATATGTGGACAAGCTCGTCGCACGGAACCCTCTACACTTCAATTTATTGAGCACCTCACCAGAATTTTTATTGACCAAAACCAATTTTTATTTGAAGTTTCATACACTGTCTCACAGTATCTTATAACATGAGATTTGATAGCAGTAAGACAGGAAGTTAATAATTTAGAAAGTTCAGTAGTAGTACAAGAGCTAGAATTTGCAATAAATCTTGCTTTGTATGGTCTTTTGTGAAGCTTAGGTAACCAATACATCGTAGGAAGTTTGTCTTGGCCTTCATTGACACAAACAGAAAACTTAACAGGTAAATCGTTTAAGTGGGCATTTACTACAGACACCTCTTCAGTATCTGTCTCCAGATAAGCCCTGGTACCATCCAGCTCCTGTTTAAGGTGTTAACGTAGTGAAGCCTACAAACAACAACAACATTGTTTGCGGCTTTGTCTGCCGGAACCAAGACATACTTTCTGTGAAAGCCCAGAAATAAAGATGTGGGCTTTTTGCTGCATCCCAAATATTGGTGTTTTCAAAAACATGCACTTTTGCACATTTTTATTTAATCTTTTTAAGAAAAAAATATTGATTTGTTATTCAGGAAGTTCAGCCCTTTAAGATGGTATTAAGTTTTAAAAGTTTATTTGAAAAATGTCTATACTAGACATTATTTTAAAATGAGAAAAATATTCACTGGTGCAAAACTTCTTTTGATGAGTATATATCGTAAGCCGGGTGAGCAGCTATTTCCCAACAGGTGGCCACTTATTTACCCGAACTTAACTATGAAAACGTACATTAAGTGCAAACAGCAAAAAAAAACTTCAACACCAAAACATTAAACAATTAAAACCTCTACAGAAGTATCGCCTTGGGACGATCAGTAATATGAAATTACAGGCGGGCTTAAACCGGTTTTAAAAGAGACCCCAACCTTTCGCTCAGCTTAACATTTTGTTACTTGTTCGGTCCTTGAGTGAAAAACCTTTGTCTATGTATGTGTACACGTATGTCTGTGGTATTTCTACCAAACGTGTTTTATTTAATAGGCTTGGTTTAAGCTTGTGCTTTCTAAATGATGAAGGATGAAGGAAGAAAAGAAAAGAAAAATAAAATCTAAATTCACGATCATTACGACAGGTATATTTAGAAAACATATCGTTAGCATATTGAGCAGCTATTCCCCAATAGGTCGCCACTCAATTACCAAAAACTTAACTAAAATATAAACACGTATATAAGGTGCTGTAGTCGAAATTTAAAAGTAGGCAATGATCCGGAAAATGCGCAGTCAGAAAGAAATTCCCACTCCAAAAACCGAGGTGGGAAAAAACTTAATTGACAATTAGGTACATGTACTTATACTAGGAAAACATATCGTAAGCTGAGTGAGCAGCTTTTTCCCAATACGCGGCCACTCAGTTATACGAGCTTAACCTAAAATAATAAAAAACTTACATAAGGTACAAACAACACAAAAATTCGACTACAAAACATGAAACAAACAGAACCACAACAGAAATATCACCTTGGAACGATCAGCTATATAAACCAGAGGACCAATGGTCCTGTAAACGCTCACATGAGACCTGAGATATATACCAATAAACTTGTTTGACTAGAATGGTAATATACATGTATATAACCCCAGGACAGGGTCAGAGCAACCTCTAGAGTCAATTTCTTTTTTAAATCATAAAGATTCAGTCCATTTGCCAATTTACTGCAAATTTTCCCCTTCAAATGACATTGCAACAATTTTCCCAATTCAAATGCGTGGGCAACCTAAGTTGACCTTGCCTTCAAAAAGTCAAGGTCATCCCAGGGTCATGATTTATACAAACTTTGTAGAGCTCCATTGCCTCATGCTTCATGCCAAGTTTCAAAATCATATACCTTCTGGTTCTGTTGAAGAAGAATTTTAATGGATTTTTGTTATTTATAGCCATGGCGCCCATCTTGGTCATGTGACCTTGACCATTTATATAAACTTTTTTACCTCTTCCTAAGGATGTTCCACATGAAGTTTGGCTTTGATTGGCCAAGCGGTTTCAGAGGAGAAGATGTTTCAACATTATGGAAATATACATGTATATAGCTCCGGGCCGGGGGCAGACAACCCCCAGGGACCAAAGTTTTTCCATAAACATTAATTTTCTGTCTATTTGCCTATTCCCAGTAAGGTTTACACATTTAATAGCATTTTACCATTTTTCCTCATTCAAATGCATTGGCGACCTAAGTTGACCTTGCCGTAAAGTAGGTCAAGGTCATCGCAGGTCATGATTTATATAAGCTGTAGAGCTTCTTTCTGGGATGTTTCATGCCAAGTTTCAAAATCATAGACCTTCTGGTTCTGGAGAAGAAGATGTTTAAAGGTTTTTGCTATTTATAGCCATGGCGGCCACCTGGACCATTTATATAAACTTTTTTTTCTTCTTCCTAAGGATGCTCCACATGAAGTTTGGCTTCGATTGGCCAAGCGATCTCAGAGGAGAAGGTGTTTCAATATTTTGGAAATATACATGTATATAGCCTCGGGGCAGGGGCAGACAACCCCCAGGGTCCAAACTTTTTCCATAAACATTCATTTTCTGTCCATTTGCCTATTCCCAGTAAGTTTTACCCATTTAATAGCATTTTACCATTTTTCCCCATTCAAATGCATTGGCGACCTAAGTTGACCTTGTCGTAAGTAGGTCAAGGTCATCGCAGGGTCATGATTTATATAAAGGTACAAGTAGGCAAAGATCAGGAAAAGGCGCAATCAGAAAAAGATTCCCACTCCAAAAACCGAGGTGGGAAAAAACCAAACTAACAATCAGGTGAGCTAATAACTGGGGCTTCAAGTTAAGCGGTTTTACAGGCGCCTAACCTCATCCTCTTCTTCTGAAGTGGATCACAACATTTAGTTAGTTGTTCGGTCCTCATGATGAATCTCTAACTAGTCAATGAATCATCAAGGACAAACAAATAAATAGTGGATCTTACAGGACGAACAATTTCTTATTATGAAATATCATCCAGAGATATTGTATGCAAAGTATCATTTTGTTCGTCGTGTGGGCCGGCACTTAAGAGATAAAAATGTGTTCAGAAATGGTCAAAAATAGACCAAACGCTGCTAAATGTGCTAAATCTATAGTTATTCTGTGTATTTCCATGGCACCGCTCATACGATAAATGAAGTTACTGTACTTGTTCTTGTTTTTAAAAGAGGAGACATATGGCTGATTTAGTAATAGTTTTCTCACCTAAATTACAAAATTTAGTTTTTAGAAAAACAAATAAGGCAAAAAACAGGCCTTAAACACCTTAGACCTTTGCGGTATAAGCAGTTCGGTTAATAATATTCAAATGAAATGACCACGAATGTAACATTTGTTCAATCATATGACCTGTAATAAAACTGAATTCGTCTTCAAAGTGGACATAATCTGACTGAAATGTTACTTCGTCATTACGTTACGAATTAGGCATTTAGTTATTAGTCGTGTTAGAATCGAAATAATTTTTCTTTACGGTGAATAATATTTGATTAACGCGTGATGTTGTCGGGCAGATGCGATATTTAATTCACTCCGGCTGCGCCGTCGTGAATTAATACATCGCAATCTGCCCTCCAACATCCCGCGTTAATCACGACAATTCACCGTAAAGTAAAATTATTTCTTAATTATCCTCTGGATAACAGCGAAGTCATTTGTTAAAGCGGGTTAATTGATTTCGAATAGGAAAGAGAGCTGCTCCTCTGGTATCATATTTTTGTTGATATTTTATCATTTTTATTTCTATGATTTTTCCCTTGGTTATATTCGCGTGGGTTCTCTTCCATTTAGTGCTAAGAATTATTTTACCTTTTCTTTTGTTAATCTGCCAATGGATTCGTGCATAATGCACATTAGCTTCAACACTCAACCTTTAATGCTACGCTACTGAGGTATCATTGCGTTGTGATGTTCTAATAAAACATTCCGCCGATGCGCTTTATTTCCGCTAAATCGCATTATATCAGCCCAAATGAACCGAATTTGATCATTTAAACTACAAGTTAAAGATATGTTTTCTTGGCATGAAACTGCAGAGATTCTTTGATTTTCCAACTAACATACTTCATGTAATTAGCCTCAGCATGTAGGTGAATAAAGATATTTGGAAACAATAAAGCATTATCGAAGGTAAAAGAACGGCAACCAAGCAGTCAAGGGGTTATTATTTTCATTACATAGCTTCATAGCAGTCTCAATTGATAAAACCACCACAACAAAGTTGAGAATAAGTGCGAGTCAAGCGCTCATTCATTTCAATGGCTCATTCCTTCAACAATTTGTTTTGGTATGTTATTTAATCGTTGCACTTGCAGATTACGTAAAACAAAGTAGCATTTGCAAAAGATTATGAAATCGTTGTATTGTTATATATATGATATAATTTATAATAATCTGAATGAGCCTTTCCTGATAGAAATCGACCTTATGACATACGACGTTGAACGTGAGAAAATGACGTCATAATGTCGATTTCTATCCGGAAAGGCTCATATTATATTTCTTTGATTAAAATTTTTACTTGATCAAAGGGGAGTTATCCTGTTCATATATTTCATTTCATGTTATTCTTTTGTTTCTAGAATTATAGTCTAGACCTTGATAGAAGTGTGTTATTGAGAAAAACATTTTCTAAATTTTATCACAGACACTATGAACTGATTTCCAAATTAATGTTGGGCTATAGACCCTTTTACGCGAGGGCCTTTCGGAACCAGAATTTTATGGTGACTTGGTTTACAAATTTAAGAAACTTATAGGAAGGAATGATTTTTCTTTTCAATTCAGAAAAAATCATTACGCGTTACAGACGTATAGGATATAACTTAAATGTTATGTGACAGTCTGCGTGCTTAGTTTTTAACCCTATGATAACTATGCTGCCTTCTTTAATTGCACGCCGGTTGGTCGGGCATCAGACTCAATGATGGCTCCGAAATAAAGCTATTCATTTTAGTTGGTTGGGACCGGAGCTTCTTGTCTTTTGCTTGGCCCACCGGGGTTCAACTGGTGTTTTTCTTTTGCTCCGGAGTGAGTTAGAAGGTTATTCGGCGCCCAGGGATCTCCATCGTCGGGCAGCTTACTCAATCTGTGTGTCCTCGTTTTTGATGCATCATGGAATTTATCTTGATTTATTTGTGTGTCCATGATAATTCATTGGCTAGTTAGAGATTCACCACGAGGACCGAACAACTAACTAAATGTTGTGAACCATTGCAGAAGCTGAGGGTGAGGTTAGGTACCTGTTAAACCGGTTTAAGCCTGCCAGTAATTTTATATTACTGGTCGTTCCAAGGCGATACTTCTGTGGTGGTTCTTTCGGCGTACGAAATGTTTTTATTGTATAAGTACCTTGTTGTTAGTTTGTTTTTTTCCCGCCACGGTTTTTGGAGTGGGAATCTTTTTCTGATTGTGCCTATTCCTGATAGTTGCCTACTTGTACCTTTTTATCACTATTATAAAGTTAAAAAGTTTAGAAAATTCTTTGAGCACATTATAGAAAATTCCAGATGAAACTTAAATAGCTTATTTTTACCATTAGATAATAATATAATTTATAAGTGCGCTGTATAGTTCCCTAACATTCTAGTGTTATCTGGTTAAATCTCAGTGATTTGGCCCTTGGACCTTCGAGGTGGTTCTGAAGAGTATTTGTCTAATTTTTTCTGTTCTAGAGAACAGTTTATTATATAATCTTGCTGGAAAGTGGGAGAGGATTCCTCGGATCTATATATACAGGTCTCAATCCAGGCTCATACATTCAGAAATTCGAAGTCAATGTTTATATTTTGCTCGTTTCACTAGTTTGACTAGAACAATTTACTGTGGAGTATAATAAATTAACGGCGGACATATTTATGTTGCTCATAAGGACTTGAATTTTTGGAAACTGGATTGAGGATATCAGTGAACTGACATTTTGAGGGACAATGGTTTATTTAGACACTTGTATTGTAAGTCATTTACTTATTTATTTATTCATTTATTTATTTATTTATTTATTTATTTATTTATTTATTTATTTATTTATTTATTTATTTATTGGTGTGCATTGATTGCATTTATTTGTTTATCTGTTTGATTAGATAATTAAGTTTAAAAACTTGTTGGTTTGTTCTTTGCTGGATTAGCCAGTTACATGGAAACATTTTAATCATGGTCATATTTGCTTGTCTTATCACGCTTGCTCGTAACAGTATGCGTTCTAAAATATGTCCCTGAAAATTGCGAAAGCTGAACTTTATGCATATAACACCATTTACTCATACCCTATATTTACTCATACCCTATAAGTAACGTTCCACAGAGGATACAAATAGCATGGACATACGGTGGATTCTATTGGCGAAACACCAGACGACAAAAACATGTGTGAATCGAGAGTCGGGGGGCCAAAATCAATACAAAAAAAAAATGTTTTATTTCGAAAAAATCTCCAATCATTAAGCCTTGGAATGCCTTCAACAAGTGTGGAATGTTACGCAATAACAAATCCGTTTGTACATGTATATCCGATGGCCATCTGCAGGATATTGTAAAGGTGTATGTAATGTTCTGTATATAAATCTAGGTTCAAACGAGAAAGTTTGATTGCCAAATATCACACGCTATGCATTTTATTTCTTCAATTTACGTGAAATTATAACGGTTTTAATTTTTCACTACCGACCCATTTGAATAGTTTCAACAAAAACATCACTTCTCTAACGATAATGAGCATGCTCTGTGGTCTTTGATGAAGAAACATTGGTCGTGCGTAAGCGCCATCAATCAAAAAATGAGATATCAAATGGAAAAACAAGATCGCTTTTCATAAAAGGTTATCGTTACATGTTTGATATCTGTAATATTCAGAGTTAGAATATCGCATGATAAAAGCATTATTTATCGATACCAGATATTCTTCGAGGTCATTATGGTTATCGCGGTCCGTCGCCACCCTGTTGTCTGGGATGGCCACCATGTAGTTATCATTATGAACAATTCTTCCCATCAGCTTGATTGCCGAATGACAAGGCAAACTGTTTAAATGTAGATGAAATATTTTCTTGGAACATTTGAGCAAAATTTAGTTTGTCTCAAAATGTGAAGAAAAAAATTGAAAATCTGCTGACAAATGAAAAAATGCTTTGGACAAACACATTTTTGAATAGTGATTTCCTGTATGAAAATAGTTTCCCGCAAAAAGTTCTAACCCTCCAACTTCCCGTTAATAACGATAATTCACCATAAAGTAAGATTATTTCTTTAGTAACAGTATTTGATCATGACCGCTCAAAGTCAGTATAACATTACGAAAACATGCCCATGCAATACACAGAAATTTTTAAAGTTGTAAAAAATGAAAATTTTCAGTAGAAAAATTTGAATATTTTTCTTATTTTTGCTCAAAACATAGATTGTGGGTACACGTTAGAACCGCCTCGCTGAGGCGGTTCTAACGAGTACCCACAATCTATGTTTTGGAGCAAAAATAAGAAAAATAGGTATACCCCTACATATCCCAGTTTTACTATATAAAAGTGGGGTTTAAGGGGGTATTTATTGCACGGACATGTTTTCCCGATGAAATGACACAAATGACATATCGGAGACGATATCTTTATGTTAGAGTATTTTTATTTTATTTTTATTTTTGAAAATATACGCATTTTTATCATTGATTATCTCCCTTGCCAATGCAAAATCCCTGTTCAGAACAAGATTTTGACATGAAAATAATTTTCGTCCAGCACACACAAAAAAAATTCAAGCGAAAAAACATTATCAGAGGCAAGGTTTTAGACCTTAGTAATGTAGCTGGGTGAAGTTTTAATGTCTAAAAAGAAACGACGTTTACAATTACCTTATAAATATTCCTGAACATCTGTTAGTAGCATGCCTTCTCTACAGAAGTTAAACACGTTGAAACACGTTTAAATCAAACGAAATGTAAGCACAGGACTGCTCTACAACACCATAGAGAGCTGCCATTTAAGTTACGTCTATTGGCACCAAAGAATATAAATGGCCCTTAACTTACCAAATCAAACAATTATAGTGCACAGTTAAATGCTTCCGATAATCTCGCGAAGTCCAGTTTGATTTGTTGTACAGTCGGGTAGCACGCAAGACCACAATACGTTCTCAGCTTAGCCAAAACGTTTGAGGAGCTCGTTAAACGTGGTCCAGTAAACAAAGCCATCGGAGTAAGTACACAATCAACAAAACGTATGTTTAGTTGTGACCCGACACTAACTATAAAACAGGCTCATTTTGATCTTGAAGACAAATACTTTGATTCAAAATGCTCTCTAAATGGTAAAGAGGTATAAGAATACGTCACAACGCACAGAACATTGGCATTTCCTTACAGATATCATCGCTGTATTCTCAAAATCGACGTTTTAAGTATCCGAATTTAAAACACATCTTACATATATGGTAGTGCGACGGGGTTCGTAGGTATCTGGTGCAAAATACGCTGACGAGCAGACTTTCATTAGTTTGCAATGAAATATTCATGTCTTCTAATCGTCTAAATACCTGAAACTACCGTATTGACCTGGGTTGCTCAGAACAGGTGTTTATTCTCATTAGGAAAACCTGTCCATGAAAAGTATACCCCTTGAACCCCACTTTTATATAGAAAAAAACTGGGGTTTGCAGGGGTATACCTATTTTTTCTTATTTTTGCTTCAAAACATAGATTGTGGGTACAGGTTAGAAACGCCTCACCGAGGCGATTCTAACGAGCACCCACAAGCTTTGTCTGAGCAAAAGAAGAAAAATAGTATACCCCTGCATACCCCAGTGTTATAAAAGTGCTATATAAAAGTGTGGTTCAAAGGGGTATACATTACACGGACATGCTTGCCTGGTGTAGATCGGCTTTAGCAGTTGAGATGTCGGCGATAATATCAGAAACGGTTTGGGAACCCAGGCGAGAATCTGACGAAATAACGAAAAAAGTAGAAGTAGGCAAAGATCAAGAAACATTTATTAAAAGGTTAAAGTAATCAATGACAAGGAAATGACGCAATCAGAAAGAAATTCCCACTCCAAAAACCGAGGTGGAAAAAAACAACTAACAATCAGGTACTTATACCATGAAAACATATTGTAAGCCGAATGAGCAGCTATTGTCCCACTAGGTGGCCACTCAGTTACCTAAACTTAACCAAAAATATGAAAACATACATAAGGCGCCAACAGCACAAAAAATTTAAACACCAAGACATAAAACAAAAACAACAACCACAGAAGTATCGCCTTGGACATTCAGTAACACAAAGTCACTGGCGGGTTTAAACCGGTTTTACATGGCCATAACCTCACCCTCAGCTTCTGCAGTGGTTTATAACATTTAGTTAGTTCTTCTGTCCTCGTGGTGAATCTTTAACTAGTCAATGAATAATCAAGAACAAACAAATACATCACGATAAACATCCTGATGAATCAAAAACCAGGTCTCACAGACTGAGTAAGCTGCCCGACGATGGAGATCCCTGGGCCCCGAATAACGTATCAACTCCGGAGCAAAAGAAAAATACCAGTTGGACCCCGGTGGGCCAAGTAACAGACAAGAAGCTCCGGCCCCAACCAACTAAAATGAATAGCTTTAAAAAGGTACAAGTAGGCAAAGATCAGGAAAAGGCGCAATCAGAAAAAGATTCCCACTCCAAAAACTGAGGCGGGAAAAAACCAAACCAACAATCAGGTACTTATACCATGAAACATATCGTAAGCCGAATGAGCAGCTATTTTCCCAATAGGTGGCCACTCAGTTACCTTTACTTAACTGAAAATATGAAAACACACAAAAGGCGCCAACAGCACAAAAAAATTTTCAAACACCAAGACATAAAACGAAAAGAACCACCACAGAAGTATCGACTTGGAACGATCAGTAACACAAAGTTACTGGCGGGCTTAAACCGGTTTTACATGGCCATAACCTCACCCTCAGCTTCTGCAGTGGTTCATAACATTTAGTTAGTTATTCGGTCCTCGTGGTTAATCTCTAACTAGTCAATGAATCATCAAGAACAAACAAATAAATCATGATAAACATCCTGATGAATCGAAAACCAGGACTCACAGACTGAGTAAGCTGCCCGAGATCCCTGGGCGCCGAATAACCTACTAACTCCGGGGCAAAAGAAAAACACCAGTTGGACCCCGGTGGGCCAAGCAACAGACAAGAAGCTCCGGCCCCAACCAACTAAAATGAATAGCTTTATGTCGGGGCCATCATAGAGTCTGACGCCCGACCCATCGGCGTGCAATTAAAGAAGGCAGCATAGTTATCAACCATGATTGGGTTGAAAACTAAGCATGCAGACTGTCGCATAACATTCAAGTTATAACCTATACGTCTGTAACGTGTTATGATTTTTCTGAACTGAAAAGAAAAATCATTAATTCCTTTAAGTTTCTTAAATTTGTAAACCAAGTCACCATAAAATTCAGGTTCCGAAAGGCCCTCACCCAAAAGCGTCTTTAACCCAACATTATATTTGGAAATCAATTCATAGTGTCTACGATAAAATTTAGAAAATGTTTTTCGAAGTTTATGATACCGATAGCCCTGTTGGAGAAGTTTTGCCGTTAAACATTTATTTCGAGCGTTGAAGTCTGTAACATGATTGCAGACTCTAGCAAACCTAATAAGTTGCGAAATGTATACACCATAAGAAGCACGACGAGGAACGTCACCATCCAAAAAAGGAAAATTTACTATATCAAAATCAAAGTCATCGCGCTTGTCATAAATTTTAGAAGAAACAAATCCATTTGCAACAGAAAGATGTAGATCTAAAAAGGGGGCTTCAGTATCTGAGATATTGGCTTTGTTCAACTGAAGTTCAGGTGGATAAATTTGATTGACCATACCTTCAAAATAAGGGTTGTCAATGTTCAAAAGGTCATCGAGGTACCTAGATGTGGAATTAAAAGCCTCGATAACATCAGCTTGATTATCATGGTTAAGAGAATCCATGAAATCTCTTTCGTAGCAGTATAAAAATAAATCAGCTACGAGAGGTGCGCAATTTGTACCCATCGGAATTCCAACAATTTGTCTGTATAACTTGGTCCCAAATCTAATATAAATATTATCAAGGAGATAGGATAAGGCGTCGCATACATTCTGACATGACCAAAGTGTATACCGACTTTGGTCAGAGGAAGTGAAAAAAGCCTTTCTGTCATTACATGCCAAATAAAGTGAACCATAGTTTTTAATGCCCTTTTGAAGGTCCACTCTATCAAATCCAGAAGTTTTTCTTTAATTAGATTAATGTGGTAATGTTGTATACAGAGTAGAAAAATCATATGTAGACAAGCTTATCGCACGGAACCCTCTACACTTCAATTTACTGAGCACCTCACCAGAATTTTTAATTGACCAAAACCAATTTTTATTTGAAGTTTCATACACTGTCTCACAGTATCTTATAACATGAGATTTGATAGCAGGAAGACAGGAAGTTAATAATTTAGAAAGTTCAGTGGTAGTACAAGAGCTAGAATTTGCAATAAATCTAGCTTTGTAACCCAATCATGGTTGATAACTATGCTGCCTTCTTTAATTGCACGCCGGTGGGTCGGGCGTCAGACTCTATGATGGCCCCGACTTAAAGCTATTCATTTTAGTTGGTTGGGGCCGGAGCTTCTTGTCTGTTGCTTGGCCCACCGGGGTCCAACTGGTGTTTTTCTTTTGCTCCGGAGTTAGTAGGTTATTCGGCGCCCAGGGATCTCCATCGTCGGGCAGCTTACTCAATCTGTGAGTCCTGGTTTTTGATTCATCAGGATGTTTATCATGATTTATTTGTTTGTTCTTGATGATTCATTGACTAGTTAGAGATTCACCACGAGGACCGAAGAACTAACTAAATGTTGTGAACCACTGCAGAAGCTGAGGGTGAGGTTAGGTACCTGTAAAACCGGTTTAAGCCCGCCAGTAACTTTGTGTTACTGATCGTTCCAAGTCGATACTTCTGTAGTGGTTCTTTTTGTTTTATGTCTTGGTGTTTAAAATTTTTTGTGCTGTTGGCGCCTTATGTATGTTTTCATATTTTTAGTTAAGTTAAGGTAACTGAGTGGCCACCTATCTGGAAAATAGCTGCTCATTCGGCTTACGATATGTTTCATGGTATAAGTACCTGATTGTTAGTTTGGTTTTTTCCCACCTCGGTTTTTGGAGTGGGAATCTTTTTCTGATTGCGCCTTTTCCTGATCTTTGCCTACTTGTACCTTTGTATGGTCTTTTGTGAAGCTTAGGTAACCAATACATCGTAGGAAGTTTGTCTTGGCCTTCATTGACACAAACAGAAAACTTAACAGGTAAATCGTTTAAGTGGGCATTAACTACAGACACCTCATCAGTATCTGTCTCCAGATAAGCCCTGGTACCATCAAGCTCCTGTTTTAAGGTGTTAACGTAGTGAAGCCTACAAACGACAACAACATTGTTTGCGGCTTTATCTGTCGGAACCAAGACATACTTTCCATGAAATTCTTGGATACCCTGCTTCAAATGCCTAAATGACGATTTGGGTTTAGGAGGTAAAAGATTAGTATTTTGTGAATAAAACTTAATACGTTTATCCACAATAGTGAAGATACTTCTTTTCCATTCTTTAAGAGCATTATCCTCAACACCCTCTCGTTTACACCATCGATTACCGAAATCATTTAATGCAGATGAAATCTCCTCTCTACATTTGTCGAAATTAATGTAGGAAGGGAATCTATATTTCGGACCTTTAGAAACAATTTTGCGAATTCTAGATTCCGAAATTATTTTTAAATTTCCAGTAACAATATGTCCAGCGGGTTGATAAACATATTTTGGATCTTTACAATCTCAAGACTTAGGAGTATTAGCATGGATATCAAGATCAGAAACAAGTTTATTGAAATTAAAAATTGTATTTCTGATTGGTTTGTTATATTTGTAACAAATAATAGGAGGTTCTGAATTTTGGAAGTAGGTAGGTATAGACTGTATCACTGATTTATCCTGGAATATGCTTGGTAAATCAATAAAGTCAATTCCTTTATTGATGAAAGGAATTTTAATAAAACTTCTTATGTGATTAGATTCGGAATCGATAAATGGACGAAGAGCATGATGAGTATAACATCTTGTTAACAGTGCAGCGTCATACATTTGATGATTTCTATCGTAAAATCTATTAGCCTCTGTGTCCAAGGAACGTAATGCAGCAATAGGTAGAGAACTAAGATACTACAGCATTGGATGTCGACCGTGAATCCTTAGTTTAACAGCTAAACTAAGCCCATATTTGTTTGCTTGAAAAGTAATGTTGACAAACAAGTGCAAATCAGCTCAAAGTGTAATGATTCATTTTTACCAAAGATGGGGTGGGTTGTGAAAATATTTAGTTGCATTTTCTGGATTCTGTTAAATCAGCCAAACCGTTTTGTAAACGAAAGCGTATATATATTTTTGTCCTATAAATGCTACATTCAGTCCCATAGTCATAACATGAAAATTTCGTCCTCCCAAATCTGAGATTTAAGTACTTTTTACATCTAAGGCATAGATGTCCTTCTTACACTCCTTTTATTTTGACCCCCAGTTGATTTACGCGCGGTGATATAAAAATCTGAAAATACCAGAGTGGCTGTATTGTTCATTAGTTTTATCTCTAAATTAATGTGTTTGATATTTTGTATCTCTTCAATTTCTATTCCTTAATTTTTTTTGATTCAGTTTTACGTCCCTTTCAAGATTATTTCAGCTCATATGAGACGGGCCAATCAGTAGGTGGGGCGAAAACGGGAGAACCCCGAGAAAAAACCACCTGGCACACCCGCAAGCAGAACTTGGCTTGTCTCACATGTGGCCAGAGCGGGGCTCGAACCCACACCAGACACAGCGGTGAGATGATCGAGTGATCAAGAAACAGCGTTCTTAACCGCTCGGCCACGGGGGCCGCCTTAATTTGATTCAGTATGATAGCTTTCAAATTTGACTTCAATGAAAAATGTCACACAAAAATGAAGCACTCCTTGCATCAAATATCTGCAAAACTGTTGTAAAGTTACATCATAGAAATTTCATTAGACCGGGCCCGTCTGGGTACTTCATATTTTGGTATATCACTTGATAATTTCCATGCATACAATACAGTCTCACAGGGGTCTGAAGCCTCAAAATGGACCGGGGCCATTTTTTTGTTAAACTACCCATATACAGGTCTCAATCCAGGCTTATACATTCAGAAATTCGAAGTCAGTTAATGTTTATATTTTGCTCGTTTCACTAGTTTGGATAGACTAATTTACTGTCGATTATTTAAGAAATAGATCAGCTCTAGCAGTGAATTGTTGAGTAATAATTTACTGTTTGGAGGTCAGTTGTAAAGAAGATCAAATCACGAGCGCGAAGCGCGAGTGATTTATCTTCTTACAACCGACCGACAAACAGTGAATTATTACTCAGCAATTCACGCACTTGAGCTGATCTATTTCGATTCTAACACACAATAAACGGAATAAACATTGCTGAAACCGTCGATATCTTTCAGCTTTCCGCCATTGCATTGCAGATATCCCGCAAAATATTTGACTGTAATGCTGGTATTTACACACACTTATTACGTTTGTTGTGCGTTAAAACGACATTTCACCGTCTAACGCTGCTTTGTGGGATAGCTGACGTCACAAATGCCGCAAAGTAACGTCTCGCTTATTCGCCCAGTGAAATTGTTGCACAATATAACACGTTTTTTACCATTGGCTATATAGGCGAGGTGTGTTAGAATATAAATTAACGGCGGACATATATCTTGTGCACATATGAACTTGAATTTTTGGAAACTGGATTGAGGATACAAAATGTATAAGTGAACTGACATTTTTAGGGACAAGGATTTATTTAGACACTTGTATTGCAAGTCATTTATTCCTTTATTTACTTATTTATTCGTTCATTGGTATGTATTAATTGCACTTATTTGTTTATCTGTTTGATTAGATAATTAAGTTTAAAACGTGTTGGTTGTTTTTTGCTGGATTAGCCAGTTACCTGGAAACATTTTCAATCATGGTCATATTTGTTTATCTTGTCTTGTTACGCTTGCTCGTAACAGAATGCGTTCTAAAATATGTCGCTGAAAATTGCGAAAGCTGAACTTTATGCATATCACTATAGTTATTTTACTCACACTCAATAAGAAGAGATCCAAATAGCATGGACATACAATGGGTACTATTGGAGAATATTTCGTTTACAAACTGACGACCAAGAGTCGGGGACCAATATATATATATAAAATCAACACTTTGTTTCGAAAAATCTCCAATCATCAAGCTTCGGAATGCCTTCAACAATGTTCAACAAGTTTGGAATGTTACGCAATAATAAATCCGTTGATATATCTGATGACCATCTGCAGGATATTTTAAAGGTGTATGTAATGTTCAGTATATAAATCTAGGTTCCAGCGAGAAGTTGATTGCCAAATATCACACGCTATGCATTTTATTTCTTCAATTTACGTGAAATTATAACGGTTTTAATTTTTCAATACCGACCCATTTGAATAGTTTCAACAAAAACATCACTTCTCTAACGATAATGATAGCATGCTCTGTGGTCTTTGATGAAGAAACATTGGTCGTGCGTAAGCGCCATCAATCAGAAAATGAGATAACAAATGGAAAAACAAGATCTCTTTTCATAAAAGGTTATCGTTACATGTTTGATATCTGTAATTTTCTGAGGTGGAATATCGCATGATCAAAGCATTATTTATCGATACCAGATATTCTGCGAGGTCATTGTGGTTATCGCGGTCCGTCGCCACCCTGTTGTCTGGGATGGCCACCATGTATTTATCATTATGAACAATTCTTCCCATCAGCTTGATTGCCGAATGACAAGGCAAACTGTCTAAATGTAGATGAAATATTTTCTTGGCACATTTTAGCAAAATTTAGTTTGTCGCAAAATCTGCAGCAAAAAGAAAAAAAAAAAAAAAAAAAAAAAAAAAAAAAAGGGTTGACAAATGAAAAAAAGCCCTGGACAAACACATTTTTGAATTGTGATTTCCTGTACAAAAATATCATGAAAGAGAGATGAATATCTTCCCGCAACAAAGTTTAATTCTAAGTAACAGTATTTGATCAATACCGTTCAGAATCAGCATAAAATGACACAAATGGCATACCGGAGACGAAATCTTTATGTTCGAGTATTTTCATTTTATTTATATCTTATTTTATTTTGTATTTATTTATTTTTTATTCTATTTATTTATTCTTTGGAAAAATACACATTTTTATCATCGATAATCTCCCTTGCCAATGCAAAATCCATGAGAAATAAAACATAATCAGATGCAAGGTTTTAGATTTTAGTAATGTAGCTGGGTGAAGTTTTAATGTCTAAAAACACGTTTACAGTTACCTTATAAATATTCCTAGATATCTGTTAGCAGCATGCTTTCTCAGAAGTTAAACACGTTTGACACACATTTAAATCAAACGAAATGTAGGCACAGGACTACAGAGAGCTGCCGTTTAAATGACGTTTATTGGCGTCAAAGAATGTAAATTGCCCTTAACTTTCCAAAGAAAACAATTTAGGTAGTGCACAGCTAAATGCTTGCATAACCTCCCTTAGTCCAGTTCGATTTGTTGTACAGTCGGGTAGTACGCAAAACCACAACACGTTCTCAGCTTGGCCAAAACGTTTGAAGAGCTGGTAGAACATGGTCCAGTAAACAAATTTATGGAAGTAAGTACACAATCAACATAACGCATGTTTTGTTCTGACCCGACACTAACTATAAAACAGGCTCATTTTGATCTTGAAGACAAATAGTTTTATTCTAAATGCTATCTAAATGGTAAAGAGGTTTAAGAATACGTCACAACGCACAGAACATTGGCAATTCCATTACAGATATCATCACAAAATCGACGTTTTAAGTATCTGAAAACCACCGAATGTAAAACACATCTTACATCTGCGCTTAGGGTATATGGTAGTGCGACGGGGTTCGTAGGTATCTGGTGCAAAATACGCTGACTTGTTATATAGTGTTTTCATTAGTTTGGAATGAAATATTCATGTCTTCTAACCGTCTAAATACCTGAAATTACCATATTGACCTGTGGGTTGTTCAGAACAGGTGTTTGTTCTGTTTCGAACCATACGTTAGTGAGGAAACAACTGATTAATTAATGACTGTGTTTCCTTATTTGAAACATTTTGTGGGAAACTGACTCTACTTACATTACGACAACTTGCACCACATGTGATATACAGGGTTTTCCCAAGTTGAAAAAAATGAAAATTTTCAGTAGAAATATTTTGATGTTGTTTTTTTCTTCTTATTTTTTTTCTTATTCTTTCACCAAGACATAGAGTGTGGGTACTCGTTAAAATCGCCTCCTTAATTTTGCTCAAAATATAGATTGTAGGTACACGTTAGAACCGCCTTGTCGGGCGATTGTAACGAGTACGCACAATCTATATTTTGGAGCAAAAGTAAGAAAACTAGTATACCTCTGCAAACCCCAGTGCTACTATATACTACTCAAAATTTGATAAGCATCAAGTTTTTATTTTAAATACAACACAATGCAAAACAACTCGAAATTGACGCAAATTTGATGATAATGCCAAGGCCCAAAATGTCGGTCTCATTTGATTTTTCTTAGATAATGCCTTGAAGTTTCTTGCTACAAGAAATTTGAAACAGGAAATGTCCTACCATAGACCATTGAGCCATCTTTGCATTTTTCTAAAATTCCTGAAATAATGGCATTTTTCTAAAAGTCCACAGGAGCACGAATATTCGACTTAAGATTGATTTCTCTATGAAAGTTAGTCTGAAGTGCATTCTAACAGATGTGTGCAGTGCAGTGTAATGATCACGTGTGGACCAATTTTCAAAACAACCACTGTTTTCGTCAAAATTCAAATTTTAGAAGAACTGTTCTATGGACTTAGGTAGGACATGTTTTGTTTCAAATTTCTTTTAGTCGGTAGCTTCAGACATATTCTAACAAAATGCAAATGGAACTGTCATTCTTGCTAATTGGGGATTGCCATTAAATTTAGGTCAAACACGGGGTATTTTGCACTGTGCTGTATGGAAAATGATACTTTGATGCTTATCAAATTTTGAGTAGTATATATAAAAGTGGGGTTCAAGGGGGTAAACATTACACGGACATGTTTTCCTGATGTAGATCGGCTTTAGCAGTTTAGATGAAATGCCGGCGATAATATCAGTAACGGTTTGGGAACCCAGGCGAGAATCTGACGAAATACCGTTTCGGAAGCATTTATTGAAAGGTAAAAGGTAAGCAATTACCAGGAAATGGCGTTGTCAGAAAGAAATTTCCACTTCAAAAAACCGAGGTGGGATAAAACTAAAAAACGATTAGGTACTAATACAAAGAGAACATATCGTAAGCCGGGTGAGCAGCTATTTCCCAACAGGTGGCCACTCAGCTACCCGAACTAAACTATGAAAACGTACATAAGTTGCAAACAGCAAAAAAGCTTCAACACCAAAATATAAAACAAATAGAACCACTATACTACAGAAGAATCGCATTGGAACGATCAGTAAATATAAAATTACTGGCGGGCTTAAACCGGTTTTACGTGAACTTAACCTTACCCTCAGCTTAACTTATTGTTAGTTGTTCGGTCCTCGAATGAAAAACCTGTCTGTGCATGTGTACGTCTGTGGTATTTCTACCAGATGTGTTTTATTTAATAGACTTGGTTTAAGCTTGTGCTTTATAAA
Organism: Rugalucina vietnamica; assembly: GCA_964017185.1. Classification (NCBI taxonomy): domain Eukaryota; kingdom Metazoa; phylum Mollusca; class Bivalvia; order Lucinida; family Lucinidae; genus Rugalucina; species Rugalucina vietnamica. The sequence goes on along the minus strand of OZ024871.1, from coordinate 82,480,118 downwards.
TGGTCACCTTTCGGAAAAAGTTGTTTAGAGGTCAATACTGTAAAGTATTGGAGGGGCTTGGCAAGCTTAGCCCTCAAAAGCTTTTGCAAAAGGCATGTTACAATTCGTTAGTCGAATGCAAAATCCCCAACATTTTTTTATGATTTGAAACTCAGGTTGTGAAATGTGTATAGGTTTTTTATTTTTGCAGATAAATCACCATTGGCAGGTGACTGGGGTTTGCCGGCGAAATAATGGGTTGCAATGTATTAATCAGATTTATCATATGACGCCGCTGTTTTCCAGTGGATAACGTCATGTCATAAAAATCGTATGACCACACGTGTAATAACACTTTTGCGGGAATACGTAAGGTCATTGACGACGTCCATAACAACAATGTAAATTTTCATTGGAAATATGTCCACTTAAAAAGCGATAAAAACCTATCTTAGAAGTCATATGATAAAACGAATCTTACACTCGTGGTCGTTTCATATGAAATTTATTAAACTCGCCGAAGGCTCGTTTAATAAATTTCATATGAAATGACCACTCGTGTAAGATCCTCTATATAAAAAGATTATAATACTGTTATTGTACACGAATATAGGAAACATCTCAGACATAAAAGGCAGGGCGAAGGTATAATGGACATTTGGGTAGGAAGGAAATGTCACAGGAAAGAAAGTCACAGAAAAGGCAAAAACAGGCAATGATCAGGAAATGCGCAATCAGAAAGAAATTCCCACTAAAAAACGAGATGGGGAAAATCTAAATTAACAATCACAATGACAGATACTTGTACTAAGAAAACCTATCGTACGCCGAGTGAGCAGCTATTCCCCAATTCCTAAAATATCAAAACGTACATAAGGTGCTAACAGCTTAAAAATTCAATAATAAGACAAAACACAATCAGAAACACAACAGAAGTATCGACTTGGAAAGATCAGTAGTATAAAATTACTGGCGGGCTTAAACTAGTTTTACAGGTGCGTACCCACGCCCTCAGCCTCTGCAGTGGTTCACAACTTTTAGTTAGTTGGTCGGTCCTGGTGGTGAATCTCTAACTAGCCAATGAATCATCAAGGACAAACAAATAAATCATGATAAATACCACCATGAACCAAAAACGAGGACAAACAGATTCAGTAAGTTGCTCGACGATGGAGATCCTTGGGCGCCAAATAATTTTCTGAAAATCCGAAGCTAATTTAAAAGAGAAACACCAGCTGAACCCCGGTGGGCCAAGCAACAGACAAGAAGCTCTGGTCCCAACCAACTAAAATGAATAGCTTTAGGTCGGGTTCAACATAGAGCCTGACGCTCGATAACCGGTGTGCAATTTAAGAAGGCAGCATCGTTATCAACCATGATTGGGTTAAAAACTAAGCATGCAGACTGTCTCGTAACATTTAAATTATATCCTATACATTTGTAAAAGTATCACAGCTTTTCCCTACTTCAAGTAAGCAAGGGACTTTATTTCTAATATTACTGTTATTATCAAATTATTTTTGTTTTCGTTGGTATTTTTAACAATTTTCACCCAATTTTACAATGTTCAATCATCCTGGAACGGAACAAAAACTTGATGGTATAAAACCAATTCTTTGAAAGCATAAACAAATGTTCAATACCCCCAGTAACGTTTTATTTCTGGCCGTTCCAATGCGGTACTTTTCGTGGTTCTTATTGTTTTAGGTTTTTGTGTTGAAAGTTTTGTGCTATTTGCATCTTATGTACATTCGCATATACTTAATGATAAGTCCGCGCAACTGAGTGGCCACCTATTGGGAAATAGACATTTACTCGGCTTACGATATGTTCTCTTTGTATTAGTACCTAACTGTCTATCTAGTTTTAACCGAACTCGGTTCTTCGAGTGGGAATTTCTTTCTGGTTGCGCCATTTCCTCTTTTTACCTTTTTAAACCCCTATCTTCTGGTTGCATGGTCAGACACACTTCCACTGGGTAATTATGTTTCTCATATTGGTTGAATTACCATATATCTATGTTTCAGCTTTTTCTAATTTCGGCAGAATGGTTTGCTCTCTGATTACGCCATTGCTTACTTTCAATATGAAAATTATACCCTATTTCATGTATCTACACATTATACTCGTACATGTATGTACACGTATCCTCTTTTGGTGTTTTATTTTTGTGACGTTTTCCTGTGACTATTTTGCCGTGACTTTTATTTTTTCGATTTTTTTTTTCGAAGTCCACCGTATACGGCTCAGTCTCATCATATGATCTTCAGTTCGGTGAACTTTTAAATCAGATTTTCGTTTAAACGTTTGACTTTGTTGCACTACCTCCCAAGTCCATTTTGATATTCTGAAAGAACAGTTTTTAGTTTTCTGATTTTGTCTTACATGTAACTAAATATGAGCATTTGGAAGAAATCTGTGGAACTCTATATTGCTCAAGTTTACGATTTGTTTATATCTGAAGACGTATTTATAGTCCTCATTGTCTGTTTAAGTAATCCCTTGTTGCCAATTATATCTTTCAGACTAAACCTTTCTTAGCTGTAATACAGACTCGGTAGCACAAGAAAAGATAGTTTGCTTGTGAAGAACACTGTGTCGAGCAACTAGAGTAACCATAGTCTTACCATCGCCGTAATTTGCCATCCGTCAGAAATGCTTTGTCACCCATACCGCTAGAATTTAAACTTTCTGGAACTTTAATTACGTCCCTCCAGCGACAATAAAGGCATTTTTATGATGAGCCACGGTAGCATATAACGGCATATAGCTTTGTACTTGGATAGTTAGCTTGAGAAGTGCACCGATATGCATTGCAGAGATACGGTTTACATGAATACCGCCTCGTGGGAAAACCAACAATGTGGTTTCCGAACAGGTCTGACACAAACCGACCTGTACAGACACAGAAAAGAGCTACGTACTCGTAGAAGCTTGAAATTTCGGATTTACGTAGAAGAAGAATTGTACTATCCGAGAAGCGAAAACAAAGGCGCTGATCAGCTTCGCGGTTATATTAATAACTTAACGCGGCTGTACACGTATAAACCATGCAGCACGGAGGAGAAAGACAACAACTATATTTCGTTTGTTGTTTCTTATTTAACAATGTTTACACGAATGGAAATGAGCCGATGCATTTGAAAACCAACAAAATGCTTGGGCGAAAACAAAGGAGCAGATCAGCTTCGCTGTACTGCGAAGCCGATCAGCGCCTTTGTTTTCGCTTCACAGATAGTACAATTAACACCAACCGGTATTTTTTTGACAAACCGCTTTTTGTCAAATCCAGGACATCTTTCGAAAGCAGCCAGGGCTTCGCAGTTTATATACTCATAAAGTACCTATCAAGTGGTTCTCTAAAAACTTATTTTATTGGCCTATCTTATCTATAACTGCCTGAAAAATGGACTTGAAGTTGGCTTTCCCATGGGAAAATCATGTTTTCCCATGGGAAATGGCCCTTTCCCATGGGAAAACAGATTGGCCATGGACAAAAAAGTGGCCATGGCCAGAAAATTCGTTGGCCATGGGAAAATTTAACTGTTGATAGAAAATGTTTTTAGAGATGAATTTCTACATAAAAATTGCTTCCCATGAAGGCCATGATATTATAAATTCAAAAATATTATAATCTAAAATTTTGTAAGTTTTGGCCATGGGCATAAATTCTGGCCATGGGCAATGAAATTCTGGCCATGGCCCAAAGTTGGTCAAGTTTTGGGCCATGGCCAATAATTTTGCCCATGGCCATAATTTTCTTCCCATGGCCCTTCTCATGTCCATATAACTGGCCATGGCCAAGATATTTTAAACTTATTTTGAAACATAAAACTTTTGATTAACTACTATACTCAACTACAAAAAGAAACACCACATTATGCAACCCTGTTTGGTTCACATTTATAATCTATTATGTATGGATAGTTTCATGTGTGTCTCTATATGATCCTTTATCATTTGAATGGTATAGAAAAAAATGCAAAAATGTGGTTTTCATCTTGATTAAAAGTGAAAAATGCAAAAAATTGATTTTCATATTGATTAAAATTGAATGATTTATTTTGTCGACAAAAACAGTGGCTACTAAAAACAAGGAGAAAAGTTCACATCACATATGCACATTTTAATCCCAAAATTCTGAAAAGATACAAACAGCTGCCCCCAATAACACTCCATGTAAAAATATCAAAATTGCAATACAAACAAGATTATAATTCAAACTAATAAACTTCTTTTTTTTATATAAAAAAAAAACAGAGTGCTCACCCGAGATTTGGTCTTTAAAAATAAAACTGAATTCTCACATAATTTCATTAACACAAAAAACTGTCCTTTAATATATCTATCAATTTACATGTCACAGGCTAAAATCTTTGTGACAAAATGCATTGCTTACATATTTTCCCATCAAAAGCCCAGGCTACCCGACCAAATTATTAAAATCTGAAACCTTTTTACAGGGCAAGGTCAACTTAGCAGCTTTATACATCTATGATGGTCTAGAGTGCTTGATAATACATAACAAGTTTCATTGAAATCGGTTCATCGGCTCCTGAGAAGAAAAACTGTTTTCCATTGTTTTTTACCATTATGGGGATGGCAGCCATCCTGGTGATGTGACCTAACCATTTATAGAAAATTTTGTTTCCCCTTCGAAAGGAAGCTCTGAAACATAAAACGTTGCTTGATTGGCCAAATGGTTTCAGAGAAAATTAAATAATAATTACAATTAGTTTATTACTTTTTGCCATGGTAAGGAAATGACATTGACCTTAAACATAACTCATTAACTCAATAACTTGTCAGTATCTACTATCAGGTCACAGGCTATAAACCTTTCTGAAAAATCCCGTTTCAAACTGTTTCCATTATAAAGCATGTGACTGACCAAATCTGATCTTGCTGTAAAATAGATCAAGTTCAACCTAAGGTCACAATTTAATCAAACAATGATTAACCAGCGTCCCCAATGCTACATACTTAGTTTCGTTAAAGTCAGTTTGCTGGTTCCAGAGAAGTTGTTTAACATATCATGGGCGTGGCTTGTTTAACATATCATGGGCGTGGCGTTCATCTTGGTCATGTGACCTGGACCATTTATACAACAAACGGTTGACAATCGACGGTGGACAACTGATAAACTGACAGATGAGAGATGGACACCAGAGAATGCCCATACTATAACAGGCTCACAAGGGCTCAAGTGAGCTATAACATCAGAATAACATCCCGTCTGTAGAAAGTCCATGGAACCAGTGGAAAAAATCCATGGAATCAGTGGACAAAGTCCATGGACATTGTCCGGCTGGAGTATTGGAACGAAAACAGTGGACAATTTCCAGTGAATCCATGGAAAATGTCCATGGAGTTTTTCCAGTATGTCCGTGGAATTTTTCCAGTATGTCCATGGAACTTTTCCATGGAATCCATGGACTTTTTCCACAGTCCATGGAGATTGTCCAGGGAATCAGTGGACAAAATCCATGGACAATGTCCATGGAAAAGTTCCATGGACAATGTCCATGGAAAAGTTCCATGGACAATGTCCATGGAATTTGTCCAGGTACACTGTGGACAAAATCCATGGACATTGTCCACTGATATATAGCAGATGGCTGTGCAGTGTAAACCCTGAGAAGACATTTGAATCATATTGCTTTCATGCACATTATGGCAAGATGCATCTCTGGTTAACACTAACAGCATCTCTTGTTGACAGTTGTTATTAAAAGCAAACAAAATTCCAGTGCAAAAGAATTATATTTCAATTGTAATTAATTTGATTTCTATATTTTAATTGTAATAAATTTGATTAAGAAATTTAAGACACAGAAATTGATCATAACATTTATTTTTAAAATCCCAAACCAGACACCAGGCGGAACAGAAAAGATGCACAAATTAATTTTGTGATCAATTTTTGTGTCTTAAGTGTAAGAATTTAAGACACAAAAATTGATCTAAACATTAATCTTAAAATCCCAACCCAGACACTAGGCGGGACAGAAAAGCTGGACAAATTAATGTTATGATCAATTTCTGTGTCTTAAATGTAAGAATTTAAGACACAAAAATTCTTCATCAGATATTGATCATATCCTTAATTTTAAAATCCCAAATCAGACACCAGGTGGGAGAGAAAAGATGCACAATTATATGTACAACAGAAATTCTTAAGACACAGAAATTGATCTTAACATTAATTACAAAGTAAGAAATTAAGACACAGAAATTGATCATAACATTAATTTTAAAATCCCAACCCAGACACCAGGCGGGACAGAAAAGATGTACAAATTAATTTTATAATCAATTTTTGTCTTTAATGTAAGAATTTAAGACAGAAATTGATTAAAACATTTATTTCAAAATCCCAACCAAGACACCAGGCGGGACAGGAATGATGCACAAATTAATGTTATGATCAATTTCTGTGTCTTAAATTTAAGAATTTAGGACACTGAAATTGGTCATATTCTTAATTTTAAAATCCCAAACCAGACACCAGGCAGGACAGAAAAGCTGGACAAATTATTTCATGTACTACATAAGAATTTAACACACAGAAATTGATCATAACATTAATTTTAGAATCCAGACCTAGACACCAGGTGGGACAGAAAAGATTTTTCTGTCCCACCTGGTGTCTGGATTGGGATCTTAAAATTAAAAGACACAGACACAGAAATTGATCATAACATTGATTTTAAAATCCCAACCCAGACACCAGGCGGGGCGGAAAAAAGATCTTTTCTGGGTTGGGATTTTAAAATGAATGTTATGATCATTTTCTGTGTCTAAATGTAAGATCAATAATTTCTGTTACATGTACAACATGCACCAAGAGCAAGATGACTAGCTCTTTCTCAACAAGGTAGCCAACAGTCTAGTATCAACCATGAAGCTAGAGGAATCTATGGACTTTCTACAGACGGGAAGTCTTTCTGAAAATGACTTCTCATTCAGGCCAAATTATGAAATCTAGCATGCCCCAACCAGACACTTCTGCAGTAAGATAAATACAACATGCACATACATGTTTTTTTCATATTTTAACATCAATATCTAAAATGCTTACCTGCAAGGCAGCAAGTGTAACAATCTTGTTTGCAACTCCTAGCTTTTATCAATTTATCTGTCTGGAAATGTTCTTTCATTCCCCACATGCTTTCTACAAAAGCTTTATCTTGACCAGTTCCCATCAATGTTTTTGCAGTTTTCTCTTTCCTTTAGCATCTCTGAGTCTGTCTGCAGTATATTCTTCAAGTTTCTCGCTTGCTGGCATTCTGATACCTTAGATGTTTGAAGATTTGTTCAGACAAGATTTCTGTTTACTTTTTAAAATTATGTGAAACAGGAAAAGGAAGTGATGTCAGATATCATGGGATTATGGGTAATTCTAAGAGTGGAAATTGTCCATGGACGACAGTGTACAATGTCCATGGAATTTGTCCACTCTTTCATGAGGAGATGCTGGAAAAATTCCATGGACAATGTCCACTGTACCCTGGACATTGTCCACACATTCCATGGGTTCCATGGACATTGTCCACACATTCCATAGATTCCATGGACAATGTCCATTGATTCCATGGAAAATGTCCAGGATGTCCATGGAATCTATGGACTTTCTACAGACGGGATGTCCATGTAATATGAGCCGCGTCATGAGAAAACCTGAATCTTGCATATATGTGAAAAACAAAGGTGCTTTGTTTTCGCTACAAAAATATAACAATTCTTCTTCTACTTATATCCAAGCTTCTGGCTTTCTTCTGTGACAGTACATTCTGGTTTGTGTCGGATATGGTCAGAAACCCCAAATACTGGTTTTCTTGCGTCGCAGCCCATATACATCCCTTATACACAACTTTTATAGCAAAACTGGGGTAGATGTGCCTTATATTTGCTCGCCGAGGCAGTTCCATGGAGGTGTACCCACAATCTGTTTTGAGCAATACATTTTTGCCCATGGAATATACAGATGTTTTTTACAGAAGCAAAAATAGAAAAATTTTATTGAAAAAAAAAAAATCTTGAAAAAAAAAATGTTTTTTTTTTTCAAAGTTTTTGCTCAAAACATACATTGTGGGTACATGTTAGAACCGCCTCGTCCAAAATAAGAAAATTAGGTACATGTATACGCTAGTCTATAGGAGCTAATGACCCCAGGACGTTACATTTTAATATGATTTCAATATATTTTTATCGTTTTACCTTGTTAGACGCTAATGACCCATCAGGGTTGATGCGTCGTTAAACAACAAACAAACAAACAAACAAATAATGACCCCAGGGTGGGGCCAATTTTTGACCCCAGGGTCATGATTGGCAGGATTTATGAAGGGTACCAATAAACACTGTTACATGCTAAATACACAAGCTCTAAGTCTTATGGTTTTAGAGTTAGAAGATTTTTCCCACTATAAGCCTACAGCACACATGGACATCCCTGGAGCATGGTCAATTTGGACCCCAGGTACATGGTTGGCAGGATTGATGAAGGGGACTACCAAACATTGCTACATACAAAATATTGAAGCTCTGGGCCTTGTGATTTTTTTTTTATGTTTTTCCCATTGTAAGTCTATGGGAGCTATCTGTTGCCATGGAAACCACAATTTTGATACAATCTGCTCCAAAAACCTAATGCAGTCAATCCCCATACCCAGTGATGGTTCACATAAAATTTTATCAAGATCGGCCGGCTTGATTCAGAAATATTTGAGCCGCCTCGCGGGAAAACCAACAATGTGGTTTCCGAACAGGTCTGGCACAAACCCACTTGTACAAGTACAGAAAAGAGCTAGAAGCTTGAAATTTCTGATTTAAGTAGAAGAGGAATTGTACTATCCGAGTTGCGAAAACAAAGGCGCTGATCAGCTTCGCAGTATCTGCGAAGCTGATCTGCACCTTTGTTTTCGCCTATGCAGACTCTGTTGGTTTTCCCATGTGGCGGCTCATTTGTCTTTGAAATTGTGGATGGATGTCGACTGACGCCGGATGCCAGCCTATCCTATAAGCTAACCTGTGAGCCTTCTGCTCAGGTGAGTGTTCTGAGTTAAAAACTGGATTAACAAAGATCTCGTATTGCGCTTATTAGAAAGACTTGTTAATTTCTGACAGATCTAGAATCTTAACAGATCATTATGAACTAACAGGCATGGTGTAAAGAAACATGTCTAATATCATCGTCAAAATTACACTTGTCACTTTTCTGCTGTCTTCAATCTCGGAGAAGCTGGAATAATCTAGATGTTGAGAAATCTGTATCTTGACTCAAGTCCAAGCAAGAACTCAGGAGCAAACATGGTCAATAACACATTGTTTTCTCTTTTCCACCATATACATATACTTTCTTCTATTAGGACAAATCTGTTGGGTTTAGATGTTGATCTTTTTCTCACATTGAAAAGCTGAAGTCCATGCTGAATTCTGTCAGTGATCATTACTTTACACCTGCAATGATTAAATGTTTTAACTTTTATTATGAAATGCAGAAGACTTATGACAGACACATCATGGCAAATCATCATTGTCAATCACAATACGGCCCCTTTCACTCAAGTTTGCCGTTTGAGCATTTGCATCACACAAGAAGACCATGTGTTCACACAAGAAGACCATGTGTTCCGAGTTTCTTTTCATGTTGTCCTCAAAGACATCTGGATTGATTGATCTGCTGATTTGAGTGACAGCTTCAAACTAAATGACCTTTAAAAATGGCAAACTCAAGTGAAATTTTTAACTTCCTATGTGGAATTTTTGCCATGTAGATACCGATCAGGTAACTGCTTAAATTGATAAAATTTTGCTTTTGTCTCTATCCTGTTACAAATGTGTGTTCTTAATATGCATTGTATATGTTGTACAAAGAATTTTGAAATAAAAATGTGCTTTAACCAAGCAATTACAATGTTTTTTATCAGAAGAAGTGACATCATTACCTAAAGATAAATGCTGAATAGATTTTAAGAACACCTGGCACCTGCGGGACACTGTTTCAGTTCTAAAATAGAATAAAAAGTTACCTGATTTACAAACAAACGGCAAACTCGAGTGAACAAATTTGATTGATTTAAATGCTCAAACGGCAATCTCGAGTGAAAGGGGCTGTAACATCTTGATAATTAGGAAGATCAGGGTTTATAGTGCTATTATACAAAATCCTGTTTTTGGAATTTCCAGCCTGGACCAGAAATACAGAAATATAGTGAAACACAAACAAGAGGACCAGTGGTCCTGTAAACGCTCGCCTAATCTGGACAGTTTTATTTGTAAGGGAGCTAATGACCCTGGGCTCTGGGGCTTGGCCTGTTTGGACCCCAGAGGCATGGGTGGCAGAATTTAGAAAGGAGATTACTTCACACTGCTTCACACAAAATATACTCACGGTTAAGAGAATGTTTCTGGATATTATTGTTTTCTTCATTGTAGTATAAATATAGGAGATTATTTCCCCTTGGGTGGGACCATTTTGAACCACATGGGCATGATCAAGGGGGGGGAGGTATATAAAGCATCAAATAAGATTGCTACATACTAAATATACAAGCTTTGAGTCTTGTGGTTTCAGAGAAGAAGATTATTTTCATATGGCTGGTCATCAAAGTGCATTATTTATTTACACATTTTAGTTCTGTATTCCATGATGCAGCTGCTACATGACAAGTTTCATGATCATAAGACTTGGGTTCTGGAGAAGATTTTAGTTTTCACCATATATGGCCATGGAAATTGCCTTTGTCTTTTGTCCTGGATTATTTTTATACACTTTCCCCTTTCCTATAAGTGCTACATGGCCTTGATTGTCAAAGTGGTTTTAGCACGTTTAAAGGAGAAGATCTGTGAAAATGGTGGACAGATGACGGACCCTATCCTACCTTAGCTAAAACAGCAGTCATATAGTAGCGTATAATCCAAACACGCGCCGGGCGTATGAAGACTTTGGACGTATAAAAATTAATTTCTTTTAACTCGCTTTAGCAGTTACACATTAGCCCGTGACTGAGGCGAGTGCCGGACATACAAAAAATCTCCAAGTTTTTGAGTACGGTTGTGATAAGTCCCAGACACGCTAACTGTTACCACGCGCTACAGACGCGCATCGAAAGTTCAACGTGTGTTTCACACACGCTTATAGGGCAAGCTACTGAAGTAACATCTAATGAAATCGGAACGCACATGTAACATACACTGGCTTGCCTCAAACGCGCTCCAAGTGCGTTCAGAGCGTATTCAACCACCTGTAACTTAATCAAGATAATCGGGACGTATAAGTCACACACCCGAGACACGCCGAGCTTCTAGAAAATTTTTAAGCATGTTTAAAAACATTTTGAGCCCAAACGCGTGCGAAACACCCAGAGACTTTTAGCGATGTACAGCGACGCGCACCGGACATACACCAAGCGTACCCAACGCACTTGTAGCGAGTTTTTAACGTGTTTCCGATGTGCGTCTGGCGTATGTGGAATTTCGCTATTTTTTCTACACGCTGGCATGCGTTTCACTTATGGGTGATTTTCAAAAAAATGAAGTAAAAGTGTGACATTGACCCATTTTAGGTCAAAATTGAGATGTGCATTTGTCTTTTTAATTTTTGTTGCTGGTTTTTCTATGGATATCAAAATAAGAGAAAACAACAATCAAATTTTTTTGACAACACCCATTTTTGTGATTTTCATGTTAATGTGCTTTTTGTTGTTTATTTTCAAAACTGGTGAATTATACCTTATAAGTAGTGCTACATTTGTAACATACACTTTGTGTTTCAAATTTGTTCTTAGTTTGATAGACCCTATATTGGGACTAGACTCTATGCCATTAATTTGAGAAAATTCCAAAAAAAAAAATTTTCACACATTTATTTGATTTTGACCCTAAAATTGCTGTCTTCACTTATAAATGTTTCCATAACCACTCAAATGATCAATGTATTTAATGATGAACAGTATCTTACAAGTGTGCAATGCTTCCTGTGATTGCCATATAAATTTATAAGAGTGAAAGTAATATGTATCGTTAGGAATTAGCGTTCAATTTTTTAGACTAGAAAATATGCGTTGCACTTGTGACATCACTTTTGTTAATTATTAGAAACCAACATGCATACTGTAGGCAAAGGGTTGTTTTTGTTGGTTTCTTTCTGACCTGCTAGACTAAAATATAAAGCAAAATAACATGTCTTACATGATATGCTTATATGGTCAATCAAGAAATACAAAACGTTGCACTTGTGACAAATATGGTTAACTGATTAGATCAGCTACTTTTCAAAATATAAGAAAGGGTTTTTGATGAAGAACCTCTGATAATCAACCCAGATACATCAGACTTGATCAGTAAGAGCATACAATAGATGCAGGGCTTACAATGATTGAACACTGGCTTTCACAAGTTTAAGCTAAGCTATTTTAGTGTAGTTTATTTTTAGGGGTATGGTTATTATTTATAAATGCTGAAGAGGCAACAAAGGCGAAATACATGCATGTTTCATTGGCAACTCTCAAGTACCTAATTGTTTGTAACTTTTTAGAGATTTTGTTTTGTTAGGTAATCAGATAATTGTTTTCTGACCATATGAAAATGACTTACTACTCAAAATGTCACGCTAAAACGTTGCACTTGTGACATTTTTAGGTATATATTGCTGAATAAATCTGGTATAGATCCATCTTTTTTTATGAAATTTTGCATGGAGTTTGACACCTTGATAACACACATTTAAGGTATAAATGAGACCTTATATGTATAAAGCTTATCAGTCCAGCTTTAATATTGAAAAATACTTCATTTTTTTGAAAACCACCCTTATACGCTACTGTGTGACTGCTGTTTAAGCTCACATGAGCACCTCACTCAGGTGAGCTAAAATCATAGGTCATTATATACAGTTTCATAAGTAATGGCATAGCAGTACCCGTACTTGAAGCTTGGCCAAATGTTATTGGGTGTTTGCAGATTTCAACGGATTTTGTTATGTCAAACTTAATACACCAGAGGACCAATGGTCCTGTAAACGCTCACCTGAAACCCGAGATATATACCAATAAACTTATTTGACTAGAATGGTAATATCCATGTACATAACCCCAGGGCTTGGTCAGAGCAACCCCTGGAGTCAATTTCTTTTTGAAAACATAAAACTGCAGTCCATTTGCCAATTTACTGTAAGTTTTGCCCTTCAAATGACATTTTAACAATTTTCCCCATTCAAATGCATGGGCGACCTAAGTTGACCTTGCCGTAAAATAGGTCAAGGTCATTAAAGGGTCACTATTTATATAAACTTTGTAGAGCTCCATTGCCTGATGCTTCATGCCAAGTTTCAAACTCATAGGCCTTCTGGTTCTGGAGGAAAAGATTTTTAAAGGTTTTTGCTATTTATAGCCATGGCAGCCATCTTGGTCATGTGACCATGACCATTTATATATACTTTCATTCCCACTTCCTAACAATGCTCCTCATAAAGTTTGGCTTTGATTGGCCAAGCAGTTTCAGAGAAGAAGATCTTTGAATATCACTGTAATATACATGTATATTGCCCCGGGGTGGGGGCTGACATACCCCTGGGGTCCAAATTTTTTCAGAATCATCAATCTTAAGTCCATTTGCCCATTTCCTGCAAGTTTTTCCCTACAAATGACATTTTAACACTTTTCCCCATTCAAATGCATGAGCGACCTATGTTGACCTTGCCGTAAAATAGGTCAAGGTCATCCCAGGGTCATGATTTATATAAATTTTGTAGAGCTCCAGTCACTGATGCTTCACACCAAAGTTTCAAAATCATTGGCCTTCTGGTTCTGAAGAAGAAGATTTTTAAAGGTTTTTTTTTCTATTTATAGCCATGGCGGCCATCTTGGTCATGTGACCTTGACCATTTATATAAACTTTCTTTCCCCCTTCCCAAGAATGCTCCATATGAAGTTTGGCTTTGATTGGCCATGCAGTTTCAGAGGAGAAGATGTAACATTATTATGGAAATATACATGTAGATAGCCCCGGGGCAGGGGCAGACAACCCCCCAGGGGCTAAAATTTTCCATTAACATTAATCTTCTGTCCATTTGCATATTCCCATTAAGTTTTACCCATTAAATAGCAATTTACCATTTTTCCCATTCAAATGCATTGGCGACCTAAGTTGACCTTGCCGTAAAATAGGTCAAGGTCATCCTAGGGTCGTGATTTATATAAACTATGATGGACCCACGTCCCCGATGCTACATACCAAGTTTCATGGAAATCGGCCCACTGGTTCTGGAGAAGAAGATTTTTAAAGGTTTTTGTTATTTATAGCCATGGCGGCCATCTTGGTCATGTGACCAGGACCATTTATGTAAACTTTCGTTCCCCCTTCCTAAGGATGCTCCACATGAAGTTTGGCTTTGATTGGCCAAGCGGTTTCAGAGAAGAAGATCTTTGAAAATGTGAACGACGGACGGACGACGGACGGACGGACGGACGACAGAGCATGGGTATACTATAAGCTCACCTGTGAGCCTTCGGCTCAGGTGAGCTAATAAAACTATTCACTGATTGTAACATTTAGATTTTAATCGATTGATTTATCAATGGTAACACATTAAAATGACGAAATATCATAACTTCACGGAAACAAATATCAACTTTAGCATTGGTTTCATACACTTCAAGAAAGTTTTAACCAAAAACAGATTATATCGTTAAATTGGCATATCACCTGGCATACTACACCTAACATAATATTTGATCTACCCTGTGTATATTCAACTAATCAAGTTTATTGAAGCTTGAAATATTGCACCCAAATAGCCATGGTACACCAAATTATACAATCAATCAGCGTTTGTTACATAATTACACACACAACCGTTTGTTTTTACAAATAACACTGCTCTTACAGTTGAATATAAATGTTTGATCCAAAGAAAGCCGCTCGAAAAGGTATTGAGACACAAAATGGCGAAACGACAGTTCAAACAAGGTAAGGCAGTCTAGTAGGATGCAAGATTTCAAGCTTCAATAACCTCGACTGTACATAGGGTAGACCAAATATTACATGTATGTAAGGTGTATTCTCCTGGACGCTCTGTCATGTTATTGGAATAATAAATTTTTAGTTCAAGCTGTCCTGTAATGTGAGAAATCAATGTTAACATTGATATTTGTGTCACAGAAGTTATGTTATTTCATTCATCGTATTTTATGTGTTATTATCTCTTTATAAATCAATCAAAATCTAAATTGTTACAATCAGTGAATAATTCTATGTTTTAGGATTGACTTAGCGAAATCTGTTCAAATCTGCAAACACCCAATAAAATTTGGCCAAGCTTCAAGTATGGAAACTGCTATGCCATTACATATGAAATGAAACAAATCGGTATGTACTAAACTTATGAAATGCAGCTGTAATTGTTTAGCAACAATAGCAGCAAGTTTCATCTGAACAGCATATAAAATGGTGCTGGTTAAAAGAATCCCTACATTTAGAAATTTAGAAATTGCAATTGGTCATGCATAATGTATATAATTTTCATTTCTTTTCAATTTAGTGCCAGTGTACAATCTATTAGACTATCTTCATTGATCTATAGTATATACTACAAAGTCATGTTGTTTGGGAAGTATTTTACTGGCACCATTTAAATGATTCAGAAATCAAAATTATATACGGTACATCATTTGAGCCGCATCGTGAGAAAACCGAATTTTTGTCTAGGCGAAAACAAAGGCGCAGATCAGCTTCGCGGTAACCGCGAAGCTGATCAGCGCCTTTGTTTTCGCTACACGGATAGTACAATTCCTCTTCTACTTATCTAATCCGAAATTTCAAGCTTCTAGCTCTTTTCTGAGCTTGTACAGGTCGGTTTGTGTCGGACCTGGTCGGAAACCCCGAAGACCGGTTTTCTCGCGTCGAGGCTCATTTGTTACATTGCAAAATTTCTTAAATATTCAAATTCATATTGAGTTTTGTCAACTTTGAAAAGACTGTTTTTTCTTCTTCTTCTTTTTTTTTTTTTTTTTTTTTTTTTAAATTATATTTAATTGCATATAATACAATGGGGTTGGGTCACAAGTGCTCACCACATTAGTTACGACCCTTCCCCTAAAATAGGGGTTGGGGAAAGGACTGTTACAACAAGAACGCCGCAGAGGTCGATATCGCACCTGCATCGGGCAAAATACTTAAATGTGAAATATAGGTCGAATGCACCAGGTCAAGTTTTGCGCTTAAAGGGTATGCCAAGGACAACAACTATCCAAGGTTTCACACTCACAGCTATCACAGGTGCAGAGAAAACCTAACTTTGACGTAAAAATTTACAAAGTCAGTACCGTGAAATATAGGTCAAGGGCACTTGGTCAATGTGCATGCTTGAAGGGTATGTCAAGGTCAATTACTATGCAAGATTTGAGACTCACAGAGCTATCACAAGTGCAGAGAAAACTTAACTTCAACATAACAAAGTCATTAAAGTCACTGGACGGTGTAATATAGGTTAAGGGCACTTGGTCAAGGTGCGTGCTTGAAGGGTATGCCAAGGACAATTAATTGCATGTACTATGCAAGGTATCACACTCACAGCTGTCACTGATGCAGAGAAAAGCAAGCTTCAACATAAAAATTAACAAAGTCAATAGACTGTAAAATATAGGTCAAGGGCACTGGGTCAAGGTGCATACTTGAAGGGTATGTCAAGGACAATTAATATGCAAGATTTTAGACTCGCAGCTATCACTGATGTAGAGAAAAAGAAACTTCGACGTAAATGTTGACAGACGGACGTACAGACGAACAAACGGATAGACGAACGGAAATTTGGACTCCTATATCGCACCCTGCTATAAGCAGGTGCGATAATAAAAATATTATTAAATTTTCTCTAATTTGTACAAGCTTAGACTGTAACTATGCTTTCTCCCATGCTATAAGTCCCACAGGATTAACTGAGTTGCATCATTTTACATAATATTATGTGAATTTGTGAAAACAAAGGCACAGATCAACTCCTTTGTTTTCTCTTCACAGATAGTACAATACTTCTCAATCTGAAATTTCAAGCATCTAGTTTTCTTCTGTTACTGTACAGGCTTTTTTTGTCTCCAAAGACAGCTTGCTTTTTTAATGATGCTGCTCGGCTCGATTATATATACATATATATATATATATGTTCTATATACTCACATAATTCAGGACACACAGGAGTTGTGAAGATATGGTCAGATCTTTTAGCCTCAGCATCAAAGTGGCAATGGAATATTTTACTTATAACTCTAGTCAGGTCTCCTGTGACATGCCGACTGTTTTCCAGATCTGGAAATATAATTCAAATTGCCTTTTTTAAATTGTGACGCATAATGAAACTGACCATTGGTCCTGAGAACGCTCACCTGAACCCTCACCTTGGAGCATTTAGCCATAATGAAATGACCTTGACCTTGAATACTCACCTTTATTGGGAAGCATAAGTTGCTATAGCAACAGCACAAGTTGCCATAGCAACCACAGTTCTTATCCAACTGGAACAATTTTAATAATTTATGTAAAGGCTTATGTCAGAAACATGCATATACCAAGTACAGGCTTCATCCCCTCATAGTTTCTGAGAAGATTTTTTTAATATTTTATTAATAGTTACCCTTTATCAGCCCCACAGCAGCAAATCAGTATTATCGATTGTGAAGAAAGTCATATGAAGCTAAAATAGTGGACTACCCAATAAGCATTTCTGCAGAAACAAAATTCAAATATCTGCAAAGAGAAAAAAAAAATCTGCAACTTTCATTTTTCCCATTATATAACGACGTCAATAAAAACGCCTCATCAACAAGTAGCCCAAGGGCAATGATCGCTCACCTGAGAGTCAACAAGTACAGTCACTGGACAAAGTGTTTTTTTTTTTTGTTTTGTTTTGTTTTTTTTTGAAGATCTGATCAAAATTGAAGATGCTGGAGTGGCCACAACACTAAAAATTGATTTTTCAAACATTCAAGGGCAGCTAACTCCGCAGTCCAGGGTCCAATCTGGCTCAAATTCAAACTCATCCAAGATGTTATGGTTATCCTTGTTTCTTCCAAGAATGAAGAAGATCCGATCAAAATTAAAGGCGCTTAGTCTAAGAGTGGCCACAATACAAATGAAAAAAAGAGTCAATAAGCAATGCTTATTAAATACCCCCCGCAGGGTAACTGTTTACAACAAAACTTATTTTGGCAATATTTCTTCATGTGGTGTCCAATGGGTGTACATCATGTAGGTATGATATCAAATTGTTCCATCAAAAACTGGTAGGAGTTGATCGGCTTGTGAAAGCCCTTACCTGTAAAAAAAACTAAGAAAAATTGTCAAAGTTCTCATAGCTGTCATTTTGTCAAAAAATAATTTTTCACAATAAGATTTCTTCATGCAAATTTCAAATGGATCTGCATCATGTTGGCATAATATCAAATTGTTCCTTTAAAAACTGTGGTAGGAGTTAATCGGCCCCTTAATGCCCTTACCAGTATAAAAAAAAACATTGTCTAAGTTCTCATAGATGTCATTTTGTCATTTTTTTTTCACAATAAAATTTCTTCATGCAAATGTCCAAAGAGTGTAGATCATGTAGGCATAATATCAAATTATTCCATAAAAAAAAAAAAAAAAAAAAAAACTGTAGCAGGAGTTGATCGGCCTGTGAATACCCTTCAAAAATTGTCTAAGTTCTCATAGATGTAATTTGTCAAAAATTATTTTTTCGCAATAAAATTTCTTCATGCAAATGTCCAAGGGGTGTACATCATGTAGGCATGATATCAAATTGTTCCATCAAAAACTGTGGTAGGAGTTGATCGGCCCGTGAAAGCCCTTACCTGTAAAAAAACTAAGAAAAATTGTCTAAGTTCTCATAGCTGCAATTTTGTCCAAAATTATTTTTGGCCATAAAATTTCTTCATGCAAATGTACAATGGGTGTACATCATGTAGACATGATACCAAATTATTCCATCAAAACTGTGGTAGGAGTTGATCGGCCCGTGAAAGCCCTTACCTGTAAAAAAACTAAGAAAAATTGTCTAAGTTCTCATAGCTGTAATTTTGTCCAAAATTATTTTTTGGCAATAAAATTTCTTCATGCAAATGTACAATGGGTGTACATCATGTAGACATGATACCAAATTATTCCATCAAAAACTGTGGTAGGAGTTGATCGGCCCGTGAAAGCCCTTACCTGAAAAAAACCTAAGAAAATTGCCTAAGTTCTCATAGCTGCCATTTTGTCAAAAATTATTTTTTCGCAATGACATTTCTTCATGCACATGTCCAATGGGTCTACATCATTTAGGCATAATATCAAAAAGTTCCAATAAAAACTGTGGTAGGAGTTGATCGGCCCGTAAATGCACTATCTTCACTTTATACAAAAGCCATCAAGAACTATAAAGGGAAGTAACTCAAAAGGGACTGGCCCCTAGCCCTTAATTTTTGCATGTACATATTTGCCCCATAGATATGCAGATGCCTGCAAAGTTTAATTAAATTCCATCAACGGGTCTTCAAGATATTAAAGAAACAAAACCTTACGGACGGACGGACGCACGCACGCACGGACGGACGGACAGCGTGAAAACAGTACACCCCCCTTAAAACTTCGTTTTGGCGGGGGGTATAAATATTGATTTTTCAAACACTATAAAGGGCAGCTAACTCCACAGTCAGAGGTCAGATCTGGCCGAAATTCTAACTCATCCGAGATATTGTAGTTATTCTTGTAACCTGCAAGAATGCAGAAGGTCCACTGAAAAAACAAAGATTCTAGAGTGGCCACAACACAAAATATTGATTTTTCAAACACTCAAGGGCAGATAACTCCGCAGTCAGAGGTCGGATCTGGTCAAAATTCAAACTCATCCGAGATATTGTAGTTATCCATGTTACCTGCAAGAATGAAGAAGATCCACTGAAAAACAAAGATGCTAGAGTGGCCACAACACAAAATATTGATTTTTCAAATACTCAAGGGCAGATAACTCTGCAGTCAGAGGTCGGATGTAGTCAAAATTCGAACTAATCTGAGATTTTATAGATGTCTTTGTCACTTCCAATAATAAAGAAGATCCGAAGAAAAATGAAGGCGCTAGAGTGGCCACAACACTAAATATTGATTTTTCACACAGTCAAGGGCAGATAACTCTGCAGTCAAGGTTTGGATCTGGCTGAAATTCAAACTCATCCAAGATGTTATAGATGTCCTTGATACTTTTAAGTATGAAGAAGATCCGATCAAAATTAAAGCGCTAGAGTGGCCACAACACAAAATACTGATTTTTCAAACACTCAAGGGCAGATAACTCCGCAGTCAGAGGTTGGATCTGGTCGTAATTCGAACTCATTCACGATGTTATAGATCTCCTTGTTACTTCTAAGAATAAGGAATATCTGAATAAAAATGAAGGCGCTAGAGTGGCCACAACACAAAATATTGATTTTTCACACAGTCAAGGGCAGATAACTCTGCAGTCAAGGGTCGGATCTGGCAGAAATTCGAACTCATCTGAGATGTTATGGCCATCCTTGTTACTTCCAAGTATGAAGAAGATCTGATCAAAATTGAAGGCGCTAGAGTGGCCACAACACAAAATAATGATTTTTCAATCACTTAAGGGCAGCTAACTCCACAGTCAGAGGTCGGATCTAGCTGAAATTCGAATCCATCCGAGATATTATAGTTGTCCTTGTTACCTGCAAGAATGAAGAAAATCCACTGAAAAAATAATGGTGCTAGCTATAGTAGCCACAACATTTTTCCCTTTATAAGTCTATGGGGATTTCTCCAGACGCTCAAGGGCAGATAACTCCGCAATCTGAGGTCGAACCTAGCCGAAATTCGAACTCATCCGAGATATTATGGTTGCCCTTGTTATTCCCAAGAATGAAGAAGATCCAATCAAAAATGAAGTTGCTAGAGTGGCCACAACATTTTCCCAAATATAACTCAATGGGAGCTATCTGTTGCCATGGAAACCAGAGTTCTGATCCCACCTGGCCCAAAACCTAATGCAACCTTTCCCCCTCCTCAATGATGCTTCAGATTAAATTTG
The DNA here is from genome assembly GCA_964017185.1 of Rugalucina vietnamica. Taxonomy (NCBI): domain Eukaryota; kingdom Metazoa; phylum Mollusca; class Bivalvia; order Lucinida; family Lucinidae; genus Rugalucina; species Rugalucina vietnamica. The sequence continues at coordinate 82,459,066 of OZ024871.1, read as the reverse complement.
ATTGCGATTGGCCTTGTTGTCTTAGAGATATTCAAGATTGAAAGTGTGAATGCACGGACGGAAGGACGGACACACCCACGGATGCCAGCTCGACTACCATACTATAAGCTCACCTTGTGAGCCTTCGGCTCATGTGAGCTAATAAAATTAACAGGTGGCTCTCTCGCTTAATTAGTGATGTTTAGATGTGATGTATCTGTCTACCCAGGTGTTGGCGGCGACGCACATCGTCCACAACCTTATCAAATTGATTAACACCTTACTATCGGCTAAAACACAATCAGGGTGGACATTTCACAAAATACATGTTAACCGCCAGTATTTTGCCCTGGTGCGTTATTGTCATAGCTATATAGGAAATTTCACAACCTTTCCAGTGATATATAGTATATGTGGGTTATTAGTAGAGGAACGGTTTACTGCCTAGTCAAAAGGCTAAAATTGGGCCATTTTTTGAGTGTCATAAAGTTTCACTTCAAAATTTCTATTATTTAACAAGGCACAAGCTATTATAATTTCATTTTTAGCCAATAAGCTTATGTCAGAAATTCAAAAGGAATACCCTAACTCTTATCTGAGGTGATAAATACATTGGTACTTGCCTTTGTATAAATTCCCAAGAGCTTTTCTTAAAAGTAGCCCTTTGTTATACATTTTGGCTTTTTTAATATCCCCAAATCAGGGGCTTCCAAACTTAACAGCAAAATATAAAATCACAAATGCCATATTAAGCCTAAGATACTTTTTGAATTTTGATGGAAAAGCCCTTATTGAATATAAAGTGACTGTGGAATCTGCCAGATGCAATTTTGTAACACCATGTAAATGTTGTTTCCGAAGCCGCCTATTTTCAAGCCCCTATTAAAGTATGTTAACAATGGTCAATATAAACATGACCTTCACTTTCATTTGCGGGTCTAGCCATTAAACGTTTTATAATAAACATTTTGTGGCTAGCGGAATGGTTTCATCAGATATCGTGGTAACTGTCCATAGCCCTGTCGTGTCCGTAGCCCCCATTTTTGTTGTTTGCTTAAAATGATCATTTTAAGCTTATCTCAATATGTTTTGGGTTGTAAACAAACAAGAACATCATTAAAAGTCATAAATGTGTCCCAAAAGTAAAAATACTCAATACAAGATAAATTGCATTAGCCATTATGCATGTTATATTTTCAAATATGTAGGCCCCTAAGCCCTAGGGGCATAGGTATGGTAAAAAAATTTTGAAAGCCTGAAAAGAAAATGAAAATTTCTGCGTTTTTGCACCTACAAGATGTCTTGGATAACAAAAATGCCATCCAAATATGCCCCACTTTAATTTAAAAATTCATTTTTTGACAAAAGTGAAACCCAAATGTCCACCCTGATTGTGTTTTAGCCATATGCAGTCCACGTAGAGAAACTATATGAGCTAATTGGTGTGAATTGGTCCAATTATTCTGATGTTCCTCCTTGTCATTATACACGGGTGAGCATCAGGGGAGCTACCTCGAAAATGTGTTGAAAACACAAATTTGTTCCCACACCACATCCACATCCAGGGACTGTCGAGGTAGTGGAAATCCCGGGAGCGAGAGCTCACCTTTGTGTCTTTATCAATATATGGGGACCCCATATATTGATAAAGACACAAAGGTGAGCTCTCGCTTTTTTGTTTGTTTGTTTTTCTTTCAAAGAGCGCATTACTTAGAAATCGGGCAATGCTATCCCATGTAAATATGGTTTAACAATGAATGAAGACCAAAAACCCTATTAAAAGTGGAAAATATGAGCAGGACGACTTTAATCCCTGGACTGTCGGACAGCATTTTCGCCTTGTGTTGACCTATCCATTCCGTCTTATCTCAACCGAATGGCTAGATGTTTGAAACGTGTTGGAACTACCTCGCTAGATTACCGCTACCTCGCTGGTCTGGGAACAACACAAATGAATTTTTGGGCAGGTAATCTATTCATGAGAACAGAGCATCTGAAATTTTTGCGTCATTGTAGTCAATTTGATCATGTTTTGCATCAAAACATGTGACAATGGTGACCAAAACTGAAACTGAGCCACAAAATCTGTCTGAGATACCCGCCGATATGTCAACACATGGCGAAAATGCAGTCCGACAGTCCTGGGGTTAGTCGCCCTGCTCATATTTTCCACTATTTAGTTTTCGGTCTGCATGCATTGTTAAACCATATTTACATGGGACAGCATTGCCCAATTTCTAAGTAATATGCTCTTTGAAAGAAAAACCAAAAAAAGTGAGAGCTCACCTTTGTGTGTTTATCAAAATATGGGGATTTCCACTACCTCGACATTTCCCGAATGTGGCGTGGGAACAAACTTGCATTAACACATTTTCGAGGTAGCTACTCTGATGCCCACCCGTGTTATAGCTCCATGGTGGCAAATAGCTTGAAGACCACTCGCATACATACTGCAAACACATTTCTGGGATTCCTGGATCAGTCATAGTTTACTATTTAAATTAAATAAACATAATTTGTAGTCTGGCGCAATGCCATGATAAAAGTTTGTCTCACCGTCTCTAAAACCAGTTTCACACTCCAATATGTTCATTTTTATTAAAATCCATTTTATCACAGCCCTTATGCATCTGACAGTATTGTTATGTCATCAATACTTCACAATACTTCACTGAAAGATAATCTAGGCAATGTCACAAAAAAATGCTTCTAGCATTAAGGAATAAAATCTGCAGATCAGTTGCACATACAAAATACAGTGAATCATTAATTAGCACAGTCATGTTCAACATTTAACTAAGTTAAACCCTTTCTTTTTTCATCCAGGCCAAATTTAAACCAATGCCTTGTACAGCCTAATAAATGTTAGTAGAATGTACTGGTATAGGCAGAATGCTCAAATATGTTTTCCCATGATGTGTCTCATTTCATTGATCACATGCAGGTATTTGGTGCAATATCCTCCTTAGTGCAATATCCCCAGGCAAACCAATATGGCACAAGCACAATATACAAGATCAAAGGACAACTATTGCTCTTAGTAAAACTTGTAAAAGAAAAAAAAGGATGACCATAGTTTGATAATATTGATAACTTTGTTATTTTGAAATTTATACTGTGCAATAAAATTTCTGTTTTTAGACTGCATGTATTTATCAATAGGAGTTTAAGGTGAAATAGAAATTAAACATCTTTTGTTTCTAGCTACAATTTTATTTTAGAAATTATTTGGGTCTCATCATAAGGAAACCTGTGTTTTTCACATATACATGTACATGTATCTGTGTTTATATGATACATGTATCTACCAGTTTCACACAAATATTTGTAGCAAACATTTAATGATCAATACACATTCCCAAGGGTCTTTTACAACAAATTATAAGCCTCCGTGGTGCAGTGGTAATGTCACTCGCCTTGTAAACCAGGGGTCGCAGGTTCGATCCCGGGCTTCTCCAGTCCGTCGGATGGGACTATAAACCGAGGTCCCGTCTCCATATGACCTTAGGTGTTGGTGGGACGTTAAACCCCAATCAATCAATCTTTTACAACAAATCAGGGTTTTCCCTGGGGCACAAAAATGTGCATTTTGAGCCCTTTTGTTCTTCAATGACCTTAAGTTAAAACTGTCGACAGAGGGGAATAAAAACAGGCAAATTCATGGGAAAATTGTGAAAAAGATGATTTTCAAAATTACCATTTTCAAAATTACCAGTTATTTCTCAAAAATATGGTTCATTCAATATTCATGTTATGCATCATTTTAAGCAAAATTTGAAATGGTTTTGGGTTTTCTGGTCATGTATGCCATGTTCTAATCAAAATTTTATGAAACAGGCCTTTAGATGAATTCTGGGGACAAATTTATTGATTTTTAAGTCTTTTTCTCAAGACTTAAAAAAGCTTGATGCAAGCTTGATGCCAAACTTTCGACAAAACTCTGTCTTAGGCTTCTTTAAATAGTTGAAAAGCTAATAAAAGAAAATGTTTTGGCAATTGCCATTTTTAACCCCCTTAAACTGTCTTTCAAAAGTTTGCATTTCTTTTTATACTCACTGTAAATTAAGCTTACTATTGGAATTGTCACTGTTTTCAAAAATCTGAAAAATATCATTCAGTGTAAGATACAGAACTTGAACATTTACTACATATATCCCTAACATGACTGTAATATTGTTGATGGAGGTGTGACAAATTAAATCAGACACACATACACTGAATGTATGTTGATGAACCAATGTTTCATACACAAAGTTTAAAACTTACTTTTTTTATGAAATGGTCAGCTCCTCCTCCCATTTAACCTACCCCATTACACATCATATTTAATATACAATAAACATATTTATAAACATTATTTACATTCTTCATTATGAGTACAAAAATAAGGAAACGGTCATATGTACCCTCAGTTTCAAAATGCAGAGGGAACCCTGAGCACTTTGCCTTAATGTTCAGTGATGCACTGCTAGTGCTATTACCAAACGTAAGAAACAAAGTCACAGATTTAGGTATCTCTGAAAAGTCACAGAAAAGAATTTCATTTTTCTTTACTTTTAGTTAGGTATGGACATTATTATTTTTAGGAAGTGTCTGCTGACAACCGGATGTCACCAGCAAAATTCCCTGCTGACAGCAGCGCAACACGCTGCTGAAAACCAGCTACATATTTTTCCAATAAATCAATGGTATTGTGATAATTATCAGGTTATTATGTAGTCTATTCATCTTTTATTCTATACTTTGATTACAAATGAGTTGCTGAGCTGAAAATATGAAAAGCAAATATAAAAAAATGTTATTTTGTTAATGTACCTACAATATTGTTCATAACTGTTATTGGCTTATATAGTGGTATACCAATAGTGATGAGTGATCAGACATTCTAAAGTCTAAACTATTTAATAAAAACAATTTATCAAAATATTAATTCATGATTTTTATTATTATTATTATTTTTTTTTTATTTATTTATTTTATTTTAAGAGACTTTACTTCCCAATCCATACTTCTTTTAATGATGGGGTACATGTAAAATGATCATTAAACTCTTTATCTAATACATGTAGACATCTTTATTATATTCTCATTTCTGCCAGCTAGGACAGGGCAGACTTAATTATGCTGAAAATGGCACTTTCAGTATGTGGCAATAAGCAAAAGGGCACTTTTTAGACCACAACACTTCTTTGAAATAAAAGCTGCTAATCACTTTATTAGTTGTACTATACTTGGCAAAAATGTTTTGGACCACCAACCTTTTTCAAACACTGCTGAATTATTTAGTTCTCAAACACAAAACAAGTAACATTAATGGTTAATGTAATTAATCCCTGATCAGAATAAAAGAAAATTTAATTCCAAGAAGGCATTGAGTTCTTGTCAGCATCCTCTAAACTTTATAGGGGTCCTCTAAAAAAAGTGACCCAAAAGTTAATAATGTCTGTATCCACCATTATTATGACCACAATCGCAGACCCTGTTCTTTGATGAGTGCACACGTTTCCAGAGGCTATTGCGGAACTCTGGTGCATTCCTTCTTCAGAAATTGTCGAAGGTCTTTTAATGTGTTGTTTTGCTCCAGGCCAACCGAAAACAGCTCACCCTAAGATGTCCTTAACATGCTCTATGCATGATCAATCTGGCGAAAATCGCAACTGCAGGCAAGACAATACCTAAGCAAGAAATCATCAACAATATGTGATAAATGTTGCCTTGCATTTTCGTCTTGGAATAAGCGGAGCGACTTGATCAGGACTGTCAGTTTCATTTTCGAAAATCTGCTAGGCCTGACATTTCATCTAGTGATTTGTTTTTGGTTAAAAAGCATTCAAAATTGAGAAACAGTCGTATTGGTTGCAATGAAAATCAAGAATATCTGGTGAATTCCGACCTTTTTACCAAAATAAAGGCAGGGTGCAAACTGCATGAAAAAGGACACAACAGGGTGCTGGAAAAGGGCATCAGGGCGATGCGCCCTGCTAATTTATTCTAGCTGAAGCACTGTCGTATGGTGTGAATTTCACCTATATTCTTTTAATGAAACAGCTCCAATGTCTATATAATATCTGGTTCACATTACATGTAGAATTTTGTCATCTAACATTGCGATTCTGAACATTTTTGGTACAAACCTGAACCTAAACAAAAAAACAAAAATAAGTGAATTCACCATGAGGACCGAACTAAATGTACCTTTTCCTATCTAATTTGGTTTCAAACTTAAAGACAGGGTTTTCATGCCGGGGGGTCTGGTTCCCAGCATCAAAGAGAACAGGTAGCCAGACAGTAGCAGTGGGTGTGGCTTACACCAGGTATGCTGGAAACCTATGATCACTTATAGGGGTCATAAAACTGATAAGGATCGCAGGTCATAATTGATTGTAATAAACAGCCATAATCCATTTACCAATAATGCCAATATAGCTGCATAAGACAAATAATAATATAAAACATTTTTCTATTTTGATTCACTTAATAATTATAATATTTTATAAGATAGTAAATATAGTAAGATCCATTTTTTGTGCATGTTAACAGAATCACAAATTTGTATTTATTTGCCATTAGAATTTTGAATTACGCTCATTTTATAAGGCCTATGATTTTAAAGAACCTTTTTTTTTTTTTTTTTTTTTTTTCTCATAACCATAATATACTAATTTTGTTTTGTGCATTTTAAACAGAATCACTATTTTGTATTTATGTATCATTAAAATGTTTATTCATGATCATTTTAATTCAATATGTCCAGCAGATACAAAATTGTCTTCTAAGCAATGCAATTCGCATCTTACTAAAACCACAACTGTCCCATTTCACATTCATTTTAAGACACTAGCTGTTTTAAAAATGTTTTATGCATTCATTATGTGTACATGGAATATTTATTTATTTATTTATTTATTTATTTATTTATTAAATGAAACGATATTTCTAATGAAGAAAGCCAAGAAATGATAAATTATTAATGACTAAACAATTTTGTTTGTCTATTGTAACCAATTATGGAGTGTGCCTCTTGTTACATAATAAGAGATAACAAGCCTAGTTGCAGACAGGTAAGACCTGTCAATCATTTTGTGATGTCACAGTAGCCCACAATTGACAACCAATCAGAATCACAGAATTGATGTTAACCCTTCAACAGTCAGAGAAAGAATGACACAGGTATACCTGTGTGGCCTTTTATACCCCAGCCCTGTCTTTAAGATGCAGGCATAAAGAACAATCATGAGAACAAGACAAGAACTCCGCGGAGGTCGATATCGCACCTGCATCGGGCAAAGTCAATAGACCGTGAAATATAGTTCAAGGGCACCGGGTCAAGGTGCGTGCTTGAAGGGCATGTCAAGGACAATTACTATGCAAGGTGTCAGACTCGCAGCTATCTCTGATGTCAAGAAAATCAAACTTTGACGTAAAAATTTTCAAAGTCAGTGGACTGTGAAATATAGGTCAAGGGCACAAGGTTAAGGTGCGTGCTTGAAGGGTATGTCAAGGACAATTACTATGCAAGGTTTCAGACTAGCAGCTATCTCTGATGTCGAGAAAACCAAACTTTGATGTAAAAATTATCAAAGTCAGTGGACCGTGAAATATAGGTCAAGGGCATCGGGTTAAGGTGCGTGCTTGAAGGGTATGTCAAGGACAATTACTATGCAAGATTTCAGACTCGCAGCTATCTCTGATGTCGAGAAAACCAAACTTCGACGTAAAACTTTTCAACGTCAGTGGACCGTGAAATATAGGTCAAGGGCACTGGGTTAAGGTGGGTGCTTGAAGGGTATGTCAAGGACAATTACTATGTAAGGTTTCAGACTCGCAGCTATCTCTGATGTCGAGAAAACCAAACTTCGACGTAAATGTTGACAAAACTTTGACGTAAAAATTTTCAGAGTCAGTGGACCGTAAAATATAGGTCAAGGGCACCGGGTTAAGGTGCGTGCTTGAAGGGTATGTCAGGAACAATTACTATGCAAGGTTTCAGACCCGCAGCTATCTCTGATGTCGAGAAAACTTAACTTCGACGTAAATGTTGACGGACGGACGAACGGACGAACGAACAAACGTACCGTCACTGTACGGATGGACGGAAATTTGAACTCCTATATCGCACCCTGCTATATGCAGGTGCGATAAAAACGTATAAACTAAACCAAGCGTAAAATTACAGAAAAGAGTTTTGATAGACCATTACTTCAACTGCAAATTCTAACTTCGAAAGCGCAAGTCTTAGAAAATGTCGAAATACTTTGTAAATGTAACATCATAGTAGTTCACTCTTTCGTTCAACTTTTATACGAAATGCACACTTGCACCTTTTCTACACTTCTAGAATCTCTCTTATAGAACTGAACGCTTGCATTCTGATAACGCTCAATAGCACTGTCAAATGCTTGAAAGTTTTCAAATTTTTGCCCGATGTGAAGTATATGAGCCATTCTTACTTTATGAATCAAGATTTGCATGCATGTTATATTGTATGGTGATTGAATTGAGAATAATGTAATTGTTTTATTTTGCAGTTACTTACTTAACCATAACAAAAGTTAAAAGCATTTGCCAAATAATAATAGGCATATTAAATAATGCCAATGTTTTACTTCAGGGGTTAAGCGGTAGGACAAAATAAATCAACACTTCATTGTTGTTCGCACATTGAGGCGCGGACATCATATTGATGGTTAAGCAACTAATCAAGGCTAATATTATATTATCTTCATGCATTGTTAGAAACTGTCATACTGTTATTTGGCTTTATATCTTTTGATTTTGGTCAAATAATTGTAGAGTATGGTGATAATGCACAAACACGTACCCAGATATAATAAATGGAAATTTTGTTCCACGGGGTTAGAAATAAAATTGAAATCTCTCAACTTTATACATTAACATTGTTTTCTTAAGTCCGTATCTCTAGTCTTCCGTACCTTTAATATTTTTTATTTTTAATCTATACCGTACCTTTAGCCATTTCCGATATATAGGCTATAGATACGGTACCATATCCCTAGCCACTGCCTTTTCAAAATCCTAAGGAGAACTCTGTAAAGACGGTTGGATATGGCTTCGATTGTGGTAATAGATAGTAAAATGTAGCAGTCTATTGTAATCAGTTTCAACACTGGCAGAATAGAAAATTTTACTCTGTGCATTTTATATTTGACCAAGATATCAGAACAGAAAAGGTAAAATTGTCTAAATGTTCGTGTAGTGGAATCTTCGAATTAGATAGTCACAACTAATAGAGACTTCATGGCTCTCTCTCTGATCCCTAAGTCTGCAAATAAACATCTCATCATGGTGATGACAATTTATGGGCAAAATATATGGAATTTGTTGAATGGATTACACAATCGTTAGCTAGTTAAGTTAGTTTAGTCCTTCCAATTATAAGCGATACCTAATCAATTGCAATTTCAAAACAATTGCCCAACACTAGTATGCATATAAAAGCCTATGGTCCAGTATATTTACTATACTACATGAGCCTAAACATGAGAAAATAACTTTTCATGAAAAATGCTGAGCAACTGCTCAGTTCTGTGACTGATCTCTTCATGTATCTGCTTACACACAAAAAAAAAAAAAAAAAAAAAAAAAAAAAAAAATAAACATATTTTGCTATTCAGCATGTTCAGGTATGTCTCAAAATCAATATAAATGTCCTAATAAATTTGGTTGGATTTAATTAAGATCTTTATAAATTAGTGTAGCTTTCTTAATTATTTCCCTCCTTCTGTTTCTAAATTAATCATCATAATGACAGATTTGATGCTTATTGCACATAAATGAAACAAATTAAAAAAATAAAGAAGTCATACTTCTTGGAAGACTTACTGTGCTTCAGTTGAAATAGTTAATATGAAAATTAAAAATTCCACTATATCAAATTCATGCACATGTACTTATTATCATAACTAGTACTAGATTATGTTTACATGTTAGTGTCTATTATAAACAATTTCATTGGCTGTTGAAAATTGCAGAAAAATCCAGGTAACATCAATGTGATTTATGATGAGCATGTGTGTGGATTATGCCCCCAGGGACACATATTGCACATGTCAATACAGTAAGGTGTTTATTCACTTACAGACATCAAAGTGATAGAATAAGTAAACAATACATTTTATTTTTGTATTCTGATCCTTTTTCTCAGCAACAAAACTACAACAACAACAATAATACTACAAGCAATAATAATTACTATTTATAATGTATTACCACTAAATGCAGCACCTTAATCATTTTTTTAGACAAGTGGGTATTTAACCCCCCTCCCCCTCCCTTTTTCCATTATTAGGTATCTGAAATTTTAGTCCACACTATTTTCAATCAACTGGGTGAACTGAAAAACAATTGGGTAAAATGATATTGAAAAAAGAAGTAGGTCTTTAAGTGTTATTTATAGTGTTATATTAATTTATTAAATTTTTCAAAGATCATTTTTAAGATCACTGTTGTACTGAACAGGAGGGACAAAATGAAGCCACTTTTTAAGTAAGAGTTGTAAATTTCTACCTCAAAACAAAGACATCACTCACTTGATTTTAGCCAATTTACATGTGCTGAAGACCAGGGTCATTACTGTTTCACCAACACTCTTAATGATGTGTCACCAACCAAGGTACCTTGGAAAGCTCAACAATCTCGCATTGGTGGAGAGGACCGAGTTATTCTATTTTCATTTCCACCCTATCAATAGTGATCCTAATCGTTAATCATGACGAAAACATGCCCAGGCAAGGCCAACATTAGAAATATATTTGTTTCCCCTTTCCCGACCCTGTTTCTCAGGTATGAGTCGGTCGGTCGGAAAATTATTTTTTTTTTATTTCATACATACCCTTACCAATGAACTTATCTGTTCTAATATAAGTAAAACTGGGGTACACAAATGATTTTACAATTAAAGATGCAATTTATATGTGTTCTTCAAGGATTGCAATGTTAGCAATTTAAGACAATTCTTAATTAAAGCTTCTGAAGCATATTTTTTTTTTGGTCTTGCAGTTAAAAAAAAATCTTCAACGAAAAAATGCAATAAAATTTTTTTGGTCGGGTCAAATTTTTAGGGTCGGTCGGGGAAGGGGAAACAAATGTAATTTTATTTTTGGCCCAATATACAGATTTTTTTTCCTCAAAATTCTGTAATAATTGAAAATTTCATCAGAAAATGATTTTATACTTTCAATAATTTTGCTCAAAACATAGATTGTGGGTTCAAGTTAGTACAGTGATTCTTTCTGACCTGGCTGTCAAAAAAGTCGCTATTGTTCTGATCAATTTTTAGACACCGAGATGTGCACTGTCAATCAAGTTGGTAGGCGTGGAATTCACGTGATGCTATTACTAGCGATTATCCAATCAAAAGATAGCATTTGACAAAAGTTCGAGCTTGCACACACTGCTAATCGCGCTGGCTTTCCAAAGGTCTAATCTTCTCACTCTGATTTAATTAAAGAAGTACCAATTGATTCTAAAATTTAGATAGTTGTGGACATTAATGCAATTATCACCTGTCAAACAATTAATGTGGTATTGTTAAATCATAAATTGATACGGTATTGAGACCCGACTAACTAAGCAATTACTGTAGAATTATCTCCCCCGTCTAAGCTGTCAATCATGGTGGCACTGTAACGGTTTATTTTTGGAACATACATATTTTGGCAATTTTGCAAAATTTAGAGAAAAAAGTTGGATGAAAGGGCAGATATCGTAGTAATGAATTGTCATTTTTGCGCTTCATCAGTAAACTAGGCCTATTCCGATGAGAAAATGCATGGGTACCGAAACGAATGTAAAATCTTGATAGGTTTGAATACTAAACGGCTGATGTCTCCCATTATAATGTTTTGGTTGGAAAAAAATATTGTTTTAATGAAATTTTCGCCGGAAATGAGTATGTCGTAGCAAATATCATCCTCATTATGAGTTCTGGTGTTGAAAAACAGGACATTAAGGGACTGATAGACAATGTTTCAGTGACCAACATTATTTGCATTTACGTATTCAATAAGCATTGCGATATGGATTTCCTGCACCGCAATATATTGCCATACGGTTTTAGTGGGCGATACTCACCCCTAGTTTTTACCATATATGATCATGGTGGCCATCTTGGTCATGTGACCTGGATCATTTATATATACATTGGTAACCCCTTCCTATTGATGCTTAACATAAAATTAAGCTTTGACTGGCCAAGGGGTTTCAGAGAAGATGTTTGAATATTATGGAGATAAACATGTATATTGCCCTGGGGTGGGGGCATATGAAAAAACCCACACATATTATATATCATGTGAAAGCTTGTAAAGTTTCCTATTAAACTATTATAATAACATCATTCTAGGAGTGCACCAGGGCAAAATACTGGCCTATAATATGTTTTTGTGAAATGTCCACCCTGATTGTGTTTAAATAGCAGGTAATGATGACCACTGAAGAGGCTTAAGTAGCCTTAACCGTGGTATGGCCCTGTTGGCCCATCCCCTTTCTCATAAGATTTATGGTCGATTCGCGTCCTACATATTCGCGACCTATAACTGTAAAAAGTCTGGTTTTTTTAATGAAAATGGAGTTTTCCCCTTTATTTTTCCCAAAATCTGGGGATTTTCTATTAAAAATGCTGAAAACAGTGAAATTTGATACCTAACTTTCTAGACGATTTGTGCAGAACATGTTGATTTGTCCAGAAATAAAATCATACTGTTGTAACAGGGTTCATACAGGCAAGGCCAAGTAAAATTCAAGGACTTTTCAAGGAATTTTCAAGGACTTTTCAAGGACAAATCTTACCATTTTCAAGGACTTGGGGTGGATGCTGTAGTAGGGGGTTCTGTCTTAACTTTTGTTTCCTTCTTGATAAAGAAGTTTGTGAAAGTCCCAGATAAAGACTGCTCATGTTTCTTATGTCGATCTCCACTCGCGTGTGAGCGCAAAGCACTTTCACCCACTTGAGCCACATCAATATCTTTATTACATGCACGACAATGTGCCTTGTGTTTATTGTCCGTTTCCTTGACCCAAGGATAACGTTTCGGCCAGTCCCTGCTGTACACACACTTTCCCATTTTGTTAAGAAATGTTGAAATTAAATTTGTGCTCGAAAAAATGTCATTTCGACGTCATTTTGGTTCCGTTTAGTCTGTATTCATCATGGATTTTCATTGCAGATAAAACAAATGCAATAAACTATGAACCATTCCTCAAGGGAGGCAACCCAATTACGGTACGAACCGATTCGCGCTATATATTTTCGGTCCAAATTTTCGCGACCATTTTCCAAGGGACGCAACTCAGTGAGTTACCTATTCGCGCCATACACATTCGGCCTGTTTCTTCATTATGGCGCTCTCGACGATCTTTTTGTATTCAAACGTGCCGAACTTCTTCTTAAATGCTCACATTTGATTTTGAAACCGAATCTTATTGTCTGGAATACCGGAAGAAGTGAAATTCAAGTGCTTTTCAAGGCCAATGGCTAATTTTCCAGCACTTTTCAAGGCAAATTTGGTTTTGAAGTACTTTTCAAGACAGCCCTTCATTTTCAAGTACTTTTCAAGCCTGTGCGAACCCTGTGTAACGTTAATGTATTAAGCTATTGCTTTATGAAAAAACATCTTGGACTTATTGGATATATAAGAAGCCTCCGTGGCACAGTGGTTATGTCACTCGCCTTGTAAACCAGGGGTTGCAGGTTCGATCCCGGGCTTCTCCAGTCCATCGGATGGGACTATAAACCGAGGTCAGAATCAGAATCAGAGGTCCCGTCTCCATATGACCTAAGCTGTTGGTGGGACGTTAAACCCCAATTAACCAATCATATTGGATATTTGCTTAAATGATTAAATTATCAGTTTTCAAACTTTATCAATTACAGCTCTGATAACCTAGCCGAGACCTCATATTTCCAATAAACAGATAAATACCATAAATGTAGACTCTACCATGTCTACCGTAGTTACCTATCCGGCGTTAATCAAATTATTGGATCGGTGGCCACATATTTATTTATGATAAGATCATTTGCGATCTGTCTGGAAATAGCCTATGAATTATTAGTGCCACGAGATCTGGGGCAACTATTACACTATGCTTCTATAACATTTTTGCCAAATTTTGGGCTTAGAAATGAAATATAACTGCACATAATACTCGAAAGAGGGTGCTGCAGTATGAAAAGATAGATAGATAGAAATCATTATCAAACTAACCTGAGTCGCGAAAACCTATGACAATCCATTATATCAATATTTTCTGTCTTTCTTAAAAATAAGGCAGAACTACATCCAGATCGGCACCTACATATTAATCCTTTATCAGAATTGTATCACATTTTAATATATTTAAGGATTAATTTCATTTAAATGTCAGATTTCCAAATTCCACTTTTTGAAGTTTTTCTCACAAGTAAATCCAACGTCCAAGTCATTTCGTTCCTGTGGTGTTTCGGCCTTGACACTCCCGAGAGTTCGGTCTCTTGAAACATATGTTTTTTAACAAACATTATCATTTACGTTTTAGTTAAAACGTGGTGATCATATATATACAGGAGGTTAATACAGACCAAAGAAGTAAACAAGTCAAAAGAGCGTGAAGTTTTGTGACAATCAAAACCATATACCTGCTGAATATTGTTTTACACCCAGAGCAAACCTATCAAAGAAGCTGCGTCAGTATTCCACAAGCACGGAAACCTTCAAGCACAGCTTTTTTTCAAGATCATACATGCTTGGAACTCATTACCAGCCAAGACCCCTGACTATGTACTCTTCAATCAGATGCTGCCCTCCCTCTCATTCTGAGCTAGGTAGGGACCAATCTGTAAGTAGGATCAGAGGGTTTTGAAGCTGTGCATGTTGGGCGACAATATTAAGTGAAAGTTGTGCCTTTAGAGCTGATCGAACTGGGTAAAACAGGCCAGTGTATTCAGAAAAGAGTGTGTGCTTTTATGCTTTTAGAGTTGATCAAACTGAAAAAGTATAGAGGTGCTTTCAGAGCTAAAAGGGGGGGGGGGGGGGTCAGGGGACACATACTCTACTGCCTTTTTTTAAGTTTGGGAGTACCCCTATCCCGGGAAAGGTCCCGATAGCGTAATGGTTAGAGCGTTCGCTTCGGAAGCGGGAGGCGCGGGTTCTAATCCGGGCCGCGTCATACCAAAGACGTTAAAAATGGTACCAGTGGCTACCTTGCTTGGCGCTCAGCATTTATAAGGCAAGCACTGGCTTCTCTTCTCTCAAAAAAGATGCCGTCGGTGTCCCGTAATACCTTTCCACACCGACAGTGCAACTATGTTGGGCAACACTGTAGCGGTATGCAATGGATATTTTCTTGTAGGCGACATACGTCAGACGCAAAATCTCACTCCACAAGCGATCCACATATAACTATGGATGACACATTCGGAAAGTCACTGATAAATATTGTCTGTCAGCCCGGTCTAGAGCTTGATCCACGTTACTCAGTAACCATGTCATGAAAGATCTGAACCAGCTGGCCTCACAAGACCCATGGCTACGTAAACCATGCTGGCAGTCAGAAAGAATGTTTTCGAGGATGAGATGCTTTTATACACGCATGTATATTGCTTACTATAATATGCTTTAGGGCTTTGACTATAATATCAGTGGCGGATTTACATGGGGGTTCGGGTGGTTCGCTTGAACACCACTCTGGGAAAAATATTTCATTGGGAAATTTATGAAAAATCGGGTAAATAGTTGGAAAGAAACCCCTCTAGACGAATTTAAACCGCTTTCCAGAAAAAGGTACAAGTAGGCAAAAGTCAGAAAAAAGGCGCTATCAGAAAGAGGTTCACACTCCAAAAACCGAGGTGGGGAAAAACTAAATTAACAATCAGGTACTTATACCATGAAAACACCTCGTAAGCCGAATGAGCAGCTACTTTCCAATAGGTGGCCACTCAGATACCAAAACTTAACTAAATGAGGAACACATACATAAGGCGCAAACAGCACAAAAATTTAAAAACCAAGACATAAAACAATAAGAACCACCACAGAAATACCGCCTTGGAATGATCAGTAATATAAAATTACTGGCGGGCTTAAATCGATTTGACGGAGCCCTAACCTCACCTTCAGGGTCTTTAGTGGTTCTCAACATTTAGTTAGTAGTTCTGTCCTCGTGGTGACTCTCTCTAGCTAGTCAGTGAATCATCATTCTGGTTCCGAAAGGCCCTCGCGTAAAAGGGTCTTTAGCCCAACATTAGATTTGGAAATCAATTATAGTGTCTGCGATAAAATTTAAAAAATGTTTTTCGAAGTTTATGATAGTATCATACCGATAGCCCTGCTGGAGAAGTTTGGCTGTTAAACATTTATTTCGCGCATTAAAGTCCGCAACACGATTGCAGACTCTAGCAAACCCAATAAGCTGCGAAATGTATACACAATAAGAAGCAAGACGAGGAATGTCACGATCCATGCTCCAAAAACGGAATTTTTATATCAAAATCTAAGTCATCGCGTTTATCATAAATTTTAGAAGAAAAGTATCTGCCCCTGAATATGTGTTAAGCTTTTGCAACAGATGCAAGTTAACGACACTATTCTATAATCAGCTGCATCATATTTCTCCCTCTTCTGAAACACCTGGACCACATTTGCCTGTCGCCAAATATCTGGCACACTTCCATAAGCAAGCGACTCATATATAAAGGCAAATATGATATAAATCAGAAATACTTCCTAAAATTAATACTGTTATAAAATAGCTTACCTGTTTTGGTATGCTCTTGTATGCTCTCGTTGTTGTACGCTCCAGAGACACCAAAGGGACGTCTGGTCTGGTCTAGAACTGGGAGGAAAGAGACATCGCACGGGATTCAGTGTTCGGTAGTCCGTATAACTTGGGTTAACCTATTATCGTAGCCCGCTAGGCTGAGCGAGTTCATTATCAATCACACGCCAGCTGAACGCCCAATAATGGCCACTTGTTTACACGCTGTTGCCATGGGGCCAACCAATCAAAAGTTGTTTACATGACCTGATTCACAGCCTTTACGATAATCGGATTTTCTATTTTAAGAAAGGCTTCCCCCACACTGAATCGGCTGTATAGCATAGATATTTGAGCCACCTCGTGGGAAAACCAATAATGTGGTTTTTGAACAGGTCCGACACAAGTCAACCTGTACAGTCGCAGAAGACAGCTAGAAGCATGAAATTTTGGATTTTAGAAGAAGAGGAATTGTGCTATCCGTGAAGCGAAAACAAAGGCGCTGATCGATCACCGCGAAGCTGATCTGCTTCTTTGTTTTCGCCTAGTCTACGCAGATTGTTAGTTTTCCCACGAGGCGGCTCATTAATGATGCTATTGTAACAGCGAATTATATGTTTGTAGATCATTGGCGGCACGTGGTAAAAGAAAAACAGGCTTGCTTATTAACTGTTTACAATAGTAGTAGAAATAGCTATATCCACATATTGAAAACAATAGCACACTCGTCTTTTGAACTACGAAAGATTCTTCTGTGTCTTTTATATTCTGCTGCACACATCGGCTTGTATACGACCAAATGCCCCTTTTTCTGTGTTTCTTGTCGTGCAACCACAGCGTAAATCTGTCATCTCTTAATTACCTGATTCTACACACGCATTAGATTTTCAGAAAATGGTGATAACGCTCCATGTAGTGTTAATATGTTCAATTGATAATTGTGTGATTTTAGTGACTTTTTAAACTGTTTGCTTTTATAGCTCTAGTTCGAGATGGAGGTTGAGGAAAGAAAGCGAAGCTGATCTGCGTCTTTGCTTTTGCATATATATGCAAAACGTTTGGTTTTTCATGGCACTGCTCAATTATATGTTCAGTCATTGAACTTGTTTTTAAAAGTTGTATGCTGCAAACCCTTCATAATTCTATGACCAGTTTCTATTATACACTGAAACAAAGTTATAAGAGGCCACCTCATATTTTGTCTTCTAGTTCAGAAAGTAAAATACGATCAATTAAAATTCATGATCATATGAATAAACCAATGTCTAACAGTGGCTCTGTGAGTTTCTGCATTCCAAAATGCGTGATACTTCTCACACAGACGAAGCATGTGTAAAGGTACCCTATTTCAAAAAGTCACACTTTATTAACATCAAATTAAATGTCATATTATGACGTTGTGTTTTTACATTTTAATTTATTTGAAAGTGCTACTCACTGCCATGATGCAAGATAAAATTAAGTCAAAAGTGTTGCTGCAATAAGAATCTGCGTTTCTGTTTTGCACATGCAAGAAGACAACAACCTGAATAACAGGAATTCAGCTTTTGTATGCAATTTGCATACCAACTTTGTTCTTCTCCAGTTGCGTTATTATCAGCAGCACGGCATTGAAATTTTCAGCGATTATTTAGGTCAAATACTAGACTCTGATAAACTTTGAAAATTAAAAAAATCGTCCACAAATTTTGTTATTTTGTTCGTTAAAAATTGGCATTGAAACCGGAAGTGTGCGGCAGCCTTGACGTGTTGGTCCTCGAAAATGGTCAAAAACAGTTCAGTCGAATTATATCTCTCATTTCCAGGCCTCATCAAGTGAATTTAACAGGTGTCAACATGTTTAAGAGGCACATTTATGAATTTTTCAAAAAATCTCAAAATTGGCGATTTTTAAAAATGCATAAAAATTCTACCAGTAGAGAAAATTCGAATGTTTGATGTTTTTCCGAGCCGTAACGACCCCTTTGATGACACCCGTTCCTAATTTCAATAAATGGTGTGCTGTATCCAATTTTTTATTTAAAAACATTGATTTTTGCATTTTTACTCCAAAAACGCCTTTAGTAAAAGAAAATTATTTCTTAACACTTTGGAACTTTACTTACTTGAAAGACACGTCTTTTGGCAAAAAATTGTGCAATTTTGAACTTGGCTTAGAAAAAAAAAATGAGTTTGAAAAGTGGCCTCTTTATAACTTTGTTTCAGTGTATGTACAGGCTATGTTTAAATCTACCCCCGGGAATCTACCATCATTTGCAGTATTTATTCATTGTACATGTTGTACAACTGTGGAATCATAAATTCAACAATTCCCGCACACATGCCTATTTAATGTTTTTAACGAGACCTTTTTTTCTGCTGTTAGATTTGTGCTAAAAGAAACAATAAACTGTTCAGCCAAGCAGGACATTTCTAGTACTTCTGAACAAACCACGCGCTTGGATCAGCCAGTGTGCTTGGAACAGTCTGTTCAGGGAGATATTTCCGTGTCCTGTTCGGATATTGACAGTGATGATGATGAGGAAGTGATTGAGTATCCGAACTTTTGTGCTACTTGCTATCGTGCACCTCCAGTTGTGACACTGAAGAAGTGTTCAAAATGCCAAATTTCACAGTATTGTAGCCTCTCGTGTCAAAAGGAAAATTGGAAACAACACAAGTTTGCCTGCTCAATCGTTGCTGATCAAAGGTCATCAGAGGGACAGTGTAAATAGTGCATTTTAGTGAACACATCTCTTAGAATAGTTTAACACTTGAGTTTTATTCACCGTTTAGCCGTAGGCATTTTCACACTTTTATGGACATTTAACAGTTTTAATTTGTGTTGTGAACAGTATTTTACTAAACGTATTGACATTAGTTTTAACAAAACAGTTTTAGATAGTGACCTTTTTAAATTTTCCGTGGATTATCATCTTAAGGACTTACTCGTTTTTAACGAGGTTCTCCTGACAGAGGAGGGATTTACAAACAACAACAACAACAACTGGCTAATTGTTTTCAACACCTGATATGGTTTCATTGATAACGACATAGCTACACATCTGCGAGCAGACAACAACAGTATAATTATAGTATTGGGATATCGCAGCTAAAATTATTACATCCACGAATGCTTGGATGTAAATATTGGCGTACGGCTGTCTGCTTGTGTTATTGGATTTTCAAATCCGACACATGCGCAGTGGAGCAGTCTACCTATTATCGCAAATTATTATAGGTGGATTCTGTTAGGTGTTTTTGTTGTCAGAACTGAGCAACATTACCAATAAGGAGAGAAGTGCTATTACAACAATACCCTAACATTCAGGCCATCGAACCATATAACACATGTGTATGTGCTTCTAAGCCATATAACAGTTTTAGGACACATTTAGGATAAAAATTCCACCCATAGGAGTGAATATTGGATTGCGCCTATGTGGACCTACCCAAGTTACTCGGGTCAACATGACATGTCGAAAACGCTCTTATTGATTGGCTCCAAACTCCCCAACAGTTTCAAAACTCCGCTCTCCGATATTGTTTTCCGAGAGGACTTACGTCAGGAAGTGGAACCGCTTGGAGTTTTGATTGTTTCGGGATCGAGATGACACAGAACCCAGCATTACAGTTGCAGTTATAAAACCCGGCATTACAGTTGCAGTTATACTAATAACTGCTCGGATTATTTTTGCATTTTCGTGTCACAATAATTGAAAAAACCTGAAGTTGTCAAAAGCTGACTGACGAGTTTTAAAAAGACAATAAACACGCTAAAATATTATTTTCCATCTTTTCTTTCTTGTCTTGACATTGTTTGTTGTTATTTTAAAATATTATATGGTTAAAAAAAATAAAAATAAACAACAATAGGTCAGCAGCAACAACAACAACAACAAAAAGATAAGTCATTTCTATAAACACAGAAAGACCTTGATGATTATTTAACAACATCAAAAACAATTTTGCAGATTAGTATCGGCAGCTGCGCATGTTAATATTCACATACAGTGTTTCCAGAATTGCAAGAATCTACATACTTGACTAGGTTTCAATACCTTGACATGACCATACATTTAGCTGTTAAAGCTGATTTTAGCATCTACTTAATTATTTTTTAGCTGCTTAACATTTTTAACCTTTCATAATCTATCCGTCTTACCGAATGCTTTTAACCTGCCTTTTCTATAATTTACAACCTTTTTTCTTTTTCAATGGTGCATAGAATGTCCATCTCAAATGGCCATGGCCCACTTGAGTGTGATTAAAATGGCCATGGCCATAAATACTTGGCCATGGGAGCATTTGAATTGTCCATGGGCAAAACCACACTGGCCATGGCCACTTTTTGTCGGCCATGGGCAAATCTGGCCATGGCCATTTTTAGTCGGCCATGGCCCAAATGTTATTTTTTTCACAAAGTTATAACTGCAAAATATATACATGGCCATTATGGCCAAAGCAACAATGATTATAATTTTGTGTTTAATAACTGATTGACAATAAGATTTTTTTTTCATTTTTCCCATGGCCAATATGTTTTGCCCATGGCCCATTTTTCGTCCATGGCCAACCTGTTTTCCCATGGGAAAGTGCCATTTCCCATGGGAAAACATGATTTTCCCCTGTTTTCCCATGGGAAAGTCAACTTCAAGTCCATTTTTCAGGCACTTGCAGATAAGACAGGCAGACAAAATAAGTTTTTAGAGAACCACTTGATAGGTACTTCATGTATATATAAACTGCGAAGCCCTGGCTGCTTTCGAAAGATGTCCTGGATTTGACGAAAAGCGGTTTGTCAAAAAAATACCGGTTGGTGTTAATAGCTTACCTGTTTTGGTATGCTCTTGTATGCTCTCGTTGTTGTACGCTCCAGAGACACCAAAGGGACGTCTGGTCTGGTCTAGAACTGGGAGGAAAGAGACATCGCACGGGATTCAGTGTTCGGTAGTCCGTATAACTTGGGTTAACCTATTATCGTAGCCCGCTAGGCTGAGCGAGTTCATTATCAATCACACGCCAGCTGAACGCCCAATAATGGCCACTTGTTTACACGCTGTTGCCATGGGGCCAACCAATCAAAAGTTGTTTACATGACCTGATTCACAGCCTTTACGATAATCGGATTTTCTATTTTAAGAAAGGCTTCCCCCACACTGAATCGGCTGTATAGCATAGATATTTGAGCCACCTCGTGGGAAAACCAATAATGTGGTTTTTGAACAGGTCCGACACAAGTCAACCTGTACAGTCGCAGAAGACAGCTAGAAGCATGAAATTTTGGATTTTAGAAGAAGAGGAATTGTGCTATCCGTGAAGCGAAAACAAAGGCGCTGATCGATCACCGCGAAGCTGATCTGCTTCTTTGTTTTCGCCTAGTCTACGCAGATTGTTAGTTTTCCCACGAGGCGGCTCATTAATGATGCTATTGTAACAGCGAATTATATGTTTGTAGATCATTGGCGGCACGTGGTAAAAGAAAAACAGGCTTGCTTATTAACTGTTTACAATAGTAGTAGAAATAGCTATATCCACATATTGAAAACAATAGCACACTCGTCTTTTGAACTACGAAAGATTCTTCTGTGTCTTTTATATTCTGCTGCACACATCGGCTTGTATACGACCAAATGCCCCTTTTTCTGTGTTTCTTGTCGTGCAACCACAGCGTAAATCTGTCATCTCTTAATTACCTGATTCTACACACGCATTAGATTTTCAGAAAATGGTGATAACGCTCCATGTAGTGTTAATATGTTCAATTGATAATTGTGTGATTTTAGTGACTTTTTAAACTGTTTGCTTTTATAGCTCTAGTTCGAGATGGAGGTTGAGGAAAGAAAGCGAAGCTGATCTGCGTCTTTGCTTTTGCATATATATGCAAAACGTTTGGTTTTTCATGGCACTGCTCAATTATATGTTCAGTCATTGAACTTGTTTTTAAAAGTTGTATGCTGCAAACCCTTCATAATTCTATGACCAGTTTCTATTATATGTACAGGCTATGTTTAAATCTACCCCCGGGAATCTACCATCATTTGCAGTATTTATTCATTGTACATGTTGTACAACTGTGGAATCATAAATTCAACAATTCCCGCACACATGCCTATTTAATGTTTTTAACGAGACCTTTTTTTCTGCTGTTAGATTTGTGCTAAAAGAAACAATAAACTGTTCAGCCAAGCAGGACATTTCTAGTACTTCTGAACAAACCACGCGCTTGGATCAGCCAGTGTGCTTGGAACAGTCTGTTCAGGGAGATATTTCCGTGTCCTGTTCGGATATTGACAGTGATGATGATGAGGAAGTGATTGAGTATCCGAACTTTTGTGCTACTTGCTATCGTGCACCTCCAGTTGTGACACTGAAGAAGTGTTCAAAATGCCAAATTTCACAGTATTGTAGCCTCTCGTGTCAAAAGGAAAATTGGAAACAACACAAGTTTGCCTGCTCAATCGTTGCTGATCAAAGGTCATCAGAGGGACAGTGTAAATAGTGCATTTTAGTGAACACATCTCTTAGAATAGTTTAACACTTGAGTTTTATTCACCGTTTAGCCGTAGGCATTTTCACACTTTTATGGACATTTAACAGTTTTAATTTGTGTTGTGAACAGTATTTTACTAAACGTATTGACATTAGTTTTAACAAAACAGTTTTAGATAGTGACCTTTTTAAATTTTCCGTGGATTATCATCTTAAGGACTTACTCGTTTTTAACGAGGTTCTCCTGACAGAGGAGGGATTTACAAACAACAACAACAACAACTGGCTAATTGTTTTCAACACCTGATATGGTTTCATTGATAACGACATAGCTACACATCTGCGAGCAGACAACAACAGTATAATTATAGTATTGGGATATCGCAGCTAAAATTATTACATCCACGAATGCTTGGATGTAAATATTGGCGTACGGCTGTCTGCTTGTGTTATTGGATTTTCAAATCCGACACATGCGCAGTGGAGCAGTCTACCTATTATCGCAAATTATTATAGGTGGATTCTGTTAGGTGTTTTTGTTGTCAGAACTGAGCAACATTACCAATAAGGAGAGAAGTGCTATTACAACAATACCCTAACATTCAGGCCATCGAACCATATAACACATGTGTATGTGCTTCTAAGCCATATAACAGTTTTAGGACACATTTAGGATAAAAATTCCACCCATAGGAGTGAATATTGGATTGCGCCTATGTGGACCTACCCAAGTTACTCGGGTCAACATGACATGTCGAAAACGCTCTTATTGATTGGCTCCAAACTCCCCAACAGTTTCAAAACTCCGCTCTCCGATATTGTTTTCCGAGAGGACTTACGTCAGGAAGTGGAACCGCTTGGAGTTTTGATTGTTTCGGGATCGAGATGACACAGAACCCAGCATTACAGTTGCAGTTATAAAACCCGGCATTACAGTTGCAGTTATACTAATAACTGCTCGGATTATTTTTGCATTTTCGTGTCACAATAATTGAAAAAACCTGAAGTTGTCAAAAGCTGACTGACGAGTTTTAAAAAGACAATAAACACGCTAAAATATTATTTTCCATCTTTTCTTTCTTGTCTTGACATTGTTTGTTGTTATTTTAAAATATTATATGGTTAAAAAAATAAAAATAAACAACAATAGGTCAGCAGCAACAACAACAACAACAAAAAGATAAGTCATTTCTATAAACACAGAAAGACCTTGATGATTATTTAACAACATCAAAAACAATTTTGCAGATTAGTATCGGCAGCTTCGCATGTTAATATTCACATACAGTGTTTCCAGAATTGCAAGAATCTACATACTTGACTAGGTTTCAATACCTTGACATGACCATACATTTAGCTGTTAAAGCTGATTTTAGCATCTACTTAATTATTTTTTAGCTGCTTAACATTTTTAACCTTTCATAATCTATCCGTCTTACCGAATGCTTTTAACCTGCCTTTTCTATAATTTACAACCTTTTTTCTTTTTCAATGGTGCATAGAATGTCCATCTCAAATGGCCATGGCCCACTTGAGTGTGATTAAAATGGCCATGGCCATAAATACTTGGCCATGGGAGCATTTGAATTGTCCATGGGCAAAACCACACTGGCCATGGCCACTTTTTGTCGGCCATGGGCAAATCTGGCCATGGCCATTTTTAGTCGGCCATGGCCCAAATGTTATTTTTTTCACAAAGTT
The DNA here is from genome assembly GCA_964017185.1 of Rugalucina vietnamica. Taxonomy (NCBI): domain Eukaryota; kingdom Metazoa; phylum Mollusca; class Bivalvia; order Lucinida; family Lucinidae; genus Rugalucina; species Rugalucina vietnamica. The sequence continues at coordinate 82,434,160 of OZ024871.1, read as the reverse complement.
ATAACTGCAAAATATATACATGGCCATTATGGCCAAAGCAACAATGATTATAATTTTGTGTTTAATAACTGATTGACAATAAGATTTTTTTTTCATTTTTCCCATGGCCAATATGTTTTGCCCATGGCCCATTTTTCGTCCATGGCCAACCTGTTTTCCCATGGGAAAGTGCCATTTCCCATGGGAAAACATGATTTTCCCCTGTTTTCCCATGGGAAAGTCAACTTCAAGTCCATTTTTCAGGCACTTGCAGATAAGACAGGCAGACAAAATAAGTTTTTAGAGAACCACTTGATAGGTACTTCATGTATATATAAACTGCGAAGCCCTGGCTGCTTTCGAAAGATGTCCTGGATTTGACGAAAAGCGGTTTGTCAAAAAAATACCGGTTGGTGTTAATTCCTCCTCTGCTTATATCCAAAATTACGAGCTTCTATCATTCTTCTGGGACTGTACAGGCTGGTTTGTGTTTGACCTGGTCGGAACCCTTGTTGGTTTTCTCACGCACAGGCTCAAATAAGTGGTCACAACCATGTAAAAATAGTATGTGGGTAATAGTATAATATGGTGCGTACACAGCAACGCCTAACAATCAATTAAACCGTCGGTTGGGGAAAATAAATGCATTGCTAAATGAATTTCATTTTCGTATGTATAGTTCTGTTAAGGATATTCGCTGCCCATGAAAACGTATTCATTTTTTCTAACCGCTCTCTTTTGATTCCCAAATATAAAATAAGACATATGAAAACACATCATGAAAACATGTCCGTGTAATGTATACCCCTTTGAACCCCACTTTTATATAGCAAAACTGTGGTTTGCAGGGGTATACCCATTTTTCTTATTTTTGTTCAAAAACAATCTATGTTTTGAGCAAATATAAGAAAAATATCATTTTTTTTCTGATGAAATTTTCAATTTTTACAGGTGAAAAAAATCTCTATATATTGCACGGACATGTTTTCGTAATGAAAATGAACATAAGGTACATGTAGTGTGCATTTTTACAAGCTACGGGCCTCTCATGAATGAGACTTCTGAACACCATGTTTGAAAACTAGAAAAAAAATAATTTAATTTTCAATTCTGTCACATAATACTTTATCTTCCTGAAAAAAAACAATACATTGCGAATGTTTTCAACAGTCATTTTGTTTATAAGTACGTAACGCTGACTATTTGGGACATAAAACATGCATGAATTTGCAACTTGAAGTGGATGACAATTTTTTTCGACTGTCGGAAAAATTCAATATCTATAAATGTGCCAAATCCATATTTGTAGATTCAAACTTTTTCTTGTATTTTCACACAGCATTGAACGTATTTATATTTTTCGAATAAAAGAATGAAATATAAGGTAGTGTGCATATAGGAGAGAATCAATAACTTGAAAATTGCCCTTTTAATCCTTTATTCGGCTGTTTTATTTCTTACAGCCCATTTCATAAAACAACCAAAAATGTTAAAACTAGCACACAAAACAAAGAAACACTGATAAAGAAGACCTTGTATACAGCTGTACATCTACTTCTGCTAAAATAAACATCATATCAGTGCAAGTAATTTAAAGTTGTGTAATATTCAAATTTAATCAACCCTTGCCCCAAAATTTTGCTGACACTTAAACTTTTCTAAAAAGTTGCAGAAAATGTGGTGAAAAAAAGTTCCTTAGATTTACAATTTTTATGACTCGTTCAATGCATATCATCAATATGTATTCAAAATAAAAAATATTAGGAAAATATCTGCAACAGTTTTAACAATATTCAACAAAATAAAAACCCGAAGTTCCGAAATGTCAAATGTTAGCAGCGAACACCCTTAAATGTCACACGATATGTCGATCCCAAAGACTTAAATGAAGTTTTTGGACCATGATATATATATATTTATTGTAAACGTAAACGAAAACATCCAATGGTAAACAGAATGATATACTGTTGCTGTTTGTCCTATACAGTATCTATTATAGGCTAGATTACACTTTGTTATTGCAAATTAGAGTCATGTGTGTGTGGGGGAGGAGGGGGAATATTTTTTGTCGGTACATGTAAGTCCGGTCTGAAAACAATGTCACTTGGACTTACCACAATAGACAAAACATAGTCTCCAGCCTCGTCACAATATGTTATTGTAAGCAGTTTGTCCTGGGATATTGATTATGGGACTTCGGTTTATGCCCCATCCTAAGAACTAGAAAAGCACAGGATCGAACCTGCGATCCCTGGTTAACAAGGCAAGTGGCTTAAACAATGCGCAACGGAGATTTCTTAACATGTTTTATGATAAGGACACAATAAATAGAAATTGGAGTTTGGTATATTAATCTTGTAGGTATTTGTTTCCGGTTTTTATCGAATCTTGTTTAGCCCAACCATGTTATAATTATGCCTGTCATCTCAATAAAATTTAGCCTGTCATCTCAATAAAATATAGCACAAGTCTTTTGTATTATGTATTGCAAGGAATTATTTAAGCATATTTATGCATAATGCATAGGCATTATTTATGCAAGGAAGGAATGTTATTTGTGGTATTCCGTTAGAATGGGGCATTTTGCCAAAGTTAAGCAATGGGCAAGCAAAATCAACCGGAATGTTGATACAGGTATATCTGACAGAGCTAACACTGGACTACCGTGACTGACTCTGTGATATCGCATCAGGAAAACGTGTCCGTGCAATGAATATCCCATTAAAACCCACTTTTATATAAAGCTGGGGTTTTACAAGGGTTTACCTATTTTCCTTATCTTTTCTTATTTTTGATCCAAAACATTGATTGTGGATACTTGTTAGAACCGCCTCGGAGAGGCGGTTCTTGCGTGTAACCACAATCTATGTTTTGAGCAAAAATAAGAAAGATATAAAAAAAAAATATATTGAAATTTTTTTACAGCTGAAAAAAATCTCTGTATATTACCAATACACGGGCATGTTTTCTGAATGGATACAGGTATATGTGACAGAGCTACATTATCGACAATCTATCTGGTGTTGGCAAACGGAAGGACTAACACTCTAACGTCACTCGTGTGATATTCTCCTCCTCTGTGGAATCAGGCAGGTTCACAAACATTGCCCTTCCACTGTCTTTCAACAGAGAGATATTTTCGGACGGATGTACGAGGTTTCCTCCACCTCTGGACTGTTTCTGCGGAGTTACCGCCATTGCTGTAACTTTCCTCAAGAAATGTCCACTACCACGGTCTGTATTAGCAGGTTTCCTAGTGTTCAGCGAGGGAGAGTCTAACTCGTCCTCTAGGTGTGTGATACTGTTCAGTAGTGGTGTAGAGTTAGACTCTATATTAGCAGTAGCGGGGGTGAGATAAGTGTTATTGCACACTGTAGTAAGTTCCATGTCCTCAATCTTAACACTGTCACTACTAGAATCCATTGCATTTGAATGTTCAGATGTCATCTCTGAAATATAATTGTGTTAGATAAAATTTCATAAAATAGATTGATAATGATATAATGATATAGTAAACTTTCCGTTTTTGGATGGTGACGTTCCTCGTCGTGCTTCTTATGGTGTATACATTTCGCAACTTATTAGGTTATCATGTTACAGACTTCAACGCTCGAAATAAATGTTTAACGGCCAAACTTCTCCAACAGGGTTATCGGTATCATAAACTTCGAAAAACCTTTTCTAAATTTTATCGTAGACACTATGAGTTGATTTCTAAATATAATGTTGGGTTAAAGACGCTTTTAAGTGAGGGCCTTTCGGAACCAGAATTTTATGGTGACTTGGTTTACAAATTTAAGAAACTATTAGGAAGTAATGATTTTTCTTTTCAGTTTAGAAAAATCATAACACGTTACAAACGTATAGGTTATAACTTGAATGTTATGCGACAGTCTGCATGCTTAGTTTTTAACCCAATCACGGTTGATAACTATGCTGCCTTCTTTAAGTGCACGCCGGTGGGTCGGGCGTCAGACTCTATGATGGCCCCGACTTAAAGCTATTCATTTTAGTTGGTTGGGGCCGGAGCTTCTTGTCTGTTGCTTGGCCCACCGGGGTCCAACTGATGTTTTTCTTTTGCTCCGGAGTTAGTAAGTTATTCGGCGCCCAGGGATCTCAATCGTCGGGCAGCTTACTGAATCTGTGAGTCCTGGTTTTTGATTCATCAGGATGTTTATCATGATTTATTTGTTTGTTCTTGATGATTCATTGACTAGTTAGAGATTCACCACGAGGACCGAAGAACTAACTAAATGTTATGAACCACTGCAGAAGCTGAGGGTGAGGTTATGGCCATGTAAAATCGATTTAAGCCCCCAGTTATTTATAACTGACCGTTCCAAGGCGGGACTGCTGATGTGGTGCACATTTATCCAAATTATTTCAATTATGTGTTTTATGTTGCATGACTTTGTGGTCACCTGAATATAATTTGGCTGTTCACTTAGCCCTCTGCATTTCATTTGTTCTGTCCTAGCTAGCACTGCGACCACCTCACTTCAATAGCTGCTCACTCTGCTTTCTGTTATACATGTTATAAGTTGGTCCCTATGTTTTATATTTCTTAACATGTTTTTCTTTATTGCTTGTTTATATTTGTGTATATTAGAGCCACTGCAGAAGCTTAGGGTGAGGTTATGGCCATGTGGAATCGATTTAAACCCGCCAGTAACTTTGTGTTACTGATCGTTCCAAGTCGATACTTCTGTGGTGGTTCTTTTTGTTTTATGTCTTGGTGTTTAAAATAGTTTTGTGCTGTTGGCGCCTTATGTATGTTTTCATATTTTTAGTTAAGTTAAGGTAACTGAGTGGCCACCTATTGGGAAAATAGCTGCTCATTCGGCTTACGAAATGTTTTCATGGTATAAGTACCTGATTGTTGTTTTGGTTTTTTCCCGCCTCGGTTTTTGGAGTGGGAATCTTTTTCTGATTGCGCCTTTTCCTGATCTTTGCCTACTTGTACCTTTTTCTATCCGAGCAGCGAAATCAAAGGCGCTGATCAGCTGTGTAGTTACTGCACAGCTGATCTGCGGCTTTGTATTCGCCTTTGCAAATTGTTGGTTTTCTCATGCGGCGGCTCATATAAAAACTATCTGATCAGGTTTCTGATCAGATTTTTGACAAGAATATACATGTACGCATAACATCGAAACCACTCAACAAAGATTAACGTAAAAGCTAAACAACGTGATGTACGTATTATTTATTACCTTCTTCACTACTAGAATTAAGACAACGTCTATAAAAGTCATGCCGACCTCTTCCTAGTGCACTCAAATCCAGGTAACCCTAGAAACAAAATACCATATGTTGTTCATTAGCTTAAGAATAGTCAAGTTAAATACTTATCTTCCTCAATAAATTTCTCAGACCTTATGCTTACATTGACCGTCAATTCCATTTAACGTTTGATTGCGCTGTTGGCTACATTCTATAATCCAATTTTGTAAACATCTCGTGGCATCCTTGTTCCGTTAACTCAACAGGTAAATGGGAATAAAAGAATCTATGATGAGATTGAGGACGAAACAAGGAAATCTCAGGCAAGTTTTTAGATTATTCAAGTCTCATCCGTGGCTCTGCCTCGGATGAGACTCGAATAATCTGAAAACGACGAGCCTGAGATTTCCTTGTTGAGGCTTCAACACCATCATTGATTACTTTTCTCACCCACCTTTTAAAACATTTTGACTCTGAATAGGCTTCAAGTTCTGTTCAGGCAGCCATTTTGTTTGGACATAAAACAATATGCAAATTAGCCAGTGAAACAAATAAAAATAATTTTGTATTTGCACTCACCTTACAAAAATATTAAATCATCATTTTGTTTATTCACAAAATTCCCGGCAAAATATTTTTGTTTACATGTTTATGAGAGCAGCAGACTACGATTACTCTTGATATCTACTGAAACTAACACCTGCTAGGCTATTTTTTCTCTGACAGTTGACACCTTTCTCATCACTTCCTTATATAGAAATAATAGCATAAGGTGAACATTTCTATTAGCTAAATACAGAAATGATTGACATTTTGAGACAGCTAAAATTGTACTAGTACTCGTACTGTGACAGAAATATCTCAGACAGTCAAAGGGATATGCTTGTCTGGTGGGTGAGAAAATGGCGGTCACGGGGGTGTCACGATAAAGAATGCAAGGATTATACATTCGTTTTGTTTAAATATTAATGAGCCGACCCATGGGAAAACCAACAATTTGCATAGGCGAAGCTGATCAGCGCCTTTGTTTTCGCTACTCGGGTAGTACAATGCCTCCTCTACTTTACTCCAAAATTTCCAAGCTTCCAGCTTGCTTCTGTAGCTGTACATGCCGGTTTGTGTCGGGCCTGTTCAGAAACCACATTGTTGGTTTTCCCACGGGGCGGCTCATTCATATGATGTCTGGTGATGTATAGGCATAATGAGGCAATATACTTCACCAGTTTTAGTTTGACCTTAATAATGTTTACACGCTTTTAAGCGAGAGAAACTTAAAAACAAACACAATAACGAAGAACTAATATATTTTTTTCTGTTTCTATAATGTGTAACTTAATGTCGATCATACCGTTTTCTCTTGTAATATTCTGTCAAATATTTCGGCAAGGCTAGAGAAGGTGGGTCTGTCACTGGCGTCAGTTTTCCAACATTTTTGCATCACTGCATACCTAAAATTAATAACGATAGTGTTTGGTATGTTTACATCACATAAGTAGATCTTTGGGAAACATTAGCGTTATTCATGAATGATATTTCAATAAGTCCAACTTCGTCGGTTAACTCATGAATCGCAATATAAAATTTTGTTCTAGAATTACCTCTCTTTGAGTACTGTTCGTTATGTCTATTGTTTTTTTTTTTTTTTTTTTTTTTTTTCAATATATCATATCTGCTTTTAATCTTTTTATTCGTTTTTCTTTTCCTGGCATTGACCGTTTGTACAGCGCAAAACTTATCGACGAAAGCCATGTGAAGGGAGAAACACCCGATTCCTTATTCATACCCAAAGTGGGTATCCAATTTTCTACGAAGCAAAGCGTACTAATGAATATGTAATAATTTCTGGTATACTCATTACTTGCATTTCATACATTTTATACGAAAACTTAAAAAGCTCACATTTCATCCTGACAGTTTTCTGGACGGTCCATTCTATATCCACCAATCAGTAGATTATACAGCCTCTCTGGTGGGATACCGGGATAAGGTGGAGCACCTGAAACAGAAATGACAATGGGATTACAGCTTTAGCAGTGTATGGCGATGTATAATTTGGCAAATAGGTTACCCGTACATCATCCATAGTGCAGATTATATTTTTCTTTTGATCCTTTGGGATCAGAGGATATATTTGGAGTATTTCAAATATATTGTTCGTTAAGAATAATCTTCTTAACTGCATTTTGATTATTTGGCCCTTTTGGGATTATGAGTCTTTGATTTACACTACGCAGATGTAAATTATTGAAATTGCAGCAAAATGTCTGACTTTCACTGCCAGTTTTGTAAAGGGTCACTGATGAAGTTTCATTACCCGAAATCGTACAATATGGCCCATCTTCTTGCTTTGAATGTTTTACTGCTTCCAAAGGATCTAACAATTATTCTTATTTACTGTATAGGCGGCAACTTTAATATTCATATCTGGGCGTGGTTAGCTAGTCCATCTGTACAAGTAGGTAGATTAGAGAAAAGTTAAACTCAGCCTAGACCGCAGTCACATATTTACCGTTAAAAACGGCTTCCTGTATTTCATCAAATCCATTGAACTAGACAAACTCGTATTTCATTCTTAGTTTCTAACGGAAAACACGTGACTTGAACCTTTTAACTGTATATCTTTAGCTTTTACCTAATTTAGTCAAAAGTAGACCACACTCAACATGAGGTAACGCCCATACATTAACCTATTTGCCGAATTATTCCTGCATAATACAAACGATATACAGTAAAGGTAAAAGCAATGCCCAAGAAATGGTTCTCCATCAGAACCCATCCTAAAACCGTGGTGGAAATCCCATCAGGAGGGATACCGGTACAAAAAATGGTCTGCGGCATAAAAGAATGATATTTGACACAGCTGCTTCGTCATAAAAGAATACGAATGTAACAAGGAAATAATCAACGTATTACTTAATCGTTTACTTTTTAGTAAGAGAGTTAGTTAATTTATAGTAAGTCATATATGACAAACGGACTTTCCCACTGTTATCATTTTGGTGAGTCAACATTCATTTCAGGGACATCAGGTGTGATTTTAGATTTTTATTCACTTTTTCGATGAATTTTCTTGAAGCAAACAGAATAGCCCCAGATGGGACGCCGCGTTTAGCGGCGTCTCATCTGGTTCTATTCTGTTTGCCTATGTCTCACTAAAAAGGACGCTAAACTTAAACGAGTTAAGTAATATATCAATTTCTACGGATGCAGTCTACTTTTGAGCTATAAGAAACGGAAACGTTTGAATATAGTGAACTGATTTAAAGTGAACTGATTGAGAAGCAATATCCAGCTTACCAAGAGTTACAATTTCCCATAACACAATACCATAAGACCATCTGAAAGGAAAGAAACATTTTTCGAAACTAAACGATTGGTCAGAACTGTTAATATCTGCATAGAGCCAATGGTAGTGAGGTATCAGAGATCTGGGCAGATGGAGGAATAACAGACAAGGGACAAATTTTATAAACAATAAAAATATTTTCTATGATTCAAACAGGTGAAACATAATAGTGGATCTTACACGAGTGGTCATTTCATATGAAATTTATTAAACTCGCCGAAGGCCGAAGGCGAGTTTAATAAATTTCATATGAAATGACCACTCGTGTAAGGCGAGTTTAATAAATTTCATATGAAATGACTACAAGTGTAAGATTAGTTTTATCATATGACTTTTAAAACAGGATTTTATCGCCTTCAAAGTGGACATATTTTCAATGAAAATTTACGTTGTTGTTACGGACGTTGTCAATGACGTTACGTATTCCCGCAAAAGTTGATACACCTGTGGTCATAACACTTATTATTACATGACGTAACCCACTGAAAAACTACGACATCATATGATAAAATGATTTACGCATATCAATAAGTTAAATTATCATCTCCGTAACTAACGAGTCGTGCAAAATGTTATATTTCTACTTACACGTCACTTTTGGTAGTGTAGATCTGTGCATATAAAGATTCAGGAGCAAGCCACTTAACAGGAATACGTCCCTACAAATAACCAGAGGACCAATGGTTTTGTTAACGCTCACCTGAGATCTGATATACATTGTATATACAAATACATTTGCTTGACTTTAATGGTCATACACAAGTAAATAGCCCCAGGGCAGGGTCAGCATTACCTTTGAGTCATTATTTTCAGAATCATAAATATTCTGTCCATATGCCCATTTACTGAAGTTTGTTTTTCCTATGTTTAATGACATTTAAACAGCTTTATACATATATGACCTTAGTTTACCTTGCCTTAAAATCAGATCCATGATTTATAAACACATTATAGTCCCAATAGCTACATGTAAAGTTTCATTGCAATAGGTTCAGTAATTCAGGAGAAGATTTTTGAATTGCACGCCGGTGGGTCGGGCGTCAGACTCTATGATGGCCCCGACTTAAAGCTATTCATTTTAGTTGGTTGGGGCCGGAGCTTCTTGTCTGTTGCTTGGCCCACCGGGGTCCAACTGATGTTTTTCTTTAGCTCCGGAGTTAGTAAGTTATTTGGCGCCCAGGGATCTCCATCGTCGGGCAGCTTACTGAATCTGTGAGTCCTGGTTTTTGATTCATCAGGATGTTTATCATGATTTATTTGTTTGTTCTTGATGATTCATTTACTAGTTAGAGATTCACCACGAGGACCGAAGAACTAACTAAATGTTATGAACCACTGCAGAAGCTGAGGGTGAGGTTACGGCCGTGTAAAATCGATTTAAACCCGCCAGTAACTTTGTGTTACTGATCGTTCCAAGTCGATACTTCTGTGGTGGTTCTTTTTGTTTTATGTCTTGGTGTTTAAAATATTTTTGTGCTGTTGGCGCCTTATGTATGTTTGCATATTTTTAGTTAAGTTAAGGTAACTGAGTGGCCACCTATTGGGAAAATAGCTGCTCATTCGGCTTACGAAATGTTTTCATGGTATAAGTACCTGATTGTTGGTTTGGTTTTTTCCCACCTCGGTTTTTGGAGTGGGAGTCTTTTTCTGATTGCGCCTTTTCCTGATCTTTGCCTACTTGTACCTTTTTCTACCATATACATGTTCCCCTTAGTTCCCCTTTCATAGATGCTTCCTATAAAATTTGACTTTGAAAATTATGTTTATATACACGTTCATGTGTATTGCCCTGGGGCAGTCCAACCCCTGGGGTCCAACATTTTTCATAATCTTAAATCTTCAGTCCATTGGCCCATTTCCTGCAAGTTTAGCCCTTCAAATGACATTTTAACAATTTTCCCCATTTGAATGCACGGGCGACCTATGTTGACCTTGCCGTAAAATAGGTCAAGCTCATCCCAGGGCCATGCCATGATTTATACAAAATTTGTAGAGCTCCATACTCCAATGTTTCATGCCAAGTCACAATCAATGGTTCTAAAGAAGAAGATTTTTAAAGGTTTTTGCTATTTATAGCCATCTTGGCCATCTTGGTCATGTGACCTGGGCCATTTACACAAACTTTGGTTTAAGAGAAGATGATGTTTGAATATTATGTTCATATACATGTATATATAGCCCCGGGGCAGGGGCAGACAACCCCTTGGGGACAATTGTTTTTTTCATAAACATAAATCTTCAGTACATTTAGATACCCCAGCAAGTTTCCTCCCATTTAATTTCATTTTACCAATTTTCCCCATTCAAATGCATTGGCGATCTTATTTGACCTTGTCTTAAAAACGGTCAAGGTCATCCAAGGGCCATGAGTTATACTAACTTTGTAGAGCTCCATTGCCTGATGCTTCATGCCAAGTTTAAAAATCATAGGCCTTCTGGTTCTAGGGAGCTATTTATAGCCATGGTGGCCATCTTGTTCATGTGATCTGGACCATTTATATAAAGTTTGGTTCCACCTTCTAAAGGATGCGCCACATGAAGTTTGGCTTTGATTGGCCTAGCGGTTTCAGAGAAGACGTTTGAACAACTACAACGACGACAACTACAACGACAACAGAGCATGGGTATACTATAAGCTCACTGAGTGAGCTCATGGCTCAGGTGAGCTAAAATTGATACATTATCACCAGGATACAGCTATCTAAGTGGAATACTAATTGAACAATCTACATATAGATTTTGGAGGTGAATACTGATGTAATAAAATACTGTTTTAATGAAAATAAACGTAATCAAGTGCGTGCGTCCTTGTGTCTGCAACGATATAACTGCCGTCGGTATATTTTTTTTCCTAACGATCTGGGTCTTACTAATTTGACAAAAAGCGCTGAGCCTTCCAGAAGTTACTTGCCTACACAGTCTGGAGAACAACAAAAGAAATGCAATAAATGCTAAATTGCAGTAACCCGACACCATCCGTGATACTTCGTGACCTTGACAATGTCTACCCCAATTAAACCCCATTTTATGAGGAAAAACAACAACAAACAAACCAAAAAAAAAAAATAAATAAATAAAAATATATAAAAAACAAACAAACAAAAAACATCCACCCCATTAAACCCAACGTTTATAAGAATAAATGTATACACCATAAAACCCCACCCACTTTTACCATTATTATAGTGAAACTGGGTTTAAATCATGTTTTTTTCCATTTTTATTTTCTTATCTTTGCTCCAAAACTTAATTGTGGGTACTCATTAAAACCGCCTAGTCGGCGAGGCGGTTCTAACATGAACCCGCAATCAATTTTTGAGCAAACATATTGAAAATATCCTAAATTCCCAATGATTTTTTTTTCAAATTGTTACTACAGTAAAAATCTCTGTTTATTGCATAGGCAAGTTTTCGTGACCGTCTTGACATGTCACCTTACCCTGCTTTTCTTGAGATATGTATCCGCCTCATAGACGTCTCTGGTCAGACCAAAGTCGGAGATCTTCAACATCCTGTCAGCTGATACCAGAACATTCCTGGCGGCGAGGTCTCGATGGACCAACTGTGGTGTGGAAAAAAAATGTGTGCCTTGCAGATTTGTTATAACCAACAACATGTTTTAGTTTAAAACATGATTTAATCTCATAAACTCTACTCTCTTATTTTGATCAGTTATTCGGGAGGACTTCCTTAATAAGGTAGCTCATAGGAGAAATCAAATCTACAGCATGCCATCCATAGCTAAAATGTTATGACCTGGAAGTCAACATATGGTACAAGACAGAACATTGTAAATACATGTTTCATAAGAACGGTTGTTACTGATGTAAATAACGATATTAGAAACACAATTACAATTAGGCGTGGATTGAAAACATGTTCATTGTAGACAAAGAACTACCTTTATACTGCTAAGATAGCTCATGCCCTTCGCTATCTGCCAGGCGAAAGACAAGAGATCTCTCATAGTCAGTAAGTCACCGTGTTGACTGGGATCAGTCTGCTCCCTGCTATCTGGTGACTGGTATCTGTACTTTATTTTCTGGTTGACATAGCCGTTCTCCTCTAGGCGACTGCGGCGAAGATACTTCAGAAGGCACCCGTGCTCACAATATTCCACAATCACGTAAAATGGTCCTTCAAATAAAATGCACGAGCAATGCAATCAGAGATTACAAGGTAACCTCTCCCAACACAAATTTCCAAACAGCGGCAATCCCATCAGAATAACATGTCCGTGTAATGTTTACCCCCTTAAACCCCACTTTTATATAGCAAACGTGGGATATGCAGGGGTATACCTATTTTTCTTAATTTTGCTTCAAAACAAAAGATTGTGGGTACACGTTAGAACCGCCTCGGATACTCGTTAGAACCGCCTCGCTGAGGCGGTTCTAACGTGTACCCACAATCTTAGTTTTGAGCAAAAATAAGAAAAATGTCATTTTTTTCCAGTGAAAATTCTTATTTTTACAACCAAAAAAATTCTGTATATTGCATGGTCATGTTTTCGTAATGCAGATGATTTTTATCGGTTTTACGGCTACGAATGAGCCAATAAAGGTGCAGATATCTTATTACCCAGATTTTCTACAATGACATCATATTAAAAATATACATAGACTATAAAGTTAGCCTCGCAGAATTTTTAAAACAGGTGCATCTTACAACCAGACCAGAGAAAATCATTTTGAAATATGCATATGATGTACTGCAAATTACGTAGCAGTCGAAACCTCCTCCACAGCAACCAAACACGGATGTGGATCAATAACCGTCAAAAAAGATCGAATTAAGATTTGCCAAACGCGGTGAAGTGCAAAGAAGAAATTGTTCTGACACTTAGCATTGAGATGTCATTTTACTCACCCTCGCCTGTACACACTCCCAGCAGTCGTATAACATTGGGATGGTTCACATTGAACGGACATGTTTTGCTGATGTCATGTAACATAGATGTCATTGTCATTAGGAAAACATGTCCGTGTAATGTAGTAAAACTGGGGTTAGCAGGGGTATACCTATTTTTCTTATTTTTGCCCCACAACATAAATTGTGGGTACTCGTTAGAACCGCCTCGGCGAGGCGGTTCTAACGTGTACCCACAATCTATGTTTTGAGCAAAAAATAAGAAAAATATCAAAATTTTTCAGCTGAAAATTTTCAATTTTTAAAGCTCAAAAAATATTTGGCGCCCAGGGATCTCCATCGTCGGGCAGCTTACTGAATCTGTGAGTCTTGGTTTTTGATTCATCAGGATGTTTATCATGATTTATTTGTTTGTTCTTGATGATTCATTTACTAGTTAGAGATTCACCACGAGGACCGAAGAACTAGCTAAAAGTTATGAACCACTGCAGAAGCTGAGGGTGAGGTTACGGCCGTGTAAAATCGATTTAAACCCGCCAGTAACTTTGTGTTACTGATCGTTCCAAGTCGATACTTCTGTGGTGGTTCTTTTTGTTTTATGTCTTGGTGTTTGAAATATTTTTGTGCTGTTGGCGCCTTATGTATGTTTGCATATTTTTAGTTACATGTAAGTTAAGGTAACTGAGTGGCCACCTATTGGGAAAATAGCTGCTCATTCGGCTTACGAAATGTTTTCATGGTATAAGTACCTGATTGTTAGTTTGGTTTTTTCCCACCTTGATTTTGGAGTGGGAGTCTTTTTCTGATTGCGCCTTTTCCTGATCTTTGCCTACTTGTACTCTCTATATATTGCATGGGCAAGTTTTCGTAATGAGATGTCATTTTACTCACCCTCGCCTGTACACACTCCCAGCAGCCGTATAACATTGGGATGGTTCACATCTTTAAGAAGGTTAAACTCCGACCATAAATCCTGTTCTTCTGCTGCTGTTGCACAATCTACAATAAATGATTGAGAAGCGTCAAAATAGGGCCTGTTGGCATATGTGATTTAACATAACACACAAATCAGCTACCTGTTTGACTTATCGGCACCTTTTTCTGTGCTACAAATAGACTTTCTCTTGCTTATGTGGCATTTAACGTCTCTTCATGGTAGAACGTTTGCGCTTAATAAGGATGAATATATTTTAAATCGACCTTCCAAACGCTTATTGCAATTGGAGTAGAATTAATGCCAATTGCAACTTAATTTCTTGAAAAAGCGAAACTCAATTAATAAATTACGATTTACAGCAAAATACTTTCACCATTTAAGAACGAGTTTTGGTTTCAGTCAAGACGTTAATTTGTAAGGGTTATTTAAATGGATTCATTGCTGGGAGCAAGTTGATGATTTTGCTCTTCCCTCGTGTACTTAAATTGTATCTGAAGGACGTCCATAAAGGTGCATTTCTATTCATCTTCATTTAGTGCAAAATATCTACAATAAAGAGACCCAACCCTACTTTTAAATTGTTGTGTCTGTTTTATTTTCTTGTCTGATTGTTTTTATTACCATTGTTTCCTCTCAATTTTCTCCCGTCAATATCAATGAAGACGAGGACATTTAATTTGACTTATATTATGAGAAAACTGAAAGTTTTGTCTGTCAGCACTTTCAGTCGGGGGTCTAAAACTATAAATTATTAACATATACATATACATGTATTACGGGTTACTTTTACGGTACAGTATTGTTGACTAGGGCATACGCATTTGTGCAGGTCGAGTTTGTTTTACAACTTATAATTTTATGAAAATAAAAAAAAAATATAGGGCCCTCAGAAATAAATGCAATTTGTTTTCGAGTATCGTTATATTTGTTTTTTTTTTCAGACTGGTGTAAAGGTTTAGATTTTAATTTATGTTCAATTCCTGGATTTTCTGTTACTTCACACACGGTGTCACGTTCTTGTCTTTTCAATAGAAATGCAATAAAAAATATTCTAACACGACGTTATCAGTTTTCACATTGAACCTAATGGAAACATCACCGTGTGCAGATTAACAATGATTCACCGTAAATAAAATAACGCGCGTAAGGTGGCGTTTTTGTGACATCGCACATAAACATTCATGTCCGCTGAGAATGAGTCCACTTGAAAACATTTTAAAATGTATGCATTTATTTATTAGTCGTGTTAGAATCGAAATAATTTTACTTTACGGTGAATTATCTTTGATTAACGAGTGATGTTGTTTGGCAGATGCGATATTTAATTCAATCCGGCTGCGCCGTCGTGAATTAATACATCGCAATCTGCCGTCCAGCATCCCGCGTTAATCACGATAATTCATCGTAAAGTAGAATTATTTCTAACATAACATAACATAACATAACACGACACGACACGACACGACACGACACGACACGACACGACACGAACACGACACGACACGACACGACATAACATAACATAACATAACATATTGTTAACTGATAAAGTTTTCTTACTTTTCAACATTTTAACAGCCACATTCTTCTCGGTGTGTTCGCCATCCAGCCCCAGTGCTTTAGCCTTGACAACCCGTCCAAACTCTCCCTCACCCAGCGTCTGATCCAGAGTGAGGCTCTCTCGGGGGATCTCCCACTTACTGTTCTCAGGACGAGGCTGTTATGAAGATAAGCAAACGGAAACATATTAAAATCGCATACTTGTGATTCTCACACCGTTGATACACAAGGCTTTTCATTACGAAACATACCAATGTACGAGTACGTAATATACATGTACAGATTTTTATCAAGTTGTAAAAATTGAAAATTTTCATTAGAAATCTTCCGATATTTTTCTTATTTTTGCTCAAAACATAGATTGTGGGTACACGTTAGAACCGCCTCGGCAAGGTGGTTCTAACGAGTACCCACAATCTATGTTTGGAGCAAAAATAAGAAAAATAGGTATACCCCTCCATACCGACGTTTTGCTATATAAAACTGGGGTATAAAGGGGTATACATTGTACGGACATGTTTTCCTGGTGTACTAGCTGTTACGGGGTCCAGAATTACAATTGAAAAAGAAGCTCCATTTGACTCGATGTTATTTGCATATATGTGTAAGACTCACAACTGGACCGGTTCCCCCAAATAGGCCGATTCCCACACCTGGGCCGATTCCCACAACTAGGCCGATTTCATCAGCGATTCCCACAAACGGGGCGATTTTCCCCACAACTAGGCCGACTTTCTAACGTCACAAATGGGCCGCTTGCAGTATAAAGCATTACCTTCTCCCGCGTCTTTGCGACGAATGCTACCTTACCCGTGGTACACTACCACATAACGACGCATACGTCCCAAGTTGCATGTCCGTCAAGCGTGAATATTTTCCCAAATTTTACAAACAAAAACAACAACTGATTCAATATTTAGACATGAATATGACATCTACAGTGTAATTTCAGAGAAGCATGTGCATTTTAAAAATCCATCATCCACAAATCCCAACAATCGAAGAGTGCAAACACATGGGTTTCCCCACTGAAGCTCACTGAATCCAGCCTAATCTTGAATATCTTCAGTTCATTCACAGTGTTAAACATACACAGCCCAAAGTTAAATTTAATGTACGAGGGTTGTCCCAAAAGTTCAATTACACTCACCGTTTTGCCACAATAACAGCAAGTCAGTGCTTACAACACTTATGATCACCAAATACTATATCTGAGGGCTTTGAGGGCAAATTTTCGTACCGCTACGTGCATTTGTTAAAATGCAGTAGAGGTTTGAACCCTTGTTCCCTTACTTCAGCGGAGCAGGTCAAATGACGTTGCCGTTAGTTTTGATTTTTTCTTAATATTTTGCCGGTTGGATAAATACACTACAAACAAAACAATCTATTTCAAAATAAGATTTATATTTAGATAAGCGATACTGTAGCATATATTTGGAAATCTGAGTAAAATATTTATAAGCAAATTGTCAAAATACTGTAATAAAGATCAGCCATGCAAAATAAGAATAATTAACCAAATGCTATCCACTGTTAACTACTGCCCATGTTTTTGCCGACGTCGTAATTTTGTCGTTGAATTTTTATAGGTAAGCTTCTTAATTTGTCTCCCAAACTATCAAATCGTTCTCAAATTTCATAACATTATCACTAAATGATGCTCATAGAATAGTAGTTATACTGGTATATTTTTCTAAATGATCGCATTATACCTATGTTGATATAGCAGCTTGCTAAAATAGAAATTACGAAAACATTTTGCATAATTTGACTTGCTCCGGTCATGCCTACTTAAGGTATCCAAGTTAAATGTAGGAGTGAGATCATTGAAGTGAGTATCATTTTGTACAGTAAAATAAGTTCCAATATGGCCAATTATTCTGCATGAGTAACTGTTGTTGGTTCCTGCTATGCGTTCAGAATAAAATGTATGTGTAACGGGACTTTTGGGACAAGCCACGTATGATAGATAAAGCTTCATGAACGCCCAAACACTCAAATTACGCGAAAGGCTGCTGAATGATCAAGGACTGTCCCGTAGACCTTCGTTGGTATTGCTATAATCCAATGGCGGCGCCGTAAACTAAAACAGCGTCATGTCAGAAAAACCGGGCCATTTGTGGGATGACGTCAAGAGTTTTCGGCCCATTTTGTGGGTTTTCAGAATGTGGTTGTGCGAATCGGCCTAGTTGTGGGACCCAACCTTGTTGTGAGGCCTACATATGTAAAATGAATATTATTTACACGCAAAATGATGACCTTGATATGTATATCATAAAAATGCTCGTGCTCTTAAAACTGCCATTCTAATATTAGTTTAGGTCATCTTGACTTTATGGAAGCCTTTTTAATTATGGATGCAGACAGAATTTATCTTTTTACAATAAACAGAACATGAAAAAGGCATTATTTGAGCCGCCTTATGGGAAAACCAACAATCTGCATATGCGAAAACAAAGACGCAGGTCAGCTTCGCGGTAACCGCGAAGCTGATCAGCGTCTTTGTTTTTGCTACACGGATAGTACAATTCCTCTTCTACTTAAATCCGAAATTTCAAGCTTCTAGCTCTTTTCTGTGCTTGTACAGGTCGGTTTGTGTCAGACCTGTTCGGAAACCACATTGTTGGTTTTCCCATGGGGCGGCTCAACTTTGTAATAAGGAAACAATTGTGGGTGATAGATGTGCCACTTCGGCTTATATTGATTTAGAGCAATATCTTCAATGTCAAATAATAAGATGCTATGAATCTTGAAATAATAATAATAGTAGTAGTAATAACAATAGCATTTTAACCTGCAAATAATAGACATTTCCAACTTAATCCGATATTGATATTGGAGTTTGACATTGGAGTTTGGATAATATTTTGATGGATATTCTCAAGGACAACGTGTAAAGTAATAGTACAAACATGTTCATGTATATGCACCAGATCTGTTGGTTTATCGCTTATTGATGCGCCATGCTGCTGTGTTAAGAAATAAGATTACGGCATTTATATGCGTCGGCGAGATCTTAACGCCCACATCTTTTCAGCGGCCCTTGGATGGTGGGCACAATATTTCGGGTTGGAGAACTTGTACAGATGCACACCACCGCATGCGTTACTAGACATTTCCTACTTGCTAGCAAAATGAAGATAGCGAGTGTCAATTTCGCCCTTGCTTATTCGTATTCGGTAGGCAAATGATTTAACGCCGGTCCTCGGAGACCTGCAATATGTCTTCCCTTAGGGTAGGACTGTTCAAGGTCTCAATATTGTTTGAAACTCAATATCAAGGTAGAGTATGAACAACAAGCAAAGCTTCTTATAAACATATGTAAATGCATATTATTATCTTAGTTAACAAATAAACAAGACAGTTGATTTTGTCATATATTTAACGCACGGCGAAGACCATAAAGTTACTGCGATATTTTGTGCTTCGCTTACGCATGCGTGTTACATTGTATTGTTTCGTCACGGCTCAACAGCCTCCGTGGTGCAGTGGTTAAGTCACTCGCCTTGTAAACCAGGGGTGGCAGGTTCGATCCTGGGCTTTTCCAAAAACAACAACAAAAATCAACCTCCCGTTTGAGCCTTCGGGTGCTCCCGGTGCAACAAATCCACAAAACAAACCCTAAAAAACAACCTCTTATAGTACTGGACCCAGGGAAAAAAAGACAAGGTGCAAGAGACTGTCCAGAGTTCAGATGATGTGGTAGATATAAACGACCGACATTACTTCAACACTTTTTTTCACTTTTTTCGATGGACGCAAGGCATCAAACAATATTTTCAATTCTTGTATCAACAGATAAAGGTGCATATGTGGGTACAATGTAAGAAGGAGGACCCTTTGCAAGCCAGTTTTTTTACAGACGAAGATGTGCCTATAGTGTTTCCCCCAGTCCCCCAAAAGGGCATGGTAAGGTTGCTAAAAAAGGGCACCTTTTAACGCGCGGCAACATGTCAAAAGGGCACTTTTAGCGCGCGACGACAAGCAAAGGGGCACTTTTTTAAGTGACCCATATCATGCTATGAGGGCACATTTAAGCACAGGTCATTAAATTTAACACTTAATATAATTTCTCTGTTTTAATAAATTTGCTTTTTTTAAATTGTTCTTTCCTCAATTTCAGGATTCACTTTTACCAGAGACAACTTAGAAAATTTCTTTTCCCTCTGTCTCACATTACTTTAATACTGAATGCTTGTCAAAATAAGAGATAACCTCACTTAAGATTTGTTTTTGAAAAGTAAACTATTGATCATGTTGATAGTTGAAACTAATAAACTGGCACACTTATATTACCAGGTAGGACATTCATTTTTCACACCTTTTCTGATTAACAGCTCATTTGGTGTCAAATTGGGTAATTGTCATTGAGTTATTATCAACATTTGCCACAATAAACAAGTGATTAAAGCAATCAACAACTGTGTGGAAGTCATGATCATAAATTTTGCCAAATTTGTTTCTGCAGACTTCAAGCAAAAAATCTTGTAACTTCTTTATTTTTTGTCCGATTTTGACAAACTTTTTACCAAAATGTAGGGCACAGAATGTAGATTCAGAAAAAGGGCATGGCGCTGGGAAAAAGGGCATGGCGCTGGAGAAAAAGGGCATGGCGCGGCGCCATAGTAAAAGTGGCTAGGGGAAACACTAGCCTACCTGTTTCAATAATGAGCCCCGTCATGAGAAAACCGGATGTTTGCCTAGGCAAAAACAAAGGCGCAGATCAGCTTCGCAGCAAATGCGAAGCTGATCAGCGCCTTTGCTTTTGCTACGCGGATAGTATGTACCTCTTCTTTCTCAATCCAAAATTTCCCGTCTCTAGTCATCTTTTTGCTTGTACAAAGATTTAATGGGTGCTCATTAAAAATGCAACATGATATACGAAATCAGTTTGAAGTCATTATAGGAATGAATTTTATTTTTGTTGATTTTATCGATGTGTAAACTCAGGCGAATCACTCACAAACTAAATAAAGCCCGAAGGGCTTTATGAAAAAGTTTGTGAGTGATTCGCCTGAGTTTACACATCGATAAAATCAACAAAAATAATAATTCATTCCTTATAATTCCAACTTTGTCCCATTACACTGCATTTATTTACATTGATTTCATTTTTTTATAGCCAGCGGAAGGAAAATAGAGCAAAACGGATCTTCATGAGGCAGCCATCTTGAAAATTTCCAAGGCACAGAACTCACTTCTCGCAATTAATAGAAGCTATAAGTGGCTTCCTAAAGGCAAGCTGTAAAAGCGGGAGCTTTAAAACATCTCCCCTTCATTCAAAATTGTTCTTTTGGGAGGAAATGTCGCAGTCTGGGCCGATAGAAAGACATGTCGATTTTGAACTGGGGCTCGGAACATTAGAAATTCAAACGTCAAATTTCAACACACAACAAGAAGATAAAAACGCTTACCTTACGATGTTGTATTAAAAGAAAAAGCGTCCATGTTTATTAAAAATTCCAAATATTCATTTCGACGCCTTCAAAACGCGTTCATCCATTGTTTTTATGACGTTTAGATTTGGTGACGTCAACGTTTCCTCGAGGAAACGTCACGTAATCACGTAACGTCGCGCCGTTTTTAAGGTGAAAACCAAGTATTCTTACGCATTGCTTTTATCGAAGTATAAAGTCTTATAAACAACCAATCAGAATGTAGGAAATTAGTGAAGTTGGAATTATTACATCATAATGTATAGATCACCAATTGAAAATGGAGACAACGTCCTGACATAGCTGTTGGCTGGTGCGTAAAAACAAACCAAGCAAACAGAACTTTTTTTCTTGACCTAGATCGTTACAAGTACATGTATATGCATCGTGTTTTATTTGAGCCGCCTCATGAGAAAACCAACAATTTGCAAAGGCGAAAACAAAGACGCAGATCAGCTTCGCGGTAACCGCGAAGCTGATCAGCGCCTTTGTATTCGCTTCACGGATAGTACAATTCCTCTTCTTTGTATATACGAAATTTCAAGCTACCAGCTGTCTTCTTTAGCTGCACAGACCGTTTTGTGTGGGACTTGTTTGGAAACCATATTGTTGGTTTTCTCATAAGGCGACTCATTTATTTCAAGATAAAATAAAAATATTTCGACTCCAATTTTCTGTCGTTTACGGTAAACCGCTGCTAGTGCCGTTGTTGTTTCGTAGAGTTCCGTCGTTGACTGTTCTGCGAACTGGATAACCAAGAATGTTTGAGCGAATAAAACTTGTCACTAAAATTCTAAACGTTTGGGTGCAACTTTACTCATTTGTGTTAACTCCTTCATCAGTGTCAGAATATCATTGTCTACGCATAGAATGAAATGTTGAATTTGGGTCTCCGGATAGCTCACTCAGTAGCGTCGATGGCTTCTAATCCCATTGGCGACGCCAGTACTCGTGGGGGATAACTAAGGGGTAATTGTGGTACGGGTGTGTGGCCCAAATATCTGAAACCTACCCCAATCATATACCTGGTCATTGAAAAAATAGACCCATTCATATACTTGATTGATCAAAATATTGAGCCATTCATATACTGTCCTATGATTTTTATACCCATTCATATACTAAGTGCTGCTTCGAAACAAGGTGAAAAACAACAACAGCAGCAACAAACAAACATAATAATAAAGGTGTCCAACAATTTCACCTCAGTTACACCAATTATGCCAGAAAAGATGGGCCATTGATATACCATACAGGAAATCTAGGGCTATTCATATACTGTTGTGTGAAAAAATGGGGTCATTCGTATACTTTTACTTAAAAATTGAAACCTATTCATATACTGGCGAGGCTGAAAAAGGGGGCTATTCGGGCGGCACATCCCTACTATGTCATATATAGGTAGTTACCCCCCCCCCCTGAATCGGCATATTTCAATGGTTTGATTTTCACCTTCCGAAACTGCATAGCCAAGCAGAATTGCCTAGCCATTCATAATTGTTTCGCCTGACGTCCGCTGCTTGCAAGCCACATAGATTTGCGTGATTCGTGACACGAAACAAATAAAATATAACATGGCCTTATCATGCATGTGACCGGTGCATAAGACCAAAATAAGATCTGTGTACGATTTTTTAAATTGAAAAATTTCAGATACCTTCAGAAATAAACTTATAAAACATGGCACGTAAGATATCAAATACATTTGATCCTGTAGAGGTACTAGAAGTATAGGGTTTGCACCAACTTAGTTGGACAGTCTTGAGATACCCCCCAGAAATCGATTAAAGTTTCTCGTATATATCGTATATCGTATCTCAGACTAAGTTGGAAATGTCTAATAGTGAAATTAAGACTGTAATGTAATATATAACCTACGTAGTTCCTTATCAAGGCGAGTGTTCTAAAGAACACTGAGCTTTTTTTTCATTTGATTGTTCCAGTTTTCTTATTTCTTTGTCAGTTTTTGCATGTGAAATTTCAATTTATTGAAGACAACACTGAATTAAAACTACACTTAACAATAAAACTGATGTAACATGAGAAGACAATGATTCCAGGTGCCAACTTATAAAATAGTAGTTCCACAGATTTTTATTTTTGTATGGTTATGTAGCCAGCATTATGAGCCCTTACGTCGCCTGGAAACGAGGTATGATTTCGTTCGTGCCATATCATAACTCATCAGGACAACATGTCCATGAAAATATACCCCTGATACCCCACTTTTATATAGCAAAACCGGGGTTTACATGGGTTAAACCTATTTTACTTATTCTTGATCACCGAGGCGGTTCTAACGTATCCCCACAATGAATGTTTTGAGCAAAAATAATAAAAGCATCAAATTGTTTTTCTAATAAAATTTTCATTTTTTTTTTTTTTTTTTTTTTTTTTCAGTTGAAAAAAAAAATCTGTATATTGCATGGGGAAGTTTTCGTAATGTTAAATCGTACTTCTGTGAACAGTCACGAAAAAAAGAAAGAACAACTGGCATAGTACGTTAATAGACCATATATAATATAAGCCACCCCATGGGAAAACCAACAATCTGCAGAGGCGAAAACAAAGACGCAGATCAGCTTCGCGGTAACCGCGAAGCTGATCAGCGCCTTTGTTTTCGCTACTCAGATAGTACAATTCCTCTTCTACTTAAATCCGAAATTTCAAGCTTCTAGCTCTTTTCTGTGCTTGTACAGGTCGGTTTGCAACGGACCTGTTCGGAAACAACATTGTTGGTTTTCCCACGAGGTGGCTCATATTGTGCAGTTCAAATCATCAATCTCATAACTGGCTGCATTTAATTTGAATCAGTCATTTTATTTTTTACATAACCAGCTGATAACCCATGACACCAATAAATAAAAGGAAACATATTGGAAAATGACTTTCAGTATTGAAAATTTCGGGCACTTTTACCTATGTTGAGCTGACCAACTACTGCACCTGTGTGTTGTTGGCCAGACCTTTAGGTGTCCATTGTGGTGAGGTAGAGTGGTAACTTACCAACTGCTGCCCCTGTGTGGTGTTGGCCAGGCCTTTAGGTGTCCACTGTGGTGAGGTAGTGGTAACTTACCAACTGCTGCCCCTGTGTGGTGTTGGCCAGGCCTTTAGGTGTCCACTGTGGTTAGATCGAGTGGTAACTTATCAACTGCTACGCCTGTGTGGTGTTGGGCAGACCTTTAGGTGTCCACTATGGTGAGGTAGAGTGGTAACTTACCAACTGCTGTCCCTGTGTGGTGTTGGCCGGACCTTTAGGTGTCCACTGTGGCGAGGAGTACGACACTCTCCTGTCACTTTCATCATAGTAGTCCGAAGGTACCGCTGTCATGGAAACCACGCTGCCCACGTGCTTCAGGTTACTCTTCCGACGGTCGTTCTTCTTCTTGGTAAACCACAGCATGAACAGTGAGAACGAGATGGCAATCAGAGCACCGGACCCCAGACCGATCCCGGTGGCGCATAGGGTGTCACAGGGGGTACTGGTTTCTTCACTTGAGATAGCTGTAATAACCGAAAGGAAAACATGAGATTTAGAAATTCAACGTGACTAAAAAGCACGTGGAACTTGATTGTTTCTTTGTGAATGTGGCTTTGTGTAATGACAAAAAACTTATGCAGAAAGTCTATATAACAGTTGTGTTGTCCATATGACAAACCTTTGGACTCGCTATAACATAAAACTGAGTTCTTGTTTGATCAGACAAAGTGATGGACCGGGTTCAACTTGTACAAATTCTTCTATATTTCATTAATTCTCTTTAGAGACAGGCAGCCATAACACATCATTCTGTAAAATTCAAACACAACTTTGTATAAATTTGCTTTCTAAAACATCTAGTCATTTTTAGTTTTCATATACAACAAAAAAAATAAAATGTCGCGACGGAGGTTATGACATGCAAGTTTTACCTAATGCCTCTCCATGTTCGGTGTTGTTCTGTTCTGTATCAGCGGAGTCGTCCGTATTAACAGCTGTCTTTGTTAGAACATCCCCTAGCTGTTTAAATCCCTTGATATTTGCAACGTTGTATGTACTATTTGTTACAACAACGGATGTTTGTGTAGTGGATGGCTTTGGCTTTTCAGTAGAGGAAACGTTTACTATATCGGTCGACTGGGACTCAGCCTGTGGTCTCAGAACAATATCCTGCACGTGCTGACTGTGGCCAGGCATGCACGTGCAAATAATTTCGTAATCTTCTTCACACCAACACGGACCCTTGGCTTTAGCAATACCACGGGGCGGAACGTTGTTGGTGTTGAGGAAATAAACGCCATTCACTTCAGCTGAAAAAAGAGGCATTGGTATTCAGAATTATGGGCACTTTTCAAATTTGTCACATTTATTTATCTTCTGTGGTCAGCCAAAAGTATATTATTACAAATTTCATTTTTTGAATTTGAATTTTTGTCAATTGTATTAATACAAACTGCACAAGACAATCGTTGTATAAAAATAAGAAAAAATAGTTTGAACATATTTTCGACAAAATCTATAAATGAACTAATAACGTTCAAAATCAATGCATAAAAAAATAATTACTTGTACAATCCTGGGGACACAATGACTTGAACTTATTTTCCAGTTCATCGCACGTGCGATCAGGGCAGGTTGTTATATCATGTGTGCACGTGCCATAATTATAGTCCATCCTACTGTTAGTTTCATCTCCTCTCATCACACAATTTCCTGAGGCCAGACCAAGTCCACAGCCTGCCTGACACGTGGCCGCTGTGTCATAGGTGGAACAGCCTGACTCTGGAAACATTCACACAATAAAAATAACAATAGTTATTTTACACTTTAATTAGCGTAAAGTGCGTTACTCGTAATGAATGTAAACGAATGGTTTTTGTATAATAAATTAAGTTTTAATAAAAAAAATATCACTTCCTGATCATTGCTAACTTTTACCTTTATCATATTCTATAGATTTTACAAATGTGTGCATCTTTCCAATCCACTGGCAAAAAAGCAAAACTTTGTAATCCATAATATTTTCCATGCTTTTCGGTATCAACTTTAGTAACCATCTAGACGTTATTCAGATTTGATACGTCAATGTTCTCACACGCTACAGCATTTACCGCATTTATCTTGTCTCCTGGGACTGTCCAGCAACTGAATATGCAGGTGTATATCTGTTGATGGCGATTTATGCACAACGATCGTTATATTTTCTGGTGCCGTGAGCAGGAATGAGGGTTGGTCAACGTAAACAATACCAAATTTCTCTGTAACAGCGAATATGCTGTCGAACAGGGAATATGTAACACCTTGGTCACTGGAGGAGGTCAACTGTATTACCTGCAATTAAGAAGCAAACAATACATTATTTTTTTAAAGAAAGTATATATCAAAAACGACAGAACATAGAGCAGGTTCAACAGTAATAATATATGAGTTCTCTATAATGCCATAAGACATGTTCTCTAGAACTGGTGCTGTTGATACACTGCTGTTGTGACTTACTTAACATTAGTTATGTAGTAAACAGGGATATATGAGATTTAAAAATCGAAACTTTTTCAGCTGAAAAGTTTGATATTTTTCTTATTTTTGCTTAAAACATAGATCGTGGGTACATGTTAGAACCGCCTCGGCGAGGCGGTTCTAACGAGTACCCACAATCTATGTTTTGGAACAAAAAAAATAGGTATACCCCTGCAAATCCCAGTTTTGCTATATAAAAGTGGGGTTTAAGGGGGTATACATTTCACGGACATGTTTTCCTGATGATATCATCATAAGTACTGTCACATGAAAGGAAGCGTTAAGGTTTATTGCGCAAGTAGATATTCTGTATTCAATTTGACTTTTGCGACTTTATGTTAAATTACGGGGGTCATTCAAGAATAAATGACAATGGATCCATATCTCGAAAAGTATAATAAAGCCCGGCTTTATTTGATATGTTACATGTGGACACATAAACTATGCATTCGTGCTGAAAATGTTGTGCTTTTATCATGTCTAGTTTTGACGGTATGCTAATTTGAATATGGCTCCTGAAGTGCCCATGGACGTGAAAAAGTCAATTTTTACTTATTTTTGTAAGGGGGTAGGGTAAGTAAAACGTGTAAGATTGTTGCTTGGACAGTCTTATCAGTCATTTTTGATGATAATTAAAAGCACTAGAGGTCATAAAGGGCAACCATAACATTTATGTCAATTTCCTGATTTGCAACGCGCGTGGTTGCTAAGCAACAGCAGAATAGGACAAAATAAACCCATTCTCAGCCTAACAGTGTGTTTTAAACCAAATAATGAAACAATCAAATAAATTCCAACAGCTAGTTATGTGTTTAATCTTAAAGGTATTCCTATGGCTTCTTAACAAAAACAAAAATTCAAAAATCTGAGACTGTTAAGGAACAAGTATTAGATTTTATAAGACTAGCTAGATTTGATACAGTTAAATTTGAACTGGAGACGGTGCTGATTCATTTTGAAACTTTGTGTACAGTGTCATGTGATCAATACCATTGACAGTCATGCTTACAACAACCACATATTTAATCCTCATGAAATGTTGTTAACATATCCAAGATACTTGTCTTCCATCCAGGCAAGTACTAGCTTTTATAAACAACAGTATGTCGCGTCCAAGCTCATTTACCTTGTTTTCTTTGGTTGCCTAGCAACCACAGAACGTTGCCTAGCAACCACAGAACTGGCATCTTAGCGAACGTTTGGAGGAACCATTGAATAGCATACTTCTTCAAATTTGGTTATTAGCACATGAGAAGCACACAAGTGTTAAGAAAAAAGTTTAATGGAATCATTGTCATTAATTCCTGAATGACCCTCGTATCTTCAGTCATGAAAATGAAACATATTTTAGAACGACAAACATTTAATAATATCATGTTATTAAATCTCACTGAGCAATACTACGTACGTACCCTTGAAAACCTCGCTGCATTTCTGTATACTGTTCTACTCTCAGTGATATGGTGTTTTGGTGGTGGTTTGACCGCTGAGGTTTTGTGAATATTTACTACCATAGTTGCCTGGAGGAAAAGGAAAATAACCATCAGATAAAACATGTCCGTGAAATAAATACCCCCGTATACTTCACATTTATATAGTAAAACTGGGGTATGCAGGGGTATACCTATTTTCCTTATTTTTGCTCCAAAACATATATTGTGGATACTCGTTGGAACCAACAATCTATGTCTTGAGCCAAAATAAGAAAAATATCATTTTTTTCTGAAAATTTTCATTTTTTTACAGTTTTAAAAATCTCTGTATATTGCATGGACAAATTTTCGTAAAAACACAGATGTGATTAAAAAAAAGGTACAAGTAGGCAATGATCAGGAAAGGGGCATTCAGAAAGAAATTCCCATTCCAAAAACCTAGGTGGGAAAAAACTAAATTGACAATTAGGTAGTATACCTAGAAAACATATCGTAAGCCGAGTGAGCAGCTTTTTCCAATAGGCGGCCACTCAGTTACCCGAACTTAAATAGAAATATTAAAAACATACATAAGGTGCAAACAGCACAAAAATTCGACTCCAAAACATAAAACAAATGGAACCATTATTGCGAATAAAAAGAATATTGCATTATAAAAGAACATTATTGCGACAGTTGTGTTTATTCGTCATGATTTTCATATGCTGCGCATATGATTTAAATTTGCACCAGCATTTCTATCATAAACACGACTTGTCCATGAAAGAGAATTGACCATCAATAAAAATACGTTTTACTTCATGTTCTGGAAACTATGTGGCCATTTTTGGGAAATAGCTGCTTCTCGTATGTAGGTTTCTTATTGTCATTTTGATTGTTTCCTCTAGGATGGAAGTTTAGCTCTAACTGCAAATTAAAGCTCCTGATCATTTTTACTTCTTACTTTATAAACCATACAAGCATGTGGTTGCATTTTAACTACAACCGCGATAAAACATCAGGAAAACATGTCCGTGCAATATATACCCCATTAAACCCCACTTTTATATAGTAAAACTGGGGTTTACAGGGGTATACATATTTTTCTTAATTTGCTCCAAAACATAGATTGTGGGTACTTGTTAGAACCGCCTCAGCGAGGCGGTTCTAACGTGTACACACAATCTATGTTTTGAGCAAAAATAAGAAAAATATCCATTTTTTTCCAATGAAATTTTCAATAAAAATCTCTGTATATTGCATGGACAAGTTTTCGTAATGAAAGCTCTATATACCGCATTGCTGAAGTTGCTCCCTGGTAGCTGTATATAATTGGTGTCCACAAGTCTGACCTCACATCGGTAGCTAGGGCCTTGGATTCGATCTAAATTCTCAAGCTGTATCACTAGAAATAAAATAAAAACAAAAGCAATTAATAATTTAGTTGTGCAGTTAAAATGGTACGCTCATAAATTTAAGTTTATTCAAATTGAGAAAAGCATACTTCATTACGAAAACATGCCCATACATTACAATGTACGTTCGTGGATACGTTTCACCACAACGAACATATGAAACAGACATATGCTGAATATAACCCCTGTCCATTTGAAAGGTAGTTCACGCATGATATAAATGGCACAGACAATACAAATTCGCATAAAACTACTAGTTGTAAGAAGTTTCCATCAATGCATTTGCGTTACGAAAACATGCCCACGTAATATACAGATTTTTCTAAAGTTGTAAAAATTGAAATTTTCAATATAGATCTATATCTTTTGAGATTGTTTTCTTATTTTTGCCCCAAAACATAGATTGTGGGTACTTAACGAGTACCCACAATCTATGTTTTGGAGCAAGAATAAGAAAAATAGGCATACCCCTGCATACCCCAGTTTTGTATTATAAAAGTGGGGTTTAAATGGGTATATATTGCGGCATGGACATGTTTTCCTGGTGTAAGCAGATTCCATCAATGCATTAGGGTACTCAAGAAAAGCACATTGAATCTCTTATTATATATTACTTACAGAATCTACATATAGTTTTGTCTAAGTTTGGGTACCCACAGCTAGGCATAGCCTGACAGACAGACTGGGGATCACTGACGACCTCAACTACGTGACTGTTGTTGTGCCACTCATCTAAATCCAGGACAACCTCGTCTATTTTCTGAAATAAATAAGACAAATTGTGTTAACTTTCTAAGTTATATTACAACTTAGTTTTATGTACACGAAAATTAGGTAATCAGTTTTTCGAGTTTTTGTTCGTTAGAAATGTAGTATTTTTTGGCTTCTTGTACAACGTGTGGCTTTTTGCGTCTTCGACATCGGTCACCAACAATGATTCGATAAGAATGTACGTTGTACGCTTATTGGTTTGCAATATGCATTCATTCGTTGCATTTGTCGACATAAATTTGTTTGATTTGTGATTTAGCGTCACAGACAACAGCTATGGCCATGTCTAGATGTTGCCTCCATTTGACGAGACTACCCAACATTAGGATGTCACGACACCTCGTATGCTCTTGAAAATGTTACCACCCAAGTAAACCAATAAGGCGTATAATATATTTTGTATGGATAGTTTGGCCGGAACAACTTTTTCTAGGCAAGCTCGGACCTTCTCAGCGGTTAACCAGTGTTCAGATGGTCAGTCTGTAGTTAAAAAGCTTTGCTTGGAGGCATACGCAGTCAATGTACATTTGTATTTCTCATGGGCACAATTTGGCGGGCCCATATCCCAAATTCAAATAAAAGTAACGTCGGTGAAGTCGGAAGTTATGAAGCGATTTTGTAAGTTATCACATACTTAGACCTATATGTCCAACGATAACCTCAAGTTTGCATATGTGATAATATGTTTCCCGCCCTCTGGCTATCAGCACAGGCGGGCTGATAACCGGAAATCATGCATCAAGAATAGAGAGAAGTTATCATGCCCGCATGCGACGTTGTCGCGCGACGAAATATGTGACGTCAAGTCGTTTTCTTTCTGAGAAAAAGTGCTTGATATGTGATACAGACGATCTCGAAGACGAGTACCATTTTGTACTTATATGTCCCGTGTATTGTGAACTAAGACGCAAATACATTCCTTCTTACAATAGAAGAAATACATCCGTCTTTAAATTCACACAGCTTATGATACGCAGCAATTGGACGTTATTAAGAACTTATAGTATTATGTGCACTATGCTTTTAACAAACGAAAAGATGCCTTGCGAACTTTATAAACATTGGATTTATGGATTAGTTTCCACCCTCCGAAGTATTTATGTATATGGTTAGCATATACATCACAGGCTTTTTCTTTATTCACACTTTCAGATTACCTTTATTGAGTGTACATTTCCATGACTAGGAACTGTCTAGTTCATGTCAAAGAAATAAATTGGGCCACAACGTGAGAAAATGTACATTCGGACAATTATTTGAGTATTAGAAAAACAGTGTAACTTTGAATGTTTGATGTTTGTAGAGCCTGTTAGTCTTTATTTTACCAGATTATTTCAGTTACTTTGTGAGTTATGACCAATTTACTATATGAACCCTACAGACGCCATTGTCCTGAAAAATGACGTCAAAGTTGTGTAATGCATTTCTACATGTTAGTAGAGCTTACAAAACTCGATGCATTTGCTTAAAACTGTTTAAGCACTGATCAGAATTTGTTCTGCAGATAGAAGTATACCATCCTCACAGGCAATCTGTCGTAATTATTTTGTCTATTTTATGATGATGCTGTTGCTATGGCTATCGCTTAACGATATGTATAGGAAAATTATGTGCGTTTTGGGCTAAAACAAGGGCAGATAACTCTAAATATTGAAAATACATATGTTTTAAAACTCGTTCATTTGGTAGCCCAGAGTTCAAAGATTACAGTCTTATTTTTCTAAAACATTATATTACATCGTTTTTCCGCTTTTTGCTGCTTTCTACTAGTAATGTCAGAATATCCGAAGGTACACTTTGTCGCGTTGAGGTTCAATTATGTTCTATGTTCTGTGTTCTATGTTTCTTTTGCAATCGACAACTTTTCGCATTTCTATAATAGAAATTCGTTGAATAGAAGATTTTTAAGATGTGATAAACAGATTATAATGACATGAACATTTTGGACATCGCCCTTAGTATCAACCCTCGACCATTATCAGCCCTCGAGCTAAAGCTCTCGGGCTTGATAATGGAGTCTCGGGTTGATACTGCGGGCGATAACCAAAATGCCCATGTGATAATATCTATTTACAAGCAGGCTGTAATACCACCCAAAGAAATATGTTACGGTGCTAGTGTGAGTGTATGAATAACCATAATTCATGTTGATTGAAATATTATGGAAATAACGGTTATTAAAGGTCAAACATGCCAAATGCCAATTAACTATTTTATTAATATAAACTGTCAATTATGTGCGTTTATTCCGATATCTTTAAATCTTTAATCCGAGCTTTAAATAGATCAATTGTTTGGATTATAATCATGAACATATATTTTTCATCACTGAGTTTCACCTTATGTTTATCACTCTATTAGCTCTACCAAGCTATGTTATAAGATGTCTCAAGGCTCTAATTATTGAGCCGACCAAACTCATATAAATATTACGGTCAATTGTCATATATATTCTTCAGCCAAACTCTGAGGTGAAACACTCAGAAATAAATTTTACAGTGCCATGGCCCATTACGAAAACACGCCCATGCAATATACAGAGATTATTTTGAGTATCAAAAATTGAAAAATTGATAAAAAGAAAAAAGATATTAATCTTATTTTTGCTCAAGATACACGTTAGAACCGCCTCGGCGATACGGCTCTAAAGAGTACCCACAATCTATGTTTTGGATCAAAATTAAGAACAATTAGCCCAAGGGCAACGATTGCTCACCCGAGAGACCAAAAGTACAGTTACAGGACAAAAGAAAAGTGGTCAAGGTTTTTACCATATATGGGCGTTGTGGCCATCTTGGTCATGTGACCTGGATATTTCATATTCAAATTGGTTCCCCTTCCTATAGATGCTTCATATAAAACTTGATTGCCAAGCGGTTTCAGAGAAGAAGATGTTTGATATTATGGTAATATACATTTTGCCCGGGGGGGGGGGAGCAGATGGACCCCTGGGGTCCAATTTCTTTTAAAATCATTGATATTTAGTCCTACTGCCCACTTCCTGCAAGATTTTCCCCTTAAAAGACATTTAAACAGTTTTTCTCATTCAAATGCATAGGCGACCTATGCTGACGACCTTGTCGTAAAATAGGTAAAGGTCAACACAGGGTCATGTTTTATATACTCATGGTAGTATTTGAGTCATTGATGCTTCATGCCAAATTTCGTTGAAATCCATCCTCCTGTTCCAGAGAAGAAGATTTTTGAAGGGTTTTTACCATATATGGGCATATATGGGCATGGCGGCCATCTTGGTCATGCGTCATGGATTACATAGGTGCCCTCTTCCTAAAGAAGCTTCATATAAAATTTGACTTTTATTGGCAAAGCGGTTTCAGAGAAGATCTTTGAAAATATGAATGGACGGACACACTCACGCACGGACGCCGGCTCGACTACTATCATATAAGCTCCCCATGAGCTTTTGGCTCAGGTATACCCTTGCATACCCCATTTTTTGCTATATAAAAGTGGGGTATGATAGGTATAAATTTCATAGACATGTTTTCCTGATGCGGTCAGAACAATTGAGCAGAATGTGTTTTTTTTTCTTACCGTGTCAGTCTGGCTGCCTTCGGTTATCTCCACACTGGTTTCTAAATACTGCATGCCTCGTTCTTTCTGAAACACCGGCGGGTTATCATTGATGTCACTGACCACAATGTTTAGAGTGCGCCGTCTAGCGGTGTACACTTTCCCGCCAGCTTCCACAGTGCACGTGACTTTGAGAGGCTGTATCCCGGTGTTGTTAGATGAACTCCCTCTGGCACCCTGCGTTGTAAGTGACTCTCTGTCGAGCGCTCGGAGCAAACGTATGTCAGACGTCATTGGGTCTATGCTAAATTTGGTCTTGGCTGAAACGATACAGAAAAATCTATTCATATGGTTCAGGTTATCTTTTGAAAATCTATTCATATGGTTCAGGTTATCTTCTCAAAATCTATAATACATCAGATTCAGGTTAACTTTTCAAAATCTATTCATATGGTTCAGGTTATCAGGGGTGAGAACAGCTACTTATGAAAAACACTGAATATGCCCTGCACCCCATCCTACATGTACCATATAGAAAAATTTCAACTGCTTATAAAGGAGGAAAGCAGTTGAATTTTTTATATTTTTTTTCATATAGTATAGGAAGGACTGCAGAGCATTTTCAGTGTTTTTTTCGTAATTTGTTGAGTTTACGTACTCCACTAAAAATTACACGGTGGTCGTCCGTCTCTCACTAATGAAGACCATCA
Organism: Rugalucina vietnamica; assembly: GCA_964017185.1. Taxonomy (NCBI): domain Eukaryota; kingdom Metazoa; phylum Mollusca; class Bivalvia; order Lucinida; family Lucinidae; genus Rugalucina; species Rugalucina vietnamica. The sequence continues at coordinate 82,399,475 of OZ024871.1, read as the reverse complement.
TTATTTCGTGAGTTGGTGAGGTCTTTGATGGCTGACTAGGCCAATTACAGCTCTAAACTGTCGGTTGCAGCGGTAGATAAAGTCAATGTCATAGAATCAGCTGGTGGCACATTGGTAATTCAGCTTCACAGATTCTCTTTTTTTCATAGAGAAAGGTACAAGTAGGCAAAGATCAGGAAAAGGCGCAATCAGAAAAAGATTCCCACTCCAAAAACCGAGGCGGGAAAAAACAAAACCAACAATCAGGAACTTATACCATGAAACATATCGTAAGCCGAATGAGCAGCTATTTTCCCAATAGGTGGCCACTCAGTTACCTTAACTTAACTAAAAATATGAAAACATACATAAGGCGCCAACAGCACAAAAAAAAAAAAAAAAAAAAAAAAAAAAAAAAAAAAAAAAAAAAAAAAAATTATACACCAAGACATAAAACAAAAAGAACCATCACAGAAGTATCGACTTGGAACGATCAGTAACACAAAGTTACTGGCGGGCTTAAACCGGTTTTACATGGCCATAACCTCACCCTCAGCTTCTGCAGTGGTTCATAACATTTAGTTAGTTATTTGGTCCTCGTGGTGAATCTCTAACTAGTCAATGAATCATCAAGAACAAACAAATAAATCATGATAAACATCCTGATGAATCAAAAACCAGGACTCACAGACTGAATAAGCTGCCCGACGATGGAGATCCCTGGGCGCCGAATAACCTACTAACTCCGGAGCAAAAGAAAAACACCAGTTGGACCCCGGTGGGCCAAGCAACAGACAAGAAGCTCCGGCCCCAACCAACTAAAATGAATAGCTTTATGTCGGGGCCATCATAGAGTCTGACACCCGACCCACCGGCGTGCAATTAAAGAAGGCAGCATAGTTATCAACCATGATTGGGTTAAAAACTAAGCATGCAGACTGTCGCATAGCATAGCTGCTCCTTTGTTGATGAGACCTCGCCACTTTGATCGCCCCTGTGCAGTCTGTTCCCAAGACTCCATTGGTATGTCGAAATCCTTCAGAGAGGCTTTGAGGGTGTCAGTACCACAGCCTTGTAGACGTTCAGCTTGGTGTCTTCCGAATGCCACACTGGCTTTTGCAATTCTGGCAGTGACCTCATCATCAATGAGCACTGCTCTGGAGAGAGTGCTTCAAAGGTGGGCGAATTTATCAACAACTTTTAGTTTTTGTCCATTTACAGTGATGGTTGGTTCACAGTACAGTATTCCAGGTGCTGGTTGGTGTACAAACTCTGTCTTTTTGTGCTGCTTGTGAGATCATAGTTATCACATGACTGAGACTTGGTCCATGACTCTTTGCATGTTTGCCTCTGAGCTGGCATTCTTATCCATATCATCTGCATATAGGAGCTCATCTAGCACATCCGTCTGCACCTTGGCTGGCTAAGGTTGAATATATTGCCATCAAAACGGTACCTGATTGGCAAACCAGTGTCATTGTCCTGAAAAGCATCCATGAGCATGGCAGAAAACATCATGCTGAACAGTGTTGGCGCCATAACACGCGCTTTTTGTCCCCATTCGTTAGAGAACTGTCCATCATTTTGCAATATGGCGACGTACATGTCCAGAAGGTACCTTCCTGCTGAAGTGCTGTAATAAGTGAAAGCTCAACAGGAATCAACTTGTTGCTGTATCTTTATTTCTTTCTTCTTTTCTATAAATTATATTATACGTATATATATAAATCACGTAAAACTATAAGAAAAGTCGACTGACGGCCCTGAGCAGACCTAGTATATTGTGCGGCTTCTTACATAACTAAAAGGTGTGGAATGATAGATTGCTTATGCTACGCAGCGAATTCTTATAACTCCTCTCTAAACAAGGAAATACGGAAAATAAATCGTCCAATTTCCTTAAAAAAAGGATTGGTGATGACAGAAAATGTATGTCTGAACGGAATGAATTCAGAGATGACTATGACAAACATTATTTAAGACAATATTTATTGCGAATCTTCAGGTAATTGAAAGCAAAAATCACTTTTCTTATCTATATGGACCTACCTCGCCGCTGCAAAACCAGAAAGCTTGTTTTATACAGTATTGCCAGACAGTCCAAGGACATTCCTACCGATCTTAAAGACTTGAGCCTGTGCGTAAGAAAACCAACAATTTGGGGTTCCGAATAGGTCTGATACAAACCGAGCTGTACAAGCACAGAAAATGGTTAAAAGCTTGAAATTTCGGATTTAAGAAGAAGAGGGATTGTACTATCTGTGTAGCGAAAACAAAGGCGCTGATCAGCTTCGCGGTTACCGCGAAGCTGATCTGCGTCTTTGTTTTCGCATATGCAGATTGTTGGTTTTCCCATGAGGCGGCTCAACTTATGAATTTCATGTAATTTCGCACACGTCATTACGAAAACTTACCTATGCAATATACAGAGAATGCTTTCAGCAGTAAAAATTGAAAATTCTAATGAAAAAATTGATATATTTAATATTTTCGTTCCAACATTGATCGTCAGTGCACGAGTGCCCAAAATGTATATTTTTAGGTATATCCCTGCAAACCCCATTTTTTTTATATACATAAATAAGGTATACCCCTGCAAATCCCAGTTTTTTTTTTATATAAAAGTGGGGTTTATGGGGTATACATTACAGGGACTGTGTTATCTTGGTGGACTTTTTAATTTTATATAATTTCAAACCCGTGAAATCGTTCCAAAGAAAAATTGATCATGCAACCCAGTTGATTATTTTCAACAAATTGGTACATCATGCAAACATACCCATGCAGTGAATACCCCACCCCACTTTTATACAGAGAACAAGGGTTTAAAAGGGGTAATATATATATTGCTCCAAAACATAGATTGCGGGTACTCGTTAGAACCGCATCAGTTTTGAGCAAACTATTAAAAATATCATTTCTTCCCAATGGAGTTTTTCAATTTTTACTGCTAGACAATATCTCTGTATATTGCATGGGCAAGTTTTCGTAATGATCTGGACCCAGTTGTTCAAAACTGCTGACGTTAAGGACTCAGTTTGTTACATTGTAGCTACATGTATATACAGAATTCAACAACATTACGAATACTTACCCATGCAATGCAATATACACAGATGTTTTGAGCTTTAAAAAAATGAAAATTTTCAGCTGAAAATGTTTGATATTTTTTTTATTTTTGACCAAAACATAGATTGTGGGTACACGTTAGAACCGCCTCGGCGAGGGGGGGGCGGTTCTAACGAGTTCCCACAATCTATGTTTTAGAGCAAAAATAAGAAAAATAGGTATACCCCTGCATACCCCAGTTTTACTATATAAAAGTTGGGTATGAGGGGGTATACATTTCACGGACATGTTTTCCTGATGAAAAATAGCAGTGCATTTGCAATATTCATGTTTGAAATTTTATTTGTTTGTTTGTTTGTTTGAATTAATGCTTTACGTCCCAGTCAACATAACCATTGATGTCGTTAATTTTGAACAACTGGCCCCTGAATGCTTATTCTGTTATTACAGAAGGTGGACAAAAGTATTCGTCGCGTTTGTAAAACTCCATTGACTTCAATGTATTTTCATGTTTGCGAGAAAAGTTATCCTGCTTCTCCTAGTTAACGTTTTTTAATGTTTTTGGTGTCATTTGAAAAGTAAATGAATAAAGCAATAAACAAAGTATATTCATTTAATTCCATGCATGCGTTTTCAAGCTACAAATTGTTAAAAAAGTTGTGAAATATTTTTTTGACAATTTTTTTGGGCGACGTCACCATTGACGTCAATGGGAAAATGACTTTTTCAAAATTTCCTGAAACTTTAAACTGTTGTTTTGGAAAAATGCAATGTCAGAACTTCGTCAGATGACCTTTATTTATTGCTTTATTTATTTAACTTTCAAATGACACCAAACTCATGAACGTATGTTGACCAGAAGAGGCAGGATAATGTTTCTTGTTAACACGTAAATACATTGAAGTCTATGGAGTTTTCAAAAGTGACGAATACTTTTGTCCACCCTCTGTACTTGCAAACTTCATTGATGTGTCTATTTTCCCGGTCCAGTCTCCTATTATGTAAAGCAAATGCTTCAACGTCTAGTGTCCATTTCTAACACAAATTAATTGTATAGTTTCCTCTATTCCATCGGCTTTGACTTGGCTTAAATTGAATTCCAAGTTGTGTATCATTAATTCAAGAGATTTTCTGTCTACTATATTGAATTGTCTATGATCATATATTTTTCCAGCGTTATATTTTGCGTTGTTTTCGTCATTTGTTCGCGTATTATAATAGGTCATTTATCTAAGTGCGGATAACTGAGTGCCATCTTTCAGGAAATAGCTCTTCACTTAGCTTACTTTATGTTTTCTTTGTATCAGTACCTGATCGTCAATTTCCCGTTCGTTTTCCCATCTCTGTTTTACACATCAGGAAAACATGTCCATGTAATATATACCCCCTTATACCCCACTTTTATATAGCAAAACTGGGGTATGCAGGGATATACATGTACATATGTTTCTTATTCTTGCTCCAAAACAGAGATTGTGGGTACTCGTTAGAACCGCCGAGGCGGTTCTATCGTGTACCCACAATCTACGTTTTGAGCAAAATAAGAAAAATCAGTAGATTTTTTTTTCAATTTTTACAACATTACGAAAACTTGCCCATGCAATATGCGGAGTTTTTTTTTCAGCAGTAACAATTGAAAATTTCGTTGAAATGTTTTGATATTTTTCTAACTTTTGCTCAAAACATTGTGAGTACACATTATTTCGTTTTCGAAAACACTTCCGCCCCATGAAATTATTGTACTTCCAACACATTAGCCTTGAAAACGAAATAACCGGGATTTCTTATGTTACTTTCTTACAATAAAAGTTCAGTTTCTGCATTGACTGCGTCTATCTATCAGTCAGTAGAAGAAACGCTGTATGAGGAAACTCGAATCTTAACTTCGTTCTCAATTGCAGTGTGTGTCACCAATCATTTATCGGTTTGTATGTATACAATACCACGTGATTGTCAGTAGTAAAGTTGCCAACATAAAGATACTAGTAATCTTTATGTCACATCAGGTAAACATGTCCGTGATATAAATACCCCCTTGAACCCCACTTTTATATAGCAAAACTGGGGTATGCAGGGGTATACCTATTTTTCTTATTTTTGAGTTGGAAAAATAAATTTGGTCACACTGGCACATTTTTAGATAATTAAGAACTACACATTGAAACAATCAGTCACTTTCAAATTGGTCAAAATTTGTCTTCTTTCACTGTAACTCGTTCGCAAAATAGAAATAGTTGTCATATGTAGGGGTAGTCAGCGTTATTTTGTGACAAAATCTACAACTACCATCTTAAAGTCAAAGTTTTGCGTTGAACGTAGGTAATACAAGATGAACACAGGTCTGCGGCGTTCTGTATGATGCGATATAAGGCGAAGTGGCTGTACATGTGACATTGTCATTACAAATGATGTACCCCAGGGCATACATTCACAGCATTATGGATCTTTCACTACAGACTTTGCATTGTTGTCTATATATTGTTCCATAGAAACTAAATAGAATCAATGACTTCGAGTGCCTTTTGCAGGGAATTAATTACTTCTAGTTTTAAGTGAGGTTCATCTCTGTTATTTGCAGAAAATGTAGCTTATCAGTGGTAACCCAAACAATGCCATTTTGCAAGTACAATATTTATGCATAGATACGTTTCAGTTCATACAGAAAGTGGACAAGAGTATTCGTCACTTTTGAAAAATGTATTTTCATGTATTCTGTCTTTTGTGCTCAACAGATTTTAAAGTTTTTGGTGTCATTTAAAAGTGAAATGAATTAAGCAATCAACAAGGTATTTTGGTGAAGTTTCGACTTTACATTTATCATATCATTACGAAAACTTGCCAATGCAATATACACAGATTTTTTTAGCTTTAAAAATTTAAAATTTTCAGCTGAAAATTTTTGATATTTTTTCTTATTTTTGCTCAAAACATAGATTGTGGGTACACATTAGAATCGCCTCTCCGAGGCGGTTCTAACGAGTACCCACAATCTATGTTTTGGAGCAAAAATAAGAAAATTAGGTATACCCCTGCATACCCCAGTTTTGCTATATAAAAGTGGGGTTTGAGGGGGTACCCATTTCACGGACATGTTTTCCTGATGACATTTGAAACTTAGGTAAATTTTGAAAAAGTCACTTTTCCATTGGCATCAATGGTGACGTCGCCCAAAATTGTCCTTACATCGTTTACATACATTTGTAACATCAAAACGCGTGTATAAAATTAAATGAAAATAAAGCTTTCAAATGACTCCAAAAATATGAAAATATAATAACCAGGAGAGACAGGATAATTTTTCTCGTAAACATGAAAATGCCTGGAAGTCTATGGAGATTTCCAAACGTGACAAATACTTTTGTTCACCTTCTGTGATTGCCAACTCGTACTCAGATCCGCCACCACAGCTTTCACAATACGATAATGTGTCTGTTATGTCTGTTATCATCAGGAAAACATGTCCGTGAAATAAATACCCCTTTATACCCCACTTTTATATAGTAAAACTGGGGTATGCAGGTGTATACCCATTTTTCTTATTTTTGGTCAAAAACATAGACTGTGGGTACTCGTTAGAACCGCCTCGGCGAGGCGGTTCTAACGTGTACCCACAATCTCTGTTTTGAGCAAAAATAGAAAAATATCATTTTTTTTTCAGCTGAAAATGTTGAATTTTTAAAGCTTAAAAAATCTCTGTTTATTGCATTGGCAAGTTTTCGTAATAAAGTGTCTGTTTTGTCTGTTATTAAATTAGAGCTATAAGGGATTAAATGACATCGATTCATTTTATCCAGATAACCACCTGCTAACACAATATGCAGTGCGCGAACATGTAGTTCATCTACATGTAGTTCATCTACGCAATTTGCATGTATATTTCTTGGAATATTACACTCTGTTCTTTTCCAGTTTTTAACTGGCTGTATCGTGACTGTATACTATAAGCACCATTTACATATACAATAGTGATAGTTCGTCTCTCACTAATGAGAAAGACCATCATTATTTCTTGAATAGTGCTGATGTGTGTTGGTGAGTTCTTTGATGGCTGACTAGGCCAATTCTGGCTCTAAACTGTCGGTTGCAAGTAGAGCAAGTCAATGTCATAGAGTCTGATGGTGGCACATTTGTTTTGGCTTTGCGCTCTCTTCGCTTTCTTTCAGCTTCACAGATTCTCTTCTTTTCATAAAGAGCTGCTCCTTTGTTGATGAGACCTCGCCACTTTGATCGCTCCTGTGCAGTCTGTTCCCAGGACCCCATTGGTATTTCGAAATCCTTCAGAGAGGCTTTGAGGGTGTCTTTGTAGCGTTTCTTCTGGCCACCTTGAGAGCGATTTCCCTCCTGTAGTTCTCCATAGAAAACTTTCTTTGGAAGTCGCGCATCAGGCATTCTTATAACATGGCCAGTCCATCTTAGCTGTGCTAGCTTTAAGACTGTATGCATGCTTTGCATCCCTGCTTTCGTCAGGACCTCTGTGTCTGGAATCTTGTCCTGCCACTTGATTTTTAACAACTTTCTCAAACAGCTTAAGTGGAAATGGTTAAGTCTCTTTGCATGGCGTTGGTATACTGTCCAGGTCTCACATGCATACAAGAGGGTTGGCAGTACCACAGCCTTGTAGACTTTCAGCTTGGTGTCAAGCTTGATTCCATTTCGCTCCCAGACATTTGCACGGAGTCTTCCGAATGCCACACTAGCCTTTGCAATTCTGGCAGTGATCTCATCATCAATATGCACTGCTCTGGAGAGAGTGCTTCCCAGGTAGGTGAACTTGTCAACAACTTTCAGTTTTTGCCCATTCACAGTGATGGTTGGTTCATTATATGGCTTTCCGGGCGCTGGTTGGTGTACAACCTCTGTCTTTTTTGTGCTGATTGTGAGATCATAAGCCTAGGTTACATATGCCCCGATCATCGTACGATTTTTCCGTCTACGATTTTCTCTACGATTTTTAGACATCGTAGGAGATCGTGGGCTACGACGTATGTGTTAACAATTCATACGGGCATCGTGCGATTTTTTGATCTGCCATTTGTCGACGTTCTCATACAAAAACGCAAGGCGATCGTACGGCAGTCGTATGTCTCCGCAGAGAGTACGTAGATATCGTACGGATCCCGTGCGTTGTCCGTACGGAGTCCCTATACGTTTTGATACAAAACGCAAGGAGGCCGCACGGTAGTCGTAGGGTCTCCGCAGACTGTTAGTGGATATCGTACGGAGTCCCTTGGACTTCTGACTGATGCCTTGGTTACATTTGGCCTACGATTAGCTTGCGATGATCGTACGATGCCTTTTTTTGCATTTTCGTGCGGCCTCCGCAGGGTGACCTTACGATGTCCCCACGATTCTACGACTTCCTACGATCTCCGTAGCCTCTACGATCTTGTAATAGTCTGCACTATTACAAATTTTAAAATCGTAAGACCGTAGACCGTAGACACGTAGTAGGGCATTATAATGGCACCGTACGGATACCCTGCGATAATCGAGCGGTGACCGCACGATTTTTTTTATGATAATTTGGGAACAAAAATCGTACAGTGATCGAAGGGAGGCCGCAAGGGGTCATGCCTAGTAGGTTACATTTGACCCGATCATTGTACGATTTTTCGGTCCGCGATTTCCCTACGCTTTTTTAAAATTCGAATGTGATCATGGGCTACGACGTAGGTGTTTACAATTCATACGGGCATCGTTTGATTTCTTGTTATAGCTTTCTTCGATGTCCTGAGTCGGAACTGTTTGGAGATCGTAGGGAAATCAAAGGGTCTCCGCACACTTTAAGTTGAAATCGTACGGAGCCTGTGCGATGGCCGTGAGGAGTCCTTACGATTTCTTGCGGTCTCCCTATGATAGCCGTACGATGTTAGGTGTCCGTACGATTTTCATAAACTTGTGATATAACCGTACGGATGCCGCACGATCACCCTAAAGGTCTACGATTATCTTATTATTTTAGTCCCCAAATTATCATAAAACCGTGCGGTGACCGCACGATCATCGCAGGGTTTCCGTAAGGCGCCCGTACGATGATGCTACCTACGACGTGTCTACGGGCTACGGTCTTACGATTTTTAAAATTTGTAAAAGTGCAGACTACTACAAAATCGTAGAGGCTACGGAGATCGTAGAAAGCCGTAGGAAGTCGTAGGAAGCCGTAGGAAGCCGTAGAATCGTAGGGGCATCGTAGGGTCACATTGCGGAGACCGCACGAAAATGCAAAAAATGGCATCGTACGATCATCGCAAGTTAATCGTAGGGCAAATGTAACCTAGGCTATAGTTATCACATGACTGTGAGACTTGATCCATGGCTCTTTGCATTTTTGCCTCTGTGCTGGCATTCTTATCCATATCATCTGCATAGAGGAGCTCATCAATAGCACTTATAAAACCAAAGACATTAAGCAATCATAAAGCACATTATAATGCGTAAAACGTTTGTTTCTTAACGATGTGTTAATTAGATGGATCCATGCAAATCGTATCGGTCATAGCTCAGTTTTTCCATGGCATTGCTTAATGGAAACGGCAATAATATGAGCCACCTCGTGGGAAAACCAACGATGTGGTTTGCGAACAGGTCTGACACAAACCGGGCTGTACAAGCACAGAAGCAGGCTAGAAGCTTGAAATTTCGGATTTAAGAAGAAGAGGAATTGTACTATCCGTGTAGCGAAAACAAAGGCGCTGATCAGCTTCGCAGTTACTGTGAAGCTGATCTGCGCCTTTGTTTTCACCTATGCAGATTGTTGGTAATCCCATGAGGCGGCTCATATCTCTAACTAGTAAATAAGGACGTAGAATCAATAGAATCGTTCAATTTCCTTACAATTACATCATAGCTTGATGACACTTGTGCTCACCAGAGTGCATTAACAGATAGAATTGTAAACGCTGGACACTAAGCCGTCGTTATTTTAATGCACCAGTCATTTGTATCCCCGGCCCTGGAGCGGGACTAAAGTACCAGGCTTTAACCTCTAATAAGTCCCGGCAGTGCCGGGGATTTGGCCGGGGTTTTCATTTCTCGCAAATACATGATCACATTAATTCGAATTAGATATTAATGGTATTTTAAAAATTTTATTATATTGTTGTACTTTGTTGGTACTTATTTGATTTGCAAATGCACCTAGACATTCACATGCGCAAATTGGAGCCATTCTATCATGTCTCAGTTTCATCAGAACAACTCCCAGCTGTTGTTCCACTTTAGTGTCAGCCTCCGGGAAGCCGGGGCTTTCAGCATGGATTTTACCACACATCTGGCCCGGCAGTGCCGGGCTTTTAGCCGTGATTTAAAAATTGAAAAGTTAAAAGCCGCGATATTCCCCGGCCCTAGGGGAGTCGTGGATACAAATGAATGGTGCACATGGATGAAAGTTTTCAGTACTGATACTGAATTCAGTATTGGGAAGATTTTCCCCAATGTATTGGTATAGGAAAACCCTAGTTTTCAGTATTGGAAAAGTGGCTTTTCAGTATTGAGAATTTTCGGAACTTTCACCCATGGGTGCATAAACACTTCTTAAACGACAAGAAATATGTCAGTTCAAGGGGGGTTCAAGGGGGTATTCATTGCATGGACTTGTTTTCCTGATGGAAAATGATATCCGGCGTTGCAAGTATCTTATTTGAAAATAAAAATATTATGTGATTTCGAAAGTCTAAGCACTTTTATACATCTTTGCCATATTTCCCTTACCAGTGGCATTTAAAGAAAAATATCATTTGAAATTTTATCATTTTATAAAGAGAAATGAAAATGAACCATCAATATTGCAAGAAACTAAATTGAAACTGATATAGCATCTGATGCACATGCCAGAAGGAAACGATACACCCCTTTGTATTGAATGGAACTGAGATATAGGAGGTATCTTATTATATATATATATAAAAAAAAAAACAATTCTAAGCAGAAAGAGAAGAATTGCGCAAAAAAAAAAAAAAAAAAAAAAAACTAAGAATGCCAAAATAAAGAAAGTAAAACCCATACTCCTACGCGTAATCGAATAGTGGAAGATTTACGAGAGTAAGATTTCAGCATTGGAGAACAATCAGTAGCAGGCTGCCACTAGCACATTACGAAAACTTGCCCATGCAATAAACAGAGATTTTTTTTTTGAGCTTTAAAAAGCGAAAATTTTTGATTTTTTTTTTTATATTTTTCTTATTTTTGCTCAAAACATAGATTGTGGGTACACGTTAGAACCGCCTCACCGAGGCGGTTCTAACGAGTACCCACAATCTATGTTTTGGAGCAAAAATATGAAAAATAGGTATACCCCTGCATACCCCAGTTTTTCTATATAAAAATGGGGTTTTGGGGGGTATTTATCGCACGGACATGTTTTCCTGATGAGAAAACAGATTTGCTCAATAACGAAAGTTAGATGGAGACTATCCACTGCTCGGTGCAGTTGAGGGCACAGATACTTGACAAAGAAACTATTAACTTTGAAAGGTTGGAAGAAGACGTAGTAAATAGCGAAGTAGATTTCCAATAAAGTATTGAAAACCAGTGTCATATGAGCCGTGTCATGAGAAAACGAACAATGTGGTTCTTGTACAAGTCTGGCACAAACCGAACTGTGCAAGCACAGAAGATAGCAAGAGGCTGGAAATTTTGATTTAGAAAGTAGTGGAACTGTACTATCCTAGCAGTGAAAACAAAGGCGCTGATCAGCTTCGCAGTTATTGCGAAGCTGTTATAACTGCGAAGCTGATTTGCGCCTTTGTTTTCGCATATGCAAAAATATAGTTTTCTCGTTACGCGGCAGATAAGGTACTGCCGATGTCCCATAAACGAATATTAGAAATGAAAAATGGAATTAATTTTACGTTTTAACTTCTTGACAACAGCAATGAAATTATGTCATTTTATGGGCGAAATGAATTAGCGTCAGCAAATTAATATTATCTAGTTTCAAAACAATCGCACTCTGATCATCTCCAAACGGATATGTCTGGCTGTTAAGATGATCAATCAATAAATCATATGAATCTGTGCGTGAGAAAACCAACATTTGGGTTCCGACCAGGTCTGACACAAACCGGCCTGTACAGTCACAGAAGCAGGTTAATAGCTTGAAATTTTGGATTTAAGAAGAAGAAGGATTGTACTATCCGTGTATCGAAAACAAAGGCGCTGATCAGCTGTGCAGTTACTGCACAGCTGATCTGCGGCTCTGTTTTCGCATACGCATATTGCTGGTTTTCTCATGCGGTGACTCACCATATTTTCATTAAAATATACGAGGGTTATTCCGCAGCAATGGCTCCATTAAATAAGCCGTACTGTCATAGGAAATTAACTGATGTTCAACCCTTATTATCCTGTTAGGGGGGTGTTATGATTTATGTCACAGGTACAGAAAATTAGCTTCTGGGATTATCAACAACACAAAATTCATGGCAAAATGTAGTCTTGTTAGAATAGAACAGAACAGAATAGGATAGAATAGAATAGAATAGAATAGAATAGAATAGAATAGAATAGAATAGAATAGAATAGAATAATTCGAAGAGGCCCCTCCATTTTTAGAATAAGACAGGTCTATCGTCTTGGAATGGATGATAGCCTGTGGTTTGTGATAATGTGGCTGACTTACGTTTGTTAACTTTGTAGGACACGGTTACCCCATCAACATCTATACAACGGTTTATTGTCCCAACAATAACGTCCACGGTGTTTTCCTCAATAGCGAACACGTCGGAAGTTGCACCATAGCATAACTGGTCCAGAGTTTCATCACTCAGTGTCTGTCCTGTCTGTACGGGGTGGGACAATTTTATCTCTATCGTGGAGTTTGCTTCTCTCGTAGCGCCATCTGGTGTCTTGCAACGAGCTGTGATAGTCGGTGTACCTGAAAGGTTATTGTTTATATTTCAATATGGTCCTATGTAACCTTATGAAGTAACGTCAGCTAATGGTGCACGTTTTTTTTACAAGCGTCAAACAACGTAGTAGTTGAATAGCATTGTACGTAACCTTAATTGAGTAGTTGTACGATGGAATGAAAATCTGTGTATTTAAATATGATTGTAGCGTGTGTATTCGAAAACGATACGGTATGTAAACTTGTGAATTTGAATACGATCGTATGAAAAGCTGTATATTTATTTATGATTGTATGTAAACTTTTGGTTTTGAAAACGATCGTATGTAAACATGTGGATTTATATACGATTGTATGTAAACATGTGTATTTGAATACAATCGTTTGTAAGGATGCACATTTGAATACAATCATATGTTAGCATGTGTATTTGAATACGCTCGTATGTAGATATTATCGTATGCTAACTTTTGTTTTAATATTGTCATATGTAGACTTGTATTTTCAATATGGTCGTATGTAAACATGTGTATTTAAAGTACGATCATACGTTTATTGTGTATTTTAAAAGGGTCAGATTAAATCGTGTTCATAACATTCGATGACGCCGTTTCGAAGGGTGTGATTCCTATTTGCTTAACCACATTCACATTAATAGAAACGATGTATCTGAGTGGACCAAAACCCGTATTCCATCATACGGTTGGTAAGCAGTAAACACATACGTGGAACTAAACACATACGTGGAACTAAACACATACGTGGAACTGTGGTATTTTAACTTAGCAGCACTACAGAATCACAGGATTCCTATAACAAGCTGGTGATCTAATTTGGCCACAACTTGATTTAGTAAGACAAATATTTCTCTTAAATTCTCTTTTACAGAGCAATATTTTGGAAGACCTCATTACGATAAAACTCAATACAGCCTTGTTTGTTTATCCTAACAATCAGGAACATATTGCGGCGCCTGTATCCAATTTCAGACGTTGCAGAGGAAACACAACCTGATGCTGGAAGATAGTTAGAATATCTGTTTCAAAACTATCAGTTATATACGATAGTTACATGCACAAATCTTACCACAGGGCGACTTGATAAACGTAACAATGACGATATTGATCAGATTGCATGCTGTCGAACTTATAAGCTTAAACGAATTCACTCTCATATCGCATAATACCGCGATTGTAAAAACAGGAATGGACAAATTGGTCTTCTCATCATCATGTAACATAATAGTTGAAATAACCTTCAGTGCTCGTTAATGAAAGATAACCGGACCTTGACTTCCATGCGTGCAGGTTTAAGATTCTCGATTATTAAATTGTCAGCTAAGTCAAATAAGCAAGTTCCAAAACCGGAGCATAGTATCAGAACTCGAAATCATTGCACATCAATTATCCCTTTAATTCAATATGCAATACATAAAGCTTCTCGAACTATGGTGGGCAAATTATGTATTCTAAACATTGTTTCATCGCTTTATTTAGTTCTTTTGTGTTTTCTTTCATTACAGATTTAACACTAAATTACGCCATTGAGTCTGAAACTGCTCTATAAATGTCTCATATATATTTATTTCTGGACCATCTAATTGCGAGTTCACATGTGTCTTTGGGTTGAACATTAACCTGGCATTTCTAAGCTCATTTATCATGTTTATGATGCTGTATGTGTATATGCACTTTGAATCAAAGGCTGAGAATAAACAATATGCCCAAAGTAGTAACTATAGATAGGTAATTATTTCTTGTATACCCTTCATCATCACTCTTAACTTCTCAGCACTTTAAAATGTTACAGATATTAACTGCGTTACATCAGCATGGGTAAACTTGAAAGGTTGAATGAGCCCTCAGCTAATTCTTTTATCGCTTTATTTTGTGGAGTTAAACAACGACCAAGAACTGACGTAAAGGCAGTCATAAACGCAGAAACCTCCGTGCCAACAGCTCACTCGGGTACTTGTTATATATTTATTGCAACTTTCTCGATATGGCTTCGATGATGAAAGTATATTTCTGTTTTGTTTTCTTTCTTCTTTTTTAATCTTTTAGTTACTTAAAATGCTTCGGCCCACCGGGGTCCAACTGATGTTTTTCTTTTGCTCCGGAGTAGGTAAGTTATTCGGCACCCAGGGATCTCCATCGTCGGGCAGCTTACTCAATCTGTGAGTCCATTCATCAGGATGTTTATCATGATTTATTTGTTTGTTCTTGATGATTCATTGACTAGTTAGAGATTCACCACGAGGACCGAAGAACTAACTAAATGTTATAAACCACTGCAGAAGCTGAGGGTGAGGTTATGGCCATGTAAAATCGATTTAAACCCGCCAGTAACTTTGTGTTACTGATCGTTCCAAGTCGATACTTCTGTGGTGGTTCTTTTTGTTTTATGTCTTGGTGTTTAAAATATTTTTGTGCTGTTGGCGCCTTATGTATGTTTTCATATTTTTAGTTAAGTTAAGGTAACTGTGTGGCCACCTATTGGGAAAATAGCTGCTCATTCGGCTTACGAAGTGTTTGCATGGTATAAGTACCTGATTGTTAGTTTGGTTTTTTCCCACCTCGGTTTTTGGAGTGGGAATCTTTTTCTGATTGCGCCTTTTCCTGATCTTTGCCTACTTGTACCTTTTTAAACTAGTTCTTGATCTTTTCTTGGTACATGTAATTTTATCATACCTGTACAGGGTGTTAAGAAAGTTCGAAGACATCGTTCAAAAATACACTATGCGTATATTGTTATTTTAATCTTGAAAATGTGGCTTACAAGATATAATGGACAAAACTTTTTTTTACATCAAACTGATTAGAAAATTATATGTGGCAATAAGCAACCCCACTTCTGAACTGAGTGTCATAAAATGCAAAATGTGGCTTTAACAAGTGCTTGTCTGAGAAACTGTTTAAATTTCCAGTACCAATGGATTCATATTGAATACATTGAATACAAATATTGTCAGGAATGGTTTTATGCTAATTTGAGTCATCATTTCCGATTGTCTCGTTAACTTTCTGGAATTGCTGAGCAAAGTCTAAGGGTACCCACATTCTTCAAATATGCCCTAAATAATAGGGCGTGTAGGTAAATATTTTATGAACATTTGAAACTACGTGGTTATTGTAATTTCTTTTTCCTAATATAATGCTATTAAATATGTTGTGGTTTAACGAAAACTGATTTTTGATGACGTCCCTTCAATATCTTTGAACAAAACTAAGTTAACAATTTGTTATACCTTAGCCTGTCCCTCACATTCGTTAACATGAAATTTTATGTTAAAAACTTCATTATTTTGAATATAATAGATTTGTGTGGTAATATTTGATACATGGGTGTGTATTGTTGTGATTTACGTTGCCCATGCCCGTAATAATGTTATATTGATAACAAAATTCTCAATTTTTTGTCATTTTACCCTATTTCGGTCATTTTTTTTTGTCAAACCCCTACCCCCTATCAAAACAGTCACAGCTTTTCTGTCCCTAAATAGTGTGATTTCATCTGATGAAAATTAATATGTTCTGAACTATTTTAAAATAAATATTATGGTCATGGTGATGTCAAGGACAGTGACTATCACTATCAGTTATTTTATATTCCCTGATTTATATTGTGGATGTTTTAAAATATGTTTAATTTACCACCCCCTTTTACATAATATCTCATAGAGAATGAGGCAAGCTGCAGCACCATGAAGTAGAAATTGTAATGTAAACCAGTCAAAACAGAAGTTGTAGAAGTTCTATTTTACTGTGCAAACTGATATTAAAAAATGCTTTTTAAGTTTGTAGATTTTTGCAATTGTGTGATTATTCATTGTGAAGTTATAAGGAATATGGCAATGTCTTCGAACTTTCTTAACACCCTGTTAAATGATCCAGATATTTGTTTGGTCAACACCAGCCACCCAGTATTGTTTACTGTTATCGACCGAGTTTCTTCATCAATGACATATCTAAACTTGATATGGGCAAACTTTAAGACCGAATGAGCCTTGAGCTAATTCTAATATCGCTTTATTATGTGAAAATAGTCAATGACCAGGAACTGGCACAAATATAAACATCGATGTTATATGCTCACTCGGTTACTTGCTATATCTGTATTTGCCATTTTTCTAATAGGGCTTCAATTAGGAACGTTTATTTTATGTATTTAATCTGTAACTGCCTTTCGACTTTCTTATCTTCCACTTGTACCAATTCTTGATCTTTTCTTGGTAATTTTATTATACCTGTGAATGATCCAGATATTTGTTTAGTCAACGTCAGCCACCCAGTATTGTTAACAGCTATCGACCCAGTTTCCTCATCAATGTCATAACTCAGCTCTCCGCTGGTACAATTATCCCCTGTGTTCGAGTGGGCAAACACACGGCCCAGGACTGAACCAACATTGGAAGCACTGTTCAAACACACCACCGGTCTTTTCTCGGTAAAATAAACACACGTGATACCTGGAAGTGGAGAGTAAATATCAACATACGAGCCACCTCGTAGAAAAACCAACAATGTGGTTTCCGAACAGGTCCGACACAAACTGGGCTGTACTAGCACAGAAGATGGCTATAGACTGGAAATTTTGGATTTAGAAAGTAGAGGAATTGTTCTATCCGTGTAGCGAAAACAAGGGCGCTGATCAGCTTCGCAGTTACTGCGAAGCTGTGCGAAGCTGATCTGCGCCTTTGTTGTCGCCTATGCAGATTATTGGTTTTCCCATGGGGCGGCTCAAATATCAACATACAATGAAACGCAATAATTCTGAGTCTCAGCATAATAAAACTACCCTTAATAACTTTAGACCAGTTTGAATGCAACCCAGTCTATACACCAGTTTTTATATAGAAATTGTACGTGTTTCGGACTATTTAGACTATTTAGACGAGAAGAAGAGAAGAAATGAAGAGGGGATTGTCTCATATTGTCATTTCTATCTGTGCCATGGCTAAAATTTATTAATACAATGGCAATGGCTAATTAAGTAAGGATAATAAAGCGTTTTAAACATAAAATTCTGAGAACGTTCAAATTAAGGCAATAAATCATAGGAATACAAACAGTTAAAGGTTAACGCGAAATAATGATAATATTATTGTTTCCAATAAATTAAATCAGATTGTTGGTAGTACATTTGCACTGACATACTGGCAAACCTTATGCCTGGGACACAGGCAAACAGTATACATGTAGCCCAAGATGTGAGAACGCGGCGTTCCATCTGGGGCTATACTGTATGCTTAAAGAAATCTTGATAAAAGTAGAATAAAAATAAATCACTCATGATGCCCCTAAAATGAAAGTGGACTCAACCAAATGGTTAAGATTGTAAAATCCATTCGTCAAAAATGGGTTAAGTTTGTCGGCTTTTATTGTTACAACCATCCCATAGGTTTGGGATTTTATTTATTTTTATCAGAACGTGTCCAACGCATAACCTTTTGTTAGTCTCGTCTTTTATCAAGTAGTGTGTGAAAATGCGCACCTTTGCTACCCATTAGCTTTTATCGTAACTTTTATACGTCTTCATTTACAAATAAAATTACGAAACAAAATGTTAAAACAACCTTTCTTAAGTGCAACGTTCTTGGTTATGGTCATGTATAAGGAAAGTTTACGCGCACTTATGCTTATATCTCCTACTGTGAAGAGCTAATAAGATTGAAGTGCTGACCGCTTTCCAAACGCTCATTACAATACCACGCACAAAAAGTATACAGAGATTGTTTTTTACTGTAAAAATTGAAAATTTTCAGTGGAAAAATTTTGATATTTTTCTTATTTTTGCTCAGAACATAAAGTGTGGGCACACGTTAGAACCGCCTCGGCGAGGCGACTCTAACGAGTACCCACAATCGTTTGATGCAAAAATAAGAAAAATAGGTATACCCCTCCATACCCCAGTTTTGTTATATAAAAGTTGGGTATATGGGGGTATATATTACACGGATATGTTTTCCTGATGTAAAGCAATGATTGCTGTCAGTTGGTCGTTTGTGTTCAATACATGTGAGAAATGAGCAAAGTAAGAATATAAACTGTATGAAATGATTATATAGGATTCAAAAACAGTCGGGAGAGACGGCTGTTCAAACTGTGTTGGTAGGACTTCAATAGTGAGGCGATAGTAAGAATAGAGGGACCAGGAATCCATGCAATTAATTTTAAAGTCCCAACACCAGGTGTAGTGGGAAAGACAATACATGAAACATAACACAACATTTTTCCGACAACACACTCGAAGAGCAGAATGACTAGTTCTTTCCCAACAAAGTAGCCATCGGGCTAGTCTAAACCAAAACCAAAGGTAACGAGCACAACAGAGAGGCAGGCACAATAAGCAGAGGTGATGATCAGAAATTGATCGACTCAGTATCAGAAGATAGATATATCATGAAGATAAACCACTTTTAACGGGACGCCGATTACCGTTTGTACTGGGTACAACGCCGAAAAAACATTTTCCTTTGGACATCCGGGGACAACGCCGTAAACCATTTTTCCTTGGGACATCCAGGGACAACGACTAAAACATTTTTTCCTTGGGGGCATCCAGGGACAACGCCGAAAACCATTTTTCCTGGGGACATCCAGGGACAACGCCGAAAACCATTTTCCTGGGGGCATCCGGGGACAACGCCGAAAACCTTTATTCTTTGGGACATCCAGGGACAACGCCGAAAACCATTTTTCCTTGGGACATAAGGGGGGGGGGGTCAACATGAGGGGGACAACGCCGAAAACCATTTTTCCTGGGGACATCCTCGATTTCATAAATATAGAAAAAAAAGTAAAAACAATGTTCAACTTACGAACAGAGTGTAACAGAAACTTTAAAATTTGTTATTAAGTTAAAAAATAAAATTTAATTCCCAAGCAAAGACACCAGAAATACAGGTATTATTATTATCATTATTAAAATCATTTTACTAGGACAAAAAATTACTATTTCTACTAGGACAGCGAAACGGATTCACACTGTTTTAGGTCCGTCACAGTGTGAATGATTCTTTATGATATCAGCTACTGATTCTTGATGATATTAGGTAACGGATTCTTGACAAATGCTACGGATTCTTGACAAGGATTGATACTCCCAATTGCAAACAGCAAAAAATGGTAATTTTAGATAGTTGTAGATCTAAATTTTGTCAGGAGTCATATTAGAAGCATGGTTCATGATAATCTTTGTATATATTCTACATGTTAGGGTTTCAAAATAAAACCAATTAGATAAATTGAGCAAATATGAAAAACATGGCAATTCGGTATAATTATGTGAATTCCTAAGCAAAAATGTTCGGAAACATTGAAACAGTTAATAAAAGTGATATGTGGACCTTCAAATTCTACATTACCCTGCGTTATAACCCTTTTTCATTTTTTTGCATGCTACGGATTCTTGATGATACGTTACAGATTCTGTATGATATCAAAATGTGGGTAACGGATTCTTTATGATATATGTTACTGATTCTTTATGATAAATGTTACAGATTCTTTATGATTTAAAGCAAATTTATGATGTTCTACAACTTGAAATGCAGATTTGGACCCATGGTCCACCAATGAACTGTGTTTTTTTATCAACCCCACACTGCAAGAAATATGATGTGCAGTGTAAAATTCGATCAGATTTATCACAGACCAATTAATAATTGTGATTAATGTAGAACCTTGTTGTATATTTGTGTATATCACAAAACACTATTATTTATTTATTTTTTTTATCTTTTTGTTAAAATCAATTCATTTTTTTTTCAATCAGTGAGACCGACAATCGTATAAGTAGTATTCATGTGTGTACAATTTTACATTTTTTTTTCTGTTTTTGGTCTCACAAGGATGGGCATTGATCCCATTTCTAACCACCTTACCGCTTTGCTATGTCACCTTATGTATGTTTTCGTGTTTGGGTAACTGAGTGACTGCCTAGTGGGAAAAAGCTACTCACTCAGATTACAAAATGTTCCCTAAGTATACTAAGTACCTTATTGTCAATGTAGTTTTTTTCACATTGGTTTTCGGAGTGGGAATTTCTGATTGCACCATTTCAGTTAATCATCATCATTGCATACTTTTTTTTCCTTTTCGGTGCCACTTGAGAGAGGTAACATTTACTGCCAGACTGGAATTCAGGAAATACAAATATTCAAGGCCACTAACGAGTATTGATTATTTGAAACAGATCCACATTCCTTTCACTGCTGTTTCAGGATCTCATTTCTATGGCAAGCCAATTTACTGTTTATTCAAGAAAGCAGATATCTGTTATGCAATATTAGAATATCTTGTTTAATGATTATGATATTTACTTTAATTTATTAGATATCTATTATACAGAAGATATCTTATATAGCAAATACGATATGCATTTAATTATATTAGATATACAAAATGTTAATATTAGATATCCGCAATGTTAATTTAGATGTCTTATATAGTATATTTAGATATCATTCAGGCTTATAGATATCTTATTTGTAAAAATGATATCTAAATTGACAAATAAGATATCTTAAAATTATATTAAATATCTTATTTGTAAAAAGTATATAACATATCTTAATTCATAATTTGTCATAAAGACATCTGATATAGCAATTATGATATAAGATATAAGATTTGTTTTCTTAATATGACATCTTAATCAGCATTTGAGAATATGACATCTTAGTCAGCATTTGAGATATCTAAAATAGTTGTATAGATATCTATGTTAACATATAAGCTTTTTATATTTGTCAAATAAGATATCTTCTTGAGTATATAAGATATCTTTATTACATAAGATATCTAATATGCTTAAGTAGATATGGTTTTAGACAAATAAGATATCTTATTTACAAAAAAAGTTATCTTATATCCTTTATTAGCTATCTTTTTGAGGTAAACAAATAAGACACCTTTAGTTTATAATATATCTTATTTATTTCGCCCAATCACAACCTATTTCTTTTACTTAAATAAGATATTTACTATGTCAATACAGATATCTAATTTATAGCCTCAATTAAGATATATTGTATAGATTAAGATATCGTTTTTCTTATTAAGATATCTAATTTACCGTAAAAGATATCTTATTGACCAATGTATATAAGATATTTGTTTTACCAATTTAGATATCTTATTTGCTAATTAAGATACCTAGTTTAGCAATAAAGATGTCTTATAAACAAAAGTAGATATCTTGATTAATCTTGTTAGGAAGATATCTTGATTTATCTTGTGAAGAAGATGTATTATTTAGGTATAGCAGATCTCTCATTTAGTATATAAGATATCTAAATTATATTAGTTTCATAATCATTCAATCATCTCAGCGCTGTGTTTGGTGTGGGATCAAGTCCCGCACTGGGTAATTGTGAGACAAGCCAAGTTCTGCTTGCAGGTGTGACAGGTGTGTTTTGGGAGTCAGGGGTTTGAATGAATCACAGGTTGAATGCATCAGGGCCAGGGATGTTAAACTTTGCTGGAGCATAATACATCAACTGCTTCCTGCAATGTTAAAAGGACATCTTGTAGATCTATCGTAGAATGTAATACTAACAGCTGTGTTTTTTTTTTATTCATTTTTAGCTCACCTGAGCCGAAGGCTCACAAGGTGAGCTTATAGGATGGCCATGCTCCGTCGTCCGTCCGTCTTCGTCCGTCCACAATTTCAAAGATCTTCTCCTCTGAAACCGCTTGGCCAATCAAAGCCAAACTTCACGTGGAGCATCCTTAGGAAGGGGGAACAAAAGTTTATATAAATGGTCCAGGTCACATGACCAAGATGGCTGCCATGGCTATAAATAGCAAAAACCTTTAGAAATCTTCTTCTCCAGAACCAGTGGGCAGATTCCCACGAAACTTGGTATGTAGCATCGGGGATGCGGGCCCATAATAGTTTATATAAATCATGACCCTAAGATGACCTTCATCTTTTTTATGGCATGGTCAACTGAGGTTGCCAATGCATTTGAATGGGGAAAAAAATGGCAAAATGCTATTTAATGGGTAAAACTTACTGGGAATAGGCAAATGGACAGAAGATTAATGTTAATGGAAAATTTTAGCCCCTGGGGGGTTGTCTGCCCCTGCCCCAGGGCAATATACATGTATTTGACCATAATATTCAAACATCTTCTTCTCTGAAACCGCTAGGCCAATCAAAGCCAAACTTCATGTGGAGCACCCTTGGAAAGGGGGAACGAAAGTTTATATAAACGGTCAAGGTCACATGACCAAGATGGCTATAAATAGCAATTTTTTTAAAAATCTTCTTCAGAACCAGAAGGCCTATGATTTTGAAACTTGGTGTGAAGCATCTGGGAATGGAGCTCTACAAAATTTATATACATCATGACCCTGGAATGACCTTGACCTATTTTACGGCAAGGTCAACTTAGGTCTCCCATGCATTGGAATGGGAAAAAATAGGAAAATGTAATTAAATGGCAGAAAACTCGCTAGAAATGAGCACATGGACAGAAGATTTATGTTTAAAAAATAGTTGGTTGTCTGCCCCTGCCCCGGGGCTATTATACATGTACATGACCGTAATATTGAAACATCATCTTCTCTGAAACCGCTTGGCCAATCAAAGACAAGCTTTTTGTGGAGCATCCTTAGGAAGAGAGAATGAAAGTTTGTATAAATGGTCAAGCTCACATGACCAAGATGGCCGCCATAGCTATAAATAGCAAAAACGTTTAAAAATTTTCTTCAGAACCAGAAGGCCTATGATTTTGAAACTTGGTATGAAACATCTGGGAATGGAGCTCTACAAAGTTTATATAAATAATGTCCCTGGGATGACCTTGACCTATTTTACGGCAAGGTCAACTTAGGTCGCCCATGCATTTGAATGGGAAAAAATAGGAAAATGTAATTAAATGGCAGAAAACTTGCTAGGAATGAGCAAACAGAAAGAAGATTTATGCTTATGAAAATATTTTAGGCCCAGGGGTTGTCTGCCCCTGCCACGGAGCTATATACATGTAGTTGACCATAATATTAAAACAGCTTTTTCTCAGAAACTGCTTAGCCAATCAAAGCAAAAATTTATGTTGGGAAGAGGAAATGAAAGTTTATATAAATGGTCAAGGTCACATGACCAAGATGGCCGCCATGACTATAAATAGCAATTTTTTTTAAATCTTCTTCTTCAGAACCAGAAGGCCTATGATTTTGAAACTTGGCATGAAGCATTAAGAAACGGAGGTCTACAAAATTTGTATAAATCATGACACTGGGATGACCATGACCTATTTCACGGCAAGGTCAACTTAGATCGCCCATGCATTTGAATGGAGAAAATTGTTAAAATATCATTTGAAGGACAAAACTTGCAGTTAATTGGCAAATGGACTGAATTTTTTATGATTTGAAAAAGACATCGACTCCAGGAGTTATTCTGACCCTGCCCTAGGAATATATATACTTAAGGAATTAAAATACGCAACACATAAAATTTCAGCTGTCACGTATGTATTTGACGTTGTAATAAAATCTCTATTAGATATGTCTTGCAGACTACTTGTGGCATGTGATGAAATGTAACAACGTCATTTTATTGACAAAACTGACGTCAAACGTCAAAAACCATGAAAAATGCAAAGTATGACGTAAACGTTGGGGGAGAAGGTGAATATGCCAAATACTGTGCATGTTTGGTAATCTGACGTCGACTTGATAATCTGCAATAAAGATTGGCGTCATTGCTTACTTGAATGCCACCCCATGTTGCTTTAAAAGTGGCACATGGAATGCAAAAGTGCACAATAATGAATAATGAGCAATTAACGTCATTTGGATAATTCAACATGGGTCTTTTGTGCTTATACGGTATTTATCGAACCGAGAGACGACACGACATGCTCTTCAAGCATCTTTGACGTCGCATGTACTGTAGAATTGGGACTCCTAGTGTTTGTTTTGTAATTGACGTTGGTGACGTTAAACGTCCCAAACATAATCAAATGCCACCAACGGGTCAATGAATACATCTGCAATCACTTTTAACAGTTTTGGAATCAACAAAATTGTGTTTGGTTCAAAGTTGAATTTAACTTATCATTTTTCTAGCGTGTGCCTCGGTGGGTCAGTGTGGTTATGCGCACGCCATCAAGCATACGTAACGGAAATAGTGACTCAACCTACTGTATTTTGACGTTTAGATACTGCTTTCATGTAATAAGATCGAATACACGACAAGCTTGCATTACAAAGCCAGTCTACAATACCCCACAGTGTGTGTTGCGTTTCTTTATTCCTTAAGTATACATGCATTGTACCATTCTAGTCAAACAAGTTTATTGGTACATGTATATATCTCAGGTCTCAGGTGAGCGTTTACAGGACCATTGGTCCTCTGGTTTTTAAATGTTCTCCTACGTGTGTTAAGTAGAAGCAAGTTCTTATTTGTATTGGAATGAAAACAATAATATGCCGTGTTTACAGAATTCTTATTGACTTAATATAACAACCAGGGGTATGTGACGGGCGGGGTTGAATAAACCACACCAATAAGCCACTACATCACATAGCAGATAGGCCTACGTATAACTAAATTTCTGCACCACTAAAAAGACGATAGTTACAAACAAGTAAAACATGTGCTCTATCATCACTAGAAAAAGTGGCTGCTTTTCACTGAAAATACCATTTTCAAATGAATATTATTTAAGTGGTAAATTCAACTCCACATGATACAGTCCAGTCTGTTTCAGTATTCACTTCAGAGCCTGGTGGCATAGTGGTAGAGTGTCAGACTCCAAATAGAGAGGTTCGATCCCCACAGGCGTCACCGTGTTGTGTCCTTGAGCAAAACACATTAACTCCTTACAGTACTGGTTAAACCCAAGAAGAATTGGCTCTGTACCGACATGACTCAAACAATGTTGACTGGGACATTAAGCCTCAATTCAATTTGACTTCATATCATTTAAAAAAGGAAGTGCAGTGCCGTAGGGGTAGACTACAGGACTCCGATGCGGGAGGCCCTGGGTTCTAGACATAACTCTACCATGCAAGCTGTGTTCATGAATCTATAGTATTGTTTAAAACACAAGAAGTGGTGGCCCTTTGTCCCAACATGACTCAAAACTTGTTTACTGGGACGTCTAGTCATAACTTAACCGAACCATATCATAATATTTGAAAATAAATACTCAAATCTCAGTTTGCCTGATAAAATAATGACTTGTTTACCGAACCGCATAGTACAAACCTGCTTTGTAGATCAGAGACATTAATAATTGCCCCCCCCCCCTCCTCTCGGGGTGGGGGGGGGTCGCTCCCTGCTCCCTGAAAGAAAAATGACCTTTCTCCCCAGCTCATAAAATGTTTTCCTCAGCCCCCTGCTCCCTATAACTCTCCCAAAATCCCTTAAAATAAATGACCCTTCTCCCCAAATCTCTGAAAATAGATAGCCCTTCTCCCTGAATCCCCCAAAACCCTGGGAGGGCCTCCTAATTGGTAGTTTATCTCGATAAAAGAGTGTCATAAAGAATCTGTAACATATCATAAAGAATCCGTTACCCATCATTTTGTATCATACGGAATCCGTGACAAAATTTTGTCACAGATTCTTTATGATACTTTTGATGCTTTAAAACACAAAAGTCTGCAAAACAATTCCTTTGAAGATTTACATGCATTGAAAAGTGTTAGTTCATAGATAATAAGTTAAATTTCTAAACTGTTGATAAAATGTTTTGATGTGTTATGTATTTTAATATTCATTTTCGATTTTCCTTGCTTAATTGACCATTTTAAGGTTTTAATCACCCATTAACTTTCAACCTGTATACCAACATTGCTAAAATCGAGGGAGGACAATTTCCAGCTCATATATACTATGGATGTGTGCCAAAAAGGTCATATCAGGCATCAAAAACCTTAGAAACGCCGGTTTCTCATCACCTACCAATAGATGAGCTAAGAGAATCATAAAGTATCTGTAACACTATCATAAAGAATCAGTAGCTGATATCATAAAGAATCATCTCGCACTGTGACGGACCTAAACCCCTGTGGGATTTGCATAAAATTAAGCAATGTGCTGAACTGGCTAACACATGTATTACAAAAATATTGATGCAAAGCAGCCAAAGCACCCAAAGCTACTAGGCAAACCGAGTTGGACACGCACAGAAGATCCATAGAGGCTGCAAATTTTGGATTTTAAAAATCAAATGAATTGTACTATTCGTGTAGTGAAGGAGACCATTTCTACTGTGTCATAAGACATCAAATGAAAACAAAAATAATCATTGTATTCGACTGGCTAAGCTAACATCCCAACCCATAGACACCAAGCGGAACAGAGAGAATAATACAAGGCACTACAGAGCACAGCCAACACATGAAAAGAGCCCGACAAGAAAAGCAGCAACCCGATCATCATAAATCATAAACACCCCGGCGAGCACAACAGACAGACAGACGGTCAAAACACGCAACATAAAGATATTAAATCCCAAAAGAACCGCCTTTGCCAAACAAAATATTTATGTCTTTAGGTCAATGGTTACAAAGGACCCAATTATCTACCGAAGCGCAAATAGCACGTGTGATCTAGTTTCCAGGACGACATGTACAAAGCTGAGTTATTTTGTAAGTAAAGTTGCCAAATGATCATAGACGGGAGAGCTTCTGAAAGAGCTAAAGTGGTACCACTGTTTATTCGATTTATGACCACTGCTGGTGCATCATGATCCAGAGATCAAAAGGACTTCATTGTGAGATGATTATTTCATCTTCGCAGGTGGTAACAAAGGGGCCCTGAAGAATGATGCCTGTGATACGCTGTTTATTGGTTGTATGGTCCTTGGGAACCTGCTCCTCTGCATTTAATATTGACTTTCTTTGGGGGCCCCAACCTGTATTCAGAGTTATTGTCAGGCATTACGAAACACATGCGATACACAGAGATTTTTTTAGCTTTAAAAATTGAAAATTTTCAGCTGCAAATTTTTGATATTTTTCTTATTTTTGCTCAAAACATAGATTGTGGGTACACGTTAGAACCGCCTCGGCGAGGCGGTTCTAACGAGTACCCATAATCTATGTTTTGGAGCAAAAATAAGAAAAATAGGTATACCCCTGCATACCCCAGTTTTGCTATATAAAAGTGGGGTTCAAGGGGGTATACATGTCACGGACATTGTTTTCATGATGGGCCACCGGGGTTCCTAGTGTCCTGTCCCTTATGTTATCAGTTAATGACTTTCAATTTAGGAATACAAGTCTTTAAGTAAATTATGAAATGTCCACAAGTGTAAGATATTATGAAATGTCCACAAGAGTTAAATAATGTATTTCCAAGATGTTTCGATGCTCAATTTGTCTGTTCGTGAAATATTGGAATCGCCTCATGCAAATTACAACTTGTTTATTTAGCAAATAAATTAAATATTAACACGCAATATTTTACACCGAATTGAATTCGTTTGATTGAAATGATTTTGTAGAGCTAAATATTAACGCCAGTATTATAAATGGCACTTTCGCCATTTTTTTTTCCATTCTGACGTTCTAGATAGTGTGTTTCTATCGAACAATTATTTTCACTAGAGAAGTACGCACCAGGAAAGCATGTCCCTGAATGTATACCCACTTAAACCCCACTTTTTTATATGTATAGAATAGCTGGGGTTTGCAGGGGTATACCTAATTTTCTTGTTTTTGATTCAAAACATACATTGTGGGTACTCGTTAGAACCGCCTCGCCGAGGCGGTTTAACGAGTACCCACAATGTATGTTTTGAACGAAAATATTAAAAAAAAAATCATATTTTTTCCTATGAAATTTTCAATTTTTTCTTCTAAAAAAAAAAAATCTATGTATATTGCATGGGCAAGTTTTCGTAATTGTGTCACGATGTGTCACCTTACAAAGCGTTAGAACTTTTCGGTTAAAACAAAAATCAGAGATGCTTTAGATAAAAGTGTGCACTTGGTACAAAAAAAAAATCATCAAAAATATCAAACTGTACTAAGAATTGCATCCAGTACATTTATTTATTTTTCAAGATGTCAGACAGCTTTGCAATATTGTGTTCCAACAATCCTTTATCTAGTAAACTTTACGCTTAATTTAATTTATTGCCATTTTTAGAATTATGGATTCGAACTAAAGCGATTATTTCATTTATATGCTCATTGAATGGTATTGAATTTGACAAGAATTTGTCGCTGTGATTTGATCGCAGCGTGAGAAAACTGAGACTGTGGGGGAATATTCACTGCTACATGTACCAACTAGCCTTGTTGTGGAATTCGGTTTTAATTCCAAAATATTCTGTCGATGCGTTATCTGAGCATGACCAGAGATTGACGAGTGTACTTTTGTCGACATTGTTAACATATAAGGACGCATTTTCACAAGACTTGATTTTGCCCGTTCAAACATCATTTGCTTCAGATAGTAAAGTACGTAGGTGCGTTTTGATCTGTTCTTGTTTTACTCGTTATGGCGTAAAACGTAATTATTTTAACAGAAATGGCAACCTGTCGACCATTAACATTTACAAATGGTTGATTTGAAGATAATTTTAACTCAATCATTACAATGATCAATTTGTCCTTTCAAATAAGCAGGAGAGGACCATCGTCTTGGCCCACAATAAACATTTTAAGGGGTATTACAGTAACTAAACTAATGACCATTTGAAACACGTCTTCATCACTTCAGACAGTTTTGCACATTTTGCATGTCTCTATTATTAAATAGAAGCCTCCGTGATGCAGTGGTTATGTCACTCGCCTTGTAAAAACCAGGGGTCGCAGGTTCGATCCCGGGCTTCTCCAGTCCGTCGGATGGGACTATAAACCGAGGTTCCGTCTCTATATGACCTTAGCTGTTGGTGGGACGTTAAACCTCAATCAATCAATCAATCAATCAATCAATCAATCAATCAATCAATCAATCAATCAATCAATCAATCAATCAATTATTAAATGCAAAGTTTATCATTCACTCTTCACTTAATGTTGGTTTGACAGAGAACAAAATGTTTAGATGCAAGGCTATAGGTAAAATACTTTGACCGTGCCGCTTGGTCTCACGTGATGAAGTTTTGTAAAGACGGGAATGTTATACACATTTTTCAGCATCATGAAAACATGTCAGTGTAATGTATACCCCCTTGAACCCCACTTTTATATAGCAAAACTGGGGTATGCAGGGGTATACCTATTTTTCTTGTTTTTGCTCCAAAACATAGATTGTGGGAACTCGTTAGAACCGCCTCGGCGAGGCGGTTCTAACGTGTACCCACAATCTATGTTTTGAGCAAAAATAAGAAAAATATCATTTTTTTTTTCTGGTGAAATTTTCAATTTTTATAGCTGAAAGAAATCTCTGTATATTGCATGGGCAAGGTTTCGTAATGAGTGTCACGTGGACATATATTGTTTACCGTCGTAGAGTCGCATCATTGAGAACATAGTAACCAACAAATGCATATTTATGAAAAGTGAGATCCTAAAATGAGCCCAATCCCAACTCTTCGATACCAAGTAACAAAAGAAGTCACCTCATGGATAGACAGTTTTATACAAAGAGGGGATTTTGAAGGGATTCACCACAAAAAATTTAAAGATTGGACAGTATTTAAAGAAACTCCTAATATCTCCATTTGCCAATAGACGTACTGACATATAAATATTATAGTGTTGGCAACACACAAAGTAGATTGATGTTCAGCGAGACGAGATGCGGGTGGCGGCTCATGGAAAAGCTTTATGTAACGCTCCGGTGCCAGGTCTTGGTGAGTTAGTACCTGAAGACTCGCAGACTCGCTCCTTTGGTCTAATGGTGTTTACACGTTGCAGCGAACATTGTTGAATGTAATATAAAGATAAGATTTTTTTAAATTATTATTTGTATTTTGTTTTAACAGAATCCTTTTGACTGGCAAACATTTAGCTGTTTAAAGACTTTTTGTAAATGTAATTTTCTCTTTTTTATGCGTATGAGTGCTTCTTAAGTTTTAATTGATGCAAATTTTGTTGATCTTCTGCTTCTTATGTTTTAATGTATACATATTTTGTAAATCTGTGATTCTTGTATAATTGCAAAACTAAACTGTCTCATAAGTCTCATAACTCTGGATATCAAATATGCTGTTGCATGTTTTAAATTTGTATATATACTTAACCAAATTCCCAACGCACCTATTAAGATTTTTAAGAATATTTCAAAAACGAATCGACCGAAAATGTTCAAATTCGCTGCACGATGAGATACATAATTTTGAAATAATGTGGTGAAATTTTATTGCGATTGGTGATTTCTATCGAAATTTATAAAGCTTTTGATTAGCACACCTATGATTCGAAAAGTCTGGAAAATGTATTGAAAACAACGGTATTGTAAGGTAAGGGGAAATCGTACATAACGTTATAAAATGACTTGCAGAACAATTTTGTTGTGTGATAGTGAGAATTTTATCAATAATTGAAGTCCACTGCTTAAGTAAGTTTCCCAAAAGGGCAAGTAAGCTGAACTTCGAATCTATCAATTCAATTCATCTAAACAAAGTAATATCTAAATATCTAGTGTGTCCCCCATTAGCTTGTACCACCGCTAAACAGCGCTGTCGCATGAATAGGATGTTTTTTTTTTTTTTTTTTTTTTTTTTTTTTTTTTTTTTTTACATTTTGTGAAATATTATCCCACTCAGCAACCAACACTTGCTGTAACTGGCGACGGGTTTGAGGATTTGCAGAAATTACAAACTACTTTAATGGGTTATAACTGAGTCTTTGTACGAGTGAACGGACGGACGGGCGGACATGCCGAAAGTGAAAACGAATTTCACTTTATGACAAAATGATTGCTTTTCAAACTTGAACTCAAATAATACCAAATGGGTGTGTTTACTAAAGAAAAAACGGCGAAATTAAGACTTCCTTATTGCATTGACTTTAAACGAACCTGCGTAAAAGACGTAACTCCCTCAACTATCCCTTTGTTCAACAGATAGACGAACCATTTTTATTAACTTTCATCCGACACATAACCAGGCTTCCAATACAAGTTTCAGAATGAGAAAAGCTACATACCACAAGGAGCAAGTGCAGAAAACACGGTTTTCATGATTTCCTAATTGCGCGATTCCGAGAGAAAAACTGTGTGAAATAACCCAGCAGGTGTATGTAAATGCTTAAGAGACAATCGTGTGCCAAATTTCAAAGTAAAATCTTTCACGTGAGTGAAGTTATTAAAATTTTAAAAGTAGTGCGTTGGCATTTTTGCCAAACGTATTGTTTGTATTTGACACTGAAATAAACAATCAAACTTAAACTAATATGCTCAATTAAAAATCTTCAGACAGAATTCAGGCAGTGTCTAATACTGCCATTTTGCGCCGTTGCATTAGAAAATCAACAATCTGCAAATGCGAAACCAAAAGCGCAGATCAGCTGTGCATCCAGAACAATTTTTATTGTAATATCAGACAGTTATACAGGTACACTATTTTGGCCCAAAAATTTATCTGGTAAACGTAATGCTTAGTTTATTTGTTGCCATTTTTAGAATTA
Organism: Rugalucina vietnamica; assembly: GCA_964017185.1. Classification (NCBI taxonomy): domain Eukaryota; kingdom Metazoa; phylum Mollusca; class Bivalvia; order Lucinida; family Lucinidae; genus Rugalucina; species Rugalucina vietnamica. The sequence continues at coordinate 82,367,033 of OZ024871.1, read as the reverse complement.
TGGATTCGTACTTCAGCAATAATTTCATATGCTCATTGAATGGTATTTAATTTGACAAGAATTTGTCGCTGAATATGAGTCATAACATTAGAAACCGAGATTAAGAGGAATTGTCACTGCTACAAGCTGGTTTGGTTTCGGAATTCGGCTTTTGATTTCAAAGCTATGGCGAGAAAGCTCTGACTAGTGATTGCACTGTGCTGTCGAGCGAACTATCGACGTCATTGTTAACGCATACTGATGAGAACGTATTTTCGCAAGACTTCAGTTTGTATTTTTCAAACATTATTTGTTACGTAGGCGCATTTTGATCTATTCTTCTTTAACTCGTCATGGCGTATAAAGCACAATTACTAGCACAATAACTGTAACAGAAATGGCAACCTGTCGGCCATTAACATTTACAAATGGTTGATTTGAAGATAATTTAATTCAATCATTACAATGATCAATTTGTTATTTCAGACATCCAGAAACGGGCCATCTTCAGCCCACAACAAACATTTTTCATGAATTACACTAAACGTTGGGAAGACGTTATTCATGTACACACGGAGCTGCATTTTGGATATACGTGCTCTATATATTACAGTCACTGTATATGCATGATGTATTATAATCGCATGGTTAGTGGCTTCGAATAACAGAATCGCTATTATAAAAAATTAACTTAATACTCAATCCTTATAGCTTCATGAAGAAGCCATCATTTAGTCATGGAACTAACATACCCTATCTTTATGGGGTTCAGCATCTGAATCAGTCATGATTTGGTTTATAGCTGGGCATGCAGTGTGTCTCCTTTCTGCTTACAGGACCTCAATATTATAATAAAATTCACAAGAGGTCCTACTTTGAGCGCATGCTAAACTGCTAAATACCAAGTAAAAAAAAGAAGGCATGAGAATTGATACACTTAGTTAACTATGAGATATAATGGATAGACAGTTTTAAACAAAGAGGGTATTTTGAAGGGATCCATCATTTAGTAAAGAATAGTTAAAGAAATTCTATGTATCTGTGTTTGCCAATAGACGCACTAACACATATAGAAATGAAGTGTTTGTAACACAGATAGCCGTAGTAGAAAGTCTATTGTTGTTGTTCTGCGAGTTGTGCTTAATTAAGAATCTTCAGACAGCATTCAGGCAGTGTCTAATACTGCCATAATTGAGCCGCTGCGCTGCATAAGAAAACTAACAATCTGCATATGCTAAACCAAAGACGCAGATCAGCTGATCACCGCCTTTGTTTTCACTACTCGGATAGTACAATTTCTTATCTTTTTAAATCCGAAACTTCAAGTTTCTAGCTTTATTATATGAATGTGCAGGCCGGTTTGTGTAAGACCTGGTCGGAAAGCCCGATGACCGGTTGTCTAATACCGCTGCATTACCTTCATTTGTGAGATAACACGAAGCTTTGATTGACAGAAACCGTTAGTTGACGACAACGTGAGTATCAGAAAGTGACAAAGTGTATTGCAAGTCATTATAACTTTCCCAAGAGTCTCATCTACCTCATCTAACTACAAGTTGGCCTAAATGGCAAATGGACGCAGAATGACGATGTATCGAAAGACTGTACAGCAGGCGATGCTGCAACTTCATGTGTAGTTACTGGGACGTCAAGCAAAATCAAAAACCAAACGATTCTAATCAAAGTATGCAATATGTGTTTCAGAAGAGACCTTACAACAATATAAAATGTATGTTTCCTATTTCTTTCAGAATATAATAGTGTTACTGGAAAGACCGCAAAGTTATTCTAAATCAGAAAAAAAAAACACAAGTAGGCAAAGATCAGGAAAAGGCGCAATCAGAAAAAGATTCCCACTCCAAAAACCGAGGTGGGAAAAAACCAAACTAACAATCAGGTACTTATACCATGAAACATATCGTAAGCCGAATGAGCAGCTATTTTCCCCAATAGGTGGCCACTCAGTTACCTTAACTTAACTAAAAATATGAAAACATACATAAGGCGCCAACAGCACAAAAAATTTTAAACACCAAGACATAAAACAAAAAGAACCACCACAGAAGTATCGACTTGGAACGATCAGTAATACAAAGTTACTGGCGGGCTCAACTGTAGCTCAGGTGGATAAATTTGATTGACCATACCTTCAAAATAAGGGTTGTCAATGTTCAAAAGGTCATCGAGGTACATAGAAGTGGAATTAAAAGCCTCGATAAAATCAGCTTGATTATCATGGTTAAGAGAATCTATGAAATCTCTTTCGTAGCAGTATACGATAGGTGCGCAATTTGTACCCATCGGAATTCCAACAATTTGTCTGTATAACTCGGTCCCAAATGTAATATAAATATTATCCGGGAGATAGGATAAGGCGTCGCACACATTCTGACATGACCAAAGTGTATACCGACTTTGGTCAGAGGAAGTGAAAAACCTGTAAAAAGGTACAATAGGCAAAGATCAGGAAAAGGCGCAATCAGAAAAAGATTCCCACTCCAAAAACCGAGGTGGGAAAAAAACCAAACTAACACTCAGGTACTTATACCATGAAACATATCGTAAGCCGAATGAGCAGCTATTTTCCCAATAGGTGACCACTCAGTTACCTTAACTTAACTAAAAATTTGAAAACATACATAAGGCGCCAACAGCACAAAAAAGTTTATACACCAAGACATAAAACAAAAAGAACCACCACAGAAGTATCGACTTGGAACGATCAGTAACACAAAGTTACTGGTGGGCTTAAACCGGTTTTACATGGCCATAACCTCACCCTCAGCTTCTGCATTGGTTCATAACATTTAGTTAGTTATTCGGTCCTCGCGGTGAATCTCTAACTAGTCAATGAATCATCAAGAACAAACAAATAAATCATGATAAACATCCTGATGAATCAAAAACCAGGACTCACAGACTGAGTAAGCTGCCCGACGATGGAGATCCCTGGGCGCCGCATAACCTACTAACTCCGGAGCAAAAGAAAAACACCAGTTGGACCCCGGTGGGCCAAGCAACAGACAAGAAGCTCCGGCCCCAACCAACCAAAATGAATAGCTTTATGTCGGGGCCATCATAGAGTCTGACGCCCGACCCACCGGCGTGCAATTAAAGAAGGCAGCATAGTTATCAACCATGATTGGGTTAAAAACTAAGCATGCAGACTGTCGCATAACATTCAAGTTATAACCTATACGTCTGTAACGTGTTATGAATTTTCTGAACTGAAAAGAAAAATCATTAATTCCTTTAAGTTTCTTAAATTTGTAAACCAAGTCACCATAAAATTCAGGTAACGAAAGGCCCTCACTTAAAAGCGTCTTTAACCCAACATTATATTTGGAAATCAATTCATAGTGTCTACGATAAAATTTAGAAAATGTTTTTCGAAGTTTATGATACCGATAGCCCTGTTGGAGAAGTTTTGCCGTTAAACATTTATTTCGAGAGTTGAAGTCTGTAACATGATTGCAGACTCTAGCAAACCTAATAAGTTGCGAAATGTATACACCATAAGAAGCACGACGAGGAACGTCACCATCCAAAATAGAAAATTTACTATATCAAAATCAAAGTCATCGCGCTTATCATAAATTTTAGAAGAAACAAATCCATTTGCAACAGAAAGATGTAGATCTAAAAAGGGGGCTTCAGTATCTGAGATATTGGCTTTGTTCAACTGAAGTTCAGGTGGATAAATTTGATTGACCATACCTTCAACATAAGGGTTGTCAATGTTCAAAAGGTCATCGAGGTACCTAGATGTGGAATTAAAAGCCTCGATAACATCAGCTTGATTATCATGGTTAAGAGAATCCATGAAATCTCTTTCGTAGCAGTATAAAAATAAATCAGCTACGAGAGGTGCGCAATTTGTACCCATCGGAATTCCAACAATTTGACTGTATAACTTGGTCCCAAATCTAATATAAATATTATCAAGGAGATAGGATAAGGCGTCGCATACATTCTGACATGACCAAAGTGTATACCGACTTTGGTCAGAGGAAGTGAAAAAAGCCTTTCTGTCATTACATGCCAAATAAAGTGAACCATAGTTTTTTAATGCCCTTTTGAAGGTCCACTCTATCAAATCCAGAAGTTTTTCTTTAATTAGATTATGTGGTAATGTTGTATACAGAGTAGAAAAATCATATGTGGACAAGCTTGTCGCACGGAACCCTCTACACTTCAATTTACTGAGCACCTCACCAGAATTTTTAATTGACCAAAACCAATTTTTATTTGAAGTTTCATACACTGTCTCACAGTATCTTATAACATGAGATTTGATAGCAGTAAGACAGGAAGTTAATAATTTAGAAAGTCCAGTGGTAGTACAAGAGCTAGAATTTGCAATAAATCTAGCTTTGTATGGTCTTAAAACCGGTTTAAGCCCGCCAGTAACTTTGTGTTACTGATCGTTCCAAGGCGATACTTCTGTGGTGGTTCTTTTTGTTTTATGTCTTGGTGTTTAACATTTTTGTGCTGTTGGCGCCTTATGTATGTTTTCATATTTTCAATTAAGTTAAGATAACTGAGTGGCCACCTTTTGGGAAAATAGCTGCTCATTCGGCTTACGATATGTTTCATGGTATAAGTGCCTGATTGTTAGTTTGTTTTTTCCCACCTCGGTTTTTGGAGTGGGAATCTCTTTCTGATTGCGCCTTTTCCTGATCTTTGCCTACTTTTACCTTTTTTCTATCATTACATGCCAAATAAAGTGAACCATTGTTCTTTAATGCCCTTTTGAAGGTCCACTCTATCAAATCTAGAAGTTTTTCTTTAATTAGATTATGTGGTAATGTTGTATACATAGTAGAAAAATCATATGCAGAGCATCTCATCATACATTCTCGGAAGCATTTCATGCTCTGGTGGTTATTAAAATAGATTCTTGGTAATGATTGGCAAACACTTAAATTGTTATGCTTCACGGCCTAAAATCAACTTGATCACAGCATCATCATGGCAAATGCAAACAAAAAAAAATAAATAAAAAATAAAAATAAAAATAAATAAATAAAAAAAAAATAAAATAAAAAATGGCAGACCAGCCATGTTTGTAATCGTCGAAGTCTCATGGTCGCAGTCTTGTTTGTGTGTATCAAAAAATAAATCACATTTTTTGAAAAGTAGACAGTCGGTGCCAAACACGATGTTTGATAAGAAATTGTCGAAACAATTTATTATGCGCATACAAAATGGTAAAATTAAGCAATGATCAAGAAATGATGAAATCAGGAAGAATTTCCCACTCCAAAAACCGAGGTAGGGAAAACTAAATTGACAATCAGGTACTTTTTCAAAGAAAACATATCGTAATCCAATTTCCCATGACCGTAGCTGTTGACTAGGCCGTAAAGCATCAACTCAAACAGACAAATGTTATTTCCCATAGGTGGCCACTCAGTTATCGAACTAAAAGTAACTTAAAGTATTTTATTATTTAAAAATTACAGAGCTAGTACATGACAGGAAATTTTCGGACTCCCTGACAAAAATCACGGTACGCTAAATTTATTCAGTACGATGAGTTTTTACATGTAGGTAGCGTCTGCCTTTTCGAGACATATGTGAGAGTTCATTATTCTGCGACTAGGATGGCCTTGTCGGCCATACTAACCTGAACCAATTTTCCGTAGATAACAGACGCTATAGTTGACAGCTAAAAAATTATAAATCAAATTTGTTATTGCTTCTTCCGTGAATCAAAAATGAGACTCAAGGTAAGGTTAACAAGTGGAATGTCATGTTCTGGAATATTGTAGAGCTGTCGCAACTGAGAACCAGTTGACGGCATTGTCGTACTTGACACCATTTAACGAGTAATAGGGCAATTATTCCATATAAGTAATGTGTAGAGCGTTAGATATTCGGTTAAAACAATAATGAAAAGAGATGCTTTAGAGATAAATGTGTACTCTTAGTATACACAAGAATAGCCTGTGGCACAAGAATTCAACAAAAACATCAGACAAATGTATCGAAATTACAAAAAACGCGCCGCCAGGATAATCTTCAAGCTGATTTCGACACACCATCTGATAACATGTTCCCTCAACTGGCCTTTAATAGAGAAAAGGCTTAAATATAATAAGGCAGTGCTAACATACAGAGCTAGATACTCTTTATAATAACTCTTTCACATGCTCAGTCCCGAAACTATGGAATGCTCTTCCTCAAACAGTCAGAGCAACTTTTTTTAACTTTTAAAAACAACTTAAAAATATCCCAGAAATTTAAGCATTTTAAATGATTTAACAGTACTACCTTGTTCTTAAAACATTCCTTATCCTTTAAAGCAAATGTTCCGTGTTATACCTTTTAAAAGAAAAAACAAAGTTTTTATGCGCTTGTTTGCACACACATTTTGTGTATATGTATATACCGCCGTATTCGTTCTAATTAGCACACATGCTCCAGTAAGCGCACACCCTGGTCGTTTCCGAAAAACATGAGCACAAGCGCACACTACCGGACTAGCATATTTGTATTTTATACACATTTTACACATAAATACCGCATAAACCTTTTGAAAACTTAACCTTAAATGATCAAACACTATTTTGCAATGATTAAAACATTTAAATGACACTCTCATTGATATCAATGATATCATTATCATTGATATTTTTACGTTTTATTAAACAGTATATTTGTTGTGTTTGGTTAGTAATGTGCGCTTATTAGAACGATAATTTGTTACCTTAGCTTTCATTTATTCTGAAAAGTTAAGCGCACAGTGCGCTTATTAGAACGAATACGGTAGTTGTAATGTTGTTCTTTTAAGAAGACAGCAAGGTAGAATAGCTATAAATATTGTATAAATAAAATAAATAAATTATAAAGTAAAGCAATACCATTGTGTTGCACCCAGTACAATTTGAGCCTTCGCGTGAGAAAACCAACAATTTGGGTTTCAGACCAGGTCCAACACGAACCAGTCTGTACAGTCACAGAAGCAGGCCGGGAACTTGAAATTTCAGATTTAAGAAGAAGAGGGATTGTACTATCTGTATAGCGAAAACAAAGTCACTGATCAGCTTCGCGAAGCTGGTCTGCGCCTTTGTTTTCGCATATGCAAATTGTTGGCTTTCAGATGCGGTGGCTCATTTGTTATTGTAATATCAGACAGTTATACATGTACAATATTTTGATCCAACAATTTATCTGAAAAATGTAATGTTTAGTTTAATTTATTGCCATTTTTAAAATTATGGGTTCGTACTTCAGCGATTATTTCATATGCTCATTGAATGGTATTGGATTTGACAAGTCGCTGAATATGCCTCAACATGAGAAACTGGTGTTGTGAGGAATTTCCACTGCTATCAGCTAGTTTGTTTTCGAAATTCGGCTTTTGATTCCAAAGCTATGCTATCTATGCGTTATCTGAGAATGCTCTGACTCGAGATTGCACTGTGCTGTCGAGCGAACTATCGAAGTCATTGTTAACGCATACTGATTAGGGTGTATTTTCGCAAGACTTCAGTTTGTTTTTTCAAACATTATTTGTTCCATAAAGTATTGTACGTAGGTGCATTTTGATCTATTCTTATTTAACTCGTCATGGCGTAAAGCACAATTACTAGCACAATAACTGTAACAGAAATGGCAACCTGTCGACCATTAACATTTACAAATGGTTGATTTGAAGATAATTTAATTCATTCACTACAATGATCAATTTTTTCCTTTCAGACATCCAGAAACGGGCCATCTTCAGCCCACAACAAACATTTTACATGAATGATAGTTAGGAAGACGTTACAAAACTTTCGTAATAGTTCCATACATTTTATATAAATTTTATAAGGCTATAGATCTATATAATTGAGACTTCAATCTCAGACACAGAAAAATAATCTTTGATGTACACACGGAGCTGCATTAAGGATATACTCTATATATTCTAGTCACTGTGTATGCATAATGTATGACAATCATGGTAAGTGGCATCGAATAACAGAATCGCTATAAAATTTAACTTAATACCCAATCCTTATAGCTTCATGCCGAAGCCGTCATTTAGTCTTGGAACTGACCTATCCCCTTTTTACCGGGTTCAGCATCTGAATCAGTCATGATTTGGTTTGTCGCTAGGCATGCAGCGTGTCCCCTGCTTATAGGACCTGAATATAATAATAAAATTTGCAAGAGGTCCTACATGCTAAACTGCTAAATACCAAGTAACAAAAGAAAGCACGTGAGTTGATACACTTAGTTAACTATGAGATATAATGGGTAGACAGTTTTATACAAATAGGGTATTTTGAAGGGATTCATCATAGAAAGTTTAAAGATTGGACAGTTAAAGAAATTCCATGTATCTTTGTTTGCCAATAGACGCACTGACACATATAGAAATGAAGTGTTTGTAACAGACAGCCATGGTAGAAAGTCTATTGTTGTCGTTCTGCGAGTCGTGCTTAATTAAGAATCTTCAGACAGCATTCAAGGAAGTGTCTAATACTGCCATAATTGAGCCGCTGCGCTGCATAAGAAAACTAATAATCTGCATATGCAAAACCAAAGGCATAGCTCAGCTGTGCAGTAACTGCACAGCTGATTAGCGCATTTGTTTTCACTACTCAGATAGTACAATTCCTTTTCTTCTTATACACGATACGAAACTTCAAGTTTCTAGCTTTATTCTGTGACTGTACAGGCCGGTTTGTGTCAGACCTGGTCGGAAAGCCCGATGACCGGTTGTCTAATACCGCTGTATTACCTTCATTTGTGAAACCACACGGAGCTTTGATTGACAGAAACCGTTAGTTGACGACAACGTGAGTATTAGAAAGTGACAAAGTGTATTGCGAGTCATTATAACCTTCCCAAGAGTCTCATCTAACTGCACGTTGGCCTAAATGGCAACCAAGCTACCCATGGACGCAGACTGACAACAATGCGAAAGACCATACAGCAGGCGATGTCAGAGAAATGCTGCAACTTCTTGGGTAGTTTTTAAAGGGTCACTGATGAGGGTTCAGTACTCGAAATTGTACAATATGACCCATCTTCTCGCTATGTTTTACTGCTTCCAAAGGATATAACAATTATTTTTATTCAGCAGAAGAGACATGGCAGTAAAATGAAAAAGAGGTTTCCTATTCCTTTCGGTATATAATAGACATGTTACTGAAAAGACCGCGAAACAACTTTAACCCATATTTGACGAATGAATTCTCCCATCATTGTCATTTGGGCGAGTCCATTTTCATATTTAGGGGCTCCAGGTGTGATTTTAACGTTTTATACCATTTTTCGACGAAATTCCTGTAAGCAAACAGAATAGCCCCAGATGGGAAGCCGCGTTCTGCGGCGTCACAACTGGGGCTATTATGTTTGCCTATGTCCCATAAAAGGGACGCCAGGCTTATATGAGTTAACTAATTTAAGCCTGGCGCCCTTTTTATGGGACATAGGCAAACAGCATAGCCCCAGATGTGACGCCGCAAAACGTAGCATCCCAAATGGGGCTCTTCTGTTTGCAGAGAGGAATTTCATTGAGAAATTGAATAAAATTTGAAAATCACTCCTGATTCACCTAAAATGAGTTTGCTCCTCCAAATGATTATAATGGGAAAGTCCATTCGTCATAAATGGGTCAATCTGAGAATCTTATTATTATACATTCCCATTCTGGCGGTCATTAAAATAGAGTCTTGGTAATGATTGGCAAATACTGAATTATTTTGCTGGACGGCCTATAATCAACTTACGCGGTTCTAACGAGTAAAGTTTTTTAATGTTCAATTGCCAAATGAATTTTCAGACCATTGCGCAATATGGATTGGTTTAGACTGTCAAATTTCACATAACACTGTTGATGATTCCTCATTTGAAATGACAGGCAAATTCATTTGGAGTCCTTTAAGTAAGGCTAAGTATATCACCACCATCAACAATTACCATACTGTCTCCCGACTTAGAGAATTTATGGCTAATATTGACACTAATCATTTTAGTGATGTAGAAACATTTTCGAATATACTGCTTTCAGCTACAAAAGAATCCGTTGATTTCAACAGATATAAAAAAGGCTAAAAAATTCTAAAAGAATTAGAAAGACGGTTTGGATGGATGGCAATTGCTTCAAGATGAGGCACGAATTGCGTTCTCTTGCAAAGAAGTTACATCCGAACAATAATCGTATTAGCCAAACTTTTGTTCGTGTTAAAAGAGAGTACAAAAAAACTTAAAAAGGAGAAAAAGAGAAAGGTCATACATAAATTAACAGAGAAACTTGAATCAATGCATGGTTCTAACCCAAAAGCGTTTTGGGAAACACTGAATTCTATTCAATGAAAAAAGAAAAATGACTCAGTAAATAATATTTCCTTTCAAAAAATGGTCAGAATATTATGAGAATTTATATAAAGAAAAGTAAAGTGATACAGTGACTGACTCGGAATTAGAACTACTCATGCAGCATAATGAAAAAAAGAATTGACTTAGACATCCCTTTCACATGCAAAGAAGTCAAAGGAGGTATTAAAAAGTTAAAACTACAGAAACAAGGTGGGAAATGAAATGGTTAAATATGGCGGTGCCACATTTGTCTTTCCTCTTGTCAAACTTTTTAATTCAATATTACATGATGCTTCTTTTCCTGCAGTTTGGAATGTATCACTTATTTTATCTTTGTTTAAAAAGGATGATCCCAATGGCTGCAATAATTATAGAGGAATAAGTCTTTGTAGCAGTCTAGGTAAATTATTTATTTCCTTATTAAATTAAAGACTTTATAATTATCTTGATAAGAAAGGCCATATCAGTAAGTTTCAGCCAGGATTTAGACCAGATTATCGTACAACAGACCACATCTTTGCTATAAAAACAATAATCAATAAATATATTTTTCACTTGAAGAAGTTTATATTTTTTCAAAAGCATTTGACTCTGTTGATAGGAAATCGCTTTATTATAAATTGTTGATAGCAGGCATTGGTAGCAATTTTTCAAGCTTTAACATGAAATTTCGCATAAAAAAGAACAATTCTCTTGGAGACATGAAAAACTCTTGTAGAGGTGTCAAACAACGTGACGGCTTAAGTTGTCTTCTGTTTAATATATTCATAAATGATCTAAACAGTATTTTCACGGCTGATTGTGATCCAGTTGTAGTTTGAGACACATTAGTTCACTCTTTACAGTATGCCGATGACTCAGTAATAATGTCTACTACGGAATCTGGTCTACATCTGTGCCTTGGCAAATTAGATACTCAAGGTTGATCTGACATTGTTTAATGTCATTTGTCATTGTATGTCACGTGGGAACGCCTCCGTAGTTGAGTAATGTTAGCGAACACAGTTACGTACGTGTAACTTGTCACGTGATTAAGCTTTATTCAATAGATGGAATGAATACATGTACAGTGTTCTTTCATTCAAATCTACAATGGTTATTCAGCGATGAATACTATACGATAACAGACGTTTTGGCATTGACGTTTTTGACGTTGACCTCAGATGGATCATGCAATCTATAGTTTGGTTTGACCTCTGGCGGAGCAAAGATGGTAGTTTCTACATTGTAGCTCGTGAAAGAATATTCAGATTGTAACAGTTCAAATATATCCTTATGCTTATAATTAAAAATGGCAGGGTTGTAAGCTAGACCCGAAATCAAAGCATTACGATGCCTTGCAAAAAAAAAAAAAAAAAAAAAAAAAAAAAAAACTTGAAAAGTAGCAGGTCCTAATTAAAAAACCCATATAAATTCGACAAAACACTACCTGACTGATAATTCGTAACTGGGCTTATTCTGAGGGTAGAGTTTAATCAGTTCCCAAAGCAATTCTATAAAAAGTAATAAAGTTGAAGCAGTATAAATGCTCTAGTACTTCCTTTTAAAATTAGCATCAGGAAAACATCTCCGTGAAATGTATACCCCCTTGAACCCCACTTTTATATAGCAAAACTGGGGTATGCAGGGGTTTACCTATTTTTTCTTATTTTTGCTCCAAAACATAGATTGTGGGTACTCGTTAGAACCGCCTCGACGAGGCGGTTCTAACGTGTACCCACGATCTATGTTTTGAGCAAAAATAAGAAAAATATCAAACATTTTCTGCAGAAAATATTCAATTTTTACAATATAAGAAAAATCTATATATTATATAGGCGTGCTTTCGTAATGGGAAAATACTAGATGTGTCCAATCGGAGGAATTCGTGATGTTATAAAAACAACTAGTATTCAGCGACATTTCCGTGTTTAAAGTTCTAAGTAAAAGTAAGTGCACATAGTGCATTGTTTGCTTCTAGAAGAATAGTGTAGGCAGAAAGATTTCGACCGATATCCATTTTCGACCTGCACCATTAATCATTTAATAATGTGATGAAAACAATATAGCTGTATTTGCCATATTATGAAAATCATTTGTTATAAAATAGAATATGATTTTAACCACATATGTTTTCTCATATTTAAAACGCAAGCCATTACCTCAGTTCTATTTACTTTAAAAGTTTAAAACAAATTACTGGGAAAATCATTTCCTTGTACTCAGCTAATTAAAAATTCAATACATTCTATTGAAACGAATATCGACCGCAACGTTTGCTTGAAGGAATGCTGTTTTTTTTTCTTAGAACACATTCTTTGATTTCAGTACAATGTCATCATGCAAACAATACCCCTTTACAACCCACTTTTATATAGTGAAAATGGGTATACAGGGGTATACTTATTTTTATTATTTTTGATCCAAAACATAGATTGTTGGTAATTGTTAGAACCGCCTCCTCGATTTGTCAGGAAAGTAATTACGTTTATAACTTTAAAAGCTAAGTGTTCGAATCAAAGACGCATATGAATGCCACAATCATATAAGTAGGCTTACCCATGTACTAAGATGAGCAAACAAAGTCACTTACTTAATAAGCAGCGTTTGTAACGGGTCAATTCAGTAGATGGACGCTCCTTTCCAGACACTAACAAGGATGGCTCTCCTTCAAATGAGCCGCCTCGTGGGAAAACCAACAATGTGGTTTCCGAACAGGTCCGACACAAACTGGTCTGTATAAGCACAGAAAAGAGTTAGAAGCTTGAAATTTCGGATTTAAGTAGAAGAGGAATTGTACTATCCGTGTAGCGAAAACAAAGGCGCTGATCAGCTTCGCAGTTACTGCGAAGCTGACTCTGCGCCTTTGTTTTCGCCAATGCAGATTGTTGGTTTTCCCATGTGGCGGCTCAAATGATAACCAAGGTTAATTAGCCTACCTGTTGCTTGAAAAGCTTATAAATAATGATTTTAGTGATACTGAACATCATAATGGCATTTTCTGACCCTTTCAACTGGCTTGGTGGATCATATTGATTCCCAACACTTAGTACATGCACTATAGTTTGTATGAAGCTCACGGCAACCCTTATTTAAGTTACACTGAGTTTTATTTCTTCAACCCAGCACGCTATGTCGTAAAATGCTGTTTCGGTCTACGTTGTCCTTGGGATGGTCAAAAAGTTTTGGTCCTTTGAGAACAGCGAATATATTCTGAGAAATCAGAAACTTATTATAGGTTAAGATTCATTTTCTAACCAATGTTTTATATATTTGGTCCCATTTAGATTATACTAGTATTTGTATCGACTACCCTGTTGAAAGTTGCAAAATTTCAGTAATTCTCTTTGGCTCCATGTTGCCAAACCTATAGGGTCACTGACGAGACTTTAATAGTCGAAACCGCGGTATGGCCCATCCCCTTTCTCATTAATGTGTTCGCTGCTCTTAATGGATCTCAGTTTTAATTTTTATTTACCACGTAAAATAAATTGCGTTTAATAAAGTAGTCAATATTTGAGCCGCCACATGGGAAAACCAACAATCTGCCAAGGCGAAAACAGAGGCGCATATCAGTAACTGCGAAGCTGATCAGCGCATTTGTTTTCGCTACACGGTTAGTACACTTCCTCTTCTACTTAAATCCTGCTTCTAGCCTGCTTCTGAGACTGTGCAGCCCGGTTTGTGTCGGACCTTTTCGGAAACCCATTTGTTGGTTTTCCCACGAGGCGACTCATTTGTCATCTGACAGAATTCTTACGAAATTTTCCAGAAATGAATATAACGCTTGTTTACTGTTGCTCAATCTGTCATTATTCTCTTAATTGAGCCTTCTTATCTTTCTGGCAGATTAGACATGGCTATCTCTCTATATGCCCATTACCAATTCCGATGTCTATAAGACAGTCTTCAAGCTGCTATACAGATTATATGCATATCATCAGGAAAACTATGTCCGTGAAATGTATACCCCATTAAATCCCACTTTTATATAGAAAAACTGGGGTATGCGGGGGTATACCTATTTTTCTTATTTTTGCTTCAAAACATAGATTGTGGGTACTCGTTAGAACCGCCTCGCCGAGGCGTGTACCCACGATCTATGTTTTGAGCAAAAATAAGAAAAATATCAAACATTTCCTCTGAAAATTATCGATTTTTGACCTCAAAAAATTACTGTATATCATATGGGTATGTTTTCGTAATATGCAATGACAAGGTCTAAGTAGTGTCTTGAAATATAAATGGCTGGAAATTCAACCAAGGTCCGACAAAAAGGCAGGCTGCAATTGGTGGTCGTTCAAATCGAGAAAAGGTACAAGTAGGAAATGATCAAGAAATGGCGCAATCAGAAAGAAAATCCCATTCCAAAAACCAAGGTGGGAAAAAATAAATTGAAAATTAGATACTTATACTAAAACATATCGTAAGCCGAGTGAGCAGCTATTTCCCAATAGGTGAACTAAAATATGAAAGCGCACATAAGGTGCAAACAGCACAAACATTCAACACCAAGACATAAAACAATAAGAACCACAACGGAAGTATCGCCTTGGAACGATCAGTAATATAAAATTACTGGCGGGTTTAAACTAGTTTAACATGGCCATAAGAATCTCTTCAGCTGATCAGTTGGTATTGTTTAAAACATGGTTCGGCTCATATAAATGCTTTGTACAAAGCATTTTTTCCTTCCAGAAGTCTTTTCAAGTTATGTAGGAATATAATTGTCATGCGCTAAAAGTTTGCTTTTCTTCGTGGAATCAATACTGTTCGATAGCTGATAGCAAAACTATGTTAGACAAACAAAGTACGCGATACGAGAAGTCTTTGTAGGAGAGGGAATAAGGAGTTTAACTATCCTAAGAGTTCGAACGGTTTGTCAATCAAACATATTATCAAAGTCACATTGAAGATGACCAGTTTGTGAATGAAGATATTGTCTTCAGATACCTTCATGGCATCATAAGCATTGATTAACCCGTTTGGTCTAGTAGACGTATTTGTTTCATACTAGAAATGTAACGTTCAAATTGTTAGAATATGTGCTGATACGTGGGAATCGATAGTTAATAACTGCGATCGAATCAAATCTAAAGAAAAACATTTATTTGTCATTTCCAAATAGCATCTGCTAGCAGGTAGCCTGCCTGACATCTTAAATGTTGACACATGTTTGTGTGTGCTCATAGTTAGCTAGCAATTCACGGTCATCAGTCAGTCTAACACAAATCGTGACAGTATGTCCCAAGCAATCTCTGCAGGAGACTTGTTATGCACTTGAGATTGTCATTGAAAAATATCCTGCTTCGGTCACTTGGTACATTAGCCACACATCTAATCTTTAAGACCGTCTGGCAACATGAACATAAACATTACGAAAACTTTCCCATGTAATATACAGGGAATTTTTTACGCTATATAAATTGAAAATTTCATTAGAAAATGGTTGATAATTTTCGTAAGTTGCTCAAAACATAGATTGTGGACACACGTTAGAACTGCCTTGCCGAGGCGGTTCTAACGGGCGGTTCTAACGAGTTCCTACAAACTACAATCTATGTTTTGGAATAATATCTGTTGGAAAAAATACTTATTAACTTTTCCAAAATGAGACCAAAAACACAGTAATACAGGAAGGCAATTCATTATTTCCCTGGAAATACGGGAAGTAGTTTTGTTATTTCTAACCAGAAAATATACACCACAATGCCAAACCATCTAGAAAGAAAGTCAACAGTTTATCGATTGAGTCTCGTTTTAGAAGTTAGTACAATACAATAGTACGTGTGCATTTTATTAAAAACAAATCGAAATACTGGAACTCAATCCTTGACAGGCAATTAATAGGCTCGTTAGTCTTCAACAGCAGAAAACACCATTAAGCTCTTCCCTGGGATAGTTGCATTTCATAGCAATAATTTAATTTTAAAGATACGGAGGCCGAGGCCAGTTAAGGCCATTAATAATAATAGAAGCGTGACTTTCGCATATAGGACTCCAATAAAATTCAAGGAGACTTCGACTGATATGAAACAAAACTCTTTTCCTTTGGGTAAGAAAACAATTGAAATTGATTTACATCAATTTTAATCACTAATCAAGGCTACAGCATCAGGAAAACGTGTTCGTGTTATGTATACCCCTCATACCCCATTTTATATAGCAAAACCGGGGTATGCAGTGGTATACCTATTTTAGCTCACCTGAGCCGAAGGCTCAAAAACATAGATTGTGGGTACTCGTTAGAACCGCCTCGACGAGGCGATTCTAACGTGTACCCACAATCTATATTTGAGCAGAACTAAGTAACTATCTTCTTTTTTTCAGCTGAACATTTTCAATTTTCAAAGCTGATCTCTGTATATTGCATGGGCAAGTTTTCGTAATGGTATGGACTTAACAGTACCGATGGCTTTTTTTTTGTTCTCTTTAATGTTATGTATTGTGTACATAACATTAAAGAGAACTATTGAATAATCAACATCTTTACTGCTGCCTATCTGAAAGCATTGTCAGCCTTAGTGTTGGTCTGTTCGAATTTGGATGGTATGGTAAATACCCAAGCATACAGAAAGTTTGTCGGAAAACATAATACGTATATCAAATACAATTATGGTCTTTCGGCCTTTTATACTACGCTGCTGTTCAGATCTTTACCGCTCGGACAACACTTCTTATTATCGGAAATGACGTTTGCGACGCCTTGGCTACATTAAATGTATTAATTTTTAAGAATTCTACAGTTGCTGATAATGTTAACTGTATTTCCGTTTAGACGAAAGGTGATGCGAAACGTAGATGATTTTAGCTAAATGTATGTTCTGGCCCGGGAGCAATGACACGACAGTCCATGGCACAGTAGATATGGTCTAATTTAGAGCATTATGAAAGACACAAAGCCTGAATTTCTTTAATTGGGGGTCTGGGGGATGTCAGTTCATTGGGGTTAAACAAGAAAATATTCGGTAATCGACATATTGGCTATTATAATGATAATTCCTCTCGCTGAAAACATTTTCTCCGGCAACCTAATACAGTACCGTTATATTGGCTGTGATAAAGGCAGGAGAGAAGCTTACATTTACTTAAGAAATGAATTTCATTTTTCTGCTGTTCATGGAGCTATGAACCGCAGTGGGTCGCGTGCAAAGTGAATGAACCCCGAAGCCATGAACAACAGGAAAATTAAACTCATTGCTTATATTTACATTCATTTCTCTCTATCGCTTGTTGAAAAATCACCAAGGCGGTCACATTTACAAGCAAACAAAGAATCTACACACAGTGGATGTTCAAACAGCGGAACGGCGTCGACGTTTACAACGTCCAATCAGATTGGCGAGATTCTTGTTTTTTACGTCAAGTTTGGATTACGTCACGTCGCGTGACATAAAGTTGTTCATGGAATTATGAACACAGATGTACATCTAATGGTTCATCTAAGGAGGTTTTAGAACAATGTAAATATTTATAAATGAACCAAAAAAATACTTAAATAGTAAATAACTACCCCCTGACCAAAAATAAACCGATTTATTACGTGAGGATTAGTAAAAAGGTACAAGTAGGCAAAGATCAGGAAAAGGCGCAATCAGAAAAAGATTCCCACTCCAAAAACCGAGGTGGGAAAAAACCAAACTAACAATCAGGCTCTTATACCATTGAGCATATCGTAAGCCGAATGAGCAGCTATTTTCCCAATAGGTGGCCACTCAGTTACCTTAACTTTATAAAAAATATGAAAACATACATAAGGCGCCAACAGCACAAAAAAAATTAAACACCAAGACATAAAACAAAAAGAACCACCACAGAATCATCGCCTTGGAACGATCAGTAACACAAAGTTACTGGCGGGCTTAAACCGGTTTTACAGGATCCTAACCTCACCCTCAGCTTCTGCAGTGGTTCATAACATTTAGTAAGTTCTTCGGTCCTCGTGGTGAATCTCTAACTAGTCAATGAATCATCAAGAACAAACAAAAAATCATGATAAACATCCTGATGAATCAAAAACAAGGACTCACAGATTTAGTAAGCTGCCCGACGATGGAGATCCCTGGGCGCCGAATAACCTACTAACTCCGGAGCTAAAGAAAAACACCAGTTGGACCCCGGTGGGCCAAGCAACAGACAAGAAGCTCCGGCCCCAACCAACTAAAATGAATAGCTTTAAGTCGGGGCCATCACAGAGGCTGACGACCGACCCACCGGCGTGCAATTAAAGAAGGCAGCATAGTTATCAACCATGATTGGGTTAAAAACTAAGCATGCAGACTGTCGAATACCATTCAAGTTATAACCAATACGTCTGTAATGTGTTATGATTTTTCTGAACTGAAAAGAAAAATCATTAATTCCTATAAGTTTCTTAAATTTGTAAACTAAGTCACCATAAAAAGGTACAAGTAGGCAAAGATCAGGAAAAGGCGCAATCAGAAAAAGATTCCCACTCCAAAAACCGAGGTGGGAAAAAAACCAAACTAACAATCAGGTACTTATACCATGAAACATATCGTAAGCCGAATGAGCAGCTATTTTCCCAATAGGTGGCCACTCAGTTACCTTAACTTAACTAAAAATATGAAAACATACATAAGGCGCCAACAGCACAAAAAATTTTAAACACCAAGACATAAAACAAAAAGATCCACTACAGAAGTATCGACTTGGAACGATCAGTAACACAAAGTTACTGGCGGGCTTAAACCGGTTTTACAGGTACCTAACCTCACCCTCAGCTTCTGTAGTGGTTCAGTGATAAACAAGAAATAAGAAATCATATTAAGAAAATACTAAACATAGATACCAACGTTTAACATGAATAACTGAAAGCAGAGTGAGCAGCTATTGAAGGTATAAGGTGGTCACAGTGCTAGCTTGGACAGAACAAGTAAATGCAGAGGGCTAAGTGAACAGCCATATCGGGTTCCGAAAGGCACTCACTTAAAAGCGTCTTTAATCCAACATTATATTTGGAAATCAATTCAAAATTCGAGCTTTTAGCGAGTCCTTTCATCTGCTTACGGTCCGAGCGTGATAAATCGGTTTGTTTTTGGTCACGGGGTAGTTATTCACTTTATAATGCAACGAAAGTCGACAAATTTCGCGAAAAAAACTCACCCGATGTGAGGAGATTTGCTTTCCGCCATTTTGTTTATTTAGTCAACAGCTCAGCAATCACTCCGCAGAACGACTCCTCAAAATTTGCCACCATAGCAGTAGATTTTGTTGATAATTTGAATTTTGCATGCCCATTGTTTCATCTACGTAACGTTGCATAACAATGACGGAGATTGACGTCACAAAACGCGACTAAATTTGACGTCACTGGCGCGCTTCTTTTTGTTGCGTTAAACAAAATCGCAACGCGGTCTTTATTTAGTCAGTTGAGATGGCCTTTATTCGGTCAGTAGCTAAATAAAGCTTTTGTTTATGAACCCTCGTTTATTAGGCCGATATGTTGGGTTGTTGCATTATAAAAGATTTTAAAGCGCATGCTCACTGTGTTTCGTTGTATTGCGTACAAGTATATATGTATATGCCGATGTATAAATGTGATAGAAATCGACACAGAGAAGCTAGCGAGAATTTATTTTTAACAAAATATGCACGATAGAAACGCATGTGAATTTTATATTCTAGATAGCGATGTTAGGTCTTCGAAACAAATTTGCCTGGGACACGTATGTCACCTATAAAGTATAACCATGAAATTAATTTACGATTCTATTGCGATATTTTACAAAAATCGTTTCCTCTGCAATTGTTGCAGAAGATATAAATTGATGAATTATCTTGTATATCTCGCCTCTGCGGAAATGAATAAATTGTCCAAAGCATGAAAAGATCAGCAGCTTGTCTGCATTTTCCTGCTAATTTGACATTTTTCAAATGATTTCAGAAATGCGTTTTCCTTGTATGTGGTTGTCCAGTTTAATTACTTCACGGAATGCGTCCCCGCTTCGTTGCACGTGACATTTGGCGTAGAAATCAACACACTGGTAGGGGATTTGACACAGTGGCATTATTACGGTGCTATGTCATGTAGGTAATTTTGTTGCATACTTTCAAACAAAACGTATCTTAAACTGTAAGACGTTCTGGAAGAAAATCTTTTTTATGTATAGTTCTATAAAATAATGGTTGATTGCAAACGGTAATTCTTAGACCACTGCAGAGGCCTTATCTTTACTAGCAAGTATCCAGACATTAACATCAACATGACAACATGAACAACCTTGTAACACTGTAGATTGTAGTTTGTTGTCACGGTAATGATAGTCGTTCTCTTGTCAAGTGCAGAAGTGTTTCAGTAGACTAAGGTACAAGTAGGCAATGATCAGGAAAAGGTCCAATCAGAAAGAAATTCCCACTCCAAAAACCGAGGTGGGAAAAAACTAGGAGATTCTAACGTGTATCCACAATCTATGTTTTGGACCAAATATATTACAAACATAAAAAAAAATCCAATGGAATTTTTATTTTTTACAGCTGTAAAATTCCCTGTATGTTGCATTGGCAAGTTTGTGTAATGTTTAAACTTTACAGAAAAGTACTGAGAAAACTATTGCGCTTTAAATCAGCTAATTAAAGATTCAATACAATCTATTCAAACAAGTATTGATCGTCGCTGAAAGGCAAGTTGTTTCATCTTTTAACGCATTGAATATAAATTAAAACTGAAGTCTGTGTAAATTTAAAAGAAAAATTAAGTTGTAATTAAACAGTTCCAAGAATTTTAAAAGTGACGTTTCTCTGCAGACATGTAGTTCCTCGAACCTGTTGGGTCATTTGATCTTGCATATGGCGTTCGTGTCCATATAACAGTAGAGCGACTATTAAAGATTCACCAAATACCGGCGATAAAACAAATTACCATATCCTTTCTAATAAGAGTACAATCTTCTATTAGAGCACGGTCATTTCATCCTTGAAATTGTTCAAATTAGCACATATACGTTTGCAAGAAACACAGCACTGAGAAAGCATATTTTCAGCTTTGTAGACAGATTCTAATTTCAACATAAGTAAAAATACTATATCATCAGGAAAACATGTCCGTGAAAAGTACACCCCCTTAAACCCCACTTTTATCTAGTAAACCTGGGGTTCACTGGGGTACACCTATTTTCCTATTTTTATCTCCAAAACATAGATTGTGGGTACTCGTTAAAACCACCCTCGCCGAGTGGGGGGGGGGGGGGGGCTCTAAAGTGTACCCACAATCGATCTTTTGAGCAAAAATATCGGAAAGGTCTATTTTTTTTCCAATGGAATTTTTATTTTTACGGTTGAAAAAAACTCGTATGGGCAAGTTTTCGTAATATGTCATATTAGATACATAACTGTTGATTTATTGTTATTTGATTGCGTATTGCATGCATGTATATGTTAAGGTAGCTTGAGGTTTATTTACAAATCTCTGATTGAAATATAGTAACTTACATCTGCGCAAATTAGAAACATAGTTTGCTACCTTAACTTTTAGTGTGTGTGTGTGTGTGTGTGTGTGTGTGTGTGTGTGTGTGTGTGTGTTTTCTGTAAAATAAAGTGCACATTATGGTCAATCTTATTTTTTTTTTACCTACATGTATCCAATGAACCGAGGTGAACAGGGAACTGCTCTAAACAAAGTCACAACAAGCAGCGGATTTGACAGGTCAATTAATTGGGCCCTCCTATAAAGACAATAACAAGTCCCTCCTTTACATGAAAACAAAGTGTAATTAGCCACCCTGCTGATCATGCAGCTAGTTAACACGGTTATAGTTATATTGAACACTGTTTTAACACATTATGTCCTCAGTTGCCTTTGTGCCTATTGATTGACTTTTGATAGCACATGTATAAGGCTGTATAATGCTCATAAAAACCATCATTTTGATTTCTATATGATTTCATAATAGGCAAAATAATAGAATATTAAAAATGCCAGTTTTGTAGGCCTTAGAACATTTCAATTGTTCCACATTTTAATATGAAGATTAAGCCTCAGGAATAAAAATAAAATTGAGATCCTTTAAGAGCAGTAAACATATTAATGAGAAAAGGGGTGGGCCATAGCGCGTTTATGAAAAGGTACAAGTAGGCAATGATCAGAAAATTGTACAATCAGAAAGAAATTCCCACTCCACAAACCGAGGGGTGGGAAAAAACTAAAATGACACTTAGGTACTTATACCAAGAAAACATATCGTAAGTCGAGTGAGCAGCTATTCCCCAATAGGCGACCACTCATTACCCAAACTTAACTAAAAATATGAAAACGTACATAAGGCTCAAACAGCACAAAATTCGACTCCAAAACACAAAACAATAAGAACCACACCATAAGTATCGCCCTGGGACGATCAGCTTTGCCTTGGAACGATGTATGAAAGCATATGGGCCACAACATGAGAAAATGTACCTTCGGACAATTTTTTGAGTATTAGAAAAAACAATTTTACTTTGAATGTGTAATATTTTTAGAGTTTAAGAGTCTTTATTTGACCAGATTATTCATGTTACTTTCTGAGTTATGACAAATTTTCTGTGTGGGCCCTACAGACGTCATTGTCCTGCAAAATGACGTCAAAGTTGCGTAATGTATTTCTGCATGTTAGTACTGCCTACAAAACTCGATGTATTTTCTTAAAATTGTTGAAGCATTTGCCAGAACATATTGTTAAGATAGAAACATACCATCTTTAGAATTAATCTGGCGAAATTGTTTTGTCTACATTTGTGTCTATGTGGTTGCTATGGTTACGATTTGACAATGCATTTTGGAAAATCAAGTATATTATGAGCTAAAACAAGGGCAGATAACTCAAAATATTGGAAGCTAAGTTGTTTTAAAACTTATTTATTATGTAGCCCAGTGTTTAAAGAAATACAAATACTGTATTATTTCTGAAACATATATTTTATTATTTTTCCGCTTTTAAGCAGTTTTCTACTGGTGACGTCAGATTGTCCGAAGGTACATTTTGTCGCGTTGGGGTTCATATATTTGTGACGTGACAAACTTCTCATACATTCAAGTTCTAAACGGCCTACATGACGTTGGTGCATTATTGCTAAATCGGTCATCGTTTTTGTTTATTTAATGTTTTTTTCTGGCTTATAAGACTTTGCTATCCCTCAGTAAGGCCATTACCAATTCAGTTGTAACTGCGACAATGTCTTCAAGCTGCTCTACAGATAATGGCACAAACGACAAGCTTTAGATGAAAAATATGCTTGGAATTCCCGTCAATGTTTGTCAACACTGAGTGCAGTACAATCATGAAAGTACCTTGCCTTTTAGATAAAACACAAGAATATAATATCCTCCTGACTGACAGGTCTGAAGGAGTTGTTACGTTTTGCATATGGTAAAACACATAGTACTTTTTCAAGTTTCGGCAAATGTAATCGCTTTCTACAAAGAATTTCGATTCCAGAAGTCTTTTCAAGTTATATAGGAATATAATCATAAACTGTATGTTTGCTTTCCTATAGAAATCAATAGCGTTCGATAGCTGATAGCAAAACTATGTTAGGCAAACAAAAGACGCACTTCAAGGAGCCGCAGTGGGAGAGCTAAGGAACTGTAGTTTGAACGGTACAACAATGAAACCCTCATTGTTATTTTATGATATGTAAAATATAATGATTGGAATCTTGTGTGAAGATTTCGCTTTTGGTTTAGTTCGGTACCAGAATTAGTAGATTAACATTTAACGACACGTATACGTGGTAGACGATGCTACGAATACGTGGTACCGCTGCTACTTGTCTGGCTTTCACTGCCAGTTTTGTATAGGGTCACTGATGAAGGTTCATTACCCGAAATTGTACAATATGGCCCATCTTCTCGCTTTGAATGTTTTACTGCTTCCAAAGGATCTAACATTTATTTTTATTTTACTTAACTCACTCAATTTTAGCCAGATTTAGAGAAAACGTCATTTATCTCTCATATTAAGACAATATGTACAAAGATACAGGCTTAAAAGTGTAGGTATTTTTGACGCCTACTTGTGTGTTAGCAAGTCCTTCTAGTTTATCATAGCTCAGTATGTTTTTTGGGTCTTCTTATAGCACACACCCGTCACAGTTTGTCTCCGACTGGGGCCAATTGGTAGCTCTGCAGTAGACTTGTTATATAATAAAAGATCAAACCATATTAATATTGTATCATTGTTATGTACATGATATGTAAAGTTTGTTCTTACTTTAAAATTAACATTTTTACATGGCTGTTTAACAGTAGGCCGGCCGTTAGCAGGTGCGTTAAGGCGTTTGGGCATGTTAAATTTTTACGACAATGATATATAGCATCTGCCTCGCAATGTAACAATATCTAATGGAAAAATGCTAATATGAAACAGAAAATATACACCACCCACAATGCAAAACCATCTACATGCATTTCAACTATTCAGGAGAGACATGTGAAGAGGTAAAAGTAAGCAATGATCAGGAAATGGCGGAATCAGCAAGAAATTCCCACTCCGAAAACCGAGGTGGAAAAAAAACTAAGCTGACAATCAGGTACTCCAAAGAGAACATATCATCAGCCGAGTGAGCAGCTATTTCTAAATTGGCGGTCACTCAGTTACCCGAACCACGTAAATAGCCATCTACATAGATACATGTAATATCGTCAACAACTTCTCGAATTCGTCTCGTGTTTCGTAAAATAAAAGTGCATATGCAGTTTATTGAAGAACAAGTCTTCACCTGCAGAAAGTAAGAGCAAAACAACATTAAGCACTTCCCTGAGATCGTTGAGACATTTTATAGGAATAAACTTAAAAGTACAAAGGATGCCAGTCAAGTGGTGATACACTTGGCCATAAATAAACAACAGCTACGTCCATAATCAGGTGACTTGCGCATAGCTTCACTGTGGCATTGGTGGTTTTAATTTATATAAAAGAAAAAAGAAAAACAAATTTGTCAACTGACTTAAAACAATTATTTCAATTTTCATAGCCTCCTTATCAAGGCTGCTGTATGTCCATAACAAGTACTGAGTACCTAAGATTAAACAGAATTATTGAATAGTCAACATCTTTAAAGCTGTCTTCGTGAAAATATGCCTAAGCCGTCTTTCAGCGACTGAACGGTCTAAAGGAGCTCGACTTTTCAGTAATGCAGAAAGGAAAATCAATTTAAAATTCAAAATGGTCTTGACACTTGGTCATTAGCTTAGCGCCATATCATGAAAACGACAATCAGTCTGAAGTGACGTACACTGTGGCTTATTTTTCCGTATATTTCTTTACACGCATAAACTGATATGCTGCAAAGATGCAAACAACTTCAAAGTAGACAAAATGATTTCGCGTTGCAAAGTGTTTAGAACATACAAAGCTTGAATTTCTCTTATTTAAGCTCTCTCAGACCTTTGTTCATTGAGGTTTATTCGTTTATCGGTAAATTGGCTATTATAATGATAATAATGACTGTCTCTGAAAACAATATTCTTTTGACGCATTTCATTACGAAAACATGCCCATGCAATACACAAAGATTTTTATAGGTGTAAAAAATGAAAATTTTCAGCACAAAATTTTTGATATTTTTCTTATTTTTGCTCAAAACATAGATTGTGGGTACACGTTAGAACCGCCTCTGCGAGGCGGTTCTAACGAGTACCCACAATCTATGTTTTGGAGCAAAAATAAGAAAAATAGGTATACCCCTGCATACCCCAGTTTTGCTATATAAGAGTGGGGTTCAAGGGGGTATTTATATCACGGACATGTTTACCTGATGTACTATCTGTTTAATGACTGGTAAATGCAGGAGTTTCATCGAAAAATGGAACAAAATTGTAAAAACACACCTGAACCCCCTAACACTTAAATTGGACTCAACCAAACGATAATGATGGGCGAGTCCATTCATCAACTCATATCAAATGACTTTCATCATGAAAACATGTCCGTGTAATGTATACCCCCTAAACCCCACTTTTATATAGAAAAAACTGGGGTTTGCAGGGGTATACCTATTTTTCTTATTTTTGCTCCAAAACATAGATTGTGGGTACTCGTTAGAACCGCCTCGCCGAGGCGGTTCTAACGTGTACCCACAATCTATGTTTTGAGCAAAAAGAAGAAAAATATCATTTTTTTTTCCTGTGAAAATTTTCATTTTAAAACCAAAAAATAATTTTCTGTATATTTCATGGGCATGTTTTCGTAATGGCTAGTCTTTTGCAGGCTTTATAACTATGGCGATACACCGAAAGGAAAACAACTCAAATGGTATTTAAGTGATATTTAAAACGTACAGTGTATGTTTGCCAATGCATAAAACGAAACTGCCGAGGAAACGCCGGCACTATACATGTATAATGCAGATATCTCAATTTGTCGTGAAGTAGTCATGTACTAGTCCACGCTGGTCGCATTCCAGTGAGACATACATGTAGGTAAGCTGATGTATGAAATATAGTTTCACTTGCCGCATCAACTGAAAATCAACTGTTATAAAAATTAATTGTAATTTTAATATTTTTTCTCATATTTTAAACGCTAGCAATTACCTCAGTTCTGTTAAAACAAATAACTGGGGAAATCATTTTCGTTGTACTGAGTTAATTAAAAATTTCATACAATCTATTGAAACAAGTGACGACCACAATGTTTGTTAGAAGGAACGATGTTTTGTTCTTTGAACACATTCTCAGAACACATTTAAATGAATCAGACTTAAAACCGGAGTCAACATCAGGAAAACATAGCCTCAAACAGTTTACAATTGCTATCTGCCCTTGTCACAGAACTCTAAAATCTATATGCTCTAGAAACCAATATGTCGTTTGTGTGTTGTTGCTTAATCTGTCATCAGTTCTCTCAGTTGAGGCTCATTATCTTTCTGCCAGATTAGTCATGGCTATCCCTCAGAATGGCTTTTACCAATTTGGATGTAAATATGCCAGTGCTTAAGCTGCTCTACAGATATGTGTTATGACAAAATCAACAGCCTGAGCGGTGTCTTGAACAATAAATGACTGTAAACTCTGTCAAGTTCCATCCGCGGTTTGCAGCCACGGAAAATTGGTTGCTAAAAATTACTTTGTCCAACTTATCAACTGGCTTTAAAAAGATGTTTTACTGTTCAGCTCATAAAAGTGCTTTATGCAAGGAGCCTTCCTTCCAGAAGTATTTCTAAGTTATGTAGAAATATGTAGATGCGCTAACCTGCCTAAAATGTCCGCGAGGGCGTGTGGCAGTATTAAGAGATAGATAGAAAGAGATAATTAGTTTCCTCATCATCCAGGAATCAATACTGTTTGATAGCTAACAGAAAATCTATGGTAGATAAATAGAATCCATCTTGGGTCAGTGGAGATAGGAAAATCTCAAACCGAGGGTCCGGACAACGAGGCTCGCCGAGTTTCCCACTGGAGCGATGGACCCGAGGGTTGAGATTTCCTTTCTCCACTGAACACCACTGATGGATTCTTTTTCTTACATACCCCGTTTAGGCCTAAATTCATTTTACCGGTAAAGCAACCTGGTACCGTGCTTTAACTCTGATGACGTAGTGTTTATTACGGATATGACGTCAAATGTAAATTAATCGTTGTCAAAGTCAAAAGAGATGCAGTTTTGATTTGTTTTCGTTGAAAACGAGCGTGAATCAAGATTATATCCAATGAATTCACACCAGTTTAGTCCAGTTTTGTTGAACATTATTGCTGCAAGCAGTTGCTTTGGGCTAGAAACGATCGTATTTAGTCGCGTGCTTTTCTTATCTTGTATGAGCAACCAAGCCAGCAGTGTAAGATCGATTTATCTACCACCACTAAAATTACGGATTTTTTCTGTCTTTATGATAGAGGTATGTAAGAAAATCAAAAGACGCAATACAAGAACAGGTTGTGGATAGTATATTAGCCTGTGCGTGAGAAAGCCAACAATTTGGAGTTCCGACCAGGTCCGACACAAACAGGTCTCTACAGTCACAGAAGCAGGCTAGATTCTTGAAATTTTGGATTTAAGAGGAAGAGGAATTGTACTATCTGTTTATAGTAAAACAAATGCGCTGATCAGCTTCACCTACATTTGATGTAAAGCATTTTATTAATTAACTACATTAATATTAGTATTTGTATGACCAAATCAGCCCACATCATACGGATGACAAACTGGGCCAATACGAGAATAACTGGGCCAATACGAGAAAAACAAGGCCAATACAGAAAAACAAGGCCAATATGAAAATGACGTCATTCGACGTTCTTTTTCAAAAGAAAATGGCAGCCATGTTTTCCTCCGTTTCGCCGCTTAAAAACTGCAGTTGTTTTTATAACATAAGCTTACACTGCAGTTGCATTTATAGAAAAAGAAATAATCGTCAACAGTTATCGCTAATAAAAAGGAAAAACGGAATTCAGACGACAAGCTTGGTTTATTTTGTATCTAGATCTAGTCAATCTTATATGAAAACACAAGGTTTGTAGGCATTTTACTCCGGCTCACCAAGTCTCAAAGGCGTTTGTTGACTTTGTTTTATCTTATGAAATGTTATTTATTTATTTATTTATTTATTTATTTATTTATTTATTTATTTATTTATTAAAATTTAATCATTAGATCTACTTAAGGCTAGCTAAATAGTTAAAATACATTGTTATTATGTTCATTGGCCTTCTTCCTCTTCAAGTGTTGACTCGCTGTCACGAATTTCGCAGTGTTTCGATGAGACTGGATCATGCAGTGGCCTGCATTCGAGATTTTATCAGAAAATACTCTGTAGTTTATATGCCTCTACTCGTGGCTTCAGTGTTTAAAGCAGAAGAAGACGGCTGTTATATTTTTTGTGCATGTACATGTATGTGTCTAATATTTCTATCCATTGCGTTGTGCACTTTGTCAAAGAGCACAATTCAAATAGAAAAATTAATTAATAAAATTGTCATTAATCAAGTAATTTCGTATTGGCCCAGTTACAGGTCCTCGGCCAGCTGTATTGACCCTCGGCTCCGCCTCGGGCCAATACAGCAGACCTCGGACCTGTAACTGAGCCAATACGAAATTACTTGATTAATAACATTATAATATTAAAATATATAAATTAAGCAACCAAATTATTAGAACATTTAGATCTACTAAGGGGATGGGGCCATAGCGCGGTTTCGGATACTTAAGCCTCGTCAGTGACCACTTAAAATTGAGCCGCGACGCAAGAAAACCGGTCTTCGGGGTTTCCGACCAGGTTCGACACAAACCGGCCTGTACAATCTCAGAAGCAGGCTAGATGCTTGAAATTTTGGCTATAAGTAGAAGAGGAATTGTACTATCCGAGTGGCGAAAACAAAGGCGCTGATCAGCTTCGCAGTTACTGCGAAGCTGATCTGCGCCTTTGTTTTCGAATAGGCAAAAATCCGGTTTTCTCACGATGCGGCTCAATTGGCAACATGGGCTAACTTTGTAATTTTCAACAGGGTAGTCGATACAAATAGTAGTATATTATCCAAATGGGGCCAAATATGATAAATTGATAAATGTGGGTTAGAATAATGCGATAAGTTTCCAATGTTTGACGGGATATTCCCATCGGTGTTTCGTTATACTCCACACCTCTAGCGAAAGTGGAACAAGGTACCGAAGTGGAGCGGATTGAAGGCTAGCCAGCTGATCTACTATAGTGCATATGCATTTTATTTACGAACAAATCGAAATACAGCCATTCAACTCTTGGCAGGTAATTAATAGACTCGTTAGTCTTAAGCTGCAGGAAATACGAGCAAAACAACATTGAGCACTTCCCTGGGATCGTTAAGCCATTGCATAGCAATAATTAATCTTTAAAGTACAGAAACGGCGAGTTAAAGTGGATATACGTTGCTTAATTTGGCCATAAATACAAATAGCAGTTTTGTCTTTAAGGCACGTGACTTGTGCATAAGACTCACTTTGGCATAGGTGATTCTGATTCATATAAAATCACTTGCCCTTTGAGTAAAAACAATTGAAATTGATATATACCGATCTTCAAGTTTACAAGTTTACAAGTTTATTTCACTACTCTCAGGTTTACAACATATGGTAAACAACAAGAGAATACTATATAAACAAAGTGAACATGTAATGCAATGGTGGTAGAACTTCAAAAGAACTGCTAATTATGGTTAAACATACTTTGGGAGACAACATAATTGTTTTATCATGTCAAAATATAAAAAGCATGTTGAAATGAATCTTCATGAATTATCTGAAAAAATATTTACATATAAAGTTTACAATATAATATACATGTATATGAAAACATTTTTACTATGGTACATATACAATGTGTATGTGCTTCCGTGTTTTTAATGAGTATACATCAAATATAAATCATGAAACATGTTTTGTGATAACATTTATGAATCTGCATAGCTTTTTTAATTCAAATATGTTTTTCGTGTTCATAAGCTGTTCGAATTTGATGATATTTGGGCGAACATAATAGTAGCGTTTTAAATGTTGTTTTCTTTTTACACGAGAATAGATAGTGGAATTCGTCCCCAAGTTCATTACAGTACATTACAAGTTCATAACCTTCTTATCAAAACTGCTGTATGTGCTTAACATGTACTTAACACCATCAAGTTACATTTGAAATGTAACCCCGTTAAACTTTAATGCAGTAAAACTGGTGTTTACAGGGATATACCTATGTTCTCACTTTTGATCACTAACATAGATTGTGGGTACTCGTTAGAACCGCATCGGCGATGCGGTTCTATCGAGTACACACATACACACATTCTATGTTTTGATCAAAAATAAGAAATATATATATAAAAAAAATGTTCAGTTTTTACAACTTAAAAAATCTATATATTACATGGGCATGTTTTCGTAATGACCTAAAAGATGCTTCGGCCGCCGTCTTTCAGTGTGCTTTTCGGGAGCGAAACGTCTATAGCAGATCCCTTTTCGGTTATTAATGCAGAAAGGAAAATTAATCTAAAAGTCGAAAATGGTCTCGACTTTTGGTCATTTTTGGTCATTTTCGCCATATCCTGAAAATAACGTGAAATGTCAAAAATGGCATACGTGATACTGTGGCTTATATTTCCTTATTTTTTTAAACGTGCATAAATGGTTTGCTGCAAAGATGCAGACAACTTCAAAGTCGACAAAATTATTTCACATTGCAAAATGTTCTTGGAAGGGCAAGAAAATTGTTTAATATAGAACATAAAAAGCTCGAATTTCTCTTATTTGAGGTCTGGTTGAGGTTTATAATATATTCGGTAATCGTTAAATTGGCTATTATAATGATAATGACTGTCTCGGAAAAATATTCTCTGGCGATCTGACGAATTGTCTAATGACTATGGTTAATGCAGGAGAACTCAACACATATCTAATGACCTTGATAGCTTTGCAAGCTTTATTACCATGGGGATTAACCAAAAGGAAACCAACTCAAATGTTATGTATTTTTGGAAACCTCCGCCCATTGTTGCCTAAAGAGATACATAGGCCGTTTGCGCCTCCAGGCAAAGCTTCTACGTTACTGGCAGACCAACTGATTACTCAGGTCTGACCCTGTCCAGAAAAGAGTAGTTCAAACCAAACTATCAATTGTCCTCCGCCAGCAAGGTATAACCACGTCCACCCCTATCTCCTTAACCAAAGATTGTGGTTTTGCACCTTACCTGTAAAAAGCACGTGTTGGTTTGTTTGTCTAACCCCCTTGTTGTCTAACCGTCACTTGCCGTTAGCTAATGTGCTGATTTGAAGGGTCAATATAAAAATGAATACTGATGATGGTTGTTTTGACGGAGGACTCAATTGATAAAAGCATCATTTCAAACCATATCAAATGATATTTACATGTAAACATACACTGTATTTCGTTCCATTTTATCTTACGTACACTTATGTTTGCCAATGCATAAAATGAGACAAATGTCGTCGTAAAACAGCCGAGGAAAATTTATGCCAGCACCGTATCAGGAAGCGACAATTTGATTTTTATGAAGAGAGAGAGAGAGAGGGGGGGGGGTGTCTGGAAGATATTTTGAAAAAAGAAAAGAAAAAAAATCCAGCACCGGATTTTGCCAGACAGGATCGTTAATGAGCATATTTCATCTTTTTTTTCTTTTAATAAAATGCACGATGCAAACATGGATCTTGTATTCTAGATTGAGAAGTTCTGGGTCTTTTTAAAACAAATGTGCCCAAAACAAGTATTTCAACTACCGGCATAACCATGAAATTAATTTACAATAATTCCATAATAAAGTCATTTAAAAATTTACAAAAAAACACATTCCCTGCAATTGTTGCAGAAGATATAAATTGATGAATTATCTTGTATATCTCGCCTCTGCGGAAATGAATGAATTGTCCAAGGCATGAAAAGATCGGCAGATTCTCTGCATTTTCCTGCTAATTTGACATTTTCCAAATAATGTCAGAAATGCGTTTTCCTTGTATGTGGTTGTCCAGTATTATTGTCCCACAAAATGTGTCCCTGCTTCATTGCACGTGATATTTGGCGTAGAAATTAACACGAAGGTGGAAGACTTGCATAACCTGGTCACATTATCACAATGCAGTGTCATGTAAATGTAGTTAATTATGTTTCGACATTCAGCAAGAAACCATTTGTAGTGACTTTTATAGTTAATTTACGAAAAAGTAGAACATGCAAGCTTTGTACTTTGGTAGGCAATAAATTGGCTAAAGATTATGCTGCCCGGCCAATGCAAAAAAATGAGACAAATGTCGTCGTAAAACAGCCGAGGAAATTTTATGTCAGCACCATATAAGGGAGCGACAATTTGATTTTTATGGAGAGGGGTGGAAGATATATTGAAAAAAGAAAAGAAAATAAATCCAGCACCGTATTTTGCCAGACAGGATCGCATTGCGAGTGAAAAACATATCCAGGCCCGAAAACATCTTCCAGCCGCCCCACCACCGCTTTAAAAATCAAATGGTCGCTCCCTAATGAGCATATTTCATCTTTTTTTTTAAATAAATGCACGATGCAAACATGGATCTTGTATTCTAGATTGAGAAGTTCTGGGTCTTTTAAAAACAAATGTGCCCAAAACACGTATTTCAACTACCGGCATAACCATGAAATTAATTTACAATAATTCCATAATAAAGTCATTTAAAAATTTACAAAAAAAAAAAAAACACATTCCCTGCAATTGTTGCAGAAGATATAAATTGATGAATTATCTTGTATATCTCGCCTCTGCGGAAATGAATGAATTGTCCAAGGCATGAAAAGATCGGCAGATTCTCTGCATTTTCCTGCTAATTTGACATTTTCCAAATAATGTCAGAATTGCGTTTTCCTTGTATGTGGTTGTCCAGTATTATTGTCCCACAAAATGTGTCCCTGCTTCATTGCACGTGATATTTGGTGTAGAAATTAACACGAAGGTGGAAGACTTGCATGACCTGGTCACATTATCACAATGCTGTGTCATGTAAATGTAGTTTACAGGGATCTCCATCGTCGGGCAGCTTACTCAATTTGTGAGTCCTGGTTTTTGATTCATCAGGATGTTTATCATGATTTATTTGTTTGTTCTTGATGATTCATTGACTAGTTAGAGATTCACCACGAGGACCGAAGAACTAACTAAATGTTGTGAACCACTGCAGAAGCTGAGGGTGAGGTTAGGTACCTGTAAAACCGGTTTAAGCCCGCCAGTAACTTTGTGTTACTGATCGTTCCAAGTCGATACTTCTGTAGTGGTTCTTTTTGTTTTATGTCTTGGTGTTTAAAATTTTTTGTGCTGTTGGCGCCTTATGTATGTTTTCATATTTTTAGTTAAGTTAAGGTAACTGAGTGGCCACCTATTGGGAAAATAGCTGCTCATTCGGCTTACGATATGTTTCATGGTATAAGTACCTGATTGTTAGTTTGGTTTTTTCCCACCTCGGTTTTTGGAGTGGGAATCTTTTTCTGATTGCGCCTTTTCCTGATCTTTGCCTACTTGTACCTTTTTAATTATGTTTCGACATTCAGCAAGAAACCATTTGTAGTGACTTTTATAGTTAATTTACGAAAAAAGTAGAGCATGCAAGCTTTGTACTTTGGTAGGGGTAATAAATTGGCTAAAGAACATCAGGAAAACATGTCCGTGCAATGAATACCCCCTTAAACCCCACTTTTATACAGCAAAACTGGGGTTTGCAGGGGTATACCTATTTTTCTTATTTTTGCTCCAAAACATAAATTGTGGGTACTCGTTAGAACCGCCTCGGCGAGGCGGTTCTAACGTGTACCCACAATCTATGTTTTGAGCAAAAATAAGAAAAATATCAAAGATTTTCTACTGAATTTTTTCAATTTTTACATCTTAAAAAATCTCTTTATATTGCATGGGCGTGTTTTCGTAATGATATGCTGCCCGGCGATTGGAGATCCCAGGAAAGCCAAACAAAATCTCTGAAAATCTGGACCAAAAGAAAAACACCAATTGAATTAAATATAAACGTTTTATCCTTCAGTGTCAGGAAACAAAGTCCGTGTATGCTATCATTTGTGTATACGTCATACGACAGAGCGCGCGTTCGTACTGGACATAATTTCGGAAATCACGCATTGCTATTTTCATATTAAAGAAATATGTTTTATACACATCCTATCATATGCGGCATATCATAAACACTAATGAGCAATATTTTCTTTCTTTGAAGCAATTGTCAACATTTAGAACACTTCGGAACTTTAAAGTTTCCGAAGTGTTCTCAGCGATCACATGATGAATTGTGAAATTTTTTACAGTTATACAACAAAAAAGTGTGCCGCATATGATAGGATATTTAAAATATTTCACAAATAACTTACGCAAACGGCACCACAAATTTTCCGAACTTAGGTTTAGTCCAAAATGTTAAAATTCTCTGTGACGTCACCGTTATGTGCGCAAATGATAGCTTACACGGAGTTTGTTTCCCGACAGTGATCCTTTGGAAACAGTAAAAATGTTCAAAGGGAGATAGGGTGGACTATATTGCACAATTTCGGGTAATGAACCCTCATCAGTAGCCAATTCTAAAACAAATTTCTGAGCGCAATTTCGGGTGATGAACCCTCATCAGTAGCCAATTTGAAAATAAATTTCTTTGGGAACAGATATGTTTATGAATGAAAGTTATTGATTATTATTTAAACCAAAGACGTGTACATTCTATATTGAAAACGCACATTATAGCCACAGTTCTATTTACATTAAGCCTCTAAAACATATTACTAAGAACAATGGTTTCCTTTTGTCAGCTTATTAACCCATATTTGACGAATGAATTTTCCTATCATTAACATTTGGGTGAGTCCACGTTCATTTTTAGGGGCGTCAGGAGTGATTTTCTTAATTTTATTCAATTTTTCGACAAGAATTCGCTAAGCAAACAGAATAGCCCAAGATGGGGCGCCGCGTTCTGCGGCGTCACATGTGGGGCTTTGCTGTCTGCCTATGTCCCAGAAAAAGGACGACAGGCTTAAATGAGTTAAAGATTCAATACAACCTATAGGAACAAATATAGATTGTAATGTTTGCTGGAAGGTACGTTGTTTGTATTTGGCGCATTCAATACAAATACAAATATTCAGCATAAAAACAAAACCGTAGCTTTAAGCCTACATAACATATATGCAGTAGTGAGAACAGCATATGAAAAAGAAGCCAAGGTGCAATTATGGCTTGTACAGTAGCATGCACTTAAATAGCAAATACATGTATTCACACAAGACAATTAAGAATCAAAATGTTAATTTTTTTTTACGTAATTGAAAAGCAAAATATATGTATTTAGCTTCATTAAGGTAACATGTTACTTTTTTGCACAGAAGATCATCGAATGTGTTTAGAGTTGGCCATCGACAATAGTATGGTTTTAAATATTTTATTCTAAGATCCCTATATAGAGGGCAGACAAGCAAAATATGATATTCATTTTCGATGTAGGTACCTTTCAAAATCTGCATAAACGATCACTCCTATAAATTTATGTTAGCATGTCGTCCCCGTTCAATCTCCAGATCAAGTTAACTTATTACACTTACTAAGAGCAACTCTATAATTCTTATCTGATATGAAATCAAGATATTTGTCGCACATAAAATCGTGTTTAAAACGAGCATATGCTGACAATCTGTTAGAGTTATTTATTTCTGTATACCGAGTTTGTTTGTAAAGTTTTTATAACATTAAAAGGCATTTTGCTTGTCGTATCAAAATATAGTTTAGCCCAATACTGTCTAAAGTAGATTTTATCTGAGTTGCCCAAACCAAGATAATTCCTAATTGTTATCCGCAACATAGAATACATTTTCGTTGGAACAAAATTATATTTTGCTTTTAAATGCATTTAATTAAAAAATAAAACTTAAATAGAATAAATTACTAAGTTGTAATTTTAAGGTGAACTATTTTTTTCTACATAGTACCTAAAAACATGTTCATTTGGTCCTGGCATTCTCTTAACATCGAATCACCCACCACACAATTTTCAAATGCTAAAATAAATTACCGTATTCCTTCAAAAAGCGCAACAACTAGTTCTTAATTATCATAAAATTGTACTAATTGATAAAATCGATATAAAATAATGATACATTTGCAAGAAACGATACCTTGAAAATGTATAGGCTAGCTTTGTGCACAAGCGCCAATTCTCAGCTTTTGGTAAAATACTAAACCAAATTAGCACTGGTTGATTTGTTGCTTATTGTTTGTATATCGCACTATGTATGGATAGTTTTTAAAGACATTTCAATTTCTAAGCCTGAGTTTAAACAGTTTAAAGACGTTTCATGCACGTGCATTTATTACTACCTTAACTTTTAAGGGGCATTGTTCTGAAATATTAAGTGCAAACGATGGCCACTAATATTGAACTAAACGTATCCGGTGCACTATAATAAACAGGAAACACTGTCGTAAACAGGGTCACAAAATTAGCAGCGAGTTAAACAAGTCAATTAGGCGGACGCTCCTTTTCTGAAAATAACAAGACTCTCCCTTATATGATAACAAAGTTTAATTAGCCATCCTGCTGGTCATGCAGATTAATATCATGTTTACGGTGATATTGAACATCGTTAAGACATATATTCTGGCAATTTCAACTAGCATTGTGTATATTGATTGATTTCTATAAGGTTGTATGATGCTCATGAAAATCATCGTCTATGATACAATTTTGTTTCCCAAAGGGCTAACTAACAGATTGCCGAAGGATGAAATATGCAATATGAAGTCCTTAGTAAAGTTCAAACGCCCAAGTTTCATTGCGAAAACTTCCCCATGCAATAATCAGATATCTTACTTTGAAAATTGAAAATTTTCAGCTGAACAATTTAGATATCATTTTATTTATGCTCAAAACATAGATTGTGGGTACAAGCTATTTATATACATTATCTTGAGAGGGAAACACGTTTAGCTTTACTGCTATTCTACCATGGGGCCCTTTTATAACAAATTTAGCGATGCCGAATATTTACCGCATGAGAAAAACAACAATTTAACGCACTACATGTAATACCCTGTCTATGAGGTGTTTGGTGTACTTGGCAGATAACAATTTGCATATGCGAAAACAAAGTCGCGCAAAGCTGGTCTGCGTCTGTGTTTTCGCTACTCAGATAGTACAATCCCTCTTCTTCTAATTAAATCCGATATTTAAAGTTTCTAGCCTGCTTCTGTGACTGTACAGGTCGGTTTGTGTCGGACCTCGTCGGAACACAAATTGTTTTTTTTTTATACGGCGGTTCATTTAAACTCATTGAACACATGTCTACCAGACCACCAATTAGAGAATTTCAAGCTTTGTACTTTCTCTTGGAACCATGCTCTATAATAACCAAATTTTATGCAATAAAGTTTCGTGCCATTGCTCTCGGACAAGACATTTTGAAATCAGTTCGTCTGCTTTGAAGTCGTCTGCATCTTTGCATCATTAAATGCACTGATATCTTGAGACGTGCCGCGATTACTATAATACACGTTCAAAACATAAAGAAGTATTAGTTACAATGTCACATATGTCACTTTAGACACTTCGAGGTTTTTACAGGATATGGCACAAGTGGACAAGGCCTGTAGTGTCTTTATTATTTTAAAGCTACCTTATTAGACCGAGCTCGTTTTGACTTATCTTACGGGAAACGTTTTGAAAGGCGATAACCGAGACATATTATCATGTTGACCTTGAAAGCCTTATCATGTAGACCTTCGGGCGTCAGACTCTATGATGGCCCTGACATAAAGCTATTTATTTTAGTTGGTTGGGGCTGGAGCTTCTTTCTCTTTTCCTTGGCCAACCGGGGTTCAACTGGTGTTTTTCGTTTGCTCCGGGTTTCAGTAAGTTATTCGGCGCCCAGGGATCTCCATCGTCGGGCAGCTTACTGAACCTGTTGAGTATTCGTTTTTATTCATCAGGGTGGTTATCATTTATTCGTTTGTCCTTGATGATTCATTGACTAGTTAGAGATTCACCACGAGGACCGAACAACTAACAAAATAATGTGAACCACTGTAG
Source organism: Rugalucina vietnamica (assembly GCA_964017185.1). NCBI lineage: Eukaryota > Metazoa > Mollusca > Bivalvia > Lucinida > Lucinidae > Rugalucina > Rugalucina vietnamica. The sequence continues at coordinate 82,328,247 of OZ024871.1, read as the reverse complement.
AAGATGAGAGTGAGGTTAGGCGCCTGTAAAACCGGTTCAAGCCCCCCACCCCAAGTAATTTTATATTACTGACCCTTCCAAGGCGATACTTCTGTTGTGGTTCTTATTGTTTTGTGTTTTGGAGACGAAGTTTTGTGCTGTTTGAGCCTGATGTACGCTTTCATATTTGTAAGTTCGGGTAACTGATTGGCCGCCTTTTGGGGAATAGCTGCTCACTCGGCTTTCGATATGTTTTCTTAGTATAAGTACCTAAATGTCATTTTGGTTTTTTCTAACCCCTCGGTTCGTGGAGTGGGAATTTCTTTCTGATTGCGCCATTTCCTGATCATTGCCTACTTTTACCTTTTGATAAGAAGCTTTTGAGAAGCCAAATAAAGTTTTCTTGTGACTCTAATGACATTCTTTTAAGATTTCGCAAGATATATGTCTCGTGATTTATAAGCAAAAAACTTGGCCATAGCTATCGCCCTTTATTCACAATATCCTGTTTCCTACTTACTTTAAAGTTTAGTTATTGCTATGCAATCCCATAGAAGTGCTTAATGGTGTTTTGCTCGTACTTTCTGCAGTTGAAGGCTAACGAGCCTATTAATTACCTATCAAAGACTGGGTGACACTATTTTGATTTGTTCTTAAATTACATGCACATGGACAACGAGATATATTCGAGAACTTTCTGCTCAAATTTCTTCATGTTGAAAGGTTTGAAATAACTGACGTTATGATGATTAAAATTATTTCAATTGTAAAGCACTGCACCGGAACGGACAGATGGATTTTTTTCTGACTGCGACATTTCCATAGCATTGCCTACTTTTACCTTGTTCCAAAAATGGTGTTATTAGTGCAGGTCTCAGGTATTAATCATCAATTCCCACTTATCATCGAGAGTTCTAATAATTTCTAAAAGGGTAATTTTTAAGAATCCGTAAGCTCTATGTCACGTTTCTTACAGATGCAATTCACGATTAATTATGAGCATATCTATCGTCATGTATCAACCTTAACTTTCCCATTCCGTACTTTAAAGTTTAATTAATGCTACAGAACGATCCCAGCGAAGTGCTCAATGTTGTTTTGCTCATCCTTTCTGCAGTTGAAGACTAACGAGCCTATTAATTACCTGTCAAGGATTAAATACCAATATTTCGATTTGTTCTCCAATGAAATACAGAAAGCAATGTGGCGTAGTAGTAGAGCATCGGATTCCGATTCGAGAGGTCCCGTTTTCGATCCCCACTGGCGGCACCGTGTTGCGTCCTTGTGCAAGGCACATTCACTCACTAGAATACTGGTCAATACAAAGGAAGCGTTGGCTCCGTCTCGTTATGACTGAAAAAATGTTGATTGGGACGTTAAACCTAAAAAAAAAATGCACGTAGGCTATTGATACGTAAAAAGAGACATTCGCGAAACTGTTAAACAATTTTTTGTGGCGTATATGTTTTAGTTAGAAAGCTAGTATATCCGAATTAACAAGTCTACCTTCTTGATAATCATCGAGATAACACATATTGCGTTATTGGCTCATTTTTTTAAGAATTGCTTGTTCATCGAAATAACAAATATTGAGTTATTGAAAGGTACAAGTAGGCAAAGATCAGGAAAAGGCGCAATCAGAAAAAGATTCCCTCTCCAAAAACCGAGGTGGGAAAAAACCAAACTAACAATCAGGTACTTAAAGGAATTAATGATTTTTCTTTTCAGTTCAGAAAAATCATAACACGTTACAGACGTATAGGTTATCACTTGAATGTTATGCGACAGTCTGCGTGCTAAGTTTTTAACCCAATCACGGTTGATAACTATGCTGCCTTCTTTAATTGCACGCCGGTGGGTCGGGCATCAGACTCTATGATGGCCCCGACATAAAGCTATTCATTTTAGTTGGTTGGGGCCGGAGCTTCTTGTCTGTTGCTTGGCCCACCGGGGTCCAACTGGTGTTTTTTTTTTACTCCGGAGTTAGTAGGTTATTCGGCGCCCAGGGATCTCCATCGTCGGGCAGCTTACTCAGTCCGTGAGTCCTGGTTTTTGATTCATCAGGATGTTTATCATGATTTATTTGTTTGTTCTTGATGATTCATTGACTAGTTAGAAATTCACCACGAGGACCGAATAACTAACTAAATGTTATGAACCACTGCAGAAGCTGAGGGTGAGGTTATGGCCATGTAAAACCGGTTTAAGCCCGCCAGTAACTTTGTGTTACTGATCGTTCCAAGTCGATACTTCTGTGGTGGTTCTTTTTGTTTTATGTCTTGGTGTATAAAAAAAAATTTGTGCTGTTGGCGCCTTATGTATGTTTTCATATTTTTAGTTAAGTAAAGGTAACTGAGTGGCCACCTATTGGGAAAATAGCTGCTCATTCGGCTTACGATATGTTTCATGGTATAAGTACCTGATTGTTAGTTTGGTTTTTTCCCACCTCGGTTTTTGGAGTGGGAATCTTTTTTCTGATTGCGCCTTTTCCTGATCTTTGCCTACTTGTACCTTTTTATACCATGAAACATATCGTAAGCCGAATGAGCAGCTATTTTACCAATAGGTGGCCACTCAGTAACCTTTACTTAATTAAAAATATGAAAACACACATAAGGCGCCAACAGCACAAAAATGTTAAACACCAAGACACAAAACAAAAAGAACCACCACAGAAGTATCGCCTTGGAACGATCAGTAACACAAAGTTACTGGCGGGCTTAAACCGGTTTTACAGGATCCTAACCTCACCTTCAGCTTCTACAGTGGTTCATAACATTTAGTTAGTTCTTCGGTCCTCGTGGTGAATCTCTGACTAGTCAATGAATCATCAAGAATAAACAAATAAATCATGATAAGTATCCTGATGAATCAAAAACAAGGACTCATAGATTGAATAAGCTGCCCGACGATGGAGATCCCTGGGCGCCGAATAACCTACTAACTCCGGAGCAAAAGAAAAACACCAGTTGGACCAGTTGGCTCATTTTGGAACATTTGATTGTTCAGACTTGTCATTAATCCAGCAAATATTGGGACTTGCGAGGAAAATAACACCTTTTATTGCCATGTATGCTTGTATGATGGTCATCATGGCCAGATCTGTAAACATTGTTGGTTGGTTGGTTCATTAGCTATTGCACCAAATGGCTGAGGCCGATACTCCCCCGTTTGATATTTATTAAAAAAAAAAAAAAAAAAAAAAAAAAAAAAAAAAAAAAAAAAAAAAAAAAACACGTCTCCTACATCGATTGCAACTGACCCTCGCCAAGCACAAACTGTTATTGACGCTTGTTCTGAAGAAGAAAATTAACATTAAAACTGAGATCCTTTAAGAGCAGTGAACATATTAATGAGAAAAGGGATGGGCCATACTGCGGTTTCGACTATTTAAGTCTCGTCAGTGACCCTTTAGATCTGGCAACATGGAGCCAAAGTGATTTACTGAAATTTTGCAACTTCCAACAGGGTAGTCGATACAGAGACTAGTTAAATCTACATGGGACCAAATATATTAAACATTGGTTAGAAAATGAACTTAACCGATACTAAATTTCTGATTTCTCAGAATATCCTCGCTGATCTCAAAGGACTAAAAAGAAAATATAACCTGCACTATGGATGATGTACGGGGAGCCTTTTTAGGCCCGCCATACGGCACAACACCAGCTGCAGTAATAGCAAATAAAATTAAAACTGAGATCCTTTAAGAGCAGTGAACATATTAATGAGAAAAGGGATGGGCCATACCGCGGTTTCGACTATTTAAGTCTCGTCAGTGACCCTTTAGATCTGGCAACATGGAGCCAAAGTGATTTACTGAAATTTTGCAACTTCCAACAGGGTAGTCGATACAGAGACTAGTTAAATCTACATGGGACCAAATATATTAAACATTGGTTAGAAAATGAACTTAACCGATACTAAATTTCTGATTTCTCAGAATATCCTCGCTGATCTCAAAGGACCAAAATGAAAATATAACCTGCACTATGGATGATGTACGGGGAGACTTTTTAGGGCCGCCACACGGCACAACACCAGCTGCAGTAATAGCAAATAAAATTAAAACTGAGATCATTTAAGAGCAGTGAACATATTAATGAGAAAAGGGATGGGCCATACCGCGGTTTCGACTATTTAAGTCTGTCAGTGACCCTTTAGATCTGGCAACATGGAGCCAAAGAGATTTACTGAAATTTTGCAACTTCCAACAGGGTAGTCGATACAGAGACTAGTTAAATCTACATGGGACCAAATATATTAAACATTGGTTAGAAAATGAACTTAACCGATACTAAATTTCTGATTTCTCAGAATATCCTCGCTGATCTCAAAGGACCAAAAAGAAAATATAACCTGCACTATGGATGATGTACGGGGAGACTTTTTAGGGCCGCCACACGACACAACACCAGCTGCAGTAATAGCAAATAAAATTAAAACTGAGATCCTTTAAGAGCAGTGAACATATTAATGAGAAAAGGGATGGGCCAGGAAGAAGATTTTTAAACAAAACAAAAATAAATCCCAACAGTAAATTTACGCCGGTCATGTTACCTGTTCGAACATGGTATTTTAGAAATAGATGCTATTTATTGTGCAAGTCTTAGGGAATGAGCTATCGGCAAATGTTCTAATTTGAACGCTAAATTCCTATACAATGTATATTCTTCTTTAACACGAAGAAATTTCCACCTCTATGCTAGACAATTTAAGAACTGTGTTAAATGCGAAGACATCAAAACATTGACTGTGGCGCATGTTTGATTGATATGCCGTTTGAACAATTAGAATATTTACATTCCTCAATCTCTCTCCTTCAACGTCTCCTTCATCGTGTAGTTTGTTTGTCTAACATAGTTTTGCTATCAACTATCGAGCATTATTGATTTCTGGAAGAAAACCAAACACAAAGTGCATAATAATTACATTTCTACATAGTTTGAAATCATTATTATAATTATTAAAAAGTCAAAGTCAAAATTTATTTAAAGTCAGATAACCATGAATAGCTACTGACCGACTATGTACAAATACATTGAAATACAAATTACAAATCTCAATATCACAGACAAGCAAATTCTGTGCATTTACAAGTCGTTCGTCAAACTTTCATAAGACATGCAATTTATAGCCCTAAAAGCCCCATTTGGACATTGACAAGCGAATGGTACAGTATGTTGCCCGTTTCATTTTAAGTCGGAACAAACTGCCTTTGACTGTACAGCCCGATGTTTGTCGAATATTAATGTCGTTTAATTGCACTTCTCCAACTAATGCATATGTCATAATCTGTATAACAGATTACAGACTGTCTGATTTTATAATGACTTGGTACACTTATAAAGCATGATGAGATGATGTGTCGTGCTAAAGAACCATAACTCTTGCTAGCATATCTTTGGAGTAGTTTCCCTTTGATTATTTTCCATATAATTTCGTGTCCACTCTATAACTTGAAAACCGTAAGAGAAATTTCAGTGAAACTTGGTACACTTTTAAAGCACGATGAGGCGATGTGTCATGCACAAGAATTATAACTCTTGCTTGCATATCTTCGGAGTTATTTCCCTTTGATTATTTTTCATACAATTTTGTGTCTGCTCTATGACTCAAAAACCATTAGAGATTTTTCAATGAAGCATGGTACACTTAAAAAGCATGATGAGACGATGTGTCATGCACAAGAATCATTACTCTTGATTTCATATCCCTTTGATTATTTTCCATACAATTTCGTGCCCGCTCCATAACTTGAAAACTGTAACAGATATTTCAATGAAACTTGGTACACTTATAAAACAGAATGACAGGACATGTGATGCACAAGAACTATAACTCTTGCTTGCATATTTTGGACATGCACGTAGAAAGGGGGGAGACATCAGTTTTCACATAGAAAACAAATTCTAGTTTAAGCTTGTTATAACTGTTAGATGGCAGATGGAATCTTATTTTGATTTCCTCTTTACACTTCAGGAAAACAATCATGTCGGTGTAATGTATACCCCCTTAAACCCCACTTTTATATAGCAAAACTGGGGTACGCAAGGGTATACCTATTTTTCTTATTTGTTTGCTCCAAAACATAGATTGTGGGTATTCGTAATGTTCCTCGGCAATTTGACAAGTTACTGTTATTGACTACGTAAAGGCAGCAGCGAGTAGAAGCTTAGGCACATGATCGCATAATACCCCAATGCTTTGGAACAGACAAGAACTTCAAGGAGATAAATGATTTTCTCATAGGTAGATGCCAATGAATGAATTATTTAAAAATCCATATCACTACATACTGATCACTTTAATGAAACAATCCTTTGATGTTGGGTAATTTACATTTTACATGTACCTGGGCTGCTAATTGGGAATAATCTGGACGGGTCACCTTATCTCAAGCTACCTAGAACTAGCCTTTTTTTAAGCTTCACAACTATGATGGTACTCCGAAAAGAAAACTACCTGAAGAATAGTTAGACATTTAAAAAAACTGGCACTGTTTTTCGTAGCAATGTATTTTTCGAATTGCTCAAAATTTAACCGATTCACAATATGAAAGTCCACGTCAAAGTTCGTCTTTAAACAGCCCACGAAATGCCAGCACTACTGTATATAATGCGGGTATTACTTTTGTTTTATGTAGTGTTTTTGTTTTCAACAGAAATGCACGAAAAATGTCAAAAGCGAAATTTGGCTGTCTGACAAAAGTTTGCCGAGGACTCTTGGGTCACCTAACAGAACAATCATGAAATTAATTTACGATTCTATTGCGTTATTAATATGAAATAGGCACACCTAATGGGCAACCAACCTATCTATCAGGATACCGCACACTTGAATTCATGATTTTTGTGTGTACATTAGTGTGTTTGTTTTGTTGCTTAACCAAATGAACAACTTTGGTCAATGGTCATATCTGTGCATCAAATTTCCTTTTGTAAACGTAACTTAGATACCTTTACTTACAAAAAACGTATGGCTCTCATCATTGAAATGCAAAATGGACTTTCAAACTGGTTTACATGACCAGATTACGGATATGCATCATATGCACCAGAAGTTTTCAACAAGGCATCAATAAATGTATTATTAAATAACCAGTCTGCAATTCTATAGCTTTTCTGTTCCAAGACACTTATAGATCTCTTAAAAAGTTGTAAATTGAGCCTATACGCCATCTTTTACTTCCCATTTTAAATTCGTCATCAGTGTTCACAGAAGCCATGTTTCAGTTTTGTTTGCATTCAGGCTGAACAGTACAGTCATTCAGTCAACCATTTTTCATTATTACAAGACAGGCCACATTTTTTGGATACTTGATGGTTACAAAAGCGTTGTTCAACAACACATCCTAGTACTTATGTCTTAGAAGCAGGATTTGAACTACAACCTTTCTATCGAGCTAAGCTACATGTACAAGTACATGTATGTCAACATAATGGAAATGATTTTGGGTTAAATATCTGGCACAGAGTCACATGTACAAACTGTATATAAACACAGCAAGTATATGGGTGTGTAGAATTTATTCTTTTAAATGTAACATTTATAATTTGAGCCACATGAGAAAAACAGGATTTTTGCAAATGTGAAAACAAAGCCGCAGATCAGCTGAGTAGTAACTGTACATCTGATTCGCTACACATATAGTACAATCCCTTTTCTACTTAAACTTTCTAGCTTCTTTCCTTTTCCTGTGACTCAACAGACCGGTTTGTGTAAGACCTGGTCGGAAACCCTGAAGACCAATTTTCTGGTGTCATGGCTCATTTAATAGTCTATTACATTTCTGAAATATTTTATTTAACAGAACTCCTATATGGAAAATGTTGCCAAGCATTTTTCAGTTCTAATTATGTCTCACTTTTCTAACTAAGATTCTTGAAGTTAAGTTTTAATATTTAAGTGACACCTTCACAGGTCTGTCAATTTCATAAATAAAGTGCATTTTCTTAAGCTAAAACAGACAACTTTCACATGAAAAAAAGATGGTATTTGCTAACTTTTACTAAGAGTATTTGAAAAACAGTAAAGTAGTTTGATGATTCAACTGTAGTAATTGCGCTTTGACAAGACAGAATCCTGAATGAATGAACTTGCTGGCAAGATGGGGAGTCTCAGAATTGAATCTAAATCAGTCCATAATGTTTATGCTGACTGAGCATAAATTTCTCTGGTAATGTGTTAACAATGTTCCAGTTTCCATGGTCAATGATGCATTTGGCACTGGTCAATACTGTATTCCCACTTAAAAGATCAAACCGTAAATAAATCTGAAACAGATTTAAACACCTCTAATAAATTACATGAAACCTTATCAAGGAAAATGCATCAACTTCTATAAGAGTAAAGTGCCTATAAATTCAATCTATATTCATAATAATTAATTCTGTAAAAGATTTCATATTTTAGCAATTAAGATGGATATTCCAAAACTTTATACTTATGATTAAGTTTTAAATCATAGATGTATAAGTACACATTTATTGGATGCATATTTGCTTGACTTAATGTTTTACATTCGCAGACAATTGCTGTGTTATTAGGATGGTCAGATATATACAAATCAATCTGAGGCAGTTATTACCATCCTGTATACCTGTGATTCTTACAGTGCAGACTGATGCAGCATTTCACGACACATGACACGCAGTCCAGTGATTGGAAGCTAAATGATCCATTGGGATTCAACCTACAGCAAAGAGGTCATTGTCTCTCTGTAGGTATATGCCTCACGGTAAGTTGCACTCAAATCAATCTGGCTTCCAAACACTACACTCCATTTTGTCATGATGGAATGTTGCATCAATCTGTGCCTAAGAAATTTGGTTGCATCACGGATATACAGGGCTTTACCAGTATATTTTACTGAGATCTGTTCTTGGATCAGGGGAAGCAGAATATGAGGAAAGAAGTATAAATATCTTCATGACCAAATCTACATGAATAACCATACTGTACTTCAACCAAGCATTCTTAAAACCTACCTTTTTAGCTATTCACCTAGTTCAAAAATGTATCTGATATTGTTTTCCCATTGCATTCCTCGATCCCTAAAAAGTTCAACACAAATTTTGAAAATCAGTTGACAAAATCATAACATTATAGTACTGAATAGCAGTGTTAACCTTGCATTTTACATGCACTGGTGGGAGGTACTTCAAAAATTTAACAAGAACGCCGCGGAGGTCGATATCACACCTGCACTGGGCAAAATAACTAAAAACCTGAAATATAGGTCGAGGGGACCAGGTCAAGGTATGTTCTGAAAGGGTATGTCAAGGACATTTACTATGCAAGATTTCACACTCACAGCTATCACAGGTGCAGAGAAAACCAAAGTTTGACATAAAAATTAACAAGTCAATGGACCATGAAATATAGGTCAAGGTCAGCGGGTCAAGTTGCATGCTTGACGGGTATGTCAAGGACAATTACTATGTAAGGTTTCACACTCGCAGCTATCACAGGTGCAGAGAAAACCAAAGTTTGACATAAAAATTAACAAAGTCAGTGGACCTTGAAATATAGGTCAAGGGCACTGGGTCAAGGGGCGTGCTTGAAGGGTATGTCAAGGACAATTACTATGCAAGGTTTCACACTCGCAGGTATCACTGATGCAGAGAAAACCAAACTTCGAAGTAAAAATTAACAAAGTCAATGGACCGTAAAATAAAGGTCAAGGGCACCGGGTCAAGGTGCATGCTTGAAGGGTATGTCAAGGACAATTACTTTGCAAGGTTTCACACTCGCAGGTATCACTGATGCAGAGAAAACCAAACTTCGACATAAAAATGAACAAAGTCAATGGACCGTAAAATATAGGTCAAGGGCACCGGGTCAAGGTGCGTGCTTGAAGGGTATGTCAAGGACAATTACTTTGCAAGGTTTCACGTTCCTAGCTCTCACTAATGTAGAGAAAACCAAACTTCAACGTCAATGTTGACGGACGGACGGACGAACGGACGGATGGACGGACGGACAGACGGAAATTTAGACTCCTATATCGCACCCTGCTATAAGCAGGTACGATAAAAATCAATTATTTCAGCACAGGACTTCTGTTGTGAGAAACATTCCATCAAATTTTCAGGATGGAGCCTAATTCAAGAATGTTTTTGGAAATAAAATTAATTTGTGAACACAGTTTGAAAACTTTTGCATGTCAAAACATTTGGAAAGCAAATTTTATGCATGTCAATCACTAAATTTTATTCTACTCTGAAAAAATGTTATGGTGGTTTCCAGAGGAGGGTTTAGGGAAAGAGTAAATCTTGGGTCATATAACTTGAGGAGCACTTACCTATGAAATTATGACTTGTACAATAACAGAAATTAATGCCCCTCCTGGTCCAAAGGTCACAGTCCAGGACAGCACCATGAATATCTACAGTTGCTGAAAATAAAAATATCAACTTATTATGATCTACATATTGAATTTCTACATCAAGTTTGCTTATCCTAGTTACTTTATTTCAGTTTTGTGTTCATAAGGACAAGCAACAGGTGAAAGAATGTTTGTGTTCATTGTAGTTTGGCATTTTATAAACCTGTTTTTCAAAATTTCCTGATTTTGGCTTAAATTGAAAAATTCCCTGACTGATGTCAAAAATCCCTGACAATTCCTTGGCTTTGAAAAAAGTGATTTCTCTCTGACTTTTTCCCTGACCATGGACACCCTGAATAAGTATTTGCAAGAAAGACAGAAACTTTATTTGTCTTACCCAAGGCTAATTTAGAACACCCCAATGACCATGGATTCATGACCACACTGCTGGTTTTTTACCTAAAAATAAAACAGTACACATATACAGTTCAAAGAAACAGTAAAAATTATTCAAATGAAAGTGTTTTTTTTTTTTTTTTCTAATTCAGTTTAAACGTCCCTTTCAAGCTTATTTCAGCTCATATGAGACGGGCCAATCAATAGGTGGGGCGAAAACGGGAGAACCGCGAGAAAAAACACCTGGCACACCCGCAAGCAGAACTTGGCTTGTCTCACATGTGGCCAGAGCAGGACTCGAACCCACACCAGACACAGCGGTGAAATGATCGAGTGATTAAGAAACACGGAGCCACCTCAAATGAAATTGACCATAGTGTCAGACAATAGAGTATTGGCAGAACAATTTCATATGAAAAGCAGTTCATATTCATCTTGTCAACTTTTTTTTCCATTAATACTGCTCATAATCATTCCTTTGTCTCACCACTGTGTCCAGTGTATGTGGGTTCAAGCCCCCTTTGCCTTGGGTAGTGTGCTTATGGGTGTACAAAGTATTTTGTCTTAAGTACTTCAGTTTTCGCCCCGCCTACTGATATGCCCATCTCATATGAGCTGAAAGAATCTTGTAAGGGCGTAAAAAGTAGGTTTAGAAAAAGAGAACAAGTTTCACTATCCATGATGTTCTTGAACATTTATGAATTAATTAAGTTCAGACAGGCAAGCTCTTTGACCAAGTGGTAAGGGTCTCCAATTTCCTGGGATCAATACTATTGTAAAAGTTCTGGGATGTTATGCAATATTTGGATTATTTGCAAGATACTCTTACAATATTCATGAGACATAAATTTGTAAAAGTGCCTCAATCTCACTTCATTCACAATAAGTTTGTTAAGTTTGTTTTGTCACAAGATAGACAAAAATAATTACCCAATTATTTTCAAAACTTGAAACAGTTTTGCATCAATTGCCTTGGTAAAGAGATGTTTGCAAAAGTGTCATAGAAGCCAGGCATACTTTTGATTTACTAATATTTGCATTTGATTGTGTAACCAGAACTTTGAAATATTGGGGGTGGCCCTAGTGGCCGAGTGGTTAAGAGCGCTGATATTTTATTACCGCACTTAACCATTCAAGCATCTGTGTGGGTTTGAAGAAAAAAGAAAACAAAAAAAAGAAAAGAAAATTGTCAGCTTTAAAAATTGAAAATTTCATCAGAAAAGCTTTGATATTTTTCTTATTTTTGCTAGATTGTGGGTACACATTAGAACGCCTCACCGAAGCTGTTCTAACGAGTACCCACAATCTATGTTTGGGAGCAAAACTAAGAAAAATAGGTATGCCCCTGCATTCCCCAGTTTTTTCTATATAAAAGTGGGGTATGAGGGGGTATACTTTTCATGGACATGTTTTCCTGATGATTTATTTATTATATAATAGGCAGATTTAAAACCAAGACTTTTAACTGTTGTTGTTTAAAAATCACTCCGAATCTATCAGAAATGATACAGGGTCGGTGGTGCGGCTTGTTGGCGAACTGTCTTATCTCGATTGTTTACAGTATTGCTGCATATTGAATTTGGACTGGTTTAGCCCTATCTCACTGGAATGCGACAACTGGAGACTATTTCGCGACAAAGATTGACAATATAAACACAACTTTCACCGTTTCACGTTGCAGTCTCATTGAACAGACATTTATGCGACAAATTCGCAAATTTCAGTCTAATTTTGAAAATAAATCTTGCGACTGTCATGCAATAGTTGCACGACTTTCCCGGGAATGTAGCTTATTTAAGTTATTTTCATTTTAATTTGTACGACAGTTGCACAACATTCGTGCGAGTGCTGCACGATATTCGTACGAATGTCGCTTAGTTTTATTTTCTCGCCAGATAGTTGTGAGGTTTTTCGCATGTTTTCATAAGACTGCCGCGCAACCATCGTGAGACACTCGCAGGACATTGTTACGAGTGTCGCGAAAATTTGGCATTGTAAATTTGCCAAAATTTCGCGGCGACAGGTTCGCGACACTTGCACGACTGTTGCACGACATTCTTGCGAAATATTTTGGAACAACTTTAAAAAATTCGCATAAAATTTTAAAACATGTTTAAAACCTTCGGGAGTTGGCGACAAGCTCACGACACATGAATATTCTCACGACACTCGTGCCACACTCGCACAAATGTAGTGCGAAAGGCCGCGACAAAATTCGCATGCCAGTGAGATACTAGCTTTTCTCGTATTGGATCTTTTTTCGATGTCGGCGATGGACAATCTACAGATGTAAAACAAAACCGGCTGAAATTTTACTGCATTCAACCTAATTAGGACCTTTACAATTAATGTTTGTAAGCATAAGATTTACTTCACGTATCCTTTGAGAACCACTAGATGATCGATCACTGGTCCTTGATCGATCACTTGTTGTCTTACGCTACCCCACCCACTGGTGGTGGTGGTTCGGATTGTTTTTAATCTGTTAAATTTACACCTTCTGTATGTTAGAGACTGTAAATACTTTGTTGACGATGTTAAACATGTGCAATGTCCACCTACTCGCAGTAAACAAGGTGCAGATCCAAATAAGCATAGAGGAAACCGAATCAGGTAGTGAAATTTCGAGTCCTTCTTGACAAAGTTATCTTTGAGACAACTAAACACCGAAGTGCTAATCAGCGGTACCAAGTAATGTCATATATACCGGTTCAGGCTGTTAAACAGGGCTTAACATTGGCTAAGTCAGCATGAATGAATTAGTTTCAATGAAACATTTCCATGCATTTCAGAACTTCGCGCCATATCTCAAATGTAGTAAATGGCTATACTACATTTTTGTGCCGTCCCAATTTAAAAAAGAAAGGGTCCGGTGGACTTGCAGTTTTGATAAAGAAACATTTAAGACCAGGAATTAAGTTTGAAAAAATCATAAGCACTGATTTTATTTTCTTTAAAATGTGCAAGAATTTTTTTAGTATGCCAGAAGATGTATACATTTGTGCAGTGTATTTACCCCCAATAAACTCATCTTACACCCAGAAGGATCAGAATGTAAGCCTCTTTGATATTTTAGAAGATGAAATAAGTAAATACTGTTGTAAGGCACAAGTCATTCTGCTTGGGGATCTCAATGCAAGAGTAAATGTAAAAGACAAAGATTACATACAACATGATGAAATTTCTCATAATCAGTTGCCACAATGTTACATAGCTGATAACATTTATTATAGTAGGAATTCTCAAGATAGAGGTCCTACTAATGATCAGGGAAAACAATTATTAAACTTTTGTATTGGAACACGTATGAGGAACGCTTGGAGATACCAAAGGCAGACTGACTTGTCACCATTACAATGGGTCATCGACAGTGGATTGGTGTTTAGTGAGTTCAGAGTTTTTAGATTCTATTTTGTATTTCAGAGTTAATGAGTTTTTAACATTGTCTGATCATTGTCCAATAACAGTTGGGATAAGGGCTTGTAGTACTAGTCTTGTGAATGACTCTAAGGCTGAATTATTTCCATTACCTACACAGATAAAATGGAATGAAAAGATTGCACTGCAATTCAAAGCATCGTTATATTCTGAGAAAATTCAAAGTAAAATTAAGTCATTTGTGTTGAGTGTTAAAGATGCTGACACTGCAGCAAATTTTCTCACTAATGTTTTATATGATTGTCTTGCATCATGCAAGATACACGTTAAAAAGAAAATAAGCAAGAATCGTAAGAAAAGACATAAAAGATGGTTTGATGAGGATTGTATTGAGCTAAAAAGAAACATGCAAAAACAAGCACGGATGATACGGATTCAGAATGGCAGCCTTGATAGCGTACAACGTTTTTTTGCTGCAAAGAAAAAATTTAAAAAATGTGTAAAAAGAAAACATTTATTATATAAAAATAAACTTGTTGAAAGTTTGAATATGCTAGAGAGCAAAAATCCTCAAGCCTTTTGGAAGACTCTTGATGAAATTCAAAACCTTGACTCTCAACCCAAGGAAAATAATGATGCCTTGAGTCCTGAGGAATGGTTAGCATATTTTAAGGACCTCATGTGTAAGAATGTTAAGAACTGTAGAACACCCAGTTACACACCTAGCCATAATGTATACTCACAGGATAAGCTTGATGCTGTCATTACCAACTCTGAGATAATGAAGGCAGTTTCGTCCCTTAAGAATAAAAAAGCAAGTGGCCATGATGGGATTACAAATGAAATAATCAAAACATCCATGCCAGAATTAGTACAGTGTTATAAACATTTATTTAATCTTATTCTAGTTAATGGTCAATTTCCAGATTGCTGGAGGAATAATCTTATAAAACCGTTGCATAAAGGGGGTGATCTAAATGACCCTTCAAACTATCGGGGTATTGCTATGTCAAGCTGCCTTAGTAAATTATTTTGCAAAATATTGGATAGTAGATTGCAAGCTTATCTTGAGGAGTATGACATTATCAATAGATGTCAAATAGGCTTTCGACCTAAGTCTCGTACTTCTGACCATATTTTGGTTCTTACATCCATTATAAACAAGTTTATCTCAAAGAAAAAGTACTTATTTACTTGTTTCATAGACTTAAAAAAGGCCTTTGATACAGTGTGGAGAGATGGTATGTTTTTCAAATTAAAAATGTATGGAATTAATGGAAGATTTTTGAATGTTATTGCTGATATGTATAAAGAGGTAAATTATAATATAAAACTTAAGGACGGTTATACAGAATCCTTTAATACCTCTATTGGGGTTAAACAAGGTTGTATTCTCAGCCCAAAACTTTTTAATATATATATCAATGATCTACCATTAATATTTGATGACTCTTGTGATCAAGTTAGTATCGATGATTATAAGCTTAGTTGCCTGATGTATGCTGATGACATAGTACTAATTTCCTCTTCAGCAGCAGGTCTTCAAGTTGGCATTAATAAATTACAGCTGTACTTGTCTGAATGGCATTTAGAATTAAATACTTCAAAAAGCAAAATTATGATTTTCAATAAATCTGGTCAAAAACTTAAACAGTATAAGTTCTATTTTAAAGAACAGGAGCTAGAAATAGTTAATGAATACAGGTACTTAGGCATAGTCATCAAAACATCTGGAATTATTGACATAAAAAAACTATCACATAAAGGTATGAAAGCCTTGTTTGCTATGAAACAAAAATTATCATCAAAAGAGATAAATGTACAGATTGGTATGAAGCTTTTTGAATCTATGATCAGGCCAATTATAACTTATGGTTCTGAGATTTGGGGTCCATCACATATCAAATTTCATAAGGTCAATAATGCTAGAGATATGGAATCTTGTTATGACAAAAATTGTTATGACACTTTAGCTATCAGACATTTTAAATACCTTTTACAAGTTCACAAAAATAGTACAAACTTAGCAGTAAGAGGTGAACTTGGTGCATTCCCTTTAGATATATACATAATGGTTCATTTGATAAAATACTGGCTTCGTTTGCTACAAAGTGATAAGCAGTCACTTGCTTATAAATGTATGAATGAGCAGTTGCAGACAGAAGATTCACAATGGATTTTAAGTATAAAAAAGATTTTATACATAAGCGGTTTCCAGCATGTATGGGTTAATAAAAGCACCTTTAATATTGAGAAATTAGCCTTTGCTTTGAAAGGTAAGTTAGAGTCAAAATATAAATCTTGGTGGAAGTCAAAGTTATCAGAAAGTAGTAAATTAGAATTTTATAGGATTGTCAAATCAGAGTTTTCACTCGAAAGGTATTTACTCCTCCCACTAGAGGCCAAAGTTAAACGTAGATTTACCCAGTTAAGAATAAGTGCACATAGTTTGGCCATTGAAACTGGGCGATATAGCAGACCTCGGATATCTCGAGAGAGACGATATTGCTTCTCATGTAAGGATGCAATTGAGGATGAAAGACATTTCTTGCTCCAGTGCAAACTTTATAACACTTTAAGAGAGGAATTAAACTTAGAATTAAACAAAATTGTAGGTAATTTGCTGCTACACGATCAGACTTTAATTGAACTTTTCTCTACATTTGACAGTGATTTCACACCACTATTTATGGATTATGTTTATAAGGCTTTTGAACATAGAAACACAGTTATTTAAGTAAGATTGTATGTATTATTACATAAAGATATTTTACATGACTTGATAAATTGTCGTGTCATTTTGGGGACGCGTCTGTGCACTGTATAGTTTTTTTTTTTTTTTTTTTTTTTTTTTTTTATTAAAAATTGACAATTTTCAGCTGCAAGAACTGGTTGTGTCAGGTATGTGTATACATTGCACACACGCGTTGTCCTTCTGTCACGATTACTTGTTAGGTGAAACTGGTTCATATACTTTTCAAAGCAATACTATACCATCGGAATACATCATCAAAGTGGTTATCATTATGGTAAAATGTCTAGGTAATATATAAAGATATTGTGTGTATGCATTGTTTCAGTTAATATGGTGCACTCATGTACACCCTGGTTTTACTTTAAAGAACAGGGATGTTCAGTGGTTAATATTGCATAGACAGGTTACCGTGATGTTATTTAAGGCCACAGTAGGGGTAGTGGAGAGATTATGTATGATTATGTTGTTTGGTGTGCTGCCTTTGTATGTACTTTGTCATGTCTTAACTTGTATTGGACAAGAGACAATAAACTATCTTATCTTATCTTATCTTATCATTTCAACTGCCTCCCGCCATCCAACTAGCAAAGAACGATTTCTGTTGCTATGCAACAATTACGGAGAGAATGAACCACAGCTTGTAAGAGGAAAAATAATGATAAAACGAAAGTAAAGAAAAACAGGTTTTGCATTTCAAACGCAGTTTCGAGCGTTTGTATGTTCTTGTGTAATTTTATTTTCAACTATCACAAGTCTAGCATATTTTTATTTGTAAGATTAAATGGTTTCGCTTTGCGGAATTCGACTGCGGTAAAAATTTCCGGAAGTTGAATGACTCACAAAAATCGACGTCTTCATACTGCAAAACAGAATAGAACAGAACAGAACTTCTAATCGTAAAGCAACCAACACCTCGTTGTTGTCGCTGCGCGACAACAACTCGGTTGGTTGGTTGCTAAAATACACTTCCCCTGCAATTGTTGCAGAAGATATAAATTGATGAATTATCTTGTATATCTCGCCTCTGCGGAAATGAATATATTGTCCAAGGCATAAAGATCAACAGATCCCCTGCATTTTCCTGCTAATTTGACATGTTTCAAATGATTTCAAAAATGAGCCTGTGTGTGAGAAAATCAACAATTTGCATAAGCGAAAACAAAGCCGCAGGTCACCAAAGATAGTACAATCCTTCTTCTTCTTAAATCCGAAATCTCAAGCTTCTAGCCTGCTTCTGTGACTGTACAACCTGTTTTGTGTCAGGCCTGGTCGGGACCCCAAATTGTTGGTTTTCTCATGCACAGGCTCAAATGCGTTTTCCTTGTATGTGGTCGTTCAGTTTAATTACTACATGGAATGTGTCCCTGCTTTGGCAAAGAAATTATCAGTGTTGAAAGACTTGACCCTGTAACATTGTATGTAAGAAATTCTGTGTCCAACATTAAGCAAGAAATCATTGGTAGTATAGTGTTAATTTAGAAAAGTAAAACCTTGGCCCACTATGCTATTCACGCTTTTTCCGCCATGGTCCATGAAAAAGCGGACTGTACAGCCACACGAATTGTGCTGCTGGTTGCAATCTCAGATTTAGAATGAAGGAATATGCCATTCATCTGCCGGGTCAGCTTGTTCAAATGCTTATAAGTCAGCTAATTCTAAAAGTATCAAACAAAAGCATTTTGCACACAGAACTTATGAAGGAATACAATAAAATTATTATGTACTAAACATACTTCCTTCGTGGAATCAATAATATTCAATAGCTGATAGCAAAACTATGTTTAAAAACAAACAAAAGACGCGATTCAAGGAAACGTGCGAGAGTGATTAAGGAATATTAATTTCCTAAATGTACGAACAGTATAACAGTAAAAAGTACCCCAAATTCATTCTAAAAAGTGACGAACTTTTTGTAATGGAAAAACATAATTATCTTGAGTTATTTTTGCATGTGTAGCATCCCTTCAGCTGTCGAATGTAGAATAAGTATGCTTTTTTAAAGTGTGACGTATATTTTAGAAATTATAGGAACGCTTGATGATCAGTGGGAAATACTTGCGACCTGCACTATTAACACCATTTTTGGAAAGCATTTTGTTTTTTTGTTATCTTTGAATATCATGCACCTGACCAGCGACTTTATTTTGACTTCAATTCGTTTTGTTAATCACAATCCCCAGGTCCCTGATCTGGACACAACATGTCTGTATACTCATGGCAAACACCTAAAATGTTTGCCCATAGCGAGAGCCAGTTGTTTTCTCAGCAGGAGACTTGTTATGTACACAAGATATTGTTTGAACATGCAACCAAGTAACTCGGTAACCGACTATCAGTACCCATGGTGAAAACATACACTAAGACACACACACACACACACAGAGAGAGAGAGAGAGAGAGAGAGAGAGAGAGAGAGAGAGAGAGTAGTTTTTTTCCAGCAAGGTAACCATCAGGCCTGCATCAACCAGAACCAAGATACCGTGGCATTTTACGAATGAACACGTGTAATTTCTCTAGTGACCATTCTAATACACCTCTGCTTTAAACAACATACAACTTAATAGAATCACAGGACCCAGTTGTACAAAGTTAACGACTTCGTTAGTTAATGATTCGTTAAAATTTCAAACATGAATATTACAAATACAATGCAATGCAAAGGATTCCCACATTTTATCAACAAAAATAACAGTGTATTTGCTTCTGTAGTCGACATGTACTTAATGAGTTGAGATCTTAACGATGACGTTAAGCTAAACTGGCTCCTGATGCATTACTCATTTAACATGAAGATATTTTCTCGGATATCTTTCTTTTTCAGCACAAAATAGTGCATTGCACCTTAAGAACAAATCCAAATATCGTCATTCAGTCCTTGACAGGCAATTAATAGGCTCGTTAGTCTTCAACTGCAGAAAATATTAGCAAAAACATCACTCAGCACTTCTATGTTAGCGTTAAAACATGCCACAGCAATAATCAAACACAATACGGAGGAGCAGGTTAAGGTGGATCTATGACAATAGTTATGACCATAGATAAATCAGATGTCACCTGACATACAACGAAAGGATTCTTGAAAAGAAAACAAGAAAAACAAAATAACCATCTTCTGAGCAACTATAAGATTTGTTAATTTATTTCTGTTCTCAAAAGCTGCTTATCAAGGCTATTATATGTTCTGAAAATATAAGTACATGTAGGTGACACCCATTTAGCAGACAACATTCATGCATGGAACATAAGCACCCTGTATGGTTGGCTTTCAGTCCATTGTAGGGACCCCTTGATCGGATGCCCGGGCCCTTGGTCCATGGATGCTGCTTGGTAAGCGGTTGTGAAGATATAGATAGACTCCTATTGCGTTTCAGTTTGAGGCTTTTTTCAGAAATGGACAGTTATCGTTGACACTGCAGGCCATATCAACCACAGCAACGATGTCCATAATGGACAGAAACGGTTGAAAAATCAACAATTTCTGTCTAGTGGACAGAAGTCGTTGCGGCCGCAACGACAATTGTCCATAGTGAACAGACGTCGTCGATGGACAGTTATTGTAGCTACAGTGCCTGACATTAAATAGAATTAATAAATAGCCAACATCTTCACGTCTCTCTACGTGAAACTATACCTCAATCGCCGTTTTTCGATAGGAGCTCGGCCAAGTTTGGTAACTTTTCAATCATGCAGAAAAGAGAATTAATTACAATTCAAAATGGGATGACTTGACTATTGCTCAATTTTCATATTCTGAGTCTGAAGTGACTCCGGCGTATCTGTCGCTGAGGCTCGTATTTCGTTATATTTTAACATGTATAAAAAGGTTGCACTTCTTAAGTGTCTCTATCAGTATCTTGAATGATGCAAAGATGCAGACAACCTCAAAGTAGACAAAATAATTTCACGCTGCAAAATGTTCTGGTCCGAGAGCAATGGCACGAAACTGTACTGCTCAGAAAATAGGTTAACATACTACGTAATTTTGAGAGATTCTACTCAAAGCCTGAATTTCTCTAATTGGAGGTCTGGAAGACTTATGCTCATTCATGTTGTAAATTAATAAGAAAATATTCGGTAATCGGCAAATTGGCTATTATAATGGTAATGTCTGTCTCTGAAAAGCTACTCACGGGCAGTCTGACAGAATACTGCTTTAACGTGTATTCCTGCATGGATATCTATGCGCATAGCTGTTTGAAGCCGTTTTCAATTGGTCGAAAGCCGTGTACAAACTGCAAAACCCATGTTCAAATCATGAAATTCACGTGCCGTTTGAATATTGGTTTTGGCCGATGTCATTGGTCAATGCGACGTGACGTCACTGTGTTTCGTAGAAACAAAATGGTCGACGTTGAAGAAGCTCCGCGGTTTTCAGTGAGTTATTACGTTGTTAATGTTTTCTAGAGATTTTAAATGGAATAGTGCGAAAATGCAAGAATAGCGATCAACCATGTTTTGTTTCAGTCCTCAAACATTCGCTAGATCACTCGGAAGAGATTTGAACACGCGGCCCGGCCTGCGGCCTTGCGTTCAAACACCTTTCTCGTGATCCAACGAAGGTTTGACCACTGACAACCATGGTTAATCCCTATAATTGATAAAACACTTTTAATGACTTTGGTGTAAAAGCAGAAGGGAAGCATACAGATACCCTGAACCAACACATAACTGGCATAGCAAGTCCTTTGTTTAAGTTTCATAACAATGGTGATACCCCATAAGAAAATCGACTCGAAGGAAAATATAGCACTGTATTTTGCTGTTTTCCTATTATGTACACATATGTTAGTCAGTGTATATAATGAATCTTAAAACAGCCGACGAAAAATAAGAACTATATATAATGCGAGCATTCCATAACTAAAAACACGACGTTTGGTCTTTCGAAACAAAATGGTCTGAAATATGTGTGTCAGCTACAAACTTCATCATGAAATAAGAGCTGTCGCAGGACAGCGTAGCTCGCCTGACTTGTGCTTTGCCACTACATCTGTTAAAATCTATGACCCATGACCTTGACATCAAGGTCACTCAGGTGGGTCATGATGGTACAACATAGAACTTCAGACCAATGCAAAGTATCAACTTGATCAATCTACATGTTCAAGAGATATAGACTTATAAAAACATTAACCGAAACTTAAACACAAAACTTCCAAGTCCGTGACCCTGACCTCAAGGTCATCCAGGTGAGTTGTGATGTACAGCATAAAACCTAAGACCAATATCTATCAACATGCAAGTATCAACTTTACCGTAAAAAGTCTCCCCGTACATCATCCATAGTGCAGATTATATTTTTATTTAGGTCCTTTGAGATCAGTAAAGATATTTAGAGTGTTCAAAACATTCAAGTTTAGAAACATACTTCTAAGCAATGTTTAAATTATTTGACCACGTTTAGGAATGTGTCTTTTATTTAGACTTCTCGTGTAAATTTTCGAAATTACAGTACAATAATCTGGCATTCGTCGCCGGTTTTAAAAGGGCTACTGATGAGGGTTCACTACCCGAAATTGCGCAATATAGTCCATACTATCTCCCTTTGAATGTTCTTATTGCTTCCAAAGGATCAAACCTTTATATTTTATTTATCCATCAACATGTTCAAGAGATTTAGACTTTAACCAAAAAATTAACACAAAATTTCTAAGTCTGTGACCTCAAGGTCACCCAGGGTAGGTCATGATGGTACTGCATAAAACTTCAGACCAATATCTACCAACATGCAAAGTATCAACTCGATGAATCAACATGGTCAAGAGATATAGACTTACAAAAACTTAAATCAAAAACTTAAACACAAAATTTTTAAGTCTGTGACCTAGACCTCAAGGTCACCGAGAGTGCGTCATGATGGTACTGCATAAAACTAAAGACCAATATCTAGCAACATTCAAAGTATCAACTCAATCCATCAATATGGTCAAGAGATATAGACTTACAAGAACTTAAACCAAAAACTTAAACACAAAATTTCTAAGTCCGTGACCTTGACCTCAAGGTCACCCAGGGTGGGTCATAATTGTACTGCGTAAAACTTCAGACCAATATCTAGCAACATGCAAAGTATCAACGCAATCCATCAATAAGGTCAAGAGATATAGACTTACAAAAACTTTAACCAAAAACTTAAACACAAAATTTCTAAGTCCGTGACCCAGGGTGGGTCATGATCGTACTGCGTAAAATTTCAGACCAATATCTAGCAACATGCAAAGTATCAACTTGTTCCATCAACATGGTCAAGAGATATAGACTTATAAAAAACTTTAACCGAAAGTGTGACGCGGACGTACACGTAAACGTACACGTACACGTAAACGGGGACGACCGAGGTGACTACAATTATAGCTCTATGCACTTCGTGCAGGCGAGCTAATTAATTTACGGTTCTATTTCGTTATTTTGCTTCCCTGCAATTGTTGCAGAAGATATAAATTGATGAATTATCTTGTATATCTCGTCTCTGCGGAAATGAATAAATTGTCACAGGCATAAAGATCAACAGATTCCCTGCATTTTCCTACTAATTTGACATTTTTCAAATTATTTCAAAAATGCGTTTTCCTTGTATGTGGTTGTTCAGTTTAATTACCACACGGAATGCGAAGAAATCATCACGAAAACATGTCCGTGTAATGTATACCCCCTCGAACCCCCTTTTTTATATTGCAAAACTGGGGAATGCAGAGGTATACCTATTTTTCTTATTTTTGCTCTAAAACATAGATTGTGGGTACTCGTTAGAACCGCCTCGCCGAGGCGGTTCTAACTTGTACCCACAATCTATGTTTTGAGCAAAAATACGAAAATATTAAAAATTTTCTGCTGAAAAAGCCTTGACAGTGTCCCTATAGATTTGGCAACATGGAGCCAATGTGTTTAACTGCTTTTTTGCAAATTCCAAACAGGATAGTCGATACAAAGACTAGTATTATCCAAACAAGGCCAAATATTTAAGCGTACATTGTCAGAAACAATATGTGTGGAAATTCCGCCATGGTCCATGAAAAAGCCACACGAATTTGGCTGCTAGTTGTAATCTTAGATTGAGAGTGAAGGAATATGCCATTCATCTGCCGGGTCAGCTTGTTCAAATGCTCATAAGTCGGCTAATTCTAAAAGTATAAAACAAAAGCATTTTGCACCAAGACGTTATGTAGGAATATAATAAAATTATTATGTACTAAACATGCTAAAAGTTTGCTTTCCTTCGTGGAATCAATACTGTTCGATAGCTGATAGCAAAACTATGTTAGCTCATTTTAGCCCAGCGTCCTTCTTATGGGACAAAAGCAAAGAGAATAGCCCTAGATGTGACGCCACAGAACGCGGCGTCCCATCTAGGGCTATTCTGTTTGCTTAAAGAATTTTCATCGAGAAATTGAATAAAAATTTAAAAATCACTCCTGACGCCCCCAAAAATGAAAGTAGACTCACCCTAATGATAATGATGGGAAAATCCATTCGTCAAATATGGATCAGACAAACAAAAGACGCGATTCCAGGAAACGTGGGAGAGGGATTAAGGAATATTAATTTCCTAAATGTACGAACAGTATAAGAGTAAAAATACCCCAAATTCATTCTAAAAAGTGATGAGCGTTTTGCAATGGGAAAATATATTTTATGTTATTTTTGCACGTGTAACACATTCCTTCAACCGTCGAATGTAGAATAATACTGCTTTAAATGTTTGCATTTTGTTTTAGAAATTGTAAGAACGCTTCATGATCAGTGGGCATCGATAATTATGCACTATTAACACCATTTTGGAAAGCAGATTTTGTTTTGTTACCTCTGAACAGCATGCACCTGATCAGAGTCTTTATTTTTGTTTTCTTCTCAAATTTTTAATGACAATCCCTAGGTTCCTGATCTGGACTCAACGTGCCTGTATACTTATGACAAACACCGAAAAAGATAGCGAGAGCCAGTTCAATGTTGTTTTCTCCGCAGGAGACTTGTTACGTACGTAATATTTTGTTTATTTTACGAACGTGCGACCAGAGGTGTATTGCTTAAGTAACTCGGTGCATGATCTGCTGAACTGACAATCAGTACCCGTGGTGAAAACGTACACACACACACACACACACACAGAGAGAGAGAGAGAGAGAGAGAGAGAGAGAGAGAGAGAGAGAGAGATGACTAGCTTTTTTCCCAGCAGGGTAACCATCAGGCCTGCGTCAACCAGAACCAAGATACCGACCACAACAGAATGACATTTTACGAATGAACATGTATAATTTTCTACTGACCGTTCCAATACAGCTCTGCTTTAAACAACATACAACTGAATAGAATGACTGATGAATTACACTTTTGAACATGAAGCTTGAGAAGATATTTCTCGAATATCTTTCGTTTTCAGCACAAGATAGTGAATTGCATCTTAAGAACAAATCCAAATATTGTCACTCAGTCCTTGACAGGCAATTAATAGGTTCATTAGTCTTCAACTGCAGAAAGTATTAGCAAAAACAACATTGAGCACTTCCATGTGATCGTTAAAACAATCAAACACGATACGGAGGAGACAGGTTAAGGTAAATCCTTGACAATAGTTATGGCCATAGATAAAACAGATGTCACCTGACATAGAACGAACGGATTCTTGAAAAGAAAACAAGAAAAACAAAATAACGATCTTCTGAGCGAATATAAGAAATTTGTTAATTTATCTATGTTCTCAAAAGCTGCTTATCAAGGCAATTATCAAGGCAATTATATGTTCTAAACACATAAGTAGGTGACACCCATTTAGCAGACAACATTCATACATGGAACATAAGTACCCTGTATGGTTGGCTTTCAGTCCATTGTATGAACCCCTTGTATACCCCTCGGATGCACGGGGTATGAGGTTTGATCCCTTGGTCCATAGATGCTGCTTGGTAAGCGGTTGTGAAGATATAGATAGACTCCTATAATCTTTTGCACCTTACTCTTCAATTTGAGAGTTTTTCAGAAATGGACAGTTATCGTTGACACTGCAGGCCATATCAACCACAGCAACGATAACTGTCCACAATTGATAGAAACGGTTGAAAAATCAACGATTTCTGTCCAGTGGACAGAAGTCGTTGCGGCCGCAACGACTATTGTCCATGGTGAACAGACGTCGTTGATGGACAGTTATCGTTGCTACAGTGCATGACATTAAATAGAATTATTAAATAGCCAACATCGTTACGTCTCACTACGTGAAACTATATCTCAGTCGCCGACTTTCGACACAAGCTCAGCCAAATAAGGTAACTTTTCAATCATGCAGAAAAGAGAATTATATAAAATTAAAAATAGGATGATTTTACTAATGTTCAATTTTCATATTCTTTTTTCATATTCTGAGTCTGAAGTGACGCCGGCGTGTCTGTCGCTGTGGCTCATATTTCATTTTATTTTAATATGTATAAAAAGGTTGTACTTCTTAAGTATCTTTATCAGTATCTTGAATGATGCAAAGATGCAAACAACTTCAAAGTAGACAAAATAATTTCACGCTGCAAAATGTTCTGGTCCGAGAGCTATGGCACGAAACTATATTGCAGACAATAGGTTAACATACTACGTGATTTTGAGAGATTCTACTCAAAGCCTGAATTTCTCTAATTGGAGGTCTGGAAGACTTTTTAATAAGAAAATATTTGGTAATCGGCAAATTGGCTATTATGATGGTAATGTCTGTCTCTGAAGTTACTCACGGGCAATCTGACAGAATACTGCTTTAACGTGTATTCTTGCATACATATCTATGCGCATAGCTGTTTGAAGCCGTTTTCAATTGGTCGAAAGCCGTGTGCAAACTCAAAAAGCTATATTCAAATCATGAAATTCACGTGCCGTTTGAATATTGGTTTGGCCGACGTCATTGGTCAATGTGACGTGACGTGACGTCACTGTGTTTGGTAGAAACAAAATGGCCGACGTTGAAAAGCTCCGCGGTTTTCGGTGAGTTATTACGTTGTTAATGTTATTTTCAAAAGATTTTAAGTGGAATGGTGCGAAAATGCAAGAATAGCGATCGATCAATTATGTTTTGTTTCAGTATACAATCATTCGTTGGATCACTCGGAAGGGGTTTGAACAAGCGGCCTGCGGCCTTGTGTTCAGACGCTTTCCTCGTGATCCATCGAATGTTTGAACACTGAAACCCATGGTTGATCCCTTTAATTAGTAAAACACTTTAAATGATTTTGGTGTAAAAGCAGAAGGGAAGCATCCAACACATAACTGGCATGGCAATTCCATTGTATAAGTTTTGTAACTACGGTGATACCCCATAAGAAAATCGACTCGAAAGAAAATATAGCACTGCATTTCGCTGTTTTCTACGTACACATATGAAAGCCAATGTATAGATGAATCTTAAAATAGCCGACGAAATGTAAGCACTATATAACAGATATAATGCGGGCATTCCATAACCAAAATAATGACATTTGGTCTTTCGAAACAAAATGGCCTAGGATATGTGTGCCAGCTACAAACTATATAATGAAATTAATTTACGGTTCTGTTTCGTTATTTATAACCACGCTTTCCTGCAATTGTTGCAGAAGATAAAATTGATGAATTATCTTGTATATCTCGTCTCTGCGGAAATGAATAAATTGTCCAAGGCATGAAAAGATCAACAGATTCACTGCATTTTCCTGCTAATTTGACATTTTTCAAATGATTTCAGAAACCCGTTTTCCTTGTATGTGGTTGTCCAGTTTAATTACAACACGGAATGTTTAACGTGACATTTGGCATAGAAATTAACACAGTGGTACGAGATTTGCATGACCCGGTCACATTATCTTGTTGCTGTCCGACGGTGGTAATGTTTTGACATACGCTCAGCAAGGAATCGTTTACAGTAACTAAGTCTGATTGTAAGAGAAAAATCTGCGCTTACAGCGCTCTGATACGCATGTAATAAACACTTTTAGATTTATCAAAACAGGTAATGCATCTCAGCGCATTGTGCCCAGGAACGACGTAGATTCGTTCGTAGTGGGACTTTCGTTCTAATTGTACATTTCCGTCCGTCACCGTTGCTTTTATTTACCTTTTCATACATTACGAAAACTTTCCCATGCAATAAACTGGGATTTTTTTGAGGTTTTAAAATTGAAAATTTTCAGCTGAAAAATTTCGATATTTTTCTTATTTTTGCTCAAAACATAGATTGTGGGTACACGTTAAAACCGCCTCGCCGAGTTTTGGAGCAAAAATAAGAAAAATAGGTATACCCCTGCATACCCCAGTTTTGCTATACAAAGTGGGGTTCAAGGGGGTATACATTACACAGAAATGTTTTCCTGATGTAAGGCCTTTGTGGCTTCAAAACTATCAATTCCAATCTTTACTTTCAGGGAAATCTTTATTTGTATTATGACACTTCATGAGCATCTTGTGAGTATATACGAAACGCTTGTTTACCACCCACTTGTCAATGCGGCTGCCAAATGCACGGTCAGTGCTTCCATGCTATCCAAAGTTCATCAACACATAAATTTCATTTTTACTGTTTTTTTTTTTTTTTTTTTTTTTTTTGTTTGTTGTTTTAAGTTTAAATACATTGTGGCATTTTACAAGCATCTGATATGGATATGAATTTAGATTTATGGCACTCAACTATCCAATAAAAGATGAATCATCCAAGAGACAAAATCGACCACTCCAAGCTCTGTTAGCAAGATTACAGGACAGTTTTAACATGAAGAACATGTTTGTATTATTGGTGGTCTCGGTGGGTGCCGTTCTCATAGCAGATGCAGAACGATTTGGCAGCGATGTCCCTATAGAAATTGTACCTGCGGTAAGATTTTGATCTTCATTTATTTACTTTCTGCATTGGGTAGTAGAAAATCGCATTTTACCCATGTACATGTTCATGTAATTAAGAATACAAGACACATAACATAAACATAAAAGCGACTTCGTATTTGATAGGAATCACTTTAAAAGGGCTGTACCATTGCACATACCGTCAAGTGATTAATAATAATAATAATAATAATAATAATCATCATTATCATCGAGAGGGAATTCTCTATGTACATCTAATACGACCTATCTGTACTCTGAAGTACACGCATTTATCGTGGGTAATTGTATATTTTCAGCCCTATGGCGATGACACGGAAGTTTTTGACGAACTGTTATACCAATTTTCTACTACTACGGACAAGTTCACAGCCCTCTACAACTCCAGAAAAGTTATGATTGACAAACTCCAATCATATGAACATGGGTCAGTTGAGTGGGATGAAATACGAATCACACTGAGAAAGATGACCGGAGAACTAAAGAATTTAGCAGAGGAAATTAACACGATTACGTCAGAGATGGTGACGCTACGCGACAAGAAACAAGAGGCGAAAGAGGCGGAATCTGCGTAACAATATCAGTCGAAGAATAAATGACTTTACGAAATCATATTATGATAGTTGCATCTTAATTTATTTCGTTAAGAATTCTTGTATTTGTATATTATATGTGTTTTTGATTCGTCTTTGCCATGATAAATAAAGTTTTTCGAACATCAGAGGAAAATATAAAAAATGTACCAGAAGTAGTGTAGAAAAAGATAATAAAATTGTGTTATATACTTTGACATTTTGTTTTTGTTTTCATTATAATTTTCTTGTTTTCGCCTTGTTTTCGCTACACAGATAGTACACTTCCTCTGTTTCTTAAATGTGAAATTCCAGGCTCTAGCCTGTGACTGTACAGCCTGATTTGTGTCGGACCTATTGGGAAACCACATTGTTGGTTTTCCCACGAGACGGCTCAAATACCTTAGTCCTGATGACAGAATGTACCTCAGTCGCTGTGTCGATTTTCATCATTCAATAAAATCTCTAAATTCTGAATTCAAAGCTGCATATATATGGCGTGGTTTTGCTACATATTGCAACGTAAGCCTCATTGGGTTAGCTTGGGTTTTGGATTCAATCCCATTTTGAGCCGCCTCGTGGGAAAACCATCAATGTGGTTTCCGAATAGGTCCGACACAAACCGGCCTGTACTAGCAGAGAAGATGGCTAGAGGCTGGAAATTTTCGATTTAGAAAGTATAGGAATTGTACTATCCGTGTAGCAAAAACAAAGGCGCTGATCAGCTTCGCGGTTACCGCGAAGCTGATCTGTGCCTTTGTTTTTCGCATATGCAGACTGCTGGTTTTCTCATGAGGCGGCTCGTTTTGAGACACTGATGAACCAGTCTTACAACAAAGCTGTTAAAGTTTAAAAACTTGCCTCTGATAATGGTTTTTGGCAGAATTTTTTTCAAAATCTCATCTTAGTTTTTCCTAATAGGCACTGCAAAAATTGAAATCGGTCAACAGTTACATTTTATTGGCCAAAATGAATTTTGAAAAGGGTTTTTGCATTGGCAAGGGGAGATAATCCAAGATCTTGAAAATCGGTACTTTCAGAAAAGTTTTACTTGATCATCAAGATTTTGTCTCAGGTAAGTTACGTTTGTCATTTTATAATGATTTTGAGCGATTATAATGACTACGAAGAACCCCAGTTTTTGCAGGAAAATATTTACCTCATTTTATTACGGAAACTTGCCCAAGCAATATACAGAGACTTTTTCAGCATTTATAAAAAATGAAATTTTCATTGGATATATTTTGATAATTTTAATATGTATGCCCAAAACATTGATTGTGGGTACACGTTAGAACCGCCTCAGAGTACCCACAATCTATGTTTTGGAACAAAAAGAAGAAAAATAGGTATACCCTTTCAAACGAAACCCCAGTTTTTGCCATATAAAAGTGGGGTATTAGTGGGTATACTTTTCATGGACATATTCTCCTGATGCATCAGACATTGGTACAGAAAACCCCTCTTCAAAATGTTTTTGACCGATTTTTTTTTATTTGTCGACCGATTACCAAACGTTGCGACAAAAAATGTTCAATTGTGGCAAGAAAATATTCAATCTAGATTCAAAATATCTGCGGAAAACCATTATCAGACACTAGGAAACACACAAGTTTTTGAACCTAGGTTTGGTCGATACTGCAAAATAAACGTATCTTACCTTGAACCAGCGATAGGATAATGACACAGCGAATCATCTCTGAAGTCTCAGGAAGTAAAACCTGTGAAGACAGAAAAAAAATGTTGTCAATGTTTCTGATTCTCCTTGAAACTAATTCGATGCTTTTAATTAGGATTGTAGTAAGGTGCAAGTCAAAGCACACTTAATCGTAACATTGCTTTGTCACTTACAATGAGTTTTCGCGCATTATTCATGCGTATATACATGTGATAAGCTGATGTAAGCAGGTCAAGTGTGAATGTTATTAGAACCAGTACAAATATAAAAGGTAAAAGTAAGCAATGGTCAGGAAGTGGGCAAACTGAACTGAAAGTGTTTCTCTAAAAACAGAGGTGGAAAAAAAACTTGACTGATAATCAGGTACAAATACAAAGAGAATATATTGTAAGCTAAGTGAGCTGCTATTTCCCTTTAGATGGCAACTGGAATGCTCGGAAACGTACATAAATGAAAACGTACATTAAAGTATTGGTGCAACAAAACAAAAGTTTAGCACAAAAACAGAACTATTGCAATTAATAAGCAGTCCATTATAATTCTTTCTTGGTGATGATGATGATTATGATGATGGTGATGATGATGATGATGAATCGATAGTGCTAATAATTATGTAGAAATTAAAAACATACGATGTGTTGGTTGTTATAAATGGTTTTGTTGCTGCAGTTCCTGTCGTTTTGAATGCAAAATACACGTGTTCAGGTCAACCTTTTTCTTAATAAAGTATCCCTTTCAAAGCAAACGTTTCAATTACTTAACACGTCTATTCATAGTGTAACAGTAAAGAAACTTGTTAGTTTATGGAAATAAAATATGAACCGCATCATGAGAAAAATAACATTTTGCATATGCGTAAATAACTGCGAAGCTGATCAGCGCCTTTGTTTTCACTACACGGATAGTACCATTCCTCTACTTTCTAAATCCAAACTTTCAAGCTTCTAGCCCTCTTCTGCGCTTGTACATCTCAGTTTGTGTCAGACCTGTTCAGAAACCACACTGTTGGTTTTCTCATGAAGCGACTCAATATGTTTCATCAGCAGTCAACATCTTAAGTGTGTTTGACGGTGACATTGTTAACTTTCCATTAATGGCATTAAGTTTCAGTACAACAAAACAAGTATTGTTCAATAATAAATATCAGATAACTAGATATGCCCGTGATTGATTTGGAAAAAACTGATGCCTTTTGTTGAAAACGTAAGGGCAAAATACATTATGTACAACTAAATCATTGTGGCAGACAACTAAATCTCTTTTTGATCAAAGGTATGTGGGTTGGGCTGTAGAAGTACATAATAATATCGTTCACTATGGCGTAAACGTGTATGTATGAAGTTTAAGCTCGAAGAGAATTAGCAGCAAAAAAGAAGTGATAGTGTCGGCTTGTAGGAGTTACCTGCCCCCTCATTCTCTCTCCACCTTAATATCTACAAATGATGGTCTTCTCATTCAAGTTAGAGAGGATGTTCCTGTCGTGTTCCATGATCTTTATCTCTCTCTCTCTCTCTCTCTCTCTCTCTCTCTCTCTCTCTGAAAGTTAGGTATGCGGGGTATACTCAGTTCCTACTGTATCGCGGTAGCTTCTGTATCGCGGCATTTGCAAATCACGTGAATTTTCGAACCTAGCACCCCCTACAATCGGCATCTTTCGCAGCAGATGTCAAACTCTGAATTCCAGTGAAAATTGTGCATATTGTCATGAAAAGTGGAGGGTAAATGTAAACCTTTACAAAAGTCAAGTAGAAGTCGTATTTTTGCACATACTGGTTACCCCCTACCCATAAAATGTCCCCTCAGTACCTAAAACACCAGTTGATTATACTTGCTTTGAATCAGCATGTGTCGTCTGGGCGTCAAAGGTCATGCGCCATTACGAGGTCAAGTTATCTCCTTACATGGAAACTTTTGCATTCGCGTTTTAGGTGAACCCCGCGATACAGAAGTCACTTTTGCCACATGGGTATATACCAACATGGTCACACATTTGCGGTTTTCACAAAATATTGACAAATGTCTTGTAATTTCCATCATAAAAGGGTTGCAGGGGAAGGATTTTGGAAATTGTTGAGGTATAATAAATTTCATTTATTGATCATGTTTGTTTGATTCTTTCTGTTTACAAATAAGGGCCGCGATACAGGAGGAAGCCAGTATATACAGCTGAACTACATAGTTCTAGTGGACAAAACCCTTAAATTCATATGAGCCGTCGTATCAGAAAACCAACAATTTGCATATGCGAAAACAACTACGCAGATCAGCTGTGAAGTAACTGCACAACTGATCAGCGTCTTTGTTTTCGCTACACGGATGGTACAATTCCTTTACTTTCTAAATACAAAATTTGCAGCCTCTAGCCATCTTCGGTGCTTGTACAGTTCGGTTTGTGGGCCTTGTCGGTAACCACATTGTTGGTTTTCTCACAGGAAGGCTCATATCATAAAATCTGATTTGAAATTCGTAGACCAGAGCATCAGGTGTTGCAAGTTAAGATTCACATTACTCGTCTCGAATGTTCATAAAGATCTTCGAAAAACAATAAAGAATGAATGTGTCTGGAAATTCGTCCACCTCATTTTTTTTTTTTTTTTTTTTTTTTTTTTTTTTTGTACTAAAAACACTACTGACAATCAAGTGGTAATGTTTACATACAAACCGAAAAATGACCGGTGACACACTGCAATTGAGACAGATGTTGAGGTTAGATATTCGAGTTTTCTCCTGTAGCGTGTACTCTACTGAAACATAAATGGGTGCAGTCCATGCAGAAATTAAACATAAGATATTGTGTTGGAAGCACTATATGTTCACGGGGCGGAAGTGTTTGCTAAAAAGAAAATAACCTGGATTTCTAATGTTACTTTCATTCAATAAATGTTCAATTTCTGCATTGACTGCGCCAATCTATCAGTCAGTAGAGTAAATGGTATAGGAGAAAACTCGAATTTTTCATCTCAACTTCGGGTAGAATGCCATTGTGCGTCACCACTTCCATACCACGTGTTTATCAGCTGTGAATAATGACTGTACTGCTGTGAAATAAAGAAATACATTTACCGAATAAGTCAGTCTTTATAGGCAGGCTTAGCTCATTACGAAAACATGTCCATGTAATATACTGAATTTTCATACTTTGTAAAT
Source organism: Rugalucina vietnamica (assembly GCA_964017185.1). Classification (NCBI taxonomy): domain Eukaryota; kingdom Metazoa; phylum Mollusca; class Bivalvia; order Lucinida; family Lucinidae; genus Rugalucina; species Rugalucina vietnamica. The sequence continues at coordinate 82,294,189 of OZ024871.1, read as the reverse complement.
TCAGTAGATTTTTGTTTTAAATATTTTTCTTATTTTTGCTCCAAAACATAGATTGTGGGTACTCGTTGGAACCGCCTTGCGAGACGGTTCTAACGAGTACCCACAATCTATGTTTTGGAGCAAAAATAAGAAAAATAGGTATACCCCTGCATACCACAGTTTTACCATATAAAAGTTGGGTTTAAGGGGGTCTAATGAATACGGACATGATGCCGTCTTCTGACAATGCTTGTATGGTTTCATGTTTATTCTAGCGCCATGATTTGCATTTATTTAGGAACTTTGTTTATGCAGACAGAGGAAATATGTCTTAAAAAGAGGATGTCCATATAATGAAGCCAATTATGGCCCATCTAGACAACAGAACGCCTTGTAAGAAATGTCAGTGTCCAAAACCTACAAAATGCGTCACAGAATCGGAATTTTCGACATTGAATTGGCCATTCTAAGCAATTCTAAACGAATATGACGAGGCAGTTTGCAGCTATACAGCTGTAAATAGTTTTATTCCAAATATATCTGATAACGGGTATTTAAAAAAAAAAAAAAAAAAAAAAAAAAAAAAAAAAAAAACATGGTCCTTCTATACGTGTCTTCAAAAATCGAACATTAGAAAACAAAACTTTACGCTTTAATCACAGGCTCTCTGATGCGATGTCAAATAAAATTTATTTACCTCCCTCCTAAATTTGATTTGGTAAGTGTAAGTGATTATGGGATATCAGATAAGACTTCTAACGAACTGCCCCGTAGCATTTTGTCTAGATCATGCTGACATGACCTACAAAAATTCAATGCATGTTAACTCATTACCGCGCAAGATACTGCTTTTGTGCATGTCCATCGGCGTGTCTATGGCATTGCAGGCTAAGTCCATCGGCGTGTCTATGGCATTGCAGGCTAAATTGTAACGAGCTATTCAGTACTGATAGGACAGCGTTAGGAGTTTCTTGTCGAAAGCAGTTTAATTTGACAAATTTCCCAACAACACGTTTCGCTTAAACCATATCAGACTGTTTTTCTAACAAATAACAACGTCGTTGAAAGCTTTATTATTTCGGCTTAAACAAACAATGTGGCAGCTTGAATCTTAAAACTGTCGCGTTAAATAAAATGTAGGACAACCCGCACACAGCATGTTGTGCACTTACAGAAAGTATAAGTAGGCAATCTGAATATGAATCTGAATCTGAATAGTTTACTGGTGACACGTCAAATGGCGTTATTTCACCAGGGTTCGGATGTGGGGAGAAATTAGTCCCTAGAACGCACGAGTGAAGCGATTCATTACCAGGAAAAGGCGCAATCAGTTACCCGAGCTTACATAAAATATGAAACGTACATACGGTTCAAACAGCACAAAAATTCGACTCCAACAACGTAAGTTTGGCCGTGGAACTATAAGTAATATAAAATTACTGGGCGGCTTATATCGATTTTACAGGCGCCTAACCTCACCCTCATCTTCTGCAGTGGTTCACGAAGTGAATCTCTAACTATAGCTATAGTCAATGAATCATCAAGGATAAACCAATAAATCACGATAACTACCCTGATGAATCAAAAACGAGGACAACAGATTCAGAAAGCTGTCATGCACTTACAAACCAACGTTTATCAGAACCTCGCAATTAGACATTGTATTTTTGGGTGGAGATCTAAACAGTTACAGAAGCAATTTACTGAGAAGTAAAATAGGCATCAGGATAAATGACCGTGAAATGTATTCCCAACTTTTATATATCAAAACTGGGGTATGCAGATGTACATGTATACGTTTTTTTCTTAGTTTTGCTCCATACCAAAGATTGTGGGCACCCACAATGTATGGTTTGAGCCAAAATGCTTCTGAAAAAAATGTTTGCAAAGTGTTCGTAACGCCTAAAACGCCAAGGTTAGTAATAACCGAATCAACAAATAAGTTCTGATAAAAAGAGAACAATCGACCATCCGTCGGACTGAGCAGCTCTTTCCCAAAAGGTGTTCATTTAGTTACACAAATTAAATATACATCAGGAGTAAACAATATTTAAACATACACCAAAACAAGATTATAATAATTGAGAACCACAACAGAACATATGCCTTGGAACGGTCAGTTATATATAATTACTTTGGGGCTTAAACCTGTTTATACACTGTCTATGGAACACAGATAGTACAATCACTCTTCTTCTTTGATCCGAACTTTCAAGCTTCTAGCCTGCTTCTTTGACTGTACAGAGGTACAAGTAGGCAAAGATCAGGAAAAGGCGCAATCAGAAAAAGATTCCCACTCCAAAAACCGAGGTGGGAAAAAAACCAAACGAACAATCAGGTACTTATACCATGAAACATATCGTAAGCCGAATGAGCAGCTATTTTCCCAATAGGTGGCCACTCAGTTACCTTAACTTAACTAAAAATATGAAAACATACATAAGGCGCCAACAGCACAATTTTTTTTAAACACCAAGACATTAAACAAAAAGAACCACCACAGAAGTATCGACTTGGAACGATCAGTAACACAAAGTTACTGGCGGGCTTAAACCGGTTTTACAGGTACCTAACCTCACCCTCAGCTTCTGCAGTGGTTCATAACATTTAGTTAGTTGTTCAATCCTCGTGGTGAATCTCTAACTAGTCCATGAATCATCAAAAACAAACATATAAATCATGATAAACATCCTGATGAATCAAAAACCAGGACTCACAGATTTAGATTGAGTAAGCTGCCCGACGATGGAGATCCCTGGGCGCCTGTTTGTGTCAGACCTGGTCGAAACCCAAATTTTTGGTTTTCTCATGCAGCGGCTCATTTAGAAACCAAGGAAGAAAATAGACACGATTTCAAGCTCTTTAGCGAGAAGTCGCACACCAAAAGCCACAGTGCCAGTTAAGCATAAGGCATGAATCAAAAAATTGTTTGTCCTTTACCTACCCAGCATTTTAGAATTGGGTAGGTAGGTAGGGAAATTATTATATTATATTTCGCTTTCAATAGAAAGTGGACAAAAACGCCAACATGTTATTGTTTTATCTGATAAATCTGGTAACACAGTCTACCATTGATCTTGACTGTATGATCACTTGATCTTTTGCATCCATTGCAGCAACAATGTTCTCAACAATGCTTAAAATTGGTAGACAGGGTGCATTGGCAGGAAAACTGTTGGATAAAATCTGGATTCCTACCAAATTGTCAAATAATAAAAACATTATGCCCCACAAAATTGCAATATAATTTTTTGGGGTAGGGGGTAAAAAGTATGTAGTTAGGTGGAGGACAAACAAGCAAAATTTTATTTTTAGCCTAACGAGCAAACTATCTTCAACCAATGCACTCTAAAATAACAATATAAGGCAATATTGTTAGAAACATCATCCTTTCTCACACCGTGATAAACATGGGTGCAATACAGCAATGTGACGTCGGTATAGGTAGTAAAACAATATTCTTGCATAGTATCTACGCGCATAGCTGTTTGAAGCCGTTTTTGATTGGTCGAAAGCCGTGTTCAAATCGCAAAACCCATGTTCAAATCATGAAATTCACGTGCCGTTTGAACATGGGTTTTGGCCGACGTCATTGGTCAAAGTGACGTGACGTCATGTATTTCATAGAAACAAAATGGCCGACGTTGAAGAAGCTCCGCGGTTTTCGGTGCGTTTTTACGTTGTTAATGTTATTTTCAAGAGATTTTAAGTGGATTGGAGTGAAAATGCAAGAATAGCGATCAACCATGGTTTGTTTCAGTGTTCAAACATTCGCTGGATCACTCGGAAGGTGTTTGAACACGCGGCCTGCGGCCTTGTGTTCAGACGCTTTCCTCGTGATCCATCGAATGTTTGAACACTGAAAACCATGGTTGATCCCTATAGTATGGAACGACCACTCTAAAAGACAAGGACGATCAGGAGCAATAAAAGGACTTAAAATTGCCATTGCACACATAGAACACATTAATACAAGTAAATGATAATACACCCTCAAAACTTCGCTGAAAGATAAGAGTCCTGGGAAGAGGGTGTAAGTTACGTCAAGATTTGAGAATCCCCATATTTATATAAACATTAAAGCATCCGTAAAGTTGATAAGAAGCAAACGAACATAAAGGATCATAAAGCGACAGTTACTTGGTAATCATCAGACTCTGAACTAGAGTTTAATAAAGCCAACGCCACAGATATCGAATCCACCTTTTTTTTTTTACTTAGATTAACACCTTCCTATTGCAAATGGATTTGTTACTTCTAAAATTTGCGATAAGCGCGATGACTGATTCTGATAAAGTAAATTTTCCGTTTTGGATGGTGACGTTCCTCTTCTTGCTTCTTTAATATGGTGTATACGTTTCGCATTTTATTATGTTTTCTATTTGATTCTGCAATTATGTTACCAGCCAAACTTCTCCAACAGCACTGTCGGTATCTTAAACTTCGAAAACATTTTCTAAATTTTTTCACAGACACTATGATTAAATTTCCAAATTTAATGTTGGGCTAAAGATGCATTTCCTGAGGGCCTTTCTGAACCAGAATTGTATGGTGACTTGGCTTACTTATAGCGAAGGAATGATTTTTCTTTTCAATTTAGACAATATAATAATGTTACAGAAGTAAAGGATATAACTTAAACGATATGTTACAGTCTGCATGCTAAATTTTTAAGCCAATCATGGTTGATAACTATGATTCCTTCTTCAATTGCACTCCGGTTGACCGAGCGTCAGACTTTGTGATGACCCCGACTTAAAACTATTCATTTTAGTTGGCTGGGGCCGAAGCTTTTTGCCTGTTGCTTAGCAGGACGAGTTTTTTTTTTTTTTTTTTTTTTTTTTTTTTTTTTTGCGACGTTGTTTGGCGCCCACCCCGGTTTTTGGAGTTTGATTTTCTTTCTGGTGGCGCCATGTCCTGATAATTGCTTACTTGTACTTTTTTTCTCAGGGATACTCACCTTACTAAATTTGTACCGGATAATTAAATCAAAGTAACATATTCTTTATAGTTCATGCTCCACACTACTGAACTGATGTGCAATCATTACGAAAACTTGCCCATGCAATAAACAGAGATTTTTTTAGCTTTAAAAATTGAAAATTTTCAGCTGAAAAATTTTGATATTTTTTTTATTTTTGCTCAAAACATAGATTGTGGGTACACGTTAGAACCGCCTCTAACGAGGTACCCACAATCTATGTTTTGGAGCAAAAATAAGAAAAATAGGTATACCCCTGCAAACCCCTGTTTTACTATATAAAAGTGGGGTTCAAGGGGGTATACATTGCACGGACATGTTTTCGTGTGGGAGAAAAAATGATCATTGGTGGTTTCTCAAATAAAGCGTACATCCGCATGTACACCCATGAGCAAATGAACCGTTTCTTCCACAGGTTAACACCATTCGTGCTTTATCTTTATTCTGTCCTGTCCTTGATTACTACCTACATGAATATTTCATACTTTTTGTTTCAATTTCACGCATTACCTAATTACTATCTTGCGTGCGTTACTTTGATGTCTAGTAAAGAATAGATTATTCTCAAGCGCACATAAAATGCACAATTCTAGCTCATTCGGGGTTTATATAATTATTTATAACACTTGATCAAGCACTACACAAGTTGAATCGTTTTCAAGTTTAATCTCTAACTATGAGCATATGATGCATTATCTTAACCCATATTTGACGAATGGATTTTCCCATCATTATCATTTGGGTGAGTCCACTTTCATTTTTAGGGGCGTCAGGAGTGATTTTTAATTTCGATGAAATTCCTCCAAGCAAACAGAATAGCCCCAGATGGGACGCCGCGTTCTGCGGCGTCACATCTGGGGCTATGCTGTTTGCTTATGTCCCATAAAAGGGACGCCAGTCTTAAATGAGTTAACGTCCTTTGTTTATTTTGTCTGTCTCTTGGTTGTACTCAACATTGTTGTTTTGGTTCATGTTGTCATCTTGTTGGGAAAAGAGCTCGTCGTCCGACTTCTCCATTAGGAAAACACTCCCATATAATATACGGCGATTTTGGAGCCGTAAAAATTGAAAATTTTCATTTGAAATTTGTTCTTATTTTTGCTCAAATCATTGATTGTGGGTACACGTTAGAACCGGGTTCTAACGAGTAACCACAATCTGTTTTGAGCAAAAATAAGATACAGCTGTATATCCTTGTTGTAAACCCCAGTTTTACTATGTAATAGTGGGGTTCAAGGGGGTATACTTTTCATGGACATGTTTTCCTGGTGCATTTAATGTGATGTATTGTGGTGTCCACTGTCTCGGTAAGGTTTTTAAATAGTTTGTCGAAGACATCTCAGATCATTTTTGACCTGCATCCGGGTTTTTTTCCATATGGAAGATGAAAAAGGCAACACACTGCATCTCTTTAAAAAGTACTTTAAGATGATGTTTTTTACTATACAAGTCATCATTGATCCTTATTGTTATTCATTTTAATCGCTTTGTGTGTGACGAAAGCTTTTGCAAAGAAAAATTAAAATAAAAAATCTGTGGATTTTGAAATTTTATGATCCTTGCAGGCCATCGTAGATAAGATGCGTTCGGATTTTCTCCATTAAATATAGGCGTGTTCGGATCAAAAGCTCTGCTTCACAGAACGAGTTGTTTCCGCCAGTAAGGGCTCACCGCACAATAACGATATTTTTACTACATTTTTCCTTTCTTTTTGCATCAGATTGATATCCAGGAATTTTGGGGAAGGTATATATGCATTAAAACTGTCAACGTTAAAACGAATAGGTACAGTTTTTTCACTGAGCGTTTAGCTGTCAGGCTAAGGTAGTGATGTCATTTCAACAACAGAGCAAACTAGTCTTGTGTCCGTCAAAGATGGATTTCAGTCCCAAAACTATATATCTTGTGCTTAGGTATCACTACTACATCACTGAGCTTCTATGCACTGTCAACAACAGCATAAATAAAATGTACATCATGTATCCTGTACCCTATTGCAGAACAGTTATTAATCTTCGACAATTATCTTTTTTAAAGATGATTCTTGTATCAAATACCTTGACTTTCTATGTCACACTTCATTTGTCCGTTTTCTAAATTATTTTCGACACATTAATATAACAAATCATAACGACCATAGCTTTCTATTTTGAACTAGCAGCTTATACACACTACATTACGAAAACTTGCCCATGCAATATACAGAGATTTTTAAGGTTGTAAAAAATGAAAATTTTCAGCAGAAAATTTTGGACATTTTTCTTATTTTTGCTCAAAACATAGATTGTGGGTGGGTACACGTTAGAACCGCCTCGCTGAGGCGGTTCTAACGAGTACCCACAATCTATGTTTTGGAGCAAAAATAAGAAAAATAGGTATACACCTGCATACCCCAGTTTTGCTGTATAAAAGTGGGGTTCAAGGGGGTATACATTACACGGACATGTTTTCATGATGTTTAGCAAATTGCCTTTTCCTACTGTCATCTATCATGCTATGTTTTTTTTTTAATATTACTTATCCGATGATTTTTTTTAGTTAGGTTTGGGTAACCGAGTCGCCGCCTATTGGGAAAAAGCTGCTCACTCGGCTTACGATATGTTTTCTTAGTATAAGTACCTAATTGTCAATTTAGTTTTTCCTAGTGGGAATCCCTTTTCCTGATCATTGCCTACGTGTACCTTTTTCCATTGGAACTAAAAAGTTTTTATTGTTGTATTGCATGTATTCATTATTCAACTTTACAGAGCACACTGCGGTAAATGAACTCCAGATTCGCTACCAACAATGGCAACATCGCAGGCAAATTAAAATCATAAGCTCCAAATGCTATAATTTTTTGTTGTTCTTCTTTTTTTTAATTTAGAGCTTACCTTTAAGTCAAAGTTGTACTCGCTTTCTGTAATTCGAGAATTTTTAAAATATCCATGAACACACAGTTGTCATTGTACCCTTTACACAGAAACTGCCTGACTCTAAATATTATAGTAGATTTAAATACTACTCCGAAACCAATATTTTGATAATCAGCATCCACTACAGTATTATATTGTAGTATTACGTTGCCTGCCCTATGTCACACAACTACTATAGGAAAATCGAACGGCACTGCGGGATGCTCCATGGCGGTTCCAATCAGACAATATCTGAGAAAACATACCCAGTGACGCGATCTGTCAACAACATCAACTCTACAGTTTTATTGTTTTTCTTTAAACATCGATACCCGAGCATCGATTGAAATTTCTTGTACCCTTAATACTTAACAGGGGCAAACTTGCTTCAAGACCATGTCAAAACTAATAAAGAAAGAAACACCCAAAATGCTGGGAACATCAGAAAAACATGTCCGTGAAAAGTATACCCCCTTCACCCCCACTTTTACATAGAAAAGCTGGGGTCTGCAGGGGTATACCTATTTTTCTTATTTTCGCTCCAAAACATAGATTGAAGGTACTCGTTAGAACCGCCTAAAATCAAGTTCAATTGTTAGTGAAAAGAATTCGTGCGAGAAAAGCCAAGTTCTGCTTCGAGTGTGACAGGTGGTTTCCTCGGGGTTCCCCCGTTTTCGCCAAACCTACTGATTGGTCCGTGTCATATGAGCTGAAATAATATTGAAAGGGACGTTAAATTGAATAAAAAATAAACACAAAGTACTAAAAATAATTCGTACTACATCGGGATTTTGTAAGCTAAGCCTTGTGCGATGAATGGTCCGTGACCTTGCAGGACGCCCCTACACGTAGTCTGTGCCGAAGCTAACTTAACCGAGAACAAGTTAACATCCGAGAACACGTCGATCGCACATGTAACGGTTCCGTTTATTCTTGATCCAGCCTGTTAAGTTCTGAGAAATGGCTCCTGGTGATTGTTCTGCTAATGCTTTGAAGTCAGGTGAGTTTTTCCCACCTTTATCGATAAATAAATTCGATTTTCTCATTATACGGGCAAACTGAAAGAATTTGTTAGAGCGAGGCGACTTAACTCATATAAGCCGTGTGTCCTTTTGGTGACACATAGGCAAACAGTATAGCTACAGATGGGACGCCGCAGAACGCGGCGTCCCATCTGTGGCTATTCTGTTTGCTTCTGGAAATTTCATCAAAATTTTGATGAAAATTAAAAATCGTTCCTGGTCCCCCATGAAATGAATGTGGACTCACTCAAATGATAAGGATATGCAAATCCATTTGTCATAAATGGGATAAACGCCTCCGCGTCACAATGTTATCAGCTTGTACGGCTGGTCAGATCATGATCATGAAAAACTTGAGTTGTGGGTTGGCAATGAAGTAATACGTGACGCATTGTCTTAGATGGCGAATGAAAGCTTCGAATGAAAATTCATTCCGCCGAAAAAAAAGAAGAAAACCATTCAAATAAACATAAATAGACTGAACAATGGTTTGGTTTGTACATGACATTACCATTTAAGGGAAATTTCAATAACACACGTTTCATCTTGTAATATATCAATGTTAGCAACATTATCAAGCATAAGGTGTTGTTTAAACCGACGTTTTTGTTCTACACCATATACAATTTCTGTAAAAGCATACGTATCAAGAATACGGGCCCAGTGTTTTACAACTACAATGCGTTTAAACGCAATGTTGCTAACAAGTATAGGGGCCCAATGTTTTAAAAAACTGTATGAATTTTAATTCATATTTGCGAATGGCAACCACCTCCGGAACCAACATGCTATAAAGAAATTAATTTCCACCTGGCCATACTAAATTGTCAGACCCTCATATATATTACATGACAATGCCGTCTGTAAAACGTCCGCACGGGTTGAACGCATAATCCTTTATTGAAATACTTTTTGTTCGATCTAGTAGCGTGTAGCGCGTGAGGCAACCCAATCTTGGCATATGCGAAAACAAACAAAGGCGCAGATCATACATGCTACCTCATATGGTCATCGGCGCCGTTATTTTTACATGCTCAAAAAGTATTGGCTCACAAGACCTACCGTCAAAGTCCATAATTATCTTCAATGGCTCGACAGTCCGGTTAATGTCTGGCCGAATAGAAAGCTACAAAGACATATATTTTCTCCCGACAGGGTTCAATAAATCCCATCAAGAAAACATGTCTCTGTAATGTATACCCCCTTGAACCCCACTTTTATATATAGCAAAACTGGGGTATGCAGGGGTATACCTATTTCTCTTATTTTTGCTCCAAAACATAAATTGTGGGTACTCGTTAGAACCGCCTCGGCGAGGCGGTTCTAACGTGTAACCACAATGTATGTTTTGAGCAAAAATAAGAAAAATATAAAAAAAAAATCTACTGAAAATTTTTATATTTTACAACTTTAAAAATCTCTGTATATTGCATGGGCGTGTTCACGTAATGAATAAATCATGCGTCTCTGGTATGCCGTCTATCAGCAGGAATCAATCGATCAGTTACGGACCAACAAGGCAGCAACCATTGATTTTATTTTCAATATTCTTTATTAAAACATAATGAAACTAAGTCCCTAAGGTCGTATACATCGGACGCGACACGCTCATTTCCTAACAATCAGCCAGATTAATTTCTGAGAAGTGCAATAAGAAATTCTGGTGTTTGACTTGGTGCCGATATAGGTCTGGCTGATTGTATTTTTTGTTTTTCGCAGATCTCCTTAGTCGTCTCTTTAGTTTTAATCTGAATTTCCATTCTTTCTGTTATCTTTTGCTTCTGACTTACTATCATTATGTCTAACTATGTTAGAGACCACAGAACAGGTTTAATCGCAATTGGACTGAACTTCACTGCAGCATCGACACCTTCTGTACGTATCCTAGCCTGGCATTTAGGCCCTGTATATAACTATTACTCCTCAAGAGGAACTACCCAAACTGATACACTCTGAAAGATACTTTGTTATGTTTTCATAGTATAAGTTTAGTTTTTCCCACCTCAGTTTTGGAGTAGGAATCTTTTTCTGATTGCGCCTTTTCCTGATCGTTGCCTACTTGTACCTTTGTTACTCACCCCTCAGTAGAAATACTAAATCCGACATTGATAGTGAATTTGTGTATCTTGAGATGTTTTATATTTTTATTTATTTTTTTATTGTTTTGTTTAGTAGACTGATACCAGTCTAAATGTACCCATGAATCTAAACTGCAAGGAATATCCCTCTTTGCTTTCTATACATTACGAAAACTTGCCCATGCAATATACAGTGATTTCTAAAGTTGTAAAAAATGAAAATTTTCTATAGAATATTTTCGATATTTTTCTTATTTTTGCTCAAAACATAGATTGTGGGTACACGTTAGAACCGCCTCGCCGAGGCGGTTCTAACGAGTACCCACAATCTATGTTTTAGAGCAAAAATAAGAAAAATAGGTATATCCCTGCATACCCCAGTTTTACTATATAAAAGTGGGGTTTGAGGGGGTATACTTTGCACGGACATGTTTTCCTGATGACCAATACATGTACATTTTGTAGTAATTATGTCGTGAATTTTACAGATTTGTATCTTAACTGCAGAAAAAAGTAGCCACGAAGAATAGTTTCCTTTTGTTTAGCCTGTTGCCCTGCATCTAACAGAACTTCGTAGTAGATAAGATTATTATAGTAGGTTATTCGGCGCCCAGGGATCTCCATCGTCGGGCAGCTTACTCAGTCTGTGAGTCCTGGTTTTTGATTCATCAGGATGTTTATCATGATTTATTTGTTTGTTCTTGATGATTCATTGACTAGTTAGAGATTCACCACGAGGACCAAATAACTAACTAAATGTTATGAACCACTGCAGAAGCTGAGGGTGAGGTTATGGCCATGTAAAACCGGTTTAAGCCCGCCAGTAACTTTGTGTTACTGATCGTTCCAAGTCGATACTTCTGTGGTGGTTCTTTTTGTTTTATGTCTTGGTGTATAAATTTTTTTGTGCTGTTGGCGCCTTATGTATGTTTTCATATTTTTAGTTAAGTTAAGGTAACTGAGTGGCCACCTATTGGGAAAATAGCTGCTCATTCGGCTTACGATATGTTTCATGGAATAAGTACCTGATTGTTAGTTTGGTTTTTTCCCACCTCGGTTTTTGGAGTGGGAATCTTTTTCTGATTGCGCCTTTTCCTGATCTTTGCCTACTTGTACCTTTTTGTGGTTTGTATAACGTAGAATATGCTCTCATAAGCGACACCTAATTCGTATTGTATGACATTGTTCCTTTCTCAATAATATCACTCTTGATCTAGGTTGAACGCCTAACATTGACTTTTTTTATTCCAGTCAGTTGTCTTGAACTCGTTTCATAAATCTGTCTATCTAAATTCCATCTTAGCTATTTTAATCTGAAACGTCCCCAACAAACGTCTACCGTAACGGTCACTGCGAGGTTGAGTCCGTAAAACCAGCTTATACCCATCCCCAAAACAATTTAATAGCAGTCCCACATTAGCGTATAACGGGCGTGTTGACAAAATGTAAAAATCAATATACGCCAGGAGTACGTCGGAGATACGTTAGAAACGCGAACTACATGCGCAATTTGTACGCGCTTGGTGTACGTTGATGTAGGTCGTTTGGGCTCAAAAGATTTTAAGCATGCTTAAAAAAATTCTAGAATCTCAGCGTGTCTCAGACGTATATCTAATACGTTTCGAATAAGTTCCAAGCGCGTTACAGGTGCGTTGAATAGGCTTTGGACTCGTTTGGTGCACGTTTATGCTACATGCGCGTTCCGATTTTACGAGATATTGCTTCAATAACTTGCCCCAAGCATGTATGAGATACGCGTTTAATGTTTGATGCGCGTGTATAGCGTGTGCTTAGCGTGTCCGGGACGTAACGCACATATGCTCCGAAATTTTCAGCGTGTTGAGGTTTTTTCGCCCCAGTCTGTGTAACTGCTAAAGTGTGTATAAGAAACAAATTACATTTTATACGTCAAAATCTTCAGCGTGGTGCGTGGTGAGATTTTTCATACGCCCGGCACACGTTTGGGTAACTGCTTTTTTATGTAAGCGATAGCATCAATGCGGGTCTTCTGGTTTGGTTATTTTTGTTCCATGTTTTGGTGTCGGGTTTTGAACGGTTGCGCCATTCATGTGCGTATTCATGCATTTCGTAAGACCGGCATCTCTCGGGAAATGGCTGCTCCCTCACCTTACCTTATGTTCATTTTGTCTCTTTTTAGCATTCCAGTTAATTGCATCTAGAAGTTTTAGGGTGTGATTTGGGATCTGATTCCAAAAGTTCCTAATCATCGCTTTATTCAAACTGAATCTGAATTTGAATAGTTTACGCCAAATAACAATATTTAATAGGGGTGTTCGGATGGAAGAGAAATTAGTCCCTATAGCGCACAAGCGAAGCAAAATTGGACACACAATCATCTGACGTTTCAGCGGTGATAATCAAGAGTCAGTGAGGTCTTTCCAGGCCCTGATAGTCCGGACAAAAACTACATTTATAGGCCTCTTTACTAGCTGATGGTATCTGAAATACCATGAAGTAATCATTTCTACAACCTCTAGTCTTGGGGACGACGGCGTCTTTACCCTTTAGACCTTTGTATAGAAATATGAGTCGATTATCCTTAACTCCCACTTGAGTTGTTCGAGAATGCGTGTCATACTTACAAATCTACAGTTACAAATCTAGTCACACGATTTTGTACCTTCTCCAATTCCTCCTGAAGGCCTTTAGTATGATGGTCCCATACTGAACTTCCATATTCCAGGCCTAGGCGCACCAGTTCTTTATAATCTGCTTCTTAGACATCTTGGGGGCAAGCTTTCTCCTCACGAATCCAAGTGTTCATTTGGCCTTAGTACATATATACTCTTCGTCAAAAGTTTAGCATAATAATTGTGTAAAAGGAGGCAAAAATATCTGGTTAGAACTAATCCAAGTGAATAAATATTTCGACACAATTTTCCCTATTCGATGTCGTGGTTACGATGGAAACAATCATTCAAAATCGGCAGTTAGTTAGATACTGTATGACAAAAGTTAAGGTCACTAGTTTGAAAAGTTATTTTCGACACTTTTTTAGAATCTTGTCAAAAAAGTACTCAGTTTCGGAATTTTCTAGCAAAAGTTAGTAAAATCCTTAGGCGATAGATAGAATAATAATGTGTTATAACATTATTACCATGCCATTTGAGATGTAGGCATTAGACATCTTTAAAGACAAACTTGTTTTCAAAATGTTAAACATTGAAATTTTGCTATACTTTCTTAACATTTTGGTTCCTTCAAGAAATGTCAGAGTTTGATGTCAGGTCCCCACTTTTTGTCTGTAATAAATTGCTCCGGCATACTCTTCCTTGACATGGGGTCAATTTTGTTCTGACATAGCGTATAGTGTGCAAAATTCAGCATTAAGAAACACGGCTTATCATTAAAATAATGCATTATTAACATATAAAAAAATTTACAAAATCTGATAGGCCGAGACAAAATTGCCATTTGTTCTTTGCTACGACATGCTTCCTTTCCAAATCAATGAATGCTAAAGTCGCAATATACTTTGGGAATATTTTTCAGACCATTTTACTTAAGCACTGTAAAACTAGATGCTAAACTTTTGGCGAGGAGTATATTAATGAAACAGTGTTTGTTTGCAATGTTTGTGATGTACGCGTCTCTATTTTGATCAGACTCTTCGGGATTTTTCTGTACCATGTAGGCTTCCGTTTCTACCGTAATTAGACTCAATGTTACAAAATTGGCTTGAAGAACAGGAGTTTTCGATATACAATAATAATACTAATGAGGCCAATATGCTACCACAACTTCACATAATGAAATGCGACTCTTACTATCATTGCTGATTCCGGAAATGCATAGACAAAGTATGTCTAGACCTTATTACTCACTATACCTTTGTCTAGGGTGTATGATTTAACTTTGACTCGCGCTTATAAGTCAGCTATGTCCTTAAGAAATATGGTTCAAAAGGCAAAAGTAGGCAATGATCAGAAAATGGCGCAAATAAAAGAAATTCCCGCTCCTAAAACCGAGATGGGAAAAAACTAAATTGACAATAAGAAAACATATTGAAAGCCTAGTGAAAAGGTACAAGTAGGCGTGGTGTGGTGTGGGAAAAAACAAACTAACAATCAGGTACTTATACCATGAAACATATCGTAAGCCGAATGAGCAGCTATTTTCCCAAATAGCTCAGTAACTCAGTTACCTTAACTTAACAAAAAATATGAAAACATACATAAGGCGCCAACAGCACAAAAAAAATTTAAACACCAAGACATAAAACAAAAAGAACCACCACAGAAGTATCTACTTGGAACGATCAGTAACACAAAGTTACTGGCGGGCTTAAACCGGCTTTACAGGTACCTAACCCCACCCTCAGCTTCTGCAGTGGTTCATAACATTTAGTTAACATGAGTAGCTATTTCCTGAAATTGTTTTGACCTCCTGGCGAGAAATTGGAATTGGCTGCACAACCGCCGACATACATTGAATAATTAAGATACAGATTTCGATGGTTGTAAATGAGGTTACAAATCAATTGACATCAACGTTTAAACCAGTCTCAGGAAAAACAAAACATGCTTTACGTGTTTTTCTCCCGTTTGCAAATCTTCTATATTATTTGTACTGAGTCTCGCCGTCACTATACTGTTCAAAGTCCATTGTGTGTATGCCTTACTTCTTGAACTTTTTAGCCTGCTTAAAACCCTATCTTATCTATCTTATCTTATACTCTTAACTATGTTCCAGATATTTGCATAAAACATAAATTAGTGGAGAAAATATTGATACAATATTCATGTACCGATACATGTACCGATACATGTACTATAATGGCTTGTTCATGGTGTATTGTTTGTTTTTCATCACATTCGTCTGCGATTTTTTCTGTCCACTTAAAATAATCCAACCTTTTCCTTTTAAATCTTATTTATAATTGTGACTTTCATGCCATACCTTAATTACCGACATGCTTGTTATGTTCCTCCATTTGCATCAAACATGAATCTTTGATCTAGAAATAAGGTAACATTATTTACATTTATTGTTATGTAAAAACATCTCATATTTTATGCATAAATCACGTGCGGTTGTCACTACTGAGTATCACGTGGTATTGTTCACATACAAACCGATAAATGATCGGTGACATATATTGCAGCTGAGGCCGATAGAGTTTACTCCTATAGAGTTTACTCTATTGACTGATAGATAGGTGCAGGCAATGCAGAAATTGAACATTTATTGAAAAAAGTAACACAAGAAGTCCTGATAAATTCGTTTTCGCAAGACTTCAATGTTTTTTTTTTTTTTGTTTTTTTTTTTTTTTTTTTTTGTGTGTGTGTGTGTGTGATGGAAGTAATGAGTGTCACTTTAGGTTAATTTTTCTGACGTGTTGGCGAAAACGACCTAACCTAGATTCTTTATGTTACTTTCATTCGATAGAGTAAACGGGTACGTGGACAATTCGGACCTTGGCTAATTCGGACCTGATTCGGACCTCAGCTGTGGACAATTCGGACCTTGGCTAATTCGGACCTTGGCTTATTCGGACCTCGGACACAGGTCAATTCGGACCCCGCAAAATTGGGGTCCGAATTAGCCAATTATCTTTTTGAAATAGGCTCCGAATTAGCCAAGGTCCGACTCGGATTAAGGTCTGAATTAGCCAATCTCAGAATCTGTTTAGGGTCCGAATTGATCACACGTGAAACAGAAATAAGGTCTGAATCAGCCAATGCTTGAATCGATTCAAGATGGAAGGATTGCCTGTGTCTACTAAAAATTAATTGTAGTACTCATGTCATTATTTCATGTAGTATTCGCAAGTGATTGTTTTGTTGATTGATTGATTGATTGATTGATTGATTGATTGATTGATTGATTGATTTATTTATTTATTTATTGATTTGCGGCTTAGCATCCCGTTCAACAGTTATGGTCATGCCGGGACGTTGCCTCCATTTTGTAGGACATTTACTCAACATTACCATGTCATGACATCAAAGTGCGCTTGAAAATATAACCACGCAAATATACACAAGGGCTTATTGGAAAAGGTCCCTCAGGACCTTTTCCACAGTGTTTACTTTGAATATGAAGAAAATTGTACCCATGGTCGACTGCTCTCCCTCAATTACGCGTTTTGTCACAAAAAGCGGTTACTAAAAATTAGTGAACCCGTCTATAGGGACTAGACAGTTCACTGCAATCAATTTAATTTATCAATTGTTGACACTCCCCGTCAAATAGCGGTAAATATCTAGCAAGCAGTCTCGATCGTGGTGACTGCTTATCATAGCACATCTAGGTTTACATCGTATATACCCTGACGAGGGGTACAGAAACTACAGAGACTCAATATGGCTGACTTTTAGTCCATCACATCGCACTATGGGTCTGTTTCTGGTAGTGTGGCTGCAGGTCAAAATTCAGAACTCTGTCACAATTGACTGCACTGCAAAATGGTTTACTACAAATCGACATATTGATTGTAATCGTGTTCCCTTTAGTATTGGCTTTGATTCCATAACATCAAAAAATTTTGCCGTTGCCTTGAGCAACAGATACACACACTGGTCAAGCTTCATTGCAAGAAACGATATTCATGTATAGGAAACGAAACTGAAACTGTATGAGAATCGAAATTAATGACGAACCAGAGAATCAACAACACTGGAATCTAGAGCAAAAGGGAATCTCTTATAACAAACGGCTGCTGACCTTTTCATTGGTTTCTTTTTAAAGAAGCCAACTTGTATGTATGGATGGTTTGCCTTTAACCACTTTTCCTAGCAAAGACGTTCTGAGTGGTAAACCAGTGATCAGACGGACAGTCAGAAGTGAATAAACTTCAACTGTATACTCAAGCAGCCCATTTTAAATATTGTTTCTTGAGGGTACTTCTGGAGTATGACAGTAGTCAGCGCAAAACCGCAAGTTTAACAAATGAAATGCGAGACCGTCATACAGCATGGCAGGCAATCAGTAAAGGATGGCTCGTTTTTAATCTGAACGCAGATTACATAATGCGATGGTCCAAACTGACCAATTAAAAAGGTCCGAATTGACCAAAGGAAAAGATCCGAATTGACCAACAGAAAAGGTCCGAATTGACCAAAGAATTTTTATTTTTGAGGTCCGAATTGTCCAATAAAAAAAGGTCCGAATTGACCAGTGGTCGAGGTCCGAATTGACCAGTGGTCGAGGTCCGAATTGACTAGTGGTCGAGGTCCGAATTGACTAGGGCCGAATTTTCCAGGGTCCGAATTGACTAGGGCCAAATTAGCCAAGGTCCGAATTGTCCATAATTCAGTAAACGCTATAGGAGGAAACTCCTTTTGGTCCTTTGAGATCAGTGGGGGTATTCTGAGAAATCAGAAAATTATTATTGGTTAAGATTCATTTTCTAACCAACGTTTAATATATTTGGCGCCATTTAGATTATGATAGTCTTTGTATCGACTGTCTTGCTGAAAGATGCAAAATTACAAAAATTCTCTTTGGCTTCATGTTGCCAAATCTGTAGGGTCACTGAAGAGGCTTAAGTAGCCGAAACCATGGTATGGCCCATCCCCTGTCTCATTAATATGTTCACTGTTCTTAAAGGATCTCAGTTCTATTTTTATTTTCTATTACTGCAGCTGGTGGTGTGCCGTGTGGCGGCCCTAAAAAGTCTCCCCGTACATCATCCATAGTGCAGATTATATTTTCCTTTTGGTCCTTTGAAATCAGTGGGGGTATTCTGAGAAATCAGAAAATTATTGGTTAAGATTCATTTTCTAACCAACGTTTAATATATTTTGCCCCATTTGGATTATGATAGTCTTTGTATCGACTGTCTTGCTGAAAGATGCAAAATTACAAAAAAAAATCTCTTTGGCTTCATGTTGCCAAATCTGTAGGGTCACTGAAGAGGCTTAAGTAGCCGAAACCATGGTATGGCCCATCCCCTGTCTCATTAATATGTTCACTGCTCTTAATGGATCTCAGTTCTATTTTTATTATCAAATATATCACCTCAACTTCGGCGACAATTGCAATGTGCGTTACCGATCATTTTATCGGTTTGTATACATACCTTACCACGTGATTCTCAGCTGTGGGTTGTAGAAAACTGTTGAGACAAGTCGTACTTAAAACTGTCACTTTGAACAGATTGTAAAAATTCCATTAAAGTTTAAGCATGTCGCGTGCAAATTAAAACTGTTGGGATAGAGCACTGTTTTCTGGCAACTGTAAAGCAAATTTCGAGTCGCATTATATTAAAATCTTCGTTTAGATGAGCACTTTCTTTGGTTTTTCTTCAGGGCAAATAGATCGACCACTAACCGTCGATATTCGGAATTTGGAGCGTCTAGTTGTACAATCAGGTATAACAGTGTTGAAGTGCAGGACCGTGTCTTTTGATAAAACAAAGTAGACCAACTATAAAAACATGTTTTGTCAGAAAGACAATAAAACTGACCGATGCACCACTGCCATCGGATAAGCTCTAACAGCTAGAACTCAGTGAAAGACATCAGAAGTTGACCAAGGTATTGATTCATTGATCGTCAGTCAACGGTGCCCACACCCTATGACAATCATCAATCAAATTAACAATTACATGAACTTCATTATTATGCAAATAAGCATCGATGACATTAATTGATCGGCAGTTACCAAGAACATTTTATCATATGACGCCGCTGTTTTCCAGTGGATAACGTCATGTAGTAGTGTTATGACCACACGCTATTAACACTTTTGCGGGAATACATAACGTCAATGACAAAGTCCATGACGACAAAGTCAGTCTCTATGATGGCCACGACTTAAAGCTATTCATTTTAGTTGGTTGGGGCCGGAGCTTCTTGTCTGTTGCTTGGCCCATCGGGGTCCAACTGGTGTTTTTCTTTTGCTCCGGCGTTAGTAGGTTATTCGGCGCCCAGGGATCTCCATCGTCGGGCAGCTTACTCTATCTGTGAGTCCTTGTTTTTGATTCATCAGGATGTTTATCATGATTTATTTGTTTGTTCTTGATGATTCATTGACTAGTTAGAGATTCACCACGAGGACCGAAGAACTTACTAAATGTTATGAACCACTGCAGAAGCTGAGGGTGAGGTTAGGATCCTGTAAAACCGGTTTAAGCCCGCCAGTAACTTTGTGTTACTGATCGTTCAAAGGCGATACTTCTGTGGTGGTTCTTTTTGTTTTATGTCTTGGTGTTTAAAATTTTTTGTGCTGTTGGCGCCTTATGTATGTTTTCATATTTTAATTAAGTTAAGGTAATATTGGGAAAATAGCTGCTCATTCGGCTTACGATATGTTTCATGGTATAAGTGCCTGTTAGTTTGGTTTTTTCCCACCTCGGTTTTTGGTGTGGGAATCTCTTTCTGATTGCGCCTTTTCCTGATCTTTGCCTACTTGTACCTTTCCATAACAACAATGAAAAGTTTCCTTGAAATGTGTCCACTTTAAAGTTGAAAAAAAAAATCTTATTTTTCGTGGTCATTTCATACGAAATTTATTAAACTCGCCGAAGAGTAAAAGTCTCTATTTTATCGATTTTCAGAGTGGTGTCATGTATCAAGTATTTCCATGTAGTAGTGCTAGTAGGCGGTGGACCTACTCAAAGTGTTCTGTAGCAATATGAAGATGTTGTCTGTACATGTATATGTGGATCTAAAAGTTCCCACAAGGGAGCACAGTTCTTCCATAATTCATTTTGGTGTTTTTGTCATGAAGTTTTAAAAGAATGAATTTCATTGCACCAATCTTATAGAGCATTGATCAATTGGACTTTTACCAAAACGGATCAGAAGGTTAGTTTTGATTTTCTGGGTACAGCTGGATAAACAAGAGTGTCTTGGAATTCAATTGTTCCTTATTTTAGGTAAACACATGGAAACATGTGGTACTAGAAGTAATCACAAATACGTTGGTTTGGCGACGATTAAAAATTGTAACAAAGCGTGTAAGCGTGTAACCAAAGCCCAAATGAAACTATACTACTCAGTTTGATAAGCGTCAATACTTTATTTTAATTAACAAGACATACTTGTAATCTAACACCCAAAATTTTGCTATACATATGTAGCAGAACTACAACTGTGCAAACATTCCATCTTTTTTTTCGCGTTGCCTGCGAGCGCTTCTCGCAGACTTGCAGAAACGATGGAAAACCCCTGAAATTGAAGTTTTCACTTTTGACTACCCTTTGCCTACCCTATCAGATTCTGTCATTCATCCCTTCTTACTGGTTCATTCAACTGCAAAACTATTTTGATAATCGAAATATCGATACTTCTGCGTCTAAAATGCACATTTGGAAAATTTCAGAAATCTGTGATTTGGGGTTAAAAACACGATTTTTTACCAAAACATTTTTTTTCGCTTAAAACGTTGCCCTTTAGGCTGCGAGTTTGGAACAGAAAACCGATATGAGCTACGGGCATTGGTTTAGATTTTACAGCGTTTTAAAACATTTGTCATCAGACTGAACATTTTTAATGGAAATTTGAATTACGTGAATAAAACATTTGACAACACATTTAAAAAACGCTGGTTTCAGCCAACCAGAATGCGTATTCAAAAACGGTTTTCAGTTTCATACTCACCGTGCAAAGGACAACATTTTAAGCGAAAAACAAATTTTTGGTAAAAAATCGTGTTTTAACCAAACATCAGAGATTTCTGAAATTTTCCAAAAGTGCATTTTAGACACAAAAGTATCGACATTTCGACTATCAAAACAGTTTTACAGTTGAATGAACCAGTGAGAGGAGATGAACGACAGAATTGGATACGGTAGGAAACAGTGACAACGTCCATTTCAGCGGGGTTCCATCGTTCCTGTAAGTCTGCAAGAAGCGTTCGCAAGCAACGCGAAAAACAGATGGAATGTTTGCACGATACTGGTTCTGATATATATCTATAGCAAAATTTTGGGTGTTAGATTACCAGTATGTCCTGTAATCAAAAATAAAGTTTTGATGCTGATCAAAGTTTGAGTAGTATAAATATCGGTAGATAAATTGCAGACTAAAAAAAAAAAAAAAAAACGTCTCGTATGAGCTGAAATAATCTTGAAAGGGACGTAAAACTGAATTTAAAAAAAAAAAAAGTTAGGCTGCAAAATTGTGCAAATATATCTTCAGCATGGGCACGTCAGTGTTAAGTCAAGCGTATGCCATGTTCGTGTAAGGCGGCTCTATAATTTAACCCATATTTGACGAATGTATTCTCCCATCATTATCAATTGGGTGAGTCCACTTTCAGTTTTAGGGGTGTTAGGAGTGATTTTTATTTTTTATCTTATTTTTCGATGACATTTCTCTAAGTTTGCCTATGTCCCATAAAAGGGACGCCAGACTGAAATGAGTTAATATTACTGATTGTTCTAAGTCGATACTCCTGTTGTGCACCTTATTGTTTTGTGTTATGTTGTTGAGTTTTTGTGCTGTTTCCATCTTATGTGTTTTCATATATACAGTTAACTTCGGGTAACCGTAACTGAGTGGCCGCCTATTGGGAAATAACTACGCGCTCGGCTTTCGATGTTCTCTTTGTATAAGAATCTGACTGTCTATCATGTTGTTCCCACCTCGCTTTGGTTTCGACTGCACCAGTTGGTTGTCATTACTTTTAACGTTTTATATGTCTGCTAGGGTCGTGCTAGGAGTCTTTATTTCCGATCAGATTGATCTTTTTTTCTGTACAATGTAGGATTCCGTTTTCACCATCATTAGACTCAATGTTACAAAGTTGGCTTGACGAACAGAGGCTTACGATGTATACTTATGCATATATGCTTGCAGCAGTTCACATAATTGTGGTAATGCGACTCTTACTATTATTGCTGGTTACAGAAATGCATAGACGCATAAGAGTTGCCATACTTTCGCCAAAATGGGTATGGTTAAACTTTGCTCCGCGCTTGTAAAGTCAGCTATGTCCTTATGATAAGGTCAAAAAATGGAAAAGTAGGAAAAGCGTTTTATGCTCCCATTATGTGGTATCATTAAAGTAATAAACTTAAAATAGTCTACATAGAATAACAAGTAGGAGGTGCTTTTTACTTCATAAGTGAACTACATGTAGCTTGTAACGCCCTTGAGAACTTCAACTAATCTGATAAGTCGCAGTGTTCTTTCCTAGGCGTAAATGTATTTTAAATGTCTTACCCTCCTGGCGACCGACATTGGTTGCACAACTGTCATCTTACAATGAATAATTTAGATGCCTAACAGCTTTTGGTGGTTATGAATGAGTAGCAAATTAATCGAGACATCCGCATTTTATTCCAATTTCACGAAAATAAAACCATAAGCTTTGAAATTCTTCATATTTTTTGCAAATGTACATCGCGCATGATATATACTAAGTCTAGTCTAATGGTCACTACAGCCTACTGTCTAATGTCCCTTGTACATAATACTTCATGTACGTTACATTTGTAGGCCGTTGGATAAACCTTATTTCATCTTGTATCCATAAATTAGTGGAGTATCAATAGTTTTCTTCATTATTTCATACCAATACATGTACAGCATTATGCTAGTCCAGTGTATATTTTGGTTTCTGAGTACTTGAAGATCATTCTTCGTCGTTTTCGTCATTGGTTTTCATTCTCTTTCGCTACTTAAAAGTTGCAGTTTTTATTTTAAACACGTATATTCACTTTTGTGATTTTCATCATTGCCGACATGTTTGTTATATGAGCCGCCTCGTGGGAAAACCAACAATGTGGTTTCTGAACAGGTCCGACACAAACCGGTCTGTACAAGCACAGAAGATGGCTAGAGACTGGAAATTTTGGATTTAGAAAGTAGAGGAATTGTACTATCCGTGTAGCGAAAACAAAGGCGCTGATCAGCTTCGCAGTTACTGCGAAGCTGATCTGTGCCTTTGTTTTCGCCTATGCAAATTGTTGGTTTTCCCATGAGACGGCTCATATTCCTTCATTTGCATCAAAACATGAATCGTTCATCTAGAAATTATTTTTATTTATAGCTATGTAAAAAAAAAACTGCTAATATTTTATGCATATATCACGTGCAGTTGTAGGAAACTATTGAGACAAGTCGTACTTAAAACTGACACTTTGAACAGATTGTAAAATTACATTAAAGTTTAAGTGTGCCAAAACTGTTGGAATAGAAAATTGTATTCTGGCGATTGTAAGCAAATACGAACCGCAATATAGTAAAATCGTCTTTTCGAGGACCACAGTATATTTGTTAATAAATAGATAAATTTTATAATGATGTACCCTGCTGTGTAAGCCATCTATTTTCTATGGCTGGATAACCTGGTATTTAACATTGTTGAACTGCCCCTTCTATACAGGTTTCAAAAATGCAGGTTGTCACATTATGACAAGATCGAGAAGACCACATGTGGGACAATTTTGTCAAAATTGGCTGAAACATCATTGCCATTTTGGACTGGCCCATCCGTATTCTCATTTATATGCTAACTGCTCTTAAAGGAACTGTTTTATTTTTATCTCTTAAATGCTAGAACTTGGATCTAAGACATACATGTACATGTACAATCTCAGTTCAAGTATTGATCACCAATCATCGGCGCCCACACCCTATGGCAATCAGATATCAATCAAATCATCAGTTACATGAACTGAACTTCATTATTATGCAAATAAGCATCACTGACATTAAATGATTCGTAATTATCAAGAACATTTTATAATTGATTTTAGAGTGGTATCAATCAATCAAGTTTTCCAGGTGGGGGATTGACCTCGTCTTGGTGATTTTATTGCCTGTCTAGTGTCAATGTGGAATTTTTAACTTGACAATCCAATACTAATACAAATAGAACATTTTGTAAGCCGAGCAGCTATTTCCCAATAGGTGGTCACAGTTA
The DNA here is from genome assembly GCA_964017185.1 of Rugalucina vietnamica. NCBI lineage: Eukaryota > Metazoa > Mollusca > Bivalvia > Lucinida > Lucinidae > Rugalucina > Rugalucina vietnamica. The sequence goes on along the minus strand of OZ024871.1, from coordinate 82,269,396 downwards.
ACCGGACATAACTAAACATATGAAAGAGTACATAAGAAACAACTTGGAGTGGGAATCTTTCTCTGATTGCGCCTTTTCCTGATCTTTGCCTACTTGTACCTTCACATAAGAAACAACTAGTGCATACATCAACAATAAAACAATTCGAACTACAACAGACGTATCGCCTTGGAACATAACCACCAACTAAACATTCGTGGCTTAAGATAAGCAAGTTCTGTCCAAAGACAGCAGTGTGAACCTACATAGAAAAGGAAAAACATCGACCGATGAAAACGTGAACGCTGGAGAAAAGACTGGTCAAGTCCCTAGTCCCGAGTGCACAGGGAGAACTTCAATCTACCTTTACTCTGCCGGGTCTGACGGCTGTAACTTTGTATTCCACCAAAAGAGCTGATGCTGTTAACACTATAATAAATTATATGTTAATGATCAGGGACCAGTTGTTCAAAACTAACGACGTCGTTAGTTAACGTTTCGTTAAAATTTCAAACATGAATATTACAAATACACTGTTATTTTTTGTTGAAAAAATGTGAGAATCTGCAAAGGATTCTCACATTTTTTCAACAAAAAATAACAGTGTATTTGTTACTTTAGCTGATATTTGCTTAACAAATTTATGTCTTAACGATATCGTTAAGCTAACGATGCTTTGAACAACTGGGTCCTGGTGTGAGGATTGTCGGATTAAATAGGATACTATCAAATAAACACCATGTCAACTTATCATCGTGTCTTCTCCCATATTAAATGAAAAACTTTATAGGCATCATCGACATTTAATTAACACACCTTCAAGTGACAAATACCCTCACTATCATTCTTTTATCTTTTTCGTTTTCATAACCCTGACGCGCGGTGCTTGCCAAAAATGCTCGCGAGAGCGTAGGCAGGATAGATAGATAGATAGATAGATAGATAGATAGATAGATAGATAGATAGATAGATAGATAGATAGATCTGAAGAGCAAGTATAAAAGTGCTGCTAGTATAAGATGACGTCAATAAAATCATGATTTTGATAAAAGTTACACGCTACAGGCGTATAGGTTATAACTTGAATGTTATGCGACAGTCTGCATGCTTAGTTTACAACCCAATCATGGTTGATAACTGTGCTACCTTCTTTAATTGCACGCCGGTGGGTCGGGCGTCAGACTCTATGATGACACCGACATAAAGCTATTTATTTTAGTTGGTTGGGGCAGGAGCTTCTTGTCTGTTGCTTGGTCCACCGGGGTCCAACTGGTGTTTTTCTTTTGCTCCAGAGTCAGTAAGTTATTCGGCGCCCAGGGATCCCCATCGTAGGGCAGCTTACTCAGTCTGTGAGTCCTGCTTTTTAGCTCACCTGAGCCGAAGGCTCACAGGTGAGCTTATAGGATAGGCAGGCATCCGTCGTCCGTTGTCGTCGTCCGTCGTCCGTCCACAATTTCAAAGAAGAATATTTCTGAAGCTAGTAGGCCGATCTTGATCAAATTTAATGTGAACCATAATTGGGTTGGGGGATTGATGGCATTAGGTTTTGGAGCAGATTGTATCAAAATTGTGGTTTCCATGGCAACAGATAGGTCCCATAGACTTACAATGGGAAAAACTAAAAAATCTTCTTCTCTGAAACCACTAGGCCCACAGCTTTGATATTTGGTATGTAGCAATGGCTAATGGTCCTCTACATAAATTGTGCCATTCAACCCACTGGGGTCAAATTTGGCCACGCCCCGGGGGTCGATAGTCTCCATAGACTTACTATGGGAAAAAAAATAAAAAATCTTCTTCTCTGAAACCACAGGGCCCACAGCTTTGATATTTGGTATGTGGCAATGGCTAATGGTCCTCTACATAAATTGTGCCAGCCATGCCCCTGGGGTCAAATTTGGCCACGCCCCGGGGGTCGATAGTCTCCATAGACTTACAATTGGAAAAACTAAAAAATTCTTCTTCTCTGAAACCACTAGGCCCACAGCTTAGATATTTGGTATGTAGCAATGGCTAATGGTCCTCTACATAAATTGTGCCATTCATGCCCCTGGGGTCAAATTTGGCCACGCCCCGGAGGTTGATAGTCTCCATAGACTTACTATGGGAAAAAAATTCAAAAATCTTCTTCTCTAAAACCACAGGGCCCACAGCTTTGATATTTTGTATGTGGCAATGGCTAATGGTCCTCTACATAAATTGTGCCAGCCATGCCCCTGGGGTCAAATTTGGCCACGCCCCGGGGGTCGATAGTCTCCATAGACTTACAATTGGAAAAACTAAAAAAATCTTCTTCACTGAAACCACTAGGCCCACAGCTTTGATATTTGGTATGTAGCAATGGCTAATGGTCCTCTACATAAATTGTGCCATTCATGCCCCTGGGGTCAAATTTGGCCACGCCCCGGGGGTTGATAGTCTCCATAGACTTACTATGGGAAAAAAATTCAAAAATCTTCTTCTCTGAAACCACAGGGCCCACAGCTTTGATATTTTGTAGGTGGCAATGGCTAATGGTCCTCTACATAAATTGTGCCAATCATGCCCCTGGGGTCAAATTTGGCCACGCCCCGGGAGTCGATAGTCTCCATAGACCTACAATAGGAAAAAAACTAAAAAAATCTTCTTCTCTGAAACCACTAGGCCAACAGCTTTGATATTTGGTATGTAGCAATGGTTAATGGTCCTCTACATAAATTGTGCCATTCATGCCCCTGGGGTCAAATTTGGCCACGTCCCGGGGGTTGATTGTCTCCATAGACTTACTATGGGAAAAAAAATTAAAAAATCTTCTTCTCTGAAACCACAGGGCCCACAGCTTTGATATTTTGTATGTGGCAATGGCTAATGGTCCTCTACATAAATTGTGCCAATCATGTCCCCGGGGTCAAATTTGGCCACGCCCCGGGGGTCGATAGTCTCCATAGACCTACAATTGGAAAAACTAAAAAAATCTTCTTCTCTGAAACCACTAGGCCCACAGCTTTGATATTTGGTATGTAGCAATGGCTAATGGTCCTCTACATAAATTGTGCCATTCATGCCCCTGGGGTCAAATTTGGCCACGCCCCAGGGGTTGATAGTCTCCATAGACTAACTATGGGAAAAAAAAATAAAAAATCTTCTTCTCTGAAACCACTAGGCCCACAGCTTTGATATTTGGTATGTAGCAATGGCTAATGGTCCTCTATATAAATTGTGCCATTCATGCCCCTGGGGTCAAATTTGGCCAGGCCCCGGAGGTTGATAGTCTCAATAGACTTGCTATGGGAAAAAATTCAAAAACCTTCTTCTCTGAAACCACAGGGCACACAGCTTTGATATTTTGTATGTGGCAATGGCTAATGGTCCTCTACATAAATTGTGCCAGCCATGCCCCTGGGGTCAAATTTGGCCACGCCCCGGGGGTAGATAGTCTCCATAGACTTGCAATGGGAAAAACTAACAAAAATCTTCTTCTCTGAAACCAAAAGGCCCAGAGCTTCTATATTTTGTATGTAGCAATGTTTGGTAGTCCCCATTATATATTGTGCCAGTCATGTCCCTGGGTCAAATTTGGCCATGCCCCGGGGGTCAATAGTGTACATGCATAGACTTTCATTGGTCGATTCTCAATTAATTTAAATCTCATGAGCTTACAATGTGATAATCTCTCAGGTGAGCTACAGGACCAATGGTCCTCTAGTTTATTCATCAGGATGTTTATCATGATTTATTTTTTGGTTCTTGATGATTCATTGACTAGTTAGAGATTCACTATGAGGACAGAAGAACTAACTAAATGTGAACCACTGCAGAAGCTGAGGGTGAGGTTATGGCCATGTAAATAAAATATAAAGGTTTGATCCTTTGGAGGCAGTAAAAACATTCAAAGGTCTTCAAAGGGAGATAGGATGGACAATACTGCGCAATTTCGGGTAATGAACCCTCATCAGTAGCCATTTTAAAACCGGCAACGAAAGCCAGCCTATTGTACTGTAATTTCGAAAATTTACACGAGAAGTCTAAATCAAAGACACATTCCTAAACGGGGACAAATAGTTTAAACATTGCTTAGAAGTATGTTTCTAAACATGAGTGTTTTGAACACACTGAATACCTTTACTGATCTCAAAGAGCCTAAATAAAGATATAATCTGCACTATGGATGATGTACGGAGAGACTTTTAGTGCCCCCACACGGCACAACACCAGCTGCTGTAATAGCAAATAAAATATATAGGTTTGATCCTTTGGAAGCAGTAAAAACATTCAAAGGGAGATATGATGTCGTTTAAAAAGGTACAAGTAGGCAAAGATCAGGAAGAGGCGCAATCAGAAAAAGATTCCCACTCCAAAAACCGAGGTAGGAAAAAACCAAACTAACAATCAGGTACTTATACCATTAAGCATATCGTAAGCCGAATAAGCAGCTATTTTCCCAATAGGTGGCCACTCAGTTACCTTAACTTAACTAAAAATATGAAAACATACATAAGGCGCCAACAGCACAAAAAATTTAAACACCAAGACATAAAAAAAACCACCACAGAAGTATCGAATTGGAACGATCAGTAACACAAAGTTACTGGCGGGCTTAAACAGGTTACGGCCGTGTAAAATCGATTTAAACCCGCCAGTAACTTTGTGTTACTGATCGTTCCAAGTCGATACTTCTGTGGTGGTTCTTTTTGTTTTATGTCTTGGTGTTTAAAATATTTTTGTGCTGTTGGCGCCTTATGTATGTTTGCATATTTTTAGTTAAGTTAAGGTAACTGAGTGGCCACCTATTGGGAAAATAGCTGCTCATTCGGCTTACTAAATGTTTTCATGGTATAAGTACCTGATTGTTAGTTTGGTTTTTTCCCACCTTGGTTTTTGGAGTGGGAGTCTTTTTCTTATTGCGCCTTTTCCTGATCTTTGCCTATTTGTACTTTTTTACAGGTACCTAACCTCACCCTCAGCTTCTGCAGTGGTTCATAACATTTAGTTAGTTATTCGGTCCTCGTGGTGAATCTCTAACTAGTCAATGAATCATCAAGAACAAACAAATAAATCATGATAAACATCCTGATGAATCAAAAACCAGGACTCACAGATTGAGTAAGCTGCCCGACAATGGAGAACCCTGGGCGCCGAATAACCTACTAACTCCGGAGCAAAAGAAAAACACCAGTTGGACCCCGGTGGGCCAAGCAACAGACAAGAAGCTCAGGCCCCAACCAATTAAAATGAATAGCTTTAAGTCGCGGCCATCATAGAGTCTGACGCCCGACCCACCGGCGTGCAATTAAAGAAGGCAGCATAGTTATCAACCATGATTGGGTTGTAAACTAAGCATGCAGACTGTCGCATAACATTCAAGTTATAACCTATACGTCTGAACTGAAAAAAAAATCATTTATTCCTTTAAGTTTCTTAAATTTGTAAACCAAGTCACCATAAAATTCTGGCTCCGAAAGGCCCTCACCTAAAAGCGTCTTTAAATAACCCAACATTATGTTTGGAAATCAATTCATAGTGTCTACGATAAAATTTAGAAAAAGGTTTTTCGAAGTTTATGATACCGATAGCCCTGTTGGAGAAGTTTTGCCGTTAAACATTTATTTCGAGCGTTGAAGTCTGTAACATGATTGCAGACTCTAACATACCTAATAAGTTGCGAAATGTATACACCATAAGAAGCACGACGAGGAACGTCACCATCCAAAAAAGGAAAATTTACTATATCAAAATCAAAGTCATCGCGCTTATCATAAATTTTAGAAGAAACAAATCCATTTGCAACAGAAAGATGTAGATCTAAAAAGGGGGCTTCGGTATCTGAGATATTAGTTTTGTTCAACTGAAGTTCAGGTGGATAAATTTGATTGACCATACCTTCAAATTAAGGGTTGTCAATGTTCAAAAGGTCATCGAGGTACCTAGATGTGGAATTAAAAGCCTCGATAACATCAGCTTGATTATCATGGTTAAGAGAATCCATGAAATCTCTTTCGTAGTAGTATAAAAATAAATCAGCTACGAGAGGTGCGCAATTTGTACCCATCGGAATTCCAACAATTTGTCTGTATAACTTGGTCCCAAATCTAATATAAATATTATCAAGGAGATAGGATAAGGCGTCGCACACATCTGACATGACCAAAGTGTATACCGACTTTGGTCAGAGGAAGTGAAAAAAGCCTTTCTGTCATTACATGCCAAATAAAGTGAACCATAGTTTTAATGCCCTTTTGAAGGTCCACTCTATCAAATCCATAAGTTTTTCTTTAATTAGATTATGTGGTAATGTTGTATACAGAGTAGAAAAATCATATGTGGACAAGCTTGTCGCACGGAACCCTCTACATTTCAATTTACTAAGCACCTCACCAGAATTTTTTATTGACCAAAACCAATTTTTATTTGAAGTTTCATACACTGTCTCACAGTATCTTATAACATGAGATTTGATAGCAGTAAGACAGAAAGTAAATAATTTAGAACGTTCAGTGGTATTACAAGAGCTAGAATTTGCAATAAATCTAGCTTTGTATGGTCTTTTGTGAAGCTTAGGTAACCAATACATCGTAGGAAGTTTGTCTTGGCCTTCATTGACACAAAAAGAAAACTTAACAGGTAAATCGTTTAAGTGGGCATTTACTACAGACACCTCATCAGTATCTGTCTCCAGATAAGCCCTGGTACCATCAAGCTCCTGTTTTAAGGTGTTAACGTAGTGAAGCCTACAAACGACAACAACATTGTTTGCTGCTTTATCTGCCGGAACCAAGACATACTTTCTATGAACTTCTTGGATACCCTGCTTCAAATGCCTAAATGACGATTTGGGTTTAGGACATAAAAGATTAGTATTTTGTGAATAAAACTTAATACGTTTATCCACGATAGTGAAGATACTCCTTTTCCATTCTTTAAGAGCATTGTCCTCAACACCTTTTCGTTTAAGCCCGCCAATAATTTTGTGTTACTGATCGTTCCAAGGCGATACTTCTGTGATGTTTTATTTTTGTTTTCTGTCTTGGTGTTTAAAAATCGTTTTGTGCTGTTGGCTCCTTATGTATGTTTTCATATTTTTAGTTAAGTTTAGATAACTGAGTGGCCACCTATTGTGAAAATAGCTACTCATTCGGCCTACGATATGTTTTCATGATATAAGTACCTGATTGTTGATTTAGATTTTTCCCACCTCGGTTTTTGGAGTAGAAATCTTTTACTGATTGCGTCTTCTCCTGATCTTTGCCTGCTTGTACCTTTTAATATAATGCGCTCTTTAGAAACTTCCTGTATCATATTTCACCAACACATTGAAACTGCATCCTAAACTTGAAATGAACTTAAAAAGGCTATGAAAATAACATTATAGCAATATGTTCTTCTTTTCATAAATAATAGATTTTTCGTTTCATAATAATCTATCTACAACTGGCATGTTAGTTCAGTGTTGTCAGGGCTTTGTTGTTGCTTTTGTTTTCTTTAAACATAAATTTCCGACTTTAGGCTAGTATCAAAATCTAAAATGTTACAATCAGTGAATTGTTCTATGAATTAGGTTTGACTTAGCGAAATCCTTTCAAATCTGCAAACACCCAATAAAATTTGGTCAAGCTTTTAAAAAGTACTGGTACTGCTATGCCATTACTTATGAAACAAATCACTATGTACTAAACTTATGAAACGAACCTGTAAAAGTGTAGCATTTCTTATAATTTACAGAGTTTAGGCCAAATATTGCACTAATACAGGTACTACTTCTTGGAAATCTGCAACCTCTAGAGATGCTGAAACAGACCAGAAGATTAATAATGATTTATGCGTATAACGCATTCGTTAAATGGATATTTAGGACGTCCTGGTTAAATGGATATTTAGAAAGTCCTGGTATTTGATTCATCAGGATGTTTATCATGATTTATTTGTTTGTTCTTGATGATTCATTGACTAGTTAGAGATTCACCACGAGGACCGAAGAACTAACTAAATGTTATGGACCACTGCAGAAGCTGAGGGTGAGGTTATGGCCATGTAAAATCGATTTAAACCCGCCAGTAACTTTGTGTTACTGATCGTTCCAAGTCGATACTTCTGTGGTGGTTCTTTTTGTTTCATGTCTTGGTGTTTAAATTGTTTTGTGCTGTTGGCGCCTTATGTATGTTTTCATATTTTAGTTAAGTTAAGGTAACTGAGTGGCCACCTATTCGGAAAATAGCTGCTCATTCGGCTTACGAAATGTTTTTATGGTATAAGTACCTGATTGTTACTTTGGTTTTTTCCCACCTCGGTTTTTGGAGTGGGAATCTTTCTCTGATTGCGCCTTTTCCTGATCTTTGCCTACTTGTACCTTTTTATGGCCTCAAACTGATGCAATGTTACACTGTGTACTAAACGGGGATTGGTCATTTTGATTAACCCATATTTGACGAATGAATTTTCCCATCATTATCATTTGGATGAGTCCACTTTCATTTTTAGGGGTGTAAGGAGTGATTTTTAATATTTATCTCATTTTTCTATGAAATTCTTCCAAACAAACAGAATAGCCCCAGATGGGACACCGCGTTCTGCGGCGTCACATCTGGGGCTATGCTGTTTGCCTACATAAAAGGGACGCCACGCTTAAATGAATTAAACTGTGTGCACCTTTATTTACAAAGCTAAGCAAAATCCACAAATATGTGCCAACATATTATGAACCTACAGTAAATATCAGGGTACTGGCAGAATGTAAGCCTTAAATCACTTTCAGGGTCATGGTATTCAATGTGGTCCTCGTCTGAAGCTTTAATGTAAATGGGTTTTCAGATATTAGACAGTTTCCGCAAGTATTTTGTTTTGAGAATAATAGAAAATAATATTATTTTTTTGTTTTATCAAATGTCTTATTGCAGTCGTTTACTTTTAGCAAATGGTGTAGGCGTTTAAACCTTAGCACACTGAAACTTAATTCCTGTAGATAAATTGCAGACTGTGGCAATGTTTCAACTCATAAGTTTAAAACTGCAGTAATATTTCTAATATCAATAATACTCCTGTCATGTTTGAAACTTTATTGCTTAATAAAATGGATTGTGGTCTTCATTCTGCCTATCCAGTTTCTTAATGATCTATAGAAGAGGACCCTACCACTAGAAGACCTGGCTTTGTGTTTTTCTTATAGTTTCGCGTTCTGGGGAGCTTGGGTCGTCCTGGTTTTACGTGCCCAATCACCGACAGGTCATACTTATAGGGTATTTCCATACGGTTCCGGATCCATTGCCATATGTCGCTTTTACTTCTTTCAGTGGTCAAAACCATACAAACAATTTACACTATAAATGTAATCCGAAATATATGTATAACTTATAAATGAAATAAAATTAACCAAATGACAGGCTTGCGGCCAAATTCCGCAAATAAAGTATTTTTCAGCATTGGGACGCCAATGTTTGTTATGATCGTGTAAGGAGTCTTTTTTCTGATCAGATTAATAGGGATTCTTATAAACCATGTAGTCTTCCAATTCCTTCCAATTTCAAAATCATTACACTCAATGTTACAAAACTGGCCTGACGAACAGGGGCTTATGATATACTAATGAAGCCAATATACGACCAGCAGTTCACATAATTAATGTAATGCGACGCTTACTATCATTGCTTGTTCCGGAAATGCATAAATCCAGTATGTCTAGGCCGAACGAGCAGCCGTACTTTCGCCAAAGAGGGTATGATTAAAAAATAAGCTATGTCCGTATGAAAGGTATGATCAGGAAATTGCGCAATCAAAAAGGAATTCCCACTCCAAATACTGAGATGGAAAAAACAAACTAACAATCAGGTACTAATACTAAGAAAACATATAGAAAGCCGAGTGAGCAGCTATTTTCCCAATAGATGGCCACTCAGTCACCAAAACTGAAATCTGGTTATGATTAGGAAAAAAATGGACAGCAGGAAAATGCGTTTTACAAGCTCACATTGAACATACAAACATACAAACTTGAAATGGTCAACATAGAAAAACAAGTTGGGTTCTGTTTTAATTCCGATGTGAACTAGCTTGTAACGCCCTTGAGAACTTGAACTACTCTACCAAGTCGCGATGTTCTTGCCCTCTTGGTGATCGGCATTGGTTGCACGGCCGGCATCTTACAATGAATAATTTAGATGCCCAACAGATTTGGTGGTTATGAATGAGTATCAAATTAATCGAGGCATCAGCATTTTATTCCAATCTCAGGAAAATAAGACCATAAGTTTTAAAGCTGTTCGTATTAAAGCCGACATGCTTGTTATATTCCTTCATTTGCATCAAACATGAATTTTGCATCTAGATTATTATTTACATTATATAGCGTTATGTAAAAAAAATAATTCTCATATTTTATGCAAATATCACGTGCGGTTGTAGGAAACTACTCGTATTGAGACAAGTCGTACTTAAAACTGACACTTCGAACAGATTGTAAAATTCCATTAAAGTTTTAAGTTTGTCGCGAGCAAATTAAAAACTGTTGGAATAGAGAATTGTACTCTGGCACTTGTACGCGAATACGAACCGCATTATAGTAAAATCGTCTTTTCGAGGAACACCATATATTTGTTAATAAATATGTAAATTCTATAAATATGTACCCTGAATTTTAGCTATGACTGTATAACCTGATATCAGTCAAACATTGTTGAACTGTCCCTCCTATACAGGTTTCAAGAATGCAGGTTGGCACATTATGACAAGATCGAGAAGACCACATGTCGGGACAATTTTATCAAAATTGGCCGAACCATCATTGTCATATTGGACAAACTGATTCTCCTTTAAGCTAGAACTTGGATCTGAGGCATACATGTAAAATCTCAGCCCAAGTCTTGATCGCCAATCAACAGTGCCCACACACTTTGAGAATCAGATATCAATTAAATCATCAGTTACATGAACTTCATTATTATGCAAATCAGCATCACTGACATTAAATGATACGTAATTATCAAGAACATTTTATGATTGATTTTAGAGTGGTATCAATAAATCAATTTGTCCAGGTGGAGGATTGACCTAGTCTTAGTGATTTTATTGTCTATATTTGTTTATTTGAGTCTCATGTTGATATACAGTATTACAAACAAATTATATACACACAAAATGAATAATATCAACCATTCTATATAGAATTATAAGACTGTTATTGCTTAGAAACCTGAATATATATGCAACAAAAAGACATTCACAAAAAGCATCTAACAAGAAAAACTATATACTTTTATACTTAAACCATCGTATAATCTATGCGCGACATTTTGGTCAGTCTGTATGCTTTCCCGGGGACAGAGAGCTCGTGGCGGAAACCGATGTCTAGACAGCAAGCCCCCTTCCCCGGCAAAGTTTCCTCTTTATATATATTTTAACGTATTTGCAGTGTAATAATACAAAACGGTACAGTGTACATGCTAATTACATGATAATTTACAAGATATATACATATATATATATAGATAAAACTAACATACAAACAAGGCATTTTTCCCGCACCACCAACAAACGCGGACCCAAACCCAACATACTCTGGTCTGAGAAGCTTAAGAAACCACAGAGTAGATGGTATGCGTCGAGAAACAGTCTTATAGGGAGTGGTCCTACAAAGGTCGCTCCCGATGCACACCACCCGTCTGTATTTCTACCAAAGACGAACAGCTATTTGTTTATGAGGATAGGGGCCCGCGAATGTCTGCGCCGCAAGAAAAACAACTGTAAATGTAAATAGATCAAGAGAAAATAATATACACTTATTGACTATTGAGTCATTGAATATGATGTGATATCCAATAGACTACCCATATTGACGGAGGCGAAGCCGAGGTCAATATTGTTAGTCTCTGTCTGTTGGATATCACATCATACTCAATGACTCAATAGTCAACAATTGTTTTATTATATATATATATATATATATATATATATATATATATATATATATATATATATATATATATATATAAACAAACAGAATTAGCGTACAATATATATATATATTTCACACTCTTCTTATACAAACATGATAAAAAGATTTTAAAATAACTATTTCTATCATCGGCTGTAAATGAATTAGTGTATACATACAGTTTACGTATAGTCCCAGCATGACTGAAAAATGTTCATTGGGACATTAAGTCTAAATTCAAATAAACTAAACAGTAATAGACATCATTTGTACTTCATCGGCATTACTGCTTGCCACTAATCAATGTACATTTCCAATGACAGAGAGAGTTCTAAATTTAGTAACATATATTCAATGGCATAGAATATGACCAAATATGCAATGGGCTGAAAGCATTGTCTGAAATACTGTCTATTTATAGTTTTATAATAATTGTTTTTATTGTATAACACTTTCTTTTAAAACAAAACTTTTAAAAAGAAGGAGCAGAAAAAAAATATTTTTCATTTGAAAATGGATTGTTTTCAACAGCTTGCATACAGTCCCAGCATGGCTAAAAACGTTCATTGGGACATAAAGTCTTAATTCAAATAGATTAAACAGTAGTAAATATCATCTTTAGTTCATCGGCAGGACTGCAAGACATCAATCAATGTACATTTCCATGATAGATACAGTGTTCTAAATTTAGCAACATATATTTAATGGGAAAACCTCAAGTCATAGAATATGACAATATGCAATGGGCTGAAAGCATTGTCTAAAATACTGTCTATTTAAATAGTTATATAATAAAGAACTTTATTGCCTTCAAATACAGTTATTCAACACACCTTCAAATGACCAATAACCTATGTAGATCTGAAGACTAAACATAAAAGTTCTCCTGGTATAAGCTGACGTCGATAAAATCATGATTTTAATAAAAGTTTTAATATAAAACGCACCTTAGAAACCTTAATATTTTTTATGTCCTATTTACAATGATTTACTGACATAAATTATTTCCTCTTCTCCAGTCAGTTCTCATAAACTTGAAATGAACTTAAAAATGCCATGAAAATAATAGTAGAAAAATGTTCTAAGGTGAAATATAGCAAAATGTTCTATATTTCATAAATAAGCCACTGCATAAGACAACCAACAAAATGCTTGGGCGAAAACAAAGGCGCAGACCAGCTTCGCGGTAACCGCGAAGCTGATTAGCGCCTTTGTTTTCGCTACACAGATAGTACAATGCCTCTTCTACTTACATGTAAATACAAAATTTCAAGCCTCTAACCATGTCACTGTCTAACCATCTGTGACTGTACAGCCCGGTTTCTGTCGGACCTGGTCGGAACACAAATTCTTTTTTTTTCTCACTCATATGCTCAAATAATAGATTTGCTGTTTCATAATGACCTTATTAGTTCAGAATTTACGTAAAGAGTTGTCAGGGTTATATTGTTGCTTTTTTTCTTCTTTAAACACAAATTTTCGACTTTAGACTACTGATTTATTTCATTTTATTCATTTATCTTTTTGCTTTATTTATTTATTTATTTATTTATTTAATTTATTTATTTATTTATTTATTTATTTATTTATTTATTTATTTTTATGTGTTTTTTTTTTCATTAGGTTGAGTTTTAGCCCCCACCCCACCCCCCGCAATGGTACTGGTTAAATAGCCTGGGATCGTTGGCTTTGCCGAAACTATACTCAAATGCAAACTGGGGCTTAAAAGCATAACGAACCGTGTTATAGTGCATTAGATGGAACGGTTTTAACTCCACACTCGCATGTGCTACAAGTTTGTCAAACTTAATGGAGTGTTATTGTCTTACATATTTTTGATGAAATATTCGTAGCGATGTCTTATGCGTTTCCTGAATTACAAACCACCCTGTACATAATACATCAGGAAAACATGTCCGTGCAATATATACATGTACCCCCTTAAACCCCACTTTTATGTAGAAAAACTGGGGTATGCAGGGGTATACCTATTTTTCTTATTTTTGCTGCAAAACATAGATTGTGGGTACTCGTTAGAACCGCCTCGGTGAGGCGGTTCTAACGTGTACCCACAATCTATGTTTTGAGCAAAAATAAGAAAAATAAAAAAAAAAATCTAGAGAAAATTGTCATTTTTACAACCAAAACATTTTCTGTATATTGCATGGGCATGTTTTCGTAATCATTATGACGTAGGCATAAATTTAAAGTGGTGTAATAAAACAAATTGTAATAGAAACTGAGATTGTTCTCCTTTAATATTAAGATTTTTTTTTTTTTTTTTTTTTTTTTTTTTTTTTTTTTTTTTTTTTTTTTTTTTTTACGTCCCTTTCAAGATTATTTCAGCTCATATGAGACGGGCCAATCAGTAGGTGGGCGAAAAAGGGAGAACCCCGAGAAAAACCACCTGGCACACCCGCAAGCAGAACTTGGATTGTCTCACATGTGGCCAGTGCGGGGCTCGAACCCATTAAGAATCTGAGGGAAATAACGTATAGTTATGTAAAAGGGTAGCATTGCTGATAATTCACAGAGTTTAGGCCAAAACAACTCTCAAGAATATCTAGTGCACTAATATAGGTACTACGTCTTAGATATCTTTTACCTACAGATGCAGCCAGTTGCTCAAAACTTCGTTAGCTTAACGTGATCGTTAAGACCTCAGCTCGTTAAGTTAATGCAGACTACATTTATAAGCAAATACACTGTTGTATTTCGTTGCATTGGAAAGGATTCTCCCATTTTATCAACAAAAAATAAATGTGTGTTTGTAATATTCATGTTTGAAATTTTAACGAATCGTTAACTAACGATGTCGTTAATTTTGAACAACTGGGCCCATAACGTTAATTATGATTAACATGCTAAATGGATATTTTATGAACTAAAACTTATGTAATGTTACACTGGGTATACTAAAAGGGGATTGGTCATTTAAACTAAACTACATGTACGTGTATCCTCATTTTCAATAGGGAGCCCTCCCAGGGGTTTGGGGGATTCAGGGAGAAGTGCTATTTACTTTCAGGGATTTGGGGAGATATTTTCAGGGATTTGGGGAGTTTTGGGGGTTTTAGGGAGCAGGGGGCTGAGGAAAAACATTTTTGGGAGCTGGGGAGAAAGGTCATTTTTCTTTCAGGGAGCAGGGAGCAAAGACCCCCCACCCACCCTGGTGGGGCCTCATTAGGCTAAGCACAGTCCATAAATATATGTCGACATTTTTTAACCAACAACATATATGAGGGAACCTGGCAAAATGTTGGCCTTAAATCACTTTCAGTGTTAAACTGGTGTGTCTTCGTATTCAATGTGTTCCTCGTCTGAGGCTTATACGTAAATGGTTTTTCAGATATAAGACAGTTTCCGCAAGCGTTTTGGTTTGAGAATAATAAAAAAAAACATTTTTGTTTTATCAAATGTCTTATTACAGTAACCTTTGTAGGGGTGTCAATCTGAGCCATTGAAACTCTATATCATAAATTGCAGACTTCGGCAATGTTTGAACATATAAATTGAAAAACTGCAGCTATATTTCAAATATTAATAATAGGCTTCTCTAATTTGAAAATTTATTGTTATAATGGATTTTGGCTTTAAAAAATATAAGTCTCCATAAAACAAGTTGGATTTTCTCTAAAACTTCAAAAGACATCTACTAAGTAACGGTGTTCTTTCCTATGTGCAAAGACGTTTTGATTTATTGTTTTGTCGTCTTGGCGAGAAAATTGGAATTAGTTGCACAACCGTCAACATACTTTTGATAATTAAAATACAAATTTTGGTGGTGATAAATGAGTAACTTATTGATCGAGACATCAGCATTTAATTCCAGTCTCAGGAAAGTAAAAAGTTTAAAAAAGTACAAGTAGGCAAAGATCAGGAAAAGGCGCAATCAGAAAAAGACTCCCACTCCAAAAACCAAGGTGGGAAAAAAAAAACTAACAATCAGGTACTTATACCATGAAAACATTTCGTAAGCCGAATGAGCAGCTATTTTCCCAATAGGTGGCCACTCAGTTACCTTAACTTAACTAAAAATATGCAAACATACATAAGGCGCCAACAGCACAAAAATATTTTAAACACCAAGACATAAAACAAAAAGAACCACCACAGAAGTATCGACTTGGAACGATTAGTAACACAAAGTTACTGGCGGGTTTAAATCGATTTTACACGGCCGTAACCTCACCCTCAGGCTTCTGCAGTGGTTCATAACATTTAGTTAGTTCTTCGGTCCTCGTGGTGAATCTCTAACTAGTAAATGAATCATCAAGAACAAACAAATAAATCATGATAAACATCCTGATGAATCAAAAACCAGGACTCACAGATTCAGTAAGCTGCCCGACGATGGAGATCCCTGGGCGCCAAATAACTTACTAACTCCGGAGCTAAAGAAAAAAATCAGTTGGACCCCGGTGAGCCAAGCAACATACAAGAAGCTCCGGCCCCAACCAACTAAATTGAATAGCTTTAAGTCGGGGCCATCATAGAGTCTGACGCCCGACCCACCGGCGTGCAATTAAAGAAGGCAGCATAGTTATCAACCGTGATTGGGTTAAAAACTTAGCATGCAGACTGTCGCATAACATTCAAGTTAAACCGGTTTAAGCCCGCCAGTAACTTTGTGTTACTGATCGTTCCAAGGCGATACTTCTGTGGTGGTTCTTTTTGTTTTATGTCTTGGTGTTTAAAATTTTTTGTGCTGTTGACGCCTTATGTATGTTTTCATATTTTTAATTAAGTTAAGGTAACTGAGTGGCCACCTATTGGGAAAATAGCTGCTCATTCGGCTTACGATTTGTTTCATGGTATAAGTGCCTGATTGTTAGTTTGGTTTTTTCCCACCTCGGTTTTTGGAGTGGGAATCTCTTTCTGATTGCGCCTTTTCCTGATCTTTGCCTACTTGTACCTTTTCATCTTGAAAAGTACAACCATAAACCCCATTCCTAGTTGTGACTTTCAAACCATACTATCATTGGCATAATGCTTGTTATACACCTTCATTTACATCAAACAAATCTTTCATCCAGAAACAAGTTAACTTTATTTACAGTCATTGTTATGTAAAAAATAAACTCTCATATTTTGTGCATTTTAACGTGCAGTTGTATGAAACTATTGAGACGATTCGCGCTTAAAAGTGTCAATATGAACAGATTGTAAAATTCCATTACAGTTTAAGTGTGTCGCGTGCAAATTAAAAACTGTTGACATAAAGAATTTTTCTCTTGCAATTGTACAGTACCCACGAGCCACTTTCTAGTAAAACCTACGCATAATGGAACACTGCCTTTGGTTTTCCTTGGAGCAGTTTTGATTCCTTCAGATAAAATAATATTAAAATATACTGTAGTATAGTAGCTCCACCCCTTTGGCAAACAATTAGCACTTCCTTGGTAATAATTTTAGCCTCGTCTCACCAAATTAAATCAAAGCTTTATCAAGACTAGCAAAGCAGTCCATGAATGACCAAAGCCAGTCAATATGCATATAATGTGCGCTCATTCCTTGGATTTTGCAGCTGCTATCTAGACGTTTCACCAGTAGCTCTGATGCGGTCGCAATACCACTGTATTTATAACATAGAAGGACACTTGAAGTATTGTCGTCCAATTCAATGAAAATTAAACAAAGACGGAGATGTCTGCATGGAAGTGCCTTAAGATTTAGAAGGATCCCATGTCAGCAATGTGGTCACAATGAAGAAAGTGAAAACATCACGAAAACATGTCCGTGCAATATATACACCCTTATACCCCACTTTTATGTAGCAAAACTGGGGTATGCAGGGGTATACCTATTTTACTTATTTTTGCTCCAAAACATAGATTGTGGGTACTCGTTAGAACCGCCTCGGCGAGGCGGTTCTAACATGTATACCCACAATTTATGTTTTGAGCAAAAAATAAGAAAAATAACAAAAAATTACTATTGAAAATTTTTCATTTTTACAACTTAAAAAAATCCCTGTATATTGCATGAGCGTGTTTTCGTAATGACAACAGTTTCTAAAACACTTTCTTGTCACTAATCGGATCTACAGCGTAGATACAGAGGACGTAACAACAGATATTTCTGAAATACAAAAGGAGGATCCAGATATGAATCGAAATGAAATCACGGCTCGAAACCAAGGCCATCATACGGATTGGGACGAGCATCTGACATTTGTCCTGATGACATACAGATCATAGGAAAATGGGACTACCGGGTTGTCTCCAATAACTGGTGGAGAAGAGGAAGACACTATAATATGTTCAATTTGAAAGCAAGGCTCAAGAGAGGAAATATCTATTTCCCCATGTTATGTCTTGTTCACAATTAAGACTGAAGTGTGTCAGACATTTAAAGCACATACTAATGTCTTGTACATATCAGCTGAAACACAACAAAAGGTTTCATAATAATCGTACAACGGGTTTAATGCGGAGGGTAGAAAGAAAATCAACTACCTCTACGGCGCTGGTGTAATGGGTATTGTATTCGCTTAATTAACTGTCAATAGGTTGCGGGTTCGATAACGGGCTGGTACATGCATCAGGATAACATGTTCGTGACATGTATACCCCCTTGAACCCCACTTTTATATAGCAAAACTGGGATATGCAGGGGTATACCTATTTTTCTTATTTTTGCTCCAAAACATAGATTGTGGGTACTCGTTAGAACCGCCTCGGCGAGGCGGTTCTAACATGTATACCCACAATTTATGTTTTGAGCAAAAAATAAGAAAAATAACAAAAAATTACTATTGAAAATTTTTCATTTTTACAACTTAAAAAAATCCCTGTATATTGCATGAGCGTGTTTTCGTAATGACAACAGTTTCTAAAACACTTTCTTGTCACTAATCGGATCTACAGCGTAGATACAGAGGACGTAACAACAGATATTTCTGAAATACAAAAGGAGGATCCAGATATGAATCGAAATGAAATCACGGCTCGAAACCAAGGCCATCATACGGATTGGGACGAGCATCTGACATTTGTCCTGATGACATACAGATCATAGGAAAATGGGACTACCGGGTTGTCTCCAATAACTGGTGGAGAAGAGGAAGACACTATAATATGTTCAATTTGAAAGCAAGGCTCAAGAGAGGAAATATCTATTTCCCCATGTTATGTCTTGTTCACAATTAAGACAGAAGTGTGTCAGACATTTAAAGCACATACTAATGTCTTGTACATATCAGCTGAAACACAACAAAAGGTTTCATAATAATCGTACAACGGGTTTAATGCGGAGGGTAGAAAGAAAATCAACTACCTCTACGGCGCTGGTGTAATGGGTATTGTATTCGCTTAATTAACTGTCAATAGGTTGCGGGTTCGATAACGGGCTGGTACATGCATCAGGATAACATGTTCGTGACATGTATACCCCCTTGAACCCCACTTTTATATAGCAAAACTGGGATATGCAGGGGTATACCTATTTTTCTTATTTTTGCTCCAAAACATAGATTGTGGGTACTCGTTAGAACCGCCTCGGCGAGGCGGTTCTAACGTGTACCCACAATCTAAGTTTTGAGCAAAAATAAGAAAAATATCAAAAATTTTCCTCTGAAAATTATCGATTTTTGACCTGAAAAAATTACTTATGAGCATGTTTTCGTAATGTGACTGTCTTGTTGACTTTATAAAGACGAACCGCCTTAATGCCACAGTCACATCGGAAAATACATGTGAAAGTCTTAAAGAAGCGGTGCAGAATTCGTAATAATAGTTACTTTTAAATTTCTATAGTGTCCGTTAACTACAAAAAATAAAGTCTACGCATCAGGCATAATTCGAACTCAATTTAATCATCATCAAAATAAGAAAATGGCCAATCGAAGCACTATTGTTGTTGGTTAAACTGATTATTTAAAGCAAAACTTAGAACAAAGACAAATGAAGTCGGCTAAGGTATTGATCACCAATCAACAGTGCACATACCCTTTGTCAAACAGATATCAATCAAATCATCAGTTACATCAACTTCATTATTATGCAAATAAGCATCGATGACATTAAATGATACGCAATTATCAAGAACATTTTAAGGATCGATTTTCAGGGTGGTAGCAATTATTCAACTTTTCCAGGTGGGGATTTACCAGTCTTATTGGTTTTAATTGCCCACACTGTAGCCTCTCAATTTGTACCAAACTTCAACCACCAACTGAATGATATGAATTGTGAAATTAATGCAGGTTGAAGATAAACAATTCCAGTTCAAAGAAAGTATTGTGAACCTAAAAAGGAAAGACAAAAATACTCATCGCAAATAAGGTTTTGAGTGCTGGAGCAGAGACTGGTCATGCCACGAGTCCCGAGTGTACAGCGACCTTTATTCTTCTAAGTCTGATGGCTGTTACTTTGTATACCACCAAAAGAGATGATGCTGTTGATTGTTTGTCAGTGATCAGGTGTGAGGATTGTTCGATGTAATAGGATATAACGAAATAAACACCCAATCAACTTTATTATTGTGTCTTCTCTTATACTGAATTAAGAACTTTATAAGCATCAAAGACAGAAGACAGTTAATCATCACACCTTCATGATCAATATCAAATAACTCTGCAGAGAAAATACAAAGCTGCTTCTGGTATAAGGTGTCCTCTCGACTGACGTAAATAAAATCAGAATCAAATGGGCGGGGGAACTTTCAGACCCTATCAACATTAAACAAGGTGTCAGGCAGGGTGGAGTGCTCTCTACTGGTCATTATAAACGGTACAACAATCCGCTGCTCCTGCAACTAGAAGAAGGATACTCGGGCATCAAGATTGGCTCAATAAGTATACCACATGTAACTGTTGCAGATGACTTGGCCATTTTAGCAGGAAGTAAGTCAGAGAATCAAGTGATGGTATGGGATGTAGAGGATAGTTCAAACAGAGAAAGATACTGTGTTCATCCAGCGAAGAGCCACATCTTGTGGTACAAGTTCGGAAAAAAGACAATTCAGACTTGGATGTATTTCTGGGGGATACAAGGGTGGATGTTTCAGCTTCGGCTACACACTTAGGGATAAATTGGTCAACATCTCAATCAGTTGATATTGAGGGTAAAATATCTCTTGGGAGAAAAACTGCCTATTCCCTGATGGGGGCTGGATTCCATGGGGGGAGTGGGTTAAAAGCTGTACGGAATGGACATGTCTGGTCAACCTTTGTCGTACCTAGGCTGTTGTATGGCATAGAGTGCCAACTACTTAAAAAGAAAGAAATTGATTCGTTGGAGAAATTTCAGAGAAAATGCCTGAAACAACTTCAGGGCCTTCCTGACAATACCTCTAGCTCTGCCTGCCTAGCGTTGCTTGGCATTCCACCAATTGAATCAGTCATACACAAATCTCTTATTAATCTGTTTGCAACTATGATGAGAGATCAAAAATCAATTGAATATGAAATAGCTCAAAGACAAATAGTAATGAAAGATTTCCCTGACAAGAGTATGTTCACTCATATACAATGCTTGTTAGATCTCTATGATCTGCCATCAGTATTCGAGCTGATGAGCAATACCCTACCCAAGCTCGAGTGGAAAAATACACTTAACCGCAAAATACATGAAATGGTCGAACAGTCCTGGAAATCAGATATTGCAACTAAGTCTTCTACAAAGTACTTAAATGCAGATGTGTTAAAAGTGGGTATTCCACACCACATATGGTCTACAGTTAGGAATAATATGCATGATAGTATAAGGGCACAAGTTAAGTGTAGACTACTTACTGGAACTTATATCCTTCAAGGTAACCGCGCTGCATTTAATCAGTTTGTTGTGGACTCTACTTGTAAGTTGTGCTCATCACTGCCAGAGACACGCCAACATTTCCTAGCAGAGTGCGCAGTCTTCAAGGAATCAAGACAAGAATATATTCAGAAACTGACAGATAGTGGAATTCTTCCGGACCATCTTACGATTCAGCTCCAGGATCCTGTATTTCTTACCCAATTGACCCTGGATTGTTCGAGGTGTGTGGATATTCGAGCCTGGGACTCTAATAAGTTGGGGTTGCTCGAGCTTTATTCACGGGAGTACATTTACGCACTACACATGAAGAGACTTAGGGCCCTGAGGACGATTTCTGGCAATTGAATGGAAAGACTAACCAGCAACTCTGTATATAAGTTACAGCACATGTAAATATCACCATTATCGCGCTCAAGTTAAGTAAAGACATTATATAAGTCCAAAAAATTTACCTCCCCGGAGGGTGCGCCGAATAAATAAGCGGCGGATCACTAAGAAGAACAGAACAGTGTCTACGATAAAATTTAGAAAATGTTTTTCGAAGTTTATGATACCGATAGCCCTGTTGGAGAAGTTTTGCCGTTAAACATTTATTTCGAGCGTTGAAGTTTGTAACATGATTGCAGACTCTAGCAAACCTAATAAGTTGCGAAATGTATACACCATAAGAAGCACGACGAGGAACGTCACCATCCAAAAAATGAAAATTTACTATATCAAAATCAAAGTCATCGCGCTTATCATAAATTTTAGAAGAAACAAATCCATTTGCAACAGAAAGATGTAGATCTAAAAAGGGGGCTTCAGTATCTGAGATATTGGCTTTGTTCAACTGAAGTTCAGGTGGATAAATTTGATTGATCATACCTTCAAAATAAGGGTTGTCAATGTTCAAAAGGTCATCGAGGTACCTAGATGTGGAATTAAAAGCCTCGATAACATCAGCTTGATTATCATGGTTAAGAGAATCCATGAAATCTCTTTCGTAGCAGTATAAAAATAAATCAGCTACGAGAGGTGCGCAATTTGTACCCATCGGAATTCCAACAATTTGTCTGTATAACTTGGTCCCAAATCTAATATAAATATTATCAAGAAGATAAGATAAGGCGTCGCATACATTCTGACATGACCAAAGTGTATACCGACTTTGGTCAGAGGAAGTGAAAAAAGCCTTTCTGTCATTACATGCCAAATAAAGTGAACCATAGTTTTTTAATGCCCTTTTGAAGGTCCATTCTATCAAATCCAAAAGTTTTTCTTTTATTAGATTATGTGGTAATGTTGTATACAGAGTAGAAAAATCATATGTGGACAAGCTTGTCGCACGGAACCCTCTACACTTCAATTTACTGAGCACCTCACCAGAATTTTTAATTGACCAAAACCAATTTTTATTTGAAGTTTCATACACTGTCTCACAGTATCTTATAACATGAGATTTGATAGCAGTAAGACAGGAAGTTAATAATTTAGAAAGTTCAGTGGTAGTACAAGAGCTAGAATTTGCAATAAATCTAGCTTTGTATGGTCTTTTGTGAAGCTTAGGTAACCAATACATCGTAGGAAGTTTGTCTTGGCCTTCATTGACACAAACAGAAAACTTAACAGGTCAATCGTTTAAGTGGGCATACTAGTTTTCAGTTTCCTATTGTATATTTCATCAACACTCTGACATATTTCCTCTTCAGTTGATGCTGCTTCTAGTCAGTTCTCATAAACTTGTAATGAACTAAAATGCAATGAAAATAACAGTAGAAAATGATATCAGGTAACATATTGCAATCTGTTCTACATTTCATATATGATAGATTTGTCGTTACATAATAACCTATCTAAAATTGACATGTATTAGTTCAGCACTTATTTAAAGAGTTGTAGTAACTTAAGGGTTTTTTTTTTTTGTTTTTTTTTTTTTTTTTTGTTTTTTTTTTTTTTTAGTTGTTGTTGTTGTTTTTTCAAGCACAAATTTCCGAATTTAGGCTACTGATTTATTTTATTTATTTATTTAATTTTATGTTTTTTTTTTTTTTTTTTTGGTTTGTTTTTTGTTGTTGTTTTTTTTTTTTTTTTTTTTTTTTTCTTTCGGTTGAGTTTTACCCCCAAATGGTACTGGTTAAGTAGCCTGGGATCTTTGGCTTTGCCGAAACTGGACTAAAATGCTAACTGGGGCTTAAAGGCCAACGAGCCATGTTATAGTGCATCAGATGGAGCGGTTTCAATTGTGCCATGTGTCACTTGTCAAACTTAATAGAGTGTTATTGTCTTGCATGTTAAAATATGAGCCTGCGTGTGAGAAAACCAACAATTTGGTCTCGACCAGGTCCGACACAAACCGGTCTGTACAGTCACAGAAGCAGGCTAGAAGCTTGAAATTTCGGAATTTAGAAGGAGAGGGATTATACTACATGTATCCGTGTAGCGCAAACAAAGGCGCTGATCAATTTTGCAGTTACTGCGAAGCTGATCTGCGACTTTGTTTTCGCATATGCAGATTGTTGGTTTTATTTCTGATGCGGCGGCTCATATTCGCGCGTTTCTTAAATTACAAACCAACATGCACATGATATGTAGGCATAAATTTAAAGTGGTGCAATAAAACAAATTGTAATAGAAACTGAGATTGTCATTCTTTAAAATTAAGAATCTGAGCGAAATAACGTCTAGTTATGTAAAAGGGTAGCATTGCTGATAATTCACAGAGTTTAGGCCAAAACAACTCTCAAGAATATCTAGTGCACTAATATAGGTACTACGTCTTAGGTATATTTTACCTAGAGATGCAGCCAGTTGTTCAAAACTTCGTTAGCTTAACGTGATCGTTAAGACCTCAACTCGTTAAGTTAATGCCGACTACATAAGCAAATACACTGTTGTATTTTGGTGCATTGGAAAGGATTCTCACATTTTATCAACAAAAAAATAAAAGTGTGTTTGTAATATTCATGTTTGAAATTTTAACGAATCGTTAACTAACGATGTCGTTAATTTTGAACAACTGGGCCCATAACGTTAATTATGATTTACATGCTAAATGGATATTTTATAAACTAAAACTTATGTAATGTTACACTGGGTATACTAAAAGGGGATTGGTCATTTAAACTAAACTACATGTACGTGTATCCTCATTTTCATTAGGGAGCCCTCCCAGGGGTTTGGGGGATTCAGGGAGAAGGGCTATTTACTTTCAGGGATTTGGGAAGATATTTTCAGGGATTTGGGGAGTTTTGGGGGGTTTTATGGAGCAGGGGGCTGAGGAAAAACATTTTTTGGGAGCTGGGGAGAAAGGTCATTTTTCTTTCAGGGAGCAGGGAGCAAAGACCCCCCCCCCGGTGGGGCCTCATAAGGCTAAGCACAGTCCATAAATATATGTCAACATTTTTTTGAACCAACAGCATATATATATGAGGGAACCTGGCAAAATGTTGGCCTTAAATCACTTTCAGTGTTAAACTGGAGTTTCTTCGTATTCAATGTGTTCCTCGTCTGAGGCTTATACGTAAATGGTTTTTCAGATAGAAGACAGTTTCCGCAAGCTTTTTGGTTTGAGAATAATATAAAAAAAAAAAAACATTTTTGTTTTATCAAATGTCTTATTACAGTAACCTTTGTAGGGGTGTCAACCTGAGCCATTGAAATTCTATAAAATAAATTGCAGACTTCGGCAATGTTTGAACATATAAATTGAAAAACTGCAGCTATATTTCAAATGTTAATAATAGGCTTGTCTAATTTGAAAATTTATTGTTATAATGGATTTTGGCTTAAAAAAATATAAGTCTCCATAAAACAAGTTGGATTTTCTCTAAAACTTCAAAACACATCTACTAAGTAACGGTGTTCTTTCCTATGTGCAAAGACGTTTTTATTTATTGTTTTGTCCTCTTGGCGAGAAAATTGGAATTAGTTGCACAACCGTCAACATACTTTTGTTAATTAAAATACAAATTTTGGTGGTGATAAATGAGTAACTTACTGATCGAGACATCAGCATTTAATTCCAGTCTCAGGAAAGTAAAAAGTTTAAGTGTTTTTCGACTGTTTGTAAATTCACAAGCATGTGTGTTTTATACTAAGTCTCATGGTCACTTTACTGACTAATGTCATTTGAGTGTATGTTATGTGGGTTTGCTCAGGAGATTTTAAGCCCACTGGAAACCTAACGTTCCGCTAAACTCCACTCGTTTGGCAAACAATTGGCACTTCCTTGGTAATAATTTTAGCCTCGTCTCACCAACTTAAATCAAAGCTTTATCAAGACTAGCAAAGCAGTCCATGAATGACCAAAGCCAGTCAATATGCATAAAATGTGCGCTCATTCCTTGGATTTTGCAGCTGCTATCTAGACGTTTCACTAGTAGCTCTGATGCGGTCGCAAAACCACTGTATTTGTTATAGCGATTTTATAACATAGAAGGACACTTGAAGTATTGTCGTCCAATTCAATGAAAATTAAACAAAGACGGAGACGTCTGCATGGAAGTGCCTACGGATTCAGAAGGGTCCCATGTCACCAATGTGGTCACAATGAAGAAAGTGAAAACATCACGAAAACATGTCCGTGCAATATATGCCCCCTTATACCCCACTTTTATGTAACAAAACTGGGGTATGCAGAGGTATACCTATTTTACTTATTTTTGCTCCAAAACATAGATTGTGGGTACTCGTTAGAACCGCCTCGGCGAGGAGGTTCTAACATGTACCCACAATTTATGTTTTGAGCAAAAATAAGAAACATAACAAAAAATGCTACTGAATTTTTTTCATTTTTACAACTTAAGAATCCCTGTATATTGCATGGGCGTATTTTCTTAATGACAACTAAAAACTTTCTTGTCACGAATCGGATCTACAGCGTAGATACAGAGGACGTAACAACAGATATTTCTGAAATACAAAAGGACGATCCAGATATGAATATGAAATCACGGCTCGAAACCAAGGCCATCATACGGATTGGGACGAGCATCTGACATTTGTCATGTTGACATACAGATCATAGGAAAATGGGACTACCGGGTTGTCTCCAATAACTGGTGGAGAAGAGGAAGACAGTATAATGTGTTCAATTTGAAAGCAAGGCTCAAGAGAGGAAATATCTATTTCCCCATGTTATGTCTTGTTCACAATTAAGACAGAAGTGTGCACATACTAATGTCTTGTACATATTGACTGAAACACAACAAAAGGTTTCAAACGGGTACAATGCGGAGGGTATAAAGAAAATCAACTATATAGCTCTACCGCGGTGGTGTAATGGATATCGTAATCGCTTAGCTGTCAAGAGGTTGCGGGTTCGATAACCGGCTGGTACACATGACTGTCTTGTTGACTTTATAAAGGCGAACCGCCCAAAGGGGTACCACAGTCACATCGTATGATACATGTGAAAGTCTTAAACAAGCTGTGCAGAGTTCGTAATACTGGTTACTTTTAAAATTCTATAGTGTCCGTTAACTACAAAAATATAGTCTACGCATCAGGCATAATTCGACTCAATTTAATCGTCATCAAAATAAGAAAATGGCCAATCGAAGCACTATTATTATTGGTTAAACTGATTATCTAATTTAAAAGCAAAACTTAGACATTACGAAACGAGTACCCACAATCTATGTTTTGGAGCAAAAATAAGATAAATAGGTATACCCCTGAAAACCCCCGTTCTACTATATAAAAGTGGGGTTTAAGGGGGTATACATTACACGGATATGTTTTCATGATGATAAAGACATGAGAAGTCGGCTGAGGTATTGATAACCGATCAACAGTGCCCACACCCTTTGACAAACAGATATCAATCAAATCTTCAGTTACATAAGCTTCATTCTAACACACCTCGCCTATATAGCCAATGGTAAAAAACGTGTTATATTGTGCAACAATTTCACTGGGCGAATAAGCGTGACGTTACTTTGCGGTATTTGTGACGTCAGCTATCCCACAAAGCAGCGTTAGACGGTGAAACGTCGTTTTAGCGCACAACAAACGTAATAAGTGTGTGTAAATACCAGCATTACAGTCAAATATTTGGCGGGATATCTGCAATGCTGAAAGCTGAACGATGTCGACGGTTTCAGCAACATTTATTCCGTTTATTGTGTGTTAGAATCGAAATAGATCAGCTCAAGTGCGTGAATTGTTGAGTAATAATTCACTGTTTATCGGTCAGTTGTAAGAAGATAAATCACTCGCGCTACGCGCTCGTGATTTGATCTTCTTTACAACTGACTTCCAAACAGTGAATTATTACTCAACAATTCACTGCTAGAGCTGATCTATTTCTTAATTATTATGCAAATAAGCATCGATGACATCAAATGATACGCAATTATCAAGACCATTCTAAAAATCGATTTTCAGAGCGGTTTCAATTAATCAACCTGGGGATTTACCAGTCTTATTGGTCTTAATTGTGCACACTGTTGCCTCTCAATTTGTACATGTACCAAACTGCAAGCAACATATACGAATGCAGACTGAAGATAAACAAGTTCTGTCCAAAGAAAGTAATGCGAACCTACAAAGGAAAGAAAAATAAAACTCACCACAAATAAGATTTAGAGCGCTGGAGCAGAGACGGCCGTATATCAAATGCGCGAAAATCATACCGTGACGCTGTTTGAAATGCGCGTGAAATCGAGGCATCAAATGCCGGGAATTAGCCGATAATCACTCAGGTAACCTATGTCCGGCAGGTGCGACCGTTATGTTAGTCATATGCGCGAAATTAGCCAATAATCACTCAGGTAACCCATGTTCACACTGGCTTTGGGCAGGTACGACCGTTATGTTAGTCATATTTCAACATGCTTTTGTAGGTTTTAGACGTTTTTATAATGTTTTAAATTGTATTTTATCCAAGATTATTATTTTAACCATCATGGATTTTAAAATTTCTGACACTAATAGAAGAAAGAAAAGCTTGTTGTACAATGGTTATAGTTATAGAATTGAAAAAAAGTACAAGTAGGCAAAGATCAGGAAACGGCGCAATCAGAAAAAGACTCCTACTCCAAAAACCAAGGTGGGAAAAAACCAAACCAACAATCAGGTACTTATACCATGAAAACATTTCGTAAGCCGAATGAGCAGCTATTTTCCCAATAGGTGGCCACTCAGTTACCTTAACTTAACTAAAAATATGAAAACATACATAAGGCGCCAACAGCACAAAAATATTTTAAACACCAAGACACAAAACAAAAAGAACCACCACAGAAGTATCGACTTGGAACGATCAGTAACACAAAGTTACTGGCGGGTTTAAATCGATTTTACACGGCCGTAACCTCACCCTCAGCTTCTGCAGTGGTTCATAACATTTAGTTAGTTCTTCGGTCCTCGTGGTGAATCTCTAACTAGTAAATGAATCATCAAGAACAAACAAATAAATCATGATAAACATCCTGATGAATCAAAAACCAGGACTCACAGATTCAGTAAGCTGCCCGACGATGGAGATCCCTGGGCGCCAAATAACTTACTAACTCCAGAGCTAAAGAGCTAAAGAAAAAACATCAGTTGGACCCCGGTGGGCCAAGCAACAGACAAGAAGCTCCGGCCCCAACCAACTAAAATGAATAGCTTTAAGTCGGGGCCATCATAGAGTCTGACGCCCGACCCACCGGCGTGCAATTAAAGAAGGCAGCATAGTTATCAACCGTGATTGGGTTAAAAACTAAGCATGCAGACTGTCGCATAACATTCAAGTTATAACCTATACGTCTGTAACGTGTTATGCATTTGATGCTGTTCTGACGTCCACCTCCCCGTTGGTGTGCTGCGCATTTGATGCTGTTCTGACGTCCACCTCCCCGTTGGTGTGCTGGGGCAACAGGCGTTGAATTCAAAGCTGGCTAACGGAAGAACTATGGTTGAATCTCGCTATCAAAACTTGATAGCGAAATACAATCATAGCATAGGTATACCGTAAAAATACCTGTGAAAAAAATTAATAATTTCTGCGCTTTTTAAAAGCGCATTTGACAGTCTTTTTCCGCGTATTCGTAAAAAAAATCTGCGCATTTGATATTTGATAAATCGATCCGCGCATTCGTAAAACCCTGACAGAGACTAGTCAAGCCACGAGCCCTGAGTGCTTCTATCTACCTTTATTCTTCTAGGTCTGATGGCTGTAACTTTGTATACCACCAAAAGAGATGATGCTGTCGACTCTATAATTGATTGTATGTCAATGATCAGGTGTGAGAATTGTCCGATGTGATGGGATATAATGAAATAAACACCCAATCAACTTTATTATTGTGTCTTCTCTTATATTAAATTAAGAACTTTATTTAACATCACACCTTCAATTGACCACTGTCAAATAATTCTGTAGAGAAAATTTAAAGCTGCTCCTGGTATAAGGTGTCCTCTCGACTGACGTAAATAAAATCAGGCGTTTAATAAAAATTTTAATAACAATGATAATGTGTTTTATGTCTTATTGCTTTTTGGAAATCTAAATATTAGTTTGTGTTTCCTATTTTATATTTCATCAACACTGACATATTTCCTCTTCAATTGATACTGCTTCCAGTCAATTTTCATAAACTTGAAATGAACTTAAAATGCCTATGAGAAAACAATAAAGTAGTAAACATGCTATAAGTAAATTGTAGCAATATGTTATATGTCCCTTTATTCTTACTTTATATTTCATTTATACTAGTAGCCAGTGATCGCTGGCTCTGTCTAGACATGAATGAAAAGATGCTAACTAATGCTTAAATTAACCAACCAACCAACTAGTAACAGTACATTTGATGGAACGTTAAAATCAGTTCCACACTTGCACGTGTTATGTGTCAAGCTTAATGGAGTATTATTGTCTTGCATATTTTCTAGGTAACGTATCGATGCCTAATGCATTTCCTGAATTTCCGATCAACATGCACAGAATATGTAGGTATACAATTCTAGAATAGTGCAATAAAACAAATGAGCCGCGACGCGAGAAAACCGGTCTTCGGGGTTTCTGACCAGGTCTGACTTAAACCGGCCTGTGCAGCTACAGAAGCAGGTTAGAAGCTTGAAATTTTGGATTTAGGTAGAAGAGGAAATGTACTATCCGTGTTGCGAAAACAAAGGCGCGGATCAGCTTCGCAGTTACTGCGAATTCGAAGCTGATCCGCGCCTTTATTTTCGCAAATGCAGTTTGTTGGGTTTCGCATGCGGTGGCTCATTTTAAAATGATGCAATAAAATAAATTGTCACAGAAACTGAGACTGTCGTCCTATAATCAAGAATCAGAAGAAAGGTATAGAATGAAGGGATAGAAAAACAAAATCTATATCAGATGTTGGTTACGCTTGATGGTGATGAATTGATGTAACAAAAAGTGAGCCTGTCATAAAGCAGACCTTGTCTCAGGTGAGCGCGATGGTTTTGTGGTAGACAGTAGAGTCCAAAGGTCCTGTGTTCGACACTTAGTGGGCGCGGTGGTCTTGTGGTAGAGAGTAGAGTCCAAAAGGACCTGTGTTCGACACTAGGTGGGCCTGGTTGTCTTGTAGTTGAGAGTAGGGTCCGAAGGTCATGTGTTCGACACTTGGTGAGCGCGGTGGTCTTGTGCTAGAGAGTAGAGTCCAAAGATCCTGTGTTCGACACTAGGTGGGAGCGGTGTTAATGTGGTAGAGAGTATAGTCTAAAGGTCCTGTGTTCGACAGTAGGTGGGCACGGTGGTCTAAAGATCCTGTGTTCGACACTAGGTGGGCGCGGTGGTAGAAAGTAGAGTCTAAATGACCTGTGATGGAAACCTACCTCCGCCAGATTGTGTACCTTGAGAAAAGCATATTCCCCACCGTAGTGATACTACCCAGGAATTATTGGCCCCGCCCCGGAAAAAAATGTTGAGACCTACATGTTAATTATGGCAAACAAAAAAAACTTCATCTCAGAATTATGGAAACTAAATGTAACCTCAAGTTACTAAAAACGGCATCTTTTTGTCAACTGTACGTCTTATTGCGGCCGTAATATTGTAGAAAACCGTGTAGGCGTGTTAACCTGAACCCAGTAAAACCAAATGTCATAGTATGAATGCGGTAATTTTTCAACATGAAAACCGAGTAATATTTCTAATATAAATAATAAGTATGTCATGTTTGAAATTTATTGTTATAATGGATCGTGGTTATCACATCGTATGTCTACTTTTTTCCTAAATATGATACCCTTGTCTCCAGGAAGCCCACTTTGGGTTTTCTTACGACTAAGCTCAAACAAAGATGTTAGTAAAAGACTGCTCGTCTAGAAACCTTTGGACAATTGGAACGGCAATCCGGTGCGGTGGATAGAGCATGGCTATTATTATTTTTTGGCTTTTGTATGCAAAATATAAAGATTTCGGATGGTGTAGCATTTATATAATAATATACTGAGACAATTTAGAAACGCACCACTTACTAGATAAAGAGTTTTGTATCTAGTATCTCAAATGCTTATATCTTTGTGAAGTCTACTTTTCATTAATGTTGATTCAAGAAAAAGGTCCTATTCGAGTAAACCCAAAAATACCAAACGATGTGACTTGTGACTGCCGGGATATTTTAATAATCGCAATGAAACCACAATTTCAAAAATCACCAAGCTGCTTTACCTTACATTATGAGCGAAACAAACACACACAACATTTTCAATGAATATGCTTGAGAACAGCGGAAAACAAATAGGTTTACCTCTGGGTACAATATTTTCGTAGAAAATGACGTCTTAATGTTTTAACGTTATGTTTTGTTACTCGCCAACAAAATGCATACAATCAAATTTTTAAGGGCGTCAGTAGACAGAAAATTACACATGTGATTGATGCAAAACTCATCATGACTCGAACGCAAGACATATACCGGTAACGTATGTTTGATCATTTCCACCTGATTTAAGTCTGACGTAAACAAAGAAAACCTACATCCGTTAACGTTTATTAACGTTGACTGCCTGTATTGTTTTGGGTTTTCCGTTAGTTAGGACCTATGGCTACAGGCCTATACCACGTATTTAGAAATCATAGCAAAAAAAATAATTGTTAGATCCTTTGGAAGCAGTAAAAATACAAAGCTAGAAGATGGGCCATATTGTACAATTTCGTGTAATGAACCTTCATCAGTGACCCTTTATAAAACTGGCAGCGAAAGCCAGACATTTTGCTGCAATCATAGCAAACCTGCGTCTTTACCGAAAATCACTAGCGTCATGATTACGTCAAAACGAATAGCGCTTTTAACGCGCTACGAGTAGTAATACCAAATTTTTGTTAGTTGCATTAGATATGAAATACAATCAAGTAAATATCTTGGAATCTAGCATTTGAAAAGAAATCCCCGAAAAAAAAAGTCGTGCGTTTCCAAAGTGTTTCAGATCATAATATGCAACAGCTTGCAGACAGCAATCACGAACACAGTGGCGAGAAATGAAGTACGAATACGCGGATCGGTCAAAATGACAAATTTTACCATTGGGAGAACCCTGAACGCGCGCAATATTTGTTATTATATTTAGATGATTGCATGTCACAATAAGTACTTGTGGTCGCTCGTTATTTGAAAGTTCGGCGATCTTAACCACGGTTACAATTTACTTTCCAGCGTCAAATTGCGCGAATGTAGAATCAACATGGGAATGCCAAATTATATATGTCACGGTCGTGCTTCGAGTCTGTGTCTATTTCTGATCAGATTGTTCGAGATTGTCTCCTACACAATGTATTCTTCCGTTTTCACTGTAATTAGACCTAAAGCTACAAATTGGCTCGACAAAACTGGGTTTACGTTATTACTTAAGAAACCGATATGCTGGAAATAAAATAAAACAGAGATCCTTTAAAGAACAGTGAACATATTAGTGAGAAAGGGGATGGGCAACATAGAGCCAAAGAGAATTACTGTTATTTTACATTTTTCAACAGCTTTGTCAATACAAAGACTGGTAAAAACCAAATGGGGCCACATATACTTAAACCTTGGTTAAAAAAGGAATCTAAACCCATAATAATTTTCTGATTTCTGAAAATACCTTCGCTGATCTCAAAGGATCAAAAGGAAAATATAATATGTACTATGAATGATGTACGTGGAGACTTTTTAGGGTCGCCACACGGCACAACACCAACTGCAGTAATAGGAAATAAGAATAAAACATAGATCCTTTAAGAGCAGCTCACGACGAACATATCTCACTATAATTACTGATTCCGGAAATACATAGTTTCCAAATATCTAGACCATTTGTCATTCTTTAGTCAAGAGGGCGTATAGTGAACTTTGCCTAGTGCTTTATAGTCAGCTATATGCTGATGAAATCAAGTTGGGCATGCATGACATGCATTTGGAAAGTATTGGATTATGCATATTAAGGCTTACACTGTTGTACAATTAACTGTGCAAAACAAAACAAAAAAAAAATAATAAGTCCACATATAATTTTTACGTTGACTGATTTTTATATTCTTACTTTAAACGTGAAACTAGCTGTTAAAGACGCCCTTGTGAACGTCAACAAATCTACTAAGTCACTGTGTTTTTTTATTTTTTTTCTTATGTGTTATCGCGTCTTTATTTATTGTCATGTACTTGGCGAAGAATTGGAATAAAAATGCACGGCCGTCAACATACTTTGAATAATTAAGATACAGATTTAGGTGGTAATAAATAAGTAAAAAATTAATCAAGACACCAGCATTCAATTCCAGTCTAAGGAAAATTAAACCATACATTTAAGTAGTCTATGTCGTTTTGCAAATCCACATGCATGTATGATTTATATTAAGTCCCATTGTCACATAAATTATTGAGACGAGTCGTACTTAGAGTTGTCACATTGAACATATTTTAAAATACCATGAAAGTCTAAGTGTGTCGCCTGCAAATTAAAATCGTGAAATGTAATAATGTGTAATAAATAAATGTATCAGCCGCTTTTGAATAAAACATACTTCATTTTTTGGATAACTGTCTACGTTTTCTCTTCATACTTAACAGAGCCCTTATTTTCTACAATAATCGGCTTGGACACAATAAAGTAGGGATTCAGGATTTGGACATTTTGGAAAATGTTATATGCACAGAAAAGGCTTCAATTAAATAACACAGTTATTGTTTTGGCACCATTGAAAGCGTATTGAGAGGAGCTTTGTGGTGATATATACTTTTCTATATCTGTAACCTACCAATTTTGATAAAAATGCCCATAAATACTCTAAAATGTACCTTATTTTGCATTTTATGCTGTTGCAAGATTTTTGTGTTTCTTTTTGCATAGTTACATTTCTGTTTTGCAAGGTTAGAAATCAGAATCTTTATTTTTTATATATAAATATGCGTATCTGCTATATTTTGATGTACTGGGTTTAGTGCTGGATTCATTATTTAAAAATTTATTACACACAACGAAAAATGCTGTATGTGTTATGTGTTATACATTTTACAGGCATTTCCAAACATTAGTAGTTTCTGTCTTCTTTAAAGTACTTTCAAGAAATTAAAATATTCATTGATAAATTAAGATACAGTAGAATGCACAAAATGTGAAAGAACGCTGATTGACAGCTTAATTTTTGTTTAGCGAGCATTTGAAACTTAAGATTTTCTGTAGAGTCCGTAGGCCCCATATTGCAATACTTATAGTATCTGTTCCTGCTTATTTATTGTGATGGTTATTTTCTTATCTATTAACAGTAGGGCACAACCGTTAAATCGATATATAATATTTCCTTTTTCATATAGTATCTAAAACTAGATATCATATCTAAATCTAGATATAAACACAAAATATTTGAATTTACATATAGTATCTCCTTCTAAATATATAACTCTACATCCGGCTTATCTATATTTCGTTTTACATATTATATCTAAATTGACATATATTGTCAAAATATCTTCTTTTTAATATAGTACCTAAAACTAGATATCATATCTAAATCTAGATATAAACACAAAATATTTGAATTTAAATATAATATCTACTTCGAGATATACAGCTCTACATCCGGTTAAAATATATATTTCGTTTGACATATTATGTCTCAATTGACATATGTTTCCAAATTTTTTCGCCCCTTAGCAACATGTATACGTAATTTGTAGTCAGGATGTTCCCGTCGTTGTTCCTTGATAACTCTCCACACCACGCGGAAGTTGAGCTAGGTGACGAAGTTAAACCGGGATTGCGACTTATCTAGCTGATCTACATAATTTGTTGATCTAGATATTCTATCCACTGGAATATGCCCGCAACTTAGTCTGCAACTAACATGGCCTAGTTCAACCTGGCAACGGACAAACATCTTAAATATCATATTTAAACGATTCCGTGTGTTCAGGTTTTATCTGACAGTCAGGTCTGAAGACCAGGTCCCTTGGACTTAACAAAAGGTCACAAAGTCTGTAGCCTCGTCACAATACGTCCTTGTCATCAGTTTGTCATGGAAGATTGTCGTGGGACCTCGACTTAAAGTCTCACCCGGAGGAGTGGAGAAGCATGGGATCGAACTCATGACTCCTTTTTACAGTGCATTTCCATTTAGCTTATCCGCTGTGCCATAGAGGACTGTGTTACCACGCCACGCGAACACGATCATCGAGTTGCTTATTTTTGAAAACTCCAGTGTGCTAGAACTCGCCAAGATACATGAACCATCTCATCGTATGAAGCTTTGTCATCGGTAAACAAGTCCCTACTCCGTTAAAAATGCTGGTTCATGACCTACTTGTTTCCAGCAATCATTCTTATATAGTTCCTTCTCTCGTTTCAATATGTCAGAGATTATCCGGGATATAAAAAAGTTGAGGCATCCAGGCGCAGGAAGCATAAATTCAAATCGGTTCACCGGTACCAGCACCATTCCAATAACGTGTTGATGCTCTCGACATGAATGATAGCCTTGTTGAACCGCATTTTTTAATTTCACATTTATGTAAAAATAGGTATCAACAAGGCACATTTTGGAAGTGTGACATTTGTGTATGTTAAATTTCGATTGCGGGGTGGAGGCGGTGAAATTAACACTAAAATTTCAAATGTCTTCATGATCGTTTCAATGCGATACTTCTGTTGTGGTTCTAATTGTTTTGTGTTTTGGAGTCGAATTTTTGTGCTGTTTGTCAGAGCCTTATGTACGTTTTCATATTTTTAGTTCAGTTAGGGTAACTGAGAGGCCGCCCATTGGGGAATAGCTGCTCACTCGGCTTACGACATGTTTTCATGGTATAAGTACCTAAGTGTCATTTTAGTGTTTCCCATCCCTCGATTTATGGAGTGGGAATTTCTTTCTGATTGCGCCATTTCCTGATCATTGTGTTACGTGCCAGGCGTAACTAGAAGATTAAGGAAACCAACAAGTTGGTTAGCCAGCAACAAGCTTTGTTTAAAATTTAACAAATCTATTTAGAAGTGATTTAACCAGTAATTACATGTGAAACAATCAAAAGCATATATACAATCAAACAAAAATGAATGTACAATACCTTTCAAGATGTTAATTCCCTTAAAGAATGTCTGAATGTCCCTCAGAATTTTTTAACAGAATACAGAATACAGAATACAGAAAGTTTATTCAGACTTAGGCATAATAGCCCATCGTCGTAACACAATAACACATATACAAATTAAACATGTGTGCACATGCAAATACAATACATACGATACATGATAATAATACAAATACCTACATATATTGTGAGAGTGATACAAAATAAATAACATGATGATTATCAATAAGTTAAATGTAAAATATGATATTTATGTCTTCATCTAATAGTGTAAGCTAAGTAATTATATTATTTAATGTTTCATTTCTTAGTTTAAAGGCCTTTGTTACATACAGAGCTAAATTATTCAGTTGTTTCCCACCCGAGTTTAACAGCTGCAAAAATTTGAACATACTAGGGTTGTTAGTATAGTAACGTTTTATGTAAATTCTACGAATATCATTAAAAACAGGGCATATCAAAACAAAATGAAATTCGTCCTCTATGTCATTTGAATTGCAAATAATACATTTTCTATTTTCTCTGGCGATTCTAGCTCTAGTGCTAGTGTGTCTTCCTGATTCTATTTTTAAATTGTGTGAAGAGAGGCGTAATTTCGCTAATGCATTCCTATGTTTTCTATTAACGATTTTGGTTAAATAAGGAGATAATTCAAAATTTTGATTTATTTCTTTATACAAAGACATAGAACTTGATGCTTCCAAATTTCTTCTTGTTTCATTAATGAAGTTATCAATAAGCCTACGTTTAAAAATTGGTAAAAATTTCTTCTTGTTAACTGAGTTAGGGTAAGTCCATACATCCGAAAAACCATTGTTGTCGAGTAAATTCTTGACTTTATTTAGCCATGATTCTTGACGAGGTGTACTTCTTTTCATATCATGTAGCATGTCATTGAAGACTGCATTTAGTATTCAGTTTGAATCTTGAATATTTATTAGTTTAAACCAATATTTTATAATGCGTATTTGTCTTTCGATACTTAAGTGGGAGCATCCGTACTTATTTCGTTTTCTTCTTCCCATGTTTTTAGACGGTTATTTATTACGGAGGTAAATAGTTTTGCAAAACAGCTGATTAGAGTAATCCCACGGTAGTTATTTGTGTCGTCAGCATCTCCTTTTTTGTATATAGGTACTATTAACCCTGTGGCCCACTGCGAAGGAAATACACCGGTTTGCAAAATTTTGTTAAATAATAATTGGATAGGCTCAACAAGTAGCTCCGCCGCATGTATGAAATATTCATTTATGATATTATCAGCGCCGCAGGCTTTGTTTGTAGAAAGATTTTTTATTGCTTTTCGTATTTCTATTTGGGAGAAAGGATCGTCAAAATTAGTATATGTTGTTTCCCTATCATCAATATCAAAATTTTCAATAAAAATTCGGACATCGTCTGGCAAATTTTCTTCTATTTCTGAAGATAAGTTCCGGAAATATTCAAAAAACTCTTGATCTGAAATGTTATTTTCAGGGCTAGATTTTCGGCTTTTAAAAATTTTCCAAAACTGTTTTGGGTTTTTCTTTCTTACTTCATTCATTTTTTTATATCTTTCCTGATTATATTTTTGTTCACGCTTCCTACAATGATACTTAAAGTCTTTTTTACAAGCGAAAACTTTATTTCGATTTTCCGCTGTTTTACACACGTTATACGCTTTCACTGCGTCTCGCACCTTTAATTTCTTCAAATAACAATCGTTATCAAACCATTTTTTTTTCTCAGAAAAATTTGCCGAACAAAATATATTTTCTTTACCCTTTGTGACACATTTTTTAAAAAATTGGTTTGCCCTATCAGGGATAAATTCTGAAAATTTTTTAACCGTTACATCTATCGAATCATTTTCTTCACAAATAGAATACAACAGATGAATATCATTTGACAAGAGCTGAATAAAATCATTTCTTTGAGTATCATCCCATTTATAATAAGTTTTTTGAGTGGCATTTGCTGTACTTGACCTATCTGTACCGATTCTTAACGATATTGTAATTGGAGCATGATTTGAATATTCATTAAAATCAAGCACTTTCATGTCCGAAATGTCACAGAAATTTCGTTCAAAAGTAAGAATGTAATCGATTAAACTTTCTCCACGCGCTGTAAAGCATGTCATTTTGTCAGTGTTTGCAAATTTGCGACCGTTAAGTATTCGAATTCCTGTTGACTTACAAAGATCAAGTAAGCAAATGCCATATCGATTTGTTTCATTGTCCAAGGATTTTCGCCGTATAGGCGTGTCCAACGGTATGCTATTGTCATCTAGACCAGGTATGACAGAGTCATCCATGATAAAGTCACGTGACTGTCCAGTACGACTATTCAAGTCGCCACATAAATAAACGTCCCCTTTATGAGAAAAGAAACTTATCTCATTTTCTAATTTTTGAAAGAAATCTACATTATATATGTTATGTACAGGTGAATTTTCAGGTGGGATATATACAGTTGCTATGATTCGGTCTGATTTTGTCTGAAAGAAGTTTTTATCTAATTTAAACCAAATGATGGAGTCTATATCGTTTTTCATTAACTTAACACCTTTTCGTATGCTGTCCCTTATGTATACCACGAGGCCACCGCTTGCTCGTTTTGCTCTTTTATTTTGAAAACGACGATATGAATGAATCGGTTTATTATATCCAATTAAGTCTATATTTGAAGTTTTAGAAGTCCATGTTTCGTACAGGCATATTATGTCATATTTTGTAATAAACTCCGAAAAGTCCTTGTTATTTTTCTTCTCGTTTGTTAACCCTTCTACGTTCCAGCTTAATATGGAAATGTCACAAATTTCACTCTCACGGCGGTTACGACTGTCCTACGCTTCTGCTTCGTTTGGTAACACATTGAAGCCCCGAGCGCCCCCAGGATGAGGGGGTCTATTCGAGTTTACAGTCCCAGATGTACTCGACGTGCTCGCAGCACCTGCACTGGTACTGCTCGGTTTCTTCTCCGCGGCCTGGTGCAATTTTCCATCTATGTACAGTTTGTCAACGGCAATATGGGCCTTTTGCCCTTTATGTCTAGCTTCTTTCAACATTTCCTGATCATTGTGTTACGTGCCAGGCGTAACTAGAAGATTAAGGAAACCAACAAGTTGGTTAGCCAGCAACAAGCTTTGTTTAAAATTTAACAAATCTATTTAGAAGTGATTTAACCAGTAATTACATGTGAAACAATCAAAAGCATATATACAATCAAACAAAAATGAATGTACAATACCTTTCAAGATGTTAATTCCCTTAAAGAATGTCTGAATGTCCCTCAGAATTTTTTAACACAAGTCTGTATCAGTTTCTGATCCCAAGAATTAAAGTTTGTTTCAAAATAGCACTATGTCCCAATCCAGAATCGAATATCACAAAGTAATCCAAGAATAAGTTTAAATTCCAGTAAGATAGATTTTGACTTCTTAATAGTAACAGTACCCAAAGACTGTCCTTATGAAAATTTGTAGCCCTTATATAGCACTGAGGAACATTCAGGATTCTTCTAGCAAATTCTATGATATCATATACTAAAAATAACAAGCTGTTTACCAAAATTTAATGTTTTGGAATATTCTAGAGAGGCCATTATCCTTCCAGAAAATTCCACAATATTCTTTTGACATAAAAAAAAAGATTTTTCTAGAAGATTCTACATCTTTGGTTCTTCCAGATTTTTCCGGACTTTTCCGTCAAAGAACAATTTGAAATTTCTAGAAAATTCTGAAGTAAACAACCTGTTTATGTCCAATATCTGGGACACTAAAAGTAAATAATTGCTAAGGACAACAAGTAAACATCATATGTATAACATCATACTTTCCTGGGCATACTCCCTTGGGAAGTTTACCAGTACTGAATGCACATCTTTCAACAAGTAACTGTCATACATAACAATTGCCTATTTGTACTTATTTCTATTTCTGACGGTACGAATTTAAATCATAGGGAACAATAGTCTTCACTAGCACCATCGGCTATTATCGGATTTACGGAAATACCCGAGCGCTTACCTGTGAAATTACTGTTGAGCGATGTACACAATTGAATAGGAAAACCATATAAAATGTTAAAAATGACACTTTTTCCGTTT
Organism: Rugalucina vietnamica; assembly: GCA_964017185.1. Lineage (NCBI taxonomy): Eukaryota > Metazoa > Mollusca > Bivalvia > Lucinida > Lucinidae > Rugalucina > Rugalucina vietnamica. The sequence goes on along the minus strand of OZ024871.1, from coordinate 82,228,174 downwards.
TACGACAAAATTTTATAAGTTATGGTCATAATGTTTATAATATGCCATAAAATGTGGTATAAAAATATACAAAATAAGTATTTGCCTTGTTTCTTCCTTTTGCGATTGAAAATCCTTCCATATTCGAAAGTTCGTCCATATTAATCTCATAGACTCAGTAGGAATTTTGCGAAAAGGTGTAAGAAGTCATTTTTAGCCTTAAATTTCATAAATTTGGGATTTTTTGCGAACTTTTTATAAGTTATCACCATTTAGAAAATTTTATTAGCTTTAATCTGATGTGTTTTATAATAAAATAAGTATTTTCAAAATTTCTTCCATTTGACTCAGAAGATGCAAAATTACGCGTTTTGCAACTACCATTCTGACTTACTCTATGAAATGCCTAAGTCCAAACCAAGAGGAGCAGCGTCGCTACCACTGAAACCAGTTGAGTCGGTTATTCAATAAAGAAATAAAGAAAGAATGAAAGATCATGTTTAATTAAAGAAATTATTTTAATGAAAGGAGCCGAATTCAATGCAGAAATTAAAGGTTTGTACTCCCTATAGTGATTTGTTTTACTCAACAGCAGTTTAGCTGGAAGTGAGAACTTTAAATCATTAATATACCGCGACATACATGTTGACACCATGATAGACAACTTTTAACAGGTAGAAATCAACTGCATGGAAATTGTACATATATTTAATCAGTGCGTGTTAGAATGCATAGTATAAGAAAGAAAGAAAGAAAGAAAGAAAGAAAGAAAGAAAGAAAGAAACGATAATAAAATATGAAGTTCAAATCATGTTGAATTAAAGAAATTATTTTATGAATTGTGTAATTTAAAAATTTTGATTTACTAAATGCATCTTTTTTAATAAAACTATTACCTCACAATGAGAACTTTTAACGCGAAATACATGTTAGATACCTTCTTATAGATGAAAATAAGCTGCATGAGAATTGAACATGTATTTAATCAGCGTGAATGATTTTGCTATGTAGATAGTATACCTGTCCGACTGAACGTCTGTGAAGAACTGGTATGATTTTTTTTCAGATGTGTAGAATTGACACAAATCGGTACTAAATCTTCTAACACACGAAAACACGTTCTTGAACCATAATTTTCGCATTTCTCAAAGTTCCTATGTGAATTATTGGTACCAAATCCTCCCAGCCGGCGAAGAATTGGTAACGAAGTTGTATGCAACGAATTTCATTCCATTTCACACCCATGTGAGATAGGCGCATGTAATCAAATTTCATGTACTATTCGTACGTATTCTTTACACTCACGAAAATCACCCAACTAAAGTGGTTTTGCCTTTGATTCCAATTCTTCAATTTATAGCGATATTACATGTATGTGAACATTTAGTACCAAGCTTTTACATCTGAGTAAAATTGATACCAATTCTTCAAAGATGTGATGAATCCAAACCAATTCTTCACACGTCAAAACACTGACTCGTCCTGCATGTGAAAATTTTGTACAACTTTTTCACATATGAAAATAATACCAGATATTCACAGATTTTATGATTAAGCGCCGCCGATTTCAAACGTATGAAATCTGCGATTCAACAACGCTTTGAAAACGTACATAAAAGGAGCATATTAAACATAGAACAAGTAGGACTAAAATAGACGTACCGCATCGGAGCGGTCAGTAATATAAATTTACTGGGTGGTATAAACAGTTTTATATATTTTCTATTATCTTTGTTGAACTAGAGCCACAAGATAAGCTTTTCTTCTCGGTCTGCTACAAAATGCATGATTTTGCAAGCACCGGGCGGTCTCAGGAGATTCGTTCAACGTTATAATTTATAAATCCGTGGTTTCCTGCAGATAGAACATGAGCGTATAACCCAAACGCGCCCCGGGCGTATGAAAAATCTCAACATTCTGAAGATTTTGGACCTATAAAAGATAATTTGTTTCTTAAACTCGTTTTAGCAGTAACACATTAGCGCGTGACTGAAGCGTTTGCCAGACGTATGAAAAAATTCTCAAAACGCTGAAAAAAAATAAAGCACGTTTTGTGTTACGTCCCAGACACACTAATCACCGCTCTGGCCAGTTTGATTCGAGCCCCGCGCCGAGCCTTTGTGAGACGAGTGTGAATATGTTGTTCGATCCCGGGATTCGACCATATAGGTCTATTGTTTGAATGTGTTGCATTACGTTCGAGTCAACATCTATGACCATATTGGTCATTTTGGGATGTTGCCTCCTTTCAATGGGACTTCTACCCAACATTGGGATGTCGTGACATGCTTAAAAATACGTCCTGAAGACATATAACCACACAACAACTAAAGCGTATAACCTTTCCTAGGCAGTTTCAGACCTAAGTGGTAAACCAGTTATCGTGTGGTCGATCACCCAGTTATAAGCTCTGTTTGGCATTCCATCTATTTCTCACGGCCCCAATGCTGAATGGGCGGGGATGGGCAGTCGCATCGGTTTGCCGTCCTTATCCGTTTAGTTTAGTTAACTTTGAGAGATCGCTGGTTTCATTTGCAGTCACGCTCACATTGAACAGCCTGTTCGTCGAGGTAAATGCTTGTTGCCCTGGCATTGTGGTAGAGTCACTCTTTGAAAGAAGAAGAAGAAGAAGAAGAAGAAGAAGCAGAAGAAGAAGAATGATTTATTTACGTACAGAGAGGTCCCCGGCGAGATCGTACGTTATCTTGTCGTGAAGAGCCATTAAGCTCCCTTGGCTTCTGGTTTACATACAGAAAGCGTTGGCTCCTTCCCAATATGACTGAACAATTGCTGATATGGACGTTAAGTCATATAATCTAACCAGTCCAAACATTTTAGATATAATTAACACTTCTTGGAGTTTCCCTAGCGCTTTATGTCGTTATGTTCAGCAAGTAAAATAGTGTTTACTCATGTAAATCGGACGACGAGCATATTCAAATCCAAACTGTACATAACTTCCCTGGTGAACTTTTCGATGACGCTGGATTTTTTGTTGGAAATTTGTTTCTGTACAAAATTCAAAACTTCCCGCTATGCGAAACTCGACGAGAGACTGCGCTTGACGCAAAATGATCACGTGTTCAGATCAAGAAAATCATATATCTCGATCGAAATATATAATGATATTTAGATTGACATATTATATGTCAATTTAGATATATTATAATAGGGTATATTTCGTTCGAAATATATGGTAATTAGGCATATCTCCTTCTAGATATAATATATCGATTTAACGGTTGTGCCCTACTGATTAAAGGGCAGTAGACCTAGCTTCCATACAAGGCAGATTGAAGCTCTCCTAATAAACAGCTGAACTACCGTCAACTAAATTTTGTCCGTAGGCCCGTAGAGTCCGTAGGCCCTGTTTTTCATCAGGTCTAGAATGTTCAAAATATAAGGAATCATTATAAAAATTGTTTTAAAATACAAATTCTTATGCCTTTAGCAGTTTAAAATAAAACAGAACATTGTAAAAAGGTTTTGAATCTGACAGATTACACTGACTGGTTGATGATACTGCAATGCAAGGATAAGCTTTAGTGATACCATACTTCATTTTAAATGTCTAAATTTTACTTATTTATGAAGCAAAAACATTGCATCACATAACATTCATAAACTCCAAATGATGTTTGTAATATAAAGTGCATATATTTTGCATTTTAAAAATATGGTATATGGGCCTACGGACTCTACATACATCCATTTAAGAGATCTGTGTATAATTTGTTAGATATTTCCACTTTTTTCAGAGTTATTCTTGAAATATTGACAAAAAGTGCAAAATGAAACCACAACCTAGCATTAAAAATCAATCAAATAGTAGAACAGACAGAAATGCATAGAATGGACAAAAAAAAAAGCGAATGCGGTGTTACAGAGTAAATGTATGGAATGACCCAATTACATAGATTTGAAAAGGCAAGAGAAAAAGACAGAGAATGTAAAAAGGAGCGCAAGAGAAATAAGAGCTGTCGCAGGACAGCGTGCTTGACTGCTTCTGACCTTTGTCAAACATAAGGCCAAACCTGACCAGTAACCCAAAGCATTATGTTCATACATCTTTCTGCCTTGATGCAATAAGGCAAAATCACTGAGCCATGAAAGTTTACTATAACTATCTAAGATTTAAAGGTCTCACTCATATTGTGAAAGAAGTGTGTTCATATACCAACTGAGTGAAAAGATACAAGGCAAAATCACTGAACCGTGAAATAAGGTCACACTAACCTATAAGTATTTTAGGGTTAAAGGTCTAGTCATACTTACTCATAATGTAATAGAAATATGATCATATACCCATTCAGTGTTGAGATATAAAGCAAAATCACTGACCAATGAAATAAGGTCATAGTGACCTATAAGTATGTTTAGGTTAAAGGTCTGGTCATACTCATTCATAATCTGAAAGAGGGATGTTCATATACCAATTGAGTGCCCATATTAACTTGGCAAAATCACCGAACCGTGAAATTAGGTCACAGTGACCTAGGAATACTTCAGGGTCAAAGGTCTTGTCATACGCAAACATATCGCGAAATCAGTATGTTCATATACCAATTGAGTGCCGAGATATAAGACAAAATCACTGAACTGTGCAATAAGGTCATAATGACCAAGGACTACTTTAGGGTCAAAGGTCTTGTCATACGCAAACATACTTTGAAAGAAGTTTGTTCAAAAACCATTTGAGTGTCTAAGTCACTGAACTGTGAAATTAGGTCACAGTGGCCTATAAGTATATTGGGGTCAAAGGTCTGGTCATACTCACTCATAATCTGAAAAAAGTATGAAAAATATACTAACTGAGTGTAAAGATATAAGGCAAAATCACTGAACCGTGAAATTAGGTCACAGTGACCTATAAGTATATTAGGGTCAAAGGCCAGGTCGTACTCTCATAATCTGAAAGAAGTAAGAAAATATACTAATTGAGTGTCAAGATATAAGGCAAAATAACTGAACCATGGAAAGTATGTCAATTGACATTACAGAATAGTTAATGGTGTAAGCCCTGCCAAATGTGTTTAGATGTATAGTGTTGACATTTTCCAAATCATAACTTTACCAATTGTCTCTGGCAAAATGGAATCGCATTATCAGGCAAACCCTGTGATTAGTTGGATATACTGCCTTGTATGAAATAGAAACAACAACACAGAATAAGGCAATAAGCTGAATCTGCATTTAATGATTAAACAACTCTAAGGACTTCATATGGTTTTATTTGTAAAAATTCAGTTCTCATAAAATCACAATGTATAGATTTTTTCAACACCTTGCTGTAAAATTACTGCTTCTATGAGAATTTAGAAATATTTGTGGAGTAAACTTTGGGTTAATTTTAAAACATAGCAATTGTACATCTGTATATTACATTTACCATTATCGCTTTTTGCATGGTTTTAAACGAATACAAAGAAACACTTTACCGAAAGCTATTTCTATTTACTTAAAGCTATTCATTTTAGTTGGTTGGGGCCGGAGCTTCTTGTCTGTTGCTTGGCCCACCGGGGTCCAACTGGTGTTTTTCTTTTGCTCCGGAGTTAGTAGGTTATTCGGCGCCCAGGGATCTCCATCGTCGGGCAGCTTACTCAATCTGTGAGTCCTGGTTTTTGATTCATCAGGATGTTTATCATGATTTATTTGTTTGTTCTTGATGATTCATTGACTAGTTAGAGATTCACCACGAGGACCGAAGAACTAACTAAATGTTGTGAACCACTGCAGAAGCTGAGGGTGAGGTTAGGTACCTGTAAAACCGGTTTAAGCCCGCCAGTAACTTTGTGTTACTGATCGTTCCAAGTCGATACTTCTGTAGTGGTTCTTTTTGTTTTATGTCTTGGTGTTTAAAATTTTTTGTGCTGTTGGCGCCTTATGTATGTTTTCATATTTTTAGTTAAGTTAAGGTAACTGAGTGGCCACCTATTGGGAAAATAGCTGCTCATTCGGCTTACGATATGTTTCATGGTATAAGTACCTGATTGTTAGTTTGGTTTTTTCCCACCTCGGTTTTTGGAGTGGGAATCTTTTTCTGATTGCGCCTTTTCCTGATCTTTGCCTACTTGTACCTTTTCTGAAAGTGTATTGGCCCTAGCTTTGAATAAAGACTCGAGACTGAACTATTTCTTTCATTATTGCAAGCACATTAAGCTCATTTTGTGAGTCTAATGAAAGATTTAAGAGTAAACTTTAGTTGGATTAGTTTCAGTGCATGTTTCCATTTGTCATCAATAATGTAGAGTCCGTAGGCCCACATACCGTTTAGTGTAAATAATGTTACTCTGCGCTTTTTACAACATTTTAGTGATTAAATTTAATTTTATTTGTAAAATAGTAAGTCCTTCTTTCCACATATAACATAATTCTGCTCCTGTTGAGTCTCAGAAGATTATAAGTTCAGTAAACAGTGCCAAAAATGACTCTACTCGCAGAAATTTGGGTTTGATTTGGGAAAATAATGTAAATTTAAGACATTTCTTGGTTTGTATCAAACAAATGAAACTTTAAAGAGCATTTAATTGCAGAATTTATAAGGAATTCAAAAATCTTAAACATTTATTAAGGTGTCCCTTTATTACTGTATGATGTAGAGTCCGTAGGCCCTCTTACCAATGAATTATGTGAGACTTTTGCATGATATTCATACACTCGGGTACTTTGCATGATACTATTTGCCAAATGAGAAGTATCAAAGAAGAGTATAAAGGTAATTATATGTTCTTCACTGTCCTGCATTTTATATAACAAAATTTTAAAAATATATGTGTTTTCTAGGTAAAAAATGCCAATTTTCACATGTATAATTGCCAGTCTAAGACAGAAGTTGGGAATTCCATACTTGCAGTATTTTTAACACTTACTGGTATGTCATGTTTTCTTTCCAAGGTTAAGCATCACAGCTGTATTTTCAAAGAAAATAACCCAAGTGTTATGCTTCAGCTGTAGAGTCCGTAGGCCCAGCTGGGTAGGTTCAGATATGCAGCTATATCATAAAATCTGTTTATATACCGCATAAATTCCCATTAAAATACAACATTTGAAGGTTGACAGCATACATTGCTGGATAAATGAAATCTTTCTGGATACTTTGATTTTTCATCAACCTTGCAACATTGTGTCCCTACTTTATTGTGTCCAAGCCGAATGGAATTTAACGCCTTTTCAGCAGTATCCTGTGGTTGAATAGCTAAACAAGACATTGTGGAACCACTCTTTCCATGAATGCAATACATAACGTTCTCTTCTGTGCATGAGCTCTTTTTAAAATCAAGCATAGACAAAATGGATTTGTGTATCAAGAGGTCTACGCGACGATATTTTAAGTCCATCCATTATATCAAAAGCCTATGAAGAAGTTGCGACGGTTCAAATGCGAAAACAATATCCGTCCCACCTACTCAAAAAAGTGTACTGTTTCTGGATATGCCATTTTGGATACAACTACAGAAATGCACAGAATCAGGATGTCTGATTAGGTACTAAGGTGCGTTTCCAGCGTTTTATGTACGATTCTGGAACATAACTGGAAAAAATAATCAGGAAAACTTGCCCGTTTAATTATAGTGTATACATGCACCCGCTTAAACCCAACTTTTATGGAGTAAAATTGGGGTTTACAGGGGTATACCTATTTTTCTTATTTTTAATCCAAAACATAGATTGTGGGTACTCGTTAGAACCGCCTCACCGAGGCGGTTCTAACGTGTGCCCACAATCAATGTTTTGTGCCCAGAATCAATGTTTTGAGCAAAAATATTAAAAATATCAAAACTTTTCCGATGAAAGTGTCCTCCGCACGGGATTATTTTCACTCAAATATATTTAGATAAATCACAACAAAGCCACATTGGAAGGATCAGTAAAGAAATTTCTGGAGGGATATAAGCCCCAACCCAAAGTATGTCTCTCAGATTAGATTTGAGAGTTTAGCACCAAGGAGACTGAGAGCCTCGATCCTGCGATTATTAACACGTATATTGCAACAGCATCTCTGACCGAATCAAACCAAATTACATTACCTAGACGGTCTGGCTCTTACGAAAACTTGCCCATGCAGTATACAGAATTTTTTCATAAGTAAAAAATGAAAAATTTCAGTAGAAAACCGTTGATAGTTTTCTTATTTTGCTCAAAACATAGATTGTGGGTACACGTTAGAACCGCCTCTAACGAGTATCCACAATCTACGTTTTGGAGCAATAATAAGAAAAATAGGTATACTCCTGCAAACCCCAGTTCTTCTACATACGTAAAAGTGGGGTTCAAGGGAGTATACTTTTCACGGACATGTTTTCCTGATGTGATTTGTATATCGCAGCAGGAGATGTTGCTCGACTCTCTATTATAATTAATGGATGTCAATGATCAGGTGCGAGGACTGTCTGATTTAATAGGATATAGTCAACTTTATTATTGTGTCTTCTTCCCATATTAGATTAAGAACTTTATTGGCATCAAAGACATTTAATCAACACACCTTCAAATGATCAATATCCTACTGTTCTGTAGAAAAAAAATCAAAGTTCGAATAATATATTACAAATGATAAAAATCCCCATTTATACAATAGAGAACATATCTTAATACGTACTTTGACATAATTTAAAACGCTGTTTTTATCAAATTTGTTGGCGTTTACCTGTTTTTTTCTAAACGTCAAGACTAGATCACGTCAACCCACATATATATACTTATCGTTATCAACAACTTAACACGTGCTCAGCGTCATAACTTAGAACCGATTCGTAAATTTGAAATTTGAAAACTTCATGTTGCCAAATCTATAGGGTCACTGAAAAGGCTTTAGTAGCCGAAACCATGGTATGGCCCATCCCCTTTCTCATTAATATGTTCACTGCTCTTAAAGGATCTCAGTTTTATTTTATTTTACTTACAAATTCATGTGTGGTCTTTGTCTTATTGTCTTCTAAAAACCTTAATATAAGTTTGTGATTCCTATTTCATCAACGCTAGACATGCTTCCGTTTCAATTGTTACCGATTCCAGTCAGTTCTCATAAACGTGTAATGAACCTAAAAAGGCTATGAGAAAAAAAATAGACATGTTTTAAAGTACGTGTACATTATTGCATAAATATCCGGGCTTACACGATATTAAAAGGCGTATATTAACGAACAAAAAAGCCATGTATTTATGTGGCAATTCGCGTGCGCACGTGCTGTTAATACACCGCATTTATTTATGCTCGTTACCGGGCGCCACACAAAGCACGTGCTAATAATGGGTAACTGAACTCCGCCCGGAATGAGCATAAGGATGAATGCTTTTACGCGTATGAAAATGTGACGATGCTGTAAAATATAGTGCATCGTCATTTTGTTTTTCGTTTGTGCAGAATTTATGCAATATTCTAACACGACGTTATCGTTTTTCCCATTGAACCTAAATGAAAAAGTCACTATTTGCAAATTAACATAGGGACTACATTCACTGTTAACAAAATTACGCGCGTAACGTGGCGTTTTTGTGACGTCGCACATAAACATTCATGTCCGCCGAGAATGAGTCCACTGGAAAACATTTTAAAATGTCAGCACTTATTATCGAAATAATTTGACCGTTTACGGAAGTATGCCTTTGGCTCAGGTGAGCTTAAATGCTAATTTGGGCTTAAAATCATAACACAACCGACCAACCATCCATGTTATAGTACATTAGATAGAACGGTTTCAATTCCACGCTTGCACGTGTTACGTGTCAAGTTTAATGGAGTATTATTGTCTTGCATGTTGAAACATTCGTAGCAGTGTCTAATGCGTTTCCTGAATTGCAAATCAACATGCAAATAATATGTAGGTATCAATTTAAAGTGGTGCAATAAAACAAATTGTCACAGAATCTGAGATTGCCATTCTTTAATCAAGAATCAGCGGAAAATAAATTTTCCTTGTTAAAAGGAACGCTTGGCTAGTCTGTATATACCATTATTTGTCTGTGCGTTGTGGTTTTTCGTAGACTTGTGGAGTTTTTCGGTTGCTCGATCGCATCGGTCATGAACACTTCCTCGCTACGATGGATTTCAAGCTTTCGTACTTGGTCGGACCTAGGACAAAGTTCCGGGTTTTAGCATTATCCGTCCAAAACGCCAACTAAATGTTTAACGTTAGATCCAAGTACGTCATTCTTCCCACAAGTCCTAATAAAAACGGCGGAGAGCAAGCCTGGTTTCCGTCTTCAATTGCTTTTATTATACAAGTGTAGCAAAACATTGCGACTGGAACCAGGCCCCTGGCTGTCAAAGGGAAACCCCACAGATTGAAGGAAACTTTGAAGACCCCGCAGATTAAAGAGAAACAAGTATAAGCTTTAACAAAAAGCTTGGTCTACGCTTCGCAAATATAAATTAGAATGTCAAAGAATCTGACCGTACGCCCATTTCATCGTGGTGCTTTTGACTGAACAGAAATAAAACGCTGCGCGGTCAAAGCATTCATACCTGACAATCGACCGTCACAATACTGTCGGTTCATTTCATTCCGTTGTGGCTTGGATAGAATGTAATTGGCTACACAGGTAGGGCGCGGTCAAAGCTTTCATACCTGACCATATAGCGTCACAATACCGTCGGTTCATTTCATTCCGTTGTTGCTTAGATAGAATGCAATCATGCACCAGTTCCACGAATTTAACAATTTGCCCCATTTTTTGGTACCAACTGCACCATTGGTACAAATGTTACCAACCAAAGGGAGGTTTGCATGGAAGTTTTTGGGTGTTTACACGGTCCTTGGCGAAACGACCCGGAATCCTACTAACACGATGGTCAAGCCACTAGACTCAAACGTGCAGTTGCAGTTGTAGAGAGGTGTATGAAAAAGTACAAGTAGGCAAAGATCAGGAAAAGGCGCAATCAGAAAAAGACTCCCACTCCAAAAACCAAGGTGGGAAAAAACCAAACTAACAATCAGGTACTTATACCATGAAAACATTTCGTAAGCCGAATGAGCAGCTTTTTCCCAATAGGTGGCCACTCAGTTACCTTTACTTAACTAAAAATATGCAAACATACATAAGGCGACAACAGCACAAACATATTTTAAACACCAAGACATAAAACAAAAAGAACCACCCCAGAAGTATCGACTTGGAACGATCAGTAACACAAAGTTACTGGCGGGTTTAAATCGATTTTACACGGCCGTAACCTCACCCTCAGCTTCTGCAGTGGTTCATAACATTTAGTTAGTTCTTCGGTCCTCGTGGTGAATCTCTAACTAGTCAATGAATCATCAAGAACAAACAAATAAATCATGATAAACATCCTGATGAATCAAAAACTAGGACTCACAGATTCAGTAAGCTGCCCGACGATGGAGATCCTGGGCGCCAAATAACTTACTAACTCCGGAGCTAAAGAAAATTATCAGTTGGACCCCGGTGAGCCAAGCAACAGACAAGAAGCTCCGGCCCCAACCAACTAAAATGAATAGCTTTAAGTCGGGGCCATCATAGAAAGGTACAAGTAGGCAAAGATCAGGAAAAGGCGCAATCAGAAAAAGATTCCCACTCCAAAAACCGAGGTGGGAAAAAACCAAACTAACAATCAAGTACTTATACCATGAAACATATCGTAAGCCGAATGAGCAGCTATTTTCCCAATAGGTGGCCACTCAGTTACCTTAACTTAACTAAAAATATGAAAACATACATAAGGTGCCAACAGCACAAAAAATTTAAACACCAAGACATAAAACAAAAAGAACCACCACAGAAGTATCGACTTGGAACGATCAGTAACACAAAGTTACTGGCGGGCTTAAACCGGTTTTACAGGTACCTAACCTCACCCTCAGCTTCTGCAGTGGTTCACAACATTTAGTTAGTTCTTCGGTCCTCGTGGTGAATCTCTAACTAGTCAATGAATCATCAAGAACAAACAAATAAATCATGATAAACATCCTGATGAATCAAAAACCAGGACTCACAGATTGAGTAAGCTGCCCGACGATGGAGATCCCTGGGCGCCGAATAACCTACTAACTCCGGAGCAAAAGAAAAACACCAGTTGGACCCCGGTGGGCCAAGCAACAGACAAGAAGCTCCGGCCCCAACCAACTAAAATGAATAGCTTTAAGTCGGGGCCATCATAGAGTCTGACGCCCGACCCACCGGCGTGCAATTAAAGAAGGCAGCATAGTTATCAACCGTGATTGGGTTAAAAACTAAGCATGCAGACTGTCGCATAACATTCAAGTTATAACCTATACGTCTGTAACACGTTATGATTTTTCTAAACTGAAAAGAAAAATCATTACTTCCTATAAGTTTCTTAAATTTGTAAACCAAGTCACCATAAAATTCTGGTTCCGAAAGACCCTCACTTAAAAGCGTCTTTAACCCAACATTATATTTGGAAATCAATTCATAGTGTCTACGATAAAATTTAGAAAAGGTTTTTCGAAGTTTATGATACCGATAGCCCTGTTGGGGAAGTTTGGCCGTTAAAGATTTATTTCGAGCGTTGAAGTCTGTAACATGATTGCAGACTCTAGCAAACCTAATAAGTTGCGAAATGTATACACCATAAGAAGCACGACGAGGAACGTCACCATCCAAAAACGGAAAATTTACTATATCAAAATCAAAGTCATCGCGCTTATCATAAATTTTAGAAGAAACAAATCCATTTGCAACAGAAAGATGTAGATCTAAAAAGGGGGCTTCGGTATCCGAGATATTGGCTTTGTTCAACTGTAGTTCAGATGGATAAATTTGATTGACAATACCTTCAAAATAAGGGTTGTCAATGTTCAAAAGGTCATCGAGGTACCTAGAAGTGGAATTAAAAGCCTCGATAATATCAGCTTGATTATCATGGTTAAGAGAATCCATGAAATCTCTTTCGTAGCAGTATAAAAATAAATCAGCTACGAGAGGTGCGCAATTTGTACCCATCGGAATTCCAACAATTTGTCTGTATAACTTGGTCCCAAATCTAATATAAATATTATCCAAGAGATAGGATAAGGCCTCGCACACATTCTGACATGACCAAAGTGTATACCGACTTTGGTCAGAGGATATGAAAAAAGCCTTTCTGTCGTTACATGCCAAATAAAGTGAACCATAGTTTTTTAATGCCCTTTTGAAGGTCCACTCTATCAAATCCAGAAGTTTTTCTTTAATTAGATTATGTGGTAAAGTTGTATACAGAGTAGAAAAATCATATGTGGACAAGCTCGTCGCACGGAACCCTCTACACTTCAATTTATTGAGCACCTCACCAGAACTTTTTATTGACAAAAACCAATTTTTATTTGAAGTTTCATACACTGTCTCACAGTATCTTATAACATGAGATTTGATAGCAGTAAGACAGGAAGTTAATAATTTAGAAAGTTCAGTAGTTGTACAAGAGCTAGAATTTGCAATAAATCTCGCTTTGTATGGTCTTTTGTGAAGCTTAGGTAACCAATACATCGTAGGAAGTTTGTCTTGGCCTTCATTGACACAAACAGAAAACTTAACAGGTAAATCGTTTAAGTGGGCATTTACTACAGACACCTCATCAGTATCTGTCTCCAGATAAGCCCTGGTACCATCCAGCTCCTGTTTTAAGGTGTTAACGTAGTGAAGCCTACAAACAACAACAACATTGTTTGCGTCTTTGTCTGCCGGAACCAAGACATACTTTCTGTGAAATTCTTGGATACCCTGCTTCAAATGCCTAAATGACGATTTAGGTTTAGGAGGTAAAAGATTAGTATTTTGTTAATAAAACTGTATACGTTTATCCACGATAGTGAAGATACTTCTTTTCCATTCTTTAAGAGCATTATCCTCAACATCCTCTCGTTTACACCATCGATTACCGAAATCATTCAATGCAGATGCAATCTCCTCTCTACATTTATCGAAATTGATGTAGGAGGGGAATCTATATTTCGGACCTTGAGAAACAATTTTGCGAATTCTAGAATCCGAAATTATTTTTAAATTTCCAGTAACTATATGTCCGGCTGGTTGATAAACAAATTTTGAATCTTTACAATCTCAAGACTTAGGAGTATTAGCATGGATATCAAGATCAGAAACAAGTTTATTGAAATTAAAAATAGTATTTCTGATTGGTTTATTATATTTGTAACAAATAATAGGAGGTTCTGAATTTTGGAAGTACGTAGGTATAGACTGTATCACTGATTTATCCTGGAATATGCTTGGTAAATCAATAAAGTCAATTCCTTTATTAATGAAAGAAATTTTAATAAAACTTCTAATGTGATTAGATTCGGAATCGATAAATGGACGAAGAGCATGCTGAGTATAACATCTTGTTAACAGTGCAGCGACATACATTTGATGATTTCTATCGTAAAATCTATTAGCCTCTGTGTCCAAGGAACGTAATACAGCAATTGGTAGAGAACTAAGATAAGACAGCATTGGATGTCGACCGTGAATCCTTAGCTTAACAGCTAAATCATTAAGGGAAGTGTTCAATTTCATTGTAGCGCACCGTTTACGTTTGTCATTACCCTTTTTCCGTATACCATGAGATCTAGATTTACGTTTACGAGACTCTGAAAGTGTAAGTACATCAAAATCGGGCATTTTGGAAATATTTCCCTCATGGTAAATGTTGTCGTTAAATCCCAGTGGAAAGGGAATTTGCAATAATTTTATCCATTTAAGTTCAGTTTCAAATCGTTTGATGTTTTTCAATCTAACAGAAGAATTTTCATCATATGAGATTTTTTCCACTGGTTGAACTACAACATTATTGGGAGAATGACCAGTGCGCTTAAAATGCTGGTACAGAAAGGTATCATTATTTTTGGGTTTTCTGATTCTACGATAGTGCTCACCAAATCGTTTTTGCAAAGTTCGACAAGTTTGTCCAACATACTGCATCCTACAATTGTTTTTATTTCAAGTAAGAACATATACAAGATCCATTGATTTTCAGTCTAAATCAGAATCATTAACCACTGAAAATGTCCTACCATTAACAGATGAAGTGATAGTAGTCTTAGAGCATAAATGATTGCAACAGTTGCACTTCTTGGCATTGCACTTAGAAATACTAGGGTACATTCCAGGTCTCTTGAACGGATTAATATATTTACGTAAAATTGGTGATTTAAGTGGAGATAACCTTATCTGAAGATTATTACGAAACATATTAGAATTAGAATCTCCGTGTAGATTAACAGTAGATGCCGAAAATAAATTAAGAGGTGTCACCCTAACAGTAGGTAATAAATTTTGAAAATTGTTAGTTGAATGAGGAATCCGTACAGTAGACGCGTTGTCTTGTAAGTCGTAGAGTTGGGTTGTAAGTAGTAGACAATAATTGGCAGCGCCAAGCAATAACGTACAACAAGGATAGCTTTAAAAAAAAAAAAAAGCTAGTATCGCCCGTTTGTTGACATTTAAATCTAGACCACCAAAATGATGTCAATTTAGTCCTAGATTGCTTAAGAATTGTAATTCGGCTAAACAAATCTGTCAGGATATACATGTAGGTCAACTGCCTCATTTTTTATACCTCGTTCACCCCATTTGTGTGGAAAGGTATCACGGGACACCAACGGAAATAAGTTGTTAAATCAAACTGCGTACACACACAATTGCTAAATCAAGTCCACCCACCCAGCAAAGGGTGAGATGTTCCGAATACCGAACCAGTTTTAAGACCAAAGATATGATTGGTCGATATTAATCTAGCCATTAATCTAGCCAATCCCTTCCTGACTTTTCGGCAAAACGTTGCTGGTTACCTGCTGTGTCAAACGAAGTGTAGAATATTTCGAGAACCATTCACACTTTCCTATTTGGATTCCATCGGTTTTCTTCGCTGTTTCTTTAGGAAAATCCTACCGTATATGTCACCCGTTGTGACGGGCGACAATTATGTCAAAGAGTAGCATTTCTTATACTGACGGGGTCTCAGTTTCACAAACTTACCTACTTACCTACTCACTTACTTACTTCAGAGTTTTACTTACAGTGAAGGTACCAGATGGCAAAAGGCCTCGACCAAACGCTCCAACGGCCAGAGTGCTAACAAGCGCTATTTTGAAGGGAATTGAATAGGCTTTCAGAAAATCATAACCTACAAAAATCCCCGGCATGTTGCACCAGGGTCCATTGGCTCCTCAGAGTCTCTAATCTAGTGCTGATAGCCTAAAAGTCAATCAAAATGTCATTCTATCAACGTGAAAACGATTTTGCGGAACTGGGGATGCACCCTGCCCATGTTTGACATGGAATAAAATTTTACAGCATTTATAAATTATTAATTTCTTTGTATGGGTACATAGCTAATAAAGGGGGGTCTCATATGCGCCCACGCACCAATTTTGTTCTTGCTTTGCATGGTGAATGCCTTCATTCTAACACCTATAAAAATGCACTTATTTATTGTGAAAAACATTTTAGGTCTCAGGATAGCACCCTGAAGTACTCCATCTTTGTGACCATACCTGCCTGATACTTTGCCTTTTATTAACCCAATTAAAACTGGCTAACTAATCGACAGAATCATGTTCTAAAACTAATTATGAAAACTAACAATGATGGGCAGATACATGTATGCATTTTAAGGTCCAAGACAGGGTGCAATTTTCTTACTTAAATCATGAATATTCAAAATATGTAAACTAACAATGATGGGCAGATACATGTATGCATTTTAAGGTCCAAGACAGGGTGCAATTTTCTTACTTAAATCATGAATGTTCAAAATATGTAAAATAGCGTTGATGGTCATTCAAGATACAAAATTGCTTACCTGGAAAATTTTTCACAAAAAGTTTTCTTCGTAACATGTTAGTAACATGAAATATTTATAATTGGATAAAACCATTAATTTTACGTTCTTCAGAATTCTGACTTGTATCATTCAATGTTCTAGAAAAAGATGTTACGATCTTCAAATTTTACGAAATTTTCAGCAAATAATCTATATATGTGTAGCCTAATTTAAGGTTAAAATTATAGGTTGACAAAACCGGGAACATGTTAAAATTGAAAATCAAACTTGTGATTACACCATTATGGAGCTAAAATTTGGGGTCATCTGCGAAACAAATGCTTATCATCTGAATTCAATATTATAGCTATCAACAATTATGCAATACAAATATGATTAGTGATCATTCTAGATTATTTTACAAACAAACAGAACCAGGAAGATGCTATTATGACGGTTATTGGCGACTTTAATTACACATAACCCTATATTCAAACCCCATATGACCTTAGCTGTTGGTGGGACGTTAGACCCCAATCAATCAATCAATCAATCAATTATAAAAATCGATGCGTGGACAGAACCCAATGTAAATTTCATATACCGAGAGACCACCCCTTTGTTTTCCTTCTAAGATTGCATTAGTCGTCTACAATCCCACTGTGTAGTAGTAATTACGTCATTGATCGGGTAAAAAATCTGACACACGAAAAGCGACTAAAATAGAAATGTGTATTGGACTTATTGAGTTGCGTATAACTATAAGATGTTGAAATATTTTCAAAAATCATTATCGCTAATTGCAAGAAGAATAAAAAAGGATTATAATCAGTCAGAAACTTTTTTTTCTGGAAGGTAAAGCATGTTAAATTGCTAATTGAAAGTGGGCGTTTGCGCATCTGGGGACAGTGCGAAACTGGAGAAGACGCTGTAATTCACAGATTTAAGGCCGAAACAAATCTCAAGAATATATACTCGTAGGTACTACTTCTTGGACATCTGCAACCTCTAGAGATGCTGAAACAGAACAGGGGATAGTAACTCGAAGGCATTGTAAGCTCCTCTACTTACGACATACTTACGATGGGCACAAGATGACCACCTTAAAATTTACGCCCGTGCTATTCCAGTTACTCTTATCTATCGTAACTTTTTGAAATGAAAGGGTTCCACTTCGAAAATAAGTCGACGCTAAGGTGGGCTTCAGTTGACTGTAAAGTTACGATAATGTAACGTTGTCACCTTTTCAGTTATTGGCCATATTCCCTAAGAGATTCTTAAGTTGATCATAAGTTGGTCTACAGCTTAAGATGGCTTTGAGGTACCAACCCAAGAAGGTTAATTATGATTTATACATATATGGATATTTTATGACCTAAAACGATGTATGCAATGTTATACTGTGTGCAATAAGGGGATCGGTTATTTTAATCAAACCATAAGTAAAGCGTGTAACCTCATTTATTAGGTAAAAATATCCCAAACCGTTGTATAACAACAGTACATATTGCGTGGTTTTATTACAGTAACAGTAGCGGGCACCATGCGAGAGCTGATCTAAAAGAATTGGGAACATGATGTAGGCCTTGAATCGCTTTTGGAATAAAACTGATATATCTTGATATTTAATTCGTTCCTCGTCTGAGGCTCAAATGTGAATTGTTTTTGTAGCAGCAGAAAATAAGCACACGTGTTTTGGTTTTAGAATAAGAAAGACAGCATTTTTGTTTTATCAAATGCCAAGTTCATTTTAATATTACAGTCGTAAAATTGTAGGACACTGTGTAGGCGTGTTAACCTGAGCCCACTGAAGCCCAACTCTGTCATACAAATTGCAGACTTCGGCAATGTTTTAACATATATATTGAAAACTGCAGCGACATTTATCATATTAATAATAATCCTGTCATGTTTGAAAATTTGAGCCGCCTTATGAGAAAACCAACAATCTGCATATGCGAAAACAAAGGAGCAAATCAGCTTCGCAGTAACCAGCGCCTTTGTTTTCGCTACACGGATAGTACAATTCCTCTACTTTCTAAATCCAAAATTTCCAGTCTCTAGCCATCTTCTGTGCTTGTTCAGCCCGGTTTGTGTCGGACCTGTTCGGAAACCACATTGTTGGTTTTCCCACGAGGTGGCTCATTTATTTTTATAATGAATGGTGGTCATCACTCTGGCTGTTTCCTAATGACCTAGATAGAAGCACAGTTATTAGAGAAAATCTGACTTTGCGGGTTCCTACGACTGAGCTCATCAGGAAAACATGTCCGTGAAATGTTTACCCCTTAAACCCCACTTTTATATAGTAAAACTGGGGTTTGCATGGGTATACCTATTTTTCTTATTTTTGTTCCAAAACATAGATTGTGGGTACTCGTTAGAACCGCCTCGCCGATGCGGTTCTAACGAGTACCCTCATTCTTTGTTTTGAGCAAAAATAAGAAAAATATCAAAAATTGTCTACTGAAAATGTTCAGTTTTTTACAACTTTAAAAATCACTACAACATGTATTGCATGGGCAAGTTTTCGTAATGTGAAATAAGGAAGTTAAAAAAAAAAAAGCCGACGACCACCTTCTTGAAGCCTTTGGACAAGAAAAAAGAAACTTGAAAAAATGTTTGTTTGTTCGTTTGTTTGTTTGAATTGATGCGTAACGTCCCAGTCCACAGCTATGGTCATGTCGGGACGTTAACTCCATTTTATGAGACTTTTTCCCAAAATTGGGATGTCATTACATCCAAAAAGTGCTTCAAATATAACCACCCAGGTAAGCCACAAAGGCTTATATGTATGGATTGGTTGACTTGAATCACTTCTCCTGTGCAGTCTCAGACCAGGGTGATTTACCAGTAATCAGAAGGTCAGTCAGTAGCGTATAAGCTTTGCCTGGAGGCACAAGCAGCCAATCTATTTCTTTAGGCCCCAATGGGCGGGGCCCATATTGTCTATGCACAGAAAATATTAACTGATAAGCATGTGCTATTAGATGATCGTTGTCGCTGCAGTTCACTCATGCGAAAATATTATGATTTCTGATGTTGTGGCTCAGACGAAATGTGCAACAGCTTAACAATGCCCGGTACGATCGCTTACACAGGTGACGCACGGAGGACAATTGAGCCTGTGCGTGAGTAAAACCCAACGATCTGGGTTCCGACCAGGTTCGACACAAACCGGGCTGTACAGTCACAGAAGATGGCTAGAGGCTGGAAATTTTGGGTTACAAAAGTATAGGGATTGTACTATCCGTGTAGCGAAAACAAAGGCGCTGATCAGCTTCGCAGTTACTGTGAAGCTTCGCAGTTACTGCGAAGCTGATCTGCGCCTTTGTTTTCGCCTATGCAGATTGTTGGTTTTCCCATGCGGCGGCTCAATTTAGAATGGCTGCGGCAACAATATGAGCAGTGTAATTTGGGACACGATTTACATTTTTCACGGACCTGTCCCCGAGGATATAAAACTATTTTCATGCTCAGCTCTTCAAACTGTTTTTCAATTATTATATCAAAACAGCCCAAATTTATTGAACAGAAGGTTTAGAACTCCAAAGCCTGTAATCTATCTTGTTTATATTGCTTATAAATGATAAAATGCCAACAATTGTTGGCATTTTAACATTTATGAGCAGGATAAATTTTAGTCTCAGCTGAGTTGAGCATGAAAAAAGTTTTATAACCTCGGGACCTGTTGTGCGTTGTTGTTATGATGGTCGGTTGGTTGTCTCGCTAGTGTTGGTTGTGTTTGTGTGATGCCTTGCATTATTCTGTCCCGCCTACTGTCCCGTCTAATGTCTTTGGGTTGGAATTTTAGATTAATTACGTTTTTTATGTCTCCCCCCGACAGGGTCGGGAGACATATTGTTTTTCCCCGTGCGTCTGTCCGTCCGTCTGTCTGTCTGTCTGTCTGTCTGTCCGTCCGTCCGTCCGTCCGTCCGTCCGTCCGTCTGTC
The DNA here is from genome assembly GCA_964017185.1 of Rugalucina vietnamica. NCBI lineage: Eukaryota > Metazoa > Mollusca > Bivalvia > Lucinida > Lucinidae > Rugalucina > Rugalucina vietnamica. Next base: position 82,207,517 of record OZ024871.1, on the reverse strand, counting down.
CGTCACAAATCGTGTCCGCTCTATAACTTGAAAACCGTTAAAGATTTTTCAATGAAACTTGGTACACTTGTAAACCACGACAAGACGATGTGTCATGCACAAGAACCATAACTCTAGCTTGAGTATTTTGGAGTTATTTCCCTTTGATTATTTTCGATACAATTTCGTGTCCGCTGTATAACTTGAAAACCGTTAAAGATTTTTCAATGAAACTGGGTACACTTGTAGACCACGACGAGACAATGTGTCATGCACAAGAACCATAACTCTGGCTTGAGTATTTTTGGAGTTATTTTCCTTTGATTATTTTCGATACAATTTCGTGTCCGCTGTATAACTTGAAAAACCGTTTAAGATTTTTCAATAAAACTTGGTACACTTATTGAGCATGATCAGACGATGTGTCATGCACAAGAACCATAACTCTGGCTTGTGTATTTTATGAGTTATTTCCCTTTGATTATTTTCCATACAATTTTGTGTCCGCTTTATAACTCGAAAATCGTAAGAGTTATTTCAATGAAACTTGGTACACTTATAAAGCACGATGAGATTACGTGTCGTGCTAAAGAACCATAACTCTTGCTTGCATATCTTTGGAGTAATTTCCCTTTGATTATTTTCCATACAATTTCGTGTCCACCCTATAACTTGAAAACTTCAGTGAAATTTCAGTGAAACTTGGTACACTTATAAAGCATGATGAGACGATGTGTCATGCACAAGAATTATAACTCTTGCTTTCATATCTTTGGAGTTATTTCCCTTTGATTATTTTTCCATACAATTTCATGTCCACTCTATAACTTGAAACCATAAGAAATATTTCAATGAAACTTGGTACACTTATAAAGCAAGATTAGATGATGTGTCATGCTAAAGAACCATAACTCTTGCTTGCATATCTTTGGAGTTATTTCCCTTTGATTATTTTTCATTCAATTTCGTGTCTGCTCTATAACTCAAAAACCATTAGAGATTTTTCAATGAAACATGGTACACTTATAAAGCATGATGCACAAGAATCATTACTCTTGCTTTCATATCTTTGGAGTTATTTCCCTTTGATTATTTTCCAAACACTTTCGTGCCCCCTCTATAACTTGAAAACCGTAAAAGATATTTCAATGAAACTTGGCACACTTATAAAACAGAATGACAGGATATGTGATGCACAAGATCTATAACTCTTGCTTGCATATTTTGGACATGCACGTAGAAAGGGAGGAGACATCAGTTTTCACATAGAAAACAAATTCTAGTTCATCTTTGTTCTGGTGATTGCTAGCTTGATGGATACCTTATTGTGAAAGGCTAATCATATTGCCGCTTAAAGCGTGTTGTCTGAAAAACGTCATGTAATTTTGCTGTCTTCTTTCCCGTCTGGTGCCTATCATGTGGATTTTTTAATTTAATTGCATCGATTCCTGGTCCCTCTTTTCTTACTTGTGTTTACATATAAAAAAAACCTTACCCTATCTAAAGATGAAAACAGGCATTGCTAAATTATAGATCAAAAAATGCCCCTGCAATATACAGAGATTTTTAAATTTGTAAAAAGGGAAAATTTTCAGAAGATTTTTTTTTTCTTATTTTTGCTTAAAACATAGATTGTGGGTACACGTTAGAACCGCCTCGCCGAACCGTTTTAACGAGTACTCACAATCTATGTTTTTGAGAAAAAATAAGAAAAATAGGTATATACCCCTGCAAACCCCAGTTTTTCTATAAAGTAGGGTTTTAAGAGTGTATATGTTACGTGATGATACTTGGAAAGCAAATCGCTCTAATTGACCATCTGATTATTGGTTAACTGCCCAGGAAAAAAGAGGTTTCAAGTAAAACCATTCATACATATAAGCCTTATTGGCTTACTTGGGTGGTTATATTTGAATCACTTTCCATATACTGAGTAAAAGCGCCTTAAGATTGGTTCGATCCCCGCTCTGGCCACATGTGAGACAAGCCAAGTTCTGCTTGCGGGTGTGCTAGGTGGTTTTTCTCGGGGTTCTCCCGTTTTCGCCCCACCTACTGATTGGCCCGTCTCATATGAGCTGAAATAATCTAGAAAGGGACGTAAAACTGAGTCAAAAAATAAAAATAAGAAAACCGGTCTCCGACCATGACCGACACAAACCGGCCTGCACAGTCAGGAAAAGGCTAGAAGCTTGAAATTTAGGATTTAGCAAGAAGAGGAATTCGACTATCCGTGTAGCGAAAACAAAGGCGCTGATCGGCTGTGCAGTTACTGCACAGCTGATCTGCGCCTTTGTTTTCGCATGGGCAGTTATCCCGTTTTCTCTCGACGCGGTTCTAATGGTACCGATTAAACTGTAATATTAAAGGGAGACAATGACAATTTACCACAGCGTTTTAGATGTCCAGGATTTAAACACATGGTCATAAACATCTGACAATACATATTCATTCTTCCAGTTTTCTAAAAACCACTATTAACAAAGAAGTTATGACACATTTATTAATTGTTACACGTATTGTTATTAAACGTCCAAAGCAAAGAAGCTTCAAACAGAAAAGGAGAAGTGACTATTTGGCCTGTTTACGCCTATACTTCAGCAGCCCAGAACACTGTTATTAAGCTCCTGATGGTGATACTTTACGTTGAGGATAATACCTCCATGTCTTGGGAAGATATTCATGCTAAGCTATTTGCATATTTTGTCCATTAAATGGTTGAAATCTAAGTTCAAGTGGGGATGGGGGTCTAAATTTCATAAAAACAAAACATCGAAATTATGAGTTTTTTCTGCATGCTTACAATTTTTACCGCTAGTGTTGTTATTTGAGAGTGTGTCACCCACAGTTTCATGAAGAAATCATGTAAAAATCTCCAAAATTGTTTAAATTCTTCGCAATATGAAATATTATATGAAAAACTTTTAGGAGGTACCTGTATAGCATTTGTACCTTTGAAACATTAGATTACGGTATTTGTTATTTAGTTATAAATGAAAGTGGCATAAACTGGAGTTTCAGTCTGGAACTGAGCAAACTCCTTATTTTTTCAAACCTTCACATAGTTTGACACATGGTTTTATTCAAAGCAATTGTTTGCATTACTTTACATGCAAATATGTAAATACTCTGGCACAAAATTTTATGATAAATTCTTACAAGAGACCACGGCCAATGTTGCATAACAAATATATACACTTATCCTATTTTATCTTTCACGGCTACCTATCTCCACAATTCAGTATAGCATACATGTATAATCATTGCTTGTCAGTTTGCTACTGTATATTTGAGGTTTAACGTCCCATTAAACATTTTCAGACATGGCCAGAAGGATACACCACTTCCTGGTATTATGGGAAGCAAATTATGTAGTTTGCTAGATGACACAAACCAGTGCTAGTGGGGTTAGAACACAGGACCTTTTGATTCTGAGACCGATGCCGTGCATAATTATGCTGTGAAAAGTTTGACTGATTGATTGATTCTTAACGACCCAGTCAAAAGTTATGATCATGTCGGAACACTGCCCTCATTCTATGGGACTTAATCCAAAAGTAGGATGTCATGACATCCACAACAAGCTTCAAATATAACCACCCTACTAAACCCACAAGGCTTATGTATGGTTGGTTTGACTCGAGCCACTTTTCCTGGGCAGGCTCAGACCTAAGTGGTAAACCAGTAAACAGTTGGTCAGTCAGCAGCGAATAAGCTTTGCCTGGAGGCACCAGCAGCCCATCTATTTCTTTGGGCTCCAATGGGCGGGACCCATAGTCCCACCGGACCACTTTTAGAAATCTATCTTGTGGCTATTTGTTAGTGTTGAACTTAAAACCCTGTCCTCTTGACTGAGGAATAAGTATTTATTAAACAAACATAGATAACAACTATGTAGGTTACAGGGCGTGAATATATCAAGGGTGTATTTGTACAGTAAGTTTCCAAAATATTGTAACACATATTGCCCAAATCATTTTTTGCCTGTACCCAAATTATAAAAATTGGTTTTGCAGCATCCCGGTTCAACTTATCTGCAGTTAAAATGTTGTACATGATTGCCCTTTTATATTGTTTCAATTTTGATAACTTTATATCTGCTAGTTTTGCCTGAATGCAAAACTAGGACTGATAATCATATTTGGGCTCTCGTTTTGGGGCTCTAGAGTATCGTTCCCCCCCTAGAGCCAGCATGCCATTTTCATATATTGTGCGGAAAATGACAACACATTTGCAGGCAAAAGCTTTTGTTGGCTCTCGGGGGGGAACAATACTTTATAAAACTTTTCCTGATTTCTATATATTTCATAACAAAACTGAATGTTCTATCCAAAAATATACATACTGGGTAATCTAAAATGAAATAATAAATTCTTCTATCACACAGCCCCTTATTCAGGGAAGCTAACACGTGAATCAAGAGAACAATGACCAACTTTTATTTTTCCTTAAAACCATAGGCATTTTTAAATGGAAATAGTCATTTCTCCTTTGGTTACTCGACTCAAACATTTTTTCCTTCTTTATAACACGTCAATGAAACAAGTTGTTCCATAATGTAGTAAAAAGATTTAGAAAAAAGCTGACTTCACACAAATAAGGTCAACCAGGTCCATCCTTTTTCCAAGCCTTTCCGTTCATGCCTTCATAAAATCAGTGAACTAACGCGTGTCTTCACCAGTGCATATACACGCATCACAGGCATCGCATTCATTGTCGTTATACTCAAACTTCATGGCGTAGAACTTTGGTTTGCACTCAGCTGGTATCAGCCACATTAGTAGAGAAATTTTACTATCCGTGTAGCGAAAACAAAGTCGCTGATCAGCTTCGCAGTTACTGCGAAGGTCATCTCATCTGCGCCTTTGTTTTCGTATAGACGAAAATCCGGTTTTCTCACGTTGCGGCTCAGTTATAGCCCAATCTCCAACTTATGGTAGTATGAAAACCAAGGGAGGCGCGGTGGCTTAGTCGTAGAGCATCGGACTCCGAATCGAGGTCTTCAGTGCGATCCACACTGGCCCCCACCAACGGCACCGTGTTGTGTCCTTGAGCAAGATGCATTAATTCCCAACAGTACTAGTCAAAACACAGGAAGCAGTGACTCTGTCCCAACATAACTGAAACATTGTTGACTGAGACATTAAATAGGTAACGCAGCTATTGATGCAATTATTGTCATTCAAGCATTCAACAAATACCCAACCGCTGACATTCAAAAGCCAATAACATGGTTGGCAAATTTGTAAATTCCAACAATTTAAGCAACATTAAGTCAGTTACAAAATAAGATAATAAAGGCAATTGCATGTTGACATAATAAATGAGCCGCATCGTGAGAAAACCGGATTTTCGCCTACTAGTATGCGAAAACAAAGGCGCACAGTTACTGCGAAGCTGATCAGCGCCTTTGTTTTCGCTACACGGATAGTACAATGTCTCTTCTTCTTAAATCCGAAATTACAAGCTTCTAGCCTGCTTCTGAGACTGTACAGGTCGGTTTGTGTCAGACCTGGTCGGAAACCCCGAAGACCGTTTTTCTCGCGTCGCGGCTCAATTATCATCATTCCAGAAATGAGCCGCCTCATGGAAAAAACAACAATTTGCATATGCGAAAACAAAGGCGCAGATCAGCTTCGCAGTAAACTGTGAAGCTGATCAGCGCCTTTGTTTTCGCTACACGGATAGTACAATCCCTCTTCTTCCTAAATACGAAATTTCATGTTTCTAGCTGTTTTCTGTTACTGCACAGACCGGTTTGTGTCGGACCTGTTCGGAAACCACATTGTTGGTTTTCCCACGAGGCGGCTCAAATGTTAACAACAATAATGATTACATGTATTTTTTACTTCTGTTACTGTTGACACGTACAACCGAAGGTGGAATCAATCACAAAGTCTACAGTGTTTGATAATCCACACTAATTTCAGCACCACAGTGTGTACATTTTGGATCACACTACAAAATGATGTCGTTTACTTTATTTGATATCAGTGTTTTGATATCAAGTTTACTTGTTTTTGCTCGTAAGTATATATAACTTTAAACTTAATTATATTAAAATTTCGACGAACTATATATGCACAGGCGCGCCGTTTTATTCTTATGTACATGCACATGTACGAGAAAATGCAAGCCTTCGGTCTATAGACGTCGCGTCAGATGTTCAGGCACAATTTGCGATATTTTCACGTTCTTGGTGCTAAAATGCTGCCACGTCAACATTTTTCAAGTAGCGGTATGCAAAATACATCAACATAAGTTTTTAGACATTGCGCAAGTTTGATATGTCAAGTATGACCTATTATTGATTACTGAAGGCCAATGAATGGTCAAAAAAACGCTTACAAGGTCATCTCAGGCGTTACAAAATTAACCGTTATTTTCGACAAAAAAAAAAAATTCATAAAATCGCGATCTTTAGTACTCAAGTTTGTGCACCGAAACGACACCCATTTGCAGTGACTTCGTTGATGGTAGAACGCCCGCCAAAAGCTGAAGTCAGAAGACGAAATATTAGAGGCACAACTGTATCTGAAAATATCAGGTTATAGGTAGTGTGTTGTTTGTATTATATAACAATACTACAGAAACAGTTAATTACTGATTTTTTATTATCGCACCTGCTTATAGCAGGGTGCGGTATAGGAGTCCAAACTTCCGTCCGTTCGTTCGTTCGTCGTCCGTACGTCCGTCCGTCAACATTTACGTCGAAATTTGGTTTTCTCTATATCAGTGAGAGCCAGGAGTGTGAAACCTTGCATAGCAATTGCCCTTGACATACCCTTCAAGCATGTACCTTGACCCGGTGCCCTTGACCTATATTTTACGGTCCATTGACATTGTTAATTTTTACGTCGAAGTTTGGTTTTCTCTGCATCAATAATAGCTGCGAGTGTGAAACCTTGCATAGTAATTGCCCTTGACATACTCTTCAAGCACGCACCTTGACCCGCTGACCTTGACCTATATTTCACGGTCCATTTACTTTATTAGTTTTTACGTCGAAGTTTGGTTTTCTCTGCATCAGTGATAGCTGCGATTGTGAAACCTTGCATAGTAATTGTCCTTGACATACCCTTTAAGCACACACCTTGACCTACATACCTTGACATATATTTCACGGTCCATTGACTTTGTTAATTTTTACGACAAAGTTTTTTTCCTACATCAGTGATAGCTGCGAGTGTGATAGCTTGCATAGTAATTTTCCTTGACATGCCCTTTAAGCATGCCCCTTGATCCGGTGCCCTTGACCTATATTTCATGGTCCATTGACTTTGTTAATTTTTACGTCGAAGTTTGGTTTTCCCTGCACCTGTGGTAGCTGCGAGTATCATGAGTATGAAACCTAGCATAGTAAATGTCCTTCACATACCCTTTCAGAACACACCTGAACCTGGTGCCCTCGGCCTATATTGCACGTTTTAGTTACTTTGCCCGATGCAGGTGCGATATCGACCTCCGCGGCGTTCTTGTATGGACGTTTAGTAAACATGCCCATGTAATATATTGATTTTTCCTGAGTTGAAAAATTTTCAATAGAAATTTTTTGACATTTTTCCTATTTTGCTCAAAACATAGATTGTGGGTACACGTTAGAATCTATGTTTTGGAGCAAAAATAAGAAAAATAGGTCTACCCCTGCATACCCCAGTTTTGTTTAATATATAAAAGTGGGATTTAAGGGGGTATACATTACACGGAAATGTTATCCTGGTGAAATGTGCATTCACGCTATAAGAAAATAGATTCACTTCTGAGATAGAAAATAATAAAAACATAAAATTTTCCGGATCTAAAAAAATGTGACGCTCCCGATTTTTTTTTAAGTAAAAATCCATACGCCTTTTGTTCCGAATCATAATTTTCATGTCCGAGTACATCCTTAAAATGTTTTGGTTTGCATGACGTTAAAGTTCATAAACCAATCTTTCGTGTGATATTTACAATTTGAATGATTCTGCGTTCACAATCAACAAAACTGTGTTGATTTTCCAAGAACTTATAAAATGTAACATTTTGACGTTTTAGTCGCTTTGACGTCACAGTAACGTTACGTGATGTTCACAGGACCAGCCCGCCTGTTTGAAAAAAGACATTCAGCCTTTATTCACAGTCTGGTATAAACATACGTGGCTGGCGTTACTATAAATGCGCATAGCCGTCGCTACAAATTGCAATTAAAGCGCATGTAAAAACACTTTACCCACGATGCTATGATACTGGCTTCAATCTTTTCTTGTAACGTCATTGTGCATCTGACGCGACGTCATAACTATGCGAAATCGCTTCACGGTTTGATGAAATCAATTGGATCGAAGCCGTTCCTACTGAAAACGAGAAATGTTTGTGATTTTATTTGCAGATGCCGGGTCAGAGGAGTGTCCACAGCTTGACTGTTGGGAGCCGACATGTTGGGACTCGTATACAGCCTACGATACATACACCTATCTAGAGGATGGAACGAAATGTCCGTTCTGTAAGAAATGTATTTCGGGTAGGTAGTTACTAGGTACAGTCATACATTGTGAGTTTTACAGACACAAAATATGGCAATTTCCAATCAAAAATGTGATAAGTTTATCGGCTCTGCGAAATGGCATATAACAGCCCGTCTAATGTTCAAAGCCAAGGCAGGCGATGCTTGGATACGAGTACCTATTCATTTGGCATTAAGGTCGTCTTAATATTCTAACTATATGCATATTTTTAAGTGTTCTTCCAAAGCACCAAAAACACATTTTCTTTTTCAAAGGTGAATGCATTTGGTTTCTTTTTATTTGACAGACGCTCCGGGTTATAATGGTTGCCCCAGCATGGCATGTCCAGTATGGATCATCCCACCTAGCTGTAAACCGAGGTTCTTCGCTTTGATTTTCAAGTACCACGGCATAGAGTGCCACGCCTGTGACACTTACGTATGTACTGGGAATTAATCGCCACATGCTGTCACATACACCGACGAGAATGTTTTCATCAACAACGACGCCATTCCAACTGTGTTGCTCTTTAATAATGCTAATATTGCTTTGTCACATAGTTCGTAAATAAATAAACTGAAACAGTTATTGCAGACTTTGTATTAATATTTGCAAACTAAGGTTAAATAAAGTATTATCCAATCCAGTAACTACACAGTTGATAAGCGCCTTTGTTGTCGCTACACGAATAGTGCAATCCCTCTTCTTCTTAAATCCAAAATTTCAAGCTTCTAACCTTCTCCTGTGACTGTACAAACCGGTTTGTGTCAGACCTGTTCGGAACCCAAGTTGTTGGTTTTCTCACGCACAGGCTCAATTTTCTGTCCCATTTTATCAATTTACACGGAAAATGGAGAACTCGTAGAGTTGACCTTCCCTGAACACATTATACCCCGGGAGCTAATTTGACCTACCTTGCACCCCAGGACAATTTTTCACTGATGGGTGCCAAATCGTTCATTGGGACCCCAGAAATGCAAAGAATTTTTGTCCTCAAAGAAAAACTTGTTTGCACTATGAAAAAATGCATGGTTTCCATGGCAACCGTTAACATAATTCTTGAGCATAGAGGTGTACATACAAAATTGGTTATATCTCCGCTATTACTTATCCTAGACCACTGAACTTGGTCTCATTTTAAAGCTTAGATATTGCCCTTTTATTCTATAAGTAGTGTAAGATATCTTATTTGCATATTCATGAATTTTAATGAAAACATTATGCTATTAGACTGCATGGTAATAGTGCATTATCCTAGCATTCTCATGATTGGTACCATTTTCAGCACTCTATGGAAATTGGCAGCTGAGATATAAGAAATTTTGTTGGCATTACACTTCATTTTTCATTGATTTTTCTCTTGTTTATAATGATCTAATACAGCAAAAGTCATCTGGTTATAGAACATTGCCCTATCAATCATTTGATACCAATTATAGCTCTCTAGGTCTATCAGTAGCCAAGATACATGTGCAAGGTCAAATAATAATAAAAAAAAAAAAACATTGTTTAGAATATGTTTCCACAATGTGTGCATTTTCTATGTATACCGCCTTGATGTTTCCGTAATTTTTCACAAAATTCGAAAGGTTTTGTTATTATGCATAAAATAAACAATCATATGACTTACATATTGTAGGACAGGATGGTATAATATTGCCCTAGCAACCATTTGATGCCATGTTCAGCATGTTAGGGCTTTTGGTTGCCGAGATACGCATCATTTTGTAGGATTTACCGGTTTATTTTTTCCACTTTTTATTCCTATTTATGAAGTTGAAAATAAGATCATTTTAATATGAGACTTTGAGTACATAGCCATAGCATTCATTTCATTACGAAAACTTGCCCATGCAATATACAGAGATTTTTAAAGTTGTAAAAAATGGAAATTTTCAGTAGAAATTTTTTGATATTTTTCTTATTTTTGCTCAAAACATAGATTGTGGGTACACGTTAGAACCGCCTCGCCGAGGCGGTTCTAACGAGTACCCACAATCTATGTTTTGGATCAAAAATAAGAAAAATAGGTATACCCCTGCGAACCCCAGTTTTGCTATATAAAAGTGGGGTATAAGGGGGTATATATTACACGGACATGTTTTCCTGATGGATACTTCTTTCAGCATCATGTTTTATTTACAGCTCTGGTACAAGTGATTTTGTACGTATACCCCCTATGTTATCCAAGATTTTGCTTCGATTTCTTGCGTGTTTTATTAATTTTCAGGAATAAGCAAAATCAATGATTTGAATAATAGGTATTAAGCTTTAATTGCTAAGTCCATGCATCACTATCAGACCAATTTTAGTATTCTAGAGCATGCTATTGTTTGTATATGAATATTTTTGTGACTACATCCTATTCTTTAGAATCGCACTAGGGGTGGGTGTGGAAACTATGTAATTTTACATCATGCAAATGTGTTCATTGTTGAGGACAATATTTTATGACATTAAGATGGTCTCCCTGACCACACTGACAGCCATGAAAATTGGTTTCAGGGACATAAGATAGATCTTATAACCCATCCAAAACCTTGCAATTGCTAAGTTTATCCCTCGTTTTACCTCGATTTTCGACATTTTTATTAATATTCATGAATATGCAAATGAGATAATTTTCATTTAGGTCCGTGACATTGATACATTTGTCATATGCTATCACTGGTTCAATAACAAAGTTTTACAATATTAGTTTGGGCCTCAAATTAGTTTATTTATGGATTTTTAACGATTTTTCTGTCATTTCTTAATGTTTTCATTAAAATTCATGAATATGCAAATTCGATATCTTACACTACTTATCGAATAAAAGGGCAATGTCTAAGCTTTAAAATGAAACCAAGTTCAGTGGTCTAGGGTAAGTAATAGCGGAGATATAACCAATTTTGTATGTTCACCTCCATGCTCAAGACTCATGTTAACGGTTGCCATGGAAACCATGCATTTTTTCATAGTGCAAACAAGTTTTTCTTTGAGGACGGAAATTCTTTGCATTTCTGAGGTCCCAATGAACGATTTGGCACCCATGAAAAATTGCCCTGGGGGTGCAAATTAGCTCCCGGGATACTGGCACTAAAAACGATTTCGCATTGATAGAATGTGACCCGGTCACCGGTCACAATTTTGATACTGTTAACTCACTTAAACCAAACGATTACCACTTGTATGTGAATTATTGTTAAGTGCGACAACGTCTTGGGACGACAGACAGAGCTAAAGGTGACTGAAAATGTCAACATAAGAAGAGACGGTCGACGCCCAAACTAGAGGTGCCATGATTTCATGCGAATTGTTAGATTAAAAAGGTGAAAATAAAACGCCATTGTTCCATTGATTGTAAATAGGTACAAGTAGGCAAAGATCAGGAAAAGGCGCAATCAGAAAAAGATTCCCACTCCAAAAACCGAGGCGGGAAAAAAACAAACTAACAATCAGGTACTTATACCATGAAACACATCGTAAGCCGAATGAGCAGCTATTTTCCCAATAGGTGGCCACTCAGTTACCTTAACTTAACTAAAAATATGAAAACATACATAAGGCGCCAACAGCACAAAAAAAATTTATACACCAAGACATAAAACAAAAAGAACCACCACAGAAGTATCGACTTGGAACGATCAGTAACACAAAGTTACTGGCGGGCTTAAACCGGTTTCACATGGCCATAACCTCACCCTCAGCTTCTGCAGTGGTTCATAACATTTAGTTAGTTATTCGGTCCTCGTGGTGAATCTCTAACTAGTCAATGAATCATCAAGAACAAACAAATAAATCATGATAAACATCCTGATGAATCAAAAACAAGGACTCACAGACTGAGTAAGCTGCCCGACGATGGAGATCCCTGGGCGCCGAATAACCTACTAACTCCGGAGCAAAAGAAAAAGGGTCAAGTGTATTAATGGGGACCCTTCTCTTTCTTTCAAACCATGCATTTAGTTCTTTTAAATGTCCGTCGATTTACCTTTTTTGCATTATCGGCTGGTTACCTGCTACCAAAAATCAATATTGGAAAAACAGGTAACCAGAATATATATTTAGTATGTATTATGGAGAAGTCTTGATGAATGTTTAGGGTTAGGGTTAGTGTTTGGTTAGGGTTAGGGTTGGGTTAGGGTTAGGGTTAACTGTTGACATACAGATTGGGACAATATGTCGACCTGTCGACCTGTTGGTCAAACGGATCTTTGTTATTGTCATTAGCATGTGATAAGCCTGTAAGTTTCCAGTGGATATGCTGCTGTACATCTATATATATCTCATTTATCTGTACTGCCAAAATTGATTTGTCGACTTGTCGACCTGTCGACTTGTCGACTTGTCGACCTGTCGAGCTAGTGCTATTGTCTACAACAAAGATCCGGTTAGGCTTAGGGTTAGTGTGTGGTTAGGTTTAGGGCTGGGTTAAGGTTAGGGTTAGGGTTAACTGTTGACACTCAGATTGAGCCAATAATGACCATTAATGAGGACCCTTCTCCCAATCTCATAGGTCGACAGGTCGACAAGTCGACAAGTCGACAATTCAGTTTTGGCAGTACAGATAAATGACATATATAGATGTACAGCCGCATATCCACTGGAAACTTAAAGGCTTATCAGATGTCGATGTTGCCAGACAAAGCTATCTCGGAGGATTCTTTCTTTAGCTTTGGGGTCGGGGGGGCTTACCCCCCAGGCGTCGTATGCGATCATGCTTCAGGTATATGATGATTATTATCTATTGACAGCTATATGTACCACATAGGTTCCTTTTCCCATCATGCACTTAGTACTTGTACTTCCGCTTGGACTATACCTACCTATCCATTTATATATTTCGGCAATATTGATTTGTCGACTTGTCGACTTGTCGACCTGTCGACTTGTCGACTTGTCGACCTGTCGACCTAGTGTCACATAGGTTCTATTTCCCATCATGCACTTAGTCCTTGTAGTTCCGCTTGGACTATACCTACCTATCCATTTATATATTTTGGCAATATTGATTTGTCGACTTGTCGACCTGTCGACTTGTCGACTTGTCGACTTGTCGACCTGTCGAGCTATTGTCAACAACAAACATCTATATATGTCATTTATATGTACTGCCAAAATTAAATTGTCGACTTGTCGACCTGTCGACTTGTCGACCTGTCGACTTGTCGACCTGTCGACCTAGTGCTATTGTCAATAAGAAAGATCCGGTTAGGGTTATGGTTAGATTAGGGTTGTTAGCAATTTTGGCATTATTGACACTCAGATTGGGACAATAATGACCATTAATGAGGACCCTTCTCCCAATTTCATAGGTCGACAGGTCGACAGGTCGATAAGTCGACAAGTCGACAGGTCGACAAGTCGACAAGTCGACAAGTCGACAAGTCGACAATTCAGTTTTGGCAGTACAGATAAATGACATATATAGATGTACAGCCGCATATCCATTGGAAACTTAAAGGCTTATCAGATGTCGATGTTGCCAAACAAACCTATCTCGGAGGATTCTTTCTCTAGCTTTGGGGTCGGGGGGCTTGTCCCCCAGGCGTCGTATGCGATCATGCTTCAGGTATATGATGATTATTATCTATTGACAGCTATATGTACCACATAAGTTCTTTTTCCCATCATGCACTTAGTACTTGTACTTCCGCTTGGACTATACCTACCTATCAATTTATATATTTCGGCAATATTGATTTGTCGACTTGTCGACTTGTCGACTTGTCGACCTGTCGACTTGTCGACTTGTCGACCTGTCGACCTAGTGCTATTGTCAACAACAAACATCTATATATGTCATTTATATGTACTGCCAAAATTAAATTGTCGACTTTTCGACCTGTCGACTTGTCGACCTGTCGACTAGTTGACCTGTCGACCTGTCGAGCTAGTGCTATTGTCAACAACAAAGATCCGGTTAAGGTTAGGGTTAGTGTGTGGTTCGGTTTATGGCTGGGCTAGGGTAAGTCGACCTGTCGACTTGTCGACTTGTCTACCTGTCGACCTAGTGCTTTTGTCAACAACAAAGATCCGGTTAGGGTTAGGGTTAGGGTTAGTGTGTGGTTAGGTTTATGGCTGGGCTAGAGTTAGGGTTAGGGTTAAATGTTGACATACAGAATGGGACAATAATGACCATTACTGAAGACCCTTCTCCCAATCTCATAGGTCGACAAGTCGACAGGTCGACAAGTCGACAAGTCGACAATTCAGTTTTGGCAGTACAGATAAATGACATAATTAGATGTACAGCCGCATATCCACTGGAAACTTAAAGGCTTATCACATGTCGATATTGCCAGAGAAAGTAATCTCGGAGGATTCTTTCTTTAGCATGGGGGTCGAGGGGGGGGGGGGGGGGGGCTTGCCCCCCAGGCGTCGTATGCGATCATGCCTGTCCCGCTTCAGGTATATGATGATTATTATGTATTGACAGCTAAATGTGCCACATAGGTTCTATTTCCCATCATGCACTTAGTCCTTGTAGTTCCGCTTGGACTATACCTACCTGTCCATTTATACATTTTGGCAATATTGATTTGTCGACTTGTCGACTTGTCGACCTGTCGACCTGTCGACCTAGTGCTATTGTCAATAAGAAAGATCCGGTTAGGATTATGGTTAGATTAGGGTTAGTGTTAGCAATTTTGGCATTATTGACACTCAGATTGGGACAATAATGACCATTAATGAGGACCCTTCTCCCAATTTCATAGGTCGACAGGTCGACAAGTCGACAAGTCGACAGGTCGACAAGTCGACAAGTCGACAATTCAGTTTTGGCAGTACAGATAAATGACATATATAGATGTACAGCCGCATATCCACTGGAAACTTAAAGGCTTATCAGATGTCGATGTTGCCAGACAAACCTATCTCGGAGGATTCTTTCTTTAGCTTTGGGGTCGGGGGGCTTGCCCCCAGGCGTCGTATGCGATCATGCTTCAGGTATATGATGATTATTATCTATTGACAGCTATATGTACCACATAGGTTCTTTTTCCCATCATGCACTTAGTACTTGAACTTCCGCTTGGACTATACCTACCTATCCATTTATATATTTCGGCAATATTGATTTGTCGACTTGTCGACTTGTCAACCTGTCGACTTGTCGACTTGTCGACCTGTCGACCTAGTGCTATTGTCAACAACAAACATCTATATATGTCATTTATATGTACTGCCAAAATTAAATTGTCAACTTGTCGACCTGTCGACTTGTCGACCTGTCGACTTGTCGACCTGTCGACTTGTCGACCTGTCGAGCTAGTGCTATTGTCAACAACAAAGATCCGGTTAGGGTTAGGGTTAGTGTGTGGTTCGGTTTATGGCTGGGCTAGGGTAAGTCGACCTGTCGACTTGTCGACTTGTCTACCTGTCGACCTAGTGCTATTGTCAACAACAAAGATCCGGTTAGGGTTAGGGTTAGGGTTAGTGTGTGGTTAGGTTTATGGCTGGGTTGGGGTTAGGGTTAGGGTTAAATGTTGACATACAGAATGGGACAATAATGACCATTACTGAGGACCCTTCTCCCAATCTCATAGGTCGACAGATAAATGACATATTTAGATGTACAGCCGCATATCCACTGGAAACTTAAAGGCTTATCACATGTCGATATTGCCAGAGAAAGTAATCTCGGAGGATTCTTTCTTTAGCATGGAGGTCGAGGGGGGCTTGCCCCCCAGGCGTCGTATGCGATCATGCCTGTCCCGCTTCAGGTATATGATGATTATTATGTATTGACAGGTAAATGTGCCACATAGGTTCTATTTCCCATCATGCACTTAGTCCTTGTAGTATCGCTTGGACTATACCTACCTATCCATTTATATATTTTGGCAATATTGATTTGTCGACTTGTCGACTTGTCGACCTGTCGACCTAGTGCTATTGTCAATAAGAAAGATCCGGTTAGAGTTATGGTTAGATTAGGGTTAGTGTTAGCAATTTTGGCAATATTGATTTGTCGACTTGTCGACCTGTCGACTTGTCGACCTGTCGACCTAGTGCTATTGTCGATAACAATGATCCGGTTAGGGTTAGGGTTAGATTAGGGTTAGTGTTACGGTTAGTGTGTGGTTAGGGTTAGGGCTGGGCTAGGGTTAGGGTTAGTGCTTGCCCCCCAGGCGTCGTATGCGATCATGCTTCAGGTATATGATGATTATTATGTATTGACAGCTATATACCACATAGGCATTTTTTCCCATCATGCACTTAGTCCTTGTATTTCCGCTTGGACTATACCTATCTATCCATTTATATATTTTGACAATTTTGATTTGTCGACTTGTCGACTTGTCGACCTGTCGACCTGTCGCCCTAGTGCTCTTGTCAATAACAAAAATCCGGTAAGGGTTAGGGTTAAGTTAGGGTTAGGCTTAGGGTTAGTGTGTGGTTAGGGTTAGGGTTGGGTTAGGGGTAGGGTTAACTGTTGACATACAGATTGGGACAATATGTCAATAACCAAGATCCGGTTGACCAACATCTCCACCTCCATTTGTATACACCACTCATACTGATTTGTCGACTTGTCGACTTGTCGACCTGTCGAGTTGTCAACCTGTCGATTTACGGATGTGGACATTACAGAAGATCCATCTCCCTAGCCAATTCTGATTTCTGATTTTTAACTGTTAACCTATAGATATGGACAATAATGACCATTAATGAGGGCATCTACACGTCCATTTACATGTATACATAATCAATAGTGATTTGTCGACTTGTCGACTTGTCGACCTGTCGACTTGTCGACCAGTTGACCTAGAGCTATTGTCAATAACAAAGATCCGGGTAGGATCAGGGTTAGGTTAGGGTTAGGGTTAGGTTGGTGTTAGGATTGTGTTAGGGTTAGAGTTAACTGTTGATATACAGAATGAGTGAATAATGACCATTTTTCAATAGTGAATTGTTGACTTGTCGACTTGTCGACCTGTCGACTTGTCGACCTGTTGACCTAGTGCTATTGTCTATAACAAAGATCATGTTAGGGTTAGGGTTACGGTTAGGTTATGGTTAGGCTTAGGTTGGTGTTAGGGTTAGTGGTAACTGTTGATATACAGATTGGGACAATACTGAATTGTCGACTTGTCGACTTGTCAACCTGTCGTCTTTTCAACCTATGATTATTGCGAGGTCCCGCTTGAGTTAGCTGTTCACGTCCATGTATAAAGATTAATGATATTGATTTGTAAAATGATCGACTTGTTTACCTTTCACGATACTGATGTGGCCATTAGGCAGCATCCTTTTGCCAGCCAGATATAAGATGTATGATTTGTATCGAGCAGTGAAGGTAATCGGATATATCGGATATGTATTGAAGAGCACCTGATTTATGTATTGGTGTGATATATATATATATATATATATATATATATATATATATATATATATATATATATATATATATATATATATATATATATATATATATATATATATATATATATATATATATATATATATATATATATATATATATATATATATATATGGAGATGAGGAGGTATTAGAGGTATTAGTACTTGTATATATATATATATATATATATATATATATATATATATATATATATATATATATATATATATATATATATATATATATATATATATATATATATATATATATATATATATATATATATATATATATATATATATATATATATATATATATATATATATATATATATATATATAGGTCTGTGATCCTAACGTATGGTCCCCAATAGTGCCCTTGAGCCAAGAAAAACACCAGTTGGACCCCGGTGGGCCAAGCAACAGACAAGAAGCTCCGGCCCCAACCAACTAAAATGAATAGCTTTATGTCGGGGCCATCATAGAGTCTGACGCCCGACCCACCGGCGTGCAATTAAAGAAGGCAGCATAGTTATCAACCATGATTGGGTTAAAAACTAAGCATGCAGACTGTCGCATAACATTCAAGTTATAACCTATACGTCTGTAACGTGTTATGATTTTTCTGAACTGAAAAGAAAAATCATTAATTCCTTTAAGTTTCTTAAATTTGTAAACCAAGTCACCATAAAATTCAGGTTCCGAAAGGCCCTCACTTAAAAGCGTCTTTAACCCAACATTATATTTGGAAATCAATTCATAGTGCCTACGATAAAATTTAGAAAATGTTTTTCGAAGTTTATGATACCGATAGCCCTGTTGGAGAAGTTTTGCCGTTAAACATTTATTTCGAGCGTTGAAGTCTGTTACATGATTGCAGACTCTAGCAAACCTAATAAGTTGCGAAATGTATACACCATAAGAAGCACGACGAGGAACGTCACCATCCAAAAAAGGAAAATTTACTATATCAAAATCAAAGTCATCGCGCTTATCATAAATTTTAGAAGAAACAAATCCATTTGCAATAGAAAGATGTAGATCTAAAAAGGGGGCTTCAGTATCTGTGATATTGGCTTTGTTCAACTGAAGTTCAGGTGGATAAATTTGATTGACCATACCTTCAAATTTAAACGACTACGCTAAACGAGCTACCCACTCTACTTAGCTGGCCGCTCTAGCGAATTTTCAACAGTGAGAATTCTTTTTGTGCCTTCCATTCGACGAACATCAAGCTAATTCCGTTCAAAGATCACCAAAATACAGTCACCATGATCAGCAGGTGCAGAAATACTATTTTTGCATGATCTTCTTTTGATGTGGCCACGTGATTAAATTTATTTAAAATTATCTAGTCATTATGCACAAACGTTCGTCAAGGAATAGTATGCAAAATTTGAAAGCAAAATCTTTAATGGAACGAAAGTTATTCAATTTTTAAAACTGATGCGTTGGCATTTTTGCCAAGTGTATTTGAACCTCGACGCGACAAAATGTACCTTCGGACATTCTGACATTACTTGTAATATGCGTTATAGAAATAACACTGTATTTGTAATCTTTTAACACTAGGCTACCAAATGAATGAGTTTTAAAACATATTTATTGTCAACATTTTGAGTTATCTGCCCTTGTTGTAGCCCATAATACACATAATTTTCCTATATGTATCGTTAAACGGTAACCATAGCAACCGCATCATCATAAAAATAGACAAAATAAGTACGACAGATTGCCTGTAAGGTTGGTATGCTTCTATCTTAGCAATAGGTTCTGACCAGTGCTGAAACAGTTTTAAGCAAATGCATCGTTTTTAGTAAGCTCTGCTAACATGCAGAAATGCATTTCGCAACTTTGACGTCATTTTTCAGGACAATGGCGTCTGTAGGGTTCAAATAGTAAATTGGTCATAACTCACAAATTAAATGAAATAATCTGGTCAAATAAAGTGTAACAGACTCTAGAAACATCATACATTCAGCGTAACTTTGTTTGTCTAATACTCAAATAATTGTCCGAAGGTGCATTTTCTCACGTTGTGGCCCTTTTATCAAACTGTGATTTGCTTCAATCTGACATTTATACATGTGTATTATTGGTTCTTCTAGTTTTCTTAAAAGACTATATATACATGTAGTTGTAGTATGACTTTCTGTTTTTCCTTTGAAGTTTTTGTAAAATTAAATCCAATACAAGTCAATAATCAAACGAGGCGGGCCCACATATTATACTAAGCAAGAGGCGTGATGAAACTTTTATACAGTACAGATCTGCCACTTTGTGTGTTGTGTCATACTACAAGTTAGTTAAAGACCTCGTAAAAAAGTAAAAACAGCTCGTCTTCGACTCGCATTATTTTACTTATTTTCTTCTACTCGACGTACTTTAACTCTAACTTTTAACACCTTTAGTAATTTATATTGTCTGAAACGTCGCAGGCGAAAAAGCATCACACAGAAAATTTGGTTGATCGGGGTTTACATTAATAACAGTACTCAACTTTTTTTTTTTTTTTTTTTTTTTTTTTTTTTTTTTTTTTTTTTTTTTTTTAGAACACGTTAATGAAACAAGTTGCATGAGCTTCATAATGGCGTAAAAGACTTAGATAATGCTAACTTCACACAACTAAGGTCAACCCTTCAAGTTTGTGCAAGCGTAGGTCAATTTTCCATCCATGCCTTCTAAGTCAGTTAATTAACGACTATCTTCACCTGTGCATATAAAGGCATCACAGGCGTCGCATTCATTGTCGTTATACTCAAACTTCATGGCGTAGAACTTTGGTTTGCACTCAGCTGGTATCCGCCACATCGGACATCCTATTGGTGGGCACTCAGCCTCGGGGTCCAGCGGACGGTCTGGGGAATAAAATGAGATGGTATTAGCCGCGACGCGAGAAAACCGATCTTCGGGGTTTCCGACCAGGTCTGACACAAACCGAGCTGTACAAGCTCAGAAGATGGTTATGGGCAGGAAATTCCTAATTTACAAAGTAAAGGAATTGCACTATCCGTGTAGCGAAAGCAAAGGCGCTGATCAGCTTCGCAGTTACTGCGAAGCTGATCTGCGCCTTTGTTTTCGCATAGGCAAAAATCCAGTTTTCTCATGGCGCGGCTCATATAAAATAGTAGCAACCATATGTATATTGTTTGTAAAACAAAGCACACGAGCTGTAAAAATTGATAATTTCATTGGAAAAAAATATATTTTTAATATTTTTGTCCACATTGATTGTAGTACCCGAGTACCCACAATCTATGTTTTGGATCAAATATAAGAAAAATATGTAAACCTCTGCAAACCCTAAAGCCCCGTTCTCACTGTCCCGGTTCTACCTCGGTTTGCCCCGGTGAAGGCAAGCCGGTTTACCGGCATAAACCGGGGATCATTTTCTTAAAAAATGAGTGTGTTCTCACATTCCCGGTGTTACCCCGGTGTAGCTACGGTTTTAGAAACGAAGGACCCCGGTGGAACCACGGTTCTTCCCGGTTCTACCCCGGATTCATCCCGGTAACCCCCTGTTCTACTACGGTAAGGCCTGGTGTTGCCCCGGTTGTCCACGGTGCTGTTCCGGTGACTGCCGGTCGCGTTACGGTATGCGCCGGTGGCGTCACGGTTCTACCCCGGTTCGCCACGGTTCGTCCTGGTTTACCGGGGAGAACCGGGGAGCTAAACCGGGACAGTGAGAACAGAGCTTTATATTTTTATATAAAAGTGGGGTATAAGGGGGTATACATTTCACGGACAGACGACATTCTAATAGTGTGTGAACATGGCAATGTGTTTGAGGATCTACCCCAGGGACGATCGGGGTAAACACAATTCCTTTCATTTTTGAGACGGTTCTAAAATTTCCAAAATTGTCATGATTTCAAAATGTTTAACCACAAAAATTGTCATTTTTACAGTTTGTGTATGGGCATTTACATGCGCTAGCTTGCCTAAACGTACATTTACATGTTCAAATAATCTACTCACTCTCAACACATCTTTTACAGCCAGGACATTTTGTTCCATCCTCTAGATAGACGTATGTCTCGACAGGTGAGGTCTGCTCCCAGCAGCTCGGTTCCTGGCAGTCAAACTGTGGACATTCCTCGGCCGGTGGTGCCTCGGTAGTTTCTGAAGTTTCTGATCCAGCGTCTACAAAGGAAATGGCAAAGAGTTTAATTGTTATCACAGTTGATATATCACAATTGTTAAATGAGCCGCGTCACGAGTAAACCAACAATGTGGTCACAAATTAGCGTGTGTGCAGCGATAGAAAATGGCTAGAGGCTTGAAATTTTGGATTCAGAAAGTAGAGGATCTGTGTAGCGAAATGACGCGACCCTTCGTTGTCAAATACATGTATATGAAGTTATGTTTTTTGCAACTTTCTGCTTGTATCAGCTCTTCTAATGTGCATGTGTAATTTATGAAATTTGCTTGCTTAAACAGGTAAACATTCTCGAATATGTAAGAATAAAGAAAACATTCTCGAATATGTAAGAATAAAGAAAACATTCTCGAATATGTAAGAATAAAGAAAACATTCTCGAATATGTAAGAATAAAGAAAACATTCTCGAATATGTAAGAATAAAGAAAACATTCTCGAATATGTAAGAATAAAGAAAACATTCTCGAATATGTAAGAATAAAGAAAACATTCTCGAATATGTAAGAATAAAGAAAACATTCTCGAATATGTAAGAATAAAGAAAACATTCTCGAATATGTAAGAATAAAGAAAACATTCTCGAATATGTAAGAATAAAGAAAACATTCTCGAATATGTAAGAATAAAGAAAACATTCTCGAATATGTAAGAATAAAGAAAACATTCTCGAATATGTAAGAATAAAGAAAACATTCTCGAATATGTAAAAATAAAGAAAACATTCTCGAATATGTAAGAATAAAGAAAACATTCTCGAATATGTAAGAATAAAGAAAACATTCTCGAATATGTAAGAATAAAGAAAACATTCTCGAATATGTAAGAATAAAGAAAACATTCTCGAATATGTAAAAATAAAGAAAACTCATGTCTGATAAGCTTCCTTACGAGCAAAAACAAGTAAGTATGACAGCAAAACGCTGAAAAATAATGCAGACGACATCATTTTACAGAATATTCCAAAACAAAATCCAAAGTCAAAGGGTTGTACCTTATGTGCTGCTGTATATATTTATATGAATCCATGACGGTGTTGCCAGCAGCTGGTTATGCCTGGGGGAAGAGGGTCGTAATTTGGAATGCCACATATCATGAATATATATGAGCCGCCTCTTGAGATAACAAACAGTTTTGCATATGCGAGAACAAAGGTGCAGATCAGCTTCGCAGAAACTGCGAAGCTGATCAGCGCCTTTGCTTTCGCTACACGGATAGTGCAATATCTCTACTTCCTTAATCTAAAATTTCCAGCCTCTAGCCATATTCTGTGCTTGTACATCTCGATCTGTGTCGGACCTGGTCGATAACCCAGATTGTTGGTTTTCTCATGCGAAGGCTCATACATACTACGTACAAAATGTTCAGCTACGAAGCTCTGATGGAGTAATCATGTGTACAAAAATGTGATAATTTATGGATGTAGGATTCAGAAACAGCTGGTTCAAGGCTCGGCCAAATTCGCAGCAAACCGTAGACACGTGTCGATGTCACTATAGTCTAGTACAAGCACCATATGTCCTTGCCAAAGTTAAATTAATACATGCAGTTATAATGATTAATTTGTTTGTTTGAATTGATGCTTAACGTCACAGTCAACAGTTGTAACGGGCATGTCGGGACGTTGCCTCCAATTTATGGGACTTTTACTCATGCATGACATCCAACAAGTGCTTCAAATAATAACCACAAAGGCTTATACGTATGGATGGTTTGACTTCTGAGCAGGCTCATACCAGAGCTGTTAACCAGTAAATCAGATGGTCAGTCAGATGCGTATAAGCTTTGCCTGGAGGCACAAGTAGCCCATCTATTTCTTTAGGCCCCAATGGGCGGGGTATTATAATAATTATATGTCAGACAATTTTGCCACACTTTTATCAAAATATAGAAGACAATTTGCAACAGAAACCAAAAGTTTACATTTTAAGAAATAAAAGAAAAGATTTACCATATACATGTATGACAATTCGGGTACTCTTTGTCAGCAGGAAAAAAAACATGTCTGTATAATGTATACCCCCTAAAACCCTCTATTATAAAATTGGGGTTTACAGGGGTATAATTATTTTCCTTATTTTAGATACAAAACATAGATTGTGGGTACTCGTTAGAACAGCCTCGGCGAGGCGGTTCTAAGATGTACCCACAATGTATGTTTTGAGCAAAATACTATAAACATCTATATTTTGTTCCAATGAAATTTTCAGTTTTTGCTTTTGAAAAAAAAAAAAATAATAATAATAATAATCTGTATTTTGCATGGGCCTATATCACCATTTTGTTCGTACCTATTTCACCACCAATACCACATTATATTGGCATCTTCATCAATCGCAACAAATTACATGTAATACATTGTTGAAATGTATGTGTACACCCTGATCTGTTCAATCCCTGTAAACGAATTCACAAGGCGCTTGATTCTGACGAATCAGTATGGCAAAATCACCCCCGGACAAATTCCCACTCCCCAGTTTCTCAAATGAGCCACTGGGAATTAGCGACCCTTACCGTCAGAAACTGGGCTTTCACGAGGCGGATCACTTTTCATATTTACAATATTACCCTCAGGTGTGACCGGCTGTTGGCAATAATTTGTACAAAAACCATTATGATCCGTATTTATTTACATGTACATATAAATACCACAGCATGTACATTTTGGACCACACTACAAAATGATGTCGTCTACTTTATTTGCCAGTGTGCTATCATGTTTACTTGTTTTTGCTCGTAAGTATATACAGCTTTATACTTTATATTAAAACCTCCCCGACTGACTATATGCACATGCGTGCCACTTTATTCTTATATACATGTACGAAAGACTGCTAGCCTTCGGTCTATAAACTATGCGAAATCGCTACACAGTACAATAAAATCAAAACGATAAAATGAATAAACCGAGAACGAGAAATGTTTGTGACTTTCTTTGCAGAAGCAGGGTCAGAGGAATGTCCTCAGTTCGACTGCCGAGAGCCGAAATGTTGGGATTCGAGCACAGCCTACAGTACATACGTCTATCTAGAGGATGGAACAAAATGCCCGGGCTGTAAGAAATGTATTTGGGGTAGGTACAAGTATAGTGTTGACATAACAAGTCCTGTTAATTTTACAATAGTTATTTTTATTTTTAAATTCAGTTTTACGTCCCCTTTCAAGATTATTTCAGCTCATATGAGACAGGCCAATCAGTAGGTGGGGCGAAAACGTGAGAACCCCGAGAAAAACCACCTGACACACCCGCAAGCAGAACTTGGCTTGTCTCGCATGTGGCCAGAGCGGGGCTTGAACCCTCACCAGACACAGCGGTGAAATGATCGAGTGATTAAGAGACAGCGCTTTTAACCGCTTTTAGCCGCCAATTTTACAGTAGTGTAAGGATTACATACCTATTTCAAAAAGTGTGTATACTATATCTAAGTCTGCAGAATAGCATATGATGTTCAATCCCTGATAGTCAAGGCTTGGATAACATATTCACGAAAATAGGCAATGTGTATTCATCTGGAGATTGCATCAAAGTGTAGTATGACTTTCTGTTTTTCCTTTGAAGTTTTTTGTAACATTAACTCATGTAAGCCAGGCGTCCCTTTTGTGGGGCATAGGCAAACAGGATAGCCCCAGATGTGACGCCGCAGAACGCGGCGTCCCATCTGGGGCTATTCTGTTTGCACAGAGAAATTTCATCGAAAAAATTAAATAAAAAATAAAAATCACACCCCTTAAAATGAAAGTAGACTCACCTAATTGATAATCATGGGAGAATCCATTCGTCAAATATGGGTTAAATCCAATACAAGTGAAGATCAAGAGAGGCGGACCCACATATTCATACTAAGCAAAGAGGCGGAATAACTTACTGCTATTGGAAGTTACTCTATGCATCTGCCATTTGCGTTGTGTCATACTACAAGTTAGTTAAAGACCTCGTAGAAAAAAAAATAAGCCAAAACAGCTCGTCTTCAACTCGCTTTTTTACTCTTTTTTTATTCTACTCGGTACTTTAACAAATAACTTTTCAGAGCACCAAAACGGCAGTAACATTAATCGCTTTGAATAAAACATTTTGTTTTTTCTATAGTCTCTTATGCGCCTCATCAGATCTTTGGCATTAACCATGTCTACTCCACAGACGGCGCCCCGGGTCTTGGCGGTGGTTGTCCCCCTATGGCATGTCCGGTGTGGAACCTCCCAGCTAGCTGTAAGCCGAGATTCTTCTCTCTGAAATTCAAGTACCACGACAAAGAGTGCCGCGCCTGTGACACTTACGTATGCACCGGAAACTAGTCGTCAGCATAGCGTCATTTGCACCGATGTTATCATCATCGACGACAACATTGCATCACGAACACGTGTCCATGTAATGTATACCCCCATGAATCCCACTTTTACATAGCAAAACTGGGGTATGCAGGGGTATACCTATTTTTCTTATTTTTGCTCCAAAACATAGGCTGTGGGTACTCGTTAGAACCGCCTCGGCGAGGCGGTTCTAACGAGTACCCACAACCTATGTTTTGGAGCAAAAATAAGAAAAATATCAATTTTTTTTTTCAGCTAAAAATTTTCAATTTTTAAAGCTCAAAAAATCTGTTTATTGCATGGGCAAGTTGTCGTAATGGCAACAGCGTAGCTCTTCACTGATTCTGAGTAGATTGCTTTGTCACATAATTTGTGAATAAATAAACATAGTTCTTGCAGACTTTGTATTAATTTTTGCATACTAAGGTTAAAGTATTGTCCAAAACTAATTTTCTGCTTCCGTTTAGCATTTTACATGGAAAATGGCCCATGAGTAGATTGCTTTGTCACATAATTTGTGAATAAATAAACATAGCTCTTGCAGACTTTGTATTAATTTTTGCATACTAAGGTTAAAGTATTGTCCAAAACTAATTTTCTGCTTCCGTTTAGCATTTTACATGGAAAATGGCCCATAACCCTTTATTTTTACCTGTACCTGTACATATTTGCCCCATAAATAATATGTTTCATGAAGTGCCATCAGGACAGAAAACAGCAAAATAGTCTCCAGAAAAGGTCAAGGAAAAAAGTCACAGAAATGTTACAGACTTGGGTAGGAAAAACGACACAGAAATTTATTATTGAGTTTTCTCTACTTTTTGCCAGGAATAAGCTTTATAATTATTACTATAATTGTCAATATATCTCATATTTAGTTTGGGTTGATGTTTTGTGTCTCGGATAACAATTTTCTGTCATGCTGGATTGGACACTAAACCAGTTCTTTGACTGTCTAAAAGAGGCTTGCAGGGTGCTCAGGGTGACACTATAAGTATAGCAACAGTAGGTTTCAAAGGCTCCTGTACTATACCACTCAAAATTTGACAAGCATCAAGTATTTATTTTAAATACAACACAATACAAACCACCTCGAGTTTGACCCAAAAATAATGACAATGCCCAAGGACCAAAATGTTGGTCTCATTTGATTTTTCTTAGATAATGCCTTGAAGTTTCTGGCTACAATAAATTTGAAACAGGAAATGTCCTACCATAGCCCATTGAGCCATCTTTGCATTTTTCTACAAGTCCTGAAATAATGGCATTTTTCTAAAAATCCACAGGAGCACGAAAATTCGACTTAAAATTGATTTCTCTATGAAAGTCAGTCTGAAGTGCATTCTAACAGATGTGTGCAGTGCAGGATAAAACCTAGCTTGTAATGATCATGTGTGGACCAATTTTCAAAACAACCACTGTTTTTGTCAAAATTCAAATTTTAGAAGAACTGTTCTATGGACTTCGGTATGACATTTCTTGTTTTAAATTTCGTTTAGTCGGTAGCTTCCCGAGACATTGTGTAACAAAATATAAACTAGAAATAAGTGTTTGTAAAACACTATGCCCCCACTGTATGCTTGTCACTAACCTGGCACAGTTTTTTTCATTATTTTTGAAAATCATGTAAGCAAACAGAGTTGACCTGGGCACAAATAGCAAACTTGAGGACTAACAGTGATAACAGATGCACACTTAAATCCGAAAGTGGTAAAATTGATAAATTATCAAAATTCCGTAATTTTGTCAAAATTTGACAAAAAGTTCTCAAAAGTTAATCAGGCGATCTACTCCTTGGCCCCAATCAGCATACCAAATATGAAAGCACTAGCTCAAATACTTTTTGAGATATCTTGCACACAAGATTTTCAAAGGGAGATAATTCAGAAAGGGGGCATAAGTCAGAAAAGACAAAAAACATGGATCATCTTTTTTTCATGAGGAATCCATATATGAAATTTCAAGACACTAGCATCCACTGTTTAAAAGTTTCAAATTCCATCCGAAAGTGGTAAAACTGATAAATTTTCAAAATTCAGTAATTTTGTCAAAATTTGACAAAAAGTTCTCAAAAGTTAATCAGGGGATCTACTCCTTCGCCCCAATCAGCATACCAAATATGAAAGCACTAGCTCAAATACTTTTTGAGATATCTTGCACACAAGATTTTCAAGATTTTTTTTTCAAAAGGATATAATTCAGAAAGGGGGCATAATTCAGAAAAGAAAAAAAATTCGGGTCATCTTTTTTTTTTCATGAGAAATCCATATATGAAATTTCAAGGCACTAGCATCCACCGTTTAAAAGTTAAGAAAAAAGTGTTGCGGACACACGGACAAGCCCAAAGCAATATGCCCTACCAACTTTTTCAAAGTTGGGGGCATAATGAGTGTCATTCTTGCTCACTGGGGAGTCATTAAATCATGGCCAAACCCGGGGTGTTTTACAAAATAATACTTTAATGCTAATCAAATTTTGAGTAGTATACTTAGTCCCCATGCTCTTCACATATGGTTGGTTCTGGTCAATTTTGTGCCCCCAACTTTGAAAAAGTTGGAAGAGCATATTGCTTTTGGCTTGTGTGTGTGTGTGTGTGTGTGTGTGTGTGTGTGTGTGTGTGTGTGTCACTTTTTTGAAACTTCTAAATCGTATTTCATGTGAATTCCTTGTCAAAATAAAAAAAAGTCGACCCATATTTTGACCCATATTTTTTTTTCATGTCCGATTTATGTCCCGTTGAATCTCTTTGAAAAACGAAATTTGAAAATCTTGTGTGCAAGATATCTCAAAAAGTTTCGAGTTAGAGCCTTCATATTTGGTATATTGGTTGCGACTGAGGAGTCGATGACTTGATTAATGAGAACTTGATTTTAAATTCTTACAAAATTATGGAATTTTGAAATTTTGATGGATTTTTCTACTTTTCGGTGAAATTTGAAACTTTTGAACGGTTAATGCTAAAGTTTTAAATTTCATATACAGATTCCTCATGAAAAAATAGTTGGCCCGTATTTTTTTCATTGATTTTTCCACTTTTCGGTGAAATTTGAAACTTTTGAACGGTGAGTGCTAGGGTTTTGAAATTTCATTTACATTCCTCATGAGAAAAAAAGTTTGCAGATTACTCATGAAAAAATAGTTGAACCATATTTTTTCATGTCCGAGTTATGCCCCTTTTTGAGTTACGGCTTTTAAAAGCAACATTTAAAAATCTTGTGTGCAAGATATCTAAAAAATATTTGAGCTAGAGCATTCATATTTGGTATTCTGGTTGGGACTGAGAAGATCATCTGATAAACTTTTGAGGATTTTCTGTCAAATTTTGACAGAATAACGGAATTGCGAAATTTTCACTCCAGTGTGCATCTGTTATCACTATTAGTCCTCAAGTTTGCCAGGCCTAGTATACAGTCGGACAAAAGTTAAGCATCACTTGAATATTTTCCTAAATAATCAGTAAAACCTTCAATACAGAAATATTTTCTTCTAATATTTGTGATATTTGTTATATTGGTAATAAATTAAAGCAAACGCGGATGAGGTTGTTGTTAAGGTAAACATGTAGGCGTTGTTTAAGCAGACACACCCCACATAGCCAAAAATAGCTGTTTCTTAGTCCATATGACGCTGTTAAAAGGCTTTAACTTTGACCTTGAAATGTTTAGTGCTATGAAGTTCTTTGTTTCTCTGTCCTTTACGGGTGTCATAGAACCAATCTTGCTCGAATGACAGGCTGTCAACTTTGGACAATTCTTGCAATTTGCAATTTGCATAAATCCAAGATGGCCGCCAGAAAAATGCGTATTTTTTAAACCGCCAAACAGCGTAAAAAGATAATGCTATTTTGTTACAATTTCAAAACCATAATCAGTCTGGAAATTTCAGATAAATATCTCTAAAACATCAGCGTTTAAAGAATGGCATGTTACATAGTGAAAACGTCGTGCTAATAAACAAGGAAATAAGTTTGCCTGAATCAGCATGTAACTGCCATTAAACCTTTGGTAGAAGAAAACATTTTTGGGACATTTTTACAACATGATACTACTTTCTTTCCATGCCTATAGAAACCCATTTGCGATCATATAGGGGACATTAATACAACTTTTAATGGCAACCCCCCAAAATAGGGGTAGGTGTATTCAGTACACCATATAACTTGAGCGACATGGTAAAAAGCCATTCGGACAGACCTAAACAGTCAGGGATAGACGTGAGTTAAAGACCCTAATACTAATTTATTGTGGTTTTGAAGTTATTTTTAATGAAAAATACATTTAGAAAAATGTTAGGGTGATGCTTAACTTATGTCTGACTGTATATTTGTGCCTGAGTCTACACTGTTTACTTACACGATTGTCATTCAAAAATAAATCATAAAACACGATTGTCATTCAAAAATAAATCATAAAACTGTGTCAGCTTATGGGCAAGTATACAGTTGGGGGGCATAGTGTTTTACAAACACACAATTTATAGGTTTTTTTTATTTATTTATTTTCCATTTCAAGGGTAGATTTTGCTTTCATTAATGATTGAGAATCATACCACACTTCATGTATAAGTGGTATGATATTTTGGTGACTTTTTCCTTTGACATTTTTCCATTCACAGGATGGACAGATGGACGGATGTGAAAAATAGCATACCCACTTAAAACTTTTTTTTTGAAGGGGGGGGGGGATTTGTTGATGATTACCCTAACATTTTTATGGCAATGTTAAGGATGTTTGTTGGTAACCTATGACGTTTTTATGTTCTGATTTTTATTTTTGTTGAAATTGCCAACAAGAACATATCACATTGATGAGACAAACATTACTTGCAATCATTATGTTTATGACCAAAGGAATGCAAGCATTACAACAATTTTCTGTTATTTCAGAATTATTTTCACACCCATTATTTGTGCATTAAACAATCATTGTAAAAACACTCAAAATAATTCAGCTAAACGGTCGCTATAGTAACCACTCATGGCAATCCTAACAATAACAACAAAAATAATGGTCATTACGAAAACTTGTCCATGCAATAAACAGTGATTTCTGAAGTTGTAAAAATGAAAATTTTCAATAGAAAATTTTCGATATTTTTCATATTTTTGATCAAAACATAGATTGTGGGTACACGTTAGAACCGCCTTGGCGAGGCGGTTCTAATGAGTACCCACAATCTATATTTTGGAGCAAAAATAAGAAAAATAGTTATACCCCTGCAAACTCCAGTTTTACTATATAAAAGTGGGGTTTAAAGGGTATTCCTTGCACGGACATGTTTTCCTGATGTTAGTTTATTACCCTGGTGACCCTAAACATTGGGACAGAATAGGACAATTTGTTCAATGAATTCTGGTCAAAAACCTGTTTGTTTGTATTGAGGTTTAATGTCCCAGTCAACAAATTTTCAGTCATGTTGGGACAGAGCCACTGCGTCCTGGGTATTAACCTGAACTCTAAGGAATGAATGTGTCTTGCTCAAGGACACAACACGATGACCCCAATGGGGATCAAACCCCAAACCTCTCTATTCGGAGTATGATGCTCAACCACCAGGCCAATGGGCACTCCAGTCAAAAAATTAAAGTTTAGAAACTACCTTCGTACAGAGGCTAATAGATGTCCAACAGTGAAGATCCGAAGTCGAGCCTTCACATGAGTAAACCAACAATTTTTGTTTACTATCAGGTCTGGGACAAACATGCCTGTACAGTCACAGCAGAAAGCTAGAACCTTGAAATTTTGGATTTAAGAAGAAGAGGAGGGATTGTACTTTACGTGTAGGGAAACCAAAGGCGCTGATCAGCTGTGCAGTTACTGCACAGCTGATCAGCACCTTTGGTTTCGCATATGCAGATTGTTGATTTTCTGAGGCAGTGGGTAAAAAAATAATAATAAATACATTTTGTGAACAATTACCCACCATAACAAATTCAGACATATGTAGGATGTTGGTATTGCAAGTCCCAATGTTTAGGGTACAACTACAGCTAAAACTGCCACTAAATGTATTAAGATCCAAACTTGGAAAGGTTTAAAAAGAAATGATAGACATGATCCAAATCAGATACGTCGTGAGAAAACCAACAATGTGATTTACGAACAGGTCAGACACAAAGTGGTCTGTACCATCACAGAAGATGGCTGGAAGTTTGAAATTTTGGATTTAGAAAGTAGAGGAATTGTACTACCCTGTAGCTAAAACAGACGCTGATCAGCTTTGCAGTTACAGCAAAGCCGATCTGCATCTTTGTTTTTATATATGCAGATTGTTGGTTTTCTCACGACGTGGCTCACATTGCTTTGGATGTTAATACATATAAAGGCAGCAAGCTGATAACACACATAACACACATAGCCCTATCACAGATCTAATGTATATATAGTACCCAAATAACAAAATATCATAGCAAGCAAATTATGCTAATGGTAGGTCAGTGTTTAAACGGGAGGAATGCAGTATAAATCGGACGTTACTTCACATAATGCAGGTTTTCTGTCAAAAAAGTTTTACAAAGTCTGCTGTGATTGCTTTACAAAATCCTTTTCTTAACACTTTCGGCTATACTCGAAAAACAGCCCAAAATTTTATTGAACAATAAAATATGCTAGATAGATGATCAATCTGGGGCCAGTTGTTCAAAATTAACGACGTTCTTAGTTAACGATTCGTTAAAATTTAAAACATGAATACCACAAGTAGGCTTACTTTTATTGATAAAATGTGATAATCCATTGCAATACGAAGAATTCTCATATTTTATCATAAAAAATTACATTGTATTTGCTTATGAAGCCTGCATTTACTTAACAAGTTGAGGTCTTAAAGATGGCGTTAAGCTAACGAAGTTTTGAACAACTGGCCCCAAATGCATATATTAAGTCAATCTGCTTTTTATAGTTTCCTGACAGATTACCAGTTTTTGACAAATCATTTCAAAAATGGAACAGAAGAATATTTTGGCCACATCACTTTCAATGTCCAAAGTTCATTTCTGTACAAAGCTCCATCTTCGCAAGCCAAGGGTACTAAGTCCACTTCGTTGCGTAAGGAACAAAGTGGACTTAGCAGCCTTGACTTGCGAAGATGTAAGAAGCTCATGTGTAATAGGTTTTTGTCATCTGACACACCACAAAAAGCTCAAATCATTCCTTTATTAAATAGTTATTTTAAAACATCTACATGAGCCACATCATGAGAAAACCGGTTTTTTGCCTATGCGAAAACAAAGGCGCAGATCAGCTGTGCAGTAACTACACAGCTGATCAGCCCCTTAGTTTTCGCTACATGGATAGTATAATTTGTCTTCTTCCTAAATTCGAAATTTCAAGCTTCTAGCCATCTTCTGTAGCTGCACAGATCGGTTTGTGTCGGACCTGGTCAGAACCCCCGGATACCAGTTTTCTCGCGCCGCGGCTCATATCAGAACATTAATTACAGAAATGCCCATTAAGTAATTGGAATTCTTCAAAAACAATCCAGTATATTTTCTTGTATAATAGAGAACTAAAGGATACAGTAAGAAAAATATTCTTCATTTCAGACACTGAATATAGTTTAAACCACCCAGAAAATTCGAGAAATCAACATTTTAACTCATTTAAGTCTTGTGTCCTTTTTATGGGACATAGGCAAACAGTATAGCCCCAGATGTGACGCCGCATATATTGCAGCGTCACATCTGCGGCTATACTGTTTGCCTATGTCCCATAAAAAGGACGCCAGGCTTATATGAGTTAAGCATATGTTCACCATACAGTAATAATATTAAAGTACTATCAAACTTTAAGTAGAGAGCATCACAGCCTACCTTTTTGTAAGTAACAGGGTTTTACAGTAAATGTGTTCAAGGACAATTAAAATTCCAAGTCATAGGCACAGGCCAAAGCAGTCATATTGAAAGCACGTCATTAATAATATGGATAACGATATTAAACAGGAATTTCTGTCCAGAATATTGAGACATAATATTTATGTTTAACTTGAGAACATTCAATTTTAACTTGAGACTTAACACTTTTCAAACCATCAGGCTTTCACTATTATAAAAGTGTTTATATCTATAGACAATAAGCTAGTCTAGATAATTAGTAGTTTTAATCATTTTCATCCTCAAAACATTCGTAGGTATTCATCAAGAGCATCCTACCGACATGTATTTCATCTTGGACATATTTCAGACGTGTCATGAGAAAACCAACTTTTGGCTTATGCAAAAACAAAGGCGCAAATCAGCTTCGCAGTAACTGCAAAGCTGATCAGCGCCTTTGTTTTTGCTACATGGATAGTACATAAATAAAAAAAATTTCAGCTACTAGCCATCTTCTGTGACCGTACAGACCAGTTTCTGCGGTACCTATTCGGAAACCACATTGTTGTTTTTTCATGACACAGCTCAATTATTCTTTAAGTTGCTAATAGATATTCAGATGCTCCAACAACACATTTCATGGATTTTTTCCTTCAACTCTGAACAAATGACCATCTTTCTGTGCTTCCGTTGTTGGAAGAGGAAGCTTTTTCAAGGAATTTTGATATACATGATTTGTAATATCACAGGAAAACAGTTTTTAACACATTGTTGCAACTTGTTATTGTGAATTCGGAAATTTTCGCGATAACTTAATTTTCGCTAATATTTGCGAATTCAGTTCCTCGCGAAAATAAAGTTCTCGCTAATAAAGAGTTACTATAAGCTTTATAGACTGCACAAGTGCCCGCTCGCGAATTCAAGAACTCGCTTATTAATCGAAAATCGAAAATTCGCAAAATAAATGTATCGCGAAAATTTCCGAACTTACAGTATCATAAGGAAACGACAATTTGATTTTTATGAAGGGGGGCGGCTGGAAAATATTTTCGGGCCTGGATATTTTTTCATTTATGAAGCAGTCCTGACATTTCATTTGTATAGAATAGAATACGTACAATAGAATTTACCCTGTCCTAGATATATTTTCCAGGCAAAATTCGGCCCTGGCCCTGGATTTTCAAAAAAATCTTCAAGCCCCACCACCCGACGCATAAAAATCAAATGATTGTTCCCTAACCAAGAGACATAACAAACCACATAGTCAGCCAAGGCACGCCAGTAAGTTAGATTATTCTTCACTCAATCACCTTGTCTTGCAGTGAGAATGACAAAGGGTGCTTACAAACTGCACATTCCTGAAGTTTTCGTGCTTTACTGAAGTGGCTGTTAGTTGGTTTGATATGCTTTGGCTCAAAGAACAATTTCTAGAACTATGAACACAGGGACTATTTGAGCGGCGATGCGAGAAAACCAGTCTTTGGGGTTTCCTACCAGGTGCGACACAAATCGGCCTGTCAAGTCACAGAAGCAGGCTAGAGGCCTGATATTTTGACTATAAGTAGAAGAGATATTGTACTATCCGAGTAGTGAAAACAAAGGCACTGATCAGCTGTGCATCTAGGCAAAAATCCTGTTTCCTCATGACTCAGCTTTGAGCCTCATCATGAGAAAACCTGACTTTTGCATCTTGAAGAACAAGACAACCATCAACTGTGCAGAACCACTGCCCAGCTGATCAGATCTACCTTTTGTTTTCGCAACACATTACAATCCAAATCCTTTCTAAATCCAAAATCTCAAGGCCCGAGCTATCTTCTGTGGCTGAACAGCCCAGTATTATTTGACCTGACCGAAACTTTGAAAGAAAGGTCCTCTCACATTGTGGCTCATTCGTTTTAACAAAATTATTATAAAAATACATACTCCGACTCCTACACTGGCATAATTTACCAAATAGCAACTTCATTATTAGTAATAATAGGCCTACTAATTATAAGATTACACACATCGACTCAAGAAAAAATCAACTTTTATAAAAAGTTAAAACAACAAAAGCACATCACAATAGTGTATAACTCAAAAACTTGAACTCATGATAAAATGGTTGAATATAAAGTTAACTGTATTAAGCTAAATTAAAAGATTCCTATGCTTAACTGGAGAAAATTCGCTTAAGAGTATTACAAAAACTACATAAAACAATAAATGAGCCGCCTCGTGGGAAAACCAACATTGTGGTTTCCGACCAGGTCCGACACAAAGCGGACTGCACAGTAACAGAAAACAGCTAGAAGCATGAAATTTCGTACTTAGGAAGTAGAGGGATCGTACTATCCGTGTAGCGAAAACAAAGGGGCTGATCATCTTCACGGTTACCTCGAAGCTGATCTGTGCCTTTGTTTTCGCATATGCAAATTGTTGGTTTTCCCATGAGGCGGCTCAAATAGCAAAGGTGCAGGATGATTTCTTGCTTATAATGGAAGATTTAACAATAAGTTTGATTATAATAATTATGTCTGTTATTAGAGGGAGTGCATCTCTAAAACTTAAGCATTCAAGATTTTAAAATAGGGTTTAGAGCATATGAAGTAGGTCAAAGGTCTAATTTCTCTAGCTTGATTTTCATATGATTAGGAAGCATTATTGCACAATATTCAATATCATTTCTTAGTCATAGATATGATACGAAATAATTATTTTTAACTCTATAAAAAGCGAAAGAATAGAATAACAAAGATTTGATTTCATATTTTTACTAATTACTTTTAAATAAAATACAATAATTACTGTATCTTGGTTTGTTTAGCATTTTTATAATGGATACTGTTTTATAGAGAAACAAAATGAAATACTAAAATTCAACTTTGATCAAGAAGTTTTGAAGTGAACGTAGCTCACTGACTCCCAAATACCAGGAAATGAAATTCATCTTCGACATCATCAGTGTGTAACACATACACAAGAACAGACAGGAGGACAGATTCTGAGATAACTGAGCTGCGATGCAAGAAAAACGGTCTTCTGGGTTTCCGACCAGGTCTGAGACAAACGAAGGTGGCTAGAAGCTTGAAATTTCGGATTTAGGAAGAAGACTAATTGTACTCTCCGTATAGCGAAAACAAAGGCGCTGCCTATGCCAGAACAAAGGCACAGATCAGCTTTGCAGTAATTGCGAAGCTGATCAGCGCCTTTGTTTTGGCTACATGGATTGTACAATTCCTCTTCTTTTTAAATCCGGAATTTCAAGCTTCTAGTCATCCTCTGTGGCTGCAAAGACTGGTTTGCGTCATATGTGGTGGGAAACCCCGAAGACCGGTTTTCTTGCTTCGCAGCTCATAAAATAAGCTTCTTGTCTTGTCTTCAGGCATTCAATCACTATTACTGAGCTCTGTTAACTACAAAATTAAAAACAAACAGAATCTGTTACTATATTGCAATATTGTGGGAAGTTTTTGAGCACTGACAACTCCAGAAAATTGTCACTTCAATCATCATTTAATAAGCTTCGTATATATGCTAATGCTCACTCATAGGGAGTTGAAATATGATTCTGTAAGCTAAAAACTTTAAGTCAAACAAAAATCTTTCAGTTTATTTTGGGAAGTTTCGTAGCATAGACAACTGTATTCACTTAAATCTACACGAATAAGCTTCAAAATTTTCTTATCTGAGCTACTTGTCATTGATGAGCCCTCACATCAGAAAACCAACAATTTAGGTTTTCATCGGTCCGACACAAACCAGGCTGTACACAAACAAAAAATTGTTAGACCGTAGACACTTGTATGGGTTTGAGTAGAAGAGGACTTGTACTATCCGAGTAGCGAAACCAAAGGCGCTGATCAGCTGTGCAGTTACTGCACAGCTGATCTGCGCCTTTGGTTTCGCATATGCAGATTGTTGGTTTTCTGATGAAGCGGCTCTAATAGAAAGTTGAGATCTGTTAACTACAAACTTAAGACAAAACATAAAACTGTCACTATATTTTGGGAAGTTTCGGAGCTGAGACAACCGGGTTGGCCTGTTCCAGGAGTTTTCTCCCTTCTGTCTTATAGTCGAACGTACAGTCGTGGGATTCTGCATAGCGGTGGGCAGCACAAAAATTATGACCACACCTGAAATAAGATTCAATGAAACATGATAGCAAATTTAATGAAATACAATAGCAAGTTATGGTTCTTTTATACCTTTACATACAAGAAAAACACCCAAGGTCATGTCACCAAAAACTAGTTTTTATGTTTTCATGCAGATGTATAGTTTTTTCTCACACCCTCATGAATAAATGCCAGTTACTGGTACAGTATTTGCTTCTTTTGACACATATTTGTGATAGGCAAACAGCATAGGTGGAGGATAGCAATTCTTCTTTTTTTTTTTTTAAATTTAATTTTTAACGTCCCAGGCAACAATTAATTCATCAGGTCTTTCTTTTTCTTTTTTTTTTTTTTTCATTTTGTAGTTTAATTCAATTATGTCCCAGGCAACAATTCATCAGTCTTTCTTTTCTTTTTTTTTTTTCATTTAGTAGTTTAATTTTATGTCCCGGGCAACAATTTATCAGTCATGCTGGGATGGAGCTACTACTTCCTGGGCATTTTTACCTGTACTTTGGGGAGTTAATGTTCTTGCTCAAGAAGACAAGAACACAACTCAGGTACGAGGTTTGAACCAGGTCCTCTTTAACTAAAAGCTAGAGCCCTACCACTAGGCCACTGTGCTTCCCTCCTTATACCATAGGTGAGCCCCAACGCGAGAAAGCCCGTCTTCGGGATTTCCGACCAGGTCTGACACAAACCGGCCTGAACAGTAACAGAACAATGATAGGTGCTTGAAATTTGGGCTATAAGTAGAGGAGGAATTGTACTATCCATGTAGCATAGCAAAGGCGCTGATCAGCTGTGCAGTTACTGCACAGCAGATATTCACCTTTGTGTTCACATAGGCAAAAATCCGGTTTTCTCTTGACGCAGCTCAGGTTATAATTCATAAGCTATGGTTCCCATAAAACTGGCATGTCATACAGATTAAATGACATCATCAATACTTGGATTTTGTCAGACATTAGAATGACAAACAATCACTCGTTTGTTTAAAATTAAAACTCATTTTAACAAGTGACCTGTCAAACCTTTAACCATACCTGCATGTATAGCTGCAAGCGAGACCAGTTTTCTTGGCACATATAAAACAACGTTTTGAGACTTTCTTCTTCGACTTCACTGGAGGTAATCTGTGACTGGGGGAGAGAATTCGGCCATCTCGACTAGACGTCATGCGCTGTAACCTCGCTGACTGTAACAGAAAATACAGAACATTGGTATAGCATAGTACAGAGAATATGGCTATCTCAAATAAACCTCACATGCTGTAACCTCGCAGACCAAAATGTTAAACATAGCAAATTATCAAACTGAACAAGCCCTTAGCTTTCATTCTTAAAATAGCTTTAAAGGAAGCCTCTATGTTCAGTAGAGATAGGCTTGACAGTGTTCCTAAACCCTATTACTCAGGAAACCGAGATTTTGCAAATTCTGTATGAACTGGATGTAGCTCATTAAATCATGATTTGTTCACAAAGTATTCAGAAATGCCTCTTTGTTGATGTGGTGAAATGATCACTATTCATAGCTTGCTGACCAAAACCAGCATTTGGCTTTCAACAATTATAATTTCTATTAAATTATACTCCAATAGCAATGCAAACTATTTAATATAGAATATGCTATCATTTAATGAAAAATCTTTGAAGCTGTCCATCAAATAAAGTTTCAGTCAAACATTACTTTGTCCTAATCTTTTATGAAATAGTGCAACTTACCACGAGGCGACCCTCCGGTGTGGTTATCCGTCCATCTTGGAATGTACTGTTCCCTAGAGTATAGTTACCAGTCACACGATTTCTATTAGCACTCGTGACTGTAACATTACCTATACGAGACGATCCGACTTTCTCCAGCGACGCCTGACGTAACAAGCCCGACATGGCCCGTGCCTCACTCGTGCTGAGACTTTCTAGCGTAAATTCCTTCCTCTTGTCCAGTGAACTGTGACGTGAAAGAGAAGAAGTTTGTCCTAAAGTCTCTCGTAAACTTTCTAAGAAAATATCCCCCTTAACCTTCGTCTTCCCTTTGGAAGTGCTTGGCGGTTTGAGGGACTCTCTGAAATTTTCTAAAGTCATGTCTTTGATTCTATTCGAGGTAAGAGGCCGCGGGCTGGCAGAGGCCTCCCCTGAGACGACACTACTGCTATAACGCAGCGACGACGACGGGTCCTTCTTTCTCACCA
Source organism: Rugalucina vietnamica (assembly GCA_964017185.1). Classification (NCBI taxonomy): domain Eukaryota; kingdom Metazoa; phylum Mollusca; class Bivalvia; order Lucinida; family Lucinidae; genus Rugalucina; species Rugalucina vietnamica. The sequence continues at coordinate 82,167,138 of OZ024871.1, read as the reverse complement.
CAGAAGGTCCTACAGAAATGCTGCCAGTATCACAGATAGCTGCTTCAGTTTTAGTTTTTATATCACTAAGTTTTAGATTATCACTAAGTTTTATAGTATCACTAAGTTTTATATCACTAGCGAGTTTTATATCACTAGCAAGTTTTATATCACTAGCGGTATTTATCAGGGTATCACTGGCCGAGGGCTCTTCGTCACTAGGAGACAGTGTTTTATCATGAGTCTTCTCATCATTTTCTACATTATTTACTTCATTATCTTGCTTTTCCGAGTCATCTTCTATGACACTAGTCAGTGCCTGACTTAACTTCTCTAAGCTTTCTAACTGTCTTTGTGGTGATGGGGTATTGAGAATGTCTATCGGCGGACTCTCTATTAATTTCTCTTCGTCTGAAACATTATTTTTATCACTAGCGGCGGCCTGGAGAGCTTGTAACGCTGACTCGAACGAGGCAGCCGCTGCGGCAGTAGAGGTATTTGCATTATCATCATCACCGTTTATCTCCTGGCTCAATCTCTGCATTCTCTCTTTCAACATTGAGTGTTTGAAGGCGAGAGAATGAGCACCCAGCGAGTGACCAACCGGGGGTAGACAGAGGTTTCTGTTCAGTGCAGGACCAAAGCTATAGTTGGTTGAGCTTGGTATATGTCGTAGCCTTGAGGAACCCCGACTAGCACGCCCTGAAGTGGGAGGGTGGGGCTTTCTTCGCGGCTGGAACAAAAATAACATCTCAAGACATAAGCAATAACTCTTGGACGAGCTCTAAACATGTTTTTGGCATCAGCCACTGCAGCAACAAAGGCATAGTGCAGTTGTGCGGCAAAATCAAAACTGAAAGCTTCTACCAACTTCTTGTTGTGAATATGAGTAAAGGTTATTATTAGGGATGTCATTTGGTGTCAGATTTAGGGTTCGGACGTTCGGAAACAAGCATCCGGATGGTTCGAACGTTCGCATTTTTTTTGGACCAGGTCATAATATTACATGTACATTTACATTTATGTTAATCGAGTGTGCCCTTGAAAGAGCATTTAAAGTCAAGAGTTTCCAAGCCTGGCGTTGTTTCCGTTGATGTGACGCAGAAACGAAACGCCATGCAATTGACTCCTCCGCCAGCAAGGTATAGCCACGCCCACCCCTATTTCTTTAGACAAACATTGTGTTTTTTCACCTATATTTACCTGTAAAAAGCATGTGTTGGTTTGTTTGTCTAACCCACGTGTTGTCTAACCGTCATTGACCGTTAGCTAATGTGCAGATTTGAATGGTCAATATAAAAATGAATATTGATGATGGGTGGTTTTACGGAGGACTCAAGTTAGGAAACTTCATTCACATCCACAAAAGTAAGACACATTTACCGAGTTCCAATTTTGTCGAACTGGCGCGTCAGCAAACATAAATTTGATTTAATAAGATCATAGTAAGTATACGTGTTTTGTTTAATCCCAAAACATATCTGTTAATCATCTTAGTATACATGTTGTTTTGCTGGGCGACGGTCCGTATAATTATTATTTATAAAACGTGATAAGTGTGAATCATATCGTTTTCAAAAGGAAACAAAAGAGGCAAATTATCATCTTTAATCCTTTCTTTGTTCATTGTCGCTTCCCCTTGACCAGTATTGTCCCGTTAATCTGTTACACCTCTGTGACCTTTGACACTACATGTTTAACAATTCGTATTAAAATACCTTGTTTCCTATTCTGCTAAGTAGATATTGTGTATTTTTGTGATATGTTCATGGGAATTTACCTAAATATTGGACACACTGATTTTACAGCGAACGTCCGGATGCTAGAATTTGGATCCGAACTTCGGTACGGGATCCGAAGTCCGAACGTTCGGACTCCGGTTGACATCCCTAGTTATTATATAGCGCAGTAAACCACCCTTCATTAACCAAATGCATGCTTCTCAACCTACAGAATTTGCTATTGCTGGCTTGGCTACATGTTACATCGAAACAGGCAATTTATGGAAATTGGAAGCTTTGTACCACACAATATTTTAATACAACACACCTAATATATAACACCAGAGATACACATATCACAATCTGATGATACAAAGCCCAGTTACCTACCTTTTTACTAATGTTAAGTTTTTCCATTTTTAACCTGATTTGTTTCATCTTCTCCTTCAGTAGTTCGTTTTCCTCGGCTTTTTCTTTAGTTGGACCGTCCTCCTCTTCCTCCTCGTCATTGAAATTATACATAGAAGCACCACTGGAATGCAGAAAGCTCTTATGAAAACATGCCCATGTAATTTACAGATTTTTCTTCAGTTGTAAAAATTGAAAAAATTTTTGTTATTTTTGCTCAAAACATAGATTGTGGGTACACGTTAGAACCACCTCGGCGAGGCAGTTCTAACGAGTACCCACAACCTGTGTTTTGGAGCAAAAATACGAAAAATAGGTATACCCCTACATACCCCAGTTTTGCTATATAAAAGTGAGGTTTAAGGCCAGAAAATGGTCTCCAGGTTCATAACAGTTAGTCCTTGTCAGCAGTTTGTCCTGGAAAACTACCATAGAGATATCAAAAGACTGGAGGAATACAGAAGGACTGCAAGGCCGGCACAGCCAAGATTTCTGGAGACATGATTCAAATCATTTAGAGGGTTTAGTTTCCACACTTTCTAGTGTTACCAATATTTTCTCAAATTTCCTCTTGAAAATGAAATCATTTTGTCACAGAGGCAGGTGGGAGTGGGGGGGTTTTGAGTGAACCCCCTCTAAAACCACCACTGGCTGCTGACTTTCTCATGAGGCGGCTCAATACTGATCAATTAAAAAGTGTTTGCCCTACCTTAGCGACTCGGAGAGAGGAGTCAGCGTTCCATCACCTCTGTCTACCACCCTGAAGAAGTTTAACTGGTCACCCTCCCGGAACACAAGCAATGTGACCTGTCTGTTACCCGGCAATTTCTCCCAGATCTCGTCCCGGTTAGCCTCAACGTACTCGGCCATCTCCCTGAGAGCAGGGTCTTCCATAGGAACTAAAGTAGTGACAGAATTTGCATATCAATTATTTACCCCTAAAAATAGCAAAGACAAAAAAAATCTTTAAATATTTTGTCTGGTTAAAAACATTCATTTCTAAAATAGCAGCTGATTAGCTTTAAACATATATATGAGCCGCGTCATGAAAGAACCAACTATTCGCATATATGCGAAGACAAAGGAGCTACATGGACAGTACAATTCCTCTATATTCTGAATCCGAAATTACCAGCCTCTAGCCATCTTCTGTGCTTGTACAGCTCTGTTTGTGCCAGAACTGTTCGGAAACCACATTGTTGGTTTTCTAATGACGCAGCTCATATTTACAATGTAGCCTCCACAGCTGTCTTAGAATTAATGGCCTCAAAAAAGAATGTCTTATAATATTTTGATATTATTATCACTCTAAATATCAGTGAGTGTCACTTTTTTCATTACAATGAAAATGAGCCTGTGCGTGAGAAAACCAACAATTTGGGTTCCGACCGGGTCAGACACTAACAGGGCAGTACAGTCACAGAAGGGGGTTAGAGGCTGGAAATTTTGGATTTAGAAAGTAGAGGAATTGTACAATCCGTATAGCGAAAACAAAGGTGCCGATCAGCTTCGCAGTAGCTGCGAAGCTGATATACGTATGCAGATTGTTGGTTTTCCCATGCGGTGGCTCAATTATGTTACTATTACTAATATTGATTATACATGTACAACAGTTTCAAATTTCATTTCTAAACTATTTTAACAACATGTAGTGATTAAGTACATAAAACTTGTAATTCCAATTTCTAAGACAACCTACTTCTGCGAGTGTTGATAGGCCCTCCTCTCATCGCCAGGACTAGTTTGAGTGTAGCGCCGTCATGGATACTGTAGTCATGGAGACAATAGTCATCCTCTAGCTCCACAGACTTCCAGATCAGGTGCTGCTGGGCTATTGGTATGCCTAAAATAGAGAATAAAACAGATCAGGTGCTGCTGGGCTACTGGTATGCATAAAATAGAGAATAAAACAGATCAGGTGCTGCTGGGATACTGGTATGCATAAAATAAAGAAACAGATCAGGTGCTGCTGGGCTACTGGTATGTCTAAAACAGAGAACAGATCAGGTGCTGTTGGGCTATTTGGTATGTCTAAACTAGAGAATAAAACAGACCAGGTGCTACCTGGGCTATTGGTATACATAAAATGGAGAATAAAACAGATCAGGTCCTGCTGGGCTATTAGAACGTCTTTAAAGAAGTTTCTGCTCTCGGCTACTGGTAATTTGGTATGCCTAAAATAGCTCTAGAGTTTAAATGATAGATGATCAACACCTTTTTATAGCCTACATTAAGCATTAAATAAAGGAAGTGGCTACTGACAGCCGGCTGTCAATAGCGAACTTTCGCTACTGACAGCCGGCTGTCAATAGCGAAAGTTCGCTATTGACAGCCAGCTATATATTTCTTTATATTTGTGGGTTTCTAACAATTGGCTTATCTTTAATATTGTCAGATAAATGAATGACATTAAATCTTATGACCCTAGGTTCATCACATGTATCCTTTAAGAATATGTTTTGTATGTATGTTTGGGATTTGGGCCAGAATTCAGACTTTCAAAAAAATGTTAAAATTTGTGGTTTTCTTTTCAAGTTTTCCATATTCTGACAGCCACTTTGTGACTTACAAGGCATTCATTAAACCATAAGTACCTTTAAGGGTAGATTTCATTCAATGACATGGGGCTTTAGGGACTGCAGATCGAAATAATCTAACATCTTTTAAGTTTTAAATATAAACCTTTCTACAAACTAATGTCCATCTTTTATAGGTATAAAAAGGCTAGTTCTCCTCATGTGACATAAGACCCAAGGAAACTTTGATTTGGGACTGTGTGTGGGTGGGGTAAAGGCAAAAATCTAGACCCTTAAAAATTTGAAAGTATGCCCAACAAAATGAGAAACACATTTGTAAGATTTTCCCATTAAGCTTATCATGAGTTGGATACAAAATGCCTTACCATTTCCATGTCAGATCACATCTTATCATAACTGTAGTATGGCATATCTAGATGACTAAGTAATTTATAAACCACTTTGATAAACGACTAGGCGAGCTGGCTGTCACTAGGGAAAGTTCGCTACGAACAGACGGCTGTCGATAGCGAAAATCCGGGTCCGGTTTCCGGTACCAAATTTTTTCCCAATTGGCTGAAAAAATTCCCAATTGACCTGCAGCATTCCCAATTAGCAGAAAAATTCCAATTTAAAAGGTAAACTTTCCAAATTTTGCTAAAATTGCACTATTTATTCCCAAAATTGTCATATTTTTTTTCCAAAATCACACAATCTTTTCCCATTTTCATCGGTACCAAAAATTTCCCAAAAAGGTCAGAAAAAGCCCTGCTATATATTCCTAATCTTAATTCATATGTATCTATTGGTTTCTGATAAGGATTTAGATTTTAACATCCCCAGGGTTTAAATGATGCCTGAGGTGAGTTGATTTGAATCATTAAGTCTAGGATATCGTCACAGGTCATGGCTGAGTTCATACAAATTTTATGCCTTATTGGGGACTAATTCATACTGGGGATAGCACTAATTGAGAAGTCATTACCTCATGTAACTATATTTCTGAGATTAAAACTAAATTTTCTGGCCATGAAAATGTAAACTGAGGCGAGCTGAATCATCCAGATTAGCATAAACAGGTCATGGCTAAGACTCAACACATAAATTTATGCCTTACTGGGGAATAATTCATACCGGGGATAACACTTATTAGGAATTAAATAAATATCAGATTTTGGAAAAAAATCTCCAAAATGTAGAATTCCTGAAGATTTTGACTGTTCTCAATCTGGTATTTAACAAACACACGATTTAAATATTGATATTTGCTTGGAAACAAAAACTCATCAAAATTACAAATTTCTTCATAAATTGGAAATAAAATTTTCATGTCAGATCACGCCTTGTTGAAACTTTAGCATATAATAGATTCTGACAATGATCTCCACTCAGAAACTACTTTATTCACACATTCATGCATGTAATGGAGGAACATTGTTATATAAAGTCATTTAATGGCTATAAACTTGCAGGAAATATGTAAATGGATAAAAAGTTTATCATTTTGAATACAATTTGAAATTTTGTACGTGCCTCAGTCTGTACATACATGTATATGTTCATGGCATTATATTTCTACATCTCTTTCAGACTAAACTACTTATAAATAAATACATTTGTGTATAAATAAATGAATTAAAAAATCATAAAAAAATTGAATATTGAATCTGTGATAGCAATATATTGCTGCAGCTCTGACAGAATATCAAATATTTTGATAAATGAAAGTAATAAATACTGAATTTCAAATTGTTCACTTTCCTTGTGATGTGTTTGATTGTCACCAATATTTATAAAACCATTCTAAATATAAGGAAATAAACTTATACTCATTGATATACATGAAAATGTGTAGCTGGCTGTCAATAGCGAACTTTCGCTATTGACAGCCGGCTGTCAGTAGCCAAAGTTCGCTATTGACAGCCGGCTGTCAGTAGCGATCGCCTTAAATAAAGGGCTGGTCATCCTAGTGTCAGTAAATACATAATGTGACAGAGGAAGATAATTGACATTTAAGTCTGGGTCTTGTAGCACTGTAAAAAGGAGCATTTAGCTCCCTCATGCAACCACATACCATTATGAATTCATGCTGTTTAAACAGTGGCATTTACTCTAACAACTTGCACACATATTACCAGTTTTGTTAACTTCTCTAATGGTTAATTACATTCATTAATTGTAGCAGACTACTCTACTCAATGGTACTACATTATTTCAACGACATTATTAAGCTCAATGACTTGGTAAAATGCTGTTTTCAACCCATGAGAAAGAAAAATGAGTGTTTTGTTAAAACTCTACAAAGCAAATAACCTTAAGAAATCATGCAATAAGCAAGGTTTCGATAAATCAATAACACCCTGATCTCAAGGTTAAATGCATTATTACCTTATATTATTGCAAAAGAAACTTTATATCTGAGCCGCCTCATGAGAAAACCAACGATGTGGTTTCAGAATAGGTTTGACAAAAACCATGCTGTAAAAGCACAGAAGATAGCATTTTGGATTTAGAAAGTAGAGAGGTACTGTACTATCCACGTAGCAAAAACAAAGGCGCTGATCAGCTTCACAGTTAACTGCGAGGCTGATCTGCGCCTTTGTATTGTTGGTTTTCTCATGACATGGCTCATCTAAAGTACTGGTATTATTGACATTATACACTTTTTCATTTCTTCAAGTTGAGAAAACAGTCTTTTATATGGAACAAATGACTTGGAGGTGTGAAACTGAGGTCCTTGATTATAATGCACCAGTCATTTGTAAGCACTGCTCCCCGACCTGCGGAGAAGGGCGAGGATGTCAAAACCCTGTCATTGCCCCTTAGAGGACACACGAAAAGTAATTGCCCTGCACTTTAGCCTGGCTATCCCCCACCCTTCCCCATAGGTGAGGGGGGGGGGAGGGGGGAGGGCAGTGGTTACAAATGACTGGTGCATAACTTGAAGGTGTGAAACTGAGGTCCTTGATTTCAATAGCTGAAACACTGAGGCTCCTACAGACAATGTCACTTAATGGGCGCTTTCAAGTTTCAACTGATCCACATCACAAGTGGGGTTAAAGCAAATTTTATAGCTGCAGTGCGATAACAATGTACCAAATCTACTAAAACCCGCCCAATGCAGGGGACACAAACATACATGAACATTTAATGATTTTACCGAACCGTTTCTTTGGTTAACTGCCTTCAAGAAGTATATTTGTATTCTAATAAATAATGTCATAACAAATGATAATCTACACAGACAAACACACGCACAAAGCAGTGATATCAAAACATGAACTGTTACATAAAAGTAACCACTTCAAGGGTATTCAAAACTGATCCAGTACAAAAATGAGCCGCCTCGTGGGAAAACCAACAATGTGGTTTCCGAACAGGTCCGACACAAACCGTCCTGTACAGTCACAGAAAAGAGCTCGAAGCTTGAAATTTTGGAGTTAAGGAGAGGAGGAATTGTACTATCCGAGTAGCGAAAACAAAGGCGCTGATCAGCTTCGCGGTTCTTTTCGCCTATGCAGATTGTTGGTTTTCCCATCATGAGGCGGCTCAAATACTGGGCAATTTGTGTGGCCAAACTAATCTTACAGCTCATTCTTAACAGGGGAACTTTTAATTTTAAGGTCAGTTAAAAGCCAATTAATATTTAACCAATTAATCCCCATATGAGGTCAGCAAAATCAGCAGATCTTTCGAGCCATATCATGTGAAAACTTTATCAAGCATAAACATTGTATGTGTGCATAGTCCCCTATATACTTTCGTTACGAAAACTTGCCTATGCAATATACAGATTTTTTTCAGCTGTGAAAATTGAAAACTGCATCAGTAAAATTTTGATATTTTTCTTATTTCTGCTCAAAACATAGATTGAGGGTACACGTTAACGAGAATTTTTTGGGTTAAAAATTAGTAAAATAGCAGAGATAATTTTGGAAGGGGCCATGGGCAAAATTGCCCATTAATTTTCAAAATGGCCCCTTCATTTTGAAATAATGGGCCAGTTTTATAATGTAAGAAGATAGGCGATAATGTTTCTAGCTGAGTATTTTCCGTAAAATGGCCCCTTACATTTTCAAGCCAACAATATCCCTGAAATAGGTATACCCCTGTAAACCCCACTTTTACTATACAAAAGTGGGGTATACATTTCACGTACATGTTTTCCTGATGGATGTTAAAGCTCTTGTCACCTGTTCTGACAGTGAGTCACAACCATGTGTTCTAGATTATGTAGTCATGTACCCGACACTCAGATGTTACATGCAGGGCTTTTTCTGACCTTTTGGGGAAATTTTAGTACCGATGAAATTGGGGGAAAAAAATGTGATTTTGGGAAAAATATGACAATTTTGGGAAAAAATAGTGCATTTTTTAACAAAATTTGGAAAGTTTACCTTTTAAATTGGGATTTTTCTGCTAATTGGGAATGTTCCACGTCAATTGGGAATTTTTTCAGCCAATTGGGAAAAAATTTGGTACCGGAAACCGGACCCAGTTTTGTATAGAGAAAAAGCCCTGACATGTCATAGATTATTATGTCTTAAGTCCCAGGGTAGTGCTAGAATGTCTATCCCCACAAAAAAAGACTGTCAATAAGTAAAAATGTGGAGCCCGGTGTAATAAGTAAGGAGTCTAGGACTCCTGGTCCCGAGGTTATAAAACTTTTTTCATTTTTCATGCTCAACTCAGCTGAGCTTGAAATTTATCCTGCTCATAAATGTTAAAATGCCAACAACTGTTCGCAATTTAACATTTGTGAGCAGGATAAATTTCCAGTGTTTTAGCTTTGAACCTGAATTTTCCACTAATTTTGACTATTTCAACATTTATGAGCAGCTGAAATTTCATGCTCAGCTGAGCTGAGCTTGAAAAAAAGTTTTATAACCTCGGGCCCTGGACTACTGTTAGCATGGTTAGTGTTGAACTCTGCCAATGATGCACAACACTATTCTTGTTAGAGATATTTGAGCTGCCACCGAGAAAACTGTTTGTCTGGGTTTAACACCAGGTCTAACACAAACGGCCTGTGCAGCCACAGAAGATGGCTAGAAGCTTGAAATTTCGGATTTAAGGAAACTTGTACTTTGTGTGTTGCAAAATCAAAGGGGCTGATCAGCTGATCTGCATCTTTGTTTTAGTATCTATAGGCAAAAATCTGGTTTTCTCATGCTGCTGCTCATTTGCAAGAGTGTCTCATGATGTTAGTAGGAATGAAAATCAGTTTTGGAAAAAATATGCTGGATCCGCTTTTCAAAAACACCAAATTTTGAAAGATCAGATTAAGATGGAAAAGAAGACACATAAAACAAAGTGTTTTTCTCTGACAACACATTCGAAGAGCAGAATGACAAGCTCTATCCCAACAAGGTAGCCATCCAGCTAAGTTTCAACCAAAATCAAAGGCAACGAGCACAACTAAGGCAAACACAATAAGCACCATAGTTTTGGTCAAAGCATGAAGATAAACCACTTTTCCTGGGATGCTGATTACCGTTTTTCCTCTTGCATTTTATTATTCTAAATTGTACAAAGATCCCAAGGTAAATGGTTTATTAATTGTTTTTAAAGAGCCGACCCAAATGAACTAAAGAAATGGCATGCAGCCTGATCGGACTTAGTAAAATACCATTATGTGCTACTCGACTATAATGAGTCCTTGATTTGCGGACCCCGACCAGCGCCTTATCACTCATGAAATGAATCAGATTTAATGACCATTTGAGGGCTAAACAGATTACAAAACGGAGAGATACTGATTCGATACTTAGACCTATACGGGATCGTTCGGTACGATATATCTATCAAAGGTGAATAACCGGTTTTCAGATTATACTGTATACTGGTACACAGCACTACTCCATACGCAGGGAGGTGGGGGTAATCTTGGTAATCTTTTTATCTTTTTATGTTATTTTTAAAGCAACAATTGTTTAAAAGTGGCATCAAAGAAATAATGCACAAGTCATTTGTAACCACTGCCCCCAGCCCCGGGGAATAGCGGGACCGTTGACTTTTAGTCCAGCAAATCCCTGCTAAAATCCCCACCCTCCGGGGACTGCTCGTTGGTAAACCCACTGCTGTTTTCCCCCGCTGCCTGCTATCTTTTTCATTTCACAGCCTTTTTTGCCTATATAAAGCAAACCCCGGGTATTTCCCCACAATGCCGTGGCAAAACGTTTCCCCGCAATGCCATGGCACAACTTTGGTCAAAGCCCCGCTCATTTCCACGGATATCCCCCAACCTCCCCGAGGGGTGGGGGTCGTGGTTACAAACGAGTAGTGCATACAATTGTTTTTCTAAACCCGAGACGAGCGATGTCAGTTAATCAGTACATTGCAGTCCGGTAACATTGCGCACCTTAGGTATTTCATGCCAGGTTTGACGTCAAATATAAACCCTGACTAACATCACTTACCATGAGACATTGTAGTGATTCAATAATTGAAATTTCATAGTATGAAATGTTAGCAATTTCTATCAGCTTTAGAAATATTGTGGCTTAAACATATGCACCCCCTTGAAAAAATGGAGGCAATTTGTCCTCTTTCATGGAGGCAATTTGTCCTCTTTGTGCACAGCTAAATCAAATGTATATTTTATAGGAACCTGCAATTTATCCACATTAGTCGTATTTCTGCCAATACATATGACATCCATGTGACAAGTTACAAACAAGAAAATTCAATGAAAATCATGCTGTATATGGTGGCAAAAAAATGTCGCCACACAGTATTTCAAAATTAAACAAAATCACATGAAGGTGCTAAATCATTCATTCAGAAATGAAGGAAAATCATGTTTGTCTTTTAATTAATCTTGTACACTCTTGTTGGTGTAACATACGAGAAAATAGTGTTGGTAGTCCAATATTGTTTGAAATCTGTTTGACATGAGATATGTGCAATGTTGGGGGCCGCGCAATGTTAGAAGACCCGACTGTACGCCATCAAAACAATGTGAATGTACCATTTTAATGAATCTGTATGGCACCATGTCAGGGATTTTTTTTTGGTTGTCTCAGGGGCCGAAATAAGGCCCCATTCCCTATGAGATTTAGGAGAATTTTTTCCCAATTTGTAGAGAAAAATTCCCAATCACAGCTGAAAATTATTTTCAATAGTTCAATTCCTTGTGAAATATAAGTTCTGCTGTTTGAAATGCTATTTAACTTGGTATTTTATGTTTGTATTAAATGATTGTCAACTTGGTAATATTATCAATTTATGATTCTAAATGCATAAACTATGTCAACTTGGTAATATTATCAATTTTGAATATTCTGAAAATTTCCCAAATTCAGGCTTTACGTCGCTAATTTTCCCAATCGGAAAGGCCCTAGGGCCCCTTCCCAAAATTGCCAAAAAAATCCCTGCATGTTTTAGGTATATAATAAAAACATCATTCGCTACTTAAGTATCTTGAACTTATAGTTCTATCTATCTTCTGATACTGAGTCGATCAATTTCTGATCATCACCTCAGGTGTGGGGTGGGTGGCTAAATTTAGAATTTAGTAAAGGGAGAAAAAAACATTTGGGGTGGACCATTAATGTTTTTTTCTACAACATACGGTTCGGCTGCGTCAGGAAAGAAAAGAATCACTTGGCTTTGTTTCCTCTGATCCAGTCTTTCCTGCACAGCCACGCAATGTGATCCAACCCATCCGATCAAGTTACTACAGTTATAATGTGTATGCATAATCTGTTACATTTTTACACATGTATCATGATAAGTTTTTCGTTTCATAACAAAGAGCTCTTTGTTTGGGTGTTTACCTTCAAGCCTTTGTATTTTGGCTTTCACCGACATCACAGTTTCAAATGGTGAAACCCTTAGCTCGAAAGCGGCCCCGGTCAGTGTTTCTATATACAGCTCCATGATGCTACCTTGCCTTACAGGCTTTAATGAATTTATGACACTACTTTCACTCCATTCTCACTGGATGACCTAGCCAAAATTTAATTATCAAAAATTCTCTAAAACACAAAACACACTGGCTTAAATAGCCCAAGGAAATGTTTGTCTCTAAAATCAATAACCATCCTGCACAACAACAGATTGCAACAATGTGATTTCAGTGTAAAAACAGTAAAAATGCCTAAAATTTGCGCGTTTTCTTCTCAAACAATAACAATATGGTGGATAAAAATTATTTCCTGCACAGGAATTCGAGTTCCCGTATGTTGTAGTTAGTGACAACAACTTTTCACGTGTAAAACGTATGGGAATCCCCCCATGAACTGATGACGTTTTTGACAATAAATTTTAGAAACCACACCGCACCGTTTAATGAGGGCATCGGGCTGTTTCAGTGCAGTCGCTATTTCGACTTGTCTCGATAAACGAACCCATTTCTCCAAATGTCTTTCAGCGGTGGAGAGTAACGTAATCGCCGAAAGGTCATGAGGCTCAGGTCAATATTTCGACTGGTTTCCTAATATCGTGGCTACTAGGTAGGTTGACCGGTTTCCCACTAGTGTAGGTAGGTAGGTGGGTGTTTGGGTGTGTCGATCGGTAGACTTCAATGGGGATACTCGACAACATCCACTTGTAGACATCAACGTCGAGGAAAATAGACTGTACATCGGTGAAGCGTGACGTGCCCCAACATCTTCCCAATAAACTGATGTCACACAACACCATAAAACAGTCCAATGACCAACATGTATTTACACTGTACAGTAACTGATTCTTTTATTTATAGGATGGTACGAGCGAGACGACAGGCACGCACGCAGGCAGGCAGGTAGTTAGTTAGGTAGGTAGGTAGACTCGCACACTCAGCTGATGTGTTTGACTCTAAACAGTCGTAATATTGACTCGAGAACGATAACTTTGAAAGAGTCAACTGATGTGTACAATCTCCATGGAGCGAAACGTCTCGTCACCATTCCGAATGTACTCTCAGCCTCGTGTCCATCCGTAAATCGAGAATCGTTTTTTGTCTGATGACTGTGTGTCCAAGTTCGCATCTCTTGTGGCTTCAGGTTTTGTCGGTCCAACTGTGGGGCGGTTGACTTGTCGGGGTGGAAAAGAGCTGGTATGTTGTTTCCATACACCGAAGTCTTGTCCGCTGCTCCTCAGGTTGGCTTTGTTGTTGGTTTTAGGGCTCTGTGTTTGGGAGTGGACAACATCAGGAGATACATGTATTTTAGATGCGAACCAGGACTGTAGTATAGGATTTGGTAAATCAGTTGGTGGAATTGCTCAGAGCTTGGCTCTCACAAGGAAAATTGGTAACCGAAGAGGCTCCGAAGGATTACGGAGTTTCAATCCTTCAAAGGGAACAAACTTGTTGATTCTTATTATTTTGGCTGGAGATATAGAAATTAACCCAGGCCCCAGGTTCCAGTGCCGCACGTGCAAGAAGTATTGTAAGGCGGCCGAGAAAGCGGTCAAATGTGAAGATTGTGAGAAACGCTTCCATGCGTCTTGCGTAAATCTTGGTCCCGTTGAGTTACAAAAGATTGAGTCGGGTAATGATTCTTGGTATTGTTCAAACTGCAAAGCTGAGTGCAGCCTATGCAGTGGTGCTGTTTTGAATTCCCATAAGGCTGTCCAGTGTGACAAATGTGAAATGTGGGTGCACAATAACTGTTCTTTTATGTCAGACTCAGAGTATGAAACAATGCAAAACTCAAACTGTACATGGATTTGCCCAAAATGTGACTTTTTCAATTTCTCAGACTCTTTTTTCAATGAACAGTTTAACTTGGAAAGTGAAAATAGGTTTGACCTACTTGCAAGAGGTCATGAAACCAAGTCCACTGAAACATTGAATAGCAAAACAGTTTTATTAGTGGTCTGAAATTTTCCAGTATCAACATAAACAGTATAAGAGGAAAAAAACTTGAGTTGTTGGCCTTCATTGATTTTCATCAATCTCAGATTTTGGCGATTCAGGAAACAAAAATTGACAATTCCATATTAACGTCTGAATTATTTCCGGAATCTTTTCCATACAGCGTGTACAGAAAGGATAGAACCTTAAATGGTGGTGGTGTTATGCTTCTTGTACACAAGGACATCCCACACATGCCCCTCACAGAATTGGACAATGACTCAGAGTCAGTTTGGGTCAAACTTTTTGTAAATAAGAAAACTCACTTTGTGGCTAGCTGGTATCGTGCGGCAAGGTTTGTGACGGGAAATTATGTTTTGAAACTGGGAGCATGACTGGCATTTTAGGTCAACTGAAATGGGAATCTCTTAAGAAAAGGAGGAAGGATAGTAGACTTATATTGCTATACAAAGGTCTAAAGGGTAAAGCCAGAATACCCACAGATGACCTTATCCCAAAGAATAGGCGTTGTAGAAATCAACACTCTTTGGCTTTTCAGATACCTTCAGCTAGCAAAGAAGTGTACAAAAGTAGTTTCTTTCCACAGACTATCAGGGACTGGAATGACCTCCCTGATTCACTTGTCTCCTCTGCTGAAATGTCTGATGACTGTGTGTCCAAGTTCGCTTCACTCGTGCGTTCAAGGGACTAATTTCTCCCCCATCCGAACCCCCTGGTGAAATAATGTCATTTGGCGTGTCACCAGTAAACTATTCAGATTCAGATTCAGCCAGGGACTAATTTCCCTCCTGGCGCACCCCTGGTGAAATATTGTCAATTTGGCGTATCACCAGTAAACCAATCAGATTCAGATACACATCGATTTTTTCACCTAGAATTACATCGGCTACGTTTGGGGTTCTCCCAATGGTAAAATCTGTAAATCTACCAATGGTACTGTTGGTACCATTTTTACCAATGGTAACCAGAAATCCCTGAACGATTTCTGCTACCATTGGTACCAATGGTACCATTGGTAGATCACATGGTGGCATTTTTATCATGATCAATACACCTCACTTGTTTTTGTCTTTCTTATTTACTTCATGTATATCGTGTTATTTATAACATTTACATTTGCATGTATGACAAAAATATTGCTTATTTACGAAATTCATGATATATTTTTTAGGCTCGCCATATTGAATCACGTGACTTTTCCCGCGTTGGTAGAATTACCCACGCTGTAGTCTTTCTGCATCATTTGCTGCCGTATGTTGGTAACATTGGTACTATTGGTACCAATGGCATTACCAATGGTGCCATTGGTAAAACCTTGAACGGAATTTGTCTACCAATGGTACCATTTTTACCATTGGAAAGAACTACGAATGCACGCATCGTTAATACGAAGAAATGCTCACCGACACCTGGCTATTTGATGAAACACACATTTAACTTTTTAACAATCAAGTTTTCTCTACAAAATTCTGCGTCTTCTTTTTTTAACAGATTCATTTTTCAGCCGTTTGTCAATCGTGGTCACTCGTGTGACCGAACCGAACACATATGCCGACGTTACGGAAACTGACGTCGAACATTAATTTATTCCGATTGAAAGGTCAAGATTTGGCATTGTCCAATGATATGCACGTAATTCCACAAATGACGTCAATCAGGTCAACCATTTTGATTACGCTGCGCGGCGTTTGACGTCATCGTGACGTCGCAACTCGCGCTGCATTATACTAATTGATCAATTAAATATTAATTGATCAATTAACTTTCCATATATGGAAATGGTCGGAAGTCAATTCTCGGTGTAAACCTACCAACATATAAGGACGATTTAGTGCACTCAAAAAATGACAGCCAGAAGTTTTTAAACGAATATAAAACCGCTAAAAACGGACAAAATAGGTTGGATTTTTTTTCTAAAAGCACAACAAACATGTTAGTAACGCATCGGTAAAGTGTATTCTTCTTGATTTATCTGGAAAAAGTTGCAATTATTGACACTTCTTTTCACCATTGATCAACCAACTGGGATCGCAACGAAGAGATATGAAACATATGTGTAATATAGCGGAGTGAGATTTCGCAACTAGTAGGTAGGTAGGTAGGTAGGTGGGTAGGTGGGTGGGTGAGTCAGTCGGTCGGTCGGTCGGTCGGTCGGTCGGTCGGTCGGTTTGTTGGTCGGTACGTAGGTAGGTAGGGAGGGAGGCAGGCAGGCCGGTTGGTAGGTAGGTGGGTAGGTGGATGGGTGGTTCAGTCGGTCGGTCGGTCGGTCGGTCGGTCGGTCGGTAGGTAGGTAGGTAGGTAGGCAGGCAGGTAGGTAGGCCTGTAGGTAGGTAGGTAGGTGGGTGGGTGCGTGTATGGGTCGGTCGGTCGGTAGGCAGGCAGGTAGGCTGGTAGGTTGGTACTAGGTAGGCACATGTAACTATCATCAAGTGTGAGCTTTGCCAACAAGTGGTTTTATTAACAGATATTTGGTAAATTTGTGCTTTTATGGTTATTTGGGTTTAATCCTTAACATAGCAAATCTAATAATATCCAAAAACTCGCTGATAAATTTCCGCGAAAAGCTTTTGATTGAAAGTCCATCTTATAAGAAGTAACTTGATGAGAGAGAGAAAAAAACACGCAGTCACCAGAACGAAAAAAAAATACTACAGACTATTATATTACCCTAACCTCTTTGATTTTGCTTATATATTTGTGATTTGTTTCTTATGGAAAAAGTGTTAAATTGCCACTGTAGGTTTTAGGGCATAATGATATATCTGAATGTGTATAGATATACAGTAAAAGTTGAGAACATACTGTGTGCTTGGATAATTAAACACGCAGCTTTAATCCGTCGAGTGTTGGAAATTTCAAAGTCATGGCGCCAAAAAACTTCGCATGAAATTGATCGAAATTCAAAGTAACGTCGACTTTATTACGACGTCACTGGTGTCATTCCTATTCAAAAACTTCATCAAATAATTATTGTTCGGACGCTATTTGGTCAATTAGTTAGTAAGTTTGTTTTACATTTATCCTCCATTTTCAAAATCGGTGTCGGTATAATCCTTAAGAAATAATTTTACTTTACTGTGAATTATCGCGATTAACGCGTGATGTTTAAGAAATAGATCAGCTCTAGCAGTGAATTGTTGAGTAATAATTCACTGTTTGGAGGTCAGTTGTAAAGAAGATCAAATCACGAGCGCGTAGCGCGAGTGATTTATCTTCTTACAACTGACCGACAAACAGTGAATTATTACTCAACAATTCACGCACTTGAGCTGATCTATTTCGATTCTAACACACAATAAACGGAATAAATGTTGCTGAAACCGTCGATATCGTTCAGCTTTCCGCCATTGCATTGCAGATATCCCGCCAAATATTTGACTGTAATGCTGGTATTTACACACACTTATTACGTTTGTTGTGCGCTAAAACGACGTTTCACCGTCTAACGCTGCTTTGTGGGATAGCTGACGTCACAAATGCCGCAAAGTAACGTCACGCTTATTCGCCCAGTGAAATTGTTGCACAATATAACACGTTTTTTTACCATTGGCTATATAGGCGAGGTGTGTTAGAATTGCGATTAACGCGTGATGTTTGAGGACATATATTGCGATATCACGGAAGTGGACCGTACATTTGTTTGTCCTAGGATTTTGTCTCAATTTCACTCAGATCAGTGTATATTTTCAGTGACAGATTGTAGATTGTTACAATCTATACATTACTCTGTACGGTTTATCATTGATTATGTATAATGTCACAATGGATTCAACTGCGGAACAAAGGTCACGTGCAGTAGAGCGGATAAAATCGGCAATGACAAACAGTGCATCACTTTCGGGAAGACGCAGGCTTAGCACCAAAACAGTACATCACTTTCGTCAAAGTTAGTCTGGGATACAGTGTCATTGACATCAACGTCTATATGTTGCACCATTCTTTACGTCAAGCCATCTTAATGGTGACGTTAATTTTTCACTCTTCGATTTGAACTTTTCATCGATTTAATGAAGTGAAATAAAACTTTGTTGTACATAATCACACTGGTCAACCTATACACCCGAGTTGGTGGGTTCCGGTGTCTGATTTACTGTGATTTACAGTGGGTTACAGTGGGTTATAGTATGCTGAAAGTCCTTGAGCACATAGTACAAAGCACTGACTACCACCAGTTGCCCGGTGTGTTCCTTTACCGGAATGGACCTGATTTAATTTACCGGAATGGACTACTGGAATGGATATTTCTATCTTCTGATACTGAGCCGATCAATTTTCTGGTCATCACCTCAGGTAGCCATTTATATTTGCCCTGAGATTCTTTTCACTTCGTTTTTGGAGACTGAATGGCCTAGAATATGCAGAGACTGTGATCATAAGTCCTAAAATTATGCGGTTTAAGTACTCAATGAGGGTCTCAATGGCGTTTACTGATTAGCCATTATTTTTAATGATTATCGATTTTTTAGGCTAATTTTTACCGGTTAGCGATTTGAGCACTGCTAATGATTAGCGATTTCGGCGACAAAATATAATGATTATTGATTTTTGGTCGAAAATTTTACCGATTAGCGACTTGACACATTTTAACGGTTAGCGATTTTCGGTGAAACTGAAGTACAATTCTACTCGAATTTAGTCTGCTGTCTCGTGAGCTAATTGCAATTGTGTCCCTGCTTCTAGACGTCGATTTTAAATGCAACAAGCATTAGATTTTTCAGTAAGCTGGTTTAGCTACTAGTTATTTGTATCATGATTTTCTGTTGTTGTTTTCTTTTGAAGTTTTTGCATCATTAGCTGCAATACAAGTGAATATCACAGCAGGCGGGCCTACTGCACATGAAAATAATTTAGGGAACGGTGCTATAACATTTGCGATCATTTTTTCAAATATTTCGTTTGTGCTCATTGTTCATTTTCACGCTGTAAAGTATATCGATTGCGCCCAGTTTAAGTGTTACATTTGCGCGCATGTTTTGCACCTCTTTCTTGGCCATAGCTTCATATTAACCGAATTATTTATTCTTTTTCGGCGTTATTTGCAAAACATACATACTTTTTGCTATCCATTGAAAGCTATGGAAACTGAAAATACTCGTCTGTATGATTATGTGATTTTGCGATAAAACACGAAGTAAGATCCAAAGTCGTTTATTCATTGAGAATGACCAGATTCAACATTTTATGTATGTTTCGCTTTCCGAGCTCAAAGTTTACGTAGTGCAGAAGCAAACAGGCAAACTCGTATTCAGTAAAAGTAGAGTTTTTCAGTTACGCATGGCATATTGTATTGATCATCCAAAGAAAACATGCTGCACAAAGAAAACATGCTGCGAACTTAAATGATATGGCATACATGTAGCTAGGCCAAGATATGACATACATGTGATAAAAAAAAATCAGTATCACCAGCAAACAGGAAATTGGATTTTTTCTAACTTTTCCAAAGACTTTAAAGTGTTCCCTAACTTTTTTTCCGCGTGGATATTTTCATTCATGCTATTTTACATGGAGCAGTAGCTTCCTTTTCCTCTTCTGAAATCCCTTTAATTATATATTGACAAAGAAAAAATAATAACCTGTATGCCAGTAAAATTATCTTAAAATTTAACATCATTACATTAAAACTATTTTACTCATTTTGCGATTTTTTCAGTCTTTCTGTCTTTTGTGTGCTAGTTTTAAAATTTTGGGTGGTTTTATGAAATGGGCTTTAAGAAACTAAACAGCCGACAAAAGCCTTAAAATGGCGATTTTTCAAGTTGTTGGTTCTCTCTTATATGCACACTACCCTATGTATTTCTTTCTTTTATTCGAACAATATTACCAAGTTCTATGTTGTGTGAAAATACACGAAAAAGTTTGAATCCACAAATATGGCTTTGACACATTTTAAAATATTGATTTTTTTTTTCGACTTTTCAAGTATGGGGGTAGGGTTGGAAAACGACTCTTAAAATTTTGTCATCCACTTCAAGTTGCAAATTTTTCCATGCTTTTGATCCAAAATAGTTTACAGTACGTAAATATTATGACTTTTGAAAGCATTCTATGTGTATTTTTGTTCAAGACAGGTATGTTTCAAAGGATTGAATATTAAAATAATTTTACTAAATTTAAAACATGGTGTTCAGACGTCTCATTCACAGGCCTGTAGCTTGAAAAAAAAAAGCACACTACCCTATACTTTCTTTCCACAGACTATCAGGGACTGGAATGACCTCCCTGATTCACTTGTCTCCTCTGCTGAAATGTCTGATGACTGTGTGTCCAAGTTCGCTTCACTCGTGCGTTCAAGGGACTAATTTCTCCCCCATCCGAACCCCCTGGTGAAATAATGTCATTTGGCGTGTCACCAGTAAACTATTCAGATTCAGATTCAGATTATACTTATTTTCCCAGATAGCAAATATCATTGGGCCAACATTGCATATTGATTGGGTAATTGGCGTTTGGTTGCGGTCGCATGTACATGATTGGGCCAATGTTGGCGTAGTAGTGCATTTACATGCAATATTTGCCGACGTTGGCCCAATTTTGGCAAATGATCTGTTACTGCAACGGATCATGAAAGTGATTTTCTTTCACAGAAACAAGAGTGGCCGAATATTTGTTAGCCATTTTAATAAACTATGTACTTATACCCAGCAGGCACACAACGTTCGTTGATATTGTGTGCCTGCTGGGATAGAAATATTATTTTTATATTATTTTTAGTTTAGTAGGTTAGATGACATTAATGCATAATAGTTTAAGACTTTAAGTTCGAATTGACATGTGGTAACTGAAGTGACCGTGTATGGCAAGGCTCATTCAAAGGGGCCTGAGAAAATAAATAAAAACTTGTCGTGTACACTTTCCGTTGGCCGATGGTTGGCGTATCATTGGCCGATTCGTATATGATTAAATACTGACCGGTGTTAATCGATAATTGTCTTTAACTTTTATTCAAAAAGAGACTTAATAAACAGTCTGGTTTCCTCATAGTTTCAATTTATATATCAATCATAAATAATTATTATGATTTATATATAAATCAACATCAATGATTTTAAAACCATTATCTTAATTAGCAGTTACTTCCTTGACCAGGCCATTTAAATTTACTGTATATCTATTCTGTAAATATTTAGTAAGCAATGGGAGCAAAATTGAAGTTAAAACACCTTTTTCACTGTAACACCATAACATTGTGGTTTATTATTTGCTTCGCTGCTCCAGCCAGAGTACAAGAGTACATCAGTTGTCATAGCAACGAGAAAATTTCTCAGGCATTTGAGAATTATGAACAGGTGTTTCGCATGAAGTTTTAGAGAAGTCAGTTTTGCATGTTAAGAAACAGACACTCTGAGGTTTAGAAGGTAAGTTTTATAAAATTTATTATTTTGCATTAATTATTAAGCTCATTTCTTGTTAAAGGCAGATGCGAAAATATAATTGATTTCATATTGTACAGTATATTTCGTTGTTTTATATTCTTCATTACAACAAAGAGGTTTTAGTTTTAACATGTATTTCTTTAACAGCTATTCCTTAATGAGCTAAATACATGCGTTGTTTTGTTGCATAAATGAGGTTAGTTTATGTTTTTGTCATTGTGCTGTATTTATTCGTTTGTTTTCAGAAGACCAGATGTCAAAGTAATTCAGCACAGAGAAAACGAAAAATGAAGAGTTTGCCTTCTCCAAAGACAAGAGACCAAGCTCGACTGTCACCATGGTGCTGCAGATCAAGAAACATATGCGATAGAAATACATCGTCGATAGCTTGTAATGAGCACATTCAAACAGTGATGGGCCAACAAAATGCAAAACCTCAGCCATGATTGGCCCAATGTCGAACCAATGTTATGGGCCTTGAATGGGCCGATGAGCAAACGCTACGTTGGCCCATTCAAGATTTACAACCATGGGCCAATCGTGCGGCGTCCGATGGGCCAATGAAGGGCCAATGTATACGTGCTATCTGGGTTGTTACCAAATGTCTTGTGTTGTATTTTGGAATAAAAAAAAAGAGTGGTTAGAAAAAAGTTTGAATACTTTTTCTTTGGCAGCGAACATCCTTATGTAAAGGAACACACCCACAGTTGCCAGGTGACGCACAGTGCACATTGACCCTCTTTGCACTAAGTACTGAGGTGATGATCAGAAATTGATCGACTCTGTATCTGAAGAAAGTAAGAAGTGTTTGCCGAACCGAAACTAGGAGCGAAATTTCCATCCGGTGTTACAGTAAATTTTTACTCGCGTTAAAATGCAAACCGAAAGTAGAAGGTCGCGAAAGTAGAAGGTCGCATTGGGAATCACCTAAACTGTTAATTAAGAACCTTATCATAGAGAAGTTTTGCGTCATCAAAGAACAGACCAAACATATGACAGAAACATATATTCTATGGTAGGAACGCGTATTCTTTCGGTTTTGTTGGCAGCATTTTATTGTATTATAGTAAAATTATCCGGGGTCACTTCCCTTCAACAGTGTTCAATAATTGGCCTTGTTCCCTTACAGTTTATTTGCTGTTCTAAAAGGCACAGGGCCAAAAATCGCTGTTCCCTAGTCCATATGATGCTGCTAAAAGGCTTCAACTTCGACCTCGAAATGTTTAGTGCTAACATTTTTTATTCTTAAATGCCCAATTTCCCATTTTTTGTTTTTCTTTAATTTTATGAAAACCTTTTCCGGCCAGCCCTAAGTCTGCCATTGAAACTTTTTGCTTTCGTAACAAGATTGTAAACATTAATCTGTTTAAAAGTCTTGTTTTGCTTTCGAATTTTCGGTTTCAAGGGCATCATGATTATAGGGATTTTTTCAAAAAAATTTCATATATATATGTATATATGTAATATACTACTCCAGCTCTGTATGTTGTTATAATTGCATGCTTCAATTTTTATTTCATCTATAATTTATTTATTTTCATTTAGCTATATCTGTGTCTTTCATGTAATTTTTCAGTCATTGTCCAATTTAATTCAAGTGCAATATAATTTGCGTTCTTATGCCTTAGCATTGATTTAAAAGTTTATATCCACTTTTTCTTATCAAACTTAATTATGATATGATACTTTTTCTTTTTTCTATAGCTGTTTTACATTTGTTATTTTTATACTATTGTTTGTCGGAAAATAGCTCATGTAGCTAATGTTGCTTGTTATATAGAAACCGACGTTAAATAAAAATTCTTGTATCTTGTATCTTGTATCTTGGAGTTCTTTGTTTCTCTGTCTTTTACAGGTGTCATAGAACCAATCTGGCCTGAATGACAGGGGTTCCGGGTCATTTCGGCCCATAACCATTTCGGCCCATGACCATTTCGGCCCATAACCATTTCGGCCCATACCATTTCGGCCCATAATTTTTTTTGTAGATAGGGACTTTTGCATTTGGGGTTCGTTAATTTTAAGGCGAGGTCTGCTGACAACCGGCTGTCACCAGCAAAATTTGATGCTGACAACCGGTTGTCAGCAGCGCATTACGCTGCTGACAACCAGCTACTTAATTTCCCAATAAACCATTGGTTTTGTGATAATTATTAGGTTATAATGTAGTCTTTTCATCTTTTAATTATAAATACATATTTTGATTTTATTTATGAGGCATCTAGCTAAATAATAAATGGAAAACCAACCGTAAATGTGACATTTACTATGATAGAATTTCTATGGAATGGCTATTTTGCCAGACTCAGCAAAACAGCCCATTGGAAGTATTTTAAGTACATGAAGCTATAATAGACTCAAACTATTTCACGTGATTAAATGCAATCAAAATGTTAAATTCATGTTCTACAGCCACTTTGTACATGTTGTATACATACATGTATGGTACATGTAAAAGAGGTTTTAGTTCCACGTTCATTGGGCTATGAGAAATAGATGGGCTGCTTGTTCAGCTTCTTTCAGGCAGAGCTGTCTCCTACTGACTGATCACCTGATTACTGGTTTAATAGCTATTTAGATTATGAGCCTGTCTAGGAAAAGCGTTTAATTTAAACCATGTCTTAATTTACTTAGGTGGTTATATTTGAAAAACAACAACAATTTGGGTTTTCATGTCATCCCAAATGTTAGATTGAAGTGTTAGTCTCATAATATGGAGGCATGTCCCAACATGACCATACCTGTTAAATGGAACATTGAGCAACAAATAAAACAAAAGAAACAAAAATGGTTTCAACATTATATCATCTTTCTAAATGGACCAAATTAGATAAGAAAAGGTACATTTAGTTCGGTCCTCTTGGTGAATTCACTTATTTTTTGTTTAGGTTCAGGTTTGTACCATAAATGTTCAGAATCGCAATGTTAGATGACAAAATTCTACTAGTAATGTGAACCAGATATTAGACATTGGAGCTGTTTCATTAAAAGAATATAGGTGAAATTCACACCATACGACAGTGCTTCAGCTAGAATAATTTAGCAGGGCGCATCGCCCTGATGCCCTTTTCCAGCACCCTGTTGTGTCCTTTTTTATGCAGTTTGCACCCTGCCCTTTATTTTGGTAAAAAGATCGGAATTCACCAGATATTCTTGATTTTCATTGCAACCAATACAACTGTTTCTCAATTTTGAATGCATTTTAACCAAGCCCAAAAACAAATCACTAGATGAAATGTCAGGCCTAGCAGATTTTCGAAAATGAAACTGACAGTACTGATCAAGTCACTCCGCTTATTCCAAGACGAAAATGCCAGGCAACATTGATCACATATGAACCTCAACGCGACAAAATGTACCTTCGGGCATTCTGACATTTCTAGTAGAAAGCAGCAAAAAGCGGGAAAATGATGTAATATACGTTTTAGAAATAACACTGTATTTGTAATCTTTGAACACTGGGCTACCAAACGAATGAGTTTTAAAACATATTCATTTTCAATATTTGGAGTTATCTGCCCTTGTTTCAGCCCATAATACACATAATTTTCCTATATCTATCGTTAAACGGTAACCATAGCAACCGCTTCATCATAAAAATATACACAATAATTTCGTCAGATTGCCTGTATGGATTGTATGCGTCTATCTTAACAATAGGTTCTGACCAGTGCTTAAATAGTTTTAAGCCAATGCATCCCGTTTTGTAAGCTCTACTAGCATGCATAAATGCATTACGCAACTTTGACGTCATTTTTCAGGACAATGACGTCTGTAGGGCTGATAAAGTAAATTGGTCATAACTCACAAAATAATTGAAATAATCTGGTCAAATAAAGACTAACAGACTCTAGAAACATCATACATTCGAAGTAACTTTGTTTTTCTAATACTCAAAAAAATGTCCGAAGGTACATTTTCTCACGTTGTGGCCCATATTGTTGATGATTTCTTACTTAGGTATTGTCTTGCCTGCAGTTGCGATTTTCGCCAGATTGATCATGCATAGAGCATGTTTAGGACATCTTTGGGTGAGCTGTTTTCGGTTGGTCTGGAGCAAAACGACACATTAAAAGACCTTCGACAATTTCTGAAGAAGGAATGCACCAGAGTTCTGCAATAGCCTCTGGAAACTTGTGCACTCATCAAAGAACAGGGTCTGCGATTGCGGTCATAATAATGGTGGATACAGACATTATTAACTTTTGGGTCACTTTTTTTAGAGGACCCCTATAAAGTTTAGAGGATGCTGACAAGAACTCAATGCCTTCTTATAATTAAATTTTCTTTTATTCTGATCAGGGATTAATTACATTAACCATTAATGTTACTTGTTTTGTGTTTGAGAACTAAATAATTCAGCAGTGTTTGAAAAAGGTTGGTGGTCCAAAACTTTTTTGCCGAGTAGAGTACAACTAATAAAGTGATTATCAGCTTTTATTTCAAAGAAGTGCTGTGGTCTAAAAAGTGCCCTTTTGCTTATTGCCACATTCTGAAAGTGCCATTTTCAGCATAATTAAGTCTGCCCTGTCCTAACTGGCAGAAATGAGAATATAACAAAGATGTCTACATGTATTAGATAAAGAGTTTAATGATCATTTTACATGTACCCCATCATTAAAACTGAAGAGAAGTATGGATTGGGAAGTAAAGTCTCTTAAAATAAAATAAAATAAAAAAAAAAATAATAATAATAATAATAATAATTAAAATCACGAATTAATATTTTGATGAAATTTTTTATTAAATAGTTTAGACTTTAGAATGTCTGATCACTCATCACTATTGGTATACCACTATATAAGCCAATAACAGTTATGAACAATATTGTAGGTACATTAACAAAATAACATTTTTTTTGTATTTGCTTTTCATATTTTTCAGCTCAGCAACTCATTTGTAATCAAAGTATAGAATAAAAGATGAATAGACTACATAATAACCTGATAATTATCACAATACCATTGATTTATTGGAAAAATATGTAGCTGGTTGTCAGCAGCGTGTTGCGCTGCTGACAACCGGTTGTCAGCAGCGAATTTTGCTGGTGACAACCGGTTGTCAGCAGACACTTCCTAATTTTAATTTAAAAATAGGACCGATTTAGGAGCCATTTCGACCCATATTTTATTTCAAAGATAGCGACTTTTGATCTGTTGCATTTGGTTTTTGTAGAGAGATATAGATAGATTAGATTAGATTAGATTAGATTAGATTAGATTAGATTAGATTAGATTAGATTAGATTAGATCAGATTAGAGACAGACAGACAGACAGACAGACAGACCGACCGACCGACCGACCGATTACTGGCGATTAGCGTGCTCATTGTAACTGCTCTGATTAATGAACCGTAGCTGCTCAATGATTTTCTCTAAATTAGCTTCTTAAAGTGGCACGTGCCGGATGACCATTAGTGTATGAAAGAGTATGTAGCAAAAACGGAAAGAAAATAAAACAAAATAGACATTACCTCCAGGAAATATCCATATCATCTTCTCTTCTTTCGAAGAATATGTCACTCTTATGTGAGTGATTTTTGTCAGTTGCTGGCACTGTATAGTCATTCGCTTTGATTGCAGTTGACATTTGATTTGAAACGCTTGTGATCACCAGGCTGTGGCACTTGATTAATGCCAAGTCGGGTCCCAAGCTTGTGGAACCATTAATTAATTAATTAATTAAATTATATTGGCTTATATTTGTTAAAATCAAATTTAAGAAAACTTACTTTGAAAAAAGGATTAAATAAAAAATAAAATAAAATTTGAAATTGTGTTTCTTTTTGCTAACTTCAACAAAATAATCTGTGATATGTACATCGAAAACAACGAAATGGTATGGAGATTTTAAACTTTAGAATTATTAATACTGATTTTTTTTTTATTTTCTAATTCAAGAATCATGCTTTGTAAGCCATGTTTATATTAAAACTTATCTAGAATAAGTTATTTGAGTAAAACATTCCATTTAGGGCAATGGTAATAATTTATGGGCCGAAATGGTTATGGGCTGATATTGTCATGGGCCGAAATGACCAGTTACCATGACAGGCTGTAACTTTGAGCAATTCTTGCAATTTGCATAAATCCAAGATAGCCGCCAGAAAAATGCATATTTTTTAAACCGCCAAACAGCGTAAAAAGATAATGCCATTTTGTTACAATTTCAAAACCATAATCAGTCTGAAAATTTCAGATAAATATCTCTAAAACATCAACAGTTAAGGGCATTTAAAGAATGGCATGTTACATAGTGAAAACGTCATGCTAATAAACAAGGAAATAAGTTTGCCTGAATCAGCATGTAACTGCCATTAAACCTTTGGTAGAAGAAAACTTTTTTGGGACATTTTTACAACATGATACTTCTTTCTTTCCATGCCTATAGAAAATCCATTTGCGATCATATAGGGGACATTAATACAACTTTAATGGCAACCCCCCAAAATAAGGGTAGGTGTATTTAGTACACCATATAACTTGAGCGACATGGTAAAATGTCATTTGGACAGACCTAAACAGTCAGGGATAGACGTGAGTTAAAGACCCTTACTAATTTATTGTGGTTTTGAAGTTATTTTTAATGAAAAATACATTTAGAAAAATGTTAGGGTGATGCTTAACTTATGTCTGACTGTATAGTTTTAATGGCCAACCCCAAATGTTGTTTTTTTCATTGACTAAATTGTCAATTTAGCCACCCACCCAACACCTGAGCACACCCGGGAAACGGTCAATTTGTACACCGCCGGTGCTCCATGGAAAGAGAAATTGACGGTTTCCGGTGTAGGAGTTGTTGGGTCAAATTAAAGGTTTGTGTTGTACCCGAGTGGGTTCAAGGTAAGTTTTTTGTTTCTTTCCCCCCTGTACCTAAAAATCCGAGAATGTCAGATGATGGGCGAATGAATAAAGACCATGCATACAAAAAAGCATGCACAAAAACTTACCAATTATCCATATATCGTTTTTCGGGTTTAGGAAACCCTGGTCAAAACTTGTGTTGTGGGATAAAAAGTGATTCAGTTTTCCGATATAGCTAACTCAAGTTTGATCTGATAGCCTAGAATTACAACAGAAGTCAATAGCATGTAATTTACATGGAATATTAAAAAGAAAAGTTTAAAATATGTGAACCATGGGTCATTTTTTCAAAAGTGTACCAATTGACGGTCGGTGTGAAATTTGACTAATGGGAAATTGTTTTTGTCATGATGGTCGTTCGTCTCTCACTAATGAGAATCATTATTTCTTTAATAGGTTCATATGTGTTGGTCAGTTTTTTTTTATTTCTGACTAGGCCAATTCTAGCTCTGAACTGTCGGTTGCAAATAGAGCAAGTCAAGATCATGGACTCAGCTGGTGGCCCATTGGTATTGGCATTGCATTCTCTGCGTTTTCTTTCAGCTTCACAGATTCTCTTTTTTTCATACAGAGCTGCTCGTTTGTTGATGAGACCTCGCCACTTTGATCGCTCCTGTGCAGTCGGTTCCCAAGGCCCCATTGGTATGTCGAAATCCTTCAGAGAGTTCTTGAGGGTGTCTTTGTAGCGTTTCTTTTGGCCACCTTGAGAGCGCTTTCCCTCCTTTAATTCTCCATAGAAGACTTTCTTTGGGAGTTGCTTATCAAGCATTCTTCTAACATGGCCAGTCCACATAAGCTGTGCTAGCTTTAAGACAGTATGCATGTTTTGCATCCCTGCTTTCTTCAGGACCTCCGTGTCTGGAATCTTGTCTTGCCACTTGATTTTTTAAAGCTTTCGCAAACAGCTTAAGTGGAAATGGTTAAGTCTCTTTGCATGACGCTGGTATACTGTCCAGGTCTCACATACAAGAGGGCTGGCAGTACCAGAGCCTTGTAGACTTTCAGCCTGGCGTCAAGCTTGATTCCATTTCGCTCCCAGATATTTGCACAGAGTCTTCCGAATGACACACTTGCTTTTGCAATTCTGGCAGTGACGTCATCATCAACGTGCACTTCTCTGCAGAATTTATAATTATCAACAACTTTCAGTTTGTGTCCATTCACAGTGATGGTTGGTTCATTGTACGGTTTTCCTGGTGCTGGTTGGTGTACAGCCTGTCTTTTTGTGCTGATTGTGAGTTCATAATATCAAATGACTGTGAGACGATCCATGACTCTTTGCATTTTGCCTCTGAGTTGGAATTCTTACCTATATCATCAGCATAAAGGAGCTCATCCAGCACATCAGTCTGCACCTTATTTTTGGCTTGCAACCTTCTAGGGTTGAATATATTGCCATCAAAACGGTACCTGATTGGAAAATCAGTGTCACTGTCCTGAAAAGTATCCATGAGCATGGCAGAAAACATCATGCTGAACAGTGTTGGTGCCATAACACAGACCTGTTTGACCCCATTTGTTACCTCAAAGGGTTCAGAGAACTCTCCATCATTTTGTACACGTGCCTGCATGTCATCAGAATTTTTGCCAGTATCTTCCCAGCAATGGACAGGAGGGAGATGCCTCTCTGGTTTTCAAAGACTTGAGGATTTCCTTTCCGCTTGTATAGGTGGATTATGGGTGCATCCTTATATTCTTGCGGGATAGCCCCCTTCCTCCACATACAGTGAATCAACTCCGTAATTTTCTCTGACATGGGTAACATCCCCCACACACACACATGCACCAAACGCATAAACCTCTGCATTAATTGCATCTGCACCTGGAGCTTTGCCAGATGACAGTTGTTGAACTGCTTTTCTTGTTTCCATGACGGTTGGAAATTCATCTAACAAAACATTGCACTCTATCTGTGGAAGCCTCATTGGTGCTTGATGGTTGATTCAGCCCACTAAATGATATATGTATCAACAATGGAACATACATATATTTTAAAATAAATCTCAGGCCGACTAAAGTTTAATCATCAAGTTATTATACAAGTTATATCACTACAAATTAAAGCACGAGAACGATTTGTTCGTTTGGTGCTAAATACGTCCCAGTCAACACGTTCGGTTATGTCGGGACGTCACCGTGTCAGCGGTCTCCATTTTATGTTGACTTCTATCCAACATTGGGATGCCATGACATGCGAAATAAGGTTTGAAATTTGGCACCCAAGTAATAAACAAAAGTTTATATGTATGGATGGTTTGACTCAACCACATTTCAAGGATAGGCTGAGGCCTTTTAAGTGGTTAACGAGTAATCATATGGTCGGTCAGTCAGAATATTTTTGCCTAGAGGCACAAACAGTCAATAGAATCTTCCTTTGGTGGTTTTCCCTTAAAGCCCATCTGGAGACATAAACAGATTATAGTCAGCAAAATGAGTTCTACACATTTGTGTGTATACGTGAATTTCTGAATGATCAGGAATACATGTAGTTACATTTAACGCTATATGCATGTATCACAAAAAGATGTGGGCTGAAAGAATAGAGCATTTGAATAATCGATAATCTTCTATTCAGGCTGCCAAATACTAGTATACATTATTAGATTTCAGTCAACAAAGGCGTCACGTTTCAATCAATTTGTCCCTGCCAACAAATCTGGTGCTGCAAGGATCTGTTGTAAGACTGATATGGAAAACCCATTGAATCGGTGTTCAGATAGGCAATCATTAGAATGGTTACACACAATCCCGAAATCCAAATGAGTTATCAAAAGCAGGATGGATAAATCAGTTCTGTTACCGGCAGTTTTTCCTTTAGCATATGGACTTAATTGTATCACGAGATGTCAACTTGCAAGATTAGATATCAACAATATAATTCTTTAAATAAACCTTCAATCTTGAATAGTTAAAGCTGTTTCTGGTACCTATAATCTCGTGTTCACATTAGCCATAAATATAGGAACAAACACTAAAGGGACTAGATGTCTATACTGAAGTTAAGCAGCAAGTTGCTACACTGGGTTAGTATTGGTCAAATTGCACGCCCTAACGTCAATTAGCACACCCACAGAAATTAAGCGTTAAGATTGTAATCATTTAAGTTTCTGCAAGTGAAATACTTATAAGACATCTGAAGATATGTGGTGTAACTTGTAATGGCAAGATGAAGGTCAGACTATTTGATTAACGGTTCATATGGCGATGACTTTGGCAATTTCTATATCTTTGCGACAGTGTAGCATGAGCAGGCATGAAAATGGGACAAAAAGACAAGTAACATTATTTCCGAAAGGGATTTTATCGTCAAGGAAAACAACATGCATCAAAGTAGTGATATCACGGTTCTTATTTTAATTTATCACGATAGCATTGCAAATGCATTAGTTAAATTGCACTCCAGTCGTCAATTTGTACGCTTGTAAAATTTTGATTCCAATTTCTTGTAACCAAAGGTTATCTTTTATACACAATACCTTCAACCTGTAATGTGTACTCTAAACTTGGTATTTTATTTTCAACTCCGCATATGGAATGTGTACATGACGTAATTCAGGCATTTTTAGACATGTACATTCACCAAATAACCCAGTATTTCAAACGCGAAAACTGATTACTACATACTTTTATAAACTTTTCATGTAATACGAGTTCCTGTAAAATCCCCAATCATAGGCGCATCATCTGACATTCTCCGATTTTTGAATGGATTTAGAATAAGGAAAATATTTTACCTTGAACTGGTTGACCCAGTAAAATTCTCTCTATTTACGTCGGTCAACTCCGGCACCGGAAACCGTCAACTTCACTTACAATGGAGCACCGGCGGTGTACAAATTGACCGTTTCCCAGGCGTGCTGAGGTGATGATGACTTTATATCGGTAGATAGATAATATCCATGTTTAGCCAATGCTGATTGATAGTCTCTTTCTTTGGTGATGACCTATTAAACCCACTTGCCTGTGATGCTCTGTGCCCTAAACAGTACAGAAGTAGAAGTATTAATACTCAGAAAGAGGGTGACATGGTATCTATAGGTAGACGGTTAGTGTGAATCCTGCATTGTTTAATTTGAAGTTGTTAGCTTGAACATTGCTATGTTTTGGCTAGTCATTTTCAGTCAGGATTAATTAGGATTAAGGAACTTAAGGAACACAGAGAGAGAGAGACAGAGAGAGAGGCAGAGAGAGAGAGAGAGAGAGAGAGAGAGAGAGAGAGAGAGAGAGAGAGAGAGAGAGAGAGAGGCGTGGCAGGGGGTTGGGGGTGGCAGAGGAACAGACAAAAAGTGGAAAGAAAGGTATATACCAGAGGGAGTGGAGAGAAAGAGAGAGAGAGAGAGCAAGAGAGAGAGAGAGAGAACGGCGTGGCAGGGGGTTGGGGGTGGCAGAGGAACACACAAAAAGTGGAAAGAAAGGTAGATACCAGAGGGAGTGGAGAGAGAAGAATCAATTTTCTTTCAGATTAAAATGATGGAAATGTCATGGGGAAACTGTGACCTTGACCTATGCTTTCACGCACAGTAGTGGTGACTACAACATAAGAATGGCAGAAAACAACCCTGCAAACAACACAGGGACAACAGCCAACGATGTCAATTCCGAACAAATCATAATTGAACAAGAAGGTGAAGTGACATCAACTTCAAGATGTTCAAGATGTAAATGTGAATGGCTGGCGCGGTGCTGGTATTCCTGTACACGGCCAGTGCGGACAAAATACCATCCCCTACCTCCCAATCCTACATGGTGTCAGAGATTCAAGTACGGAATCATGTGTCCGCCACATGGAAACCTTGCCAAGTACATTTTGTTCATCCTTACATTTCTAATGGTTTGGGCAGTGCTGATATCACTGATTGGTGAGGAGGGGCTACCAGGGGGGAATTTCTTCTCCCTGTGTGTACTGTTCTTTGCTTGTATAGTTGGAGGGTATCTGGTGAGCTTCCTGAAACTTCCACCTCTTCTAGGTGAGTACATGTAGTTGTAAATGTATGACATAATCACCAGCAGGCTAGTTGTTCAAAATTAACAATTTCGTACGTTAACGATTCGTTAAAATTTCAAACGTGAATATACAAAAACACTGTTATTTTTTGTTGAAAAAATGTGAGAATCCTTTGCAATGCAAAGGATTCTCACATTTTATCAACAAAAAATAACAGTGTATTTGCATTTGAAGTCGATATATAGTTAACAAATTGAGGGACTTTACAACAGCATTAAGCTAACAAAGTTTTGAACAACTGAAACAACTGAGCCCAGAATTCTAGTAAATGAAATGTCATCTTTGTGTCCAATTAGGTCTTCTTTAAGCATGTCAGTTTTTGCTACCCTCATAATGTCATATCAAAAAGTTCTATTTTTCACTAACCATTAAACATTTTGAAAGATTGATATTACTCATTAGATTCTACAGTTACTATAGCTTTCAAGAGCCATGGTAGAGTTCTCTTTAACTCACTCCAATATTGGAGTTTTAAACTCCAACTTTTTGATTCTGACTCCAACTTTTTGGAAAGCTCTAATAGTAAAGTATAGGAAGAATCCAACATTTTAGGAAATATTTCATTTTTACTCCAATTTTCAAAATCCTAGTGAGAACTCTGCCGAGCATGTCATAAGAAAGCCCTATTCTGTCTAAGTTTCTTACCAGATCTGACACAATCAAGATGTACAACACAACCACAGATGGTTAGAAGCTTAAAATATTGGATTGTATTACGAATACACGGCCATGCGATATACAGAGATTTTTTTTTCAGTTGTAAAAATTGAAAAATTTAATTAAAAAAGTTTTGATATTTCTAATATTTTGGCTCAAAACATTGATTGTGGGTACACGGTAGAACTGCCTCGCAGACGTGGTTCTAACGAGTACCCACAATCTATGTTTTGGATCAAAACTAAGAGAATTAGGTATACCCTTGTGAACCCCAGTTTTACTATATAAAAGTGGAGTTTAAGGGGGTATATATTTCACGGAAATGTTTCTTGATGGACAGTGCTTTGTATGGATGATTAACAAGCGACACAAGCAGCTGATCTGCATCTTTGATTTTGTAATACATACCATAAATTTTAGAAATCAAATCTTTTGGAGATGCATGTACTTATATTATTAATCAAATAATGGCAGGGATTTTTTCTGCAATTTTGGGAAGGGGCCCTAGGGCCTTTCTGATTGGGAAAATTAGCGACATAACCCAGAATTTGGGAATTTTTCAAAACATTCAAAGATTATGATATTTTCCAATTTGACATAGTTAATTAAGTTTAGTCATTTTAAATCATTAAATAATATCTTAAAATCAAAGTTTAACATCATTTCAAACAGCAGAGTTTGATTTTCACAATGTTTATGAACTGTTGAGAATTATTTTTGGGAATTTTTTCCTTCAAATTGGGAAAAAAGTCACCAAATTTGCATTGGGAATGGGGCCTTATTTTGGCCCCTGAGACACTCGAAAAAAATCCCTGAATGGTGAAAATGGTCTCACACTTTCCAGGTATGCTGATAGTTGGCTGTCTTCTACGTAATGTCCCGGTGATTGACATTGTTGGTAAAGGACTTGACAGTAAATGGTCGGGGGCTCTAAGGTAAGCTGACTAAGCTCTCATACTTTTACCTATCTTTGAGCTGTGATGCGAGAAATTCGATCTTCGGGGCTTCCGACCAGGTATGACACGGAAGCAGGCTAGAAGCTTGAAATTTTGGATTAAAGTAGAAAAGGAATTGTACTATGCGAGTAGCGAAAACAAAGGCGCTGATCAGCTGTGCAGTTACTGCACAGCTGATCTGTGTCTTTGTTTTTGCATAGGTTAAAAATTTGTTTTTCTCATAACGAGGCTCATTTCATGCGACAGCCATAAATTCACCTCTGATACTATGTTTCGATTGTTTCAGGCTCTCAGGTTATAAGCAGAAACCATGTTCTTAGATGAAGAGAGTTTATCATACCTGCAAAAGTTATAGCATCATGAAATACATCACTAAGATGACTGTTGGATGAAATAAGTTCACAGCAGCTAAGCTACATGATCTATGCTCATTAATCAATACACTGAAATTTAAGTATGATATCCATTTGGCAGCAAACAAGTACAGCTCACAAATTACAGTTACTACACATACCGAAACCAGGTCCTGAGGTTATAAAACTTTTTTCATGCTCAACTCAGCTGAGACTGAAATTTCAGTAGCTCATAAATGCTGAAACAGTCAAAATTAGTGGAAAATTCAGATTCAAACCTCTAAAATCGGTAATTTATCCTGCTTATAAATGTTAAAATGCCAACAATTGTAGTCTCAGCTGAGTTGAGCATAAAAAAAGTATTATAACCTCGGGGCCAGGTTTCTCATGATAAAACTTATTATTGATTATGTCTCAGACAGATGGCGCTGACTGTCATTCTGATCCGAGCTGGTCTAGAACTGGATCCCCAGGCATTACGGAGATTGTCCTGTGCCGTGATACGACTGGCATTCTCACCATGTCTGGCGGAAACTGTTACAGAAGCTATTGCTGCTCATTTCCTGCTAGGTTTTCCCTGGGTGTGGGGATTAATGCTTGGGTAAGCCTCGTTTATACTTTGTCATGCTTAGTAATATGTTCAGGTGAGCTATTGCTGCACGTTTTGATTTCTCTGGGTGCAGGGAATAATGCTTGGGTTGAGCATGACCATGAAATTGAATATAAACCACAGTTCTTGCTTAGATATCCATGCGCATAGTTGTTTGAAGCCGTTTTCAATTACTAGGCGGAAAACCATTTTCAAACAGCAAATCCCATGTTCAAATCATGAAATTCATGTGCCGTTTGAACATGGGTTTGGGCTAAAATCTGTTGTCATTATGTCCCATAGAAATAAAATGGCAGATGTTGAAGAAGTTCTGAGATTTTCGGTGAGTTTTTAGGTTGTCAAGGTTATTTTCAAGAGATTTTAAATGAATTCATGTGAAAATGCAACAATAACGGTCAACCATGTTTTGTTTCCGTGTACAAACATTCTCTGGATCACTCCAAAGGGGTTTGAACACGCTGCCTTTGGTCTTGTGTTTAAATGCCTTCCTAGTGATCCTTTGAATATATGAGCACTGAAAACCATGGTTGATACCTATATTACCTTAATTTCAAGCACAATTAAGTAGAAATAATGGCATAAGTTTTGAAAACTCTGGGAGATACAGTACAATAACATATAAGCCGCAGCGCGAGAAAACCGGTCTTCCGGGTTTCCAATCAGGTCTGACACAAACTGACCTATACAGTCACAGAAGCAGACTAGAAGCCATCCTCGGTCACCCAGGCGCACTGCATTCCGTAACCTACATTCATCGCGATGAATGAAGTTTGACGTAATGGATCGCACCTGGGTAACCGAGGATGACTAGAATCTTGAAATTTTGGATTTAAGAAGAAGAAAGATTGTACTATCCGTGTAGCGAAAACAAAGGCGCTGATCAGCTTCCCAGTTACTGCCAAGCTGATCTGTGTCTTTGTTTTTGCCTTTGCAGATTGTTGATTTTCTCATATGGACGATGTGGTGGCTCATATAATAATTTTGAAATGTGTCTTATTGTAGTGAATTTCCAAAAGGGTAAGTCAATTTTCATTTTGGCCCTCCAATATGGTTGAAAAAAAGCAAGATAAACCCTTTTTTGTTTGGCTGGAATGAAATGTGGTCTAAATGAATGTGTATTATAACTTTTTAGCTCACCTGAGCCGAAGGCTCACAAGGTGAGCTTATAGGATGGCCATGATCCGGCGTCCGTCCGTCCGTCGTCCGTCCGTCCGTCCGTCCGTCGGCGTCCACAATTTCAAAGATCTTCTTCTCTGAAACCGCTTGGCCAAACTAGTTGAAATTTTATGTGGAGCCTCCTTGGGTAGTGGCATTTCAAGTTTGATCGCGAAATCCAGGTCACATGACCAAGATGGCCGCCACGCCCATATATGGTAAAAACACTTCAAAAATCTTCTTCTCCAGAACCGGTGGGCCGATTTCCACGAAACTTGGTATGTAGCATCGGGGACTTCAGCCCATCATAGTTTGATAAAATGATGACCCTTGGATGACCTTGACCTAT
The DNA here is from genome assembly GCA_964017185.1 of Rugalucina vietnamica. Lineage (NCBI taxonomy): Eukaryota > Metazoa > Mollusca > Bivalvia > Lucinida > Lucinidae > Rugalucina > Rugalucina vietnamica. The sequence continues at coordinate 82,129,385 of OZ024871.1, read as the reverse complement.
TTTACGGCAAGGTCAAATTTGGAAACATAGGCTTTTACATGGGAAAAAGTGAAAACTATGGATTTTTTGAAAACTATTGCAGCCTGAGGCCTGAAAAGTGGTAGATGCAAACAACTAATGGAGTAGATGAAGGTATGTGATTAATATAGGTCAAGGTCATCTCTTGACTTTGGCCAGTCTGTTGTCCATACACACTTTTCAAAGATCTTCTCCTCTGAAACTACGCGGCCAATCAAAGTGAAATTTTATGTGGAGCATCCATGGGTAGGGGAGACGAAAGGTTGATCGCGAAATCCAGGTCACATGACCAAGATGGCCGCCACGCCCATATATGGTAAAAACCACTCAAAAATCTTCTTCTCCAGAACCGGCTGGCCGATTTCCACGAAACTTGGTATATAGCATCAAGGACCTCAGCCCATCATAGTTTGATAAAATGATGACCCTTGGATGACCTTGACCTATTTTACGGCAAGGTCAAATTTGGAAACATAGGCTTTTACATGGGAAAAAGTGAAAACTATGGATTTTTTGAAAACTATTGCAGCCTGAGGCCTGAAAAGTGGTAGATGCAAACAACTAATGGAGTAGATGAAGGTATGTGATTAATATAGGTCAAGGTCATCTCTTGACCTTGGCCAGTCTGTTGTCCATACACACTTTTCAAAGATCTTCTTCTCTGAAACTGCTTGGCCAATCAAAGTGAAATTTTATGTGGAGCCTCCTTGGGTAGTGGCATTTCAAGTTTGATCGCGAAATCCAGGTCACATGACCAAGATGGCCGCCACGCCCATATATGGTAAAAACACTTCAAAAATCTTCTTCTCCAGAACCGGTGGGCCGATTACCACGAAACTTGGTATGTAGCATTGGGGACTTCAGCCCATCATAGATTGATAAAATGATGACCCTTGGATGACCTTGACCTATTTTACGGCAAGGTCAAATTTGGAAACATAGGCTTTTACATAGGAAAAAGTGAAAACTATGGATTTTTTGTAAAGTATTGCAGCCTGAGGCCTGAAAAGTGGTAGATGCAAACAACTAATGGAGTAGATGAAGGTATGTGATTAATATAGGTCAAGGTCATCTCTTGACCTTGGCCAGTCTGTTGTCCATACACACTTTACAAAGATCTTCTTCTCTGAAACTGCGCTGCCAATCAAAGTGAAATTTTATGTGGAGCATCCATGGGTAGGGGAGACGAAAGTTTGATCACGAAATCCAGGTCACATGACCAAGATGGCCGCCACGCCCATATATGGTAAAAACCACTCAAAAATCTTCTTTTCCAGAACCGGTGGGCCGATTTCCACGAAACTTGGTATGTAGCATCAAGGACCTCAGCCCATCATAGTTTGATAAAATGATGACCCTTGGATGACCTTGACCTATTTTACGGCAAGGTCAAATTTGGAAACATAGGCTTTTACATAGGAAAAAGTAAAAACTATGGAACGTTTTGAAAACTGTTGCAGCCTGAGGCCTGAAAAGTGGTAGATGCAAACAACTAATGGAGTAGATGAAGGTATGTGATTAATATAGGTCAAGGTCATCTCTTGACCTTGGCCAGTCTGTTGTCCATACACAGTTTTCAAAGATCTTCTTCTCTGAAACTGCGCGGCCAATCAAAGTGAAATTTTATGTCGAGCATCCATGGGTAGGGGAGACGAAAGGTTGATCGCGAAATCCAGGTCACATGACCAAGATGGCGGCCACGCCCATATATGGTTAAAACCACTCAAAAATCTTCTTCTCCAGAACCGGTGGGCCGATTTCCACAAAAATTTGTATGTAGCATCGGGGACCTCAGCCCATCATAGTTTGATAAAATGATGACCCTTGGATGACCCTGGCCTATTTTACGGCAAGGTCAAATTTGGAAACATAGGCTTTTACATAGGAAGAAGTGAAAACTATGGATTTTTTGAAAACTATTGCAGCCTGAGGCCTGAAAAGTGGTAGATGCTAACAACTAATGGAGTAGATGAAGGTATGTGATTAATATAGGTCAAGGTCATCTCTTGGCCTTGGCCAGTCTGTTGTCCATACACACTTTTCAAAGATCTTCTTCTCTGAAACTGCTTGGCAAATCAAAGTGAAATTTTATGTGGAGCATCCATGGGTAGGGGAGACGAAAGTTTGATCGCGAAATCCAGGTCATATGACCAAGATGGCCGCCACGCCCATATATGGTAAAAACCTTTCAAAAATCTTCTTCTCCAGAACCGGCAGGCCAATTTTCATGAAACTTGGTATGTAGCATTTGGGACTCCAGCCCATCATAGTTTGTTGAAATGATGACCGTATGATGACCTTGACCTATTTTACGGCAAGGTCAATTTTGGAAACATAGGCTTTCACATGGGAAAAGGCGAAAACAAACTGTTGCAGCCTGAGACCAGGTGACAGTTGCTAGATGCAGACAACTAATGGAGTCAATGAAGGTAAGTAATTAATGAAGGCCAAGGTCATGTCTTGACCTTGGCCCTAGGTCATTTAAATATCAAAATTAAAATTATGGTTTTCTCAGAAATCACTGGGTTTGGAAACTATTGCAGCCTGAGACCTGAAACTTTGCAGATGCGGACAACTTATGAAGTCAATCAAGGTGTGTGAGTATTCAAGGTCAAGGTCATTTCATTATGACTTAATACTCCAAGATCAGGCTTCAGGTGAGCGTTCTCAGGACCAATGGTCCTCTGGTTTATCAGTTTTGTTCTAGGGAGGGGACACTCTCGGAGTTGTTGTCCCATCCCTGTTGTGCCTGTTAGACTGAGGGTATGGTGTAGACAAAGGTATTTCAACCCATACAGTGCAGACTAATTAGTGCAGACAATTTCTCTACTTTCTAGGTTTGTCCTTGGAGCGGTCACACCAGCAGTTGTTGTCCCCTCCCTACTCAGCCTGTCAGACCAAGGCTATGGTGTAGACAAAGGTGTTCCAACCCTCATCATTGTGGTCCCCAGTATGACTGACATTCTTGCTATCATAGGCTAAAGTATAATTATAAACTGTTTCAGTTTTGTCCTGGGAGCGGTCACTCCAGCGGTTGTTGTCCCCTCCCTACTCAGCCTGTCAGACCGAGGCTATGGTGTAGACAAAGGTGTACCAACTCTGGTCATTGCGGCCGCTAGTGTGGATGATGTTCTGGCTATAACTGGGTTTGGTGTTCTCCTGGGTATTGCTTTCTCTGAAGGTAATACTGTAAATTCAGATGTTTTTGCAAATTTTCTGTTTTCGAATTGTTAGTGAGTTTTTGAGTCAGATCAAGTTCTTGTAATCGCGAGGGAGTGAGTGCATGTACAGTCTATAAAGCTTGTAGTAATTCTTTATAGGCAAAAACTTTGAATTTACGACTAAGGCAACAAATTTGCTAATAATAGTGATAGTGAAGATCTCATGAACGTTTCTTAACATACACAAGCCAAATAGCATAAATTTATCGTTTGTAACTGACCATGTGATGTTACCAATTCTTTCAAGTACACATGAACCTCTTTATAACACTATTGCTGGGGTCCAAGCCAATTTCCATGTAAGCTATCCAATCTCTGTGTTATAATGAGAGTAAAATGTAAAGGTATATCTAGCAAAAAAAGTCCAATCGCGTTCCAACAATGACCAGTGATATATCCAAAAACCGTGTTGTAGCGAACCATGTTATAAAGAGGTCCAGGTGTATTTAATTCATTTCCATCAGGAAAACATGTCCGTGTGATGTATACCCCCTTGAACCCCACTTTTATATAGCAAAACTGGGGTATGCAGGGGTATACCTATTTTTAGCTCACCTGAGCCGAAGGCTCACAGGTGAGCTTATAGGATAGGCAGGCATCCGTCGTCGTCCATCCGTCCGTCCGTCGTCCGTCCGTCGTCCGTCCACAATTTCAAAGGAGAATATTTCTGAAGCTAGTAGGCGGATCTTGATCAAATTTAATGTGAACCATAATTGGGTTGGGGGATTGATGGCATTAGGTTTTGGAGCAGATTGTATCAAAAGTGTGGTTTCCATGGCAACAGATAGGTCCCATAGACTTACAATGGGAAAAACTAAAAAAATCTTCTTCTCTGAAACCACTAGGCCCACAGCTTTGATATTTGGTATGTAGCAATGGCTTATGGTCCTCTACATAAATTGTGCCATTCATGCCCCTGGGGTCAAATTTGGCCACACCCCGGGGGTCGATAGTCTCCATAGACTTACTATGGGAAAAAAACTTAAAAAATCTTCTTCTCTGAAACCACAGGGCCCACAGCTTTGATATTTGGTATGTGGCAATGGCTAATGGTCCTCTACATAAATTGTGCCAGCCATGCCCCTGGGGTCAAATTTGGCCACGCCCCGGGGGTCGATAGTCTCCATAGACTTACAATTGGAAAAACTAAAAAAATCTTCTTCTCTGAAACCACAAGGCGCAGAGCTACAATATTTTGTATGTAGCAATGTTTGGTAGCCCCCATTATAAATTGTGCCAATCATGGCCCTGGGGTCTAATTTGGCCATGCCCCGGGGGTTGATAGTCTCCATAGACTTACTATGGGAAAAAAATTAAAAAATCTTCTTCTCTGAAACCACAGGGCCCACAGCTTTGATATTTTGTATGTGGCAATGGCTAATGGTCCTCTACATAAATTGTGCCAATCATGCCCCTGGGGTCAAATTTGGCCACGCCCCGGGGGTCGATAGTCTCCATAGACCTACAATAGGAAAAAAACTTAAAAAATCTTCTTCTCTGAAACCACTAGGCCAACAGCTTTGATATTTGGTATGTAGCAATGGCTAATGGTCCTCTACATAAATTATGCCATTCATGCCCCTGGGGTCAAATTTGTCCACGCCCCGGGGGTTGCTATTCTCCATAGACTTACTATGGGAAAAAAATTCAAAAATCTTCTTCTCTGAAACCACAGGGCCCACAGCTTTGATATTTTGTATGTGGCAATGGCTAATGGTCCTCTACATAAATTGTGCCAATCATGTCCACGGGGTCAAATTTGGCCACGCCCGGGGGTCGATAGTCTCCATAGACCTACAATAGGAAAAACTAAAAAAATCTTCTTCTCTGAAACCACTAGGCCAACAGCTTTGATATTTGGTATGCAGCAATGGCTAATGGTCCTCTGCATAAGTTGTGCCATTCATGCCCCTGGGGTCAAATTTGGCCAGGCCCCGGAGGTTGATAGTCTCAATAGACTTGCTACAGGAAAAAAAATCAAAAATCTTCTTCTCTGAAACCACAGGGCACACAGCTTTGATATTTTGTATGTGGCAATGGCTAATGGTCCTCTACATAAATTGTGCCAATCATGCCCCTGGGGTCAAATTAGGCCACGCCCCGGGGGTTGATAGTCTCCATAGACCTACAATAGGAAAAAAACTTAAAAAATCTTCTTCTCTGAAACCACTAGGCCAACAGCTTTGATATTTGGTATGTAGCAATGGCTAATGGTCCTCTACATAAGTTGTGCCATTCATGCCCCTGGGGTCAAATTTGGCCAGGCCCCGGAGGTTGATAGTCTCAATAGACTTGCTATGGGGAAAAAATTCAAAAATCTTCTTCTCTGAAACCACAGGGCACACATCTTTGATATTTTGTATGTGGCAATGGCTAATGGTCCTCTACATAAATTGTGCCATTCATGCCCCTGGGGTCAAATTTGGCCACACCCCGGGGGTCGATAGTCTCCATAGACTTACTATGGGAAAAAAACTTAAAAAATCTTCTTCTCTGAAACCACAGGGCCCACAGCTTTGATATTTTGTATGTGGCAATGGCTAATGGTCCTCTACATAAATTGTGCCAGCCATGCCCCTGGGGTCAAATTTGGCCACGCCCCGGGGGTCGATAGTCTCCATAGACTTACAATTGGAAAAACTAAAAAAATCTTCTTCTCTGAAACCACAAGGCGCAGAGCTACAATATTTTGTTTGTAGCAATGTTTGGTAGCCCCCATTATAAATTGTGCCAATCATGGCCCTGGGGTCTAATTTGGCCATGCCCCGGGGGTTGATAGTCTCCATAGATTTACTATGGGAAAAAAATTAACTAGAGGACCATTGGTCCTGTAGCTCACCTGCGAGATTATCACATTGTAAGCTCATGAGATTTAAATTAATTGAGAATCGACCAATGAAAGTCTATGCAGGGACACTATTGACCCACAGGGCTAGCTAAATTTGACCCAGGGGCATGACTGGCACAATTTATAATGGGGACTACCAAACATTGCTACATACAAAATATAGAAGCTCTGGGCCTTTTGGTTTCAGAGAAGAAGATTTTTTTAGTTTTTCCCATTGTAAGTCTATGGAGACTATCTACCCCCGGGGTGTGGCCAAATTTGACCCAAGGGGCATGGCTGGCACAATTTATGTAGAGGACCATTAGCCATTGCCACATACAAAATATCAAAGCTGTGTGCCCTGTGGTTTCAGAGAAGAAGATATTTGAATTTTTTTCCATAGCAAGTCTATTGAGACTATCAACCTCCGGGGCCTGGCCAAATTTGACCCCAGGGGCATGAATGGCACAATTTATGTAGAGGACCATTAGCCATTGCTACATACCAAATAACAAAGCTGTGGGCCTAGTGGTTTCAGAGAAGAAGATTTTTTTAGTTTTTCCTATTGTAGGTCTATGGAGACTATCGACCCCCGGGGCGTGGCCAATTTTGACCCCGGGGACATGATTGGCACAATTTATGTAGAGGACCATTAGCCATTGCCACGTACAAAATATCAAAGCTGTGGGCCCGGTGGTTTCAGAGAAGAAGATTTTTTAATTTTTTTCCCATAGTAAGTCTATGGAGACTATCAACCCCTGGGGCGTGGCCAAATTTGACCCCAGGGGCATGAATGGCATAATTTATGTAGAGGACCATTAGCCATTGCTACATACCAAATATCAAAGCTGTGGGCCTAGTGGTTTCAGAGAAGAAGATTTTTTTAGTTTTTCCAATTGTAAGTCTATGGAAACTATCCACCCCCGGGGCGTGGCCAAATTTGACCCCAGGGGCATGGCTGGCACAATTTATGTAGAGGACCATTAGCTATTGCCACATACCAAATATCAAAGCTGTGGGCCCTGTGGTTTCAGAGAAGAAGATTTTTTAATTTTTTTCCCATAGTAAGTCTATGGAGACTATCGACCCCCCGGGGCGTGGCCAAATTTGACCCCAGGGGCACGAATGGCATAATTTATGTAGAGGACCATTAGCCATTACTACATACCAAATATCAAAGCTGTGGGCCTAGTGGTTTCAGAGAAGAAGATTTTTTTAGTTTTTCCCATTGTAAGTCTATGGGACCTATCTGTTGCCATGGAAACCACAATTTTGATACAATCTGCTCCAAAACCTAATGCCATCAATCCCCCAACCCAATTATGGTTCACATTAAATTTGATCAAGATCGGCCTACTAGCATCAGAAATATTCTTCTTTGAAATTGTGGACGGACGACGGACGGACGACGGACGACGACGGACGACGGATGCCTGCCTATCCTATAAGCTCACCTGTGAGCCTTCGGCTCAGGTGAGCTAAAAAATCTTCTTCTCTGAAACCACAGGGCCCACAGCTTTGATATTTTGTATGTGGCAATGGCTAATTGTCCTCTACATAAATTGTGCCAATCATGCCCCTGGGGTCAAATTTGGCCACGCCCCGGGGGTCGATAGTCTCCATAGACCTACAATAGGAAAAAAAATTAAAAAATCTTCTTCTCTGAAACCACTAGGCCAACAGCTTTGATATTTGGTATGTAGCAATGGCTGATGGTCCTCTACATAAATTGTGCCATTCATGCCCCTGGGGTCAAATTTGTCCACGCCCCGGGGGTTGATAGTCTCCATAGACTTACTATGGGAAAAAAATTCAAAAATCTTCTTCTCTGAAACCACAGGGCCCACAGCTTTGATATTTTGTATGTGGCAATGGCTAATGGTCCTCTACATAAATTGTGCCAATCATGTCCCCGGGGTCAAATTTGGCCACGCCCGGGGGTCGATAGTCTCCATAGATCTACAATAGGAAAAACTAAAAAAATCTTCTTCTCTGAAACCACTAGGCCCACAGCTTTGATATTTGGTATGTAGCAATGGCTAATGGTCCTCTACATAAGTTGTGCCATTCATGCCCCTAAGGTCAAATTTGGCCAGGCCCCGGAGGTTGATAGTCTCAATAGACTTGCTATGGGAAAAAAAAATCAAAAATCTTCTTCTCTGAAACCACAGGGCACACAGCTTTGATATTTTGTATGTGGCAATGGCTAATGGTCCTCTACATAAATTGTGCCAGCCATGCCCCTGGGGTCAAATTTGGCCACGCCCCGGGGGTAGATAGTCTCCATAGACTTACAATGGGAAAAACTAAAAAAATCTTCTCTGAAACCAAAAGGCCCAGAGCTTCTATATTTTGTAGGGATGTCAACGAATGCCGAAATTGGTATTCGAATATTCGCATAGGATATTCGAATATATTCGAATATTCGAATGATATACACATCTATGCCCAATAGACCCATTACAATGACTTACTTGGTGGTACATGTATTTAAAATATGAGGTACATGTATATGCATGATATCGTATGTGGGCTATACCAATGGCACCATGTAAGAAAATCAACAAATTTTTGCACAGAAAACTAGACAATCTGGAGGTGTTTAATAATGACAAATCTCTTGGGTTCTGTCTGAGAAAGCAACGACACACCATTATTGTCAAGCCAAGACTAAGTTCTGCATGCATGTCCTTGATATCCGCCACCAAGAATGCTTAGGGTCTATTGTAATCGTGTGGCCTACATGTATTTTGTGAAAGGTCTGTTGTGACTGTGTTGTTCCTAAAGGATTGAGTTGTCAATCTATCCAGCCATCTTAAGTTTTCACACGACACAGCTCAAATTGTAGGACTTTCTCACCTTAAAACATTTATTGAAAGCAAGCAATGCTTTCTTCTCAACTAGAATCAACAAAGTGTCACTTGAATCAACAAAGTGTCACTTGAATCAACAAAGTGTCAATTGAATCAACAAAGTGTCACTTGAATCATCAAAGTGTCACTTGAATCAACAAAATGTCAAACTGTTAATTGAGCAATCTCAATTTGCAAGTGTGTCAAAATGTTGACCATCTTGAATTACTCAACAGACAAGCAGGATTGCTGGTCATATTATTTTTCGACCTTTGGCCTTAGATTTGAGTCCTCATGATACATGATAATATTGCGGGTTAGAAAATTATGCGAATATTCGAATCCAGAAATCGCATTCGAATATTCGTATGAAATGCGAATATTCAAACATTCGAATATTCGTTGACATCCCTAATATTTTGTATGTAGCAATGTTTGGTAGTCCCCATTATAAATTGTGCCAGTCATGCCCCTGGGTCAAATTTGGCCATGCCCCGGGGGTCAATAGTGTCCATGCATAGACTTTCATTGGTCGATTCTCAATTAATTTAAATCTCATGCGCTTACAATGTGATAATCTCTCAGGTGAGCTACAGGACCAATAGTCCTCTAGTTCTTATTTTTGCTCCAAAACATAGATTGTGGGTACTCGTTAGAAGCGCCTCGCCGAGGCGGTTCTAACGTGTACCCACAATCTATGTTTTGAGCAAAAATAAGAAAAATATCAAAATTTTTCTGCTGAAAATTTTCATTTCTTAAGCTTAAACAATCTGTTTATTACATGGGCAAGTTTCCGTAATGTTATGTTCAAGAAATCTGTGAAGTGTGGTAACAAGCTGGAAGTTTTGATACTCAAGTGTTCTGTGTTGCAATAAAATTAGCAAACACTACAATGCTAGTTATCACTGTAAACATTTGAGCCGCCTCATGGGAAAACCAACAATCTGCATAGGCGAAAACAAAGACGCAGATCAGCTTTGCGGTGACCGCGAAGCTGATCAGCGCCTTTGTTTTCGCTACTCGGATAGTACAATTCCTCCTCTACTTAACTCCAAAATTTCAAGCTTCTAGCCATCTTCTGTGACGGTACAGGCCGGTTTGTGTTGGACCTGGTCGGAAACCACATTGTTGGTTTTCCCACGAGGCGGCTCATTTCATTATGCTTTCAAATGGACAACACAATTTATCTAGAATAATATTTATTCCCAAAATTATTTGGACAAATTAGAAGTAATCATTTTTCTCAAATAAATAGGTCACTATCTCCAGAATAAGGTCATATACAGTGTTATTGGGCACATAAACTGTCTGTTTGTAAACAAATATTGGCAATACACCAAATCTATTTAAGTTTGAAAACAAACAAATTGAAATTGATGTCCTATTTTATTGGCTACATATTGTGCATAAATACTAAAAATAAGGTTAGTGGCATATCATTAACATTACGAAAACATGCCCATGCAATATACAGAGATTTTTAGCTCGACTGCACGAAGTGCATAGAGCTATTGCAGTCACCCCGGTCGTCCACGTTCCCGTTCCCGTGTGCGTTCCCGTTCCCGTTCCCGTTCCCGTGCGCGTCACACTTGCGTTAAAGTTTTCTAGAAGTCCATATCTTGACAACCACTCATCAGAAAGCATTCATACTTGGACCATAGATACCCTGTAGGGTTAGCTTTCATTCCATGGCAACAGGCCCCTGGGTCCAGGCCAGGGGGTGGGGCTGGAGGTTAAAATCTAGAACACCTTCAAAAATGGCAATTCTTGTGTTAAAGTTTTCTAGAAGTCCATATCTTGACAACCACTCATCAGAAAGCATTGATACTTGGGCCATTGACACCCTGTAGGGTCGGCTTTCATTCCATGGCATCAGATCCCTGGGTCCATGCCAGGGGGTGGGGCTAGAGGTTAAAATCTAGAACACCATTAATAATAATGGCTTTTCTGTGATATAGTATTCTAGAAGTCTATATCTTGAAAACTTTTTATCAGAGGGCTTTCATACTCGAACCATAGGTACCCTGTAGGGTTGAGTTTCATTCCATGGCATCGGGCCCCTGGGTCCATGCCTGGGGGGTGGGGCTGGAGGTTAAAAACTAGAACACTAAAAAATAGATGTACTGCTGTGTAACTTTTACAAGGAGGCATATCTTGACAACAACTTATCATAAAGCATTCATACTTCATACACTTTAGGTTCCATGACATCGGACCTCTGGGTCGGAGTCAGGGGGGCAGGGCTAGAGGTCAAAATCTAGAACTCCCCGATTTTTTTTTCTTTTTATTTCTTAATAGAAACAACTTACGAGGATGGTTGGTCATTCATCTTTTGACTTTGTGACACTGACTTGTGTGTCATGACGGTAAGGGTCGGTTGACCTACTTTCCATGGTTCAGTGATTTTGCCTTATATCTTGACACTCAATTAGTATATTTTCATACTTTTTTCAGATTATGAGTGAGTATGACCAGACCTTTGACCCCAATATACTTATAGGTCACTGTGACCTAATTTCACGGTTCAGTGACACTCAGTTGGTATTTTTTCATACTTCTTTCTCATTATGAATGAGTATGACCACACCTTTAACCCAAACATACTTATAGGTCACTATGACCTAATTTCATGGTTCAGTGATTTTGCTTTATATCTCAACACTGAATGGGTATATTATCATTTTTCTTTCACATTATGAGTAAGTATCACTAGACCTTTGACCCTGCAATACTTATAAGTCAGTGTGACCTTTTTTCACGGTTCAGTGATTTTGCCTTGTGTCTTGGCACTCAGTTGGTATATGAACACACTTCTTTCACAATATGAGTGAGACCTTTAAATCTTAGGTAGTTATAGTTAACTTTCATGGTTCAGTGATTTTGCCTTATTGCATCAAGGCAAAAAGATGTATGAGCATAATGCTTTGGGTTACTGGTTGGGTTTGGCCTTATGTTTGACAGAGGTCAGAAGCAGTCTAGCACGCTGTCCTGCGACAGCTCTTATTTTCAGCTGTAAAAATTGAAAATTTCATCAGAAAAATTTAGATATTTTTCTTATTTTTGCTCAAAACATAGATCGTGGATACACGTTAGTACCCACGTGTACCCACAATCTATGTTTTGAAGCAAAAATAAGACAAATTGGTATACCCCTGCATACCCCAGTTTTGCTATATAAAAGTGGGGTATAAGGGGGTATTTGGGGGTATTCATTGCACGGACACGTTGTCCTGATGAAATGTCAACAAACCTTTAACAGAGGTTTCCTCAAATACAAGGCAATAACTACAATTACTGGCCCTTCTTAGATATTGAAGACTTAGATTAAATAAATATTTGCCCTATTAGACTGTTGACATACAAATTATTAGCTTGTTAGCTCACCTGAGCCGAAGGCTCACAGGTGAGCTTATAGGATAGGCAGGCATCCGTCGTCCGTCGTCGTCCGTCCACAATTTCAAAGAAGAATATTTCTGAAGCTAGTTGGCCGATCTTGATCAAATTTAATGTGAACCATAATTGGGTTGGGGGATTGATGGCATTAGGTTTTGGAGCAGATTGTATCAAAATTGTGGTTTCCATGGCAACAGATAGGTCCCATAGACTTACAATGGGAAAAACTAAAAAAATCTTCTTCTCTGAAACCACTAGGCCCACAGCTTTGATATTTGGTATGTAGCAATGGCTAATGGTCCTCTACATAAATTGTGCCATTCATGCCCCTGGGGTCAAATTTGGCCACGCCCCGGGGGTCGATAGTCTCCATAGACTTACTATGGGAAAAAAATTTAAAAAATCTTCTTCTCTGAAACCACTAGGCCCACAGCTTTGATATTTGGTATGTAGCAATGGCTAATGGTCCTCTACATAAATTGTGCCATTCATGCCCCTGGGGTCAAATTTGGCCACACCCCGGGGGTTGATAGTCTCCATAGACTTACTATGGGAAAAAAATTAAAAAATCTTCTTCTCTGAAACCACCGGGCCCACAGCTTTGATATTTTGTACGTGGCAATGGCTAATGGTCCTCTACATAAATTGTGCCAATCATGCCCCTGGGGTCAAATTTGGCCACGCCCCGGGGGTCGATAGTCTCCATAGACCTACCATAGGAAAAACTAAAAATATCTTCTTCTCTATAACCACTAGGCCCACAGCTTTGATATTTGGTATGTAGCAATGGCTAATGGTCCTCTACATAAATTGTGCCATTCATGCCCCTGGGGTCAAATTTGGCCACGCCCCAGGGGTTGGTAGTCTCTATAGACTTACTATGGGAAAAAAATTAAAAAATCTTCTTCTCTGAAATCACAGGGCCCACAGCTTTGATATTTTGTATGTGGCAATGGCTAATGGTCCTCTACATAAATTGTGCCAATCATGTCCCCGGGGTCAAATTAGGCCACGCCCCGTGGGTCGATAGTCTCCATAGACCTACAATAGGAAAAACTAAAAAAATCTTCTTCTCTGAAACCGCTTGGCCCACAGCTTTGATATTTGGTATGTAGCAATGGCTAATGGTCCTCTACATAAATTGTGCCATTCATGCCCCTGGGGTCAAAGTTGGCCATGCCCCGGGGGTTGATAGTCTCCATAGACTTACTATGGGAAAAAAATAAAAAAATCTTCTTCTCTGAAACCACTAGGCCCACAGCTTTGATATTTGGTATGTAGCAATGGCTAATGATCCTCTACATAAATTGTGCCATTCATGCCCCTGGGGTCAAATTTGGCCAGGCCCCGGAGGTTGATAGTCTCAATAGACTTGCTATGGGAAAAAATTTTAAAAATCTTATTCTCTGAAACCACAGGGCACACAGCTTTGATATTTGGTATGTGGCAATGGCTAATGGTCCTCTACATAAATTGTGCCAGCCATGCCCCTGGGGTCAAATTTGGCCACGCCCCGGGGGTAGATAGTCTCCATAGACTTACAATGGGAAAAACAAACAAAAATCTTCTTCTCTGAAACCAAAAGGCCCAGAGCTTCTATATTTTGTATGTAGCAATGTTTGGTAGTCCCCATTATAAATTGTGCCAGTCATGCCCCTGGGTCAAATTTGGCCACGCCCCAGGGGTCAATAGTGTCCATGCATAGACTTTCATTGGTCGATTCTCAATTAATTTAAATCTCATGAGCTTACAATGTGATAATCTCTCAGGTGAGCTACAGGACCAATGGTCCTCTAGTTTGCATCAGGATAACATGTCCATTTAATGTATACCCCCTTATACCCCACTTCTACATAGCAAAACTGGGGTAGGCAGGGGTATACCTATTTTTCTTATTTTTGCTTTAAAACATAGATTGTGGGTTATACTGGTTAGAACCGCCTCGGCGAGGCAGTTCTAACATGTACCCACAACCAATTTTTTGGATAAAAAATATCAAAAAATTTCCAGTGAAAATTTTCATTTTTTTTTAACTTAGGAAAATTCAGTATATTACATGGGCATGTTTTCGTTATGGAGTTACTCAGACAATGCTATGTCAGTTTTCTTGTTGGCATTGTGGAATATTCTGAATAGTTTACTTGTGACATGCCAAATGACATTATTTAGGTCATTAACATCTAAATTATACATAGTTTGAGAGATGAAAGTTATTATATTTATCCATCGAAGATCTTGTTTGTTTGATTTAATGATTACTGATTTTGGTCAGTGGTCAACAGTTGGGACTGTCAGTTATCCCTGACACACTGTTCCTTGGAAAACCTCTCTAAGGCATATTATCACTCCTTAGTGCACATTTCTTCTGCTTTTAGGAAGCAAGATGGCCTATTTTCAACAAGGCCACCTGATCAAGAGGTGGGGTGGGGGGAGGGGGTCAATAATCCAATGGTCCTCTAGAAGCTCTGAGGGGTGTTGTCTTAAAGTGTCATCACTGGTGTTATACTATTGTAAGCAAGTGTAATGGTTCTGGTTAGGTATTCACACTGGATCTCTACATGTTTCAGGGGATTTAGCATGGTCTATAATTGGTGGTCCCCTAGAAGCTCTGCGGGGTATAGTCTTTGGTGTCATTTCTGGGGTTATACTGTGGTATATACCATCTAGAGCAAGTGTAGGTATAGATAACTATAATCTCACGTCACTGATATTCTTGTATATTAACTAAGAATAAAGGACTCAGGAATCAATGCAATTAAGTTTAAAGCCCCAACATAGACACCTGGACCTGAGGTTATAAAACTTTTTTCATGCTCAACGCAGCAGCTGCTGAGCATGAAATTTCATTTCTTCATAAATATTGTAAATCATTGGAAATTTCATGTCTGGATCACAAAAGCTTATAATTTATCCTGCTAATAAATGTTAAAATGCCAACAAGTGTTGGCATTTTAACATTTATGAGCAGGAAAAATTTTGGTCTCAGCTGAGCTGAGCACGAAAAAAGTTTTTATACCCCCCGCAAAACGAAGTTTTAGGGGGGTATACTGTTTTCAGCCTGTCCGTCATTCCGTGATTCCGTGATTCCGTCATTCCGTCAACATTTGGACATCTTTGCTGAATAACTTGAGTAGCTTTTGCCTGATTTGTTTCAAATTTTCACCACACTTGCACCATCAGACAATACATGTGTGGTATGAATTAAGGGGCCAAAGGGTCAGTATTGCAAGAGTTATGGGACTTTTTAAGTCTTCCTATAACATGTTTGCCATAGTACTGAAAGTACATACTTTGTGAAATCAACTCCTCTTACAGCTTTCAATGTTTCCTTTTAATATTTTGCTGATATGTTTCAGATATATTGCAGATGTGCATGAACAATTGTCATGCTGAAAAAATAATTTTTGACAAATTTACAGCATTTTTAACTTAGCAAATTTTCTATAATTGCTTATATTCAATAGTGGTTGGTAGTGCATACTTTGTGAAATCAACTCCTCCTAGGGCTTTTAGTGTTTCTTTTCAGTACTTTGCAGACATGTTACAGACATATTGAAGATGTGCATGAAGAATTATAATGCTGAAAAAATAATTTTTGACAAATTTACAGCATTTTTTAACTTTGCCATTTTTCGACTATTGCTTACATATGGTTGGTAGTGCATACTTTGTGAAATCAACTCCTCCTAGGGCTTTCAGTGTTTCTTTTCAGTACTTTGCAGACATGTTACACACATATTGAAGATGTGCATGAAGAATTATAATGCTGAAAAAATAATTTTTGACAAATTTACAGCATTTTTTAACTTTGCCATTTTTCGACTATTGCTTACATACATACTTTGTGAAATCAACTCCTCCTAGGGCTTTCAGTATTTCTTTTCAGTACTTTGCAGACATGTTACAGACATATTGAAGATGTGCATGAAGAATTATAATGCTGAAAAAATAATTTTTGACAAATTTACAGCATTTTTTAACTTTGGCATTTTTTGACTATTGCTTACATACATACTATGTGAAATCAACTCCTCCTAGAGCTTTCAGTATTTCTTTTCAGTACTTTGCAGACATGTTACAGACATATTGAAGATGTGCATAAAGAATTATAATGCTGAAAAAATAGTTTTTGACAAATGTACAGCAATTTTTAACTTAGCCATTTTTCGACTATTGCTTACATACAATAATGGTTGGAAGTGCATACTTTGTGAAATCAACTCCTCCTAGGGCTTTCATTGTTTCTTTTTAATTCTTTGCAGATTTGTTCCAGATATATTGAAGATGTGCATGAAGAATTTTTATGCTGAAAATTTTAGTTTTGACAAATTTACAGCTTTTTAAACTTGGCCAATTTTGACCATTTCTGCTTATATTCAATTATGGTTGATAGTACATACTTTGTGAAATCCAACTCCTCCTGGGGCTTTCAGTAATTCTTTTCAATACTTTGCAGACATGTTACAGACATATTGAAGATGTTGTTATGTATGACAGTTACTTGTTGAAAGATGTGCATTCAGTACTGGTAAACTTCCCAAGGGAGTATGCCCAGGAAAGTATGATGTTATACATATGATGTTTACTTGTTGTCCTTAGCAATTATTTACTTTTAGTGTCCCAGATATTGGACATAAACAGGTTGTTTACTTCAGAATTTTCTAGAAATTTCAAATTGTTCTTTGACGGAAAAGTCCGGAAAAATCTGGAAGAACCAAAGATGTAGAATCTTCTAGAGAGATCTTTTTTTATGTCAAAAGAATATTGTGGAATTTTCTGGAAGGATAATGGCCTCTCTAGAATATTCCAAAACATTAAATTTTGGTAAACAACTTGTTATTTTTAGTATATGATATCATAGAATTTGCTGGAAGAATCCTGAATGTTCCTCAGTGCTATATAAGGGCTACAAATTTTCATAAGGACAATCTTTGGGTACTGTTACTATTAAGAAGTCAAAATCTATCTTACTGGAATTTAAACTTATTCTTGGATTACTTTGTGATATTCGATTCTGGATTGGGACATAGTGCTATTTATACCCCCCGCAAAACGAAGTTTTAGGGGGGTATACTGTTTTCAGCCTGTCCGTCATTCCGTCACTCCGTCATTCCGTCATTCTGTGATTCCGTGACTCCGTGATTCCGTCATTCCGTCAACATTTGGACATCTTTGCTGAATAACTTGAGTAGCTTTTGACTGATTTGTTTCAAATTTTCACCACACTTGCACCATCAGACAATACATGTGTGGTATGAATTTAGGGGCCAAAGGGTCAGTATTGCAAGAGTTATGGGACTTATTAAGTCTTCCTATAACATGTTTGCCATAGTACTGAAAGTACATACTTTGTGAAATCAACTCCTCTTACAGCTTTCAATGTTTCCTTTTAATATTTTGCTGATATGTTTCAGATATATTGCAGATGTGCATGAACAATTGTCATGCTGAAAAAATAATTTTTGACAAATTTACAGCATTTTTAACTTAGCAAATTTTCTATAATTGCTTATATTCAATAATGGTTGGTAGTGCATACTTTGTGAAATCAACTCCTCCTAGGGCTTTCAGTGTTTCTTTTCAGTACTTTGCAGACATGTTACAGACATATTGAAGATGTGCATGAAGAATTATAATGCTGAAAAAATAATTTTTGACAAATTTACAGCATTTTTTAACTTTGCCATTTTTCAACTATTGCTTACATACATACTTTGTGAAATCAACTCCTCCTAGGGCTTTCAGTATTTCTTTTCAGTACTTTGCAGACATGTTACAGACATATTGAAGATGTGCATGAAGAATTATAATGCTGAAAAATAATTTTTGACAAATTTACAGCATTTTTAAACTTTGGCATTTTTCGACTATTGCTTACATACATACTTTGTGAAATCAACTCCTCCTAGGGCTTTCAGTATTTCTTTTCAGTACTTTGTAGACATGTTACAGACATATTGAAGATGTGCATAAAGAATTATAATGCTGAAAAAATAGTTTTTGACAAATTTACAGCAATTTTTAACTTAGCCATTTTTCGACTATTGCTTACATACAATAATGGTTGGAAGTTTCAGTACTTTGCAGACATGTTACAGACATATTGAAGATGTGCATGAAGAATTATAATGCTGAAAAATAATTTTTGACAAATTTACAGCATTTTTAAACTTTGGCATTTTTCGACTATTGCTTACATACATACTTTGTGAAATCAACTCCTCCTAGGGCTTTCAGTATTTCTTTTCAGTACTTTGCAGACATGTTACAGACATATTGAAGATGTGCATAAAGAATTATAATGCTGAAAAAATAGTTTTTGACAAATTTACAGCAATTTTTAACTTAGCCATTTTTCAACTATTGCTTACATACAATAATGGTTGGAAGTGCATACTTTGTGAAATCAACTCCTCCTAGGGCTTTCATTATACCCCCCGCTAAACGAAGTTTTAGGGGGGTATACTGTTTTCAGCCTGTCCGTCATTCCGTCATTCCGTGATTCCGTCATTCCGTCAACATTTGGACATCTTTGCTGAATAACTTGAGTAGCTTTTGACTGATTTGCTTCAAATTTTCACCACACTTGCGCCATCAGACAATACATGTGTGGTATGAATTTAGGGGCCAAAGGGTCAGTATTGCAAGAGTTATGGGACTTTTTAAGTCTTCCTATAACATGTTTGCCATAGTACTGAAAGTACATACTTTGTGAAATCAACTCCTCTTACAGCTTTCAATGTTTCCTTTTAATATTTTGCTGATATGTTTCAGATATATTGCAGATGTGCATGAACAATTGTCATGCTGAAAAAATCATTTTTGACAAATTTACAGCATTTTTAACTTAGCAAATTTTCTATAATTGCTTATATTCAATAATGGTTGGTAGTGCATACTTTGTGAAATCAACTCCTCCTAGGGCTTTCAGTGTTTCTTTTCAGTACTTTGCAGACATGTTACAGACATATTGAAGATGTGCATGAAGAATTATAATGCTGAAAAAATAATTTTTGACAAATTTACAGCATTTTTTAACTTTGCCATTTTTCGACTATTGCTTACATACATACTTTGTGAAATCAACTCCTCCTAGGGCTTTCAGTATTTCTTTTCTACTTTGCAGACATGTTACAGACATATTGAAGATGTGCATGAAGAATTATAATGCTGAAAAAATAATTTTTGACAAATTTACAGCATTTTTTAACTTTGCCATTTTTTGGACTATTGCTTACATACATACTTTGTGAAATCAACTCCTCCTAGGGCTTTCAGTATTTCTTTTCAGTACTTTGCAGACATGTTACAGACATATTGAATATGTGCATGAAGAATTATAATGCTGAAAAAATAGTTTTTGACAAATTTACAGCATTTTTTAACTTAGCCATTTTTCGACTATTGCTTACATACAATAATGGTTGGAAGTGCATACTTTGTGAAATCAACTACTCCTAGGGCTTTCATTGTTTCTTTTTAATTCTTTGCAGATTTGTTCCAGATATGTTGAAGATGTGCATGAAGAATTTTTATGCTGAAAATTTTAGTTTTGACAAATTTACAGCTTTTTAAACTTAGCCAATTTTGACCATTTCTGCTTATATTCAATTATGGTTGATAGTACATACTTTGTGAAATCCAACTCCTCCTGGGGCTTTCAGTAATTCTTTTCAATACTTTGCAGACATGTTACAGACATATTGAAGATGTGCATAAAGAATTTTATTGGTGAAAAAATAATTTTTGACAAATTTACAGCATTTTTCAACTTGGACATTTTTCAACCATCGCTAATATACAATACGGCTGGTAGAGCATACTTTATGAAATCAAGTCCTCCTAGTGCTTTCATAGTTTCATTTGAATTCTTTGCACACTTGTTCCAGATATATTTCAGATGTGCATGAATAATTCTTATGCTGAATAATTTATTATACCCCCCGCAAAACGAAGTTTTAGGGGGGTATACTGTTTTCAGTCTGTCCGTAATTCCGTGATTCCGTCATTCCGTGATTCCGTCATTCCGTGATTCCGTCATTCCGTCAACATTTTGACATCTTTGCTGAATAACTTAAGTAGTTTTTGCCCGCTGTTCTTTAAATTTTCAATACACCTGCACCATAAGACAACACATGTGTGGTATGAATTTAGGGGCCAAAGGGTCAGTTTTGCAAGAGTTATGGGACTTTTTAAACCTATACATAGAATGTTTGCCATAGTGCTCATAGTGCATACTTTGTGAAATCAACTCCTCCTACAGCTTTCAATATTCTCTTTTGATACTTTGCAGATATGTGCCAGAGATATTGAAGATATGCATGAAGAAGTATTATGCTGAAAAAATGAATTATGACAAATTTACAGCATTTTGAACTTAGCCAATTTTCGATAATTGTCATATTCAATAATGGTTGGTAGTGCATAGTTTGTGAAATCAACTCCTCCTAAGGCTTTCAGTATTTCTTTTCAATACTTTGCAGGCATGTTCCACACATATTGAAGATGTGCATGAAGAATTATAATGATGAAAAAATAATTGTTGACAAATTTACAGCATTTTTCAACATAGCCATTTTTTGACCATTGCTTATATAAAATAATGATTGGTAGTTCATAGTTTGTGAAATCAACTTCTCCTAGGGCTTTCAGTATTTCTTTTCAATACTTTGCAGACATGTTCCACACATATTGAAGATGTGCATGAAGAATTATAATGCTGAAAAAATAATTTTTGACAAATTATCAGCATTTTTTAACATAGCCATTTTTGGACCATTGCTTAAACAATAATGGTGGGTAGTGCATATTTTGTGAAATAACTCCTCCTAGGGCTTTCAGTATTTCTTTTCAATACTTTGCAGATATGTTCCACACATATTGAAGATGTGCATGAAGAATTATAATGCTGAAAAAATTATTTTTGACAAATTTACAGCATTTTTCAACATAGCCATTTTTTGACCATTGCTTATATACAAAAATGGTTGGTAGTGCACATTTTGTGAAATCAACTCCTCCAAGGGCTTTCAGTATTTCTTTTTGATACTTTGCAGACATGTTCCTCACATATTGAAGATGTGCATGAAGAATTATAATACTGAAAAATTAATTTTTGACAAATTTACAGCATTTTTTAACATAGCCATTTTTTGACCATTGCTTATATACAATGATGGTTTGTGAAATCAACTCCTCCTAGGGCTTTCAGTATTTCTTTTCAATACTTTGCAGACATGTTCCACACATATTGAAGATGTGCATGAATAATTATAATACTGAAAAAGTGATATTTGACAAACAACATAGCCATTTCTTGACCATTGCTTATATACAATAATGGTTGGTAGTGCATACTTTGTGAAATCAACTCCTCCTAAGGCTTTCAATGTTTCTTTTAGATTCTTTGTTGATTTGTACCAGATATATTTTAGATGTGCATGAATAATTTTCATGCTGAAAATTTAATTTTTGACAAACTTACAGCTTTTATTTAACTTAGCCAATTTTTACCATTTCTCATGATAAACAATGATCATAGTGCATACAGTGAAATCAACCTCAAGCTTTCAATATATTCTTTTTAATATCTTATAGATGTGACTGGCATACTGGGGATGTACATGAAGGATTATAATGCTGAAAAGATATCTTTGACAAATTTTCTGCATGTTTGACTTAGGAAGTTATTGGCCAGCTTCAGATAATTTTGCGGGGGGTATACTGAAAGCCTTGCTTGCAGCCAATTTCTAGTTTTTGACAAATTTACAGCTTTTTTTTAGCATAGCCAATTTTTGACCATTTCTCATGATAAATAATGATCAACAGTGTACAGTGAAATCAACAATAATTGTACTCCCTGAGCTTAATACCTTACAGACATGAGTCAGACATACAGAGGATTTTCATGAAGGATTATAATGCTGAAAAGATATTTTTGACTAATGTTTTGCATGTTTGACTTAAAGGAAGTTATTGGCCTTAGATAATTTTGCGGGGGGTATACTGAAAGCCTTGCTTGCAGCCAATTTCTAGTTTGAAACAAACTTTAATTCTTGGGATCAGAAACTGATACAGACTTGTGTTAAAAAATTCTGAGGGACATTCAGACATTCTTTAAGGGAATTAACATCTTGAAAGGTATTGTACATTCATTTTTATTTGATTGTATATATGCTTTTGATTGTTTCAAATGTAATTACTGGTTAAATCACTTCTAAATAGATTTGTTATTTTAAACAAAGCTTGTTGCTGGCTAACCAACTTGTTGGTTTCCTTAATCTTCTAGTTATACCCCCCGCAAAATGAAGTTTTAGGGGGGTATACTGTTTTCAGCCTGTCTGTGATTCCGTGATTCCGTCATTCCGTCATTCCGTCAACATTTTGACATCTTTGCTGAATAACTTGAGTAGTTTTTGTCTGATGTTCTTCAAATTTTCAACACACCTGCACCATTAGACAACACATGTGTGATATGAATTTAGGGGCCAAAGGGTCAGTTTTGCAAGAGTTATGGGACTTTTTAAACCTATACATAGAATGTTTGCCATAGTGCTAATAGTGCATACTTTGTGAAATCAACTCCTCCTACAGCTTTCAATAATATCTTTTGATACTTTGCAGATATGTGCCAGAGATATTGAAGATATGCATGAAGAATTATTATGCTGAAAAATTGAATTTTGACAAATTTACAGCATTTTGAACTTAGCCAATTTTTCGATAATTGCTTTATTCAACAATGGTTGATAGTGCATAGTTTGTGAAATCAACTCCTCCTAGGGCTTTTAGTATTTATTTTCAATACTTTGCAGACATGTTCCACACATATTGAAGATGTGCATGAAGAATTATAATGATGAAAAAATAATTTTTGACAAATTTACAGCATTTTTCAACATAGCCATTTTTTGACCATTGCTTATATACAATTATGGTTGGTAGTTCATAGTTTGTGAAATCAACTCCTCCTATGGCTTTCAGTATTTCTTTTCAATACTTTGCAGATATGTTCCACACATATTGAAGATGTGCATGAAGAATTATTATGCTGAAAAATTGAATTTTGACAAATTTACAGCATTTTGAACTTAGCCAGTTTTCGATAATTGCCACATTCAACAATGGTTGGTAGTGCATAGTTTGTGAAATCTACTCCTCCTAGGGCTTTTAGTATTTCTTTTCAATACTTTGCAGACATGTTCCACACATATTGAAGATGTGCATGAAGAATTATAGTGATGAAAAAATAATTTTTGACAAATTTACAGCATTTTTCAACATAGCCATTTTTTGACCATTGCTTATATACAATTATGGTTGGTAGTTCATAGTTTGTGAAATCAAATCCTCCTAGGGCTTTCAGTATTTCTTTTCAATACTTTGCAGACATGTTCCACACATATTGAAGATGTGCATGAAGAATTATAATGATGAAAAAATATTTTTTGACAAATTTACAGCATTTTTCAACATAGCCATTTTTGACCATTGCTTAAATATACAATAATGGTTGGTAGTTCATAGTTTGTGAAATCAACTCCTCCTAGGGCTTTCAGTATTTCTTTTCAATACTTTGCAGATATGTTCCACACATATTGAAGATGTGCATGAAGAATTATAATGCTGAAAAAATAATTTTTCACAAATTTACAGCAATTTTTAACATAGCCATTTTTTGACCATTGCTTATACAATAATGGTTGGTAGTGCATATTTTGTGAAATCAACTTCTCCTAGGGCTTTCAGTATTTCTTTTCAATACTTTGCAGACATGTTTCACACATATTGAAGATGTGCATGAAGAATTATAATGATGAAAAAAAAAACATTTTTGACAAATTTACAGCATTTTTCAACATAGTCATTTTTGACCATTGCTTAAATACAATAATGGTTGGTAGTGCTTACTTTGTGAAATCAACTCCTCCAACGGTTTTCAATCTTTCTTTTCAATACCCACTCATATTGAAGAGGTGCATGAAGAATTATAATACTGAAAAATTAATTTCTGACAAATTTACAGCATTTGCAACATAGCCATTTTTTGACCATTGCTTATATACAAAAATGGTTGGTAATGCATAGTTTGTGAAATCAACTCCTCCTAGGGCTTTCAGTATTTCTTTTCAATACTTTGCAGACATGTTCCACACATACTGAAGATGTGCATGAATGATTATAATACTGAAAAAGTGATTTTTGACAAATTTACATCATTTTTCAACATAGCCAATTCTTGACCATTGCTTATATACAATAATGAAATCAACCTCAAGCTTTCATTATATTCTTTTAATATCTTATAGATGTGACTGGCATACTGAGGATGTACATGAAGAATTATAATGCTGAAAAGATATCTTTGACATATTTTCTGGATGTTTGACTTAGGAAGTTATTGGCCAGCTCCAGATAATTTTGCGGGGGGTATACTGAAAGCCTTGTTTGCAGCCAATTTCTAGTTACGCCTGGCACGTAACAGAATTGGGGCCTCGAGTCCGGGATTGAAATTTCTTGTGCACCAAATTTATTTAAAATTCTAAAGTATCTTCACTGTTTGCTGTTTAAATAGCTAAAGCCAGCAAAAAGCAACCATGTCATTCAAACTAAGTGACTTTATTGCTGCGCCTTCTCAGGAGCTGTTAGATAAGGCCAAAAAGAGTGACCTCTTAGACATAGCTGATCATTATGGGTTGTCAAATATCAAGACTTCCATGTTAAAACATGAAATTAAGAACATTTTGATTCAGTTTTTTGTTGACGAGGAAATTTTTGATTCCTCGGCTACTTCTCAGATTCTAGTCACTCGGACTGACTTGCAGTTGAGGGAACTAGAAATCAAAAGACAAATTGAGATGGAAAAACTAAAATTTGAGTATGAGGAAAGAATAAGGTTGGAAACTTTAGAACGGGATGAAATAATAAGGGCAGAAAAAGCAGAAAGGGAAGAAAGAATAAGATTGGAAACTTTAGAACGGGAAGAAAGAATGCATAAACAAAAGTTAGAAATGGAAGAACGAGAGAAGGAAAAACAAAGAGAATTAGAACGAGAAAAAATTGAGTTAGAAAAAGAAAAATTAGAAAGAGAAGAAAGGCTTGAAAAAGAAAAATTAGAACGAGAAGAACGGCTCGAAATTGAAAAAGAAAAATTGAGATTTGAAAATGAAGAAAAAGAAAGAGAAAGGCTATTTCAGTTAAGAATCAAAGAAATTGAATTTAATGAAAAATCAAAATCAAAATCTTTATCTTCAGACACAAGCAAAATATTTGATGTAACAAAACATATCCGACTCGTTCCTCCATTTCAGGAAAAAGAGGTTGATAAATATTTTCTACATTTTGAGAAGGTAGCAGAAAACTTGAAATGGCCAAAAGAGCATTGGACCTTGCCTTTGCAAAGTGTTGTAATTGGTAAAGCTCGAGAAATCTACACTCAGCTTTCTCTTGAGCAAAGCTCAGATTATGATACAGTAAAGGAATTTATTCTTAAGGCTTATGAGCTGGTCCCTGAGGCATACAGGCAGAAATTTAGAGACTGTAGAAAAGAACATGACCAGACTCATGTTGAGTTTGCTAGAACAAAAGAGCAACTATTTGATAGATGGTGTTCTTCAAAGAAAGTAGGTTCTGATCATGCAAAGCTAAGGCAGCTCATGCTTGTTGAAGAATTCAAACGGTGCATAAATTCTGATGTTAAGGCTTTCTTGAACGAAAGAGAAGTTGAAAACTTGGAAACAGCAGCACGTTTAGCTGATGACTATGCTTTGACTCATAAGGCTTCATTTGTCAACAAGCCATATCCTAGGAAACCATATAACCCTCAATCAAAGCAAATTACCCCTCAGTCAAAACCATATTCCCCTCAGTCCGGTCCCAAAACCAATCCCAGTAATCCAACTGACAATTCCAGTCCAAAACCCAAATTTTCTAGTGAAAACAAAGGACAAAATCCCTTATCCCAGCCAATTTGTAATTATTGTAAGAAAACTGGCCACATTATTTCTGAATGTTTGGCACTGAAACGAAAGAAAGAAAGAGAAAATATAGATAGTGCTAAACCGACAGGCCTCACCTCCTTAAAGGCTAAACCACAGTCTTGTATCCATGAAGAAAACCCTATACTGACCAGAACTTGTAAAGAGTCAGTCTCTGAGGATTCTATTATGGAGATTTATGAACCATTCTTATCAGATGGTTTTGTGTCACTTAACAGTGACTCTGCCCAGTCTACCCCTATCAAAATCTTACGAGATACCGGAGCTTCTCAATCCCTTATCTTGGCAGATACCTTGCCATTTTCCGAGAAGTCTTCTTCTGGGACAAGTGTCCTTATCCAGGGCGTAGAGTGTGGATTTGTTAATGTACCGCTCCATAATATCTATTTGTTCTCAGACTTAGTTAAAGGTCCCGTGGCTGTAGGTATTAGACCTTCCTTACCCTTTAAAGGTATTCATTTGCTGTTAGGCAATGATTTGGCAGGAGATAAGGTTGTGGTAAACCCACTTTTGACCAGCACACCATGTGTTGATCAACCGCCTGATCCCATTGAGCAGGAAATTCCTGACCTTTACCCTTCTTGTGCTGTTACTAGGGCAATGGCTAAGAAAGCCAAATTATATGATGGGATGCAGGACATAAATTTAACTGACACTTTGATAGGTCAGTCCTTTAATAAAGAGATTTCAACATCTCTTTCCCCTAGTCAGTCTGATATTCAGACTGACCCTAGCAATCCAAGGTCAGGGTCAGAAAATGACCTTTCACCTTCCAACTCAAATGACCAAGGTCATGACCAGCTGTCAAGGTCACAGCTTTGTAAAGAACAACACAGTGATCCTGAGATCTCGCCTTTATTTGAAAGGGCTTTTAATGAAAATGAAATATCCCAGGTTCCTGTTTGCTATTATGTCAAAAATGGCATTTTAATGAGAAAATGGCGTCCTCCGGATGTCTCCGCAGCAGATGAGTGGACTGTTAACCACCAAAGTGTGGTTCCTAGGGTTTATCGCCCTGAAATCTTAAACTTGGCTCATGAAACACCCATGTCAGACCATTTAGGTGTAAATAAGACCTATCACAAGATCCTTAATCATTTCTGTCATGGTCAGGTCAGATTATCTGCTACTGTAACATGTAATCAGTACTACCTGTTGCCATGCGGTGCAGATGGGGCTCGTTAGCCTTGGACGGCAACCCATCTAGGAGTTTGCTAGTTCTCTACACAAAAACCTAGCTGGGCAGGGGGAACTCATTAGTTTTGGTTGACAGTCCTCCTAGGAGTTTACAGGTCTCTAAACAAAACCTATGAAAGGGTAGATGGAGCCCTTCAGCTGTGGCCAGCAATTCATCTAGGAAAAGGTAATTCCAAAATAAAACCTGTGTGTCTGGATATGCCTGGTCCAGATATGCAAAGACTGTTTCGGTAGACGGAGCGGAAGAAACCATCAGATTCAACGGTTCGGAAAGTGATACAGCAACATGTTGTGGAACATGCAGAGCGTGATAAGGCACTATAGATGTTACGGTCATCCACTGCATCCAAACCTAACTCCAGACGTCTTGACCTGTGTCTTGCCTCTGGGCACAGTTGGGTGAGGACGAGTGAGTGAGGTTGACGCTGCGCACCTCTTCCTCACTATAATCCAATTTCATAGCGCACGTCATCTTATTTCTCAACACACAAGCACTTGCATACACAACAATTTCATCACACATGCACCCACATACCTACAAAAGTCCTGTGGCGATGGGCGAGCGGCGAAGCAGCAGGTGTAGGACACACTGGGAGCTGTAGTTGCAGACCTGCACGCAGGCGGCTCAGTTCTATATGGTCGTTTTCCGTGAGGAGAAGCAGTAAGCGAAATTCGGCAGTCGGCTGAGCGACTGAGCAGACCTATTTAGGACCGCACTGCTCACCCCCGTAGCATGGGGAAGGGGCTAGAAAAGGTGCCCTAAACAATTGCCTGCTTCAAACCCCCTGGCTGGTTAACCGCGATCAGCGGGGATCCCTTTTTAGCGGTCGAAAAAACAAGAAAAAAACAAAGATAATCCCTTTGAGGATTGGCGCATGGAATGTGCGAACATTGATGGACAGTGCTGGGTCAAATAGACCGCAGCGTAGAACGGCCCTTGTGGGCAGAGAACTTGGGAGGTATGGAATTCAGATAGCAGCTCTGAGTGAGACTCGGTTAGCAGATGTTGGGGAGATCAAAGAAGTTGGTGCTGGATACACCTTCTTCTGGAGTGGACGCAAAAGTGAAGAGAGGCGTGAAGCAGGAGTTGGCTTTGCCATTAAAACAGAACTTGTTGGTAAGCTTTCAGGATTGCCAAAAGGCATCAATGACCGCCTAATGACATTGAGACTTCCTCTGTCAGGCAATAAACATGCAACTATTGTCAGTGCCTATGCACCCACGATGACCAATCCAGATGAGGTTAAAGACAAGTTCTATAATGACTTAGATGACATTATTTCTGCTACACCCCGTACAGACAAACTTATCCTTCTTGGAGACTTTAATGCCAGAGTTGGTACAGACCATCAGACCTGGGAAGGAGTTATAGGTCCAGAAGGTGTTGGAAAGTGCAACAGCAATGGTCTCTTGCTTCTAAGGAAGTGTGCTGAACATGATCTTCTAATCACCAACACAGTCTTTCGTCTACCTAACAGAAATAAAACATCCTGGATGCATCCCCGTTCCAAACATTGGCATCTCATAGACTATGTTATAGTGCGGAGAACAGATAGGCAGGATGTCAGAGTGACAAAGACTATGTGTGGTGCAGACTGCTGGACAGACCATAGACTGGTTGTCAGCAAACTCAACCTTAGAATCCAGCCTGCGAGGCGACCTCAAGGCAAGAAAGCTGCTAAAAGACTGGATGTCTCAAAGCTGAATCAAGACAGCATGCGACAAGCTTTCTTAACAGACATTTGCAACCAACTGGATGCAATCAATCTCAGTTCAGAGAACCCCGAAGAAAACTGGACAGTCTTCCATAAAACAGTTCATTCTTCAGCTGCTACTACTTTAGGACATCCATCTCGCAAACATCAAGACTGGTTTGATGAGAATGATGACGAAATTCAGAAGCTTCTTGAAGAAAAACACAGATTGCACAAGGCACATCAAGATGATACTAGCTCAGTATCCAAGAAAGCAGCCTACAGCAACGTTTGTAAGACAGTCCAGACCAAGCTTAGGGACATGCAAGATTCCTGGCTGAGGAAGAAAACAGAAGAAATTCAGTCTTTTGCAGACAGAAAGGACATGAAGAAATTTCATGATGCACTGAAAACCATTTATGGCCCTAAGAGTTCTGGAGCCACCACATTACTCAGTGCAGATGGAAACACTCTTCTCACAGACAAAGAGGCTATCTTGAAAAGGTGGGCAGAACATTTCAATAGTGTGCTAAATCGACCATCAAGCATCAATGAGGATGCAATTGACAGACTGCCACAGATAGAGTGCAATGTTCTGTTAGATGAATTTCCAAGCGTCATGGAAACAAGAAAAGCAGTTCAACAACTGTCTTCTGGCAAAGCTCCAGGTGCAGATGCAATTCCTGCAGAGGTTTATAAGGCCGGGGGGCTACCCATGGCAGAGAAACTGACCGAGCTGTTTCACTGTATGTGGAGGAAGGAGGCCATCCCACAAGAATTTAAGGATGCATCCATAATCCACCTATACAAGCGGAAAGGAAATCCACAAGTCTGTGATAACCACAGAGGCATTTCCCTCCTATCGATTGCTGGGAAGATACTAGCAAAAATTCTGTTGAACCGCCTGAATGTTCATCTTGATCAGAAGGGACTTATCCCAGAAAGTCAATGTGGATTCAGAAAGGACAGGGGGACGATAGACATGATCTTCACAGCAAGACAGCTTCAGGAGAAATGCCAAGAGCAGAATGTAGATCTATACATGACGTTTGTCGACCTCACCAAAGCGTTTGACACAGTAAGTCGTGATGGACTGTGGAAAATCATGGCCAAGTTTGGCTGTCCACCCAGATTCATAGCAATGGTGCGGCAATTTCATGATGGCATGCAGGCACGTGTGCAAAATGATGGAGAGTTCTCTGAACCCTTTGAGGTAACAAATGGGGTCAAACAGGGCTGTGTTATGGCACCGACACTGTTCAGCATGATGTTTTCTGCCATGCTCATGGATGCTTTTCAGGACAGTGACACTGGTTTTCCAATCAGGTACCGTTTTGATGGCAATATATTCAACCTTAGAAGGTTGCAAGCCAAAACTAAGGTGCAGACCGATGTGCTAGATGAGCTCCTCTATGCAGATGATATGGATAAGAATGCCAGCTCAGAGGCAAAAATGCAAAGAGCCATGGATCAAGTCTCACAGTCATGTGATAACTATGATCTCACAATCAGCACAAAAAAGACAGAGGTTGTACACCAGCCAGCACCTGGAAAACCGTACAATGAACCAACCATCACTGTGAATGGAGAAAAACTGAAAGTTGTTGATAAATTCACCTACCTGGGAAGCACTCTTTCCAGAGCAGTGCACATTGATGATGAGGTCACTGCAAGAATTGCAAAAGCCAGTGTGGCATTCGGAAGACTCCGTGCAAATGTCTGGGAGCGAAATGGAATCAAGCTTGACACCAAGCTGAAAGTCTACAAGGCTGTGGTACTTCCAACCCTCTTGTATGCATGTGAGACCTGGACAGTATACCAGCGTCATGCAAAGAGACTTAACCATTTCCACTTAAGCTGTTTGAGAAAGCTGTTAAAAATCAAGTGGCAAGACAAGATCCCAGACACAGAGGTCCTGAAGAAAGCAGGGATGCAAAGCATGCATACTGTCTTAAAGCTAGCACAGCTAAGGTGGACCGGCCATGTTATAAGAATGCCTGATGAGCGACTTCCAAAGAAAGTCTTCTATGGAGAACTACAAGAGGGAAAGCGCTCTCAAGGTGGCCAGAAGAAACGCTACAAAGACACCCTGAAAGCCTCTCTGAAGGATTTTGACATACCAATTGGGTCTTGGGAACAGACTGCACAGGAGCGATCAAAGTGGCGAGGTCTCATCAACAAAGGAGCAGCTCTCCATGAAAAAAAGAGAATCTGTGAAGCTGAAAGAAAGCGCAGAGAACGCAAAGCCAATACCAATGGGCCACCAGCTGATTCAATGACATTGACTTGCTCTACTTGCAACCGACAGTTTAGAGCTAGAATTGGCCTAGTCAGCCATCAAAGAACTCACCAACACACACGAACCTATTCAAGAAATAATGATGGTCTTTCTCATTAGTGAGAGACGAACCACCAATCATTTCTACTGGCCAGGAATAAAACCTGATGTATCTCAACACTGCAAATCCTGCCACACTTGTCAGATGGTAGGAAAACCCAATCAGACTATTCCTAAAGCTCAGTTACAGCCCATTCCTGCCTTTGATGAACCTTTCAGCAGAGTGATTATTGATTGTGTAGGTCCCTTACCCAAAACAAAGAAAGGTTGTGAATATCTTCTGACCATAATGTGTGCTTCAACTCGCTTTCCTGAAGCTATCCCACTCAGAAATATCAAGGCTAAAACAATAGTTAATGCACTTGTGAAGTTCTTCACATTTGTAGGCCTCCCAAAATCTATCCAGTCAGACCAGGGCTCAAATTTTATGTCAGGAATTTTTCAGCAAGTCATGTACGAACTTGGAATTAAGCAATACAAGTCATCGGCTTACCACCCTGAAAGCCAAGGTGCCTTAGAAAGATTCCATCAAACTTTGAAAAACATGATCAGATCTTACTGCTTTGACACTGAAAAAGATTGGGATGAAGGCATACACTTGCTTCTATTTGCTGTAAGAGAATCTGTACAAGAGTCTCTGGGGTTCAGCCCATTTGAGCTTGTTTTTGGGCACACTGTACGTGGACCGTTAAAACTTCTAAAAGAGAAATTTCTCTCAGATGATGACAGTTCTTTGAACTTACTTCAGTATGTGTCTGATTTCAAAAACAGACTATCAAAGGCCTGTGATGCAGCTCGGTCCAATCTCAAATCTACTCAAAGCAAAATGAAGATTCGTTATGATGAAAATGCTAAAGACAGAAATTTTGAACCTGGAGACAAGGTACTTGCTCTCTTGCCCATTCCTGGCAGACCTTTACAAGCTAGATATTATGGCCCGTATACTGTTGATAAAAAGTTAAGTGACGTGAATTACATTGTTAACACTCCTGGGAGGCGCAAGCAAAAACAGCTATGTCACATTAATATGCTCAAGAAGTATATTGATAGGGATAGTTCTGTTATTTCATCAGTAAATATAGTTAATTCTGTCCCTCATGAACAAAATCAAATGGACTCTGAAGACTTCAACTTGGAGAAATCTGATCCCTCGTCATCGAAACTCCAGAATTCTGACATACTACAGAATCTTGATCAGAAACTGTCTCACCTTGATTCAGACAAAAGACTTGAACTGAAACAGTTAGTTCTCGAATATGAGCACTTATTTCCAGACATTCCATCCAGAACTGACAAAATCTATCATGATGTTGACATTATTGAAGGTTCAAAACCTGTAAAGCAACATCCTTACAGAATGAACCCTGTAAAACAGCAATATCTCAGGGAAGAAGTTCAATATTTGCTGGACAATGATTTCATTGAACCCAGCCAAAGTGAATGGAGTTCTCCTTGTATTCTTGTACCAAAGCCAGACGGGACATTTAGAATGTGCACAGACTATCAAAAAGTTAATTCTGTCACTAAAACAGACACTTTTTCCATCCCACGAATCGATGACTGCATTGATAATATTGGACATGCCAAGTATGTTACAAAGTTCGATCTGCTAAAGGGATTTTGGCAGATACCCCTCACGGACAGAGCAAAGGAGATCTCGGCATTTGTTACACCAGATGGACTGTACCAGTATAAAGTCATGCCATTTGGAATGAAGAACTCGCCTGCGACTTTTCAGCGGCTGGTCAACAGTTTGATTTCCAATCTGGATGGCTGTAAAGCCTATATCGACGACGCTATTATCTTCAGTGAGGAGTGGCAACAACACTTGCAGACAATCAGAACATTCTTTGACCGGCTAAGTGATGCTAAACTAACTGTGAACTTGGCAAAAAGTGAATTTTGCCATGCAAACTTGACATTTCTTGGACACGTAGGTCAAGGTCAGGTAAAACCTGTAGAAGCTAAAGTTGAGGCTATCTCAGATTTTCCTGTACCTACTAGCAAAAGACAACTGATGCGCTTTCTGGGTATGGCTGGATATTACAGGAAATTCTGCAACAACTTCTCGGCTATAGCTGAGCCTCTGACAAACTTGCTTGGTAAGAAGGCCAAGTATGTTTGGACAGATGACTGCCAGAAGTCATTTGATAAGCTCAAGGCCATACTTAGAAGTGCTCCGGTTCTCTTAGCACCAAGTTTTGACAAAGAGTTCAAGTTGGCTGTAGATGCCAGTGATGTTGGTGCAGGCAGTGTATTGTTGCAAGAAGATGACAATGGTGTTGACCATCCTGTTTGTTATTTTTCCAAAAAGTTTAACAAGCATCAGAGAAATTACTCTACCATAGAGAAAGAATGCCTATCTCTAATCCTTGCGCTTCAGCACTTTGAAGTTTACTTAGCTTCTTCACATGCACCAATTGTTGTCTTCAGTGACCACAATCCACTGACTTTCATACATAAAATGAAAAACAAGAACCAGCGTTTACTCAGGTGGAGTCTCATGTTGCAAGAGCACAATCTTGACATCAGACATATCCGAGGAAGAGATATCATTCCAGACACCCTAAGCAGAGCTTAAGTGCCTCTACAATGCTGATGTCCAGCTTTGTGCTGTTGTATTTGATTAGTTTTGCACAAATTTTGCTAAACATATTGTATACAATTATCCAGTATTGCAAAAGAAAGATTTATTTTATAAAACTTTCTTTTCTTTGAAGAGGGGAAGTGTTATGTATGACAGTTACTTGTTGAAAGATGTGCATTCAGTACTGGTAAACTTCCCAAGGGAGTATGCCCAGGAAAGTATGATGTTATACATATGATGTTTACTTGTTGTCCTTAGCAATTATTTACTTTTAGTGTCCCAGATATTGGACATAAACAGGTTGTTTACTTCAGAATTTTCTAGAAATTTCAAATTGTTCTTTGACGGAAAAGTCCGGAAAAATCTGGAAGAACCAAAGATGTAGAATCTTCTAGAGAGATCTTTTTTTTATGTCAAAAGAATATTGTGGAATTTTCTGGAAGGATAATGGCCTCTCTAGAATATTCCAAAACATTAAATTTTGGTAAACAACTTGTTATTTTTAGTATATGATATCATAGAATTTGCTGGAAGAATCCTGAATGTTCCTCAGTGCTATATAAGGGCTACAAATTTTCATAAGGACAATCTTTGGGTACTGTTACTATTAAGAAGTCAAAATCTATCTTACTGGAATTTAAACTTATTCTTGGATTACTTTGTGATATTCGATTCTGGATTGGGACATAGTGCTATTTTGAAACAAACTTTAATTCTTGGGATCAGAAACTGATACAGACTTGTGTTAAAAAATTCTGAGGGACATTCAGACATTCTTTAAGGGAATTAACATCTTGAAAGGTATTGTACATTCATTTTTATTTGATTGTATATATGCTTTTGATTGTTTCAAATGTAATTACTGGTTAAATCACTTCTAAATAGATTTGTTAAATTTTAAACAAAGCTTGTTGCTGGCTAACCAACTTGTTGGTTTCCTTAATCTTCTAGATACGCCTGGCACGTAACAATGTGCATAAAGAATTTTATTGGTGAAAAAATAATTTTTGACAAATTTACAGCATTTTTGAACTTAGACATTTTTCAACCATCGCTAATATACAATACGGCTGGTAGAGCTTACCTTATGAAATCAAGTCCTCCTAGTGCTTTCATTGTTTCATTTGAATTCTTTGCACACTTGTTCCAGATATATTTCAGATGTGCATGAATAATTCTTATGCTGAATAATTTATTTTTGACAAATTTACGGCTTTTTTTAGCATAGCCAATTTTTGACCATTTCTCATGATAAATAATGATCAACAATAATTTTACTCCCTGAGCTTTCATTATATTATTTAATACCTTACAGACATGAGTCAGACATTCGGAGGATTTTCATGAAGGATTATAATATTGAAAAGATATTTTTGACAAATGTTTTGCATGTTTGACTTAAAGGAAGTTATTGGCCTTAGATAATTTTGCGGGGGGTATACTGAAAGCCTTGCTTGCAGCCAATTTCTAGTTTAACCTGGGTTCCAGGCAGGAAAGAAAAGAGATCACAAAGCATTACAAAACATTTTTCTGACAACACACTTGAAAAATAAGGTGACTAGATCTTTTCCTGCAAGGTACTTGACAAGTCTCAACCAAAAATGAAGGCAACAAGCACAACCCCTAGGTTTCGGTTTCGCATATCCAAAAAATCTGATTTTATCATGTTGCGGCTCATATAAATTTTTATTTTCATTTTCGATAAAATTTAACCATGCTTTTTCGAATTTTGTATTTCAGAAACATGTTGTGTTCTACCGTACCCTGCTGTTGATTGGGTTGGGTCTGATGGCAACATTTGGTACCAGTAAACTAGAGTTCCCCGGGGCGGGGCCACTATGGTGTCTCACTATGGCTTTTGTGGCGGCATTGAGATGGAGATTTGAGGATGGGTCAGAGCGAAGATGGGTAAGCTATTATCGAATAGTGGGTATGGCTTTTTTACTTCCCCAGTATTTATTTTTCGATAATGTAATTTCTAACGGGTAACCACAGTTTATTTTGTGGATCAAAAATAGGAAAAATGTAAACGCCTTTTTACTATAGTGGGCTGTAAGGGGTTATTAGCTCACCTGAGCCGTCAGGCTCACAAGGTGAGCTTATAGTATACCCATGCTCCGTCGTCCGTCCGTCCGTCCGTCCGTCGTCCACCATTTTCAAAGATCTTCTTCTCTGAAACAGCTTGGCCAATCAAAGCCAAATTTTACATGAAGCATCTATGGGAAGGGGGAACCAATGTGTATATAAATAATCCAGGTCACATGACCAAGATGGCCGCCATGCCCATATATGGTAAAAACCCTTCAAAAATCTTCTTCTCTGGAACCACTGGACCGATTTCAACGAAACTTGGCATGAAGCATCGATGACTCAAGTACTACAATGTATATATAAATCATGACCTTGCGGTGACCTTGACCTATTTTACGGCAAGGTCAACATAGGTCGCCTTTGCATTTGAATGGGAAAAATTGTTAAATTGTCATTTAAAGGAAAAATCTTGCAGAAAATGAGCAGTAGGACTGAATATTAATGATTCTGAAAAAAATTGGGCACCAGGGGCTCATCCGCCCCCACCCCGGGGCAATATACATGTATATTATCATAATATTCAAACATCTTCTTCTCTGAAACCGCTTGGCCAATCAAAGCCAAATTTTACATGAAGCATTTATGGGAAGGGGGAACCAATGTGTATATAAATAATCCAGGTCACATGACCAAGATGGCCGCCATGCCCATATATGGTAAAAACCCTTCAAAAATCTTCTTCTCCGGAACCGGTGGACCAATTTCAATGAAACTTGGCATGAAGCATCGATGGCTTAAGCGCTACAATGTATATATAAATCATGACCCTGTGATGACCTTGACCTATTTTACGGCAAGGTCAACATGGTCCCCAATGCATTTGAATGGGGAAAACTTTTAAAATGTCATTTAAAGTGAAAGTCTTGCAGGAAATGGGCAATAGGACTGACTATTAATGATTCTGACAAAAAATGGACCACAGGGGCTCATTTGCCCCCACCCCGGGGCAATATACATGTATATCTCCATAATATTCAAACACCTTCTCCTCTGAAACAACTTGGCGAATCAAAGCCAAATTTTATGTGAAGCATCTATAGGATGGGTAACCAATATGTATATAAATAATCCAGGTCACATGACCAGGATGGCCGCCAGGCCCATATATGGAAAAAAAATTTAAAAAATCTTCTTCTCCGGAACCAGTGGACCGATTTCTACGAAACTTGGCTTGAAGCATCGATGGCTCAAGTACTACAATGTACAGTATATATAAATCATGACCCTGTGATGACCTTGACCCAGTTTATGGCAAGGTCAACATGGGTTGCCAATGCATTGGAATGGGAATAACTGTTAAAATGTCATTTGAAGAAAAAAGCCAGCAGGAAATTGGCAAATTGACAAATATTGATTATTCTGAAAAAGAAAATGGCCCAAGGGCTTCCTCTGCCCCTGCACTGGGATTAAATACCATAATATTCAAACACGTTTTTTGGTATATGCAGCAGATCTCAGGTGAGCGTTTACAGGACCATTGGTCCTCTGGTTTATTTTACACACACGTTTTCTTGATTATGTTCGAACTTAAGTTGTTCTGACAGCTGTTTACTTTCTTCTGCTAGATTACTGTTTCTGTTATGCAGTCTTTATGAAAAATGCCTGTCTGTCTGCCGGACAAAACCAGCAAAATTTTATTATGTCCAGCAGAAATATTTATTCTGTCAGACAAATGTCAGGCATTTACAAGATTACAATTTTAATGTAAAGGCAATGTCCGCCAAAATAAGCTTTTGTCCAGCATGAAATCAAAATCTGCCAGACAGCTGTCCAGCAGCAGAAAGATTTCTCGAAGACCGGTTATGGGTTTCAAAGCGGTTATTACTAAAGTTGTAATCCTGAATTCTGAATCTATTTTTTCACACTACTAGTATGAAAACTTGCCGATGCAATATACAGAGGTTTTTTTTTTTCAGAAGCAAAACTGAAAATTGCATTGGAAAAATTTAGATTTTTTTAACGTTTTCGCTCAAAACATACATTGTGGGTACACGTAAGAACCGCCTCAGCGAGGCGGTTCTAACGAGTACCACCACAATGTATGTTTATGATCAAAATTAAGAAAATTAGGTCTACACCTGCAAACCCCAGTTTTTCTGTTTAAAAGTGGGGTTTGATGGGGTATACATTTCATGGACATGTTTTTCTGATGCAGGATCCTATGTGTGAGATAGTAGCCATGTTTTGGATGGTATTCCAGCCACTACTATTTGGACTGATTGGAGCTGAGGTTAACATATCGCAGATAGATGGTGGCACTGTAGGTATGTGAGATAGTAGCCATGTTTTGGATGGTATTCCAGCCACTACTCTTTGGACTGATCGGAGCTGAGGTCAACATATCACAGATAGATGGTGGCACTGTAGGTATGTGGAACTGAATTTTATTTTCTTTAAATGTAATGAGATAGCCAGGTTAGTACAGTTACAGGATCCTTTGTGTGAGATAGTAGCCATGTTTTGGATGGTATTCCAGCCACTACTGTTTGGACTGATTGGAGCCGAGGTTAACATATCACAGATAGATGGTGGCACTGTAGGTATGTGAGATAGTAGCCATGTTTTGGATGGTATTCCAGCCACTACTCTTTGGACTGATCGGAGCTGAGGTCAACATATCACAGATAGATGGTGGCACTGTAGGTATGTGGAACTGAATTTTATTTTCTTTAAATGTAATGAGATAGCCAGGTTAGTACAGTTACAGGATCCTTTGTGTGAGATAGTAGCCATGTTTTGGATGGTATTCCAGCCACTACTGTTTGGACTGATTGGAGCCGAGGTTAACATATCACAGATAGATGGTGGCACTGTAGGTATGTGAGATAGTAGCCATGTTTTGGATGGTATTCCAGCCACTACTCTTTGGACTGATCGGAGCTGAGGTCAACATATCACAGATAGATGGTGGCACTGTAGGTATGTGGAACTGAATTTTATTTTCTTTAAATGTAATGAGATAGCCAGGTTAGTACAGTTACAGGATCCTTTGTGTGAGATAGTAGCCATGTTTTGGATGGTATTCCAGCCACTACTGTTTGGACTGATTGGAGCTGAGGTCAACATATCACAGATAGATGGTGGCACTGTAGGTATGTGAGATAGTAGCCATGTTTTGGATGGTATTCCAGCCACTACTGTTTGGACTGATTGGAGCCGAGGTCAACATATCACAGATAGATGGTGGCACTGTAGGTATGTGGAACTGAATTTTATTTTCTTTAAATGTAATGAGATAGCCAGGTTAGTACAGTTACAGGATCCTTTGTGTGAGATAGTAGCCATGTTTTGGATGGTATTCCAGCCACTACTCTTTGGACTGATCGGAGCTGAGGTCAACATATCACAGATAGATGGTGGCACTGTAGGTATGTGGAACTGAATTTTATGTTCTTTAAATGTAATGAGATGGCCAGGTTAGGACAGTTACAGGATCCTTTGTGTGAGATAGTAGCCATGTTTTGGATGGTATTCCAGCCTCTACTGTTTGGACTGATTGGAGCTGAGGTCAACATATCGCAGATAGATGGTGGCACTGTAGGTATGTGGAACTGAATTTTATTTTCTTTAAATGTAATGAGATAGCCAGGTTAGTACAGTTACAGGATCCTTTGTGTGAGATAGTAGCCATGTTTTGGATGGTATTCCAGCCACTACTGTTTGGACTGATTGGAGCTGAGGTCAACATATCGCAGATAGATGGTGGCACTGTAGGTATGTGGAACTGAATTTTATTTTCTTTAAATGTAATGAGATAGCCAGGTTAGTACAGTTACAGGATCCTTTATGTGAGATAGTTGCCATGTTTTGGATGGTATTCCAGCCACTACTGTTTGGACTGATTGGAGCCGAGGTTAACATATCACAGATAGATGGTGGCACTGTAGGTATGTGAGATAGTAGCCATGTTTTGGATGGTATTCCAGCCACTACTGTTTGGACTGATTGGAGCCGAGGTTAACATATCACAGATAGATGGTGGCACTGTAGGTATGTGGAACTGAATTTTATTTTCTTTAAATGTAATGAGATAGCCAGGTTAGTACAGTTACAGGATCCTTTGTGTGAGATAGTAGCTATGTTTTGGATGGTATTCCAGCCACTACTGTTTGGACTGATTGGAGCCGAGGTTAACATATCACAGATAGATGGTGGCACTGTAGGTATGTGGAACTGAATTTTATTTTCTTTAAATGTAATGAGATAGCCAGGTTAGTACAGTTACAGGATCCTTTGTGTGAGATAGTAGCCATGTTTTGGATGGTATTCCAGCCACTACTGTTTGGACTGATTGGAGCCGAGGTTAACATATCACAGATAGATGGTGGCACTGTAGGTATGTGGAACTGAATTTTATTTTCTTTAAATGTAATGAGATAGCCAGGTTAGTACAGTTACAGGATCCTTTGTGTGAGATAGTAGCCATGTTTTGGATGGTATTCCAGCCACTACTGTTTGGACTGATTGGAGCCGAGGTTAACATATCACAGATAGATGGTGGCACTGTAGGTATGTGGAACTGAATTTTATTTTCTTTAAATGTAATGAGATAGCCAGGTTAGTACAGTTACAGGATCCTTTGTGTGAGATAGTAGCCATGTTTTGGATGGTATTCCAGCCACTACTGTTTGGACTGATAGGAGCCGAGGTCAACATATCGCAGATAGATGGTGGCACTGTAGGTATGTGGAAATGAATTTTTAATGATGTGGCCAGGTTAGTACAGGATCCTATGTGTGAGATTGTAGCCATGTTTTGGATGGTATTCCAGCCACTACTGTTTGGACTGATAGGAGCCGAGGTTAATATATCACAGATAGATGGTGGCACTGTAGGTATGTGGAACTGAATTTTATGTTGTTTAAATGTAATGAGATGGCCAGGCTAGTTCGGTATCCTATGTGTGAGATAGTTGCTATGCTTTGGATGGTATTCCGGCCTCTATTGTTTGGACTGATTGGAGCTGAGGTTAATATAGCACAGATAGATGGTGGCACTGTAGGTAGGCAGATTTTTATTTCCATACAAATGAACTGGCCAGATAAATGTAGGATATAGTGTGTTTCATCCAAGTCCTTTCTCAGGTTCAGTATCTTACAGATTTCATTCATGGGTCCTCACCATTTCTTTGCTAGATGTCAGTTATTTGGCAAAAGATAGACACTGATTTCTGGTTAACTGCCTTGCTCTGTCATAGCTAGCAAAAAACTGAGAGCGGCCCCCGTGGCGGAGCGGTTAAGAGCGCTGTTTCTTTATCACTCGATCATCTCACCGCTGTGTCTGGTGTGGGTTCGAGCCCCGCTCTGGCCACATGTGAGACAAGCCAAGTTCTGCTTCCGGGTGTGCCAGGTGGTTTTTCTCGGGGTTCTCCCGTTTTCGCCCACCTACTGATTGGCCCGTCTCATATGAGCTGAAATAATCTTGAAAGGGATGTAAAACTGAATTAAAAAAAAAACAACAAAAACTACCTTATTGGTTTATCTTAAAATTTTGTTGCTACTGGCAGGGCCACAAAACTAGTTTTAAACAAGAAAAAATGCTTGTTTTGCTATCCTTTTCCAAACTTTTTCTTTCCAGGTTTAGGTCTAGCAACCCTCGCCATTGGTCTGGTTATTCGTATGATTGTGTCATTCTTTGCTGTGTGGGGGACGAATCTCAACATGAAAGAGAGGCTCTTTATTCCATTTGCTTGGCTGCCTAAAGCTACAGTACAGGTAAATAGAACTATTCATATGAAAATTAAAATACATTATTCAGCATTATTGCATAAATACCCGTGTCACATGATATTGACAGTCATA
The DNA here is from genome assembly GCA_964017185.1 of Rugalucina vietnamica. Lineage (NCBI taxonomy): Eukaryota > Metazoa > Mollusca > Bivalvia > Lucinida > Lucinidae > Rugalucina > Rugalucina vietnamica. Next base: position 82,087,369 of record OZ024871.1, on the reverse strand, counting down.
TATTAATGAAAAGAAAGCCATGAATTAATATAGCAATTCTTGTGCGTGCATGCTGTTAATATTATGCTTGTTACCGGGCGCCACGCAAAACGTGTGCTAATAATGACTAACTGAACTCCTCCCGCAACAAGCATAAGGATGAAAACTTTAACGCGTATGAAAATGTGATGAGGCTGTAAAATATAGTGCACCATTATTTCTTTCGTTTGCGCAGAATTTATGCAATAATAGCGATCAAAAATGATTTTGTCATTCATTAACATTCCCTAGGTTGAAAACACAGGGTGCATATACATATTTTTATAGCCCACTATTAGAATCATGTAAAGACTCAAGCATACATATCATAATCATGCTTTAATTGAAAAGGTGAGAAGATTTGCCTAAATGGACATTAGCTGTGAAGACTTATTCACAAAACAAACTGCTGAACTACTGTACTTTTAGCTATTGTGAGGCATTCCTTGACCTACAGGCTACATGTACTTTGTGGGGAGTTTCGAAAACATTTACAGAATAACAGGCCTAACATTGGGTCAACTATTGCATTTTAGGCAGCTATTGGTGCCCTGGCACTAGACAAGGCTCGGGAGATAGGCGGGAAACCAGAGGAAGAGGTCCTTGGTAAACAGATTCTGACAATAGCAGTGCTGAGCATTCTGATCACTGCACCAGTAGGAGCCGCTATAATAGCTATCTTAGGGCCTATATTGTTACATCGCCAAGTGACAGAAGCAGGAACTATGCATGATACAGTGAAAAAAGAGGAAGAAGAAGGGTTAGTTTGAGTTTTTGACATGCAAAAATAGGTTTTTGTCGTGGATTATACCATTAGAAGCAGCTGTAATAGCTGTCTTAGAGCCGTTATTGTTAATCTTCAAGCTACAGAACCTGATACTAAACAAAAGCAGCGGAAAAAGGGTTAGTATGATTTGATTATACTTTTTTCTGAATTCAAACTGAATAAACAGTCGCATCAACTGTGGTTAGTTAAAGCCCAGATTTGAAACATGGACTATACTGGTTTTGTAAAAAAGTTATTTCCCTTGATTGATTGACCAAATTTTGCTTGCACCTCAACATGATAGTTAAGATTCAGCTTTCGATTGTTGCTCGTCATGTTTTGCAAATTTGTAATAGTTATGGTCTTTCAAGTTGGTACTAAATGTCAAGTGAAAGAAAGTACAAAATGAAAACAACAGTTGTGACTTTACAGGATTTTATTGAATGAAAATGGGTGAAAGAAATGATACAAGAACATGGTGACTAAACATTATATGTAACAGGTATGTTGAAGCTTGACTAATTACCTTTTTAAATTTGATTTTTGGGCTAATTATTCTAAATGTTGAAAACAAAGACCAGAGTGAGATTTTTGAGTAGGGTCCTCAGCCCTTGCTCCTAATCTAATATCTTAACGATATTAATGCTATTTAATGGGAGGCTTGCCCGATATTTGTATGGCTAGGATACCATCTTGACCTTAGAGCTATTGAACATGGACGCAAAACACCAAATCAACGAATCAGATAATAAATTGAAAGTATCTAAATATCTTTTGCTGATTTTTGAGCAAGATTGACTAATTTATTGCTTACCACACCAGTTTAATTTATGTGTATTAAAATTACACCCATGTTTCTGTCAATTGTAAGAGCATGAGTGATATTTTGTGAGGGCTCCCGCCCATTGAGGCCTAGGCAAAATTGATGGGCTGCTTGTGCCTCCAGGCAAAGCTTCTAATCTACTGACCGGCCATCTGATTACTGGTTAACCGCTCATGTCTGAGCCTGCCCAGGAAATGTGGTTTAGTCAAACTATCTATACATATAAGCCTTATTGGCTTAGTTGGGTGGTTATATTTATGAAGCAAATTTTGAGTGTCATGACATCCTAATGTTGGGTAAAAGTCCCATAAAATGGAGGCAATGTCCCGACATGACCATTGCTGTTGACTGGGACGTAAAGCATCAATTCAAACAAACAAAAATATTTTGTGAAAACAGAGAATATTTCGGGTCTTACTCAAGGATAAGATTTGAACCCCCAGACCTCTTGATTTAAAAGTCAGACCCTATACCACCAAGCCAACATGCTCTCCATTGGAGCCGACTGACGAGAAAACCAACAATTTGTCTATGCGAAAACAAAGGCGCAGATCAGCTTCGCAGTAACTGCGAAGCTGATCAGGGCCTTTGCCTTCGCTACACGGATAGTACAATTTCTCTGCTTTCAAAATCCAAAATTTCCAGCCTCTAGCCATCTTCTGTGCTTGCACAGCTGGGTTTGTGTCGGGCCTGTTCGTAAACCACAATGTTGGTTTGTCATGAGATTGCTTATTGGTCTCACTATGAGATATTGTTTCTAATTACAACATGTGACTGATGAATCTCAAGCGTGTCTATGTGAACAGCTTCAGTCGTTCAATGTGTTACAACTCTTCCTGGCCGCGAGGTTATAAAACTATTTTCATGCTCAACTCAGCTGAGCATAAAATTTAAAGAGCTCCTAAATACCGAAATAGCCCAAATATATTGAAATTGAATGTTTATAATGCCAAAGTCTGTAATTTATCCTGCTAATAAATGTAAAAATTGGCATTTTAATATTTATGAGCAGGATAAATTTTAGTCGCAGCTGAGCTGAGCATGAAAAAAGTTTTATAACCCTCAAGCTGTTGGTTCACCATTGAATTTCTTGGATGTGTACACTTGACTTTGTCTTAGTGTGAATTTGTTTCACGACACAACATGCCCTGACATAGAAATATTATGACCAAATAATACTCAAAATGTCTTACCCACGTTGTTGGCAAAAATGTTCAGTGGAATACCTTTAAAAGCTGCAAACTGTGCAGCACACTTTGGCATATATAGAAGTATGAAAATACATTGTGCAATAAGAGGGAGTTCAACATTGTAAGTGGACTTAGTGGAGTCAAGGATTTTTTGTTGAATGTTTACTGATTTGAGAAAAAAAATGGGGGTGGGGGAGCACTTTGGCTCAGGGGTATAAGATCAGACTCCAGAGCAACAGTTTGAGGATTTTAAACTCACAACTGCTGTTGTTACTTTGAGCAAGGTGGTTTACTTTTCATAGTTCAGGTCCCGAGGTTTTAAAACTTTTTTCATGCTCAACTCAGCTGAGCATGAAATTCAAACTGCTCATTAATGACTAAATAGCCCAAATAAATTGAAACTTCACGTTTAGATCACCAAAAACTGTAATTTATCCTGCTCATAAATGTTAAAATGCCAACAATTGTTGGCATTTTAACATTTATGGGCAGGATAAATTTTAGTCTCATCTGAGCTGAGCATGAAAAAAGTTTTATAACCTTGGGGCCAGGTTATGTTACTAGGGAGTTGTTGCTCAGGCCAAACATGACTGAAACATTGTTGACTTGGATGTTAAACCTGGGCAGTCAAGCAAACTTGATTTACAAGTGGTAATTTCATGAATCAGTAGTATTATATTTTGCTTATTTTGAACTTTATCAAATTTATTTATAATATGAGCCGCGCCATTAGAAAACCGGAATTATGCCTATGTGAAAACAAACGCGCAGACCAGCTTCGCGGTAACAGTGAAGCTGGTCAGTGCCTTTGTTTTGGCTACACAGATAGTGCAATCTCTCTTCTTCTTGAATCCAAATTTCAAGCTTCTAGCCTTCTTCTGTCACTACACCTGTGGGTTTGTGTTGGACTGGTCCGAAACCCCGAAGACTGGTTTTCTCGTGCCACGGCTCATATGATATGAATCTCATTTGAAGAATAAAGCAGAAAAGAAAAAAGCTGAATGTTTGAACAATTTGAAGCATTATTATAATCACCATATAATTCTGATAAATTATTAGAGAAATACCAGTGAAAGATATAGGAGTCTACATGCCATTACGGAAACATCTTTGAATACAAAGTATTCAATCAATTAAGCTGATTATGATTGTATTTTTGCATTAATTACACTTGACCATAAAATTATATATTTTGAGAATCTGTTATGATCACCTCATCGATTCATTGATAACAGATACCCACAATGTATGATTTATTGGATTAATATCAAAAATTGATAATTTCATACCTACCACTGATTTCCCCCATTTTTACTATATGTAAGGTGCAAATCTGGGGTAGCTTTCATACGGAGATGTTTCCATGATGCTACTTTCGGACAGTTTGTATTCTGTAATGTTTTGAATTTCAAAGTGACAGACTGCCATTTGTATATGACAATAAAGAATGTTGTAAATTTATAAGTTGTCAATGTTTTGGCGAGTGCATGTAGTGTAGACAATGGTCATAGAGAATTATAGAAATACCAGTGAAAGATATAGGAGTCTACATGCTACTTTCGTACAGTTTGTATTCTGTAATGTTTTCAATTTCAATTAAGTGACAGACTGCCATTTGTATATGACAATAAAGAATGTTGTAAATTCATTATTTGAGCTGCCTCATGAGAAAACCAACAACATGCATATGCGAAAACAAAGACGCTGATCAGCGCCTTTGTTTTCGCTAAACGGATAGTACTTAAATCTGAAATTTTAAGCTTCTAGCCTGCTTCTGTGACTGCACAGCCTGATTTGTGTCGGGCCTGTTCGGAAACCACATTGTTGGTTTTCTCACGAGGCGGCTCATTTGTCAGTGTTTTTGGCCATTGCATGTACTAGTGTAGACAATGGTCATAATCATCGTTGGTATATTTGCTATATGAACCGCCTCATGAGAAACCCAACAGTGGGGTTTACGAACAGGTCTGATGCAAACAGAGCTGTGTACAAGTGCAGAAGATTGCTAGAGGCTGGAAATTTTGGATTTAGAAAGTAGAGGAATTGTACTACCACTTAAGTGAAAACAGGTCTGAAGACTAGGTCCTGAGGACTTCACATTGATTCAGTCACAGCATAATCAATCTCCAGTAAGTCTTAAAGTTTGTCACCAGTTTGTGAAAATTGTCAGCGTACCTCAGTTTCAAGCCTCATCCGAAGGACTGGAGAAGCCAGGGTTTAAACTCATGACCTCTGTTTTACAAGGTGAGTAGCTTAACGACATTGCTAAAGAGGCTTCTGTAGGAAATTAAGGGCAAAAATTACATTACATGTAGGTTTATTTCACTATTTACATGTGTTTAAATGAGTTAATATCTATATTTTACAAGATTTATTTTTTCGAATAGTTATTTCAAATAAAAAAAAAAAAGATTTCATCAAGAGATCTTTATCTTTCTTTTGAAACTCCATGTGACCTAAGGCATGACATTTCAGCAACCAACCAGTCTTATCAAAGTCTGCTATAAGTACATGTATATTCTGCTGCTTTTCATTATGAAAACTTGCCCATGCAATATACAGAGATTTTTTTTTTCGAAGAAAGAACTGAAAATTTCATCGGAAAAAATTTAATTTTTTTAATATTTTCGCTCAAAACAAACATTGTGGGTACACGTTAAAAACGCCTCGCTGAGGCAGTTCTAACGAGTATTAACACTATATGTTTTGGATCAAAAATAAGAAAATTAGGAATACCCCTGCAAACCCCAGTTTTTCTATATAAAAGTGGGGTTAAAGGGGGTATACATTTCACGGACATGTTTTCCCAATGTAGCAGTGCTGGGATTGTCATGGAAACATTTTCTACAGTACAGGTCAACCTCATTATAATGCTAACTTTGGGGTCCATAGAAGCAGACCGTGTTATAAGTGAAACCATGTTATAATGAGGTTATTTACAATAGACATAGCAAAATTGTCATTTTGGGAGCCATGATCTGACTGTGTTATATTGAAAACTGCGCTATAAAGAGGTGTATTATTGTATAATGGGGTTGAACTGTATAGCCAAGCGTGTGTTCGGAGTTCTTAAAAATGGTACCATTGATAGACAAATACCGTTCAAGGTTTTACCAATGGTACCAACATATAGCAGAAAATGACGCAGACGGAATACAGCGTGGGTAAATCTACCAACACGGGAAAAGTCACAATTCAGTACGGCGAGCCTAAAAATAGTTCATGAATTTCGTAAATAAGCACTTTTTTTGTCATAGATGCAAGTGTAAATTTTATAAATAACACAGTATACATGTAGAAAATAAAAAAGAAAAAAAACGAGTGAAGTGAATTGATCAATATAAAGATTCCACCATGTGATCTACCAATGGTACCATTGGCAGCAGAAAAGCATTCAGGATTTTCTGGTTACCATTCGTAAAAATGTTACCAATGGTACCATTGGTAGATCTGCAGATTTTACCGTTGGGAGAACTCTGAATGTAGCCTAAATTTGAGCCAAGACCTGACAAAAGGCAATAAAGCTGGGAAAAAATCACAGCTCGTCACTTTTCTTTCATTTGGTCATGAAAATATTTCTATAGCCATTCTTCCTCTTCCTCTCAGGACTCTGATTCAAGAAGAGCATTTGTCCGGCTCATGTGTAACTGACAAATGCTCATCTTCAATTAGGTGAAAAGGAAAATTTGCCACAGCAATGTTTTCATGACATTATCTTCATGGATTAAATCTTTAAACCAGGGGTGAGACTGCGGATCCTATTAATCCTTAATTACCCAAGACTCCCCCACCCCACATTCTTCTAAGAAAATGTATTGGCCAACGAAAGAAGTTGTTTCTTTGATTTAATTAGAGACAAAACTACTTATTTCCTGTATATATGAGCTGGGACGCGAGAAAACCGGTCTTCGGGAGTTCCAACCTGGTCTGACACAAACTGGCCTGTACAGCCCCAGAAGAAGGTTAGAATCTTGAAATTTTGGTTATTAGTAGAAGAGGGATTGTACTATCTGTACAGTGAAAACAAAGGCCCTGATCAGCTTCGCTGTTACTGCGAAGCTGATCTGCCCCTTTGTTCGCATTGTCAAAAATCTGGTTTTCTCATGACGCGGATCATATTTAAATGCATTATTTAATTAATATTCAACTTCATCTATGTAATTACTGCATGTAGTGAAACTATCATTTGCATAAAGAGCCCCATCATGGGAAACTTTCTTTATGTCTTTATAAGGCTAGTTCCAATTAAGTTGGAGAAGTGTGTTGGCAAAGTGTTGAGTCACTCTCCTTGTAAACCAGGCCCTGAGGTTATAAAACTTTTTTCATGCTCAGCTCAGCTGAGACTAAAATTTATCCTGTTCATAAATGTTAAAATGCCAACAAATGTTTAACATTTATGAGCAGGATGAATTACTAGTTGTTGAGAACTGACCCTGAATTTTCCACTAAGTTTGACTATTTCAACATTTATGAGCAGTTCAAATTTCATTCTCAGCTAAGCATGAAAAAAGTTTTATAACCGCGGGACCAGGGATTGCAAGTTCAAGCTTTGACCTCTTCAGTCTTTCAAATGACACTATATCACAAGGTTCTGTCTCCAGATGACCTTATCTGTTAAGAGGAACATAAAACAGGGACATCACCATCATGGATCAAATATGGTTGCATAATGTTGTGATCTAAGACTTGCATAGCAAAAATGAAATAGAAAAGTTCTCAATTAGATGGCCGCTGAAGTTTAGGACTTTCGACATAGTTTATCGTGAGTGAAAAAAGCAGGCTTTTTTGCACACTGGTGATTCTATTTGTATTGTATTTGAAATTCAAGTTTCAGTCTAGTTCTTTGAAATTGCAGGCTGATTTTTTCCCATTTTAAGGTAGTTTTTCTCCTGACAAGTCTGATAAAAATGCATTACGAAAACTTGCCCATGTAATAAACAGGGTATGTTTTTGGCTTTAAAAATTGAAAATTTTCAGCAGAAAAATTTTGATATTTTTCTTATTTTTGCTCAAAACATAGATTTTGGGTACACGTTAGGGCGAGGCGGTTCTAACGAGTACCCACAATCTATGTTTTGGAGCAAAAATAAGAAAAATAGGTATACCCCTGCATACCCCAGTTTTACTATATAAAAGTGGGGTATAAGGGGGGTATTCATTGCTTGGACATGTTTTCCTGATGGAAAGATGGATGATTCTTATGCAACACAGTTGTCACTATCAGTGCAAATCTTCAAGATTTTTATCTTAATGCTGTAAATTTTAATAAACTTTTCAATAAAAAGACACAAGTTGACACATTTCATTCTTTTTCATGACAGTTTATGCATTGTTTGTCAGGATGATGTTTTAGACAGTGCAATTATTATTTTGTATCTGAGCCTGTGCGTGAGAAAACCAACAATTTGGGTTCCGACCAGGTCCTACACAAAGCAGGCTGTACAGTCACAGAAGATGGTTAGAGGCTGGAAATTCTGGTTTTAGAAAGTAGAGGAAGGAATTTTACTATCCTTGTAGCAAAAACAAAGGCGCTGATCAGCTTCGCAGTTACTGCGAAGCTGATCTGCGCCTTTGTTTTTGCCTATGCAGATCGTTGGTTTTCCCATGCGGCGGCTCATCTATAAACCACAATCATCCGACAAGACTGGCTTGCCCTAGGTTATAGTGTGATATTTCTTCTATAGATTGAAACAAAGGGAAGAATTATGATTGTTTGATGTCATAGTTTTATAACCCAATGACAAGTGATTTATTAACTAAAACAGTGTTTTTTCTTTTCCTCTAACTGTCTTGCATTTTATTCACTCGGATGCCTTTCTAGGGTTGGTACAGATTTTATTGTCGTTATTTGTGACAGTTTATGAAAATAAGTTTGGAAAACAATAAGAAATTTTTACTGGAAGTGGTTCTGAGTTTCTGAAAAGTCTTGTCAACTAAAAGTGTATTTTATTGTGATTATTTTTATGTAAGTTCGATATATATTTTTTTTTTACCTTAAAAAATGTTAAGTTTTGAATTTCGATTTAAAGAGCCTTGCTGGGTTCTAATGAATATTGTTCTTAGAATTCATACTTCCATGGTTTTGGAAATTAAAATTCTAAATAGCTAATTTAGCTTACTTGGATAGCCTTCTAGAGTTAGTACAGATTTAGTTTCATTATTTGAGACTTATATGTTTGTAACTGGTTTAGAAACTGGTAAGGATACTGATTTTTCTGAAATACATTGCAATCTATTGTACTTTAGTTATTATAGGAAGGTTTTTATAGATAACATAATGTACTTTTCTTTTATTTGACAGAGTGATTTTTTCTTGTTGCACCTTAAGTCTGAATTCTATCTTGCTTTTTTGTAGGTGTTATATTATGTCAATATTTAATTCTTCAAAATGTGTAACAAGCTTGTTTTGGTTGATTATCTTGACATATCATTAGAACAATTTATGTTTGTAGACTTTGTATAAACTATGTATAAAATGTATACCACTGTTTCCTGGGAATTAACCACTACTTTAGGGAGTAAATGGTGTCTCGCTCAAGCACCAAAACAAGGCAACATAATGGGGTTTGAACCCAGAAGTTCTTGATTCTGAGTTTGACGCTTTACCATCAGGCCATCACACTCCCTTTTTTGCTGATTCATTACGAAAACTTGCCCATGCAATATATGGAGAATTTTTTCAGAAACAAAAATTGAAAATTTCATTGGAAAAATTTTGATATTTTGAATATTTTTGTTCAAAACATAGTTTGTGGGTACTCGTTAGAGGCAGTTCTAATGAGTACCCACAATCTATGTTTTGGATCAAAAATAAGAAAATAGGTATACCCCTGCAAATTCCAGTTTTTCTTTATAAAAGTGGGGTTTTAAGGGGATATACATTTCATTGACATGTTTTCCTGATGTCACTGGTTTAATCGATATTCAGATTGTGTAAAATTAGAACCATTTGGGCTATTTGTCACAAAGGTCAAAATAATGCTAAATATCAAAACAGCATTTAAAAACGTGAGGTCAGGACCTGTGACATGTAAACATTAACAAGCACAGTATTTAATCTTTGACCCAATATCGTCCCAAAATTCAGATTAAAGTTGATTATTTTTGTTAGCTGATTGATAGATCGGTTATAACATAAGAAACCATGTGTATGTGGTGGTCCTGCTAGTATCAGACTTTGATAGCTCGATCATGTCAATATATAGCATTCTGGGGCCAGTTGTTCAAAACTTCGTTAGCTTAACGTCATCGTTAAGACCTCAACTTGTTCGGTACATGGCGACTACTTAAGCGAATACATTGTTATTTTTTGTGGATAAAATGTGAGAATTCTCACATTTTTTCCACAAAAATTTGCAATATTGCCATTTGAAATTTTAACAAATTGTTATTAAACTATTTGAACAACTGGCCCCAGATTCTTAATGAAACTGATGTGTGACCCATACTCAAGTGTGACACATTTCCTTTCAAGAAGATTTTGTCATGAAAGTCTTTTTCTGGCCATTTATTTTCTTTTTTTTCAATGATTTAAGAAGAGCATTTGCCATTTAGTGCTGAAATAAATATATACTTTTTACCTCACAAACAGATTTTTGTGCATGGTATTAATCTGTTGCATGTGCAGCTATGTGCAAATGTTTTATTTGTGTCTTGAACCTTGGAGACAGAGGTATGGTCAAACAAAACCAGCAAACATAATCAATTATTTGTTGATCATGCTATCAGTTTTAAGAAACATTCACAGCTTGGTGTGAAAAATTCACAAGTTCTTCCAAATATGTTTGTTGTTTACAATCTTATGTAAATGAAAAACAATGTATGGATATTCCTGCACCCATCAAAAAGCATTCTTGAAAGGAAGTTAAGCATATATTATTTACTTTGGCATGTTTTTACTGCTCTGAGATTTAGGATAGATGAACTTTACTACAAAGGTACAAGTTTTTAATTACCCACTATGGAGACCTTGCATGCCTTACTACTGGTATTTCAGAAATAGGATGTGTTTATTTTAAGTTGATTTTCTTTTTTGATTTTTGTGAGAAAAAAATAGAACCTTACCGTGAGAAAATCAGTCTTCTGATGCAAGGCAAATAACATATAGATCAGCTGCACAATTTTATTCTCATCTGATCCACACCATTTTTGCACTACTCACATCATTACGAAAACTTGCCCGTATAATATACAGAAAATTGTTTCAGCATTAGAAATTTAAAATTCATTGGAAAAATTTTGATATTTTTCTCAGTTTGGCTCAAAACATAGATTCTGGGTACAAGTTAGAACCGCCTCTTCTAGCCGAGGTGGTTCTAACGAGTACCCACAATCTATGTTTTGGAGCAAAAATAAGAAAAACAGGTATACCACTGCATACCCCAGTTTTACCATATAAAAGTGGGGTTTAAGGGGGTATTCATTGCACGGACATGTTTTTTTATACCCCGCCACTTCAAAAAGTGCGGGGTATTATGTTATACCCTCCGCAAAAATTTTGCGCTCGAGTGTCCGTCCGTCCGTCTGTCCGTCCGTCCGTCTGTCCGTCCGTCTGTCCGTCTGTCCGTCCGTCCGTCAGCGCTTCGTTTCCGTGCTCTAACTTGAGCATTTATAGACCAATTTTCTTCAAACTTTGTATAGGAGTTTATATTAGGAAGGAGTGGTTTGGGATTGAAGATGAGCAAATTTTGTCAAATAAGTACAGAGTTATGGCCCTTGATTTACTTAAAAATTTCGTTTCCGTGCTCTATCTTGGGCATTTATTGACCAATTTTCTTCAAACTTTGTATAGGAGTTTATATTAAGAAGGAGTGGTTTGGGATTGTAGATGGGTAAATTTCGTCAAATAAGTACAGAGTTATGGCCCTTGATTTACGTTAAAATTTCATTTTCGGGCTCTATCTTGAGCATTTATTGACCAATTTTCTTCAAACTTTGTATAGGAGCTAATATTAGGAAGGAGTGATTTGGGATTGAAGATGGGTAAATTTTGTTGAATAAGTACAGAGTTATGGCCCTTGACTTATACTAAAATTTCGTTTCCGGCCTATATCTTGGGCATTTATAGACCAATTTTCTTCAAACTTTGTATAGGAGTTCAGATTAGGAAGGACTGTTTTGGGATTGAAGATGGGAAAATTTCGTCAAATAAGTACAGAGTTACGGCCCTTGATTTACGTTAAACTTTCATTTTTGGGCTCTATCTGGAGCATTTATTGACCAAATTTCTTCAAATTTTGTATAGGAGTTCATATCAGGAAGAAGTGGTTTGGGATTGAAGATGGGTAATTTTCGTCAAATAAATACAGAGTTATGGCCCTTGATTTATGTTACAATATTGTTTCTAGGTGCTATCTTGAGCATCTGTAGACCAATTTTAAGAGTTCATATCTGGAAGATGTGGTTTGGTATTGTACAGTAATGTCATCAAGATATTATGTTCATTTGTACTAAATTAAATGTTCGTGGCGGGGTATCATGCATGCCTGCAGCGCTTTTATTTTGTAGTGCAATTGCCTCTTCTTTCAACGTTGAAGTTTGAAAACTTGAGTCATCTTCTGTGGCTGAATGAGGTAGCTTGTGTCAAACCTGCATGGCATTACGAAAACATGCCCAAGCAATAAATATATATTTTTAAAGTTGTTAAAAATGAAAATGTTCAGTAGAAAAACATTACGAAAACTTGCCCATGCAATAAATAGATATTTTGTTTTAGCTTAAATTGAAAATTTTCAGCTGAAAAATTTTGACATTTTTCTTATTTTAGCTCAAAACATAGATTGTGGGTACACGTTAGAACCACCTTGCCGAGGCGGTTCTAACGAGTACCCACAACCTATGTTTTGGAGCAAAAATAAGAAAAATAGGTTTACCCCCGCATACCCAAGTTTTGCTATTTAAAAGTGGGGTTTTAGAGGGTACACATTTCACGGACATGTTTTCCTGATGTTTTGATATTTTTCTTATTTTTGCTCCAAAACATAGATTGTGGATACTCGTTAGAACCGCCTCGCCGAGTACCCACAATCTATGTTTTGGAGCAAAGATAAGAAAAATCAGTACACCCCTGCATACCCCAGGTTTGCTATGCAAAAGTGGGGTATAAGGCGATATATGTTACATGGACATGTTTTCCAAGAGAGGTTCTTTTGCAACATGACTCATGATTTTTCTCTGAAATGTACCAGTTTCTTTACACATATTAAATCATTCGGAGCTCAAAATGAGTGAAATAATCTTGCTAAGCCATAAAGTCCAGTTAAAACACAAAAAAAAATGCAATAACAAATAAGTAAACTGAAACCATTACTACAGGTTTATTTTCATCCATTTCTTTTGTTCTTTCAGACCACTATTCTAAAGGGAGGTAATAATGTCAGTTGAACAAACAGACCTCGACATGTCGGACGGCAAGATTACAGAAAAAATGATTGAAGAAGAAGAGGCAATTGCCAATGGCAACGAGGTCATTATCGAGGAAGGTCAAGTGATCGAGACCCCGTCAACATGCTGTGTGGGGCTCAGACTGGCGTGTCATTCCTGTACCAAACCTGCACGGACAAAATACAACCCCCTCCCAGAGGAACCATCGTGTTTACAGAGGTTCAAATTTGGACTGTTGTGCCCGCCACACGGGAATCTTGCCAAGTATATAATGTTTATAGTGATGTTTGGCGTAGCCTGGGCTGTGGCTATCTCGGTGACGGGGGCCGGGGGCCTACCCGGGGGCAATTTCTTCTCTCTGTGTGTGCTGTTCTTTGCGTGTGTTGTTGGTGGATATCTAGTCACATTCATCAAATTACCTCCCTTGTTAGGTAAGCTGTTGTTTTTTTGTTGTTTTTTTTTTTTGTTTTTTTTTTACATTACGAAAACTTGCCCATGCAACATACAGAGATTTTTTCAGCAGAAAAAATGAAAATTTCATCAGAAAATGTTTGATATTTTTCTTATTTTTGCTCAAAACATAGATTGTGGGTACACCTGAGTAATTCTAACGAGTACCCACAAACTATGTTTTGGAGCAAAAATATGTATACCCCTGCATACCCGTTTTGCTAGATAAAAGTGGGGTTCAAGGGGGTATACATTGCATGGGCATGTTTTCCTGATGACTATTCTTTGTACATAAAAATGCTGTAATTCATATTGAATGGATACTGTATCATCAAATTTTAGCAGGTAATCTGGTACAGGTTTAAAGTATAGCCTCATTATTATGCTTTCTTTGGGGTCCATATAAACAGACCATGTTATTAGTGAAACCGTGTTATAATGAGGTTACTTACAACAGACATGTAGCAAAATAATTTTGGGAGCCATGACATGACAGTGTTGTATTGAAAACATCATTTTAATGAAGTGCTTTATAATGAGGTTGAAGTGTACTTAACTGGTATCTTTTGCAAAAACATACACTACAAGAATTGAATTACATGCATTACATTTTCAATTAACTACATCTACTGCCATTCTTTTTCAGATGCATGAATATATCTTTAAAAGATATCTTTACAGAATATAGTGATTGCTAATTAAAATGGTTAGCTTTATATCAGGGACTTTATAGAGTCTGATGCAAAATCCGCTGGCATGTGGTTGAAGAGCGCAGCAAAGTTTTTGAATATTATTAGGTCAATCACTAAGAATGCAGACCCTTTTGGTGCAAATATGTTTGCAAACTGAAATAACTGATATGTCCTTTCTTCTTTTCAGGTATGCTGATAGTAGGCTGTGCATTACGTAATGTCCCCGGCATAGATATAGTCGGCACCAATATAGAGAACAGCTGGTCTGCTGCCATGAGGTGAGTGCAACTAGTACATATATAGTTAACTGTTTAACTTGCATTTTGAAGTTTGTAGGTTCAATTTTGATGCTCAGTGCATTCTGTCAGATATTCATTTATATAACCGATAGTCCAGTTACGCACTAGTCATTTGTCACCACGCCCCCAGCCCAAACCCCAAGATGCACTAGAGGAGGATGGGGGGGGGGGGGAAATACCCGGGGTTTGCTTTATATAGTCAAAAAGGGCCGTGAAATGAAAAGATAGCAGGCTGCGGGGGTAAAACAGCAGTGGTTTTACCAACAAGCAGTCCTGACAGGGTGGGGCTTTTAGCGAGGGATTTGCTGGACCAAAAGTCAAACTCCCCGCTATTCCCTGGGGCTAGGGGGGAGCTGTGGTTACAAATGACTAGTCCAGTAAGTCCTTATAGTACTGATCAGTACATAGCTGTTTTCACATGGACATTGAGCCAGAAATCTTGATAATTTGAGCTATATTAAGTTGTGGGGAAAGTTAATAAAGTCATCAAATTGTGTTAATGGCAATTTGCTCAATATCACATTAAATACAGAAAAACATTTCCATGAAATGTATACCCCCTTGAACCACACTTTTATATAGAAAAAACTGGGGTTTGCAGGAGTATACCTATTTTTCTTATTTTTTTTCCAAAACATAGATTTTGGGTACTCATTAGAACTGCCTCGGCGAGGCAGTTCTAACGTGTACCCACAGTCAATGTTTTGAGCTGTACCCACAGTCAATGTTTTGAGCAAACACATATTATCCAAAAAATTTTCCAATGAAATATTTCAATTTTTAATGCTGAAAAAATGTTCTTTATGTTGCATGGGCAAGTTTTCGTAATGTTATTTACAGAAACTTGGGGGTTTTCTCAGTTTGTTTGTATGTTTATGATGCTGTCTAACAAGATATTAAGACATGTAAGTCCTTGTAAAGGTTAATAAAGTGAAATAAACATATGACCCTATTACAACGCAGTCTAATCCCCAGCATGTTAACAAGAAGTGTATCTCATTACAAAAACTTGCCCATGCAATAAACAGAGATTTTTTTCTGCTGTAAAATTTTTAATCTTTTTGCTCAAAACATAGATTGTGGGAACATGTTAGAACGGCCCTAAAAATATGCCTCATTTTTACTGGCGGAATGAAGAAATTTTGGCCCGGAAAAACACAGTGCTTTTCAACTTTTACTGGCAGAATCCACCCCAAAATTCTGTCCAGTGAGGACACAAATTAAAATCTTACATACTGCCCTCATTTTCTCATATGTGGCACTAAGTCAGTATAACGCATCAGTCTGTTTTTTAGCGCTAGATGTTTCGAAAGCCCAACTTTATGATTATCACATATAAACCAGTAAAACTACCTATCAAATCTTGAGTTATCAAATTTCATGACGTCAATTTTTAAGACTAACAAAATTATATTATATAGATGTATGCTTATAATAATGTTTGTTTGTTTCAGAAAAATAGCATTGACTATAATTCTGACGAGAGCTGGTCTCGGTCTGGACCCTAAGGCGTTACGACGGCTGTCCTGGGCTGTATTACGACTGGCATTTTCCCCATGTCTTATGGAATGCCTTACAGAAGCCATTGCTGCCCACTTCCTGTTGGGCTTCCCTTGGATATGGGCTCTCATGTTAGGGTAGGTACAGTCATATGAAGTCATATGAACTTTGTTTAATGAAACATGCACATGTAAATATGTATAGCTAAGTCAAAGGTCATAAAATATCATCTCATTTTAAGAATGAAGACAGATCAAGAAATAGGAACAAATTTACATGGCCCTACCAGTTGTATTCACTTAGGAAATTTAATGCAGTTTTCACCTACAGTTTCTTTTGCCTAACAGCAATGAGGTTGATGGGAAAAATTAAATGAGCCTGTGCATGAGAAAACCAACAATTTGGGTTCCGACCAGGTCTGACAAAAACTGGCCTGTACAGTCACAGAAGCAGGCTAGATTCATGAAATTTTGGATTGAAGATGAGGAGGAATTGTAATATCCATGTAGCATAAACAAAGGCGCTGATCAGCTTCGTGATTGCCGTGAAGCTGGTCTGCGCCTTTGTTTTCGCCTATGCAAATTGTTGGTTTTCTTATGCGATGGCTCATATCATCTCATTTTAAGAATGTAGAAAGATCAAGAATTAGGAAAATATTTTCATGGCCATACCAGTTGTATTCACTTAGGAAATTTAATGCAATTTTCACCAACTGAACTGCAACGAGGTTGATGAGAAAAATTAAATGAGCCAATGCATGAGAAAACCAACAAATAGGGTTCCGACCAGGTCTGACAAAAACTGGCCTGTGCAGTCAGAGAAGCAGGCTAGATTCTTGTAATTTTGGATTGAAGAAGAGGAGGAATTTTACAATCCGTGTAGCAAAAACAAAGGCGCTGATCAGCTTCGCTGTTACCACGAAGCTGGTCTGCACCTTAGTTTTCACATATGTAAACTGTTGGTTTTCTCATGCGGCAGCTCAGTTAATAATGATAATATTTGGAGGATAACATAATTAACATGATTGCTAGATTTCCATTATGATCATCTAGTGAATACAGACATTGATTATTATCAGACTTATTACAGCTATTATTTTTTTCTGTGTCTTCCAATTTCTAGGTTTGTCCTAGCAGCTGTGTCCCCAGCAGTCGTAGTACCATCCCTACTAAACCTATCAGATCGTGGTTACGGTATCAACAAAGGTATCCCAACATTGGTGATCGCTGCGGCAAGTATAGATGATGTTCTAGCCATCACAGGATTTGGTGTTATGCTGGGAATTGCTTTCTCAACAGGTAAGCTTATTTTAATGCTGAAGCTGATCGAGACATGTTTAGAAAAACTTCAAAAACTAGGCCCCAAGGGTATAAAACTTTTTTCATGCTCGGCTCAGCTGAGACTAAAATTTATCCTGCTCATAAATGTTAAAATGCCAACAATTGTTGGCATTTTAACATTTATCAGCAGGATAAATTACTAGTTTATTGAATCTGAATTTTACACTAATTTCATGCGCGGATCCAGAAATTTTCATAAGAGGGGGTCCAACGAAAATGGTAATTTTTGGTCACAGCAAGGGGGGGTCCAACCCCCCCAAAATCCTGAAATTACCTTTTTTTAGGTAAAATTTTCGAATTCCAGGGGGGGTCCGGACCCCCGGTCCCCCCCTCTGGATCCGCGCATGAATTTTGACTATTTCAGCATTTATGAGCAGTTGAAATTTCATGCTCAGTCGAGTTGAGCTTGAAATAAGTTTTATAACCTCGAGGCCAGACACAACAAAGTCTAATTTACAGACACAGAATATGACATTACGAAAACACACCCATGTGATATACAGAGATTTTTTGAGGGTTTAAAAAATAAAAATTTTCAGCTGAAAATTTTTGATATTTTTCTTATTTTTGCTCAAAACATAGATTGTGGGTACACGTTAGAACCGCCTCGTCGAGGTGGTTCTAACGAGTACCCACAATCTATGTTTTGGAGCAAAAATAAGAAAAATAGGTTAACCCCTGCAAACCCCAGTTTTGCTATATAAAAGTGGGGTTCAAGGGGGTATACATTACACGGACATGTTTTCCTGATGTCTAAGAAACAGACATTTACAATCAAGCAGTATATGGAATGCAGTGACTGCTAGAAGTAAAATGGCTGATTAGCTCAGAATGCAGCAAAAGTTGTCAACTAGTGCACGAAGATGGCATCATTGTCCAGAATTTTTTTGGGGCCATCAGGAAAACATAACCGTGAAATAAATACCCCCCCCCCCCCTACACCCAACTTTTATATAGTTAAACTGGGGTATGCAGGGGTATACCTATTTTTAGCTCACCTGAGCCATTAGGCTCCTAAGGTGAGCTTATAGGATGGCCATGATCCGTCGTCCGTCCGTCCGTCCACAATTTCAAAGATCTTCTTCTCTGAAACCGCTTGGCCAACCAAAGCCAAATTTTATATGAAGCATCTATAGGAAGGGGGAACCAATGTGTATATAAGAAATCCAGGTCACATGACCAAGATGGCCGCCTTGCCCATATTTGGTAAAAACCCTTCAAAAATCTTCTTCTCCAGAACCGGTGGACTGATTTCAACGAAACTTGGCATGAAGCATTGATGGCTCAAGCACTACAATGTGTATATAAATCATGACCCTGTGATGACCTTGACTTATTTTACGGCAAGGTCAACATAGGTCGCCAATGCATTTGAATGGGGAAAACTTTTAAAATGTCATTTAAAGTCATTTAAAGTGAAAGTCTTGCAGGAAATGGGCAGTGGGACTGAATATTAATGATTCTGAAAAAAATTGGACCCCAGGGGCTCATATGCCCCCACCCCGGGGCAATATACATATATATTATCATAATATTCAAACATCATCTCCTCTGAGACCGCTTGGCCAATCAAA
Source organism: Rugalucina vietnamica (assembly GCA_964017185.1). Taxonomy (NCBI): domain Eukaryota; kingdom Metazoa; phylum Mollusca; class Bivalvia; order Lucinida; family Lucinidae; genus Rugalucina; species Rugalucina vietnamica. The sequence goes on along the minus strand of OZ024871.1, from coordinate 82,068,334 downwards.
GCCAAATTTTATGTGAAGCATCAATAGGAAGGGGTAATCAATGTGTATATAAATAATCCAGGTCACATGACCAAGATGGCCGCGATGCCCATATATGGTAAAAACCCTTCAAAAATCTTCTTCTCCAGAACAGGTGGATCAATTTCAAAGAAACTTGGCATGAAGCATCAATGGCTCAAGCACTACAATGTATATATAAATCATGACCCTGTGATGACCTTGACTTATTTTACGGCAAGGTCAACATAGGTTGCCAATGCATTTGAATGGGGAAAACTTTTAAAATGTCATTTAAAGTCATTTAAAGTGAAAGTCTTGCAGGAAATGGACAGTAGGACTGAATATTAATGATTCTGAAAAAAATTGGACCCCAGGGGCTCATATGCCCCCACCCCGGGGCAATATACATGTATATTACCATAATATTCAAACATCATCTCCTCTGAAACCGCTTGGCCAATCAAAGCCAAATTTTATGTGAAGCATCAATAGGAAGGGGTAATCAGTGTGTATATAAATAATCCAGGTCACATGACCAAGATGGCCTTCAAAAATCTTCTTCTCCAGAACAGGTGGATCGATTTCAAAGAAACTTGGCATGAAGCATCGATGGCTGAAGTACTACAATGTGCATATAAATCATGACCCTGTGATGACCTTGACCTTTTTTTACGGCAAGGTCAACATAGGTTGCCAATGCATTTGAATAGGGAAAACTTTTAAAATGTCATTTAAAGTGAAAGTCTTGCAGGAAATGGGCAGTAGGACTGAATATTAATGATTCTGAAAAAAATTGGACCCCAGGGGCTCATCTGCCCCCACCCCGGGGCAATATACATGTATATTACCATAATATTCAAACATCTTCTCCTCTGAAACCGCTTGGCGAATCAAAGCCAAATTGTATGTGAAGCATCTATGGAATGGGGGAATTAATGTATATATAAATTATCTAGTTCACGTAACCAAGATGGCTGCCATGCCCATATATGGTAAAAACCCTTCAAAAATCTTCTTCTCCGAATTTTGAGGACCGATTTCAAAGAAACTTGGTATGAAGCACCAATGGCTGAAGTACTACAATGTATATATAAATCATGACCCTGTGGTGACCTTGACCTATTTTACGACAAGGTCAACATAGGTCGCCAATGCATTGGAATGGGGAAAACTTTTAAAAAGTCATTTGAGGTGAAAATCTTGCAGGAAATGGGTAGTAGGACTAAATATTAATGATTCTGAAAAAAAATGGACCTAAGGGCTCATATGTCCACACTCCGGGGCAATATACATGTATATTACCATAATATTCAAACATCTTCTCCTCTAAAACCACTAGGCCAATTGAAGCCAAATTTTATGTGAAGCATCTATAGGATGGGGGAACCAATGTGTATATTAATAATCTAAGTCACATGACAAAGATGGCCACCATGCCCATATATGGTAAAAACCCTTCAAATATCTTCTTCTCTGAAACCAATTGATTGATTTTAATGAAACTTGGCGTGAAGCATCCATGGACAGAATATTGATTATTCTGAAAAAAGAAAACGGCCCAAGGGCTTCATCTGCCCCTGCACTGGGGTTAAATACCATAATATTCAAACATGTTTATTGGTATATGCAGCAGACTCAGGTGAGCGTTTACAGGACCATTGGTCCTCTGGTCTTATTTTTGCTCCAAAACATAGATTGTGGGTATTTGTTATGTTTTGGGCCAAAAGAAAAATATAAAAAAAAATTCTACTTGAAATTTTTCAAGAAGAAAAAATTGAAAATTTCATTAGAAACAATTGGATATTTTTAATATTTTAAATTAAAAATTTCTGTATTTCAAAACATACATGATTGTGAGTACACGTTAGAACTGCCTCACTGAGGTGGTTCTAACAAGTACCCACAATGTATGATTTGGATCAAAAATTACAAAATATGGTTTACCCCTGCAAACCCCAGTTTTTCTATATAAAAGTGGGGTTTAAGTGGGTATATATTGCACAGACATGTTTTCCTGATGTTTCCTGATGATGTCATGCATTCACAGTGATTTAGCTGGATTGATGTCAGCATCTAAACTGTCTGAACCTGCTTAGATGATAAATATGTCTTTAAAATCAGATGACTGAATTATTTGATTATATATCTTTATAAAAGGCTTTCAAAAACAATACAGTCAGCCTTTTTATATCTAGGTCATTATGAAAGTAGACTATTATGTCAATTAGGAATAACACATTGTTCATCAAAAGACTGCTAATGCCCTATTCCACGCATCAAATTTCGGACATCGCACCTTTGTTACATATTGCAGCAGAAATCAATTGAAAAAGACTTCAATAGGCTTTTCTGTATCTTTATTCTAAATTGTAAAGCGCATGACCATGTTTTGGCAGGTTTAAGTCTGGTTCAGGCCCATTTGAAACAGATTGTTTATTATGATTGAAAGTAACAATTTTACAAGCACAGGATTGCTCTAATTTTTAGTAATCCATAAAAATTAGAGAAACCCATGCCTTGAAAAAGAAATGTAGGTGTAAAACAAATGTTAATAAGATTATGTTCTTGTCTGCCTGGGAAAGAAATTACATTTAATCGCATCAAAAAAAAGAAGACAGCCATATGTATACTTTGGGAAAATCAGTATTTGCATGAAAACTACAAAGCTTAGGGTTTGAATCTGATAAAGACCTGCTTTGTTTACCATTTTATAGTGGACAGCTTTTGACATAAAACTATTTTGCAAAACAAAGCTCTTGGCGGCCACGACATCAGTCTTCTTAAAACATCATACTATATGAGCTACGATGCAAGAAAACCAGTCTTTGGGGTTTCTGACCAGGTCCAACACAAACCAGTCTGTATAGTCACAGAAGAAGAGTAGCTGCTCGAAATTTCGGATTTAAGAAAACGAGGAATTGTACTATCCGTGTAGTGAAAACAAAGATGCAGATCAACTGTGCAGTAACTGCACAGCTGATCTGCGTCTTTGTTTTCGCATAGGCAAAATTCCGGTTATCTCATGGCGCGGCTCATATAAATATTGAGGATCCTGTGGTGTACCTTTATTAATGAGGAATGAGGAACTTTCCAAGTACTTTACGAGTAGTTGACAAGTGTTTTATTGTGTTGGACATGTTTAGTCTAATTGTTTTGTGTCATTGCAATTATTGTTATGCTCTGATAAAATGATACATTAATGATCTTCATCTTTAGTAAGAAATGTAAATGTGGTCCAAAACCAGTATCATAACTCAAATGAGCCTTTGATGCTACAATCCATACTAGACGGCCCATACTAGATGTATACTAGATGTATTACAATATCCATGAAATGTATACCACCTTAAACACCACTTTTATATAGAAAAACTGGGATTTGCAGGGGCATACCTAATTTTCTTGTTTTTGATCCAAAACATACATACAAGGCGGGTATAACGAGTACCCACAATGTATGCTTTGAGCGAAAATATTAAAAAAATTAAATTTATTCCTATGAAATTTTCATTTTTTTCCTCTGAAAAATATATACATGTTTATTGCATGTAATGGGCAAGTTTTCGTAATGCATTTAGAAAAGAACATTTTGTCAAAGAATAAGGAAAGAAAGGACTGACTGAAAGGCTGCATCTTTATTTTTTGACTATACAGTACATTGAACAGGTTTTCTAATGATATGAGTACAAAAATAATTGAGCTGCAACGTGAGAAACCCAGGCTTTGGGGTTTCCGACCAGGTTTGACAAAAAACGGCCTGTGCAGATATAGAACTTCCGAGATAGCCAGAAGCTTGAAATTTCGGATTTAGGAATAAGAGGAATTTTTACTATCCGAGTAGCAAAAACAAAGGCGCTGATCAGCTGTGCAGTTACTGCACAGCTGATCTGCGCCTTTGTTTTTGCATAGGCAAAATCCGGTTTTCTCATGGCGCGGCTGAATTGTGATGTATAATTTTACACTTAAAAGCCATGTTGTATATCAGGGCTGTGTTAATTATGAATTTGAGCCGCCTCGTGGGAAATCCAACAATGTGGTTTCTGAACAGGTCTGACACAAACCGGCCTGTACAGCTACAGAAGCAGGCTAGAAGCTTGAAATTTCCGATTTAAGTAGAAGAGGAATAGTACTATCCAAGTAGCGAAAACAAAGGCGCTGATCAGCTTCGCGGTTACCGCGAAGCTGATCTGTGCCTTTGTTTTCGCCTATGCAGATTGTTGGTTTTCCCATGAGGTGGCTCATTTATAGTTCATAAGGTAAAAGTAATCGAGGATGCAAGTACATTAAATAGATACAAGAAATTAGCATTTCATATTGCAGTTGACAGGTAACTGTTTATCATATGCTGCATAATGAAACATGATACATGTACACGGAGGAAAAAGTTTAGTCAGTAACTTTGACAAGCCCAATTACTGTCATACCCTGCTGCTTGCCTTAAATATCCCCCATTATTAAATTTGCAAAGTCAGTTTCTTTCTTATTTTGAAAAGAAACTCCACCAGTTGTCCATTTCGACAGAGCTATAGGCCTTTTTCATAAAACATCATTTTTGTAATTACCCAATAAATGATAAAATCGGCACTTTCATCAATAGCGCTTTCTGATAGAGGTTGCTGCTAGTGACAAACATCCGAAAAAAATTTCTCAGTCTCGAGAAATACCATGCCTTGAGATTACCTCCCTTTCATTTAAAATAAGAATGAAAATCGGTGTATGGACTCTAGCAAAACTTGATGCGATATTTCAATCTTTTTTATTGGAATTGTTAGGCTTTATTCACAGCTTTACGACTGGTTAATTTGATCCCAAACTATCAAGGAGTTTTGAATCTACTGCGATTTAAACAGTCCATATGGGGTTTTACATGTATTTTCACTGACTAAACTTTTGCCGGTGAGCATATTAAATGGGAATGAAATAAATATGGTCTTTTTTAATAGGCCAGTAACTATTGCTCCTATTTATGATAAACAAATTTGATTGGTTGCTTGATGTGGAGAGACTGGAGAAGACATAGATCAACAAGCTAATATCAATTTCTTGTATGATTGTGTGCACCGGCTTTTAAGAAACACTTACAGCATCCTTGCATTAGTTGATTGAAATCAGCGCCTTATGATTTTGTTTGTATATCAACATCAAGTTATCTTTTGCAGGAGATTTAGCCTGGTCTATAATCAAAGGTCCTATAGAAGCTCTGGTGGGCGTGGCCTATGGTGTCATTGTTGGCATGGTGATATGGTATATACCATCAAGGGCTAGTGTAAGTTTATAGTACATCTCCCCCTCCCCCACCTCCATTCCCTGTCTATAATCGAAGGTCCTATAGAGGCTCCAGTGGGCGTGGCCTATGGTGTCATTGATGGCATGGTCATATGGTACATACCTTCTAGAGCTAGTGAAAGTGTTAAGTAATTTTTCCAAAAATCAAAAGTATTCCTGAACAGTTATGATTTGGATTGGCTGCTTAATTGTTTCAAAGTTGTCTTTGGCATTTATGTATTTCAGTATTTATTTCAGTATCTGTTACTATATCACTCAGTAAGCCTTGAAACTGTACAAAAAGACAAGAGTGGGGGAAGAAATGGCCATGGGGTACCAGTTGTCATCAGTTTGGCTCAGTATGACCAAAATAGGTGGAAAAGTGCTTGTATTAAATCCCCTTGATTTGAAATGACAGGTTATACTGAGTTCATTTAAGGATTTTGATATGCTGTTATATGAGCCACGACTTGAGAAAAGCAATCTTCGGGGGCTACGACAAGGTCTGACACAAATCGGCCTGTACAGTCACAGAAGCAGGCTAGAAGCTTGAAATTTAGGATTTAAGAAGAAGAGAATTTGTACTATCTGTGTAGTGAATACAAAGGCGCTGATCAGTTTCACAGTTACTGCGAAACTGATCTGCACCTTTATTTTCGCATAGGCAAAAATCTGGTTTTCTCATGATGCTGCCCATATAGTGCAATGTATTTACCTATTCATCTGATTTCGTTTTAGAGACATGTGGTTCTATACCGGACATTCCTGTTGTTAGGGTTTGGTTGTATGGCAACATTTGGTAGCAGTGTTATGGAGTTCCCCGGGGCAGGACCCCTGGGCTGTCTCACCATGGCTTTTGTAGCAGCCTTCAAATGGAGGAAAGAGGATTGGTCTAAAGAAGGAGGGGTGAGTTAAATGGCTTGTAATGTACACATGCACAACTGTCAAATGTTGAAGGACTATTGGTTATTGTTGCCGCAGCATGAGAGTTATTATTCCTTATTGGTTACTTAGTTATCATTCCTTATTGGTTACTGTGGCTATGGATTAAGAAATAATAGCTGCAGACGTATTCATAAAGCCAAACTTGTAGAAACCAATTAAAAACTGCTTTGCCTTCTGCATCAGTTTTATTGTTTCAGATTACCCAGTGAGTGTTTTATAGTAAGCAGTTATTTCATGCCTGGTTGGGGAATAGTCAAAACTATGTCCCGAGGTGCCGTTGACAGCTCAATGTATTATTGCCCGAGGCCGTTAGGCCGAGGGCAATTGCGTATTGGGCTGTCAACGGCTCCGAGGGATATAGTTTTTACTTATTCTGCCAAACAGCCATGAAATAACTGCTTTATTACCCAACTAAACCAGAAATCATTTGCGATTTCGTTACAAAGTTGACTACTAATTGCCGCGCGACGTTATTGACGCTCGAGATATTCTACGTTATGCTCGTGATGTTGACGTCATCGGTCATGGTATAGTTAAAACTATTCCACCCCGTTTTTCCATTACGTTTGCATGGGTGACGTCACTAGCATGGTATAGTCAAAACTATGGACTGGCTTGTGACATCACATTTGTCGCATTACATGCATTTCATACATCGCGTGCCAATTAAGCACTGATTTGTGCAGATAGTCAAAACTATTCAATTTCTTTTTATACAGGGGGTTGGGTAATAATATTATTTACACAAAATTGTGATCTGCTCACTCTTTGGGCAGTCAACCTGATATATCTGATTAAAAAGGTGCAAGTAGGCAAGGATTAGGAAATGGACGCTATCAGAAAGAAATTCCCACTCCACAAACCAAAGGGTGGGAAAAACTAAAATGACACTTAGGTACTTATACCAAGAAAACATATCGTAAGCCGAGTAAGCAGCAGCTGCTGTTCCCCAATAGGCGGCCACTCAGTTACCTGAACTTAACTAAAAATATGAAAACGTACATAAGGTTCAAACAGCACAAAAAAATTGACTCCAAAACACAAAACAATTAGAACCACAACAGAAGTATCACCTTGGAACGATTTAAAACACTTAAGTAACAAGTTGCATGTTCTTCTTCACCAGGATCCTATGCCAAGCATTGTAGCAATATTATGGATGATATTCCAACCTCTGCTGTTTGGTCTTATTGGAGCTGAGGTTGATATTGCTAAGATAGATGGTAGCACAGTCGGTAGGTATCTCCCTAAATCAGAATTATTACATGTACATGTTTATGTAAACACAAAATGTCCTAGTGGTTAGTGTGTCAGACTTCAACTCGAGAGGTTGGGGTGTCAATCTTTCTGGTGCCTTCTATGTCTTAAGCAAGATAACTCTCCAAAGTACATTTTGTAACCAGGCAGCAGTGGCTCCACCCCAACATGAATATAAAATTTTTGACTGTGTTGTTAAACCAGAGGACAAACTTTTTTTTCATCCAGGTGGTATTATTACACTTAAATAATAAGGAAATGTAGGAGGAAGGAATTTGAGCTGTCAGTCATTCCATTTTATCTGTACAATTATGTTATGAAAAGGTACAAATGAGCCGCTGTGTCAGAAAACCAACAATTTGCATATGCGAAACCAAAGGTGCAGATCAGCTGTGCAGTAACTGCACAGCTGATCCGCACCTTTGTTTTCGCTTCTCATATAGTACATTGATTTTCCTCTTCTACGTTAATCCAAGATTTCAAGCCTCTAGCCTTCTTCCGCAACTGTACAGACAGATTTGTGCTGGCCTGGTCGGATTTCCAAATTGTTGGTTTTCTTACACAGCGGCTCAAATATCAAAATAATATATCTATCTGTAGACACTGCATCAAGGCATTACTTTCATCATGTTACGATCATTTTGTTCTTTCCAGGTCTAGGTATTGCCACTCTGGGTATCGGCATGGTCGTACGACTGGTAGTCTCTTTCTTTACTGTGTGGGGAACCAATCTCAATATGAAAGAGAGGCTCTTCATTCCTTTTGCTTGGTTACCTAAAGCTACAGTACAGGTAATATTGCATATGCATGTATATCTTAATTGATTGAAAATATTAGTGTTATTCTAAATTTTGAAGATTTTGAAATGGGATGCTGAAATGTTTATTCCATGTATTTCATGTGAAAGATAATGATGAAATTGCACTTGACAAAGTTCAGTTTTGTGAAACAGTTTAGTGCTTTCATGTTGATATGTTTAATCATCATGGATTTAAGCTAAAGACCCTGCTGTATGCATATGGTTATGGACTAGACTGAAATTTTGTTAACATTAATCCAATGACACTTGGTCCAAAATGGTCTTTGGAAAATCATTTTTTATTGTCATTGAGTGAGCAAAATCACAGATAAAGACTAAAACAGTAAACTTAATGATTCACTGATGATACAAATCCGTCATTGATAGTAACCATTGTTTGTGTATTTTTCTAGGCAGCTATTGGAGCCCTGGCACTAGACAAAGCCCGTGAAGTTGGCGGTAAACCAGAGGAAGAGATCCTCGGCAAACAGATTCTCACGTTGGCAGTACTCAGTATCCTGATCACGGCACCAATTGGAGCTGCTATAATAGCCATTTCTGGACCTATATTGTTACATCATACTCCTAAAGAGGGAGAGGAAGAAGGCCAGGAATTACAGGATATGAATCATGATGCAGTAGTTACAGAGGAGGAAGGGTATGTATATTGCTTTTACATTTTACTTCGACCACAATGAAAGCTCTGCAAAGTTACAAGCTATCCTAGAATCGGGGATGTTGGCATATAAGGTGTATTGTACTAAATTTTGCAACCCGTGCAAAAATAAACATGTTTGACCAAAGAGTTATGCCTCAAACAAATGCTGAAAGAATTGGAAAGAATAAAATACCCTTTCCTAGTCTAGTTTGAATGAACATAAACTGTACATGTACTTTAATGTTTCAAACTTGAAACATGGAAAACTTGAACTAATGCTGTTTACACTTCATAAATATTTCAGCATAAGAGCAACAGCTGTTATGTTTTAATTGTTTATACCCTTCTACAGAATGTTACTGAAAGAAAAAGAAGAAGAGGAGTCCTAAAGTTACAAAACATAGTAAACCAATTAGTCTTACCACCATTATATGAGCCGTGACATGAGAAAACCGGGCTTCGGGGGTTTCCAAGGAGGTTCGACAAACCAGCCTGTACAGTCACAGAAGAATGCTACAGTTTTGAAATTTCAGATTTAGGAAAAAGAGGGATTGTACTGTCCGCGTAGCGAAAACAAAAGCGCTGATCAGCTTGGCAGTTTCTGCGAAGCTGATCTGTGCTTTTGTTTTCGCATAGGCAAAAATCCAGTTTTCTCATGGCGCGGCTCAACAGACATGAGAAAAGTTAGCGATATTGATCAGCCTGGAACAGATTCCAAGGACTAGCACAACTAATAGCATGGCCAAGAAAACTACTGATGCTTGGGTTTGAGATTGTTTCGACAGTGTAAGACTGCAACTTGCCTCCAAGGGCATTGTTTCGACAGTGTCAGACTGCAACTTGCCACCAAGGGTATTTTTTCTACAGTATAAGACTGCAACTTGCCTCCAAGGGTATTTTTTCTACAGTGTAAGACTGCAACTTGCCACCAAGGGTATTGTTTCTACAGTGTAAGACTGCAACTTGCCACCAAGGGTATTGTTTCTACAGTGTAAGACTGCAACTTGCCACCAAAAGTATTGTTTCTACAGTGTAAGACTGCAATTTGCCACCAAGGGCATTTTTTCTACAGTGTAAGACTGCAACTTGCCACCAAGGGTATTGTTTCTACAGTGTAAGACTGCAACTTGCCACCAAGGGTATTGTTTCTACGGTGTAAGACTGCAACTTGCCACCAAGGGTATTGTTTCTACAGTGTAAGACTGCAACTTGCCACTAAGGGTATTGTTTCTACAGTGTAAGACTGCAACTTGCCACCAAGGGTATTGTTTCTACAGTGTAAGACTGCAACTTGCCACCAAGGGTATTGTTTCTACAGTGTAAGACTGCAACTTGCCACCAAGGGTATTGTTTCTACAGTGTAAGACTGCAACTTGCCACCAAGGGTATCTTAACCAGGTATTTTAGCACCCAACGATATTAACAAAGTACATGTACTGTGTGAAGTGTTTATCAGACTGCTTTCGACAGTTTGAATTATATACCTTTTTTGTAACATGACAAGAATTGTCTCATGACATGACACATTTGAGCCTCATCATGAGAAAACCAACAATGTGGTTTCTGAATAGGTCGGACACAAATGGAGCTGTACAAGCACAGACGATGGCTAGAGGCTGGAGATTTTGGATTTAGAAAGTAGGAAGTGTACTATCCATGCAGCAGAAAAAAAGGAAGGCGCTGATCTGTGGCTTTGTTTTCGCATATGCAAAATGTTGGTATTCTCATGAGGTGGCTCATATTTTAATTGAATGTACACAAATAATGTATATTTTTATATGAAATTGTCTCAAGAATGGTACACACACTAGTCTTCCTTTTACAAGTAGTACTAGTCTTCCTTTGAAAGGCATTTCAAGTGTTATAGATGTTTTAGATGCACTATTTAGGACTTTTGGGATGAAAAAGATGAAATGGTCATAGTTTTCTGTAGGTATTTCAGGAAAGGGTGATTTTGAAAAAGGTGGTTTCTGAAATATGGTTTAAGGACAGTAGTGTTTGTGGATCCAATGGTTACAAACTAGTGGAGAATTAAGGCATTACCTTTAGTCATTCATCAGGAAAACATGTCTGTGTAATGTATACCCCCTTGAACCCCACTTTTATATAGAAAGACTGGGGTGTGCAGGGGTTTACCTATTTTTCTTATTTTTGCTCCAAAACATAGATTGTGGCTACTCGTTAGAACCGCCTGGGCGAGGCGGTTCTAATGTATACCCACAATCTATGTTTTGAGCAAAAATAAGAAAAATACAAAAAAAGTTCTACTGAAAATTTTCATTTTTACAACTTTAAAAATCTCTTTATATTGCATGGGCATGTTTTTGTAATGAGTGCTTGTGGATCCAATGGAACCTTACGAACTAATGGAGGAATAAGGCATACCTTAGTCAATAATAGCTGGTCATTCTTCTTCAAATATTTTAGTCAGATAGTGCCTAGTCTTTTTTTAATGTAAGTAGATGGTTTTTGCATCCCTCCTCAATTGATGAATATTTGAGCCTGTGCGTGAGAAAAACCATCAATTTGGGTTCCTACCAGGTCCAAACACAAACCGGGCTGTACAGTCACAGAAGATGGTTAGAGGCTGGATGTAGAAAGTAGAGGAATTGTACTACCCGTGTAGCGAAAACAAAGGCACTGATCAGCGCAGTTACTGTGAAGCTGATCTGCGCCATTGTTTTCGTCTATGCAGATTGATGGTTTTCCCATGCGGCGGCTCATTTTAGTGATAAACATTTTCATGCTGGAAAGTTTAGGAAAACAAATATGAGCCGCATCATGAGAAAACCAATAATGTGGTTTCGGAACATGTCGAAAACAAACTGAGCTGTACAAGCACAGCAGATGGCTAGAGGCTGGAAATTTTAGATTTAGAAAGATGAATTATACTTTCCATATAGCAAAAACAAAGGCGCTGTTCAGCTTCACAGTTACTGCTCCTTTGTTTTTGCATATGCAAAGTGTTGGTTTTCTCATGACACAGCTCATATTTTGTTTTTAATGCACATTTAATGCACATTTTCAAGTCATTACAGCATTTGTTACCATTCATATCAGCATTTTGTATTACGATTTTAGAGTGCTTGACATATCATTAGATTACAATCCATTTCCTAAGGCCTTGCTTTTTAGATTTTCTAAAAAGGTCAGACAAATCAAAGGCTGAAAACCTACTAATGAGGGGTGCAGGCTAACTGCTAGAAATTTTGAATTTATAAGAGAGAGAAATTGTATTTTGACAGACTCTGATCAGCTCAGCCCCTTGCAGTAAATCAGCACTTTGTTTGAACATAGGAGAACAAATGAGCCACAGAATAAGAAAACCAACAAAATGCTTGGGCGAAAACAAAGGCGTAGATCAGCTTCTCAGTAACCGTGAAGCTGATCAGCGCCTTTGTTTTCGCTACACGGATAGTACAATCTCTCTTCTACTTAAATACAAAATTTCAAGCTTCTAGCCTGCTTCTGTGACTGTACTGTACAGGCTGTGTCTGTGTCAGACCTGGTTGGAAAACAAACTGTTGGTTTTCTCAAACATAGGCTCAACTGTTTGACTCATTGTCACCCATATTGTTTAGATTACAAATATTTTTTTTAAGATTACAAATATTTTTTTTACTACAAAACAAAAATTAAACTACAAAAGGCAGATCAACTTGCACAACTTTCATATTGTTTAGAATCTTATTATTTTGTAATGTTTTTAAAAATCATACTTATAATATGTATTTTGTAATGTCTTTCATCATTTTTAGAGCAAATTTGATTTGGTTATACATGCCACTGTTTAGTTAGTGCACATTATGCCTGAAACAATGGAAAGCACAGTTACACTTACTCCAAAGGACATCCTCTTCAACTGTGCAGCCTGGTTTAGTCATAACTCTTTGGTAGATACAGTGACGTGCCAAATTAATGTCCTCAACATGGCAAACTCCATAGACTTCAATATATTTTCACATTTTTAAGAAAAAATATCTTGTTTCTCCTGGTCAACATATTTTCATAGTTTATGTGTCATTTGAAAAGTAAACAAATAAAGCAATAAATAAGGTTTTTGATGAAATTTTCCGACTTTGCATTTTTGATATACAACAATTTTTAAACTATAGGGAGTTTTGTAAAATTCATTTTCCCATTGACGTCAATGGTGACGTTGCCCAAAAAATAATCGCACATTTTCTTTAAATAATTGCAGCCTTGAAACACATCTGTGGAATTGAATGTAAATATCTTGTTAATTGCTTTATTTATTTACCTTTCAAATGAAATCAAAATCGTAAATATCCGTTTACCAGGAGCAGCAAGATTTTTTTCTTGCAAATGTAAAAATACATTGAAGTCTATGGAGATTCTGACGTTGAGAACAGTAATTTGGCATGTAACTGTAGGTTTCACTTTTCAGCTGCTTAGCTATGCTCAGCTGATCTAAGCCTTTGTTTTTCATATGCAAAACTCGGGTTTTGTCATAATTTCCCCCATGTTGTCTTTAATATAACAAGTCTCATTGTATTGATTCAAGATGCTGTGGTTTTATTTTATTTATTAGTTTAATAATACTGCTCATAGGAGACATTAGTGCTAGTCTGTAACTAGCTAATGATCTGAGCCGCCCTATGGGAAAACCAACAATCTGCATAGGCGAAAACAAAGACGCAGATCAGCTTCGCGGTAACCGCGAAGCTGATCAGCGCCTTTGTTTTCGCTACTCGGATAGTACAATTCCTCCTCTACTTAACTCCAAAATTTCAAGCTTCTAGCTCTTTTCTGTGACTGTACAGGTCGGTTTGTGTCGGACCTGTTCGGAAACCACATTGTTGGTTTTCCCAAGAGACGGCTCATTTGTATGAAATTACGGTAATCAGGTTTCAGGCAAATACAACAAAACTAATTTGATTCGCCTCTTGAAAAGACCTGCTTAATGCATAAGCTAAAGCTGAGATAATCTATGAAATAACTGTACAGCTGATCAGCATCTTTGCCCTTGCTACAAAAGCAGAATTTTTTAATATCTTTTTTGCTGAAAACTTCAAGCCTCTAGCATCTGCGGTATTCACAGCTTTGTTGAAATGAGCATGTGCGTGAGAAAACCAACAGTTTGGGTTCCAACCAGATCTGACACAAACCAGGCTGTACAGTCACAGATGGTTAGGGATTTAGAAAGTAGAGGAATTGTACTATAGGTGTAGCGAAAACAAAGGAGCTGATCAGCTTCGCAGTTACTGCGAAGCTGATCTGCGCCTTTGTTTTCGCCTATGCAGATCATTGGTTTTCCCATGCGGCGGCTCAAATATTAACCCAATAGACAGATTTTAATGTGTTAAGTGACAATGCTAGTAACTGACATTGTCACAGCCAGCGTAGACTCAAATCAGCCTTACCATCTACTCATGACATCTTATCATAGTCCACACTGCTTGCTACCCTTAAAAACTACATACTGAATGCACAGAATGTGCATGCTTATCATGTCAGACGGGTAATTTTATTCTTATTATGACAAGTAATTGCTCATTTTTAGCAATTTATTTGAAAAATAGTTTGTATTTTAGCATCATAAAAAGCATTATAAAATTGCCATATTTTATGTTACATGATATTCTCCAATTTTTTAAATTACATATCAATTGTTAAATGTTATTTTGTTCGTAAATGTTTGTAAATATGTATATAATGTCTTGTAAATTTTTCATTCTGCAAAATAATGAAGTCTATCGAGTGCCACTTAAAAATATTTTTTATCGAGCTTTAAAGGGTGGATTAATCTTGTCACTTTGTTGGCCTCAGTGTAAGCATGTGGACTCCAAATCCAGAGATCCTGGGTCCCAACTCCACTGGGTTGCTCTGTTGCGTCCTTAAGCAAGACACATTTTAAAACTCCTTTTCATGGTTAAAAAAATCTTTGTCTTAACTGGACATTTCATGTCTTATAAATTGACATTTTGACAATATTACAATCATACAATCATGCCTTAAACTTATTTTGTAATAAAATGTTTTGATGAATAAAAAAATTTGTTGAAATAAAATGTACTTGAGTCTCACTATCATACTTTGACATAACCAAAGTCGCTACTTTTCAAACATAATTACTGTATGCAAATACATTTGAAGAACAAATATGCCTAAAATTCTGATAGTCTGAAAGCCACTGGCCATGGTATGCTCACTGGCACTTTCAAGTCTGAGATTGAATCAGGTACCGATGTTGTAAAAATTTTCATGCTCATTTCAGCAGAGACTTAAATTTATCCTGTTGGCATTTTAACATTTATTAGCAGGATAAATTGCTGGCTTTGATGTCTAACCCAAAATTTCCATAAATTTGGGCTATTTCAGTATTTATGTAGACCATGTTATAAGTGAACTTTGTCATAATGAGGTAATTTTTTATACACATAAAGCAAAATAATCTATTTGGGAGCCATGGCATGGCAGTGTTATATTGAAAACTGCTTTATAATGAGGAACATTATTACAAGGTTGAAATGTACTATGGATTTCACTACGATAAAATAAGAAGATCCAATCAAAACAGGTAGTGTTCACAACGTTTTCCCTCAGTTTAACTGCCAAGCAAAAGAGATCTGATATAATTTGAGCTGCGACGCGAGAAAACCGGTCTGCGGGGTTTCCGACCAGGTCTGACACAAACTGGCCTGTACATTCTCAGATGAAGGCTAGAATCATGAAATTTGGGTATTATATAACTAGAGGAGGAATTGTATTATATACGTAGCGAAAACAAAGGTGCTGATCAGCTACGCAGTTACTGCGCCTTTGTTTTCACATAGGCAAAAATCTGGTTTTCTCATGACGTGGCTCATTTGGTATAATACAATCTGTCATCCTGATGAAGCTTCATGTAACATCCATTTGTAACTGGCCACCTACGTGTAATCGAGATATATCTGTATTGAAAGTGTGAACAGACAGGCAGACGCTTCGGTACCATTCTTTAAGCTCACCTATCAAGCCTTTGGATCAGGTTAGCTACCATAAAGCTGTTGTTATAAGCGGTTCAGTCCTGATACCTTCACCAGTAGGAACCCCCGTAGCTTAGTGGTTAAGCTGCTTGCCTTTTAAAATGGGTTGTGGGTTGGCCTAGTGGTTTCAGAGGATATCTTTGAAATTGTGAATGACGGACAGACGACGCTGGACGCCGGAGCATGGGTATACTATAAGATCATGTGAGCCTTCGGCTCAGGTGAGCTCAAAAGGGGTATAAGGATGGACATGTTTGCATGATGATAGTTGTAGAAATAGTTTCATGAACAAATCTTCATGATAGAAATAAGCCGGACGCGAGGATCAATGCTTGGTCTCCTTTACTGTGAAGCAGACATGATCCAAGGACAAAACCACAATACAAACTAAAGGACATATTATTTGATATAATTAAAATGGCTGTACCAGTATTTAACAACAGCAGGATACATATTCATGCTTGTAAGCAGAGGCCATCTCTTAAAGACAAAACATAGAAAACATATTGAGCCGCCCCATGAGAAAACCAACAATTTACATATGCGAAAACAAAGACGCAGAACAGCTTTGCAGTAACTGCTTAGCTGATCACCTCCTTTGTTTTCGCTACATGGATAGTACAATTCCTCTACTTTCTAAATCCAAAATTTCCAGCCTCTATCCATCTTCAGTGTTTGTACTGGATCTGTTCGGAAACCACATTGCATTGTTTTCCCTTGTTACGGTTATAATTAACTTAATATAATATAAACATTTGAGCTAAATCTCTCATCATGTGCATGATCCTACAATGTTCTGCGTTAAGATGACAATGCAATGAATAAACCGGCTCCAGTTTTCTTAAAAATACACAAAACACATACAGGTCAACCTCATTATAACGCTATCTTTGGGGTCCATAGAAACAGACTGTGTTATAAGTGAACCATGTTATAATGAGGTTATTTACTATAGACATATAGCAAAATAATCAACTTGGGAGCCATGACATGGCCGTGTTATATTGAAAACCGCATTATAATGAGGCGCGTTATAATGAGGTTGAAGTGTATAAGACTATTTGGCTGAATGCTAGTTTGAGACCAGGTCTGACTGTATTCAGATTTTGTGTGCAAAGGAATTGCCTGCTGATTTGTCTCACATCTCTTGTCACTTGTAAATGCAATAGTTGTAGAAGTTGCATTTAATCCAAAAAATTCAAGCAGGTTTCAGAGTTTGTGATGTAAAAAGTATGCGATGAGATCAAGGAAATAGGTCATAATCAGTTCCATAAATAGAAGTAAAATAAATTTTTTGGCTCATAATGGTCTTAATTAGGCTGAATAAAATAAAATGTGTGAAAAATGTAAACATTTCACAAGTTTTATAACTAATACTGTACTCCATGGCATAATATTTGAGCCGCCTCGTGAGAAAACCAACAATCTGCATAGGCGAAAACAAAGATGCAGATCAGCTTCGCGGTAACCGCGAAGCTGATCAGCGCCTTAGTTTTCGCTACTCGGATAGTACAATTCCTCTTCTACTTAAATCCAAAATTTCAAGCTTCTAGCTCTTTTCTGTGCTTGTACAGGTCGGTTTGTGTCGGACCTGTTCGGAAACCACATTGTTGGTTTTCCCACGAGGCGGCTCATTTAGGGCTTTCAACAAACACATGTATATTCGTACAAAGTGTAATGTATGAGGACTTAGTCTCAGGTTATCATTGTAAGCTAACAATCATATGAGCCGCCTCATGGGAAAACCAACAATGTGGTTTCCGAACAGGTACGACACAAACCGGCCTGTACAAGCACAGAAAAGAGCTAGAAGCTTGAAATTTTGGATTTATGTAGAAGAGGAATTGTACTATCCGAGTAGCGAAAACAAAGACGCTGATCAGCTTCGCGGTTACCGCGAAGCTGGAAGCGGTTACCGCGAAGCTGATCTGCGTCTTTGTTTTCGACTATGCAAATTGTTGGTTTTCCCATGAGGCAGCTCATATGTGAATGCAACAAACAGTTTATGTAAATGTTTACAAACATTGAATTTGAACACAATACATAATAGACACCGAGTACATGAATATATATATACATGTATAAGAATCATGAAAATCACGAAAGATGGTCTCTGACTAGTGACTAAGCCATACAAACACCCTTTACGTGGATGATCCAATAATGATTGAGACTTTTCTCTTAATTTATAAACCCTATTGACTGGCTCACGTTTACTACTTTCATTTACAAGATACACGTCTGATCTCTCTTCGGAGCACGTTTTGTCATATTCGGTCGACAGCTTTGGTTGCTATGGTCACTTCTGTGAAATGGTGAATTTGCATATTGTTTCATATGCAAACAAAATGGCTGTCCAAAAAGCACTTAAAGCCAATTCAGTCGGCATGTTTTAAGAGATGGGTGAGAAAAATAATCAATTATGGTGTTGAGGCCTCAGCGACGAACTCTCAGACTCATTTTCAGATTATTTAAGTAGCATCCTCAGAAAAGCCTTGGATGAGACTTGAAATATCTGAAAACTTGCCTGAGATTCTCTTGTCTCTGCCTCAACCCCATCATTGATTCTATTAGTCTTGTACCCGGTCATCAGACTTTTCCGTCATCAGGCTCACATAAACCATGGCAACAATGAAGTACTACATGTATGTTCTAAAATTCCATGACTAGCACCAAACTCAGATTACAGATATAATAGCACATTTAACATAGATGTACATGTAATATGATTTTTCAAGCATTTTCATGATAAGGCCAAACCAGAGGACCAATGGTCCTGTAAACGCTCACCTGAGATCAGCTGCATATACCAATAAACATGTTTGAATATTATGGTATTTAACTCCAGTGCAGGGGCAGATAAGCCATAAGCCCTTGGGCCATTTTCTTTTTTCAGAATCTTCAATATTCTGTCCATTTGCCAATTTCCTGTTGGCTTTTTCCTTCAAATGACATTTTAACAGTTTTCCCAATTCAGATGCACAGGCAACCCATGTTGACCTTGCCATAAACTTGGTCAAGGTCATCACAGGGTCATGACATTGGAGTACTTTAGCCATCGATGCCTCACGCCAAGTTTCCTTGAAATCAGTCTATTGGTTTCAGAGAAGATGATTTTTGATGGGTTTTTACCATATATGGGCATGGCGGCCATCTTGGTCATGTGACCTAGATTATTTATATACACATTGATTCCCCCATTCTATAGATGCTTCACTTAAAATTTGGCTTTGTTTGGCCAAACGGTTTCAGAGGAGAAGACGTTTGAATAATATGGAAATATACATGTATATTGCCCCGGGGTGGGGGCACATGAGCCCCTGGGGTCCAATTTTTTTCAGAATCATTAATATCCAGTCCTACTGCCCATTTCCTGCAAGACTTTCACTTTAAATGACATTTTAAAAGTTTTCCCCATTCAAATGCATTGGTGACCTATGTTGACCTTCCCGTAAAATAGGTCAAGGTCATCACAGGGTCATGATTTATATACACATTGTAGTGCTTGAGTCATCGATGCTTCGTGCCAAGTTTCGTTGAAATCGGTCAACCGGTTCTGGAGAAGAAGATTTTTGAACGGTTTTTACCATATATGGGCATGGCAGCCATCTTGGTCATGTGACCTGGATTTTTTATATACATATTTGTTACCCCTTCCTATTGATGCTTCACATAAAATTTCGCTTTGATTGGCCAAGCGGTTTCAGAGGAGAAGATGTTTGAATATTATGGAGATATACATGTATATTGCCCCGGGGTGGGGGAGGATGAGCCCCTGGTGCCCAATTTTTTTCAGAATCATTAATATTCAGTCCTACTGCTCATTTTCTGCAAGATTTTTCCTTTAAATGACAATTTAACAATTTTTCCCATTCAAATGCATTCGCGACCTATGTTGACCTTGCCGTAAAATAGGTCAAGGTCATCATAGGGTCATGATTTATACATTGTAGTGCTTGAGCCATTAATGCTTCATGCCAAGTTTGGTTGAAATCGGTCCAGTGGTTCCGGAGAAGAAGATTTTTGAAGGGTTTTTACCATATATGGGCATGGCGGCCATCTTGGTCATGTGACCTGGATTATTTATATACACATTGGTTCCCCCTTCCCATAGATGCTTCATGTAAAATTTGGCTTTGATTGGCCAAGCGGTTTCAGAGGAGAAGATCTTTGAAAATGGTGGACGACGGACGACGGAGCATGGGTATACTATAAGCTCACCTTGTGAGCCTGACGGCTCAGGTGAGCTAATAAAAAGACAGTTGTGGTTTCTAGGGTTACAGTCTGAAAATTACTAGGTAGGGTAGGTAGGCATTTTTTTTGTATGCTTCATACGGAAAATGTTTTAATTAACATCAAATGAGCCACTTCGTGGGAAAACCAACAATCTGCATAGGCGAAAACAAAGACGCAGATCAGCTTCGCGGTTACCGCGAAGCTGATCAGCGCCTTTGTTTTCGTTACTCGGCTAGTACAATTCTTCCTCTACTTAAGTCCAAAATTTCAAGCTTCTAGCTCTTTCCTGTGCTTGTACAGGCTGGTTTGTGTCGGACCTGTTCGGAAACCACATTGTTGGTTTTTCCACGAGGCGGCTCAAATGTATGGATGGACATGATCATTGCAAAGGTGCTTTTGCACAACGTTCAGCTCTTTGTAAAAGAAAAGAACTGTTTTGACATTACATATGTATGTTTTATTATTTTCTTTTATTTCATAATTATAAACTTATAATCATTATTTTATTTATATATATATATATTTTTTTTAAAGTGAAAAAAAAAAAAAAAATAAGTTCAGAGCTGAATTTTAGGTAGGGTCGGGAAACCCTAACCACATCTATTTTTTTAGGCCTAAATGGATTGAATTCTTATTAATTCTTCGGATGTTAGTATTTTAAATCCCAGTTGCATTTCAGTTGACTTTTTGCATAACACAGTGCTCACTTGCCTAAAATGTCTCTCAGGATGTATGACAGTATTTATAGATAGGTAACACTGTATCTTATAAATAACTAACAGAAGCAATCATGATTCAAACTGGTCAGCGGAGACAAATAGAATATAGCAACAAAATACAATTAGCACCTCTAAAATCGATGACAAAAGTGAACCTTTATAATGATTTAAACACAGGTAGGTGCATAGAAAAAGATAAAGATACACAATCAGCATGCACCACATTTTATGACACACTAAGCTAAAGTCACTGATTATGCACAATGTAAACATATATATATAATGCTGAATTATATGGCTTGCAATTTGCACTTTTCTAAACTTATACAACTTAAGTAATCATGATCCCATGAGGAAAAAGTTCCACACATAAATGAGCCTGTGCGTGAGAAAACCAACAATTTGGGTTCCGACCAGATCCGACACCACTAGGCTGTACAGTCACAGAAGATGGTTAGAGGCTGGAAATTTTGGATTTAGAAAGTAGAGGAATTGTACTATCCGTGTAGTGAAAACAAAGGCGCTGATCAGCTTCGCAGTTACTGCGAAGCTGATCTGCAACTTTGTTTTCGCCTACGAGGATTGTTGGTTTTCCCATGCAGCGGCTCAAATGTAATTTTCCAAATTATTCAACTTCATTTTTGTAAAAATGTAAAAGTAATAGTCACACTAAATTTATCAAAGATAGTGTCTGTTGCCATTTTGTATTTTTCCAGGACTCATAAAACATTTAAAAGTACCCTGCTTGTTCTAATTAGCACACATTCTCAAATAAGCACACACTGTCACACCCTGATCGATTCAAGAAACTGCATAAGCACACACTGCTCAATTAGCAATTTAGCATAATGGTATTTTTCATGAACTTTACACATACACTGTAAATACTTCATAAGCTGCATTTAAACTTCACCTTTGATGACCAAAAATGCTTTTTCAATGATCAGAACACTTAAATGTCATCAGCACTGATATTTCTGACGTTGTTTCGGCAGTTTATAAATGTGTTTCTTGTCGTTCATAGTGTGCGCTTATTAGATAGGTATTTTTTTACCTTACCAGTTACCTTGAAGTCAATTTGAAAAGTCAAGCACACTGTATGCTAATTAGAACAAATACAGTATATTATTTTGATGTGATAAGAGGCATTCTAATTTATGAAACGTTTTTGAAAACACAAACATGTATCCAAAGTTTCGAAAGGAAAAGTCCAAAACCCTGCTAATGGCTTTGCAGAGGATGCAAATGATTGGTGTACATCAGGAAAACATGTCCATGCAATGAATACCCCCTTAAACCCCACTTTTATATAGTAAAACTGGGGTATGCAGGGGTATACCTATTTTTCTTATTTTTGCTCCAAAACATAGATTGTGGGTACTCGTTGGCGAGGCGGTTCTAACGTGTACCCACAATCTATGTTTTGAGCAAAAATAAGAAAAATATCAAAAATTTTCCTCTGAAAATTATCGATTTTTGACCTGAAAAAATTACTGTATATCATATGGGCATGTTTTCGTTATGATGATCATTCAGTGCCCATGAATCTAGGATATTATCAGCATCAGAAATTTATTTTAGCACCAAATATTGTCTCAGGATAGTTGGAATGGGTAGTTCTTTGATTCGCTCGAGAAAGTTTTTGCTCATAGAATCTTCACTCAGATGTTTTCTTATTTCCCTGCGGGACAGATGTTTCAAAGATCTTGGAGCCCTTGACTCTTTCTGTAAAAGGTCAAGAATAGCTTTGTCTTCTTCACTTCTTACTTCCATAGTTTTCTGAACATAGCGAATTTCTGAGTTTGAAACACCAGCCACAATCATAAGTTTAATAATTTCCAAATTCCTGTGTTTGGCTGCCCAGAACAGGGGTGACTGGTGAGAATTGGCAGGGAATCTAGGACCTTCAAGGCTGCTACCATTTATAATCAACATTTTAATGATCATTGAACTGACTCTGTACATCATGGCGGTGAGCAATGGGGTATAGTGGTAAATATCTGTTTTATTAACACTAGCACCTCTTGAAATTAAGTACTGTACTAAATCTGGCATCTGCTGTCTTGCAGCTACCCATAATGCTGTGTGGCCAAGGTTATCAGTCTTGTCGATGTCTGCACCTGCGTTGATCAATGCCACCACACCTTCAAAGAAATGCATTCTCGTTGCAGTTATAACTGGTGGCTCTGTGCGATTTAGATGATCAATGCTGCATTTATTTAAATCAAATTTCTTAGTCCTTTCATGATGTTTCATCAACATTGAGAAGATATGAAAATGTCTTTTATACAGAGAGAGCGACAGCACTGTTGTCCCCTTTACCGAAATATTGACATCAACGTCCGGATAAGAAGTCAGAATTTGCCTCACAGCTTCTTGGTATCCAGAAATAACAGCAACATGCATGTCAAATGCCAACTGTGATAGATGATAATCATTGACTTGTCTAAATGAAGCCGACAGTCCCTTACCTCGCCCAGCAACAGGATCACTTGTCGTCCGCGAAGCAACTTGCTTTTCCATGTCAGAATCTTCCGCACAGAACTCAATAGGGGATGTGATCATCTCATTTATAGTTAATGAGCTTTCAGATCTACATCCCAAACACAGAATTCCTTTATTCATCTTGCCTGCTATAACGCTGTAACCATCTAGCTATAAATCCAACACACTATTAAATGTTAATTCTACTTTGTCTGCATTGCAGCAGCCTCCGTTTCCTTGCGGCAAAATCTGAAATATATGGATGTAATCCAGACATACTCTGTCTACATCATTCAATAGATAAGATCCTCTTAATTAGCGGTATGATGCACCATAGATGGATCTGATTAGCAATAACTGATTTTATCAATGTCTCCTAATCAGCTTCTAATGCATCCTCCTGCATCAGTTAATGAGGGTGGCACTGAGTGGAAAATTGATCAATAATTCTCGTTTTCATGTCGTTTGTTCAGAGCCAATGTCTAGAAAAAGGTTCAAACTGAAATACTGCATCGTCCTTCTTTCGAAATCCATTTGCGATGAGCAGTAATTGAAAGTCGATTCCGACAGTCATTGTTTTCTGCAGCTTGAGTTTTTGACAGAACCCGGAAATGATTTCCCTAATTAAAACCGATTTATGAAACACGGATTTTCATTGGACTATTTTCAGCGCACCTGCCCAATGAAATAACCGCTTTCATTTCTTCACGTGCAGTAACATTCTTGCTGTCAAAATTGTAAACAAATAAATTTTCCGAAGAAAATCTTAATTTTTGACGATTTGGAAGCAAATATGCCAACAGTTTTAAGAGCAAAATGTGTTATTGTAGGTAAGAAACAAGACTGATATCAACTTGGACATGTGGTATCGCATCATGAGCAGAAAACAGTAATCACCCAAAGAGCATGTGTAGAGGACTGTTTCGACACGCACTAGTTACCGTTACTGAAAGTTTAATTTTGTCTATTAATTAGCAAATAAGCATGGTTATTTACGGTAACGGGTTGTTTCGGCCGTGAGTCGTTTCGGCATTGAGTCGTTTTAGCCGTGGGTCGTTTCGGCCTGAGTCGATTCGGCCCTGGGTTTTTTCGGCCAATTTTGGTGGGTCGTTTCGGCCTGATTTTATTTAATCCTTACATACTATATAATATACTTTATGCTAGATGTGTATGTTATACGAGGCTAGTTTACCATGCAGCCAGTATTGCAAGGGTACCTGGGTCTATTACAGGGTGAAAAATTTGCATCTTTATCCCAATAAAAACAATAGAGAAACTACACTGGCCATTTCTATGGCGTCATGGATAATCATTATAAAACAAAAAAGCACAAACGGTTTAATTTCATAAGATTCCTTACATTTTCTCATCTCGAACTAAACATCATTTTGAAAAAAGTCAACTTTAGTGATTTCTGGAGTAATGCCTGTATCAAACAGAAATTAAAGTAGTTAATGCAATCTAAGCTTTACATGTACAAGGCAAACTGCAAATTAACAATCCTATCTCAGAGAATTCTAAGAAGTCTATATAAAATCTTTAAACATAGTACATGTATAGATCTAATAGAATTTGACTTTCAAACTTACAAATTCAGCTGTAACAAGGTTGAGCTTTTTCATAACTTTTTAAAGCTATAATTTTAATGGTATATTAAATTTCTTTTCTCTGTCTGTCTGTCGGTCGGTCGGTCGGTCGGTCGGTCGGTCTGTCTGTCTGTCTGTCTGTCTGTCTGTCTGTCTGTCTGTCTGTCTGTCTGTCTGTCTGAAAAAAGATATTTCAGTTTTATCCTCTTTTCACCTTCAAACCTCTTTTTTTTTTGCATTAGTTTACTTCTCTTTTTCTTATCTGCACAATTTAGATTTTTTTTTATTATTTTTTTTTTTTTTTCAAATAGATCTACATGTAATTTCCTTTTCAAACCTATACAAACTTAATAATTTACTAATTTCACAATTACTTATTTTATCAATGAACTACTGTTGAAGGAAGCTATCATTATCCATTTGGTACATAGCAAGTATGTCTTACAACCAGAATTAAATTACTTTCAATAATTATAATAAAATTCTACTTTTAAGTAATCATCTATAGATTTGTGAGAATCAGTTGTATATGCATATTGAAGTGCAAACATTTGACAAAATGCTGGACTGCTGAAAATATTTTCCGGGGTAAAATCTGCTATAATTTTGTCGAGAAAAAACCTCCCTATTTCAGACCTAAATCTCCCTACCAAAAATGTCCAATCTCCCTATTTGGGCCTAAGAATGTATCACATGTATGCTGTCCACTCCCTCAACCCTATCAATCCTTTCTATCGTCAGCACTAATCATTAAATGTTAATGGGATTTTTTTTCCGAGACACTAAGAATATGTGAGGCTGGAACTGTGACTACAATACTTTCAAAACATTTCACATGCATACATCATGTATATGTCCACGAACACGCATGTACTCCAGAGGATCAATTTATCTTTTAGTTGTTACTTGCCAGATTTCCATAAACTTTGGCCGAAACGACTCAGGGCCGAATCGACTCATCCAGAAAATTGGCCGAAACGACCCACCTACCAAGGCCGAAACGACCCACCCCCAAAATTGGCCGAAATGACCCAGGCCGAAACGACTCAGGCCGAAACGGCCCAGGGCCGAAACGACCCGGATTCATTATTTACTGTATTCGTTCCAATAAGCAAAGTGTGCATATATTTTGAAAACAACTTTAAGTTAAGGTAACAAAATATCGTTCTAATTAGTGCACACTACTAACGTGTGAGAGCCAGGGACTAATTTCCCTCCTGGTGCACCTCCCTGGTGAAGTATTGTCAATTTGGCGTATCACCAGTAAACCATTCAGATTCAGAACAAAAACAACACTCAAAGTTCTGAAACAACCAGGTCAAAACTCAGGTAGAGTTGAAACGTGAAAATGAGTATATACCAATTACTGAGTATATACTTAGTTTTAAGGATAGCAGCTCATAGTAAGACTAAGAGAGGGAATTCAATGCAAAAAACTAACTAATGACTTAACACAATAAAGAGAAAGAGTTGCAAAAACATACTTGTCCAGTTGTTAAAGGTTCATATACACTTTCAGATTTTATAATAATTTTTAACACCGATGCATTGTTGTTTCGCACACTTTTTGTTTTGCATGTATTTTCCCATTTGAAGATTTATTGATTATTACTAATCATTGTTTACTTTGAGAATATCCCAGTGGGAGGTATCTATACTAAGTGAGAGAAGGGTGTGTATTTGTGTGAAATTCAAGGGGTTGTCTCATACATATCCTAAATGCATGTTTCCTTCAAAATGCAGAAAATGCAACGGCAAAAGTTGAAAATTATTTAAAAATCTGAAAGTGTATATGAACCTTTAACAACTGGCCAAGTATGGTTTTGCAGCTCAAATTCCTCTTTACTGTGTAAAATCATAATTTAGTTTTCTGCATTGATTTCCCTATCTCTTACTACGAGCTGCTATCCTTAAAACTAAGTATATACTCAAAAATAGGTATATACTCATTTCCACGTTTCAACTCAACCTGAAAATGTAAATGATGAAGTCACGTAAATGTTACATTCGTCGCAAAATTGTGTTCCATCATTTAAGGATAGGTTAAAATGCGCTTACTACCACATTAATGTGTAAAATGGGTACAAAATACCAATAGCCAGTTGAATAGCGTGCGTTTTTCGGAAACGAGCAGGATGTGTGCTTACTGGAGCATGTGCATGAATTGGAACAAATATAGTAATTATAGATACTGTACGTCTAGTGTGAAACCCTCATTGAGGCGAGGCAGACACAGGTACCATTAGTATGGTGCATCTGAGGCTTCCAATCCTATCAGCCTATGGGTCACAAGTCCCCAAGCTGGTCGTGAGCTGATTGATCCCTAGCTGATACAGTCCTTGAGATTAGTTGCAAACACTTACTGCGCTCTATTACACATGTGTTCCATATCACTTCATTGCAAGCCTGCTTGTTTAATCAAAAGTGAAATGAACTGTCTATAATTCCAACATTTTCAGTGGTCGCTTTGAACACTGATGTGTTACTAACATGTGATGTTTATTGTGCTACTAGAAAAAAATCCAACCTGTTTTGTCCGTTTTTAGAGGTTTTATTCTCATTCAAAATCTTTCATCTGTCATGCAT
Organism: Rugalucina vietnamica; assembly: GCA_964017185.1. NCBI lineage: Eukaryota > Metazoa > Mollusca > Bivalvia > Lucinida > Lucinidae > Rugalucina > Rugalucina vietnamica. The sequence continues at coordinate 82,040,810 of OZ024871.1, read as the reverse complement.
TTACCACACAACAGTATAAACATTCTTCCGTTTATGTTTGTTTATTTACGAAGAATCAATTTCCAACCATTTCCATATATGGAAAGTTAATTGATTAATTAGTATAATTCAGCGTGTGATGCAACATCACAATGACGTCAAATTAGCAATTCAAAATGATGTCATTTTAGGATTGCCGTTGTGTAGCCCATTGGACAAGAAAAAAACTTGGACTTTTAGACTGGAATATATTAATGTTAGACGTCGGTTTCCGTAACGTCGGCGTATGAGTTCGGCTCGTTCTGACAGTGGGGCGACATATTGAATACGATTGACAAACAGCTGTAGAAATGAATCTATCAAAAAAAAAAAGAAAACACAGAATTTTGTGTAGAAAACATGCTTGTTAGAAAGTTAAATGACTTTTATTGTGTGTTTCATCAAGTAGCGAAGTGTTGGTGAGCATTTCTTTGTATTAAGTTATTAACGATGGAATTCTATGTGAAACAAAGAACATGTTAAAGTGGTTTATTTTCACCGTATTGTTTTACGGCTGGACAGGAGGCTTTGTCTACATTCGGAATGGGTTCTGGGTCATTTCTGCACATGGAGATTGTAAACAACAGCTGAGTGTGTGAGTCTACCTTGTGCCCTTGAACTTGGCCTTGGAACAAGACGCATTAATTCCCTAGCGCACTGTCAGATAAATACCCAGGAAGTGATGGCTCCTGGGCCTCCATCCCATCATGACTGAAAAATTGTTGACTGGGACGTTAAACCACATCACGAACCAAACGAAAACAATAATCTGGAGTGATGATTGCTTCAATGTCAAGACAGGCTTTGGCATTGATCTAGACTATACTGGAAAATATGATTGGCTAAGCCAATCTTCCCTGAGGCCCTCAAAACATAGATAAATGCAAATATACATTCCACAATAAACAACATAATACATGTATGTAGAAAATAGGTGAAATATTGTCAAGAGAAAATCTGTTTTATACTTGTACAGACTGGTCTGCTGAAGCAAGTCAAAAGCCAATGCCTTTTGAAGAAAAGCAGCAAACATATATAAACTAGTCCAGTAACAGTTTCTCAGTATTAATTCAAAATGGACATTCACAGGCCGAAACTATCAATTGGTAGCTATCTGACAAATAAATTTTGTTAAAGGGTTTTATATAATTTCAAAAGAACACGAAGGTGACACACCCGCATATCCAGGATTTCAGGAGAGGGGGTTCAAATGTACTAAGTGTGGGGGTTCGTTTTCATACTTTTACCCAAATTTTCTCAGTTTCCCCATGAAAATGAAAGAATTTGGTCACAGAGAGGTGTTTGCATGAACTTGCCAAACTCCCTCTAAAGGTCTGAGCTGCAAGGAATGCAGTCTGTTCACAATAGATGAGTCTCGTCAAGGTCTTCATTTTTTGCCATTTTATCTTTGTCATTTTGAGACATTATTCTATGTCAGATAGAATATTTAAGTTGCCATCTATTGAGTGTTTACAGACAAGCTTTTGGGTATTTTTCTGTACTTAACATGTATTTAATTTTTTTTTTAGCTCACCTGAGCCGAAGGCTCACAAGGTGAGCTAATAGGATGGCCATGATCCGGCGTCCGTCCGTCGTCGTCCGTCGTCGTCCACAATTTCAAAAATCTTCTTCTCTGAAACCGCTTGGCCGATCTAGTTGAAATTTTATATGGAGCCTCCTTGGGTAGTGGCATTTCAAGTTTGATCGCGAAATCCAGGTCACATGACCAAGATGGCCGCCACGCCCATATATGTTAAAAACCGCTCAAAAATCTTCTTCTCCAGAACCGGTGGGCCGATTTCCTCTAAACTTGGTATGTAGCATCGGGGACTTAAGCCCATCATAGTTTGACAAAATGATGACCCTTGGATGACCTTGACCTATTTTACGGCAAGGTCAAATTTGGAAACATAGGCTTTTACATGGGAAAAAGTGAAAACTATGGATTTTTTGAAAACTATTGCAGCCTGAGGCCTGAAAAGTGGTAGATGCAAACAACTAATGGAGTAGATGAAGGTATGTGATTAATTTAGGTCAAGGTCATCTCTTGACCTTGGCCAGTCTGTCGTCCATACACACTTTTCAAAGATCTTCTTCTCTGAAATTGCTGGGCCAATCAAAGTGAAATTTTATGTGGAGCATCCATGGGTAGGGGAGACGAAAGTTTGATCGCGAAATCCAGGTCACATGACCAAGATGGCCGCCACGCCCATATATGGTAAAAACCACTCAAAAATCTTCTTCTCCAGAACCGGCAGGCCGATTTTCATGAAATTTGGTATGTAGCATTTGGGACTCCAGCCCATCATAGTTTGATAAAATGATGACCCTAGGATGACCTTGACTTATTTTACGGCAAGGTCAATTTTGGAAACATAGGCTTTTACATGTGAAAAAGTGAAAACTATGGATTTTTTGAAAACTATTGCAGCCTGATGCCTGAAAAGTGGTGGATGCAAACAACTAATGGAGTAGATGAAGGTATATGATTAATTTAGGTCAAGGTCATCTCTTGACCTTGGCCAGTCTGTCGTCCATACACACTTTTCACAGATCTTCTTCTCTGAAACTGCTGGGCCAATCAAAGTGAAATTTTATGTGGAGCATCCATGGGTAGGGGAGACAAAAGTTTGATCGTGAAATCCAGGTCACATGACCAAGATGGCTGCCACGCCCATATATGGTAAAACCACTCAAAAATCTTCTTCTCCAGAACCGGCAGGCCAATTTTCGCGAAAGTTTGTATGTAGCATTTTGGACTCCAGCCCATCATAGTTTGATCAAATGCTGACCATAGGATGACCTTGACCTATTTTGCGGCAAGGTCAATTTTGGAAACATAGGCTTTTTCATGGGAAAAGGCGAAAACAATGGATATTTTGGAAACTGTTGCAGTCTGAGACCTGAAAGTTGCTAGATGCAGACAACTGATGGAGTCAATGAAGATAAGTAATTAATGATGGCCAAGGTCATTTCTTGACCTTGACCCAAGGTCATTTGAATATCAAAATTAAAATTATAGTTTTCTCAGAAATCACTGGGTTTGGAAACTCTTGCAGCCTGAGACCTGAATCTTTGCAGATGCAGACAACTTATGAATTCAATAAAGGTGTGTGAGTATTCAAGGTCAAGGTCATTTCATGATGACTTAATACTCCAGGATCAGGCTTCAGGTGAGCGTTCTCAGGACCATTGGTCCTCTGGTTATATTTTAGGAGATGCAACCTGTGGGAAGAGTTCAATATGTCAAGTATTTCATAGTGATGGCTCATTTTACCCTAAAAACTACACAATGGTGAGTTGCTCAGGAACATTGACCATTCTGTGCCGTGTATCACTAAAACTCATAATATGGCATGCAATCACATGCACCTGACCTCATTTATTCAGAATGTGACCAGGCTGGGTGATCCCATGCCTGGATTGATCAGGCGGCCCCTGTGGCCGAGCGGTTGAGAGCGCCGTTTCTTAATCACTCGATCATCTCACAGCTGTGTCTGGTGTGGGTTCTAGCCCGGCACTGGACAAAATATGAGACAAGCCAAGTTCTGCTTGCAGGTGTGTCAGGTGTTTTTTCTCGGGGTTGTCCCGTTTTCGCTCCACCTGCTGATTGGCCCATCTCATATGAGCTGAAATAATCTTGAAAGGGACGTAAAACTGAATGAAAAAAGTTGCAGGCTTTGCTTGCTATATGGAAATTTCTTATGCAGTGGTTAAGTCCACGCTGTTTCTTATCCAATGTCAGGATCATTATGCACTAGTCATTTGTAACCAAGCCCCCACCCCATTCCCGGCGAATAGCGGGGACTTTGACTTTTGGTCCAGCAAATCCCTGCTAAAAGCCCCACCCTTGCGAGGACTTATTGTTGGTAAAACCACTGCTGTTTTCCCCCGCAGCCTGCTATCTTTTCATTTCATGGCCCTTTTTGCCTATAAAAATGCAAACCCCGGGTATTTCCCCCGCACTGCCATGGCAAAACTTTGGTCAAAGCCCCGCTCATTTCCTCTGCTATCCCCACCTTCCCCCGGGGGTGGGGGGCCGTGGTTACAAATGACTAGTGCATTAGAAATTGGATCAAAAAAGGACTGATTGTTACTGGCATTATGAATATTGCTGCTCTAAATAATCAATATTGAAATCAATATGTAATTTAAAATATGGTATTAAAACACGGAAAAGGCAAATTAAAACTGAGCCATGTCACGAGAAAGGATTTTTGCCTATTCGAAAGCAAAGGTGCAGATCAGCTTCGCAGTAACAAGCTTATCAACGCCTTTGTTTTCGCTACATGGATAGTACAATTTCTCTTCTTCTTAAATCCGAGATTTCAAGCTTCTAGCCTGCTTCTGTGACTGTTCATGTTGGTTTGTGTCAGACCTGGTCGGAAACCCCGAAGACCGGTTTTCTCGCGTCACGGCTCAACTATCTTCAGTATGACAGGTATATTTATCACAGTTGTCTGATTCTTAACTGTGGCATCGATCCTTGCAAAATTTTCTATTTTCTCATATGTCATATGAGCCGTGATGCGAGAAAACCGGGCTTTGGGTTTTCCGACCAGGTCTGACACAAACCGGCCTGTACAATCACAGAAGAAGGCTAGAAGCTTGAGATTTTGTATTTATTATAAGTAGAAGAGGAAATGTACTATCCGAGTAGCGAAAACAAAGGCGCTGATCAGCTTCACAGTCACTGCGAAGCTGATCTGCGCCTTTGTTATTGCCTAGGCAAAAATCCTATTTTCTCAAGACCCTATATTATATAGATCATATTATTAGCTCACCTGAGCCGTCAGGCTCACAAGGTGAGCTTATAGTATACCCATGCTCCGTCGTCCGTCCGTCCGTCCGTCGTCCTTCGTCCGTCCGTCGTCCGTCGTCCACCATTTTCAAAGATCTTCTTCTCTGAAACAGCTTGGCCAATCAAAGCCAAATTTTACATGAAGCATCTATGGGAAGGGGGAACCAATGTGTATATAAATAATCCAGGTCACATGCCCATATATGGTAAAAACCCTTCAAAAATCTTCTTCTCCGGAACCACTGGACCGATTTCAACCAAACTTGGCATGAAGCATCGATGACTCAAGTACTACAATGTGTATATAAATCATGACCTTGCGGTGACCTTGACCTATTTTACGGCAAGGTCAACATAGGTCGCCTTTGCATTTGAATGGGAAAAATTGTTAAATTGTCATTTAAAGGAAAAATCTTGCAGAAAATGAGCAGTAGGACTGAATATTAATGATTCTGAAAAAAATTGGGCACCAGGGGCTCATCCGCCCCCACCCCTGGGCAATATACATGTATATTATCATAATATTCAAACATCTTCTTCTCTGAAACCGCTTGGCCAATCAAAGCCAAATTTTACATGAAGCATCTATGGGAAGGGGGAACCAATGTGTATATAAATAATCCAGGTCACATGACCAAGATGGCCGCCACGCCCATATATGGTAAAAACCACTCAAAAATCTTCTTCTCCAGAACTGGCAGGCCGATTTTCATGAAACTTGGTATGTAGCATTTGGGACTCCAGCCCATCATAGTTTGATAAAATGATGACCCTAGGATGACCTTGACCTATTTTACGGCAAGGTCAATTTTGGAAACATAGGCTTTTACATGGGAAAAAGTGAAAACTATGGATTTTTTGAAAACTATTGCAGCCTGATGCCTGAAAAGTGGTGGATGCTAACAACTAATGGAGTAGATGAAGGTATGTGATTAATTTAGGTCAAGGTTATCTCTTGACCTTGGCCAGTCTGTCGTCCATACACACTTTTCACAGATCTTCTTCTCTGAAACTGCTGGGCCAATCAAAGTGAAATTTTATGTGGAGCATCCATGGGTAGGGGAGACGAAAGTTTGATCGTGAAATCCAGGTCACATGACCAAGATGGCTGCCACGCCCATATATGGTAAAAACCACTCAAAAATCTTCTTCTCCAGAACCGGCAGGCCAATTTTCGCGAAACTTGGTATGTAGCATTTGGGACTCCAGCCCATCATAGTTTGATCAAATGATGACCATAGGATGACCTTGACCTATTTTATGGCAAGGTCAATTTTGGAAACATAGGCTTTTACATGGGAAAAGGCGAAAACAATGGATATTTTGGAAACTGTTGCAGTCTGAGACCTGAAAGTTGCTAGATGCAGACAACTGATGGAGTCAATGAAGGTAAGTAATTAATGAAGGCCAAGGTCATTTCTTGACCTTGACCCAAGGTAATTTGAATATCAAAATTAAAATTATAGTTTTCTCAGAAATCACTGGGTTTGTAAACTATTGCAGCCTGAGACCTGAAACTTTGCATATGCAGACAACTTATGAATTCAATAAAGGTGTGTGAGTATTCAAGGTCAAGGTCATTTCATGATGACTTAATACTCCAGGATCAGGCTTCAGGTGAGCGTTCTCAGGACCATTGGTCCTCTGGTATTTGCATACAAATACTGATTGGCCAGTTACTAAAATGGTCTGAGCTGGTCCAACAGGAAAATATGTCTGTGAAATGTGTACCCCCTCAAACCCCACTTTTATATAGCAAAACGGGTATTCAGGGGTATGCTTATTTTTCTTATTTTTGCTCCAAAACATAGATTGTGGGTACTCGTTAGAACCGCCTCGGCAAGGCGGTTCTAACATTTACCCACAATCTATGTTTTGAGCAAAAATAAGAAAAATAGCAAAAATTGAAAATTTTCATTTTTTACAACATATGAAAAATCTGTATATTATAAGGGCATGTTTTCTTAATGGATAGTCTGTTTTCGTTTCCAGACAACCGGTGTAGAATTACTAGTGAAACAGGTCAACATACCAGACACAAAAGATTCTGTAGTAAGTACCGTATGGTCATGACATGACAAAACTGTAAAAAATTTCTTTAAAAGCAGTTGATTTAAAATCTTCTTGGGCATGAAGAAATGACAGACTGTGGTTTTGAATACAGCTTTGTCAGATATAATCCATACCAGCCTGTTCAGCTTCTTTCAGCATACGAGACCAGAAATTTGTAAATACAAGCAAGAAGTACATATACATTATGCACCAGCATTTGCACCATGGTCTCCCCACCTACTTAGCAATAAGGGGTTATGACTTTTCATTTTTTTTGCACCCTGCTATGAGTAAAACCCCCAGGTAAAACCTGTGCTCTTTGCACTGCCCACTCATGATTGTGATAGAAAAACTCAAATGCGGTAGAAACCTGTCATTTCCCTCTGCACTTTAGCCCAGCTATTCCCCACCCTTCCTGGTAGGTGGGGCTGATGGCTGCAAACTTATGCATTATACAACTAAGGCAGCAAGCAGCACTCTTGATGGATTTAAACTGCTCACAAATACTGTCAAATTCAAAAGTAACCTAAACTGATGAAATATTCATTAAATTATTTGAAGCCAGTCTTATGGTACTGTCTTTTCTGCTGTTTCTGAATGTTTAATGCCAAAATTATTATATTGTTGGCATTGTGTCACAAAATGATTTGAGTATGAATAAAGTTTTATAACCAAAGGGTGTGAAGAAATTTCAGGTACTATACCTGTATGACTCAGCATTGTTATGTGTATTTTCAGGAACTATACCTGTATGACTCAGCATGGTTAATGTGTAATTCCCTGAACTATACCTGTATGACTCAGCATGGTTAATGTGTAATTCTCTGAACTATATCTGTATGACTCAGCATTGTTAATGTGTAATTCTCTGAACTATACCTGTATGACTCAGCATGGTTAATGTGTAATTTTATGAACTATACCTGTATGACTCAACATGGTTAATGTGTAATTCTCATCCCTGAACTATACCTGTATGACTCAGCATGGTTAATGTGTAATTTCAGCAAATTTACCCGTGTGACTCAGCATTGTTAATGTGTAAATTCAGGAACTATACCTGTATGACTCAGTATTGTGAATGTGTAATTTCAGGAACTGTACCTGTATGACTCAGCATGTTTGATGTGCAATTTCAGGAACTATACCTGTATGACTCAGCATGATTAATGTGTGATTTCAGGAGCTATACCTGTATGACTCAGCATTGTTAATGTGTAATTTCAGGAACTTTACCTGTGTGGCTCAGCATTGTTAATGTGTAATTTCAGGAACTATACCTGTATGACTCAGCATTGTTAATGTGTAATTTCAGGAACTATACCTGTATGACTCAGCATTGTTAATGTGTAATTTCAGGAACTATACCTGTATGACTCAGCAGGGAAAGAATGCTTCTCAGAATATGTCACAAAATTTGTAAGTATTTAATGTGCCAGTCTTTTTTTGAGTATATCAACTTTAGTAATATCATTTGGGTTATTTATTGACAGAGAGGATTTTTGCCTGTTTGATAAAAAGAGAAGTAGTTCTTGTCAAATTTAGATTTTATAGTAAAGCTCTCATTCATACAAACCAGATTGAAGATCTGTCAGCTCATCTGTGGTTTCAGATGTATAAATTTCATGTTTTATAAAAACGGAGTCTCCGTACTATCTAGTCGAATACATTGAATATATTCTTTGATTTCAGTGGGATCACCCTAACTTATTGATGGTAGTATATGACTGTACCAGTGAGACATCATTCAACAGTTGTCAGAAGTGGATAGAGAGGGTACGGAGTGCAAAGCCTGATGTACACATTCCAGGTTTGTAAAGTTTAAACACTATTTTTTTTACTTCATTAAGATTGAAAACTCATAGAACTTATTTACACATTCTTGAAGGTGCTGATGATGATGATTGGTGAAGGAAACCAAAAAAACGTGACCAGGAAAATACACCAGACCTCACCTTGGTCTAGTAATACAGTCCCTGAGGGGTCATTCGTGTGCACGAGAGGTCCAGAGAAATTTTTTCCATAAATGGTTAGAGACATATCTGAGGTGCAAGAAAATCGAGGGTGATCGGCTGAAATCATGGTGCGGTCCGAGAAATCCAAGATGGCCGCCAAGATGGCGGCCGATTTTCTTGAAAATGACTGTATACATAAAATTAGCTACCACAACATACTTTTACTTGGTTTTTGGACTAAAAATGATTATATTAGAAGAGAATGGATACAAATAGAATGTTTCATGTCATTTTATAATCGCTAAACATCAAAAATATTTTTCAGGGGCCTGAAAACCATACAAAATTGGTCAAATTTTGATGAAAATATGAGGATGGGGTACAACTGTTTCCTTCACTGTCACTCAATATTGATAAAATGCTTAGAAAACACCATTTAAACATAAATTAGTCATTAGGCTAAATGACTAAGTTCTTTAAAAGGCTTTATTCTGACCCTGATGTCTGATAAAAGTGCCTCAAAAGTGGGTGGGGTAAACAGACCCTTTCGACAAAAAAATCCATTTAACTAAATTAAGTTGTCACAACTTGCTTCTAATTAGTTATTTTTTACATAAAATGTTTATAATAGGTAAAAAGTGATAAAAATACATGCTCTATGCAATTTAACACAATTTTGGTAAGAGAAATCCAAGATGGCCACCAAGATGGCGGCCGATTTCCTTGAAAATGGCTGTATACATCAAATTAGCAACCACAACATGATTTTACTTGGTTTTTGGACTTAAAATAATTATATAAGAAGAGAAGTGATACAAACAAAAGGTTTCATGTCATTTTATCATGGCTAAACATCAAAAATATTCTCAGGGGCCTGAACACTACCGGTACACAACATTTGTCAAATTTTGATGAAAATATGAAGACGTTGTACAACTGTTACCTTCACTATCACTCATTAATGCTTTATTATGCTTAGAAAACTCCTTTTAAACTTTGATTAGACAGTACTTAGCCTATTTGATTAATTTCTTTGAATGGGTTTATTCTGATCTTGAATTCAGATAAAAGTGCCTTAATAGTGGGTGGGGTAAACAAACCCCTTCATCAAAAATAAATTTTGAACTTAATTAAGCTATCACAACTTGCTTCTACTTAGCTATTTTTACAAGAAATATTTAAAATGGATAAAATGTATTATAAATGCATGCTTTCAA